>CP141145.1:15399562-16693728 GCA_035235625.1 Saururus chinensis | reverse complement strand
CAGGAAAATAGCTCACACTCAATAATGTGTTACATGTACCGAAAATTTGAAAGAATTTGGTATCCGGATCCTTGCTGAGCAAGAATGGCTTCAAGTTGGTTTTTGAGTTCGATAAATTTGTATTAACCAAATGAGGGTTGTATGTGGGCAAAGGGTACCTAAATGAGGTGTTTTTCAAGCTCAATGTACTCACTATTGTACCAATTTCTGTTATTAAGAATGCAAATGCTTCTTCCTCGTATATGATTGAGTCATGTGATATGTGGCACGCTAGATTAGGCTATGTTAATTATGATGCTTTACGAAGATTGATTAATATGAATTATTTGCCTAAGTTTAATATTTACTCAAGTCATAAATGCGAAACTTGTGTAGAATCGAAATTAACAAGGAAATCTTTCCAATGTATTTCAAGATGTACTAAACCTCTTGAGTTAATTCACAGTGATGTATGTGATTTAAAACTTGTTCAAATAAGAAGAGGTAAAAAGTATTTTATTACATTTATTAATGATTGTACTCGTTATTGTTATGTCTATTTGCTGAGAAGTAAAGATGAGGCTATTGACATGTTTATATTATATAAAACAGAGGTTGAGATTCACTTGGCAAGAAAATTAAAATTCTAAGAAGTGATAGAGGTGGGGAATATGAATCACCTTTTGGTGATTTTTGTTCACGATACGGTATTATACACCAAACGACGACACTCTATTCACCTCAGCAAAATGGAGTTACTGAACGAAAAAATAGAACTTTAAAAGAAATAATGAATGTCATGTTAATAAGTTTTGGGTTACCTCAGAACAGGTGGGGGGAAGCTTTGCTTTAAGCAAATTATATTCTTAATAAAATACCTCATAAGAAAACCTTGTAAACACCATATAAATTATGGAAAAGTTGAAAGTCTTTCTACAAATTCTTAAAAGTTTGGGGGTGTTTTGCAAAAGTGGCGGTCCCTAATCCTAAGAGGATTAAAATTGGACCAAAGACCATTGACTGTATATTCATTAGTTATACTAATAATAGCAGTGTATATCATTTTCTTATTCATAAATCGGATATTCCTGATGTAAATGTCAATACTGTGATTGAATCCACGAATGCTTTGTTTTTTGAAAATATTTTTCCGTTAAATTCTACACAAAAGGAAAGTTCTTTTAAAAGAACTTTGGATGATGAAAAGGACAATAGTGAAGACGAAGAGGGAGAGGATGATGAACCTAGATGTAGCAAACGTGCTAGAACATCAAAATCCTTTAGTCCAGACTTTCTAACTTATTTGTTGGAAAATGAACCTCAAAGCTTTAAGGCAGTTATGTCTTCTCCTGAAACAAAATATTGGAAGGAGGCAGTAAACAGTGAAATTGAATCCATTATGTAAAATCATACTGGGGAGTTGGTAGATTTACCGCTAGGGAGTAAACCTCTACGATACAAGTGGATATTTAAGAGGAAGATGAAGGTTGATGAATAAATTGACAAATATAAAGCTAGACTTGTTATCAAAGGATATAAGCAAAAAGAAGGTTAAGATTATTTTGATACATATTCACCCGTCACAAGGATAACTTCCATTAGGATGTTAATCGTTATTGCTACTTTGAATAATCTTGAAATACATCAAATAGATATGAAAACCGCATTCTTGAATGGTGACTTGAATGAGGAAATTTATATGCAACAACCTGAAGGGTTTGTTGTACCGGGTCAAGAAAATAAAGTGTGCAGACTTGTTAAATCTCTTTATGGACTTAAACAAACACCTAAGCAATGACATAAAAATTTTGACAAAATGATAATGTCAAATAGATTTAAAATTAATAAATGTGACAAATGTATTTATATGAAAGATAGACCTGAAGGCTATGTCATTGTATGTCTTTATGTGGATGATATGCTCATTATTAGTAGCAATGATAATATCATTAAAGCTACAAAGAAGATATTAAACAAACAATTTAACATGAAGGATATGGGTGTTACAGATATCATACTAGGGATGAAAATCGCTAAAACATCTAATGAATATGTATTATCACAGTCTCATTACATTGAGAAAATCTTAAAAAAATTTAATTAGAATGATAATCGTCAAGCGAGAATACCTGTGGATTTGACATTGCAATTAAGCAAAAACACCGGTGAAAGCATATCACAACTTCAATATTCTCAAATTATTAGAAGTTTCAATTACATTATGAATTGTACGAGACCCGACATAGCGTACTTAGTGAGTAAACTGAGTAGATTTAATAACAACCCAAGAGCAGACCACTGGAAGGCTATAGTTAGGGTTCTTAGATATCTGAGATATACCTTGAACTATGAGCTGCATTATACAAGGTATCCAGCAGTACTAGAGGGTTACTGTGATGCAAAGTGGATATCTGATACAAAAGACTCCAAATCCATAAGTGGATATGTCTTGACTCTTTGAGGTGCAGCAGTGTCTTGGAAATCTTCGAAACAGACGTACTTATCAAGATCTACCATGGAATCTGAATTCATTGCACTTGATAGAGTAGGCGAAGAGGCTGAGTGACTTCGTAATTTTTTAGAGGATATTCCAATGTGGGGGAAACCTGTGCCACCCATTTTCATACATTATGATAGCCAATTAGCTATAGGAAGGGCACAAAGTAATTTGTATAATAGTAAGTCTTGACATATACGTCGAAGACACAATACTATAAAGCAATTGCTCTCTAATGGAATAATTTCTAATGAGTATGTTAGGTTAAAAGAAAATATTGCGGATCCGCTTACTAACGGATTGACTAAAGAACAAGTGAGTAGTTTATCGAGGGGAATGAGCTTGAAGCGTATACATTAAGAATCACCATAATGGCAACCCAACTTTGTTGATTAGAGATCCCAAGATCTAAGTTCAAAGGGATAACCGAATTGTAGGGGATTTAGGGGGAATCACTATTGAGATAAAATCTCATCCCTATTCCTATGATGAGATAGTGATACCTGCAGAGTGAATCAGGATAAGCTTTGCTTTTAATGGTTCTCATAGCTTAAATTAATTTAAGTGAGGTATTGTAGGATGCTCCTAATGAGAATCACCTATATGAGTGTGAAGGGGTCGCTTCTATGAGGATTTTAAGGCTAAATCTTTTAGAGCACTCATGAAATCAGGTTTGTTTAGGGCCGAAATAAACACAATCATGAGAACTACAGTGTGTCTGAGAAGTGATTGTGTGAATTCTATTGTCTCGGTTTACACAAACGGCTAAACAGTTGAAGACATCACGTTCACTGATTAGCCAGTAGACCCGATATTTTTCACAAGGGAAGGTTTAAAGCCAAAAGCTACCTTACCCTCATGCATGATCTTTTCAATATTGCTTTCACGATTTATCTGCATTGTTTTGCATAAGTTATCTAGCCAATTCTCATTCATGTGGGGGATTATTAGAAGTGGGTATTGTGAAATGGGTTAAGCCCATATTAATTTAATAGGCATTATAATGGTTATGTGGGTCAAGCCCATATTACCTAAGTGGGTCAAGCCTATTTGGTAGATAGAGCCTAAGCCCACTTTATAATTGAATGAGAATAATACATAAGCATTGGTTAAGCCCTTGGGCCAACCCACTTTTGTGGGGGAGAGAGATGTTGGACCAATGCACCTAGGTGGGCTAACCCACACGCGCGCGCCGCCGCACTCGCGCGCCGGCTGGGCCGGATCAGGTTGGGTTGTGTTGGGTCAACATGATATTATTATTTTGGGACAAATTCATTTGGTTTATTTAATTTGTTTAGGTTCGATTTTGTTTTCACTTACGATTGTGTCCTTCACGGATGGACGCATCCGTTTGGACGGGAATAGTTGTCTTCTTCAACGGGCTTTCCTATAAAATCATTGAAACATATTTCTGCATTAATCTAATTTGGGATTTACCATCATTTTCACACTCTGTGTCTGTGTTAGCACACTCACTGTAGTTTGCTGCATATACCATCTTGGAAGTACTCTTACGGTGTATGGTTGACCGTCTTATCCTGAGAGACAAACGCCTACGAAGTCCTAAGCACTTATAAGGGAGGGCGAATTCTTTCTTAAGGACAGAGTGGATTACTTGATTCAGTCATACTTATTCTAGTAAGATTTTTCATCACAAACAAGGCAAAGGTACGGAAATATATTAATAACACAATAAACTTCTTATAAGAAAGTCATTTAGACAGACAAATCTCTTAATACTAATTCTCCTCTACCAATCAAAGAAGATTCAAATACTAGAGAAATTAAGGAAAAAATTAATAAGGTACTAAATGATGTCTTAAAAGACAATAATTTAATAGAGAAAATTTATAAAATTATAAAAGAAGATGAGATTAATTTAAAGAATGAATCTTTCAAGAATCAAACCAGTGACGTCTCTCTTTCTAATAGAAAAAATGATATTATGCCTTCTAATATAGAAGAAAAGGAAAATATTATACCTTCTAATTTAGAAGAGAACAAGATCAATAATAGTTCTTAATTATCTTATGTGGATAACTCCTTAGATAATAAATCAGACGAATTAAGCTTGAAAAAAATTAGTGAAATAAAAACAAATATATCTAATAATTTAAGTATAAATGTTTTGACTAATAGCCAGTTGGCTCCAATCCAATATTTAAAATCTACAAAAGAAAAAGAGAATAAATCTCTAGAAAAAGTTTATAAAATCAATAATGGATCAAACATAAATAAATTATCTGATAAACAACCTAAAAACTCTTTCAAAGGCCTAAATCTCAAAAAGAAAAATAAATCTAAAAGAGCATATCAGAAGAGAAAAAATGTAAAAAAACTTAAGGAAATTATTTGTCATAAATGTACACACAATGGCCATTATGCAAATAGATGCAAAGTTCTTAAATCTATAATGAATATAGGAAACAATGATCTTAATAAAGAAAGTAATAATCTATTACATGTTATTAATAATTTCACCCATCATAAGGGAGTTGTAAAATTAAAAGATCCTCTTAAGGATAAAGAAAATTTACATATACATGCTTTGGCTAAAAGTCAACCCATTCAAATTATAAACGATTCTCAAAATTCTAATTATAGAAAGACTATTAAAGAAGATCTAAACTATGAAATTCATAGGTTAAAGAAAGAAATAAAAATTTTAAACCATGAAATTTCAATAAGCAATTCTAAGGAATATGTTCCCAAAGAAAAGAATGATTCTTTACAAATAATAAATAATATCACTTATCAAAAGTGGTTCATTAATGTTACATTGGTTATCAACAATGAATTTAATCTTGATACTACTGCTTTAGTAGATTCAGGAGCTAACATGAATTGTGTCAAAGAAGGGTTAATTCCAACCCAATATTTTGAAAAAACAACTCAAAATTTGAGTACGGCAAATGGGGGAAAATTGAATATACATTATAAACTTTCTGATGCTTATATATGCAATCAAGGTGTATGTATTCATACAATTTTCATACTTGTCAAGGATTTGACTCAACATATGATTTTAGGAACACCTTTTCTAAGTATGATTCAACAGATCAATAAAATCAATCATAAAGGAATAAATACTACTTTAAATGGAAAGAAAATATTATTTGAATTCATAAAACAACCGCAAACCAAACTAATCAATCAGATTAAAGAAACTTTGATATTCAAAGAAAAACAAATAAATTCTTTAAAAGAAGAATTAAAACAAGAAAAAATTTTAGAACAATTAAAGTCTTTAAGAATCAGAAAGATAATTCAAAATTTTGAAGAAACTATGAAAAAAGAAATCTGTAGTAATTTACCTACTGCTTTCTGGAATAGAAAGAAACATATAGTTACTTTACCATATATTAATGGTTATGATGAAGAGTCTATCCCAACCAAGGCTAGACAAATACAAATGAACAAAGAATATTTAGATCTTTGTAAAACTGAAATTCAATCTCTTATAGAGAAAAACTTAATCAGAAAATCTTACTCCCTTTAGGGTTGTGCTGTTTTCTGTGTAAATAAACACTCTGAAAAAGAAAGAGGAGTTCCTAGATTAGTTATTAACTATAAACCTTTAAACAAGGTATTAAAATGGATCAGATTCCCAATTCCTAATAAAAAAGATTTATTATCCAGATTAAATGAAGCAAATATATTTTCAAAGTTTGACTTAAAGTTAGGATATTGGCAAATACAAATTGCTAAATTTGATAGATATAAAACAGCTTTTACTATTCTTTTTGGCCAATATGAATGGAATGTTATGCCTTTTGGACTAAAAAATGCTCCTTCAGAATTTCAGAATATTATGAATGAGATATTTCTCCCTTATAGTGACTTTTCTATCATTTATATAGACGATATTTTAATTTTTTCAAAATCAATTGATCAACATATCAAGCATATGAAAAACATAGTATTAATAGAAGTATTGAATTTGCAAATCCTAATTGGTACAGAGTGGTAGAAACAGATGCCTCAGATATTGGTTATGGAGGAATTTTGAAACAACAAAATCCAACCACTCAAAAAGAAGAATTATTAAGGTATACTTCTGGTGTTTGGAAAAATGCTCAAAAGAATTATTCTACTGTAAAAAAAATGTTATCTATTGTAAATTGTATTAACAAATTTCAAGATGATTTATTAAATCATGAATTCTGATTAAGAATTGATTGCTCTGCTGCTAAGGATATAATTGAAAAAGACGTAAAAAATTTAGCTTCAAAGCAAATATTTGCCAGATGGCAAGCAATATTATCTGTTTTCAACTTTAGAATAGAACTTATAAATGGAGAATCTAACTGTCTGCCTGATTTCCTAACCCTTAAATTTCTACAGGGATGATGCAAGCTTGGCTCAACCCCAAGGCTAATAGCCCTAGAAGGGGAAGAGGTAAAGGGAGAAGCCAATCTATATCTCAAATCCCTACTGATCACAAATTTGTGAATAACTGTGAAGCTGAAAGCTCTAAATCAGCTAAGGAGGTTCTTATGTCAAAACTCGTAAATCCCTTCTTAAAGAAGACCAATTTTATTCTAATTATGACCCTCAATAAAGAGGATATGAAATGGATCAATGATCCCAATCATATAGCACAAAAATATATTGATAGTGCTGATAACTTCCCAATCAGAGGAGGAAAAGCTCGATGGATTTATAAATCCATACTCTTTGAGACTTATTCAGTCACAATTACTCATACAAGGAGAATAAAGGATAATCCTAAATCTCCAATTGCTTATAGCAAAGTTTATATTCGAAATGTTCTGAAAATTTCAGACTGGGGCTTAGACCCTAACAAATGCAGAAGCCTCCAATCTGTGGGGTATACTGAATTTAATTACTGGGATTATATTGATGCATAGAAAAAAAAAATTTCTATCAAAACCCAATCAAAAAACATACTTGGTTTCTATCTATGGCCAATAATATAGTCTTATCAGACTTGCCAAATCGGTTCTATCATTGGTGGGCAAATTTTGGCCCAAATGAAAATTATCTTCCTGAATTATACAGGACACAATATTGTGCTTATCAGCAAATAAATAAATTTTCAGAGAATTTTCCTGGACAAATGATGTTAGCTTTCATCATAAGTTTTAGTCTCCCATGGATTTGGGCATAGTCATATGAAGGTGACAGAGTTGACTTGAACTTACTATGTTTAGCTAGAAGATTTTATTATAGATGGTGGCATAATATGCTAGACCAAGATAAAAAATTAGAAGAAATTAAGTCTTCTATTGAAAAATCAAAAGGAGAAATAAGGTCCCAAGAAGGAACCATTTCTGATCAAAAATTGAATCCAATGGATATTTTAAAAAGGAAGTTGAAGGAAAAATATCCAGACTTATCAGCCAAAGAATTAAAGAAAAAAGCAAAGGATATTATGCAACAATAATTATTGGCCACATTCTCAGATGAGGAAGAGAATACTACGGATGATACAGAAATAGAGGACTATGTTCAAAGCAATGAGGACATGGACGAATATATTGGTAAATTGATCCATCTTTATGAAGATGACATAAAACATTGATGAAAACAATAGGTGACACATTTATAAAGTATATATACTTTATAATTGAAGATTCTCTCAAGACCTTAAAGAAGTCTACTTTATGGCACAATATGTATGCGGAAATATTGAAGACAAGGATTCAAGACATAAAGTAATCCAGCTTTATACACATGGAGCAATATTTATTGAAGACAAAGACTCAAGACATAAAGTAATCTAACTTTATGCATTATTCACATGAAGCATAATTGAAGACCACCTAGATGCATCTATCCTTATGCATCATTGCCGACAACTCTTAAAGAGGATTCCTTTGAATAAATATTCCTATCCTCCTTTTCTTTTCTTTATCTTTTGTTTGTACATTACTTTCCTTTATCTCTTTTGTTTATTACCTCTTTTGTTTGTACATTACTTTTCTTTCTTTTGTTTGTATACTACCCAAGTCTCTATATAAGGAGACCACATTGTAATAGGAAGACAAGCCTTTCTCCGGCAAGCTCTTCCTTAAGCTCTCTCTCTCTTGTAAATCTTTTCTTTCCTTTTGAAATCTTTTCTTTCCACCACTTGTAAAACTTTTCATTTGTGAATAAACTTCTATTCCTTTACTTTACCATCCTCTTCCTCCACCATCCATCTTCCACCTTCTTCTCTTAACCATTACTTAATAGTTAAGAAAAGAAGGTGGAAGATGGATGGTGGAGGAAGGAGAGGATAAATAGAACTTTATTAACAGAAGAATATTTGTACAAGAGGTGGAAGAAAGGATTACAAAAGAAAGAAAGAAATAAAAGATTTATAAGAGAGAGAGAGAGAGAGAGAGAGCTTAAGGAAGAGCTTGCAGGAGAAAGGCTTTCCTTCCCATTACAATGTGGTCTCCTTATATAGAGACTTGGGTAGTGTGCAAACAAAAGAGATAAAGAAAAATAAAGTACAAACAAAAGAAAAGAAAAGGAGGATAGGAATATCTATCTAAAGGAATCCTCTTTAAGAGTTGTTAGCAATAATGCATAAAGATATATAACTTTATGCTTGTCTTCATGTGCCACTATTCATAAAGTAGATAACTTTATGGTCTTCTTATCTTTTTGGAGAATCTTTTCATAGCTCCATAGCATTATCTAAATTGTGCTCCTCGATGGAGTCAAGGCTGTTGTCACTTTTATAGTCTTCATCAAAGAATTCTGGTGGATGAGTAATTTCATGTCATCTATTAGACCATTGATCTTTATGATATTCTAAGGCATCTAGAAAAAGATACCTAGTGTTCTTTATCATGAGAATTCTTCCTTTGTCTATTCTTGCTCCAATCCTGCAGATAAGAGTGCTGTCGTAATTACTTCACTGAATTATTGTCCTTTAAGTCTGGACTGTTGTAATAAAACTTTGAACTCTTCTGTTGTGTTGCAGCTTTCTTTTGATTTCTAATAAACCAAAAGCTCTGGCTTCATTTATTGTTTCATTGATGATAAGTCCTTTTTTTTGTTCCTCAAGATCTAGGATTGTTAATTCCTCATCATAGTCCCAATAGCTATCCATGAGTGTTTGGTCCATATTACTTATTTTAGCTCTAGATAGCTGTAGTAGATGTAACGGTGGGTAACATTCTCCATCCTTCTCCCATTCTGGTGAAGCCGTCGTAATATAGATAACAATATTGGGTTCATCAATATATCTGACAAATCTTTTTGTTGCTTGCAAAATAATGGGAGAAAATTTTCTCAATTTCCAAGCATCCTGGATATAAAATTTTTTACAAAGCCCCATTCAAAGAGTTTAATAAGTTTTTTTGGATCTTTGTCTTCGGGCTTCTTTATGATCAGTTGAGGAACTGATAAAGTAATTCATTTTACTATTTTATAGTCTTCTTTATCAAGGTAATAACCATTCCAAATATCAAAGAGTGTTTGTTTCCACTCTTGTTGAGTCGTGGGTTCCGTATTCTGAATTTTCTCAATAAGTACAGGAGGTAATTTAGCTGCCCAAATCCATTCAGTATAAAAAGTTCGTGAAATCTTAGAAGACATTTTACATGAAGTAACAATATCCTTCATCCATAAAATTTTGTTTTTCCGTTGGAACTGTTGACAAAACATTTGAAATCATTTGCAAATGTTCCAAAAATGAATTATATGATTGATTTTTAAAATCATTTAATAAATTATCTAATAAGATTTTTTGGAAAAGAGATAACTTATTATTTGTCTTGAAACAGTTTTTTGGATCACGAATGATCCCAATTTTGTTGTTTTTCTAAACAACATGGCTTTTTGGCAAAGCCACAACCATCACCGGATTTGATGTGTCTTTACCCGTAGCTGGACACTCGGGACTAACTTAGAATTCTTGAGGGTCCAAGTCCTTGTGGTTTTTATAGTATTTTTCCGCACTATTTGCGTCATTATTGATGACTCCGCATGATTGCGTTGTTGTCTTTCTTGAAGAAAGAATATTATTTTTGAAATCATGATAGATTTCAATTTTTGGAGTCACCCTTAGATTTTTTCCTTTAGATGAGGATGAAACTTCGGCGAGTTTTTGATCCATTTCTTTATCTAAATTTCTGATAAGAAAGTCAAATAAAGAGTTAGCCACATTATTGAAATCATAATTAAATTGAGGAGATTTACCTCTTTTCATCAAATATCAAACTTTCGTTAACTTGGTCTATAAGACTTATCAAGGGTTGTGAAATGAAAGAGAACATTATTTCTTTACCATGTATTATGATTTTGATGCCTTTATGATCAATTTTAATGGGTTGAATCATGTTTAGGAAGGAAGTTCTTAATATCATATATTGTGTCAGGTTTTTTATCTGAACCAAGTTTACTGGAATATATATTTCATTATTACTAATATAAGAGTTTAATAATTTATGCTCTATAAATATTATACTACCATCGGCAGTATTTAAGGATTGATTGGTTTTTTCAAAATATTGAATAGGAATTAATCCTTCCTTGATACAATTCATATCAGCCCCTGAATCTATCAGACAATAGTTTCAATATTAAAATTTTTATTTATTAATAATTTAATATTTATAACCTATTTTTGATAGGTAAGATTACTAATGATTTGTAAATAATCATTTGCTTCCTGATTATTTTCTTGATGAATTTCATCACGTTCTTCTATATTAGAAATAATATTTGTAGAGTTTTCTAGATTTGTGACTCTAAGTTTTAGAATTTTTATTTCTTCTTGAAGTTTAAAAATTTCTTCTTTTGAGTCCCCTTTATAGATTTTCTTTTCTTTTATGGGTTCTTTCATTCTATTATAAACCTCTGATAAGGTATAGGGAACTATAGGTTCATATTCTAGTTTAGATTTATTTGGTTCATTAGAGGAATTTTCCATATACTTTTCAATAGCCATCCTTCTAGATTGAGGATCTAGGATTTGATCTATAAGATCTAATATGAAAGACTGATTAGCAGTTAATACATTTAGACTTAGACCATTCATATTTAGAATGACAGAGTAATAGTCATTAGTACAAGAACACTCTCTATTATTTTCTTCTGTATAAGAATCTGAAGTAGATGAAATGTCATCAATTTGAAGAGTATTTTCTTCTGAAGAAATAGAACTATTTTCTTCATTGTCTTCTATTAGAAGATTATAAAGTTTTTCGGCCATATCATCGTCTTCTATGATCCTATTAATTTTGTCCTTAATTTCTTCGAATTTTGGATTTTTGCATCTATTAGCATAATGTCCTTTTTTATTACACCTAAAACAAGTGATTTCTTTAGATTTTTCATTCTTATATCTTTTTTCAATTTTCTTCTTAGATTTAGATTTATATCTAGGTTTAGGATTTTTATAAGATGATTTCTTATGCTTTCTTTGTGGATAAGAAAGGCCAAGATTATAACCAAATTGTTCACAAAATTGTCATATTTCTTGTTTTCCTGTAATGTTTCGCTTTTTAAGCTGGTTTTTTAGATTAATATTATTACACAGAGATAATCCTTCTGCAATAGATTCACTAATAAGTTCTTCATAAGTACAATCATCATACAAAATGGAATGAGATCCTGATTTATCTCTAAGTCTGGTTCTAATTTTTTCAGCAAATATAAGGGGAAGTCGAGAAATAAATTCCTTTCTAGAATTGGCTATTGCCATCTTCAAGATGCATAACTTTTGAAAGAAAGACATCTTTATACCACCTAAAATGGGTTAAAGTGGGAAATTTAAGATTCATAAGTAACTCTTTATTCCTGTCATAATTGACTAAAGTATTTCCCACAAAATAGTTTAATATACTTTGAATTAAAGTATATATAAAATCATCATTTTTGGTTTGATAATAAAGGATTTGTCCCTTTTCATCTGTGGTGGTATTGGTAATAATTCTTTTAAAATTAAGAATTTCTTCTTTTTGTTGATGGGTTAAGATATGATCCCACTAGCCTTTCAATTGGCCTGTAAATCCAGCAGTTATAAACAAAGTTATTTGTTTGTCTGAATTTTTGGCTGCTCTGCTAATAGTTGCATACATTAACATTCTACGAAGGATAATAGAAATCAAGTAATCAGATATTCCATCTATATTCCATTCATAAATGCTACTAGGATCAAAGACTGCATAAGTACCATTTCTATCTTCTTCATAAAGGATGTCCATAGGTGTAGGACGAGGGTAATAAGTCCTAGTTGGAGCTGCTGGAGTACTTAATTTTGTCTTCCCTTTAAAATTAAGATCATTAATTGATTCCTTTTCAGTTTTCATTAATGGATTTTAATGAGATAACATCGCAATATTCCTATTAGGTTTATTAATATTAAGATTTATCAATCTGTCATAGAGTTGTTCAAGTAACTCATTATCACAAGGTTGAGCTTTTCCAAGTTTGAAATAAGGAATTGTTATGGGAGGTTTTATCATTGAGGTCAAATTGGAAGAACTCGGTTGAGATATTGAATTGTAGGAAAATTTTCCTATTTGGTCTTCAATCCTAATTAATTGATTATTAATGGTCTACAAATTCAGATTTGTAAGATTATTTTGTTTTATAATAGTCTGTTGTAAAGGATTTGTATTGTCTCCCGTAATTTGAAAAAAAAGAGTGGTTTCTAAAATTTGGTTATTATTATTTATTTGTAAAGGACTAGAAGGAGGATGTATGGATCTTAAATTCTTTCCTTCTTTAGTAGTCCAATTTTTATAATGATCAATTATAACCATCATATTTTTGTTATTATAATGACTATAAGTGTCAAACCATTGTTTAAAATAGATAATAATTCTATTATCATACAAGAATTTGTAATACATTTCTTTATACTCCATAATTTGAGTTTTCGTAAAGGTCTTAAAATACCAATCTCTAAAAGTTTTATTTTTAGGTAAATAAAATTCTTGATTAATCATGTTTTTATCAACATGAAATTCAGATTGAACTGTAGATATTGGAAACTTCATTTCTGTTGGAGTAGGAGAAGAATTCTTCTTATAGATTCCATGTGGTATATTCAAATTAGAAGTACGAACTTCTTCAACCTCATAAGGTGATAATTTATCAATTGAAATTCTCTCATAAACATATTTTCTAGAAGAAGTACTTCCTCTATTAGAATAATTTGTAATATTAAGCTTTGTACTTCTAATACTCGAAAACCTTATTTCAACATCTCCATCTTGAGTTTGAACAATTTGATCTAGATCCTTATTTATTAAGGGTTGTTGAGGAATTGCACTTTGTAAACTCTATCTTTCTGGGAATTGAATTTCATTCCAATTGATTAACTTTCTAACTGCAACATTAGATCTTTTAAGATTTGTCTCAATTAAGGTAGTTTTATCTTTAGTACTTATAAGTCTTATATTAGGGGTTAAGGTATTCATAACCTTATAATAAATACGATAAGCAATATTTATATACTCAGATCCTTGTTTAAAATCATAACTCATAGATTCTAGATCTAATGTTACGGCATCTAAAAGATTATTATTAGATAATGATAAGCATAAATTAGGAAAGCAGTTAAAATAGATAGGTCCATTGGATAAGGTGGATTCAATAACACCCATAAGAGAGTGCTAGAAATTCAAGCATCTAGCATCACGTAGGCATAATATAAAGCATGTATTTAAACCTTCTAAGGTTAAAGGTTTTAAAGCAACCTGGATAAGGCCAATATGTAAATATTTATATTTATCCATATGATGGGAAAGATCTTGTTCTCTTAAGAGCTATATAGTCTTATTACTATCATTAATGGGAATTGTTTGTTCAGTAGTTTTTACTGAAACACTAGTTTTTAAATCAAAGGTTCCAATATTATAAACCCTTTAAGGCTCTACTTCAAGTAGATGCCAATTTCTGAGATGATTCTCTATGTTGAAAAATTCTTCAACTTTAGAATTCTTAATAAAATTTTCTGGTTTATAGAATAATTTAGAAAACATTAATGATAAGTTAAAAGTGCTCGCAAGCATTCTGAAAACATGGTCAAGTCTATAGGGAAATAAGAAAGGAGATCAGAATACTTCTTTTACAAGAAGAGATTCCAACCAAGAGGAAAATAAAGAAACATATGTAATTATAAGGCAAAGAGGTAAAAAACACCTAGTTCTACCAATTATAATAAAATTGGTCAGCACTTCATCTTCTACTTTTATCCTCCATGATAGAATTGACACAACATCATCTCTTACATTTTCCTTCCATGAACAAATAAGGCAAAAATGGCTAACTCCCTTGGACAACATCAGATAAACGGGATAATGCCTTGGCTCTATTCATTTCAGGAAAACATAAAATATAACATAAACACCATATCACTTCAAACTCGAGTAAAAGAAGAAATCTCAGCCTTTTCACAATAGGTAAAACTAAGCAAGTAATCTAACAACCTTGCAACATAATAACAAGTATAAAAGAAAGGGAAAAAATGGAAAGGTAAATCCCCTCCTTCCTCGAAAGGAAGAAAGCCCTCTCCTTCCCCTACATACCTGACCGTGCGTTCACGAACACATGCGGAGCACACACTTACCCCCAATAGAGCGTAATGGCTCCGATACCATTTAGTAAGGAATAAGAGAAGAAGGTGGAAGATGGATGGTGGAGGAAGAAGAGGATAAAGAGAACTTTATTAACAGAAAAAAAATTGTACAAGAGGTGGAAGAAAAGATTACAAAAGAAAGAAAGAAAGAAAAGATTTACAAGAGAGAGAAAGAGGGCATAAGGAAGAGCTTGCTGGAGAAAGGCTTGCCTTCCTATTACAATGTGGTCTCGTTATATAGAGACTTAGGTAGTGTACAAACAAAAGAAAGAAAAGTAATGTACAAACAAAAGAGGTAATAAACAAAAGAGATAAAGAAAAATAATGTACAAACAAAAGATAAAGAAAAGAAAAGGAGGATAGGAATAAGAAAATGACTGATCCCTCGTAGCACAATAGAGGAGGTTTTGATGATTATGACAGTTGAGATCTTGGCATTAGGGTTCATAAGCCCTAGTGAGCCATTATTTCATGTCGTGCATGAGTAGGGGTAGGCTTCGGGGGTAGGCTTCTGGCGTAGGCATAGGTCGAATTCATGGTAGTCCAATATCTTGTCGAGTGGAATCTTCTAGATGAGGCTACCATATATATAGAACCTTATTGTGGAGTTTCATGTTGTAAGTATACTTGACACTGAAAATTATGTGTGAATTTTGATTTCTATGTCATTTGTATTGATTTTAACAACATATTTTATATTAGTATATTTATCGAATTAGTTATTTTCTTTTGTATTACAATTCTACTAAGTAGATTTCAGCAGAACAGGGGGCCACATTCCTTATTCCTTGCTGAGATTCTACAAGTAAAGAGAGGTTCTTCACGGAGCCAAGCCAAACAAGGAGGACCACCGATGAGGGCATCGATGAATTCATAGGGGGGAGTTTCTATCACACCCCCAAACATGCTTATATAGGAATGGACTAGTGGAGCAAATCATCTGCATGCGCACAAGTCTCTGAATAAGGTGGGCTCCACAATCCAATTAAAGATAGGACTAACAAGTCCTATCTAAAGTAGATTTAATAAGGCAATTATAAAATTGCAAACTGTCTACTCATCATGATAAATGCGAACAAAAAATTGTTTTTGTTTTTGGTCTTCTCTCCCATACGAAAGAAAAAAATGGAACAAGAAAACAAAATTCTCTCATCTCCTCTCTCTCACCGGTTTTGAGTTGCAAAGACACAAAATCAGGAAAAAATGAAAGCTTTATTCCTTATTATTGTGTGATGACTCAAGGTTGAAGAGTGTTTCCTTTAAGCCCTATTCAAGCTAATTATTCCCGACAAATTGGCAAGAGAAGGAAGGGTTTCTCTCTTGGTTTTAAGAGAAGAAATTCATTAAAAGAGGTAATTCTAATTCCCCATATTTATATTTAAAATAAATAAGAGGTCATGCATGTTTCTGGATGATTGGTTACATCCTTAGGGCTTAACCCCTAAAGGTCAATAGTAATTAATTCTTACTTTAATTCATGAAAATTTAAAGTAATTTGAATTTATTCTACTGCTTATATATGTGTTTGTGTAAATAATGCATGTAAATTAATTGAAAGACATAAAGGTGAAATTTTTTGTACATCCACAAGCCGGGCTCACCACCAAACTTTCGTTGTGCCACCCATAAGTGGAATAAGAGCAAATTCACCTTGCTAAATTCAATTGTTGAGGTTTAATTTCATGTGTGAAGTAATTGACGCATGATATAAAGTGCACAATTGTTGTATGTGATTGTTTGTGCTTAACTAGCCCAAGGGTAGTTCAGTAACTTTATAATTCACACTTTTATTTTTTAGACAGAAATGTTTATTATCTTTATTTATAAAATTTACCCTTTTTTATTGCTTGTTTAGCATAGTAAGCATATATATTGCTTACTTGATTGATTTAGTAAATTATTGTTATAGATAACCATATATAAGGGTAATATAGTAAATTTACTCTAGTTGTACCCATGCACACCAAGATTATTATTGTGAGTTGTACCTTGTTTACATCTATAAATTGTACACATTTTTTTTTTGTGCCATGCTGTCCCGTATTGTTGCTAGTGAGCTGAGCAAAACTAAAAGCTCAATTTTACCAACTATCTCACCTAGAAGAAGAAGATCATATATATTCTTTTCTTAGATAACCTGACCCATATTTTGGACCAGTGTGTGGACTTGCTTACAGACTTCTCCTCTCAGGCTCAGAAGAGGGTTTATGAAAAGTTTAATGAGAAAGATGCCAAAGCAAAGACTATCATCCTTATATTCATGGAGCCAAAGATTGAAATGTTGTTTGAAAAATATAAGATTGTCAAGGAAGTGATGAAGGCAGTTGTCAGGCGGTATGGAGGGCACACAGAGGCTCATATGAGGATGTTGCAGACCCGTTATCAGAATAGTCGCATGAGAGAAAATGATAATGTTCTTGAGCACATTAATTCTATGTCCAGCATTGTAAGTGATATGAAGATTCTTTAAAACCCCATAAATGAGGAAAAATCTAATTTTTAATTGTTCTAAATAGTCTCTCTAAGTCTTGGGAGAGTGTGGTTGTTGTATTAAACATATTTAATAAGATACTCACACTGGATGTCCTTATTGCCAAGCTTTGCTTGAAGCAGAAGAAGAGAAACCGTATGAGTGCTCTGAGTGCATCTGCTAACTTGATGGATGGGAAAAGGGGGCAACTACCCTTTACTTGGTAGCGGACATCCAAGTTTTGCTAGGCGACGGATAGCCTAGGCGGCCCCTTCGGCACGGACGGATGTTGGGACAGCCCGAGAGGTGTTTCGGACGAGCTACTCGACTTGTGGAGTAGGCTGAGTAGGAGTCTTTGCGCGGGTGGGACTCTTTTCAGCGAAACTGGGGGCTACTTGGACTTAGGGGAGGACTTCTAAGGCAGATGAGATTCACCTATGCTGGTTCCCACACAGGCAGGCTGGTCACACTCCTAGGGCAGCAGATTCCTAGGACAAACAAGACTCACACGGGCAGGCTGGTCACACTGCTAGGGCGGATGGTAGTCGGAGTGGCTAATTGGAATTTGATTTCTACATCAGACTCTTGGAGGCAGCATGGTGATAGACTTCTAGCGGAGGACGAACTCTTGCAGGTTTCTTAATCTATGCTAGGGGCGGAATGCTTATGGGCTAAGAGTTGGTCAGGGTGAGGACTCTTGTATTGGGTAGGTTTTGTACTTCTAGTGGCATTAGGATGGCTAGCCTCAGGCTATCTTTATAAGGGGGAGAGCAAGGTGGCCATGGATGATTGGAATCTGATTTTTCTTCTTGCACAGTGAACCAGGGAGTTGAGAGGAGAGCTCTCATCCTGGTGGATTAGTCGTGGCCCTCTCCCTACCTTGTATTTCAGCGGACAGAAATATAACTTGGGCGGAGACCCTTGCACCAGGTCGGACTGTGTTGCTATTTTGCTTGTATTTTTTCCTTGCGCATACGAGTAGGAAGGGAAGAGAGTGGCTACTACTTGCACGATGCAGCTAGACCATCATGAGTGCGGATGCTAGGTATAGTTTCACGCCCGTGACACTTAGCTTGGTGGCTCTAAGAGAGCTGGAGGAGGTGGTGGTAAAGGTAAAATGAAGAAGAACTTCAAGAGAAGGGGCAAGAAACCCCAAGGTGGTTGAAAGGGCAATAATGACAATAAACCTGAAGGGGCTTGTTTTAAATGTGGCTAGATGGGTACTTTAAGAATAATTGCCCTAATGAGGATTAGGGAGCTAAAGTAAGGCAAATCAAAAAGGGAAAAATGCATTTTCATGATCTCAGTTTATGATTGCTAACTCTGATGAGAAGAGCTGGTGGCTAGATTTTGTAGCCACTTAGCATGTAGCTATGATTAGGGGTGACATGATGACTAATTTGTCTATAGGGCAATATAAGATTGTAACACCCCGCTTTTCTAATCTCGTTTAGCCAACGAGGTTAGAGGTAATTAGATAACCATTAGAGGAGTTTTAGAGTGTTTCGGAAGTTAAAACCTCTGTACTTGAGTAGAGCTCGAAGAAACGAGCGTAACGATTCAAAGAACGTGCAAAACGGAGGTCGGGACCGAAAGTTACGATCTCGACGAGCGTAGAAAATAGGCGGGACCCACTTGGAAATAGTGTGATTTGCTACTTTAAGTGGGTTTGTATCGAAGGGCTCGTCGATACGAGTCCAACGGTACTAAGAATGCGCGAATCCGAATCCGGGGTAGGAAGTTACCCGCGTTTGAAGTTTTAAGAATAAAAATAAAAAAAAATAAAAAAAGAAATGGCGAGCGGCGTGAGCCGCAACGCGGGCCGGCGCGACGTGCGGCCGCGGAACCGCGGGCACCACAGGTTCACGCGGGTGCGACCCGCGTGACGCGCGGGCGCGATCCGCGCGGCTCCGATGGGCGCCGCAGCCCAAAATCCGCGGCGCCGCCGGTTTTGGCGGCGCGGCGCCCTGGTTTCGGCAGCTCGGGGCCTATTTAAACCCCATTTTCCATTCATTTTTCACCCAGATTTTCTCTCACCCCTTTTCTGACCGTTCTGAGGCCGATTAAGGCCGTTCAAGACCCGTTTCCTACTAAATCGAGCGTGCTCTACCCGATGGAGTGGTCCTTTCTTTGATTCAGAGACCGTATAAGGAAAAAATGCCTCGAGACAAGGAGAGGTTCTGCCCGAGCGCCGACAAACTTCTTTCTCCCCGTTCTTAAGCATCCTAACTCCGATTTAGTCCATCCAAGAGGCGTTCTTGACTAAATCGAGTATGTTCTACGCGATGGAGAGGTCCGTTCTTTGATTCGGCAACCGTATAAGGAGAAAATGCCCCGAGACAAGGAGAGGCCCCGCCCATTATCCTCGAGCACCGAACAAGAAATAGGGGCCCAGAGCAAGGCAAGGTTCTGTCCAAAGTTATTGAGCTACATCAAGAGAAGTAATCCAGAGTATGGGAGGTTCTGTCCGTCGCTCACGGGTGCAGAAAAGGAGAAGAATCTCCGGTAAGGAGAACGTTATACATAGTCTTTCGACACAAGACCAAGAACGTATGGAGGCTAGAGGAAGCTCCGTCTATATCTTCGGATCTGAAGGGGAGGATGCTCATAGGAGCAACTCCGCATATCGCTACCTTACGAGACATGAGGGCAGTAAGCTTTTCTAATCTCCTGTTTTAATTATAGAACGATGTGTGTGCTATGCTTTGATCCATATGCTTGATGTATGCTTATATGTCATGATGTACGCTTATACGTCTTGATGTGATGTCTTGCCCTAGGGTAGAGCAAGACGTGTGATGTGTGTGTCCGGACTCGGCTCAGTGATAGAGCGAGTCGATTGATGTGCTCAGTCTCGATTAAGTAATGGAGCGAGATATGTGTATGTGATTTTGATCCCGCTCTGTGGTAGAGCGAGATGCACGATTCCATTAATTTATTAACTTCCGCTTGACTCCGATATATGACGAGTTTTTGTATACTTCCGATTAAATATTCGGAGATACGTATGTTATACGATATTGTGATGCT
The DNA here is from genome assembly GCA_035235625.1 of Saururus chinensis. Lineage (NCBI taxonomy): Eukaryota > Viridiplantae > Streptophyta > Magnoliopsida > Piperales > Saururaceae > Saururus > Saururus chinensis. The sequence goes on along the minus strand of CP141145.1, from coordinate 16,673,205 downwards.
TGTTGTGTGTAGTAGCCGTTAGGTAGAACTACGTTCGGATCCGATTGTATTGGAATAATATCCAACACGTACGTAGGCAACCAACGGCAAGGCAACGTTGGCCCGATCCAAATCATTATAAATAATATGTTTTATTCTATTTTACACGCGACGAACTATGAAGCTTCGTTGTGTATAAATGGTTGTTACAACCTAAGTCTACGTACGAGGAAGCCTTAAGCTCCGTAGTGCGTAGGCGAACATTGTACCTCTCGCACTCAGACGATGATTCCTGGCTTAAGGAAAATTTCAAATTCCTATCAGTGATTTTGTGGGCCCAGCTCGGGTCGGGTCGTTCAATTGGTATCGGAGCATTGATCTGTCTGCGAGAGTATAATATTTTATTAATTTAATAATTATTTAGAAATTCTTGTTTTGAATGTGTTCTGAATATTTTGAAATGAATTGTGATTTTTAAGTCAATTTCTCTTTCGGACGTGTTGTCGTGAATTTCAAATAAATTCCAATTTTCGTCTTTTGGTTATACCCATGTGTTATCGAATTTAACACAAACTCTAATTTTGAATTTTTGTTTTACATCGATAATTTTTAATTTAAGATGGACTTCTAATTTATGAATTTCGATGTTAAATAAATAATGTTTTGAATACGTTGTTATCTAAATTTTGTTCTGCAAGCGTGATATGAAAATTAGTTCGAACTTTAATTATGATAAATTCTAATTTGTTTAATTAGAAGTAATTTTAAAGTTTTATGCTATGTATGTGTATCTGATTAATGACAAACTTATACTTTATAGATGTCGATTTTAAATTAGAATTGATTTGGAATTTTTGCTTTGAATATGGTGCATCTAATTTATTATGAAATTTAATTGAAGAATTATTTGAGATTTTTATCACCATGTGTTGCATCGAATTTAAGACGGATTTGAATTTCTCCAAATTTCAATTTCTATCGAGAATCAATTGAAAGTTTGTTTTACACGTGTGGCATTGGATTTAACCTGAAATCTTGATTTTCGAATTTTGATTTTGAGGTTGACTCGATCGAAAATTTTGTCTTGAATTCGTTACATGTTTTCAACAGCTTCGATTTCAATGTGTTTTAAACCGTGGTAGAATTACCATAGCGTAACCGTTGACCGCTCATGGTATGGGACATGTAGTGCTAGTGGGAAACCCTACAGTTAATTCTACTCAGGTATTTAAATAAAATTTGATTTGAAATATGTTTTCAAAGACGGTAGAATTATCATAGCGTAACCCGCTAACCACTCATGGTATGGGACATGAAGCACTAGTGGGAAACCCTACGGTTAATTCTACTCGGGTATTTAAATAAAATTTGATTTGAAATATGTTTTCAAAGACGGTAGAATTATCATAGCGTAACCACTAACCGCTCATGGTATGGGACATGAAGCGCTAGTGGGAAACCCTACGGTTAATTCTACTCGGGCATTGAAAGAAAATTTGATTTCAAATATGCTTTCAACTACGATAGAATTTCCAAGGAGTAAGTGGTTTTAAATTCTAATCGTATGCCTAGAGTTTGACTCGTCAAAGTTCTGTTAAAAGTTTTCTTCTAAGAAACGCTGTTTTAAAAGCATCTCCTCTTTTCAGAAACTTCTCTGAGCTATGGGTAACTAAACCCTTTCGATAGCTTTCGGTTTATCGAACAAATGATTATTTTGATATGAAAATTCCAGATACCGCAAATACTTGTTTCTGGCTCGCATATACGACTGGGATATCATGGGAAAATCCCTTTTCCTTCTGTCTCCCGTTGCCCCATGAGCGCGGGTGTAAGTCGGGGTATCACAACATTTCTGTGACATTTTTTATTTAAAAATAAAATTGTTTTCAAATACGGTGGAACTACCTCTGAGTAACCATCAAACACCCACGGTATAGAAGGTGAGGTGTTAGTGGACAACTCTGCAGTAAATTCTACCAATATGATTTTTCGAAACAAAAGATTTTCAAAATTTTGGGTACCATAAACATTTGTCTCTGGCGCGCATACAGGACTGGGATATCATGGGAAAATCCTTTTCCTTCTGTCTCCCATTGCCCCATGAGCACGGGTGTAAGTCGGGGTATCACGACACTTATGTGACCGTATGTTTTCAGACTTGTGTTATTTTCTAAAATTGATTTATTTTCAAAGGCGGTAGAATTACCAAGGGGTGATCACTGACCGCTCATGGTATGGGACATGACGCGTTATTGGATTGCTCTAAGGTTGAATTTGCCGATTAATTTGATATAAAATTTAATTTCAAATCCCATGATGTGAAATTTAGTAAATTTATCTCAATCACTGTGGAATTGCTAAGAAGAAACCATTAAACACCCGTGGTATATGACATGAGGTGTTAGTGGATAGCTTTAAGGTTGATTCCGCGAGTGTATTGAAATAAATTTCGGTTTCAAATCTGGTTTATTCAAAAATGTTTGTTCTGAGTTTGATTTGATGGTTCTGAATTTGATTTGACGAAGAAGATTTTGATGATTTGGGTCTTCGGACTCTCTGGATAGTTATTTGGTATAGAGCCCAAAAGCTATCAATTTTGGATACCGCCAAATTTGGTTCTGGTGTGCACAGGTGTGGAGCATCATGGAAAAGCTCCTATCCTTCTGGCCTCCGTGTCCCCATGAGTGCGGGGGTAAGCCGTTCGGTATCACGGATTTAAATAAGGATACCCATCGAGAGAAACACTCGGTTTTGGCACGCACAGGTGTGAAGCATCATGGGAAAGCTCCTATCCTTCCGTCTTCTGTGGCCCCATGAGTGCGGAAGTAAGCCGTTCGATATCATGGCATTTTGATTGACTGATTGATTTATCAAATTTTAAAAGAACGATATGTCCGATTTTGAGCGACATATTAGAATTTCTGAACAAGGATTTATCCGATTTTGAATTAAATGTCGGATTTCATTTACAAACGATTTATCAGATCTTGAGGAACGATCGATTCGTTGAATTTTCAAAGAATGATATATCTCATTTTGAAAGACATATCTGATTTCTGAACGATGACTTATTCGACTTTGATTTAAGTATCAAATTTTGTATGATATGATCTATCCGATTTTATACTTAAAGTTGGATTTCTTGTGAAAATATTTTAATCTGATCATAAATTATCAAATTATGTTTGTGAATGTGTTATCCAATTTTAAGATTGGATTCCTTTTATACATGATTTATTTGATTATGATCTATTACACTATGTTTGCGATTACTTATCCGATTGATTATCGAATTTTACTAGATATTTGTTTTGAATTAGATGTGTTTCGAAGAGTAAACGCAATTCATTTAAGGGGAGAAGAATGTAACACCCCGCTTTTCTAATCTCGTTTAGCCGACGAGGTTAGAGGTAATTAGATAACCATTAGAGGAGTTTTAGAGTGTTTCGGAAGTTAAAACCTCTGTACTTGAGTAGAGCTCGAAGAAACGAGCGTAATGATTCAAAGAACGTGCAAAACGGAGGTCGGGACCGAAAGTTACAATCTCGATGAGCATAGAAAATAGGCGGGACCCACTTGGAAATAGTGTGATTTGCTACTTTAAGTGGGTTTGTATCGAAGGGCTCGTTGATACGAGTCCAACGGTACTAAGAACGCGCGAATCCGAATCCGGGGTAGGAAGTTACCCGTGTTTGAAGTTTTAAGAATTAAAAAAAAAAAAAATGGCGTGCGGCGCGAGGCGCGGCCGCGGAACCGCGGGCGCCGCGGGTTCGCGCGGGTGCGACCCGCGTGACGCACGGGCGTGACCCGCGCGGCTCCGGTGGGCGCCGCCACCCAAAATCCGCGGTGCCGCCGGTTTTGGCGGCGCGGCGCCGTGGTTTCGGCGGCTCGGGGCCTATTTAAACCCCATTTTCCATTCAATTTTCACCCAGATTTTCTCTCACCCCTTTTCTGACCGTTCTGAGGCCGATTAAGGCCGTTCAAGACCCGTTTCCTACTAAATCGAGCGTGCTCTACACGATGGAGTGGTCCTTTCTTCGATTCGGAGACCGTATAAGGAAGAAATGCCTCAAGACAAGGAGAGGTTCTGCCCGAGCGTCGACAAACTTCTTTCTCCCCGTTCTTAAGCATCTTAACTCGGATTTAGTTCATCCAAGAGGCGTTCTTGACTAAATCGAGTATGTTCTACGCGATGAAGAGGTCCGTTCTTTGATTTGGCAATCGTATAAGGAGAAAATGCCCCGAGACAAGGAGAGGCCCCGCCCATTATCCTCGAGCACCGAACAAGAAATAGGGGCCCGGAGCAAGACAAGGTTTTGTCCAAAGTTGTTGAGCTACATCAAGAGAAGTAATCCAGAGTATGGGAGGTTCTGTTTGTCGCTCACCGGCACAAAAAACGAGAAGAGTCTCCGGTAAGGAGAACGTTATACATAGTCTTTCGACACAAGACCAAGAACGTATGGAGGCTAGAGGAAGCTCCGTCTATATCTTCGGATCTGAAGGGGAGGATGCTCATAGGAGCAACTCCGCATATCGCTACCTTACGAGACATGAGGGCAGTAAGCTTTTCTAATCTCCTGTTTTAATTATAGAACGATGTGTGTGCTATGCTTTGATCCATATGCTTGATGTATGCTTATATGTCATGATGTACGCTTATACGTCTTGATGTGATGTCTTGCCCTAGGGTAGAGCAAGACGTGTGATGTGTGTGTCCGGACTCGGCTCAGTGATAGAGCGAGTCGATTGATGTGCTCAGTCTCGATTAAGTAATGGAGCGAGATATGTGTATGTGATTTTGATCCCGCTCTGTGGTAGAGCGAGATGCACGATTCCATTAATTTATTAACTTCCGCTTGACTCCGATATATGACGAGTTTTTGTATACTTCCGATTAAATATTCGGAGATACGTATGTTATACGATATTGTGATGCTTGTTGTGTGTAGTAGCCGTTAGGTAGAACTACGTTCGGATCCGATTGTATTGGAATAATATCCAACACGTACGTAGGCAACCAACGGCAAGGCAACGTTGGCCCGATCCAAATCATTATAAATAATATGTTTTATTCTGTTTTACACGCGATGAACTATGAAGCTTCGTTGTGTATAAATGGTTGTTACAACCTAAGTCTACGTACGAGGAAGCCTTAAGCTCCGTAGTGAGTAGGCAAACGTTGTACCTCTCGCACTCAGACGATGATTCCTGGCTTAAGGAAAATTTCAAATTCCTATCAGTGATTTTGTGGGCCCGGCTCGGGTCGGGTCGTTACAAAGATCTACATTGGTAATAACATATTTTATGATGCGACTGCTACAGGTACTTATAGGATCCTTCTTCCTCGGGAGATCAACTTGGTGCTGACACATGTTGTCTTTGCCCCTACCATTAGGATAAATCTTATCTAAATTCCACTCATCACTTGTAAGGGGTTTGAGACTAGGTTTAAGGGGTCAAAGACAACAGTTGACAAGAATAATAAGATTTTATTTACTATTTTTTTTGTGATAGTTTATTTAAGTTAGATGTAACAGATGATTCTTCTATTAATGCAGTAGCGAAGTTTGATTATGTAGCGTATTTGTCTCATGTTGATTCTTTGATGTGGCACTTAAGGCTTTATTATGTGAATATTAATAAATTATACAGAATGTCCAACATTGGACTCCTCCTTAAGTTATCTAGGGATATGCGCATGTGTGAAGACTGTTTGGCAGGTAAAATAAGTAGGCAGCCCTTTTCAAAGGTATGTGTGCCACAGACCTTTTAGAGGTTATTCACTTAGACATATATGAGCCTATGAATTTACAAACCCATAGAGGGATGTGTACTTTATTACATTTATAAATGATTACTATGGGTTTGGTTATATATACCTCTTAAAGCAGAAGTATGAAGCCTTTGAAAATTTTAAAAATTTAAAGGTTGAAGTAGAGACTCAATTAGGTCGGTTAATTAAAGTCCTAAAAACAGACAGAGGTGGAGAACACACTTCTAATGAGTTTAAGGACTATTTCACCAACCTAGGAATAATCCACTAATACACTTTGCCCTATACTTCTTAGCAAAATGGAGTTGCTAAAAGGAGAAACAAAACCCTCTTAGATGCGGTTAGATCCATATGGTGCAGCAGAAGCTTGGTGGTGAGCCCGACTTTGTGGATGTACAAAAATTCTATCTTTACATCCCTCTTAAGTAATTTACATGCATTTACACATAAACACATATATAAGCAGTAGAACAAATTCAACTTACTTTAAATTTACATGAATTAAAGTAAGAATTAATTACTACTGACCTTTAGGGGCTGAGCCCCAAGGACGTGGCTAATCACCTAGAAGCATGCAGGACCTCTTTTTTTTTAAGTATAAATATGAGGAATTAGAATTACCTATTTTGATGAATTCATTCTCTTAAAATCAAGAGAGAAAATCATTCATTTTTTTGCCAATTTGTTAGGAATAATTAGCTTAAATAGGGCTTGAAGGTAACACAAATGTATATAAGAGAGACTTAATGAAGAACACCCTTCAACCTTAAGTTGTTACACAATAATAAGGAATAAAGCCTCTGCTTTTTCCTGATTTTGTCTCTTGCAACTTAAAACCCGTGAGAGAGAGGAAATAAGAGAATTTTGTTCTCTGGTTGGTTTTTTTTTTTGTCTGGGAGAGAAGACCAAAACAGAAACAATTTTTTGTTCGCTTATATCATGATGAGCATGTGGTTTTCAATTTTCAATTTCAATTTTGTCCTATCTTTAATTGGATTGTGGAGCCCACCTTATTCATGTGTCTTTCAAAAACCTGACTCTCTCTCGTTTTCATGTTTACGTGGGTACGTAACCCACTACCCAACATAGTGCCCACGGACCAAACAAAAACTTGTGTACTTAGTTTTGTCTTAGTCCAACTTGTAGGAAAAATTGTTCATACTAAACAAGATATACAAATTGATTCGTTGTTAAGGTTTTAGTTAATGGGTTTGCCAACATCTTAGAAGTAGGAAGATTGTTTACTACCAACTTTCTTTAGCATGTTAAACACAAAGTAGTAATGTACTTTCGATGTGTTTACCTCTAGAGTTGATTTCTCCATTTTTAAGTGTCGACACAATATTTAGATTATCACAAAACATCTGGACATTCATAGTAGTGGATCTGTCATCTGGGTTCTCAGCATAGTCTAAATCACTATACCCAGTGAATGACAGTTCCTCAGCTTAATAGGTAACATACCCTTCGTTCCTAAGAGGTACCTAAAAACTCGTTTTAGTACTTGTCAGTGAGCTAACCATACTTTACGTATAGTATCTACTCAAGAGCCCTACAACATAGCTCAAATCAGGTTGAGTACAAGTCATGGTATCTACTCAAGAGCCCTACAACATTAAGCTGTCAATAGCATGTGCATAAGGCACTGACTCCATTTTGAGTTTATCATCGTTAGACTTTTAGATAAAGTCATACCTTTATAGATAAGAGACTATTATTTTCCAACTAATCACACCAAAGCGTTTTAAAATGTTTTCTATGTATGATTCTTAATATATACTGAGCAACTTTACTTTTTTATCTCGGTCAATCTTTATATCAAACTATACCCTTAACCTTGTTGTTGGACAAGATTTACCTTTATCTAGGAGGCCTTGCCCATGTCTTTCATTTAAAACTAGGTCATATAAAGATTTTATGAGTTTGCACACCTTGTGCTTCTCTTTATATAAATCTCCTCTAAATCACCATTTAAGAAGGTAATCTTTACATTTATTTAGTGCAACTCTAAGTCTAATTGTGCTACTATAGTTAACAAACACCTAATAGATGTAAATCTAGTTACAGGTGATTAGGTTTCTTAAAGTTAATTCCCCTAACTTAGTTGAAACCTTTAGCTATTAGTCTTGCCTTATATTTAACTATATACTCATTTGTCTTTAGCTTTTTCTTGAAAATCCACTTACAATTAATAGGCTTTCTTTTATTGGGCAAGTTAACAACTTCCCAGACTTTGTTTTTCATAATAGAATTCCCTTTTAAATAGTTAATTGTCATTCCTTGGAATCTAGATTGTCCATTGTCTGCTCATAGGTCAAAGGATCATCAGATAAATGTTCATCTATTATTACTTCATCATCTCCTAACATAGCATAGAAGTCTCGCAACAAGGTTAATAGTCTTCTATCTCTTATATCCCTTACTTTAGACACTCTCCTAGGTTCAGATCTTATAACCATCTTTGTTTTGCTCTTTCTCTACTTTAAATAGTTCTACTCTTTTAGGGTCTAAGTCTTCATTTAGGAAATAAGCATCCCTAAATTCAATGACCCCCACTGTCTCATCAATATGATGCACTACAAACTTGTACTCCTTAGAGTGTTCACTTTACCTTATAAAGTTACATTTTATTGTTTTAGGGTCTAATTTATTTCTATGCTAGTCAGACACTTTTACATGTGCCTTAGACCCCTATACTCTAAGATGACTTAAGTCTGGATATCTACCTGTCAATAACTCATATGGTGAACAACCTTATAAGGTACACAATTAAGTACATATACAACGATGTCTAGTGCCTCACCCCAAAAATTTATTCATATTTCTGAGTGGTTTAACATGTATCTAACCATATCTAAGAGGGTTTTATTTCTCCTTTTAGCAACTCTATTTTGCTGATGAGTAGTATATGACAAGGTGTATTAGTGTATTAAACTCATTAGAGGTGTATTCTCCACATTTGTCCGTTCTTAGGACTTTAATTAACCGATCTAATTAAGTCTCTATTTCAGCCTTAAATTCTTTTAATTTCTCAAAGGTAATATGTTAAAGTACATCATCTCTCTATGAGTTTGAACATTCATAAGCCCACATATGTTTGAGTGAACGACCTCTAAAAGGGTTTCCTATTTCTGAGTGGTTTAACATGTATATAACCTAAGAGGGTTTTGTTTCTCCTTTCAACAACTCTATTTTGCTAATGAGTAGTATAGGACAAGGTGTATTGGTGTATTATTCTTAGGTTGATGAAATAGTCCTTAAACTCATTAGAGGTGTATTCTCCATATTTGTCCGTTCTTAAGACTTTAATTAACCAATCTAATTAAGTCTCTATTTCAGCCTTGAATTCTTTTAATTTCTCAAAGGGAATGTGCTAAAGTACACTATCCCTCTATGAGTTTGTACATTCATAAGCCTACATATGTTTGAGTGAATGACCTCTAAAAGATCTGTGGCACGCTTACCCTTTGGGAAAGGTTGCCTATTCATTTTATGGTTAGATACATCTTAGTTGGCAGTCTTCACACACACGCATATCCCTAGATAACTTAGGGAGGAGTCCAATGTTGGGCATTCTGTGTAATTGTCACATCAAAGATTCAACATCAAATAAATACACCACATAATCAAACCTAGCTATTGCATTAATAGAAGAGTCATCAGCTATATCTAACTTAAATAAACTATCACAAAAAAAAAAGTAATTAAAATCTTATTATTCTTGTCAACTATTTCCTTTGACCCTTTAAACCTAGTCTCAAACCCTTTGCTAGTGAGGAGGGGAATTGAGATAAGATTTGGGCAAAGATGATATCTATCAACACTAAGTTCATCCCTTAAGAAAGAGGGAACCTATATGTGCTTGTAGCAATCATATTACAAATTATGTTGTTCCTCATATAGATCTTGCGCTGCCCTGGAGACAGATCAGTCAACTTGTTATCCCGAGTCATAACTATATGTTTCGTAGCTACAGAATCCAGCCACTAGCTCTCCTTATTTGAATCAGCAATTGTAACCTCTAAGATCATGTAAATGATATTTTTTTCTTTTTTAATTTGTCTAGCTTCTAGCACTTAATCCCCATTAGGGCAGTTATTTTTAAAATAACCCATCTTGCCACATTTAAAACAAGCCCCTTTGAGTTTATTGTCATTGTTGTCTTTTTCACTACCTTGGAGTTTCTTGCTCATTTTCTTGAAGTTCTTCTTCCTTTGACCTTGACCATTACCTCCTACAGCTCTCTTAGAGCTACCATGCTGGGCAAAGTTGGTAGATGCACTCAAAACACTCTTTTCTTGCTCCAAGCCAAGCTTTGTAGTGAGGTCATCCAGTTTTAATTTCTTATTAGAGATGTTTAATGAACCACACTCTCCAAAGACTTAGAAAGGCTATTCAGAACAATTGAAATTTAGATCTCCTTATTTATGGGGTTCTCAAGAATCTTCAGATCACTTGCAATAATGGACATTGAATTAATGTGTTATGATGGACATAGAATTAATGTGCAAATCCAATGTAAATTTCTTATCAGAGATGTTTAATGCAATAACTACACTAAGACTTATAAATGAATATTCAAAACAGTTAAAACTTAGATCCTCTCATTTATGAGGTTCTCAAGAATCTCAAGGTCACTTACAATGATGGATATAGAATTAATATGCTCAAGAACAATATCTCATTCCCTCATGCGACTATTTTGATAACGGGTTTGTAACATCCTAATATGAGCCTCTGTGTACTTTCCATACTGCCTAACAACTGTCTCCATCATTTCCTTAGCAGTCTTATATTTTTCAAATAACATTTAAATATTTGGCTCCATTAATGTAAGGATAGTAGTCCTTGCTTTGACATCTTCCTTCTTCAATTTTTCATAAGCCCTTTTATGAGCCTGAGTGGAGGAGTCTATAAGTGGGTCCACACACTGATCCAAAACATAGGCTAAATTATCTAAGAAAAGAATATGTCTAATCTTGCTCTGAGATAGGTGGTGGAGTTTAGCTTTTCAGTTTTATTCAACTCACTTGCAACTGTACGGGACACCACGACATAAAAGAAAATATGTCTATAATATATAAAGGTAAACAAGGTAATAAAGTAGGTAAGTAAATAATACTACTAACTAATTCAAATGGATATAAAAGGGGTAGGACTTTATTTAACCTCAGCAGCAAGTAAGTTCACTCACAATAATAATCTTGGTGTGCATGGGTACAGCTAGAGTGAATTTACTATATTACCCATATATATGGCTATCTATAACAATAATTCACCCATATATATATATATATATATATATATATATATATATATATATATATATATATATATATATATATATGCTTACTATATTAAACAAACAATAAAAATGAGTGAACTTTATAAATAAAGATAATATACACTTCTGTCTATAAAATAAAAGTGTGAATTATGTGAAATTACTAAACTACCCTTAGCTAGTTAAGCACAAACAATTGCATATAACAATTGTGCAGTTTATATCATGCATCAATTACTTCACACCTGAGATTAAGTAAAATTTAATTATAGAATAAATCTATAATCCCAATTCACCAAATCAATGTTAATTTCAGTTAATTAGGTTCCTAAAGAACCCATAAAAAATGCTAAAAAAATTCAATTTGAAATCGGGCAAATTTGGGACAAATTAACCAAAATACCCTTAATCTTGTTGACAACGTTTGGCATGCTTCTTGAGATCAGATTATGCTTAAATTTAGCAGAGGATTACTTTAGACAATAATTAAAAATCTTATTTAAATAGAAGTTCAATTCTTATCCTTTTGAGAGAGATATAGCAAGCCCTAGCCTTTTTAGGGACGACAAGAACTAAAAAAGGTAATTTTTAGCACACAATTCATAAACTAGAGCTCTGATACCACTATTGGGTGGCGCAGTGGAAGCTTGGCGGTGAGTCCGCCCTGTGGATGTGCAAAAAATTCCATATTTATATCCCTCTCAAACAATTTACATGTATTTACACATGAACACACGTATAAGCACTAGAACAAATTTAAATAACTTTAAATTTGCATACATTAAAGCTAGAATTAATTATTACCTAGAAGTATGTACAACTTCTTATTTATTTTAAGTATAAATATGGGGAATTAGAATTATATATTTAATTGATGAATCTATCACTCCAACAAAAAGACCCTTTTGAAACAAATATTTTTGCAACAAACAATAATTTATCACTAATAGTATATCTTTTGCGACGTTTTAAGAATTTGTGGCAAAAACTTTATAAACTCACAAAATGTGAACTTTTTTATGACAAATATATTGTTTTGTCGCTAAAATGTAGATCGTTTGCGACACAGTTTTCACTTTGTCGCAAATGTAACTGACTTTTTGCGATAAATGAGATTTCGTTGCAAACGATCGACGTTTTTGCAACCAATATTCATGTTGTCGCAAAAGGTATACTATTCGCGACGGAATGTAGCCGTCGCTTATGATTTACCTCCCACTCCCCTCTTCCCAACTCCAATTTCCCTCCCCTCTTCCCTGCCCCGCCCATTTCCCTCCCCTTTTTCATTTGCCCAATATCCTTCCCCCGCCCATTTCCCTCTTCCTCCTTGCTTCCGCGCCACATTTTCCCTCCCCCTCCCCTCTCCCCTCTCCCCTGCTACCTTTTCCCCTCGCGCGCAAAGCCCCCCTGTTTCCCCCTCCGCTTTTCGTCCCTTCCTCCCCCCACTGCACGAGGACCGCTCCTCCCTCCTTGTTAGCCGCTCGTAGGGCCCGTCACCACTGCCATCGTTGTCCACATTCAGAAGCAATTTAACCCCAGCGTCCCCGGGTTCCCAGATGGCATCGAAGGGTGATCTGGACTTCACCGACTGCTGCAGGTGGAGATCCTGGCGGCGGGACCGTGTACAATGAGCTGCTGGATGCACTCGCCGCAGTCGGGGTCACCGAAGAGGCCATTGCAGGGGCAGGGAAGGCCAAGGCCAAAGAAGCGGAGGTGGAGGCGAGAGGAGGAGGTAAGCGATGGCGAGGTCGAGATAGGCCCCCACTAGGACCGAGAAGGTCCATGACTGAATCTCCTCGCACACCATTTCTCCCCGATCACTCCCAGGAAAATCCCACCTTTATGCATCCCTTATATTCCATTAAGCTTTTCTTCGATTCTACAAAGCTGATATTTTTTTTGGGCCAGTAGTAGAATATTCCTCCGCCAGGTCTCGCATGGAATCAGAATATAAAGGGGGAAGAACCCCTAATTGGCTATTGAGGTGTTTGAATTATTTGGTTCAATCCAATGGAGAATGCAGATTTCATAGGCGAGAAATGAAAATTCTTGCATTTTCTATTTTTAGACCACAAAAGGGTACGATGCCTTACAATATCTTCTGATGGTGAATGTTTTGATTTTAATTTGCGTTTATATGCCCGAATATATGTTTGCATTAGAGAATTTTGTTTTCTGTAATTTGACAAAGGGCCTGTGTTGTTTGCAGAGGCGTGTGTGAAGAAATTAGAGGCCCTTTTGCACCACCTCCATGAGGTAAACATATGATTCATTGTACTTATTATCACATCCCTGTATTAGAATTAACTTTAGCATGTATTGGCATAGAATAAGTTTTCATACCAATTTTCTGCATAGGGTAATTTTTTAGAGTACCTCTTAATTGCTAGTCTGCTGTTATCTCCGGGGTGAAATGTGATAGGTACGCTCTATGCGTGGATGTGATCTTGATTAGTTACAATGTGGTCAACGGAAGCCTGTGTTTTCTCTTCTTTTGTTCACTTTCTATGCAGCACATAGTTTGCATGCAAGTATTCTACAGCCAATAACAGTTGTGTGAACCACTTGCAAAGTTTCTGGTCAATCATGAGCATAGACAAAAATCAGTACTTGTCACCATCCATTTACGAAAGAAATATCTATAATATCAGTACCTCCTCTGGGAACAATGCTCCATTCGATCTCTTCATCAAATCCGCCCTGTATGAAGCAAGAAGCTGCAGAAGTTAATAAATCATAACCTGCCTAAAACCTTTACAGCAGGACTTTGGATTTCCTAAACAGAGCACTTACATGTCTCCTCCTTCACAGTAGCCAGTGACAATGCAAACATAACAGCCCTACACATATAAACTCCCAGCAATTCAGACTTCATATTGTGTGTTTGTTTAATTTATCTCATCACTTTTCATCCGCCAGGTCTCGCAGATGTCATCTATTTTAAGTTACTACTTTGTTTGTGGCCTTTTGCAATTGATTTTCATGTTCATTTTATTTAGGAAGCTCAGCTCATTTGACTATGTGATGTTTATGGATTGTAGGTATGACTTTTAAAAAGGTGGAACTGAATGAATCAATTAGATATGCTGCTGGTGATCCAATATAGTCCTGGCTTCATGGTTTGCTATGTTTAGATGCTACAAGTTCACTTCCAAATATTAATAGGTTAACATCACTGAAATAAAAGGTCGAATTAGTGTGGTGCAGCTGCCATTACTTTTGCTGATAGTTGTCCATTCTATAGGATTCCTCTTCCAAGTGAGTGTGACCTTCATTGTGTATGGTTTGGGTAATTTTGTGTTGTTCCATTGCCAAAAAATCTTCCCACCCTCTTATAATGTGTTTCTTCCTTTCCTCATGTTACCCTTTCCAGGAGATGTGCTGACCATGTATGCCTTCTAAAGAAATACTTCAGACATAAATTTGCATTTCATTCTGCTTGAAAATTTTTTCTGCCTGAAACAATCAATTATCATTGTTTGTACTGTATCCCTAGTTTGGACAATTTCCCCACTTTAAACCAGTGTTGTCAATTTTATGTGTCTTCCATGTTTGGTATATGTGCCTGTTCTATTAACTCAAGGAATAAACTGCATTTATGCTTTGGAAATTTTAAATCTCTGTGCTACTTCAAAGTGTGCTCACACTTGTTATACTTTTGTTGTAAACTATGAGTTGACCAAACATGCCTACTGCGATTACCTTATTCAATTCATTAAGCCTTAGAATCGTTTCAATATCGACACTTATGGATATCTTATTAATACAACATGCAAATCATTTGTTCATTTGCAGATTTATTCTTGTGAAATTATCAGACATACGCAAAGAAGTGCAGTGCCCCATTTGCCTAGGTACATTTAGTTCTTCTTATACTAATTTTTAAATAATGGGTGGAATGCTTGCCATTGGTGATGATGGGATTTTGTTAGTTGCAATGGAGAACTGTAGTCTTACTGTGAAATCAGTCAAGTTTGAAGTTAACTTAGACTATGACAAGCACTCTTTAGGTTTTACCAATAGAAAAGTGTATATGATTAGATTAGACTGAATTTAAAATCTGACTTCACACTGATCGAGTCAGAATTGAGAATGATGATCCTAACAAGAAGAGGGGAATCTTCTTCCATTTGCAGCTCTCTGTCTCACATTTGAGGATATAAAATATGCAGTAGACTTATGCAGATGAAATTTGAATCGTTATCATCTCTAGTTAAGAGTACTGAGTACGTTATCATCTCTAGTTAAGAGTACTGAGTACAATATGTCCTACGTCCCCTATATGTTTTGCTGTTTCACCAGTTAATGTAAGTTTGGTGGTTTTGCCTCAAAAATGGCTTCAAATCCTATAAGCACAGCTATGACTATTGTGAAGTGGCTTAGGATTATCATGTCTCCACTTCCTTCTTAACCTTCACAAGCATTGAAATTCTACTTCTCATCATGCGACAGGATGTTACTCATGAGATTGTGCATAGATCTCACATAATACTTGCAGCAACCTTTCCTAGTAGCCATGGAGAACAGGCTGCTCATGGAGAACATTCTTCATCATTACAGTATGAGGTGGGACCAAGGGAGGGCTTGTAACAGGTAATTGGCAATATGGTTTTGTGAAGTTGTTACCACCCTTGCAATCAGTTTTTGCAAGGTAGATAGTATTCCATTATTGTTTGTTAAATGCAAAACTACATGAATATGAAGCATCTATCTTTACTTTCATCTTTCCTTTCTAATTTGTGGATTTTATCTTGTATAGCCCTACGCTACCTAGTCCAGTGGGAGGTGGAGAGACTTGTGTAGAGACATGAATTCAAGTTTTTTTTTAAAAGGTGTAACCACATGAAGAGGTGGAGAATGTTTGTATATTTTTCACATTATGTTATGTAAAACAATTATTTACAATATATTTAATTCTCAAAATTTCTTATTGGATGTGTTGTGACATTTATTAAAGATGGTATCATGGGAAATGCATGAAGATTGTTCGATATATATATATATATAGTGTGTGTGTGTGTGTGTCTGTGTATTTTTTTTTTCATTTTAAATGTTTTTGCCACGACATTTTTTTGTCCCAAATAGTCATCCATACACTTTTGCGACAAACTTATTTGTCCCAATTATTGGATACAATTTATTATAAAAACAATTTGCTACAATAATTGTTCATGGCAAATATATTATTTCATTTTGCGACGAATTTTTTTGTCGCAAATAACAGTTTTATAATTCATAAAAAAGGTTTTTGCAACAAATCCATTTTGTTGCAAATAAAAAACTATATGTTTTAAATTTTTTCAAAAATATTTTCGTCCCAAAAGAATAGTCATGTTATTTATTGGTAATTATTTTTCAATGAAAAAATATTCATTTGCAATGAATAGTTTTGTTGCAAATGCATAATCTTTTGGGACGAAATTTATTTTGTGGTAAATACCCTTTTGAGACGAGCCTTTAGTGACAACTGTGGGACGAACTTATATTTGTTGCAAAAGGCTTTTTGCGAAGAAATATATAGCTTTTGCGACAAAAACATTTGTGGCAAAAGCCTATAATTGTTGTAGTGTATTCTCTTATAACTAAGAGAAACCTCTTTATTCTTTAGCTAAATCGCTGGGATAATTTAACTTAAATGAGGCTAATCACTACATATCAAATAAAAGATGAGAGTAATAATTCTCTCAATTTTTGCTTCAGAGAATAAAGAAGACCGGTGAACTTTCTTCTATCGGCGGCAAGAGAGAACGAGCGGAGGATGGTGGCTAGCCGGACTAAGAGAATGAAGAAGAAGAAGGTTTACTATGGCTGCCTTTGCACAACCACTTTGCCCACGTAGTTGACCAAATCCTATCCTCACTTGAATTAGAATGTGGGGCACACTTTAATTTTCTCCCCTCTAACGTATATTTCTCAAAACCGGACTCTTTCTCCTGGTTTATGTGGGTACGTCACCCACAAACCCAACAAGTCCTCCAGACTTGTGGAAAAGCCTTGGACCAGGAGGCCTCAAAGCAATTGCATACGCTTGCGATGAGCAAGCAAGGGGTGGAGAAACACGCTCCAAGGCAAGCGAAGGGAAGCAACAATGCCATGCAACACACGAAACCGGATCAAGTGGTTGGTCTTCGGATATGTTGAAGTGCCTTGGGCGAACTTAGGCGCAGCGTCGTGTGAGGTGTAGCGTTCGTGTAGCTCCAAGGAGGGGCAGTGCACAGATGGAAGCACAAGATGTGCAGGTTGAGTGCTGCGCATAGGTAGACTCGGGCGCCGATGTGTGGGCACACGGTGGCACAAGGAAACAAGGTAGACTTCACAAGCATGACCGGCAGTTAGGTGGAGATGTGCGGCTTCGGCTGAACCTGAAGCCAAGGGGCATAAGTAGGCATGTGTGGGGCAACAACTCACATTGCAATGTTATGGTGATTTGCTAGGACTCACCCCCTAGCCCCAAGGCCGGCTGAGTCATGGTTAGTTGTACACAATGCACGCAGTAGCTTAGAGTTGGGACAAGTGCCACTACAGATGGTTGCCAAAGAGTGGGCACAAAACCTAGCAATTGCTGAGACATGGCTTGATGTGGCTGTGTAGCCACTAAGGGCAATTACATGAAGTGGAACACACGCCAAGTAGTTGAAGAGTAATGGAGCATCTATTTGGTCAAGTGCTAGCCTTTGACGTGCATGGGTGGAGGGGACGCGAATCTGCTGGGGAGGGCTTCTCGCTCAGCACCCATTGGCTACCAATAAGCAGCTTCCACGTCACAAGAATCGAAATTCATATAAGTTTCTCCCTTCTCACTTACGGCCTTTTCAGTGAAATTAACTGGAACCCGGTTCTTCTAACGGAGAGGGAACCGGGTTCTTCTCCCTGAATCTTATAGAGAAAACCGAGTGTTAAAAAGACGGGAGAGAACAAGTTCAGAAAAAGCCCCGACTTTTTTCCCGCTTCTCATACCTCCTCCCTCCTCATCGACCTTCGCCACCGGAACCATCCACCGCAACGCCTCCCTCTTAATCGATCGTGAACAAGAGCTACCGGAACCGGGCTTCCTCCTAGTCGACCGTTGCCACCGGAATTGTCCACCGCAGCCCCTCCCTCTTGATCGATCATGAACAAGAGCTGTTGGAACCGGGCTTATTGCACAACTTCGACCTTGAACAAATCGCCGTCGGAAAACTAGTCAAAAGAACACGGGAGAGAACATTGGGAGAAAAAGCCCGGACTTTTTCCCCACCTCTCATACCTCCTCCCTCCTAATTGACCGTCGCCAATGGAACCGAGGAGTCGGAGCGCCTCCCTCTTGATTGACAGTGACCAAATTGCCGGCGGAAAAAAAACCTCTTTTTTTTTGCCTCTCACACCTCCTCCCTCCCTATCGACCGTCACCATTGGAATCGAAGAAGTTGGAGCGCCTCCCTCTTGATCGACCGGACCACTTAGCCATCAGAAAAGCCTCCCCTTTTCCTGCCTCTCACACCTCCTCCCTCCTAATTGGTCGTCACTGTCGAAACCGAGGAAGTCGCAGCGGCTCCCAAATAGTAATGCTAAATATCTCTTCATTGTGTTTCCGCATTAATTTTCTTTGTCTAGTTTGTATATTGGCGAAGCATGGCATGGGGGGAGCTTGCATTTCGTGCTCCGTTTCTCCTCTGCCTTCGGTTGGCGTTGCCCAAATATCTCTTAGTCTCTCACCAAGAAACAAGACGCGTAGGTAATCTACAACACTTTGGCCTTGTTACATAGCTTTTCTGTGTTCTTTTACCTTTCTTCATTAGTTATAATATATGCCTTAGTTACTTTGTGAGCTTTGCCGATCAGGGTCAAAAATTAATGTTGATGGGAACTGCTGATGAGATCGTTAATGCACCAGAGAAAGGCCCTGCCTTCATGGAAGGTCTTCCAGAGGAGGTGCAATCTGTGGATGTGGTGAGAACTATATATATATATATATATATATATATATATTCTCATGAATAACCTATTGAAAATTAGAAAGGTCATGTGCTTTTATGCTTTTTCTCAGATTTTGACAACATAGAACTCATTGTTTGAAGCACGAGTTGGTGGAATGGTGATTATTACTAATTACAAGTAGGCTATTCTTCTGATCTCTCTTTGTTTTCTGTTAAAATGGTATTTATTGTTTTAGTATCAGTGCTAGACAACTCAATTTGTGTTTGACTACTGTAAATTACTAGGTGCCTGGTCTTATTCTGCAAATGTAATCTTAATCTTGTGTGTAAACCTTCTATTTATTTTGTTATGTCTCAAATAATTTTTGTAAGCGGTATGTTATTAATATTATCTTTGATGAAATTTGTGTTTAGCTAATGCTCAAGTTTGTGTAGTTTTGGAGGGCTATAGCTTTGCAATCTTGCAGAATGTATTTAATATAGATGCCTAAATTATGATATATTGTAAATATGATGTTTTTTTCTGTTGCAAGGGTCACTGCTGGTTTGGTTTGTTTTAATCTTGGAAATACCTGCTACATGAACTCCACCTTGCAATGTTTGCATTCGGTCCTTGAATTGAAGTCAGCTTTGCTGAAGTATTGTTCTTGTCCTTTGTTCCTTATTCATGTAATTAATCATTGGAAGCTTTTATTTTTCTATTATACTTTATGATTTGCTCTGGTGAATCAGCTACACTCACTCAAGTAGAAGCAGTGAACTAGATCAGCCCTCACAGTTTTTGGCACTAGCAACACGTGATCTGTTCAATGAGCTTGATCGGAATGTTAAACCTATGCATTTTTGGATGGTTAGTTTTCATTTCCAGTGTCATTTCATTATGGAATTATTTAGCTTTATATTGAGGCGCTAATGATACCAACCTTTGTTTTATCAAGTTTAAATGCAGGAAGTGTGGTGGTTTCATAGAACAACAAAGTTGTAGGAGCAGAGATGGCTCCTATAATTCAAATAGGATGATTAATATTATAACATACATATTTTTAAATGTGGTGTAGGGAAAATGCTGAGACTGTGAAGAGTCTTTTTTGAATTGAACTTTTGAGCAGGTACTGCCTTGTATTGTTGTGCTTTATATATCTTGTCACATATCTTGTTAGGACAGGCCTCTTAATTACTTTTCTGTGACTAGAGTGACCAATTATTTGAAGTTGTTTGCATGTTCCTTTCAGCAAAGCTATAGCTAGAGGAGTCAACTTTTTTTCCTTTTTGTGCTGAAAGTAAAAGCTAAATATTTGCATAATTGGTTTCTATATACAGGGTCCATTGTGCTAAAAGTGGCGACGAAAGTTCGGAGACAGAATCTGTATACTCAAATGTCACATCTCACAAGAACTTGCACTTACTACTATGACTATCTTTACTCCAGCTTCTATAAGTAAATCATTTAGGCGTTGCTTAGAATGTATTTTCCTCTCTTATTTTTTTCCCACTTGCTGTAATGAATACAATTCTTCTGTGTCTCTCTTATTTTTGGTCACATGGAACCTTGGTGCCAGCTAACTGATTTTGCTTCTTTTTAGCTCCTAAGTATGCATCTCTTTGCTTTGTTTGCTATGACTAAGGGCTTGTTTGTTTACCTTAATCAGATCTTATCTGACTAAGATCTTGCCAGTTTTTTGGGAAGTGATTTTTGATCTAGTTTATAGTTGCCAGGTATATAGATAGTGCAGACATTGGTGGTGAGATTTCTTCAACATTCTCAAATCTGCGAATCTTACTAGCTGTGTAAGTAGTTACAACTTTGTGTACAAGATGCTCATTATGGCATGTTGTGTTTATGTCACCATAATTAAAACTTGCATCAAAGGCAGTTAATTTTTCCAGGTGGGCATCGAACAACTAATTTACTGGTAGAATTACTGAATTCATTGGCCAATGGAGGAACATTACTACTCTGTAAGGATAAATATGAAATTCTTTTAATGGGTAGTTTCATAACTACTTCTCTTTGCGTCTTTCTTTCATATTGTTTATATTTTTCATGCATACTTCTGATTGTTTAGAACCTCTTCTTGGGATAAATTGAGCTATAAGGAAAGTATAGTGTGCGAGGAATGTGTAACTGTAGCATTTTGATTTCCCTAATAAGAGACATTGTAAGCTTTCAAGGATTACACTGTTGATCAGCTTCAATATAGATGATTTTTCTTGACATTCTTTTGTAAACTTCATATCCATCATACATGGAACCTCACTTGTCACTAGAGGATATGCTATCCCTCAAATGATAGACTTCACAAAAAAAAATTCTAACTTGTGTATCCTCTTTTCAAAGAAAAATATCAGACTCTATGCTTATGAGTCAAATATCATGATTGTCCACGAGAGTTAAGTGTGATGATGCATTGATGTGGGCTTTCTATTACTTAGTTCTTGTCTTTTTTAATCTTGACGTAACTACTCTTTTCGGCGTAACTACTCTTTTCAATACATCTTGACTTTTACAATTAATTTCAAATTCTCTTTCTTTTAGGAACATAAGGAATGCAATATAGATCTTGATAAAGTCCGGATTTGTTATTCAACCTTTTCAAGGACAGTTGACACTGCCAAGTTGGTTTCTAAAGTCTTGAATATACTATTTGAAGGTCCTTCGTGTAAGGTGATGTTCTGTCTATATCGTGAGTGTAACATTTAATGCATCAAAAATAGATTTTGACATTTGTCTTCTGTTCTTAGTTATTAATGTATTGTTAGCCATTAAATAGGTCATTGAAGGACTTCGAGCACGATTCTTTGGACCCACTTTTGAACTTCTTTCACATGATAAAGTAAGTATATAAATTTATATCTAGGAATTGCAGATGTTGGGGATGAGATTGTACAAAATATCATAAAGTCAAAATATTGAAAGTTTTTATAATCCTTAGTATTCTAGAGCAATTACATATGTATTTTTTTTCTCTGGGCAGTTGAACTCGGGGTTTGTTGGTGCCTCTTTGCATTTTGGGAACGGTCAGAATACTTATGGAAAAAATGATAAAAAGGTACTAAATTTAAATCTATTGACTCTCTTTTTGGTTTGCATTTGTTGTTGCTTTGAGAAATTGTAGGAAGCTTGCATATTCATTAGCGTCAGCCACTATCTGTGTTTTATTGTCATTTTTCTCCATCCTGGGATGAAATTTAATTGTTCTTCTTTGGGATCAGACTACACTATACTATCATGTAAGGGTTTTTTTACTTTTCTCGCTCAACTTTTGTCTCTTAGGTGTTGATAAATCAATACTCTTAGGTGAGGATAATTTATTTCATAATGGGATCAATGCCTCTGATATTGATCTGTTGTCCATTTTGAGCTATCTCGATTCTATGCTTCTATCTATTAATTGGTGAAGCAATGCCTCGGGTCCATTTCTGTGCAATCTACAGTAATAATTTAGTTTTTTTAATCATATTTGTATATGGTAGTCCAAAGATGTTCTTGTTTGTATTCCTTTCAGTGATTTTCTTATATATATATATATAAATATTATGTATATGTATAGAGAGATTAATATTAGTGTTTTTGTTCGATCAATGTAGGTTCTAAGAGCACATTTGTGTGGAGTAGCAAAAATAGTTGAGAAGGGAAAGGGCAGGAAGGAGGTTGTTACCAGATAATACACAACTCTGGTTGGGAGGCGTGCTGGTGAAAAGATGTATTGATATATAAAAATGTTGTCCACCAGAAATGCTTTTGAACCAAATCACATGTTCTATTTGGCTAATAGCATTTGCTTGACCATTTTTTGTTGGTGATATGCTCCATCGCAAAATTAATATTGTAGTTTGACTAATCAGTGCTAAAATGAACAATGTGTATCCTCTCTTTTTGGAGTTCTTGAGCTTGTCTTATTCACATCCATTAGGTGTGGAATGCTTAAAAATGTCTTATGAGTGTCTTGTTTGCTTAAGAATATGGCAGAGAAGGGATATTGTAGGTCTGCTAGTTATGTTTGGCTGGAATGATCTCCCAATGGTGTTGTTTAAGGGTAGAGTGACTGACATAATTACTCGAGTTAGAAAGTTGATTCCTCACTCAGATTCAGTTATGTATGCTCTTTCAGACATTTTATTTTCTTAAAAATAAAATTACTGCAGAACAATGAGTATTAGAAGAGAAAATAGGTGACATCATGATCTGTAGAACTAGAGCGACCTATTAAATGGAACTTCAGTATATTTTTTTCCAAGGAATCAAACCCTAATTTGCATAAACGGTGACGTCTATAGACACAATTAAACAAAATTTTGATAATATCTATTATAAAATCAGACTTGCATTTGTACTAGATATAGAAAGACTCCTTGATCGTGATGCAATTCCAATACGGCGGGCTGCAGAGGCAAGTGAGATTTGAGCATGGCAGCCAATTATACTAGATTTGAGCATGGTAGCCAATTATACTAAATTCGAGCACAGCGGCCATAGATGGGCACGTATAAGGGAGAGGGAAGGGTGGGAAAAATGTGGGGGGAAGTGTGAGGACGGCGAGAGAGGGTTGGGTGGGAAAAAGTATTTATTTTTCATATAATCCAAAATAAATACTATAAGCTAAGTAAAAAAAATAAAAAAATAAAAACGGTCTTACCATTTCCATGTCTGTGACCGTGACCGTGTCCATGACCGTTGTAATCACTACAAATGTTGTAGCGTTATCGCTGCAATGTTGTAATCGCTACAACGTTGCAGCATTATTGGTGCTACAACATTGTAGCAGTATCGTTGCAGCGTTATTCCTGCAACGTTGTATCATTATCGCTACAACATTGCCGTAATAACGCTCAAACATTGCAGCGATAATGCTACAACGTTGCCACAATAACGCTCAAACATTGCAGCGTTATTGGTGCAACGTTGCAGCGTTATTGCTGTAACATTGTAGCATTATCACTGCAACACTGCAACGTTGCAATGTTAGAGCGTTATTGCTACAATGTTGTAGCATTATCGCTACAACATTGCAGCAATATCACTGCAATATTGCAGCGTTATTGGTGCAATGTTGCAGCGATAATGCCATAACGTTGCAGCGTAGTAGCATTATGGCTGCAACATTGTAGCAATAACGTTGCAACGTTAGAGCATTATTACTGCATCGTTGTAGCATTATCGTTGCAATATTGCAGCGTTATCACTGCAACACTGCAGCGTAGCATTATCGCTGCAACTTTGTAACAATAACGCAGCAACGTTGTAGTATTATCGCGGTAATGTTGCAGCAATATCGCAGCAACGTTACAGCATTATTGCCACAACGTTGCCGCGTTATTGCCACAACGTTGCAGCATTATTACTGCAACGTTGAGCGTTGTAGCATTATCGCTGCAACGTTGTAGCTGTATTGCTTCAATGTTGGAGCAGTATCGCTGCAACATTGTACCAATAACGCTGCAACGTTGCAGCAATAACGCTGCAACTTTGCCGCGATATTTCTATAACGTTGCAGAGTTATTGGTACAATGTTGCAGCGATACTGCTCAAACGTTGAAGCAATACTGCTACAACGTTGCAGCGATAATGCTACAACGCTCAACGTTGCGGCAATAATGCGGCAACGTTGCAGCAATAACGTTGCAATGTTGTGGTGATATTGCTGCAACGTTACGGCGACAATGCTGCAACATTGTAGCATTATCGCTACAACGTTGCAACGATAATGCTACAACACTATAGCGTTGCAGCGATAACGCTGCAACGTTTGAGCATTATTTCGACAACATTGTAGCGATAATGCTACAACGTTTGAGCAATAACGCTGCAAAGTTGCAGCGATAATGCTAAAACGTTGTAGCACCAATAACACTGCAACGCTATAGCAATTACAACATTGAAGCAATAATGCTACAACATTTCCAATGATTACAATGGTCATGGACACTGTCACAGACACAAACATGAAAATGGTCAGACCATTTTTGTTTTTTGTTTTTTGTTTTTTTTGGTTAGTTTATAGTATTTATTTTGGATTCTATAAAAAAAAATACTTTTTCCCACCCAACCCTCTCTCGCTGTCCTCACACTTCCCCCCACAATGGTTCTGCAGATCATGATGTCACCTATTTTCTCTTCTAATACTCGTTGATCTGCAGTAATTTTATTTTTAAGAAAATAAAATGTCTGAAAGAGCATACATTTTGAATCTGAGTGAGGACTTAATTCTCCAACTCGAGTAATTATGTTGGTCACTCTACCCTTAAAACAACATTATTGGGAGATCATTCCAGCCAAACACAACTATCAGATCTACAATACCCCTTCTCTGCCATATTCTTAAGCAAACAAGATGCTGATAAGACATTTTTAAGCATTCTACAACAAACAGTCAAATGTCCTTCACTAGACTTATCTTTCTACAAATAAATACAGGAAGAGATCATATCTGCCCCTGTCAATTTTCCTCAATTCAATGGCCAATATTGTTTCAAATGTGATCTGAGCATTTTTAGTTATAAATACATTAATGGTCCTTTGAAAACTATTCTTTACAACACCTAATGGATGTGAACAAGACGAGCTCAGGAACTCCAAAAAGAGAGGATACACACTGTTCATTTTAGCACTGATTAGTCAAACTACAATATTAATTTTGCGATGGAGCATATCACCAACAAAAAATGGTCAAGCAAATGCTATTAGCCCAATAGAACATGTGATTTGGTCCAAAAGCATTTCTGGTGGACAACATTTTTATATATCAATACATCTTTTCACTAGCACGCCTCCCAACCAAAGTTGTGTATTCTCTAGTAACAACCTCCTTCCTTACATTTCACTTCTCAACCATTTTTGCTGCTCCACACAAATGTGCTCTCAGAACCTACATTGATAGAACAAAAATGCTAATATTAATCTCTCTCGATGCATATAATATATATATATATATATATATATATATATATATATATATATATATATATATATATATATATAAGAAAATCATTAAAAGGAATACAAACAAGCACATCTTTGGACTACCATATACAAATATAATAAAAAAAAACTAAATAATTACTGTAGATTGCACAGAAATGGACTCGAGGCGTTAGCACAGAATCGAGATAGCTCAAAATGGACAACAGATCAATATCAGAGGCATTGATCCCATTATGAAATAAATCATCCTCACCTAAGAGTATTGATTTATCTGCACCTAAGAGACAAAAGCTGAGCGAGAAAAGTAAAAAAACCCTTACATGATAGTATAGTGTAGTCTGATCCCAAAGAAGAACAATTAAATTTCATCCTAGGATGGAGAAAAATGACAATAAAACACAGATAATGGCTGACGCTAATGAATATGCAAGCTTCGTACAATTTCTCAAAGCAACAACAAATGCAAACCAAAAAGAGAGTCAATAGATTTAAATCCAGTACCTTTTGTATTGTTTTTTCCAGAAGTATTCCGACCGTTCCCAAAAATGCAAAGAGGCACCAACAAACCTCGAGTTCAACTGCCCAGAGAAAAAAAAACATATGTAATTGCTCTAGAAAACTAAGGATTATAAAAACCATTACATTTAGAACTTTTCATGCGAATAGTACAACAATGCTCTAGAATGGAGTAAAAACTAGACATATATTACCATCATGAAACATAAACATAAACAGAAGCAGAAGCAACAAACAATAGGAAGAAAAATCCACCAAAACAGAATTTAATCCGAAAACTCCCAAACAATAGGAAGAAAAATCCACCAAAACAAAATTTAATCCGAAAACTCCCAAATAATCATGAAAAAGTGCCCTTCCCTGTGCTGTGCAGGGGCTTGGGTAGGGATTAGCATGGAGCTACTCTACCCTGCTCCTGCTCCTGCTCCTGCTCCTGCCCCTCCAAGCACAAGGTGGACTACGGCTTTCAACTCCCAACTCTTGTATTTGGTTTGTGTGAAATATATTAATTTATTTTATACACTTTTTTGTCTAATTTTTTAGTATAATATTAGATTAATTTAAGTTTAGTTATAGTTTACAACTAGCTAACTAGCCTGTTCAACTCATAATCGTTATGCTTTTTATTTCAATCATTTGGTTATCTCTCTTAATTCAACAGGTGAGTCACGACTAATTGCCAAACAACAAAGAGACTACCAATGGAGTAAGAAACTTCAAATAGAAACAAAGGATTTATAAGCCTAGTAACAACTAGCGGCTCCAACATCTATAGTGCTCTATTTATAAGCCTAGTAACTCAGGACTTTCTCCTGACTAGCAATGTTAACAGATAACAAAGGATTGAGTCTACATAAGAGAGCGCAACAATCAAAGTAGCAGTCTTCAGCTGCAAAAACATTTGATAACAGGAATATCATTTCAAACAGAACACTAGAAACGTGCAAAGAAAATTAATTTGGCTGAAGATCATATTCTCAGAAGAAGAAAAAAAAGTACCACATTCTCCTCTAGGGCTAGGGCTCACCGGAGCAATGAGAGGATGGCAGGGAAGAGGGCAGAAGGGAGAAGAAGCACCGGGAGAAAAAAAGGGTAGAGGGCTGGGAGCGGGATTTTTGCCGACCGGTCACGCGGTCACCGAGTCAACTGATTATTTTGACCATGACAGAGACTGAAATATTTGGTCACTTCGGTCACAGTCAATTGGGCGCGGACATTGCGGACGTGGACTCAAACACGGTCGACCGAAGACCATTTCCACCTCTAGTGCCATCTGCACTATATGCCATAGTAGTGCACCAAAGCCCAGGAGCATCATAATCAACTCGGGATCTCATAGCATCATACAGCCAAGCTTTAATTTTCTCATCAATGGCCGTAGAGAATATGAACTGCACAGAAGAAGTTCAAGTGAAACTAAATCCATAAAAGTGATAACAAGAGAAGGAGAATTGTGAACCATTGGTCAGCTATTTGGAAAACAGTTCAAAGTAGAACCACATTTATATCATTCAAAATTAGTGCCTCCAAATGGAAAACTTATAAAATAACTGACCTGGATAGCCTCTTTATAATGGGGGTAGACAGAATATACAGGAGCTTCATGGCCTTCAAACGTATATTGCCGACGGCCAGCTACAGCATCCCAAACCTACCATTCGTTTAATATGTATAAATTAATGGTCCATTTGTGTTTACTTCTCCTAATTTGTATTTCTCTGTTCTCCATCAAAGTTCTCAAAAAAATTTACCTTAATTGTCTTGTCATCACCACATGTTACAATGCAGAGTAGCTTGTTAGGATGGGAGAATACTATATCATTGACCCTACCTACATGTGCATCAATCGACAGAAACATATAAGTCAGCTACCAGAACACAAGAGGTACAAAATGACACATCGTCCTCTAGCATATGAGATTTGTCTTCCAAATGTTGTCTCAGTTCTCTGGTTAGACTGTAAGTGTACACCTGGACTATATGCTTGGAGAATGCCACACCTTATATTCAAGCAGCAGAATGAACAGTGGTTCTTTTAAGATGAACATGCACATATTATGGTTATATGGTTATAAGAAGGATCTTTTAAGACATAGAAACACTGATAAAGATGAGGGAAAAAATTCTACCCAATATTGACCCGTCATGACCCCAAATGCACTGATTGACAGAAATGGTGGCATCGTTCATCAATGCTGTCTGGTATACAGTTCATTGGACCAACAATTAGAATGAGCTCAACGGTGTAACCTCTGAAAAATTAAAAATTGGGAAGAATACATACTGAGATGTCCCAAACTTTGAAAGTCTTATGAGCTAGTATTTCTTGAGAACCAACTTCCTATATACCAATGTCACCAACATTTGTCCCAACTGAAGTAAAAATATTGAAAATGTTAATGGACCTATGCCATCAGTGACTAACAATGACTTCATCAGATAATTAGTGAAACCACTGCACTGCATAGGAGGGAAAGTCCACCAAGTAAAATTGTCTGCTGCTGAGGATGAAAATCCATGCTCATGACATTTGAACCTTGGCTAAGAGATCGCACAATAGTCTTTGGAAGGTCATCTTGTGAGTAAATATTAGGTGGATGAGTGGCGCCCAAAAAAGATACCTAATAATACATATCCAATTTGATTATGTAGCTGCCAACATTTTACCAGCAACAGAAAGGTAAAAACTTTAAATTTATTGGTCGTTGTAATAGTACCTCATCAGACTGGCGCATCCGTTTCATCAAGTGTTCAGAATCAACCGACTGGTACTCCAACCCAAGAGCACAATTAGGTGCCCTCAGATGTTTCAAGAAAGCAGCTGCACAAATAAAAAATATATATATAAAAAATCAAGAAAAAAGGTGGCAAGGACAAGTTCCAGAATAAGAGGTTAACCAGCATTAGGAGGTAGTACAAGGCCAGGAGGGGCAGCTGCCACAGCAGCATGTGGTATAGGATTGGTGCTGGACATCCATCCTGCAATAGCACTAGCCGAAGGAGAAACAACTGGTTGAAAAGGCTGCAGAATATAATGATGTAAAACAATAGTCAAGAGAAGTAACAATCATATGCCCACCACAAAACAAAGACAAAAAGACTTACACTGTGAGCACCAATGGGAGAAAATGCTCCAGCTGTAGGAATACGCCCAACAAGGGGACTATTGGTAGGAGGTGGTGCACGAGCACCATTAGTAGGGGTACATGTGTGATCAGTAAAGAGTGTCTTGATGTCAGGGTTGGGGCAAGGGTTCTTACATAGTTGGTGCTGCCAATTAAGACTATAAATGCAGCAAAGAAGCTCAATAAAGTCTAATGAGAAACTTTCAAAACAACAATGTGACAGAAAAAGAAGAAATATCATCTTAAAACAATTTGTACTTTCATCTACATCTAAAATTTTAAGAATTTATTCAGACAAAAATGACAAAGTCCATGAACTTCAATTTTGTTTTTCTCTCCATAAAGATAGAATATGCCCCCAATAGAGAATAGAACTACCTTTGGTTAATTAGAGTTCGCAAAAGCGAGGGTTTAAACACTGAAAATGTAAGCTTGTCACGGAATAAAGGATTTGCTCCAATCAGCTTCTTAAGATCCAATAACATGATATTTCAAGCCAGTTTTGTATCCCCATACTTAGAAAGTTGTTCATTTTGCCTAGGTATAGCACCAATTACACAAGCAGGAAGAAAATTCACAATCAACTTAGACATAATATGCATAACTAAGAAGAGAAAATAAAAAACAAGTTGTTAAATCATATCAGCACCTGAAGATATCAAGAGTAAGCAGTTTAGTAATTTCTTTGAAAAGTTCTTCATTGAAAGAAGCAAATACTTTAAGGTCTTTAACTAAAATTTCAACTGCCTTGGCCCTGTCATGCCTGTAAAGACACAAAACACTAATTCCTCGGTTCCGGCAGTGACGGCCAATCAGGAGGGAGGAGGTGTGAGAGGTAGGAAAAAGGGAGGCTTTTCCGGCAGCTAAGTGGTAGCAGTCGATCAAGAGGGTGGTGCTCCGACTTCCTCGGTTCCAGTGACGATGGTTGATTAGGAGGGAGGAGGTATGAGAGGCGGGAAAAAAATCTGGCCCTTTTCTCCCGATGTTCTCTCCCGTGTTCTTTTGACTAGTTTTCCGGAGGGGATTTGGTCAAGGTCGAGTCTATGCAATAGACAAGGAGGGAGAGCTACAGTGGATAGTTCTGGTGGCAATCAAGAGGGAGGCGCTGCAGTGGACAGTTCCAGTGGCGGCCGTCGACTAGGAGGGAGCAGGTACGAGAGGCGGGAAAAAAGTCTGGGGTTTTTCTGAACTTTTTCTCTCCCGTCTTCTTTTAACACTGGGTTTTCTCTGTTAGTTTTAGGGAGACGAACCCGGTTCTGTCTCTGTTAGAAGAACCGGGTTCCGTCTTTGTTAATTTGAGCCCGTGACCCAAATCTCGTCTCCGTTACTTTCAGCTAGAAGGGAGGATTGTGACGTGGAAGCTGCTCATTGGTGGCCAATGGGTGCTGAGCGAGAAGCCCTTCCCAGCAGATTCGCATCCGGGTGGAGGGTACGTAGTTCCTGCCCACGATCAGATGTGAGAGAGAGAGAGAGAGGCTTGTGGCCAAATCACTCCAGCTACCTACTTTAACTTGGTATCAAGCTGAGGGCGAGCAACAGGACATTGTTGGAACAAGATAATACTCTGCTAAGAAGTGTTCGAGTTTGCTGGAACTTGGATGGGGAGTTTGGTTATTGAAGGCTTGAACCTGATTGACAGTTGGGTTGCTGAAGCAGGGACCAAAGTTGGTTGTTGAGAAGATACAACGTAAGGAGGACGCGTATAAGTCAAGCACACAAGCCGGCATCAGCCAGCAAGTGAGTAGCAAAGAGGTAGGCGGACAACCCCCTTGAGTTGTCCCCTGCATGCTTAATTGCGTAAAGAGGTGTGTGTCCCTTTAACCAAACAAGAGTGAAAACGGGTTGCTGTATGGGCAGTGGACCAGGGTTGGGTTGAAGTTGTAAAGAACGTGTGTTGTAATTTGTTTGTTGTAAATTTAGTGTGCCAGTTTGGGCTAAAGTTGGGAGCAGCTTCCTTTCTCTTTCTTCTTTGTACTTAGACGTACTCAGCTTACTTGGCAACAATTAAGAAGGGAGGGCTGCTGCTTGCGTTGAAGCGAGCAGGCCGGTCATTGATAGAAGTTTCAGGCTGCTGAAACAAAGGTAAGTATGGAAAAGACCTTATGAAGGAGATCAAGCAACATTGGGGAACTACGATGGGTGGAGCCTCGAAGTGACATTGGAAGATGTTGCTTGGAACAACACATGTCAGAAGAGTATGGAGGTATCTTCAACTCCTTGAGTCCCTAACAGTAATAGTGAATAGCCTTGACGAGAGATTGTCTCGTTTGGAAGAACGCTCTTTAGAACATACCTGCCCACCTTCTTGGCACACGAAAGTCGCACAGGAGGAAGAGAGAACTGCACACAAAAGTTTCTTTTAGTGCTCAGGAGGTAAATGTGCAATGGCGAACAAAAGAAGTTGTTCCTCGAGAAGTTGAAGCGGCTAACTGGAGGGCCCTCAATGCCTCTGGTCATTTTCAATGAAGTTTCAGTGGCTTCCATTGGGAGGTAGCCAAGTCTGCTAGGTGGGACACGATGAGGCTCCAAGTTGGTTATTCCAACAGACCTCAACAAGAAATGGAAGCATTAATTCATCTGCGACATCGACCATTTCGCGAGGGACTGTTCCTTCAGGATGAGTTGCTTGAGTTGAACAACGAGGATGATGGTTGGGCCCTAAGGCGGGGCCACTGTGTTCTCTAAGAAGGGAGAGAGGTTCTTGGGCGCCCTTGCCTCATAAGGCTGAGGTAGTAGGGGTGTGAAGCCGTGAAGGAAATCACCATTGTGGTTGTTCAACAGCCAGAAATGCATTGGATTGACGCTCGAGTCAGCACCTAGGCGAAGGTGGTGTTGATCAGCTTCCAACAATGAGGGCGAAGTGATAGGGATCAGCATGATGATGTGACCAAAGGGGGCAAGAGGTGCCTCTCAAACTAGCACTTTTTTTAGCAAAATAGGGCCATCTAAGTAAAGAGGTTCTCCAAGGAGCCAAGCCAAACAGGGAGGAAGACGATGGTGGGTACAACAGAAGAAAGTGTTGCTCACATGGAGGAGCGATGGTGGGTACAACACAAGAAAGGGATGCTAGCAAGGAGGAGTGCTGCAGGCAGCTATCGCTGCATTAGAGGGTCTTGGGGTACTCGTCGAACTACTGGCTTATGTGGAATAATGTGTGTCGGTGCTTGAGTCTCGCCCAACCATGGTGGAGGTCTCTTCTTCATAACAGAGTCAAAGGGCGGTACTCAAGATTATACTATTAGAACGACGGTATGTGTATGGAAGATTATGTTAATTAACACTGATTGTGTAGGAACAATAGAATTTATTTACACATGTGGTTATGGTTTAGTTTACATGGATATGTTATATGTTATGTATGGTTAATGCACTTGATGTTGTAGGTGAATATTTTAATTGAGAAATAGATATGCATGATCTGTTTATGTTTGAGAAATTATTTATGCACGATGTGATTATGATAATGATTATATGTCTACACATGAGGTGTATATTTGTTATAAGTTATATTTGAACCCATGATGCACAGATGATATGAATATATGATGATGAGATAATGTAAGTTATAACATGATATGCAAGTGGTATATATATATATATATATATATATATATATGCAGGTGGCATAAATATGTGATGATGAGACATTGTGTATAACATGATATGCAAGTAACATGAATAAGTAATAATGAGATATATTACACAGCATGATTTGTAGGTCGCATGAGAATGTGTTGATGAGATTAGGGGTGTTAACGAGTCGAGCCAGCTCATTGAGTAAGGGTGCCTCGACTCAACTCAACTCGAATATAGCTCGACTCGAAGCGGCTCATCTTGAACTTGAACATATTCGAGTCGAGCTCAAGTATACCTTGGCTCGACTCGACCCTAGTAAAACTCGAACTCGGCTTGTACTCGACTCGAACTCGAATGAAATATAAATATATTTTATAATATACATAAATACATATTAATATCTATATGTGCTATGCACAATTTGAAATTAAGTTGTGTCATATAAATTTAACCTAATAAAGTATATACATATATAGTACAATTGGTAAAAAATGGGATATATTATAGTCTATACTACGTATTAAACTATATGCCAATTATCAGAAAAAATGTATTAGAAATATTATCTATTCTCTACATGTCAAATAAATTATGATATATTTTTTTAAATTTTATGTAAATTAGAATAATTAGAAATTAAAATTTTACAACAATTTGCTAAAAGTTATTTATTTCATAAGATAAAGGCAAGTTATATTCATTTAAGATTAGTCAAAGAAGACAAGACCAACGTTGAGGATAGTTATAACCCGAAAATAAAATCCCAAAGAAGGGACAATATTGATTATATAATTAGATGTATATTTATACATACTCAATTAATTATAATATTTTAATATCATAGATACTGGAGAGTTGGGAGCAATTAAAGCTCGAGTGGAGCCTAGTTTGAGGATTTGAGCCAGTTATCTATGAGCACATATTAACTTTTATTTTTAACATTTTATATAATTTTAAAGAAAAAAATTATCATGAGTCAAAATATGTACTTGGTGCACGTTAGATCACAAGAAGGGCAAGCAAATATACAACTCTCATGTTGCGTTATTAAAAGCCACTACACTATTAAAATTGTGTAACAATGATGCATATTGCATGTGCCCATTGTACATTTTTTATGCATAATAAGGGGACTCAATTTAAAATAAATATAATGGTAAAATTAATAAGCTCAATTTCGTACGCTCATCACTCATCAGCATGCACCGAACATAATTGAATTTGTGTAGCCCAAGCACATTAGTTACCATTCACGGTGCATGCAAATCGTTATAAATAGGACTTTAGTATAAAATAAATAAAATTATAAAAATATTATTCATTAACCATTAATCCAAGCTTGTCAGCAACCAAAGTAGCCAAACACCATATTTAAACCTTCAACCAAATTTGTAACTCCCCTCCTTGGTCCAACCCGGGACCTGTGGGCGCTGCTGCATGTTAGTTTATTTTATCCATCGGATTGAAGGATCTAATGGTTCCCATCAAACCTATAATCTCCCTCAAAACCTCTCTTTAGAAACCCTACCCCCATCTGGCTGCCACTCTTTGGCTCTTTGCTTCTCTGGCTATCCCCACCCGGCTACCACTCTATGCTCTCTCCTCCGTTTGTCAAAGCTCGATAGGTAAGCCGAATCTTTACCTTTTACTATCTTGTCTGTTGTTATGCTCTACGCTGCAGGAAGCTTGTCATTTTCGTTTCATTAATCTCTCCTGACATTGAGATATTGAAACTTTTACAAGGGAGGGACCACCAAGGGGACAAGGGTTCAATAAACTATTATTGTTTTATTCTTTTCAGTTCTAAGTTTGACCAGCTCGGTTTTGCATAGAGTTTCTTTTGGAAAAGTTTTCACTTGGCTCACTATTGAATGGGACCCTTCCCTGAATGATTTATTCTTTCTATTTCATTTTGTTTTTTTCATTCTCTAACATCGTACTTCACTCCATCTCTTTGTTTTTTAACTCCCCACATAACCACATTTGTTGATTGTTTTTTATCTACTTACTTACGAGAGGTGCATTCTTGAATTAAATAGTAATGGATGTATTTTTTTTAATTAAAATGGGCTTATTGTTACTTGACAATGTCCAACTTTGAGGAGGGACCACCATTAGTCCATTACATAAGTCTTTCTACATACCCTATTGTCTAGGTCACATCTTAACTATTGTAGTAAAGATCTAATAGTATTTTATTTACCCATAAATTTCTCTCGACGTTTTCTTTATTCATACTTTAAAGGATTAATATTTGTGGTTCTAATTATAATTTTGTTATTTGCCTTTTATAATGTCAAATTTTACTTTGATTGCTATTGCTCTAGTTTAATTATAAATTTGATAGTTGTGGTTCTAATTCTGATTGTTGCTTGCTTTAAATATTATCATCTTACATTTTGTTTGATATTGTAGGGCTTAACTATATTTTTCTTTGTTTGTCCATTTGATGTGGGATTCTAATCATACTCCTATATGAGGGAATTATTGTGTTACTTTTGAAGCTTTGTACAGGATTTAGATGTTTTACTTCTATCATTTTAGTTGTAAGTACTTGTTAAAATTGTTATTTACTTGTATTTTTTTTCTTTACATGATGAGGTTTCTTTCAGTCAAATGGCTAGTCAGGGATCACAAGCTATAATTCAAGGTGTTGCAGATGCTCTTGAAATCATTAATGAAGAGGCAAGAGTGGAACATAGGGATCAAGGTACTATAGAAGGTGAGTCTGAAACAGTGGAAGGGCAAAATGTAGATGCTCAAGGTGACAATGAGGGTCAAAGAAGGGTTGCTAAAAGATCCAAAGCATGGAATGATTTCGTGCAAGTGAAGGTGAAGGGTGATGAGTTGGCTAACAAGTGCAATCATTGCGGGAAATGCTACAAGGCAACAAACTCAGGTCCTACATCACAAATGATTAGGCATTTAAAAAAATGCCCAGGACTATCCAAGGCCAAAGGTCAGCAAGAACTATCATTTGTAAAAGATTTGAATGAAGAGGACCAAGAGGTAGTCAGTCTAATAAATTACAAGTATGATAAGGAGAAGGTTAAGAGGGTGGTTGCAAAGCTAGTAATCATGGATGAGAGGCCATTTAAATCAGTTGAGAGCAAGTTGTTTAATTTGTTGTGTAAGTGCTTACAACCCCGACATGAGTCATTTTTAAGGCACACTATAAGAAATGAGGCAATGAAGTTCTATAAAGAGGAGAAAGAGAAGTTAAAGAACAAGTTGATGAAGGTGGAAAGTATTTGCCTTACAAGTGACGCTTGGACGTCTAGGACATCCAAGCATTACATGTCACTCACAACACATTATGTGGATGAAGACTGGAAGCTGCAAAAATGAATACTTAACTTTCGGTATTTTCCTCCACCACATACTGGAATAGAAATGTCTAAAATGATGAAGTCATTTCTTTTAGAGTGGGGTATAGATGGTAAAGTCTTGACACTCACTCTTGATAATGCCTCATCTAATGATGCTATGGTGAATATTCTTAAAGAAGGCATGCCAACCACTTGAAAGTTTCAAGTGATGGGGAAAGTATTCCATTTGAGATGTTGTGCTCATGTTTTGAATCTAATTGTTCAAGTTGGGTTGACTCACATCAAAGGGGTGATAGAAAATGTTCGTGAATCAGTGAAGTATATAAAGAGCTCAGCTGCCCAAAGGAAGGATTTTGATTCCTCCCTTGTACAAGTTAATTTGTCCAGCAAGAAAGGCTTATGTCTAGATGTTTCCACGAGGTGGAATTCTACATACTTGATGTTGAAAGCTGCAAAAGAGGTTAAACAAGCTTTTGTACATTATGCTGTCAGTGATGAAAACTACAAGTGGTGCCCATCCCAAGAGGACTGGATGAAGTATGAACTAATAGAGACTGTTGGAGGTTTTTTACAAGGCTACCGAAGTATTTTCAGGTAGTAAATACCCTACTGCCAATCTTTTCCTACCAATGCTACATAAAGTAAAGAAGAAATTGGATGTTACCTATGTAATTACTCAAGGTCATATGAAAGATATGATAGAGGCAATGAAATTAAAGTTTGATAAGTATTGGGATGAGTGTAATCTGATTTTGGGCATTGCTTGCATATTGGATCCAAGGTACTAGTTGGCAATGGTTAGATTTGCTTTGGACAAAGTTTATGGTAATGAAAAGGCTATTGGAGAAACTGAGAAAGTAAGGAGGGCATTCAATGAAATTTATGACTTTTATGAAGATAAATTGAGAGCCAAGAGAGAAGCGTGTAGGGCGAGTGCCTCTTCTAGTCAAACTTCTATAGAAAACATGGCCGCTAATTGTGATAATGATGATGATGAATTTAGAATGTTTATGGAAGAAGAGCAACAATTTGGAGTTAGGAAGTTAGATTTAGATGTATACATGGAAGAGCCTAATTATCTAGTACAACTAGGTGGAGAACCTTTTGATGTGTTAGATTATTGGAAATCTGTGT
The DNA here is from genome assembly GCA_035235625.1 of Saururus chinensis. Lineage (NCBI taxonomy): Eukaryota > Viridiplantae > Streptophyta > Magnoliopsida > Piperales > Saururaceae > Saururus > Saururus chinensis. The sequence continues at coordinate 16,635,651 of CP141145.1, read as the reverse complement.
CCATTACATATCCAACCTTGTCCATCATGGCTCGAGACATTTCGTCTATTCCTCTTTCAATTGTAGCTTCAGAATCTGCCTTTAGCACAGGGTCTCGTGTCATGAGTGATTATAGTAGTAGCTTGGCATCTAAGACTATAGAGGCACTAGTTTGTACCCAAGATTGGTTGTGACCATTTTATGATGGCAAGGATTTTGAAGATGATGATGTAGTTGAAGATTGATGGTGAAAATATATGTTCCATTGATAATTTTTCTTAATTCTTTTTATTTCATACTTGAATGATCGATTGATAATTTCTCTTAACTTTTGTTATTTCAGCATGTGGCTTATCTTTTTTGTTATATAATTTTGATGGCAATGGAGTTGAAGATTAATGGTAATATTAAATGCTCTATTTGATAATCATTTAATTTCTTTTATTTTATATTTAATGTTAAAACAAAACTCATTGAATATGAATTCCTTATTTTCCCTTTTATGCAAAAGGCTATATATTTGTGGAGCTAGCAGTCTTGAAGAAGGGTGTTTTTTTTAGGAAACATTTTGCACATATGTTTCTTAAAATATAGACAAGTTTATTTTGGATGTTGGTCAACTTTATTTTGGATCATAGACAAGTTTATTTCAGCTCTTAGATTAACTTCATTTTGGATCTTAGACAAGTTTATTTCATATATGAGACAAGTTCAACAATGATTATTAAACATTATTTCAGCTCCAATTATCTTACAATTAAGTCTACATTTTGTTATTTTATATTTGTTAGTAAATATTATACAGGTCAACTTCTACTTCTTAGTGGTACAGGTCCATATTTACTTATTATTATACATGGTGCATTTGTTAAGCTTGAGGTCGGATTTGTTAGTAAATATTATACGGGTGAAAGAAGATGATGGTCTCTTTTACTTGCCTGTGGATTTTCAAGAATTTAAAGATTTATGTGGAATTGAGGAGTTTTATGCGGCCTTGGAGGTTGCACCTAAGGAGGCCCTGTTGTGCATGGGAGTTGTTGTTCACTTGGTAAATTACATTAGCTTAAGAAGTATACAGCAACAACGATTGAATTTCATTAAATTGATATAGATTAAAAAGATTTTGACCTTTTGTAGGCGTTGTTGTCCAAGCGGACTGACTCAATGGACGATGATGGAAAAATGAACATCCGATTATATAACCACCCTGAATCGATGATTGCTTTGAGAAGCTTAAAGGCTGCTTATATTGGTATACAAAAAAACATACAGTAATCCTTAGTTACTGAATTACTTTATATGTTTGAAACAAGGCAGGTAATGGGATGATGGCATGACAGGCATGCTGGTGTCTATGCGTGGTACCATTGTCAAGGTCAGTACTGTGCGGCCCCTCGTTACCCAGATGGATTTCCCATGTGCAAAATGCCTAGCTATAATCACTAGGATATTTCCTAATGGGTAATATTCGCCACCAACAATTTGTACATTTCAAAGCTGCAAGGGGAAAACTTTTAGCCCGATTCGTTCTACTGCACACCCTATTGATTTTCAAAAGATAAGGCATGTTCTCATTTTAGAGTGTAAATAAAAACATGCATTCTTATTCCGAAAATATGATATTTCTTTTACTGCAGGGTCCAGGAACTGTTGAGGGCTGAAAATCATGAAGAATGGTGGGTACCTCGAACTGTAGAATGTGAATTGACTGAAGATCTTGTTGATTCCTGCATTCCTAGAAATGTGGTAACAGTTACTGGGATAATAAAAGTGATCAATAATTACATGGATATTGGGGGAGGTATATAAAGAATCACAAAATTTAACTTTTTAGAGTTATCATGCAGCTTATTTGATTCACAAAAATAAAGGATGAAGGCCATAATTAGGTTTATCATGCAGCTTATGAATGTGATTTATTGATGACACCTTTAAAAAAACTCAAATATATGTGATTAACTCAGTCTATGAGCAAGATTTGTTTATACAATGTTCATTTGAAAATTTGAATTTAAAATTAGGTTTATTTTTATATATTGATCGAGCTCAATTTGAGCTGGGCTTTCCATTGTAATGGAATGAGTTCGAGCTCGAGCTCGTGTTTTTGGTTTGAGTCGAGTTCGAGCTAGTAAGCTCAAGCTCGTTCGAGCCTCGAGTCGAGTTCGAGCTGAGTATTCCAATTTCGAGTTTGAGCTGCATGAGGCAAAAACTCGACTCGGTTCGGCTCGTTAACACCCCTAGATGAGATATATTATAGGTAACATGACATACATGTGGTATAAGTAGATGCTTATGGATTGTAAATTATGACATGAATGCACTAGTTTATATAGTTATCCCATGAAGAATTGATATTGTGGTTGATTATGTGATGAGTATTATGTTATCATGCATGTGTTGTCATATTTGGATTTACTTTTCATATTAAAAACCTTGTTTGTGTTTTGTTTTGGGGTTGTATGTCGTGTCATGCAGGTTCCTCGGATAGGCTCTTTGTGGAACAACCCTCATAAATGTGCAAAACTTTCTACTTATGACCAAACCCACACATGACACGAAGCACATAATTATTGAGGAAAATGATAGATAAAATATGGGTTATTACATCTAGTCAAAAGCTGACCTCTGCATCTAAATCAGTGTTGGCCATTGTCCCCCCGCATCCCACTTAGGTGCTTCCTTCTGCACTAATGCTCCACTAGCATTCTCAAGCATAGGACAATCCCTCTTGATGTGGAACATCTTCATGCATTTGAAATAAGCTATCTAGTCATGTTCACATAGGTGACGTCCATGAGCCTTCTTGCACCTCAAGTAGATTACCTGGATATTCTGAGTTGTGAATCCAGTCTTGCTGGGGCTATCGCCATTGCCACCAATACCTTCCCAACATTGTTGTAAGTACATATGTGATATATAATGTATATTAGCTTTATTTTCTCAATCAAAAATATCTTCATTCAATGTGTGTTTATGAGTTGATTAGTGATGAGTCAAGTATGATTTAGAATTGAAAAACATAGAATACTGGATTAGTCCAATTTCAAAATATTAAGGTGGAAGAATTAAGCAAGTGATTGAAGTTTCAAGGTAAAACAGGTATTGACACGCACACACTGTCACACATAGAATTTATGATTTAATCATATGAGAGTGTTAGAAAGGAAATGGTTTGAAATTGGACAAAAAATCACAAATTGTTCATGGGCGATCAATCGATCCAGAATATGCGAGTGATTAGCTCTAAATAAAAGTTGAGGATTTTTTTAGAACACAAACAATCAATCTTCTAATGGAAAGATTGATGGGGTTTAAGTTTCGCCAATTCATGAATAGTGAATGATTGATCACATGCTAAATAAATTGATCGGGTCTAGGAGGTGTTTCAAACAATACAAGGAACAATCAATCAGTCAATGCAGTTTTTGCCTAATTTATGTCATTCCTAGAACAGTCGATTTCCAATTATAACACAAAGACCTAAACTAACTTAAATCCCTGTATAAGGCCTAAGGCATAACAAAATTGAAGAGAGGGAATAAAATTCTCAAAGAGAATTGAAGGTGTAAAGAGTTTATTTGTGAGCAAAAATTGAGAATTCTATACCTAATATTTTTACAACTTTTTCAATTTCATGAGAGATATCAAAAGAAATTTGACTTAATCTTTTTCATAAGTTGTGTATGAATTGGAATGAGAGTTATGAGTTACTACATATGCATCACACACATGTTGGAGATAGAGCAAGAAGAAGTCCTATAGTAAGGTGGGAGAAGATTGAAGATCAAGTTCACAAGTACCAAGGACTTTAGTAGCCAAAGATATCTAGAGATGGACTTTTAGTTTGTAAGGTTGGTAACAATAGTCTTTGTAAGATCTTAAATTCTTAGTGCATTGATTAATTGGCTGAGGGACTGGATGAGTGATTTTTTCCCAAGTTGGGTTTCCACGTTATAAATTGCTTGTCTATTTTGCATAGTTAGTTAAAATTCCTACGCATGTTGAAAGAGGTCACATCTCTTAATTCTGAACTATTGTTTTACATTAAAAGCATTGTGGTGGCCCTCAAAGTTAAAGGGCATTAAACTCATAATTATTCACAAAGTTATAACCAATCTTCGGCTTTTGGCCCTTTCAATGTTGTTGTCCATCATTCCTTGACCACTTGTTGTTGGAGTGACCCATCTACTTATGATAATCATCATTCTCTTTTTCCACCACAAGTTAACTCTCAACAACTTCCCATAATTCCCCTTGTTAGATAATGACTAACTTCCCTTAAATTGATTGCTTCTACCACATGAACTTCTCTGCTCGAGATCAAGACATCGGGCTCTGAACCACATCACTTGCAAAACACTCCAATTCAAGGAGCTTAGCTTCGTACGGAGTCACTAACATATTTCCTTGCTTGAGTTCCATCATTTCATTTTGCAGTATTTTTTAAAAGTATTTCTCAATAAAAGCTTCAATGAAGTCATCCCAAGTGATACCTACTTAGTTGGGGAAATATCGTTGCCTTACGACTCCCACCAAACCTCAGCTTCCCCTTCCAACATGAAGGCAACAAACTCGATCTTCAGTACTTTTGTCCATCGCATCACATAAAGATCTTCTCGATTTCACAACGTCATGAATGTACCTACAAGGGCTTTGGTTCTCTTTTAAAGACTGGAGGTCGCAACTTCTCTTGCTTTTCATAATGAATGCCTCAATTGCCCCATATACCGCAGGCTGTGCATTGGGTGGTGATTGCATTAGAAAATTCCACAATTACTTTTGCACATGGTGCAACTCTGCCTGAGCCTCCCACAATAGCTCTTGTTGTTTGGATATTCTATGCTTCTTATTGCATTGAGTTTGGACGACATTGACCAAGCACTCCAAAGTATCTCTCAGCTGATTCATCTAATTCCCACAGTAGCGGACTGACTTGCCATAGGATTGTTCCTTCCATTACCTGCCATCAAATCTTTTAAAAGAAAGTACTCTACTCAATACTAAAACACAGCAATCAAAGCCACTTCTAACGCAACTCACGTCCTAGATCACTACAACAAAAAGATCTTTTTGCAATAAAATATTTTGCAACAAATAAACATTGTCGCTAAAATAACTCTTTTACAACAAAAAAATCTTATTTTGCCACAAAAGACAATTCGTTGCAAAATATTATGATCTTTTACGATGATTTTAATTAAATGTCCCAAATAAGATATTATAAGTGACAAACTAAAAAATTTGTTGCAAAATAGATATATTTTTTGGGACGAGTTAAAAATTTTGTCGCTAAATATTATTATATTTGGGACCAATTCTATGTCGTCGCAGGTTGTATTTTTTCTTTTTTTAATAAAATCTAATATTGATAAAAAGGCTTAAAAAGGGCGTTCATTCTTTTAATCATCCACGCTAATTAAGTATACCAATGGCTACTTCCCCTTTCTTTAGTCCTTGCCCCTTCTTCCTTCACTCACTTGTGTATGCTCGAACCAGCCGGTCGTGAAGGTCTTCCACCATCCGGCTCTTTGTAGGGGAATTTCTGCACATTGTTACCATCAACACCCCATAGGAGGGAGATTGCGAGCTAAATTGGCCGGACATGAAGGTCTCCCTCAGTGCCTCTCTGCCGCAAATCACTCCATCAACGACGTTCTGAGTTTGAGCTCGTCTCCGTCAGGTCATTAGCGACTGGGCCTCCCATCCATTCCAAGGTCATCTGGCTAACCTACACTCTGAGATCGATCCTACTTGGCAGTCAGGTGTCCGGTGACTGAGCGCTCCATCAAGGTCGACGTTGAGTGGTAGTCCGTCGAAGCACCACTAATCTATATCTTTCCTTGCCCAAGGAAGCTCCCCAGCATCCTACAAACCCACGATTCCACAGTTCGCAGCATCCTTGCCCAAGGTTATTGCTTTTCTCCATGTCTCACTATCTTGATTCTCTAAGAATATGATGCTCTATTTTTTTTCTCGTTTTTTTTTTCTTATTACATATGTTCGGAATACGTTCTGCAAGGTTATTTGTTTCTCTCTGTCATTTTTTTACTAATTACAATGACCATGGTCATATGTTCTGAATGGGCGCTACAATGTTTCTATTTCCCTATGTCTCCGATCCCTGTCTTGATTCAGAATTGTGTTGGACTTGTTGTCACGCCCTCGCACTACCCGACCTGAGCCGAACCCAGTCCAGGGGCCGGTCAAGCGCATGGGGGCGACAAGGAGATTGAAAATGATTAGCGAAAGACTTATGCCCTAATCACGAGCGATCTAAAAATTTACGGAATAAACGCACCACTTTGAGCAAGAGTAATTAGGTAGAATCAAAAGAGTTACTTTAACTCTAAAATAAACCACAATCTCAAACCCACATACTAATTAATCCATAGCCCACACAAGGCTCCAAAAACTATGTCTCAAACAATCTAAATGTAAAATGTATCACAAAACCAAAACGAGAACTACACCACATGAGTTCTAACATCATAGCAAAAACCAAAGAAACATGCCACATAAGAGATCTCCGTGTGTACTCCCAAGTCCTCTCTGACCTTTCCTCATAGAGAGGATCCTGTCCATCTGTGTGTCATGCCACACAGCCCTAAAGCCAAAGTACAAGAAAGAGGGGTGAGTATAACAAACTCAATAATAGTTTTAATATAACTATAATCATTAGAAACACTACGGCATAGTAATATAACAATTCAGATCAATGATTGACAAGACAATTATCATTTTCTGATCACACATACATATCTCCTAAACCTGCATAATAGTGTCTAAATCGCATAATTTAGACTATCTAGAATATCACCTATACCGTATGAAAAATGTCTCTACTACACATTCAAATCATGCAATTCAATATCATATAAACTTGCATAAGATGTATCTCTAACATACATTTTAGATCAAGCATCAACATCATATAAACCTGCATGAGATGTATCTCTAACATACATTTCAGATCATGCATCAATATCATATAAACCTACATGAGATGTATCTCTAACATACATTTCAGAGATCATGCATCAACATTCTCATTCATCAGGCATGTATAGGTGTCTCAACACACACTAGTCTAACATGCAAGTCCATATACATAGAAAATAGAATCTGCTCTTCAAGGCCGAAGCCCTCGAGCAAACACTTATCAAATAGACATGCTGCTCAAGGTCAAAGCTTTCGAGTAACTCATACTCCTCAAGGCCAACGCCTTTGAGCAACTCCTGCGCCTCAAGGCCAACGCCTTCGAGCAACTCCTGCTCCTCAAGGTCAAAGCCTTAGAGCAACTCTCCCCATCAAGCCTAAACTCCCGGGCAACTCTGATTGTCAAGACTAAAGTCCCAAGCAACAATACCTAGTAAGTCGATGCACTCAGACAAGCCAGTTGGATTCTCAGGGTCCAGATAATCTCAATAAGTAAATCTCAACTACAAGACAAGTATACAACTCGTCCTCATATAACTCAATTTGACTCGACTCAACCCAGGGAGTGCACATGTTCTACACACAGGAACTCAAATCGAAAACATGACCTTTCAGACCAATCAAGTTTCGATTAAGCCAATGATCGATTAATTCGGCACGCAATTTCACCACATTGCATTCAATTGATCAAACTCGGTTAATCTCGATAAAGCCTCAATTGGAAATCCGTTTTCATGATGCATGTAATATGGTACATACGTGGGCAAGGCATACATGAATCCAAATTCATGATAAGTGCTCTCATCAGCCCTTCATGCATTATTCATAATCATAATATCAAGCCTCATCATAATCATTAACCCCACATGTGTGTGTGTACATGGTAGAAGCACCTCACTCGATGTATATCAACATGCTTTGTAATTAACTCACCATCACACTACATATGCGCATTAACATCTAATCATGGATTCCAGCGGAAATCATAGGAGAAGAACCTTTAAAATCAGAACTCAAGTCAAAACGTAACCACATGCTAAACATATGTAAGCCCATTCACCTCATACTGAAGTCTAGGCATAACACTAACATTCACACATCATTTAACCACATCCTATAATGACATATCAGCCCATTAGCATGCTGTAACTCTACTGAAAACATGCTTAAACCATAGGGAATCAACCACTCATATCTTCAATATAGCAATTCCAACAAATATATCTCACTACAAGCCATTTCACATAACTTTAAATATACACCACAACTTCTAAACATCCATAGTATGCTCTTCTAGTAGCTTACCCTTGCTCAAAACACTCCACATACACATAAAAATGATATTTTAAGTAGAGACATCGAAATAAACAACATACATATAATGGTCAATTTCTGCAATGTAGTCGTTCGAACGCCAACAAGGCAGATTCGACCTTCTTCTTCATTTCAAATTTCAAACTGAAACTCCATTGATACAACTTAAAATCTCCATCTAACAACTCAAACGCCAATAAAATTCCATCATACCTTCCAGAAAGCTAATCTACATCATATTAAGACAAAACCCTAAGAAATTGGGACAAGAAATTAACATATACTAATCCCACCATTAGAGCACTAAATCAAGTAAACCCATTCCAAATAAACCATAAAAATTGATATTTTTACCATAGGAAAACTGAGATTTCAAAGACCCATTACCATATCACTTGATTAGGTTTGGATTTGACCTTCACCCTTCTTAGAAACCTTCCAGAAACATAGAGTTTAAATTAAACTCCATTAAAAATTGGTTTAACATTGAAAACCTTAATGAAATCTTAGATATAGGGTTTGTTAAGTATAAAAAATAAATTTTGAGATGTAGGGTTTAAAGTAAGGAAGCAAATCAGTGATGCTTGAAATCAAATCAAATCAAAGGGGAAATTATAGATTAAGAATGGATTAGAAGGAAATCTAGGATTTAGGCTTGATTAAAGAAAACATACTTTAATCTCCTTCTAATTCGGGCCTAATTGGGGAACTAGGCCTTAATCACCCTCTCCCAGCCTATTCCAAAAATGGAAATGGCTCAGCTCTTTTCATTTATAGTAGGGCTTGGGGTGTACATAATTAACTAATGGGGTATGAATAGAAATTTGGGCTAAAAATGGGTATTTTGACCATTTGAGCACTAATTAAACCTAGGAAAATTATGAAATTTTTATATAAAAGCTTGTGTTGATGCCTAAGTTAATTTGGTCTAAAAACCTCAATTTTGCCGGTGGGGCCCACAGGGGATCCCGCCAAACCCTAATTTTTAGAAAATTAGTGAAAAATCAAAAATTTTGAAAATTTTGTATTTGACCCAAAAACACTTAAAACTAATAATTGTAAAGTTAATTTTAATTTAAACTATAAGAAATCTCATTTATTTTTGAAACCACCGAGTAAATCAGAAAACGCTTTAACCACACGATAACTGATAAATAATCATTAAAATAAACCGGTTTAAAATCAAAGATCATACACTTGTGTAGTCAGATATTTTTTTGGTTAATAGTTAGAATGTTCCTTGGCATTTTAAGCTTTTAGGATAATCTGCATGGCACTGGAACAAGAGGTTCCAAGAAAGCCCTTAGATCTTGTGTTTGTGTTTTCATGTAAAGCCTAAATGTGCCTATATAATGTTTTTATGCAAAAAAAAGAAAAGGGAAAGACATGCCAAGTAGATTTTTTGTGTGTGTGATAAATGAGTTGATCATCAGATCATGTCATTTTTTTTTTGCTAACCCCAGACCATGTCATTCTTATGCAAATTAGAAAGAAAATCTTGAGTGATGGGGCCAACACGAGCACCTATGCATTTAGGAAACAAAATATGGTGACCTCTAGATAATGGAATCATGAAATCAAACTTTGATTTTTTAATAATAATTTGAAGGGGATTATTTTGTCTAAGATGTGAGTAGGAGCTGAGTTGATTAAAACTCAATAAGAGTAGCCCAAATTTGTAAGAGATCAAGCAGTGATGTCCCCAATTAAGTCTAACCAAACTTCCAAAAAGTCGTGTTGTCTACTACTTATTTGTTGTTTTTCCACTTCATCATTGGCCCCATGGAAAGCTACCTAATGAATTGAATGAATTTAAGAGAGTTAAGCTATTTGATTTTTCACTTAAGCACTTAATTTTGACATTTTCCATCATCTCGATCAGGTACTATCAAAGAGATCTTTACAGCCTTGAGCAATTTCCCCTTCTAGTGTGAGTGTCATGCACAACTTCGAGCTTGCCGACAAGATGGGAATGTTGATACTGGACATCCTAACAGCCCAGTTTTTATGAATGCTATGACTTTGCTTCTTCAAATTTTTAATTATACATTTACAAACTATGGGTTGCATGCAATCTTAATGGAAGTTTAAAGAAAAACAACTTATATTTTAAAGATCACCTTCATTGATACCATCAATAAGAATAGATAATTGAGTGCAACTCAGATTAGGCACAGGTAACACAAGACAAATGAGTAAATTCAACTATTAATTAATTATTGTTTAATAAACAGTGAATGTGTATGTATGTGTTCACAGATTTTTTTAATGAAGCAAGAGAAACTTCTCCTTATTGACACTAACAATAATTATATTATAAAAACATTAACAGGTAGTTTACTTGTTAATGCTTTTATTTGTAGAGCCCAAAGGGGTTTTATTTAGTGGGACCAAAGTTATATGAAAGAGGGTGGGGAACCAAATTTGGGCTTATTCCTGCATGTAGACCACCTTCATCTAATCTTGTAAAATTTCAACCCTTAAAGTTAAAATGAGAGGGTCTTGACATAAATTTTTTAAGGCTATGATTCAGAATTTTTTTTTTCTTGTTTTATGCTTATTACGGTTACCAGGGTCATATGATTGGAATGAATTCTACTACAAGGTTCTTGTTTCTCAGATGATTTGATTTTGGGAAGTGGGAACTGGTTTCGCAATCTGTTTCTCAGATGATTTGATAGATGTTTGCCTTAATTATTTGTCAATTTATGATTTGTTAATTTGTCAAGTTGTTTGAGATGGCCTAAAAATTTTAGTGTTGTTTGCTTAAGTGTCTTTTGGAATACTAATTTGTGATTGCTGATGTATTGAATATGTTTGTGACTTAGGGTAGCCTTTAAATAATGCTTATGTTAATAAATTTTGGGATTAATCATTTGTTATATTTATTGCATTGGTTTACATATTCATATAAATTGGTATTATGGTTTTCTAGTTGCCTATTAAGTTTTTTGATAGACTTTGCCATTGTATTTTACCGAATTTTTAGATTCAAACTGAATTGTCTTCCTGCTGATTTTTCTCCGCCATATATGACAAAGATCAAGACAGACTGTCATGTATGCATTAACCGTGGTATATGTAATAGGTAATTTGATATGGATAGAAGATGGATGCAACTTAAGAATAGGGCTTCCAAATAATATATTAGAGGACTAGAAGAGTTTATGGAATTTGCTCGTTGGCATGCAAATGGAAGTAGTAAAATTAGGTGTCCATGTCGGAAGTGCAATAATGTGTACTATAAAGATGTGAATGATGTGCATTATGACTTGTATGCTAATGGGATAGAAGGAACATATACACAATGGTATTTACATGGTGAAAGTATTGAATAACCGATTGAGGAAGACAGTGGTAATGAAATTGAAAGCAATGATGACAGAGATGCAAATGCAATGCAAGAAATAGTGGAAGACTTATATGCGGAACATTTATGGATACACTGGAATGTGAGATAAATAGAACAAATGAGACATATGAACCAAATGGGGAATCATCATTGAACAAACATTCTATCAATTTTGATGGGGAGACAAACAAGTCCACCCATGTGTTGAGGGATCTTGCACGTGAACTATATCCTGGCTTCCATAAGTATTCAAAGTTGTCTTTCTTAATAAAGCTACTACATGCAAAGCTAATTAATGGTTGGAGTAATAAATCATTCAATGTCATACTTGACTAATTTAAAGATACACTTCCCGAAGGACATACATTGCCAAAGTCGCATTACGAAGCAAAGAAGGTCTTGCGAGACTTAGGCCTTGGATATGTGTCCATATATGCATGCATAAATAATTGTGTTCTCTTTTGGAAGGAGTTTGAAAAGGAGGAAATATGCCCAAAGTGTAAGCAGTCGATATACAAATCTGATAATTCCCAGGGAAGAAGATTCCGCAAAAAGTCTTGCGTTATTTTCCCCTAAAACTGAGATTGCAAAGATTATTCATGTGCAGGAAGACAGCTTCAGACATGAGGTGGCATAAAGAGAAAAATATTAATGATTTAAATGAGAATGTATTAAGGCATCCAACAGATTCTCAAGAATGGCATGAATTTGATGAGAAGTATGGCTGGTTTACAGATGAACCTCGAAATGTCTGGCTTGGACTAGCAAGTGATGGTTTCAATCCTTTTGGGAATATAAATAATGCATACAGTTTGTGGCCAATGATACTTATGTCATACAACTTGCCTCCTTGGAAGTGCATGAAAGAACCATTTTTAATGTTGTCCGTACTTATTCTTGGTCCAAAGGCTCTTGGTAATAGCATTGATGTCTACTTGCAATCCCAGTGTCCCCCCAATCCCAGTGTCCTCTCCACTTTGGTGATCTTGCTTATTAGGCAATGCCTACAGTACTTTGCAGCAAAAAAAGGAAAATTGAAACTTTTGAGTTTGATTTTAATTAAAACTGTGATATATTGGAAATGTAGTGTATATTTGGCAAATTCTCGTAAGGGTTGTTTAATTTATTGATGACTGGCCTATCTCAATGCAAACATATTAAAATCTGGAATCACTGAATGGCTATTTACTTGACATAGATGAATATTATGCATGGGATTGCACCAGATCGCTAAAGCAGTTAGCTTTTTGAATAATGATTGCAAACTTGCAAGTGAATTTTCTTACAAACATGATTACATGCGCACACATCTACTTGTAGTCAATATGATACTTTTTGTCTCTCAAGCAGTTGAGTTATGTTGGCATTGCATCTTAGGAAGTTGATTGAAATTGTTAATGCACAATTATTTATATATCAATATGGTTTGTTATATGTCATCTTCAAGAATTGTATTGTTGCACCTCTTGCCAAGATTGCCACATATAATTTAATTAATCCCCTTATTCAAATTTCATCTATAAGGTAATGATTATCTGATCTATGTCTTTTGCAGCGATTTTCTCATCCTTTTTCTTAAGTTTTTTTAAATTTGCTAAGTTTCAGAAAAATTAAATGTTAAATTTATAACCTAACAATATCACATGTTATTGTGTTATGTGTTTATTTGAGTCCATATGCACACACTTACCTGCTAGTACTTTTGACATATGGACACATCCTTCACTTGCATGATTTTTTTTTTCCTGATTCGTAAGACTCTACACCCTTCACTATTTGCCATTGAGACTTGACACCCCCCCTAGACCTCTCCCTCAATTGGGAGATCACCAACCAAGGCAGCTAGTGTGGGATCAGCATCTTGCATGAAAATTTTAATCGGACAAAAGTTCATTGCTTACATTTAGGCTATTTTTTTATTCAGAACTTAGCTTTATTCTATTTTATTTAATTCATTTATCCTACTTGGATTACTTTTCATTAATATAAAGTTTTATAATCATTTCCTTTCATCTATATTTATGTTTTCGTTGTAGTACTATATTATGGCACCAGGTAAGCGGGCCATTCCATCATTTCAAGCAGACATAGGGCCATCGGAGTCTCCAGTGGAGGAGTCAACATTTGCGGCTCCGCTTATGTCTACTACTAACTCAACACCAAAGAAAAAGCGTGGTAGAGCAATTTGCAGATTATCAAATATTTACATAATAAGCCTGGTCAACTTCCAACCATTACTTTCAAACCAGGTATGTTGACACCTATTGGACCATAGGCCCAAGAGTTTATAAGTGAGGTTGGAAGGTTGTGTCGCACTTATGCAAAACTTATTTATAAAAGATGGCCCGAAGTTCCTAAAGTTAACAAAACCCAGATAAAGGCTCTTATTGCTGTAAGTATATGATATGATTTTAATTCATTATTATTTTTTAAATTAAATTATAGGTGTTAACATTTTATAAATAAATTAATTTTTTTAGTCCAAATTTGATATTAACATGGAAGATAACCAAGTTAAGAAGGCACTGAACAAATTCTTAGTTACTCGATTTCGGTCCCACAGGAACAAAGCACATGCACATTATCAGAAGTATGGAACGTCAACACCTTATGAATGGATAGAAATTTGCAAAAATTTTGAGGATGACAAATACAAGGTATGATGTCATTTAGAATTCAATTTTTTTTCTTTAAATGACTTAGTGTATGAAATATAATTTATAATTTATTTTATATAGTTAAGAAGCCAAACAAACTAGGACAATCGTGCAAAGTTATCTGTGAACCACACTGTTGGTTCAAAGTCATTTGTTAGAGTTCTCGCAGAGATGGTACATTTTACATAAATTTCATATGATAAAGTATATTCAACAATTAAATTTGTTTACTTTATACAATGTACTAATTTTCTATTGTTCTTTGATGAATTGAATTAATCAGCAAGAAAAAGAGCCAGATGAAGAGTCTGACCTTATAAACTTGTATAAAGTTACTCACTTCCAAAAAAAACTAGGAGTACGGTGAAACCGTGTTGTAAACTTATACATGTAATGAATATTAAATTTATTTATTATATTTGTTGTTTAGTAATTAACATTCTAAAATAATCTTGGAATTTACTTTATGCATATTTTTATGCAAACATAAATGAATCATAAGGTGGTTGCATCTAGGCAAGAGGGGCCTATAACAAATTCTAAGAAGAATGATATCTTCCATTGAAATTCTTGGTGCAAGGTCAGGATATATTAATGGGCTTGGGCATGGTATGATGCCTATTTCATCAAGCAACCCTTCTCAAGATGATATCGATGCCATTAAGAATGCTAATATGAGGGCTGAGGCAACTGAAGAACATGCAAAATCTTTAGAAATGGATCTGCAGACTCTTAGATCAAAACAAGTTGAACTAGAGTCGATGGTTCTAAGACTAATGGAGCAACAACCAATACCGTCAAATTCATCATTTTAGGTACAAAGCTTCTTTACACAAAAGGCTTATTTATAGTCTTAATTTTATGTATAGCTATATAAATCTAAATTAATTAAACCATAATTCTTTACTACATCATGTTAACTTTATATTCTTATGCATTTACATGTGAATAGGGAACTTCAAAAGAATCATCAAAATTTGCGAAGAAAGAAAATGATATATATCTTGTGATTTCTTTTGTGATACAGTTATGGTTTCATTCTAGTTATTTAGTATTTTTTAGTTAATCAAATGTATTAGATTTATGGTTTGTAAAACAATGGATGATATTTAGTTTAATATTAAGGCATTAAGTTTATCTTTTGCATTATAAATTTATACAACTCTCTTGAATTTGTATAGCCATTGCAATTAGACGACTTAAATTTGTCCTTAAAGAACTTTTGTAACAAACTTCTTTTGTCGCAAATGAAATTTATTTTGTTGCAAATATATTACAATCATTTGTGACAAATTTGGGTTGTCGCAAATATTTGTAAAAAATATACACATGTCAATCTTTCTGTGACATATACAATTTGTCGCAAATAGCTTAACATCCGATGAATTTGGTTTGTCGCTAATACTCTTTAAAACTTATTTAATATCAAGCCTGTTTGTCACAAATACACTAAAATCATTTGCGACAAATTGTTTTTATTGCAAATGCCAAACCTTTTGCAACATAATTATATATTTTTAATATTTTTGCGACATAATAATTACTTTTTTGCAACATTAAGAGGGAAAAATACTTTCTCCTCCAAAATGCCTCCCACGGGGCCCTAAAATTTTCAATTCCATAACAAAAAAGGAAAATTTTCAAATATTTTCCTTAACTTGGCGCCAAGCACTACCAGTTGGGCAGGCTAATTTAGTGTGCCTTGCCCGACAAACGAGTTCAACGCGCCTCATCTATCTATAGCTTATACACATGCTAAACCACTTTCCCTAGTACCAGCTTATTTGTACAGCAAATCACATACAAATAGTGCTAAACTAAAATTAAAGGCAAGTGTGTAAAATCATAGGTATTGGTTGGGACTTATTCTTGGTGGTATTTTATTAACTTCTTTTGTTTGCTCTCTTCTTTTAAGGAAAGAATAAAAAATAATTTCTTCAGTGTCGGTGATTACTCTTTCCTGAGTCTTACAAAGTTGTCTACCTTTCCTAAATTGGTGTGAAAGTCCCAACCGGGAATTATATGACAACCTGAAATGCTTTCAGATTGCTATGTGCACAATGAATCTTGCCATGAGGTCAGCCATGTTATTTTTTCCGAGTTTTGCAAGTCCAATTTAATGCACAACACTTAATGCATACTTAAGTGTCAATTTTTTTAAAAACATAAGTAAATTTTTCTAAAATTAATTCTAATAATTTACCGCTGAAGGAAAAATTACAATTGGTAATATAATTTTAAGAATAAATTTGAATATTATGATAGATCCATTTTTAAAATATTATATTAATATAATTCTCTTTCGAACTTAGATATGCGCATTCTTATTACTATTATACAAAATTGAGCCCTATTAAATAAAACCTTACATGGGTAAATAATTTAAAACTTTTAAAATAAAACCTTACCATACGGCATACTTTTTGAAGCTCAAATCAAATATAACAATTACCAAATAACAAAATCTTTTATTCCAAAACGGTGAGCTAAGAGTCATAATCAACAGAATCACCTCTCGAAGTAATTTAGTGATTCCAATTAAAAATGGCCTAGAATCTCACTTTTGGGCAGAATTTTTAATTTCGCCCACTTTACACCCAACCATGATTCTAGTTATTGTGTACGAAATTGAAGAAAAACACTAGCATCTTACACAAACTTCACACCCAAACAGCCCCTTAGTTTCAATCTCCTGCATTGATTATCATCCCAGGAGACAGCAACGCTACCTTTGGCTATGGAAATTCAAAGTTGTGTCTGCCTTTCCTGAATTGGTGTTATGGGAAAGTTGGAGGCAGTTATTGCAGAAGTACGACTGAAACAGATTTAATTGGCAGTCAAAGCAGGAGGATACATAAATTAATAACAGTATCCCCATCTAAAATACAAAAATTAATAGCAGTATCTGCAACTTGCAAATTGCCCAAATGAAGAACCAGTAATACACTAATGCTAAGTCTAAACATGTAATTCCAGCATTATGTAAGTAAGAAGTTTATAAGCATAAATATATACAACTTCTTTGTGAGCATGCATCTGTTCCCCAAAAAAAATTGTGTAATAGTTTCTGTACATGAACATCCCTTTTTTACATAAATAATTCACAGTATATTGCACTTTGACATCTTTAAGTTAACAATATGGAAATTCGATTATTGAGGAAGAGCTTAAACAGGCACAGGGCTTTGCTCCAGGACTTCCTTTCCTGTAATGCCCTCCTTCAATGTTTTGAAGTAAACATCATAATCCTTCTCAGGAGGAGGATTTTCAGGATCTATGTTGAATGACTCACTGAACGGAACAACACTTTTAACCTGTGAAATGAGTTTTAATTCAACATTTGTAAGTAATCTTTACAGCAAGAAACAAAATTACTTGACTACCACTCCGTATAATAGAGCAAATGATGGAGATGTTTAACATAAAGAACATTCTAAAATGAAACTAGTTAAGAAAGGCCAACAAGTAGAGAGTTTAATGGATTGTTGTACACCATGAATAATTAGTAGGCTATTACTCAAGGTAACATAAAAAAGTTTTATAAACCTAACCTGAAAAATTAAACCCTGCATAAATTTTATCCATTGGTGCTTGTAAAAAGCACACACAAGTACAAGAGAAAAGGCATAGATAATTTACCTCAAATGTTTTGTCACATGCATATGGACTTTCAAGAGTGGCAATACATATTCGAGCAACCTCTTCCCTTGATATCTTCCCCTATACATGTTACAAAGTGTTTCTTTTTTCTGATTAATGTTTTGAACAAAGTGTTTATGAAGCACACTAATGTAGCTTATAATTATCATGGAACCAAAGAAGTGACAAAGAGGTGCACACCGTGATGTTGTCTCCCTGGTCAAAAGTGAGATCTGCCCCTGCAGGCTCTTCTGTCAGTGCGCAAGGCCTTACTATTGTATATGGAATACCACTTTCCCGTATTAAATCCTCTCCCTGTGCATGACACTAAATTATCAGAAATATATTTACTTTCTTGTAAAGCAATAATGCCTTGAAGTATCCTGTATTAAACAAGTTTATTGTGATGACATGTTTTGACTAATTTGGGGTTATTAAACAAGGGTTTAAAATATTTTGACAGTAGAAAATATTAGAAACCTTTAGTTTGTATGTGAGAATAAATCCAAGCTCCTTATTCATACGAACAGCAGGAGGTTGTTTACTCAAATCAAGTCCAGGTCGATCAGGTCGGGTAACTCCAGCAGATCCCACATGAACAAACCTGAAAGGAAGTGTCAATATAGAATTGATTACAGCTAAGAACGTTGCACATTCAAGGTATTCGGGGAAGCTCTTTGGTTTTCCCTTCCCCCACCCTCAAGTTCAAAAACTCAAAAATATAGGCTTTAAATGGTGGGAGATACTCACATCCTTCACCACCCAGACTTCATTGAACACTGCCTCTACCTAATTATTCATCTTTTATATTTCTCAACCAAAGGCCCCATGTTCAAAGGTATGGCATTTGTTTAGTATCAGCTATAAGTGTAATTTTACTCCAAAAAATAATTTTTCCCGGACACTCCATTTCTAAACACAAGAAGATAAATGAAATATAACCTCGGAGTTAATGGCTCTCTTAGATATGCTTTAATTCTAGCTAATGGAAGCTCGAATGCACCTTCCACAAATGTCGGGTTAAGCTTCCCATCATATTCAAACTTGCTGAACATAAGCTGAAATCCAATGGCTGGGGCATTCAGAATAGGCACATATAGTATATGAGCAAAAATATGAGGAATTGATAATGAAGAAATCACACCTGAAATGATAAGACCTTGCTTGGATCAAAAGGAGGAGCATCAAATACAGTTCGAGCACGGAATATGGGTCTCAAAGAAGAAAATGGAAGACGTACCTGACAAGGAATTAAACTACTTGAATTAAAATTAGTTTTGAAAGACTGAAACAGATGAACTAAGAGGTATGAGCACACTCACAGTCTGCCATTGCCCCTTCTCAGTGTCAAAGCTTGCAGTATACCCTATCGTATCCCAATCAGAACTAGTCCTGATAATAAGTTTATACCGCCGACCATCTCCTTTGATTCGGAGTGCCACACCATCATATGCCGAAAGATCCGCAGGTTCAGAAAAATTCTGACACATACATAAGCAAATCCCATTATACAGAAAGATTCTCTTGAGGTAGAAAAAGAAATCTATATATATATATATATATATATAGAGAGAGAGAGAGAGAGAGAGAGTCTCGTTAACATGCGCCGCACACATCCGGACAGCGTGTTTTTGATCGTGCAGCCCATATTACTCAAGGGTAGGTGGGTTTTAATCACCCACTAGTTTTGTGAGCCGTCGGACAATCCAACAACTCACAATTCACTGGGTGCATATTAACTATATATATACTCCCTCCGTCCTAAATTAATAACTCCATTCGGCAAAAAGGTTTGTTCCATGTTAATAGCTCCATTTTGTTCAATTTACATTATTGTGTACTTAAAAAGAGTATCATGAGCTTATTTTCCTTTCTTTTAGGCTTAAGTTTCACCCTTCAATAAAAATCATTATTCTTCCATATGGAGCTATTAATATAGAATGGAGGGAGTATATAGCACTGGCTAGTGAGCTGGAGCCCCTGGCCGTCAAATTGCTGCCCCTGGCCATGATCTGACAGCTAGGGCCTCCAACTCACTAGCCAGTGTTGGATAGATCCAATGGCTCACAAGACTGGTGGGTGCATATTAACTATATATATATATATATATATATATAGCGCTGGCTAGTGAGCTGGAGCCCCTGGCCATGATCTGACAGATAGGGCCTCCAGCTCACTAGCCAGTGATGGCTAGATTTTTCCATATATATATATATATATATATAGCCAGAGCTGCAGCTCCCTGATCATCAAATCATTACTCTGGCCATGGTCTGATGGTCAGGGAGAGCCAGAGTTGTAGTGAGCTCTGGCTATATATATATATACACAAATAATTAAGAAATTTTCAAATGCATTTGATTAACAAGTTTTCACCTTAGTTCTGATGCTACTAAACCCTCCACTGTTTGCAGTAGAAACCGTACCTTGAGGGAAATTTGCAAAAGACATCATAATGAAAGAAAACACCAAAAACACATCTTCACATAGCGTTTGTGCTCATGAGAGCTGTTCTGTATACCTGTATTTTCCTGTATTTTTATGTTTTGGAATAGATGAAAACACAGATCAAAATTGCAGAGACCAAATACCTTTGAAGAGACCGACAGGACCTCCATTTTCACCTCCACTTGGATCAATCTGGAACGTACTCTCACTGACTCCTCCCATTACCACATCATCTAATGCACCCCAAACTAATTCCTTGGATGAATTACCTAAGCATGAGGTAAGATATATGTTTCACTAAAATTTAGTAGTCAACATAAAATACAATTAAAAAAATTTACTGTTTCATCTTTTTTTCCCTCACCATCGGGGTACAATGTCAACAAAATGTCCTATAAGCAGTTATACTATGGGATAAGTCTTTTCTGCACCCAACATTAACTCAGTGGCACCCACTAAGTATGACTTAAAAACCTTAAACAAGTGTTGAGTGTAACCCATTTATTACTTTCCCTCTCACCAAAATCCCTAATTATCCCATATCCAAAAGCTATAACACTCCCTTTCTTTATCCAGATGCACGGCCCGCTGCCATGCCCTATGCTCCTGCCCTTGCCTTCTCCGTACTCAGGCATCCATCATCCTTTCTCACTATGAGTCAAACTGTGGATACCCACGGTCACCGTCTGGGACACAGTTATTACTATGGGTCAGGCGGTGGATATCCACTGTCATGTACTTCATCGGCAGACAGTTGATATACACTGTCTGAATCACTGTGACCCAGATAGTGGATGCCCACAGTCACATTGCTCATAGATAGATGGTGGTGGAGGAAGCAAAGAGGGTGTGGTGGAGGAGAAACACAATTGTGGAGGACGATAAGATGGATGGGAGTGGTGGATGAGGGGGTGGGGGTCGTGGTGGAGGAGGTAGCAAACTGAATGACATGGAAGAAGGGGCCGTGGAGGAGGGGTGAGGGGTGGGGAATGGGGAGTGGAAGGGGATGGAGGAGGGGGCAGGGTGAATCAAGGGGAGGGAAGCATGGTGGTGGTGGAAAAGAGGAAGGCTGGGGAAGGAGAGGAACAGTCGTTCTGGGCTGGAGGAGGAAGGGTTTCAATGAGGAATGCACAGTGGTGTTACTGAGCATACAAACCCAGAACTCTAAATACTAAAATTTTTCAAAAAACTTATGAAAAATGGGTGTTACCGAGTAAAATTAGGGAAACGTTTTTCATGCTCTACTCTAACAAGCCCAACATAAGGAACACATGGGAACCCTTGATATTTAAGATTGACGGCGCACACACTAGTGCACACGCTAGCACTGGCACTAATGTGTACTAGCGTGTGCTCCATAGATCTTATAGATGAAGGGCTGCTGAGCGTTCCTTACATTGGGCTTATTGTCAGAGTGGAGCAAGAAAAACTCTTCTGTTCCTAAAATTAGATGCTGAAAAGACTTATCCTAAACTATGATCTTATGCAGTTTCCTGAGGGGTGCAAGAAATTTTCTTCTAAAAGACATTTATGCCAAGAAATTGTACTGAATTGTTGATATTATTTGAAATTAGCAACTGGCCTTTCAGTAACTGGAAAAGGTACAGAACTTAGCAGTCAAGACTCAAGATCTTAGCCTATCTACCTTCAAGTCCGAATAGCAATTTCCCGTCACGTCGTCCAACACTTCTCTTTACAGCATTGAGCAAATTTTTCATGCCAATGTATTCTACAAGCTCGGGTGAATCACCTTTGATCTACATGGACCATATAGTCAGCAGCTTTACCATGCATGTAAAACGCAAAAGAATTTAATAGTATATAAAATTCAAGTGGAGTGGAAACTGAAGTTAACAATAAAAAGGATGCAACACCACCTCTGGCTCAAAGAATTTGATTCCCTGTACATAAAAGGACAAAAAAGAAAAGCTCCATCAATGCTAACATAAAGTTGATTTGAAAGCAGCTTGATTTATGCCTTATTTTTATATCAACAAGGACTTCAGATGATGCATTTTGACTTTGATCGTCGAATACATGATTTATTTATTTTTTGCTTTCTCTAAAAAAAAGACTACCAAAAAAAGGATAGAAATGAAATTGTTAAGTGTCACAAAAAATTTAGCTCATCATATGAAATAATTCCATAATTTGACAGAGACCATTAACTTATGTAGAATTTCAAAACTCATACTTGTCGGTATTTTTCCCTGTCAGGAGTGTCCCCCTCTTTTGGACCAACAATGACAGAAACCACATTGACAACTTTCCTCACCCCTCTGAAAGAGTCAGGTGTTAAAGTGCTCTCCTTGGTAATGTCTCCAACAATCTGAAATCATCATTAGAAAAAGAAGTAAAATAGTGAGATTGCAAGTGATGCATGGTACTAAGAATTTCAAACGCCAGCCCTCACTCCAGTTGGAGTTAATTCTATTTACTTCAGAAACAACATAACAAATTTCTAACATCGTTTATTTGGTAAATATGTGACTCACCATGTCCATGTCTGGACCAAACATGGATATAGCTTTCTCTTTATTCCTGACCTAAGAAAGTGCAGCAAGTAATTATATGACTAATTTAACATAAGTAAATGATATATCAATATGTAGATAATTCAGTAGAATTTTTACTAACTCAAAAATAATTTTCAAATAATTACCAGAACACGGACAGGTATGCCTTTTTTGAGCAAATTGTCGACTACCCTGCGTCCAACACCTCCAGTGGCTCCAGCAACAAGAATCACATCAGATGTTTCCATTTTCTTAGTCGGTTTCGTGGATGGTTGACTTGAAAGTTTTTCAATCAAAGACTCAATGAACTTCACCAAAACAGATACGGAATAAGGCGAGTTGATGCATTCACATCCTTTAAAGAAAAGCCATTTAAGCAGTCCACCATAAAGCCTTCGTTGGAATGACTACTAACCTTGGCTGGAGATGGAGGCTCGTTAAAAAAGTAAAGCGTTTTAAAAAATCTTCCGAAGTCCCAGCTTTGCCTGCCGGCATTAGCATGTACAATCCCCCTATACGCCCTTGAACTGATGTAAGACGAGCTTTGCCTGTAGAGAAGCGGTTGCAGTCTGCCCTTGTCCCCAAGAATGGGGCTAGAATGCAGGGAAAGTGTCCTCTGATGTACAGAAGCCCTCGAAACCCCTCTATCAACAGGAGAAGAAATGACACCCTGCAAAACCACCCAACCTTCTATGCTTCATTCACAAGTAAAGAACAGGACATAACATTTTATAAAATCGAACTTGTACCCTCTCCCACTTAAAACCATTTTGTGTCCGATTTATGTCCTTTCTCAATTAAATGAAATCAAGAACCTCAAACAGAACTAAACCCATAAACCAGAACATAAATAGCATAAACGCAAGTAATTTGCACAGGTCAAAGAATTCTGGAATCCCGTTTCTGGAGCACGCAGCATTACAAGAGTACAAGTTCAATGGAATTAGGCAGTAAGTGGATTTACCGGGAAATGAAGAAACTTGGAAGAGGAAATGGCCGAGAGGGTTGCTATGGAGCTGCAGCAACACTCCATGTCGGAGAGATGAAAAGCATGACAAAAGAGGTTTGGAAAGGGAAAACAGATATGTTAAAAGATGGCGAACGTCGACCACAAACGTACACTCTTCCCGGGCGGTCAGTTCTGGTCCTTCTGGAAAGAGCGTTTGGCCATGCTGCCTGAGTAGAGTGTTCACTTTTTTTTACCCGAAATTACTTTTCAACAGGTTTGGGAAAAGATTTGTATGAACGCGTCTAGTCTATCTGCAGTTATGTTTATTATTTTTTTAAGAGGTTTTTTTCATGTTGTCAGGCTGAAGAATATAATATTTTATATTTTTTAATTTAAAAAATATTATCATCAAACCCGGACTAACAATATAAGTATTTTTTAGATAAAAATATCCCTTATGCAGGGGTTAGAATTTTATATCGACTAAAACTCTAGTCGCATTTACATGCAAACGATTTTAATGACCCGTGATTCCTATGTGAGAAGCCTTAATTCTAATTTTTGACCTATCTCATCATTGATTTCGTCATTTTAAGCAGTAAAAAGCATTCACGCAGCGTGAGTAGAGATTTTTCGACCCATCTAACCAACAATTGTGAAAAACTCCAATCGGTTTTCTG
This sequence comes from Saururus chinensis, assembly GCA_035235625.1. Classification (NCBI taxonomy): domain Eukaryota; kingdom Viridiplantae; phylum Streptophyta; class Magnoliopsida; order Piperales; family Saururaceae; genus Saururus; species Saururus chinensis. Next base: position 16,611,181 of record CP141145.1, on the reverse strand, counting down.
AAGATTAGGGTTTTCTTGTTTTCGGAATAAGATTTTGAAAGGTTTTCTTGTTTCCGACGTTAGTTCCATTTCATCTTGTGTTTTGAAAGGAGATTTAAAAAAAAATTCTCAAAATCAAGTTTCGGCCGTGCAGCGAGGTTTCGTCTAACGCAATCTCGATAAAGGAGTGAACTTTGGAGAAAATCACCGGTCGATCGAGGGATTAATCATGCTTAGATCAGTTTCATGGTAAGGCCTTTCCTAAAATCTAAATTGTATATTTGTATGCACAATTTTTAGTATTTCATGTTTTAGAACACACGAAGTAGGTATTCGCAATAGCTTATCGTGTTTTCAAAAATACAATAAGTCATATATCGTGTGTTCGATAAGACGCTAATCGACATTCAAGTGTTGCATTATCATGTGTTCAATAGTACGCTAATCTATATGTTGTGTCATTAATAACACGACAAGCGACACACGATATGCAATTGTTGTGCTTTCATGTATGAGAGTTCCTCATATCGTGTATCGATAACACGATATATCTACTTAGCGTATATAAGGAAGTTAGTTACATAATGTGAATCAGCACGACTATTGATTATGGTCACGACTCATTGTTGATGATATATATATATATATATATATATATATATATATATCCAATTTTGTAGACGTAAAGCTAGAGTAATACAGCAAATGGTGGAGTCAGTGAAGCCATCAAAAGAGAAAAAGAAGAAGAAGAGAATCTATGGGTGGAGACCGGGTCTAGGAATGAACAATTTCCCCGCTGGACTCCATCTATCAAAAGACCTTATAGATTCACAGCTAGGATGCAAGGCAATATTGGTGGAGACTGGGCTCTACCCAGTATATAATTGCGAGTCTATCATCATCTCCAGGCCACTCTTGGACATTCTCATTGGTGAGTGCTGGGATGACTCATAGGAGGTCTTCAACATTAGGGGTAAAATACTACCCCTTATGGTGGATGAAGTGGCAATGATCATAAGTCTGAGTGGAAAAGCAAACCGTGTAAATTGGAAAGTAGCTAGGGGAAGGCTGCCTAAGGCAAGGGGCAATTCTTCAAGAAGTTCTTCAAGGGGAAGTGGCCGGAGAAGAATCTACTTGAAGAAATGTTGAAAGAAGTGGCTGACAAGACACGGATTATGTCAGACGAGGACTTAGCACGGTTGGCTATTATGCACATGGTGGTCCTTGTGTTATTCACGCAGAGCAACAAATTTGTATCCCCAACCCTATGTGATTTAATAGATGACTTGTCAGTTGTGGGGAGGTACAATTGGGCTGGGGTAGTTCATGATATGTTGATAAGAGGCATATCATCAGCTCACCGGAACATCATGAGCCGAGAGGATGAGCTCTCCGCCACCATCGGAATTCTCATTAGGGCTTCTTTTGTGCTCTAGGTAAATCTCGTATTATCAATAACACGATGCATTCTATTTCCGTAGTTCTAATGACATGATAACTTCGACAAATTCATATATATCGTTGTTTCGCTCATACGATATCATGTCTATCGTGTTTACAAAAATACGATATACAACACGCAAGTATAGTTATCGTGTGATTGGTAAGACGACTGAGTATCATATCGTGTATATTACATTACACGATAATGGAATATCGTGTAATCGATAACACGATGAAATCGTAAAGCATGTTATACATAACACGACATATTTGTCATATGTACACTACTGAACAATTTGTTTTGTCTTGTCCACCAAGTTTGGTGTTTTTAGCATACATCTATATGGGCTCGCAGTGGTCCTCCATGTAGCCTGAGGTGTAAACGGTGGCCTGGGTTTACCCAACTTTTGAGTGACGTGGACAAGGCCGCAAAACTTGACCCAGCCGACAAAAAGGCGATGAAGAAACTATCTGCTTTCCATAAACAGGAAGCATGTAGTAGGATTTGTTTGGGTCCCCATCTATTAAATCAATCAATGCTTTACCTGCACGACCAAATACAGTTTAATAAAGTTTATACGACAAATGCATTCATCGTGTTCTCGATCACATGAGATTGGTTGTTGTGAGATCATAAACCAGGACTATTTACTCATCGTGTTCATGTTAACATGATATTTACGTAAGTCATGTGAAAACAAAATGCGAGTGTATTATTTAGCATGTGGTCGATAACACGATATACTAACATATCGTGTTACTGAATATGCACTTCAATTAGTCTCATAAGTTTTATTACCTTGCGCCAGCATTTCTTGTAGTTTGCAGTTTTGCCCCAGTATTTTGAAATATAACTTGTTATGCTCCTAGGTGTAATGTCTACTGAGTCTTTAAATAGGCCATAACATTTTCTCGCAATCCAAAGGTGTGATGCTAGGGGATGGTCAGTTGACTTCCTTTGGGTTCCACTTGAATGGTTAGGCACTAACCTCGTGACAGTCACATGCTCTCCTATATTTGAAGCCCTTATATACTAGTTACAAGAATGATTGGAGCACTTTGCGGCGTACAAATTCCTGTTTTCATCCACAACATGGTATGTAAAATTCGCCTTTATTGCTAAGTCGATCAAGACCCTCTTGAAATGCAACAAGCTAATAAAACATGTGCCCAATTTGAGGAGCTTTTAGTGATCCTTTGCTTGCAAATTGCCTATCATTAGCTGGCCTTCACCAATATTCGGTTCCAACATGTTTAAATCATCAACTATCTCCCACTCTGCCTCTGCCTCAACGTCAAAGTTACTGGGGACCTCATTGTTTTTGAATTCTTCATGGTCAGACATACTTTCCATGCCAACTATATCATTATTGTACCAATGATTATCACCCCACATTTCTTCAAATTCTTCACTATCGTAATTACAAGGGTTGTATGGAGGTTCATAATTATCAAATGAAGTCCTTGTCACACCCATAGTTGGCGACAATTCTTCTGATTAATTTTGATATTCCAGAATCTGTAGTCATTGGATTGGTAAAAGAAGATTTACATTTATTTGTTGAGGGCAAGTTTCCAGGTTCTCCCAATCCTCATTGGACACTATCGTGTTAATAAAAATGCAACATAACTCGAAGTCATGTATTCGGTTACATGCTTACAATTCATAATGTGTTACCGAAACCATGATATGAATGCATGTCGTGTTATTACATCTATGCTGAAAATCATTATTAATATATCACATGTGTATGTCGCATCATTACTAGTGCAATATATTACAAATCATGTTTCTTTCTTCACACGATATGATTTGAACATAACATGATATGGTTGCTATCATGTGCTCGAATATACGATAAAGATCAATCTCTTGTAATCTAAAGTTTCATTGTTACCTAACAGTTTCAAATGTGAACTATGTTTCATTGACTCCGATATGAAATCTAACATTAGAGCTAGGCTGAGCCATTACAACCAGTGATTTAGCTATACTGACTGTTTGGTTCATTTCAACGGAAGGTGATTTGTCACAGTTGTCAGGCTCTTTCATCTCGACAAACAATGATAACACTTCCTTATTTGCCTTCTTATGAATAGAGAACACTGATTGCAGGTCCTCATCGTCTTATAAATCATATATCATGGATGATTGAGAAGATAGAATTAAATACTTCAAAGTGACAATGTCATTGATGGCAAGTCATGCTTTCACTTGAAGTAACAACTCCCCCAACCTCACCGACGGATCAATGTTCATCAACCATACATTTCCACCTATATACGTGCCACCATTACCTACCTCTCCATTGTAATGTATGCAAATATCGATCCTATCCATCATGGGTGTACAAGGGTGATCGAATCAGCGAAATGTAGCCTTTGGAGCCCTCAAACAACATCTGGGGTGTCAAAAAATGGTTTTTTAATGCTGAATGAATCTCGCCGGGGAGTTTGTGTTTAAAATCAAGGGAGTATGGCATTTTGTATTCTTCGGCCAGGCAATATGGAAAAAACTTTTTTTTTAGTCTTCTATCAGCAAGACTGCACCCTATTAATCCCTCGTTAACCCGTTTCTCAATTACTCTCTAACATATTTAAATTTTTTTGTATATATTGCATATTATATAAAAAAAATTTCAAAGTTATAAATCCCAATTGAGGAAGAAAATTATGATAAAAAGATGTCATTATCTAAATTATAAATATACTCAACTGGGATATGAAATAAAAGGTATTCAAAAGACCCTACTGCCTTTCCTGCCTTTAGCCTCATGCATGTTCATCTTCCTCATCTCCTGTCAAAATTCTAGCTACACCATCTCAACTTCCTTATATCTAGACTATTATCGGGGAAGACGGCTACTGGACAGCATACCCACATGCTATCCCGGCCAAATTGAGCAAAAGATCGAGTTTTTTATATGTGAGATGGTCGGATACCGGCTAAACGGGGCAAAGGAGAGTAGAGAAAGATTAAAACAATTACGTTTTAAGCATGTCTCATTATTTACATGAGCCTTCCACTTTACAAAGGTGTCGAATACATCAAATTTATATGTTTCATGAAATAGGCATCCCTTTCTAGTAGCATCACCAATAAAAGTAACAAAATACCCACCACTGCTATATGCACCAACTCCATCCATTTTGATTTCCTTTCTTCCACCACCTTGGTAAAAGATGCATGTTTTAGCTTCCCATAGACACAATCTTCACATAAAGCAAGATCAATGTATTTTAGGCCCTATAGTTTCCCCTTATTTTTCATAACATGCATACCTTTTTCACTCGAATGTCTTTAGTCACCTCCAAAGGATACCACTGAACTAGAGTTGTTGCAATTTGAGGGCAAGTTCAACATCCCCAACTTCTTCCCCTTTGTTAAGATCATAGCACCTTTGCTCATCTTCATTGTATCACCAACAAAGCTAGTAGTTATGTCATTCTTAGCCATTGACCAACAAAAATTAAATTTTGTGTTATACAAGGCACATGCTTATCATCCTTTAATAACAATATTGTCCTATAACAATTTTAACATTTCCCTTACCAATTATATCACATGAATGACCATCATTCAAGTAAATTTTCTCATAGTTTCTATGAACAATTCTCTTTTATACATGGCATGAAAAGATGCACCAGTATCAATGACTCATGACTCACTATGAGATTCTAAAGAATAGCATAAACTTCGCATCATAATCATTGATAAGGTTGACACTATCTTACCTCCCTAATCATCCTTTTTAAGGGCTTTGCGGTCTTTCTTTTTATGACTTTTCTTGCTATGTTCCAACACACATCATCACATTTTCCTTGGTGATTCTTGGATTTCCCTCGCCTTAACTTACGACCATTTCCCTAGCTTACCCCACCATTCACGTTGACCTCTATCATACTCAACACTAAACTGGATGATATAAGCTCATCGCTCTTCCTCCCAATTTCCTTCGTCAAGAGTAGTCTGGTAATTTCATCAAGCCGTAATTTTTCTTTACCGGGCGAACTATTATAAGCAATTACAAATAATTCTCAACTCTTCAGCAAGGAATTAAGAAAAACAATAGATTTCACATCCTCATAAAAAGAAACATCTACAACCTCTAGTTAATTCATAAAATTATTAAAATGTTGAGATGGGAGAGAACATACTCATCTTCACCCATTTAATTCAAACAACTTCTTAATCTGATAAACATTCTTCACAAAAGTCGACATTTCGTATAACTGTTTTAATGTATCAAACAAAACACATGTAGAAGTTACCTTGGAGATATTAGAAGCAATCTGCACCATCAAAGCAAGATGCACAGTACTCATAATTCTCCAATCTTCTTCGAACATCTTATCCAGTTTCAGCCCTGCCCTCCTATGGGTTGCCACAAGTCCTTATGATAGAGATAGTCTTTAATTTCCATTCTCAAAAACACAAAATTCATGCCATTGAACTTCTCAATCTTCAATTTCCCTACGTCCGTTATTGTTGAACCCAGTCCTTAGCTACCGGTTGTTAGGGGAAGAACAACATAGAACCACAACAAGATGTGAATATCACAAGAGAACACACAAGATTTTAATGTAGTCTAGCTTACGCTAACTTCCACTCATCACACACAAATTTACCATTTAATTAGGGGAACAATACAGAGGAGAAAATTACAACATTAAGCCCTCAAATTGTTTCAACTCTCAAATGCATAGGCTTTTACAAAATTTCAACCATGGCCCCTATGGTTCTAAAGAGCTTTAAATACCCTAAGAGATATGCAAGCTCAAATAAGGCTATTTGGGGAAGGAAATCCCAAAGTGGTCAATCAGAAAGTGTCCAATTTAGACAAAAATCAAGTTTCTATTATATGACCCATCGATCACCTACACTTGGTGATCGATCATCATATGTCTTTGTTAAGCCGGTCGATTCCAAAGCCTGGGCCGATCAGGCCCAATGGTTAATTGCCTAAAGCCTCTATCTCAAATTACCGCAACAACAACTATATCAATTGCCCGGGCCACTCGATTCCCTTCTTGTACAGTCTTCCATTATTTCACGCATGCTCCTTGTTTTTTTTTTTCCTCTCTTTCTTTTTTCCTCGGTACTGATTTTTAATACGATGTAAATTTGTGCGTGTTTAGCAAGGTTGGGAATTAGAAGGATCAGTATAACTTGCTATTTTATGTATGCTTAAAACTAATGTTTGTTCTTTCTTTAATAACTTTTGCAGTGCTAATACTTTTCTAATATTTTAGCTCCTCTCTTCTTTGGCCGCTCGAAAAGAACCAATTGTTTGTTAACAGATCTTTATTAGCAATTCTTTATCATTATGGAGAAAATATATCTCATATGTAGTTATTTTTAAGAGTTGTTGACTAGTGGCTATTTAAGTGATGCTGCATGGAAGTAATTCATGAGCATGAAAATTTTCTTTTCATTGGGTATGTCCAAGTAAAATATGGAGTTGATTGTTATAGAGAGTTAGATATAGTAATTTGGAATATATTTACGACTTACCTTTTTGTGTCCTAAATTTCAACGGCTAAATTTATCTAATACTGTTACAGGTACATTCAAACCCTTGCTTCCTCGTATTATATCACTTTCAAAACTGTTAAGGAATAAGAAATACCAATGACAATAAAACTCTTAAGAATGTTCGCATATAATTAGTGTGCATATTAAGCATAACCCTAGCTAAATTTAATAAGTTACGCCCAAGCAACTGGGCCAGGCAGCCATCTTAATCCACCCTCATTCATGAGATCCAACGAAGCACCACGGTAAACGAGATACAACTGAGCCCAAAAGAAGTCTACGCCCTCGAGCATGTCTCTTCTATTCTTGGCTCTTCAACTAATGTCAGAATACCAACCAAAAAAAAACTGAAACATATATACAAATAGATAATTTCAGAAACAAAAACAAAAAAAAAGGCAAATGCTACAAACTTGGCTTAAACTTGCAACTGAAGCGAATTGCCCAAATGAATCATGGTACAAACTAAAATATTCCGGAAGGACAACATCCTCTGCATTACTCTAATGATTCACATACAGGTTCAACTGGAGGAGTCTTCAATGCACAATATAGCTCAAGAAACCTTTTTGAAGAATGACAAAATGTTGCCTTGCTTGGCATCTTTTCCTCCACCCTTCGATGTCTTCTTGTTTCCAGTTCTGCTGGCAGGAATGGGAGCAGGGGGAGCAACAGGTTGTGCTTTGTTTGCAAGAGGTCTAAATAAAAAAGCATGCTCATTATCTACATTGCTAATTGATAACATTCATAAGTAGAGGAATGGAATAGGGACATCACAGGGTTTATAAAACTCATGGAGGTGTCTACATACAATGACTCCGAATATGCAGCTTAGATAATGCAAACGAACCTGTCCTTGTCGGCAGTACTCACAGCATTGTTCATCACAGTTGTTTTGTCTGTACCTTCACCTTCCCAAACAACCTCGGTCACTAGAAAACAATAACTTCCAATTATAAAACCACTATTATGTAGTAGATTCTTATATGTTATTAAGCAAAGCCAAATAAGAAATATTCAGTACCTTCTCTTCCACGCTCATCTATTCGCATCTTCAGTATTTTTCTCATTTTCGGAGATGTTGAAGTATTCTGTGCTCGATCATTTTTGGAAGCCTGACCTGGAATCTTTTCCAACATGGAAGGTCCAGATACATTAACATTGCAGGGAATTTTGGGTATGTCCTTTGAAGGCACCCTAGAAGCACCCCCCGTCGTATTTTCCTGCTTTATGTTCATTGTCTTTTCTTGCTTGATATCAATTTTCATTTCCTCTTCACTTTCCTTATCGACATTCAAATTCCCTTTCTCCAGAACATGATTTTTAGAATTTAGTAATGAAGTACTTTTTGGTGGATCTGGTGAAGAGAGACTCACTACATTCTCATCATCATCTTCTTCATCAGAAGAGTCAAAAACAACTCTCCTCTTTCTACTGCTTTCACCATTTGATCCCCTACGACATTTAATTTCTTCTCCATCATCACTAATCGCATTATCAATTGCTTCAGGAACGCATATTTGAGCTTCTGAAGAAACTGTAAAATTTGATACATCAAACCCTAGGAAATGGAATAAAGACAGCTACATAAAAATGCAACAGAAATATGTTTTTGTTTTTTTTACCTTCCCCTGGTTTTGCAGCACCGCTGTTGGCTTCTTCCAAGGGGCAGCTAACTTTTGATTTAGCAGATGCACGTCCCCACAAGTTAGCCAAGGCTCCTCCTGCTAAAGAGTTCTTCTCATTTGGACCATTCTTCTTGTTATGAACATCTGTCTGACCTTTTCCATTATCAAAATGTGGTTCAGCAGCCACAACATTAGGTCCTGGTGGATTAGGTCTTATATTTTTCTTGTCTGTAGTTCCAACAGAGGGCGACTGAACCCGTCCTGGTTGAGGCTGAGGATGTGGTGGGACCTGGGCCACACCATTACTTTTGGATGAAAGTGTAACTCCAACAGTACCTTTGGGTGGCAGAGTAAACCTTGAAGCATTTCCATCTATATTGCGCTTAACAAATGAATTGGAAACTCCACAAAATCTGGTAAAAAAAGTATTAAGTCAAAAGAATAGAAGCTTATAGAACTACACTCTTATTGTGCAGATCTAGAATGACATACCTGTTGTCTCTCAAGCAATTGTCTGAAGCTGCTGGCTGATTAAAGAGTTCTTGCGCCTGCATGAATTCAGCATTCCAAATTGCTGCAGGATCCTTAGGAATGCAGGATTGCACACTGTAGACTTGTACAGAACAACCATCCTTAAATTCATCTTTCACATCTGCACAAATAAAAATGACTACAAGTTCTCACACCCTCCATTCCACTCAAAACATCTATCATGATAGAAGCCATTTCATGACATTGAATTTTGGACCATCTAAAATCTATATTCTGCGTATCTACTACCCATGCATGCAAAACATCCAAGTGACACAAACAGCCAAAGGTAATAACTTAAAACAAATAATTCACCTGTAAGCTTATCTCTAGAGACAAGTCTTATATGGTAAACTTCGGGCTTTTTCTTTAACCATCCAGACAAAGAATAAATCACTTCAACTTCATTCCCATGTTTCTCCACAAACTCCTCAAGGAACCTATGCAACAAAACAAGTACACTATAATTCAAAAATATGTAGGAGATGAAAGATCATCCAGTTAGCAAGCGGTAATGTATAACCTCTTGGCATCATCTGACGAAACTGAAAATTTCCGACTCAGCCACTTGTAAGAAACCTGCATGAATGAAACATCCATAAATAAAAATTGAGCTCTCTAAGTATCCTTGGCCACATACAGATTGAAATCGATCAGCTTGAATTTTCCATTTTCTATATGAACCAAAACCAATATTTACTATCCTTTCCCCAATCTATGGAAAAATTAGCAGTTATGTCACATTAAAAATTTTATTAACCAAAGTAATCACATAAATATGACCTATTCTTTATCAGTGTCCCTGTGAATATGCTACTGCATGCAGCTCATCATTATATTTGAGTCTTCTTGTGAATAAGTTCAATCTGACTAGCATAACATCATGAAATATTCATGAAAATTTTATTTCAGCAAAATCGTGTTGGTCTCGGTGGCATTAACAAAATTTACAACAACATGCTGACCCTTAAAAGAGAAGACCAAGCATTGAACTCCAATGTCTACAGCCTTTTAAACAAAGTTGGATAATTTTAAAAGCTGCCACATATACTATTGAAGCAAAATCCAACTATGCAAGCAGAAACAATAACATTAGTTTAATTTGCTCAGTGAAAACATGTTATTAGCTGGAAACATAATCTTTAACCTCCTGACATGAGTTGTAGTTAAAAAAAATTTGTCCCAAATTGCCATTTGCAGACACCTGGCATCTCAAACTGAAATGCATACGACTATTGAATTTCAAAAAATGTGCTGAATGCCAAAATACTAGACTCTGATAGCTATAATAGGCTTGGTCAGTGAACGAATCATGAGGTATGCTCATAATCAAGCCTATAAATTCATTCTTCCACAGAAGTATTTTAAAAATCTGTATTTAATCCATTGAAAAATTCATAACGAGGTTATCCTATTTTTCTTTTGTTTAACAATTAAAAATAACAAGACATAAACGTAGCCCATATTTCACATGAGGAGCCCCCCTTGGGTCCAATATAAGGATGATGAGGCAAGATGCAAAAAATGGCATTAATTGTACCGAATAAAATAAAGAAAAAGATAGCACTGATTTGACTATGAAATGCGGAACAACCTTTCTCACTTTTGCTTTCCTTTTTACTTATTTGTGGTAGCAATATACTCCCACTGTCCCATATTAAGTGAGTATTTGGAAAAAGTGTAAATTTTATAAAAGGTGAGACACATCTTAGACCACAAATAGACAAAAATTTAACTAACATATCGCCTTTTCAGGACACAAAAAGACAAAATTTCCATGGTTTTCTGATTTAGATTACCATGCACCTCCTACATTTTAGAAGCTTTCTAATTAGTAAGAGCATGGAAAATAGGACAATTTATGTGGGACAAGTGTTTTTTTAAATGAATGGGAAGAGGAAGTACTATAAATGGAATACTGAATAAATCCCCCAATCACATAACTGTAGCTATTTGCAAATCAATCGCATGTCCATACATCTACATTAACTTTCAAGCTCAACAAAGCCTAAATCCCAATTAAGCGTTACAAAATGACAGGGCAGCAGCATAGGAAATAACCAATAAGAACCCCTCAATCCAGAAGGGAAGGTAACAACTCTCGACTCCACAAGAGCAAACCTCGAATCCAGTAGGTAAAGGAATGTTGGCTATGCCAAAAGGTACTGAAATTCACGTTGAATGATCTCCAAGTTCTCATGCACACGTTATATATATTAGCCCTATTTAAAGAATCACTAACCTAATTAACAAGTAATAAGGGAGCTAGGAATCCTACTATTTAAGCCATTCAAATATAGAAGGAAACTACCGCCAGACGCTACAATCCTACATAAAAAAATGTTCCCAGTCAATCAATAAACTAGGGCCAGCAATGAAGCTTTTGATGTGAATATTCGTCCCGCTATTATTAAAATTCCTTAATTCATTATACCAATTAAATCCATTCTTCTAAAGATCCAAAGGTCAATGAAGTCTAACAGAAGAGAAATCCAAATAAACTCAACATCAGAAAGATACTTCTTGCAGGTTAAAGGCTAAAAATGTGGTAAACTTTCATGTTAAAAAAAACGCCAAATTACTCTAGCAATCAGAACTTGATTATTCTTTGCAGAAAAAGACAAACAAATTTTTTTTTGTAGAATTATAAGCTAAAACCTCCGATCAGATAGGATTGCAACGATAATAAAAAAAATCGACAGAAGAAGATTAGGATAACAAATTTAAGCGGTGAATACCACATGAAGCTTATCGGCAACAAGAACTTGAATCTCGTCAAGAATGGCTAGGGCTCCGCTTTCGTCCATACCAAAACGAAATTGAGCGGCGAGATCTTCAGACTCGGCGAAAAAAAGGACAAAGAGAAGGCAAACGATGGGATGGCTGAGTACTGAGGCTACGGGTCGGGGCGGGAGTAGGATTTTGTGGGCTCTCGCATGTTATTTTTCCCGCCATGGCCGCGCTTCGTTACGCACCGTGGACCTCAACGAGCCGGGCCGAGTATTAGAACGGGAGCTGTTCAAGCGGTCTCGAGCTTGGCTCGAAGCTTGTTCCCACAGCTCAAATCTAATAAATGAGCCCCCGAGCCCGAGCCCTAGTAATTAGTAAAAGGGATAAAATTACGGAAAAATTGAGTAGCGCGTGGGTGGGCCTAGCGCTTTTAATCGGCAGCTAGGGGTTGGATTCTTTTTTCTTTTTGCCCACTTTTACCTTACGATTAAGGCTGCTAATGAGTCAAGCTAGCTCGTTGAACTAAACTGGCTCAATTCGGTTTGACTCGAAGTTTGTTCGGCTTGAATGGAGCTCGACTCGAGCTTGGTTCGAAGTCGAAAGTAAACAAGCTGAGTTTGAACATAGTCCAGCTCGAATCAACTCGACTCGAAAATTGATCGACTCGAAATTGACTTGAAGCTCGGCTCGAACTCGACTCGATTTGTTATATATTATTTTTTATATTTTAATATATTATACTTATATTATATAAAATTTTTAACTTTCACCTTTCATATACCTATAATATTCTATGTTATTTTATACTAATATATACTATATATACATTAATATATAATATGTAATATATTATATATTATTGTATATAATATCCATATTATACTATTATATTTAAAATAAATATAAATCCTACTACTAATAAAATTGAGAATGTAGGTATGAAAATTTATTTTATTCCTATTATACACTTATTCATCTATATAATATATATTATTAAATTTTTAAATACTACATTTAATCATTCTAATCTTAATAAATATAAACATGTAATTTTACTTACATATTCTTAATTTAACTAATCATATTGGTCTTTTTTACTTATGTGCGTACAATTATACTTCTCTTAGCAACTACTAGATCACTAATTGATTCTTTTTCTCTCCCTCACACACACACACATATGTATGCATGTATATATAAAATTTTAATCACAAGTCACAACTACTATAAAATATAATTGAATAGAATCAACCATTGGCTCCTCCCCTATATTTATTAACCATAAAATAAATGAAGTCAACTATGGGTCCAAAAGTTTTACTTGTGATTTGTAATGTGTTGAGTATCTTAACTCTGTCAAAACTCTTTCACACATTTGCGGAGGCTCCAACTCTATAACATTGACTTCAATATAATGATTAAATTATATAAAATAAATCATATATTTTTAAAGATTTTAAATTCATATCAATACTATATATACAAATAAAAATATTATAAACATCATATTTGCTCTTGGTACTTGCTGACAAGTGTGCAATAGTCATCTTACCATTTTTGGGTGATTAGTCTTTGATAAAGCAACCACCAAATCCCTCTTATATTTTATGTGAGCTTTCGTATATCAATTTGATGACTTGCAATGCGCTAGACACATATGAACAATTTCCTATTTATACATATACATGAATGTCTATCAAGAAATATATTTGTATATATACATAATATATTATTTTCCAATGATCTTCTGTTTCATATGAAACGACATGGATGACCAACGATGCACTAGCACATGTATATTATTTTATATCCGAGGTAAGCTATCGAGCAACCTACTTCCTATCCATCTTACGGTGAGCCAAGTACAAGTCCCTCTACCTCTAGCTTTACATATAGTTTACCATCTTTTAATGGAGCCGAGCCATCTACTTCTCTAAGACTAGTTCACATGGATCCAGATCAATCTTCCTCGAAGAGGGAAGGAAATCACCCCGGCTATCGATCTAATAGTTTTCCATGTATCTCGTTCAAACCAAGACCATACAAAGTGGCATAAGAACTACATGGATTATATTCCTTTGATCTATTTACTTCGTTCAAACCAAGTAGGTAGGCTCCATCTTATTCTATTTCTCCACTATCCCGAGTTGTACCTTGTAGAACAAGGCCTTCTCTTTCGGTGCTAGGCAAGGTTTGGGACCCTAGCCTTACTATCTATTATATTTGCATTTCAATTCCTCTGCTTTGGCAACCTCCATGCATCTCTTCTTATTTTGTTCTAGTCGCTAACTATCTAATGATGCTCTCAGATAACCCTATCTGGTCGAATTTAAAGCTCTCTAGAGCTGAACAAGGACAAAGATCGAAGTTATTTATTAGAATAAAAACAAGTAGGTCTTCTCTACCATAAAAAATTATTTTATATAGATCAATAATATATATATACATATATATATATATATATATAAATTATTTACCAAATTTTAATACATATGTATATATACAAATTATAAAAAATAGATATTTGGGCCTCTATTTTACTTGGGCCCAAATGTATAAAATATAGAATGAAAAAAAAATGGACCTCCGGACTAGTTGGTCTTCTGTTTGGGGTCTCTTCTTGACTGTGTAAAAATTAAGATAATATGTTTTTTTTATTTTTTTTGGACCTTGTCTTACTTATTAATTTTTATATTTGTAAGCAATACACACACTTGGAAATATGCTACTGCTAAGGTCCAAATAGTGTTCTAATGAAGAATTTTTTTGTAGTCACTAAATCTATGAATTGACATTGTCATGTCACTTTGGTGACTAGTTTAATTCTTGGTGGATTATTATATAAGAGATTTAAACACTATTAGCTAAATATTTGGTGACCAATGAAAGGTTTTTGTGGGCAATTTATTAGCTCTTTAGTTAACTATAGATTTTGAAGTGATATTTACAGCTTTAATAGAATGAAATTATAGTTGTTATCATTTTTTTTTGTAATGTTGATGTGATTTTTTAAATTTATATGGTTTTTTATATGGAAAAATAATTTGGGTTGTAATTGGGATTCGAGCTCAATTCAAACATAAGTTCGAGCTATTACAGTATATTTTTGAGCTCGAGCTTGAATCGAGTTTTAAACTCCTTGACCGAACCAAGCTTGAGCTTTCCTTTGAGTTGTTCGATCGAGCTCCAGCCAAGCTTTCAAAATCAAGCTCGAGTTGAAAAATCTCAAAACTCGGTTCGACTCGGCTCATTAGCACCCTTACTTATGACCACGAGATCTAGCACATGTTAACGACTCTTAATTTAAAAATATTAAAATTAATTTATATAAATAAATTAATTTATTTTAAAATTTTAAATAAAACTACTAATTTGGGATGGATGGAATATAAAATAAGATGTTATGACTATAATTTAGTGAATAATGAGAAAATTGTATAAAAGTTGTATGTAAATCTAACACGATAATTTAAAAAAGGCAACACTTGTAACATAAAAAAAAAGTAGAAGAAGAAACATTTCCTTTTTATGTTCATGATCACCGAAATTTTAGAATTGTATATAGTATGTGTTATTGGCTATTGCCTACTATTCCAAATTCTCAAGCAAAAAGCAATTATATCAAATTTGATCCAATTTATTAAGTCTATTTTGCAATGCCCTTTCTTGTTTCTCTAGTTAGATTTCTCTTTTATTTTATTGTATATATTTTGTCATGGTTATGTTATTTTTTAGGGTGATTCACATATCACCTTCTCAAACATGGGTTATTTCATATCACCTAGATTTTTCCTTTCTTAGAAAATGTCACCACAAGTCCATTCCACATTAACAAGTCAACATAAAGGTGTTCCTATCTTCTCCATCCACTCCTTCCTCTTGAGAAATCAGTTCACTGCCTAAGGAAGAAGATCTACAACCTAAAAAAGCCAATTTGGTGTCTAAGGAAGCCGATCGGCTCCATCCACTCCTTCCTCTCGAGAAATCAATTCACTACCTAAAGAAGAAGATTTGCAACCTAAAAAAGCCAATTTGGTGTCCAAGGAAGCTGATCAGCTACCTAAGCAAGAAGATCCATCACCTCCTCCCTCATGCATCTCCCACTTGTAAGATCTCTAAATCCTAAACCAGTTTCTTTAATTAAGTTTGTTATTATTATGCAGTTATTGTGTTAATTTTGCTGGTTTAACTTGTTTTTGGATTTAAGATAGTTAATGATGGTTTAAATCAACATTATCTTCATTTTGTTGGTTTTTATGTTAAACTAAGTCAATTCAAATTTTCTAGAATTTTTAAATTTTTTGACTATTTTTCTGAAAAAGTTAGGGTGCAGGTCCCGCCATGGGTCCCACGTCTATAAATTGGGATGATGGGTCCCACAAGACCTAAACCCATCTTATTCTAGTAATTAAGTGTTTCACAATTTTTAAACTTCATTTGGACTCAAAATAAATACATTTCCTATTTTTAGTAGTAAATTATATTTGTACCATAATTTTCTATTAGGTATATCCCATAACTTACTATAAATAGAAAACCACAGCCTTATTCCCATTTGGGAAGGGCTGGAATCAGGAGGCTAAGAGGCCCTAATCCCCATTCCATAAGAAGAAAGTTTGATTAAGGTAAGATTAGCTTGATTTCTTCATTAATCACCTAGGGGTTTGCCTAATCTTTCTTAATTTCATCTATTCCAAAGTTAATTCTTGATTTTTACCATCAAAGTTTTTGATTTTAATCTATATTTTAAACCTCTAATGAGATATTTTTGTTTTGGAACAAAATAAGCCCTAGATCTATGAGTTTTTAAGTGATTTAATCTTCATTAATCGGATTTATCAAAGTATTAACGAAACCCTAAATGTGGGTAGGGAATTGAAGAGCTTCAAACTTTAATTTCGGTCCAAGATCTCATTGAAGGTAAGGGTCTTCATCTAAAATAAGTCTGTGTTTTGGATTTGAAGTTTGACATGATTTATGTGGGTTTTGCTTAGTATGGAGCTTTAATGGTGGTTTATGTAAAGCTTGATCTTTTCAATGATTTTTTTGTGTTTTAGTTGATTAATGACTAGATCTATTATTTTTTGACTCATATTTCAATTTCTTGGCGATTAGAAGTAAGATTTGAAGGTTTAAAGTGGATTGGTGTATTTTTGGTTTGGGATTCGTAAGGAAGAAGATGAACCAAAATTATGGTTCTGGCATTTGATCGCCCTACAAGGCATTCGAATGCCAACAAAGCAGTTTTGGACATTTGACTATTTTGCTCATTCTCAAGTTCTTCTTAAATACCACTTATTATGATCATGATGAGTGATTTATACTTGGAAATACTACTGTAAGGACATGAATTTGATGTTGAGAGTTATGATGATGTTCAAGTGTGAAGTGGATTACATGTTATTCGGTTTAGCATGTTATGATTTCTTATCCTAAATTCATGTTTAGTGATTCTTCCTGTTTTACTTAGGATTCTAGCAAGTTTACAACATGAGAATGAACTTGTATGTTTTCACATGTTATGTTAAACTATAGGTGAATTATAGTTCCATGTCTAGCTTAAGTGTAGTATTGAGTATGCTTACCTAAGTCTATCATGAAGTGGTATTGGGCTTGGATTCATATTTTTCAATGGTTTTCACCTATGATTTTAGTGAGGAGGAGCCATGATTACATTATAATAGCATGTGTGTAGTACGTCGATGGGTTGTGCATAATGTATTTGTAATGCCCCTGGTTTTTCCTACGATTTCTTATACTTTTTTTGCTATTTTCTGATCATTTTCGGCAGAAAAATATGACGCTTTAGCATATTTGGCTTTGGTATTCATACCCATAGAGTCGGGTGTGGGGTTCATCGTAGGCCACGTGCCCGGACGCACATTCCGGTGCAAAAAATTAAGAGAGAGAATGAAAGTGCAGAAAAGAATAAGTGAAAAAGAAAAAAAATAGAAGAAAGATCAAGCTTAGGCTTGGCCTCGACTGAGCCCAATCCAGAAAACTCTGGAAGAGCCGACCCCCCCCCCCCCTCTCCGATTTCTCTCTATCCCAGCCGCCAATGGGCCACAGGGCCATCGCTGCCTGCTCGGTCTTGGCGGTGTGACAGCAGGGGGCCTCTGCCTTGACCCCCACGACCGCTCCGCCCTCTGCTGTTTTTCCCCCTGCGAGGGCCAGCCAACTATCCACAGCTTCGCCCTGGGTCGGCGACGGCGAGAGACCACCTCTCCCGGCCCCAGTGGTCCTCCTTCGCCGCTCCATGTAACACCCCTCACATTTTTGGAATAAAAGAAAATTATTTTTTGAAACGTAATGAAATTTATATTACTAATGCCAAGGATCAGTGTGTACCAAAAGAGTAATTACAAAATACTTTGTATTATACAAAGATATCCAAAATTGGGCATAACATGCCTTTATACATCAGTCAATACAAACATTACATAAAGTACAAAAAGAAAGTACAAAAACTGTAATTTAAGAAAACTCTCCGTTGGCTCCTTTAGATTCGAGTGACACACCTGCAGAATCTGATGGTAGGTGAGTAACTTCATACTCAGTAGGTGATTAACTTCATACTTAGTAGGTTGAGTTAAGTTCTAAGAATATGCTTCATGGATATAAAAATTGTGTCATCCTTCTTTTAAAATCATTCAGAAAATAAGTCTGAAAACACAGTCACATAAATATCGTGATACCAGATGACTTACACCCGTGTTCATGGGGCAATGAGAGATAGAAGGAAATGGATTTTTCCATGATATCCTAGTCTTGTATGCACGCGAGAGACAAATTGTAATAACCCTAATTTCTAACACGATCTTCTTATAAAATTTTGTCATTTATACATTTTCTAAGTGTTGGTTAGAGCTCGTGGAGATGAGCGTAACAAGTCGTAAAACACGTAAATCGAAGGTCGGGAACAAAAGTTACGACCTCGAGAAACATGTTCAACCGGCGGGACCCACTTTTGAAATTTGGGTAAAACGGTTCTTAAGCAGCCTAGTCTCGTAGGGCTCGTCAATACAAGCTCAACGGTACCTAGAACGCGCAAAATCGAGTTCAGGATAGGGAGTTACGATTTTTTAAAATTTTATAGAAATTAAATTAATAAAATAATTAATCTCGGCGGCTCGGCGCGGCGCGGCGCGCACCGAACGCGCGACGGGCGTGCGTTCGACGTGACAAATGCGCGTTAGTCACGCGCGCCCATCGGTTCCGGTGGCGCTAGTGGGCGCCAGCCAATTTCTTCGGCGGCGCCAGTGGGCGCCCACCGATTCCGGCGGCGACGCCCGCCAGAAAATGCTCCCTCTGCCTCTATTTAAGGCCATTCCGGCCAGTTCTTCTGCAAAACTTCCCCTCTCACTGTTTTCTTCATTCTCGGCCCGTTTTAAGTCCGATTTTCACGTTCCAAGACCCGTTTCCTACTAATTCAAGGGTGCTCTATGCACCGGAATTGTTATTTTCTCGAGATGACCTCGAAAAATGTGCCCCTTCTCTAATCTTCCACTTTCATCTTTTTACTATTTCCGGACCATTCCCAACTCTTTTTAGCCAGTTCCAAAGCCCTACCCTACTAAATCAAGGGCATTCTACGCGTTGGAGTGGTTATTCTGCCGAAATTCTCACTCGAAGGCTGATATCTTAAGGAAGGACTTTCTTTACTCTACGAGGAGATTTTGTTATATTTTGCACGTGTCATAGGTAGGTAGCTTTAAATTCTAATCGTATGCCGAGATTTTTACTCGCCAAAGTTTTTAAAGTCTTTCGCTACTTTTCTGAAAACAAAAGTTCTGACTTTAAAATCATCTCCTCTTTTCGAAAAATTCCTCCGAGTTTTGGGCAATCGTGCCGTCTGGATAGTTCTCGGTTCCTCGGAGCTAAGAATTATTGTGATTTTGGATACCGCCAAATTTGGCATCTGGCGCGCACAGGATTGGGATGTCATGGGTAAATCCCTTCCTTTCTATCTCATGTCGCCCCATGGGCGTGGGTGTAAGTCGTCTGGTATCGCGACATTATGTGATCGTATTTTTAGATTTTCTGAATGATTTCAAAAAGGAAAATGGTACGATATTTTCTTATGTGCACGGAGCATATTCTTAGAACTTAATCCGACCTACTGAGTATGAATTTACTCACCCCCTCTCATATTCTGCAGGTGAATTACTCGAATCTGAAGGAGTAGACGAAGAATTTCCTTAAATTATAGTCTTGTACTGTTGTTTTTGTACTTTATGTAAATTATTGTACTGACTGATGGACAAAGGCATGTGATGCCCAATTTTGGAAAATTTTGTATTATACAAAGTGTGTTGTAATTACTGTTTTAGTACACAGTGATCCTTGGCAATTGTAATTAAATTTTGTTACGTTTTCAAAAAAAAAATTTGTTTTCTTTTATTCGAAAATACGAGGGACGTTACACAAATGTTTGTGGTACTCGGAATTTTCATCAAAATAATCCTTTGTTTCAAAAAAAGGTGGGCACTGCCAATTTCGGCAGGCACGCGTGACAAATGCACACTCGTCACGCGCGTTCGTAGCACATCGTGCGGCTAAGCCGCCTGCCACCCCGTACCGATATATATATATATATATATATATATATATATATATATATATATATATATATATATATATATATATTCTATCTATCTATCTATCTATAAAATTTCAAATAAATGTAACTTCATATCTTGATCTCGGTTTTGCGCGTTCTTGGTACCGTTGAGCTTGTATTGACGAGCCCTATAAGACTAGATCACTTATGAACCAGTTTACCCGTATTTTAAAAGTGGGTCCCGCCTATTTAGAGCATGCTTCTCGAGGTCGTAACTTTTGTTCCCGACCTCTGTTTTACACATTTTACGACTTGTTATGCTTGTCTCTATGAGTTCTAACTGATCTTAAGAAATTATTAAAAATAAACATTAAAGAGATCATGTTAGAAATTAGGGTCATTACACCCCAGCCCTCTTTTCCCCTCCGGTGCCCTATTTTTCCGCCCCTCTATATCATTTTATTCCATTGTCGCCGTTGGCCGGCAAGGGCCGACTGACCGCCTACAGATTCGCCCGGGGCTGGAGACGGTGATGGGCCACCCCTCCCAGCCTCACTCGGCCTGCAGTCACCCCACTCCTCTCCTCCCATCTACTCCCCTATTTTCCTGTGAGTGTACTATTCTGATGAAACGGTGGTTGGCGGCGGGACCTTTGTCTAGCTTTGCCTTGGTCCGGCGAAGGCTGTGGGCCACCTCTCCCTACCCGGTTCCGCCTCTGCCCTCCCTCTTTCCTCCAGCCCAACCCATCTTCTTCCTTGTTTTTGTTTGTAATAGAAATTAGTTGAGGTTGCACCGGTGAGAGCTAGCCTTCGGCTCACCTCCGGTTGACCAGCCTTCGGCTAACAATAGTAGGACTGCCCCCAGCCAGCTCCACCACCCCCATGGTCGCTCCGCCCTTGTTGGTTTCCCTCAGCCAGACCTTTCCGCCCTTCCTTGTTTTCGTTTGTGACAGAAATTGAGGACGTGCTGACGAGAGCTGGCCTCCGATCGGCCAACTTTGGGTTAGCGATGATAGGGATGTTGCCTCAGTCGAGCTCCACTGCCCTATTGTTTTTTGGCCCCCTCCGCTCAGTCGAAACTAGGTCTGTCCCCGACCGGTTGTTGTGTTCCATCTGAACAAACCGAGCTGATTGCTCTTCCTCTCCCTGTTGTCTGATCGGCGTGTTGCCACTGCCATTGGTCGTCACCTCTGGCCAGAGATAGCTCCTTTTGGCCGCTAGGGCCACGATGGAGTCAGCTAGAGCTGCCAGTAACCCCTGCTCCTTTGTGCCCTAGGGTTTTCCACCCGTTTTGGGTCATCAAGCGTCGTTGGATGCCGAACACCCTCTGCACCACCATATTTTGGCACATCTCAGCCTGGAGATGGTTGTCTACTCTAGAGTGGTACCTCCCCTCTTTTTTGGATTGAGCTAGGCTCCTTCTCTACCAATTTTGTGTCTAACTGCTCTATAGAGAGCGCCACATGTTGCCCTTTTACCGTCTTACCCTCGTCGAACGCCAATTGGCCTCTATTGTGCCTACCTTGGCACGGCAACCGCAAAGGCCATCTTTGTTGGTCACCACCCTTGGGCATAGCCCTATCGCCCTTTCGAGCTTTGGGCCGACACTATCTAGCCCTCTTCCCCCTCCCTTTGGCCGCGTGTGCAAGTAGTCGCACGTGCGGGTTAGGGCTTTGGTGTCACCTAACCATTGGATGGCTCCGCCATCATTTGGAGTTGACATCGGAGTCCTCCACCACCTCTCCTCCATCCTTTAGTGTCGCCCAATGCCCTCTGCCCTTATGTGGGCCTTGTAAACACGAAATCGATGCCGTTGGGTACTGTCCACGGCCGATTTTGATGTCTTGTGACCGGTTGAGTATTCTTCAACCGCTGGTCAAATTTTAGTGTGAACACTTGGACCTTCGGTTGCACCTGCCACTCATTGGCACGACATTTCTCCCGGCTGCCCCTAGTGTCCTGCCGTGGATCACGGATTTTCTGCATTGACTTGTGACACCCCATTTGGTCGTGATTGTTTTCGGCACTTCCTAAAATCTCGGGACAACAACTCTCTCGGCTAAGAAATGCTTTTGGTCGCCAACTCTGCCACTGATGCCACCACCGTCGTGTGCTCACCATCAAATGTCATGATTATGAAGTAGGGGAGCTTTGAACTCATAATTTCATGATAGCATACTTTTTATGAGTAGCAGCATGCTAGGATTATATGATTCCATGTTTTGTATATTAAATCATGGCCTGTTTGTATGATGTAAGATAATGAATTATGTCACGTTGAGATACATATATGTATGTGGGTTGTAAGCATGTTTTATGTATGTGGAATATGTATGCGCTAGTGATGGCTAACAAATATGTTAGTGTGCTACATATGTGTATGATGTATGTGCTAGTGATGGCTAGCGATTATGTGAGTAAGTTACATATGTGGACTATGTGTGTGGGCAGAGGTATTGGCGATGGACGCTAAGAAGTGGCAAAGGTTTGGTACGAAGTTAGATGTGGATTTGGATGTGTAAGCGTATGACGGAAGACAGAGAAGGTAAGTTTGATGAGCGAGGATATGAGATGGATCGGTTTGGTTTGGAGCGTATGTCAGGGGTTCGATAAGTAAGAGGACTTAGGCTTGGAGCCTTATGAGGGTTTAGTAGACAGTAAGAGTGTGCATAATTGTACAAGCATAATGTACAAATTATGAAGTAAAAAGTAAGTATAATAAGTGGGGTATTAAGTAAGAGGATGATAACGGGGATCTGCTATGAGGAGCTCAGTTTGACGATGTAAGTAAGATGTTTTGACCGTAAGGTGGATGATAGAGGTTGTATGATTACGTAAGGATTTGTGTACGGTGAGCTATGTTGTGACTTGGACGGGTAAATGAAGTTTGCTACCTTGACGAACTAAGGTTTCGATCGGGCTCAGCTTCGGTTTGATCAGTCGAGGATTGTGAGTTTGTTTGGCATAATTATATCGCATAACTTACTCAATTCAAACTAAAATTATAAGAAAGCTAATAATAGCGTTGTGAGTTTGAGACCTGAGGGTTCGATGGATTAAGTTTCGTGTTTGAGCTAGCCGATAATGAGTCGGTTGAGCATTTATCATGTCTTGTCATAGTGTTTATCCTGCGGGATGTTATATGTGTGCTATATAAAGCACCAGACGTCTAATGCTCTATTGAGAGCAACTGTATGTATGTTTTTGATTTGGTTTGTGTGTTGTATTAAGCCCAGACATTTGATGTTTTATTGAGAGCGTTGTATGTTTCTGCCCAAGAGTGGCATTGTATAATTCCGCCTAAGAGGCACTGTATGATTTCTGCCCAAGAGTGGCACTGACACTATAAGACCCATAATGGTGGGCAATTGTATGGCAATATAAGACCCCTTATGTGTGGGCAATTGTATGACCCCTTATGTGTGGGCAATTGTATGACCCCTTATGTGTGGGAGTATGTTTGCGCTTTCAGGTAAGTAGTATCATAGATCTACTCTTACCTGTTTGATCATGTGTCCCATGAGCATAGGTGTGCCTTACCTTTGGAAAAGTCCATGGCATCTAGTTACTCCCCGGAGGTTGAGATGATGCCCCAGTGACATTCTTTTCCTTTTCGACGCTGGAGCTTATTAGTTGTAATGAGCTTTAGTGGTCGATAGTATGAGTACGATGGTAAGAGTATGAGTTTGAGTAAGAGTATGAGTATGAGTAAGATTGTAAGAGTATGAGTATGAGCACAATTGTAAGATGATGATTCTGAGTAAGAATGTAAGTGTAAGTTTCTGAGTAAGACGGTAAGTGTATGATTCTGAGCACGACTGTAAGTATATGATTCTGAGAAGGACTGTAAGTGTAAGATTGTACGAGTAAAGTCGTACGAGTATGTGTAAGGTATTGAGTATGAATATGCTGGTACGAGTAAGTTGTAAGACCCTGAATAAGGGTGTTTGTGTAAGTTGGTTTAATGGTGTGTATTTAGTATGACTATATGCGTGCTTATATGCATATGTATATGATTGTTATATGTTGTCTGCTTCATGTTTGAGTTGCATGAATGCATGTATTTATGAACTTATTGAGTTCACTATTTAGGATTCCCCTACTGGGTATTTTCCTACTGAGTATGAAAATACTCATTACCCTATATTTTTAGCCCCGTGGTTCGGGAGGCTTTTGCAGGTATGTGTTGGAGAGCTTCTAGAGATGGATGCTCGTTTTCGCGAAGGATTGTTTCCCCTTTTAATTCAGGTATATTTGACTCAACGCGAATATATTTTTGTGCCACGATATAATGTATTGGGTGAGATGAGAAGTAAGTTGTTTATGTATTCTGGACTTTTAGTTTGGATTAGAATGTAGACTGTTATGGGACTTGTACTCGGGGTTGCCTAGGAGTTATTTGTATTTAAAAATCCATGATCATGGTAATTTAGTCCTATGTTTGTTTTCGAGTAGAGCCTGAGGATATTTGCTTTGGCCGTATGATGTTTGACCGAATGAGGAAAAATTTGGATGGAAAATTGATGTTTAGTGTTTTAAATTATAAACTGCTTTCATAGGTTTTGATTTTGTTAATTTTCCTCTGATTTATGGTCATTATATTGCAAACAAATTTTCATGAATTTTAAGAAAATGCGATGAAAAATCTCGGGCGTTATAGTATATCACTATGTTTAGGATTGAATGCTACTACCATGTACACACACATGTGGGGGTAATTATGGTAATTATTTAACACTCATGATTAGAAATGATGCATGTATGGCTGATGGGAGCATGTTTTATGAATTAGGATTCATGTATTATTGCTCATGTATGTATCATGTTGCATGCATCATGAGATGGATTTACAAATGAGATTTTATCGAGATTAGCCGTAGTTGATCAATTGGATGTAATTGTATGATATTGCTTGTTGGGTTAATCAATCAGAGGCTTATCGCTTCAATTTTATGTCTGAAAGGATAGGGTTTTACGTCCAAAAGGATGAGGTTTTACCTCCCTTGAGGACGGGTTTTCCTCCCCGGGTTGAGAAGAGCGGCAATGCTATAAGGAGACCAAAACTATTGAGACCATCTGGACCCTGAGAATCTAGGGTGGTGTAGCCGAGTGCATCGGCTTACCAGGGGTAACTTCCCCATTAGGGATTATGATTGTGTGTTAGAGACACTTCTCATGCAAGTTGAATTGTTTATGGATATGCATGATATGTTGGTGTGTTTGAGACACTTTTCATGTAGGATAGTTGTTTATGGATATGCATCATATGTTAGTGTGTTTGGGACACTTTTCATTCATGATGGTTGTTTATGAATATGCATGATATATTTGTGTGTTTGAGACACTTTTCATGCAGGATGAATGTTTATGAACATGTATAGATATGTATAGTGTATTTGAGACACTTGTTATGCAGGATGAATGTTTATGAAGGAGAATAAATATGCATGAATATGTATAGTGTGCTAGAGACACTCTTCATGCTAGATGGATGTTTATGGTTTAAAATGATTATTCATGCTAAGGATGACATATTGAGATACTTTCATGTAGGATAATTACTTATGGGTGAGTATGTTTAAGTAATGAGAAGGTAATAAAAAATGAGAGGATATATGATATGTCTGATGTGATAGACTATGTAGAATGTCATGATGTTTTCAGATTTATCATTTCGACATTCAAAACCTTGTTGAGTTTTATACTCACCCCATTTTTTATTTGTGTTTTATGTTTTGGGGCTGCATAGTGCAATATGCAGACAATGAGGTCCTTCTTTATGAGACGCGTGGGGATGATGGTCGGGAGTAGGCATGGGAGCTTAGAGATCTTACTATCTTTACTTGTTTATTTTATTGGTATGCTAGAATTTCATGTTTGGTTGACTTTGTCTCATACTTTATTAGCTATTGTTGTAACGACTCTAAACTTCTCGGTAAAATTTCCTGTCTTTAGTAAAGATGATTTTGGAGTTTTCAATATTTTTTAGAGATTTTTATGAGATAATATTTTAGAAGAGTATGGTAGAGCTTGTGGAGACGAGCATAACAAGTCTTAAAACGCGTAAATCAGAGGTCGGGAATAAAAGTTACGACCTCGGGAAACGTGTTCAACCAGCGGGACCCACTTTTAAAATTTGGGTAAAACGGTTCATAAGTGGTCTAGTCTCGTAGGGCTCGTCAATACGAGCTCAACGATACCTAGAACGCGCAAAACCGAGTTCGGGATAGGAAGTTACGATTTTTGGAATTTTTATAGAAATTAAAATAAAATTAATAATAATTTTGGTTCGGCTCGGCTCGGCGCGGCGCGGCGCGGCGTGGCGCGAGGCTCAGCCGCGCGGTGCGCGCCGGACGTGCGCTCGGTGACGAACGCGCGTTCGTCACGCGCGCACTCCGTTTCGGCTGGCGCCAGTGGGCGCCGGCCGTTCTCTGTGGCGGCGCCGGTGGGCGCCCACCTGTTCCGGTGGCGGCGCCCGCCAGAAAACACCTCCTCCTCCTCTATTTAAGCCCTTCTCCGGCCAGTTTTTCACCCACATCTGATTTTCAACCCCTTTCACTGTTTTCACCATTCCAGACCCGTTTTAAGTCCGATTTTCACATTCCAAGACCCGTTTCCTACCAAATCAAGGGTGCTCTACGCACCGGAAGGGTTATTTTCTCGAGACGACCCCTCTAAGACCTTGAAAAGCGTGCCCCTTCCCTAATCCTTTCATTTCTTCTTTTTACTGTTTCTGAGTCATTTCAAGCCCAATTCTGCCCGTTCAAAGGGCGTTCTATACTAAAGAAAACGTGCTGAACGCCGTGGTGGGGTTATTTTCATCTTCTGGAGTCTTTATATTGACGAATTTTATACTCAAGGCTAAGGTAGGGTGTTTTAAACTCTAAATAACTGCTTTGCTGATTTGAGTCAATCTTTCTTTAAGTATTTGATTTAAGTATGAGTATAATGCTTGTTTTAACCGATGGATGGATTTTCTTTTGAATTATGTGACAATTTTTCTACGTATATCGATGTGAATTGATTTCGTATGCACCACATAGTGTTGTGGTTTCGTACATTGTTTTGATGCCCGCCGAGAAAAAATAATCGGCTAGTGGCGCGCACAGGGTGGAGCATCATGGGGAAACTCCTTCCCTTAGTGGCCTCCGTTGTCCCATGAACGCGGAGGTAGGCCGTTGGGTATCGCGGCTTGTGGATTTGATTGGATTTGTGAAATTGTTTGATTTGATTTTAAAAATGTTTTGCTTAGCATTTCTTTTAGATTTTAAACAAACCTACTGAGTATAAATGTACTCACGCACCCCCAGACTATGCAGGTGATGCAACGATGGAAGAAGGGAAGGAAGAAAATATTTTCAAGTAGTCGTGTGTTTGCTACATAATGTAATTATATATGTGACCGATATGTAAAGACATGATGTGCCAGGATAATCATGTTTTTGTATAACTACTAGCTCCATGTACAGTAAATTTTGGTATGTATATTAAGCTTATGTTATAAACTTTTTATAAATGTGTTTTTATTATTCTTGGCTGTGCAATTACTCCAACGTATTCTACATTGAGCATACGATCGTTTTACGATTAACGCCCGTCAGTCCGGTTCGTGTGTACTAATTACGCACGTCGGACAGGACCATTAATATTATATTATTCAAAAATGGGCGGGCGTTACAATTGTGGCTTTAGACTTATTTCAGATAGTATGACTTGAGCCATATTTAATGGTTTAGTGTTGTAAGATTGTGGGTTCAAGAGTTGAAGACAAATTTAGATTTGATATCCTTTATATTTTACTTATTTTCTCTTACACAAAGATAAAGTGGTGTGTTACTCTGTGTGTATTATACCCGTTGGGGCTTGGGTCTGGCGGGTGCCTAGGCGTGACACCACTCCTCCGCCTATTCTTGCACCTCTGGCAGCAAATTTATATCCTGATCCATAAGATTTTGGACCTTAACCCGATTTAATTACTTGCTATTGTGTGGTTTTGTTCTAATTAGGTGATTTGTCTTGTTTTGGGGTTAAAGATGGTTAATGACGGTTTTAATCAAGTTTTTCTTCATTTTATTGGTTTTTATGCTAAACTAAATTTATCCATTGTTTTAGAATTTTTGGGATTTTATAGGATTTTTCTGTAAAATTAGGGCGCAGGTCCCACAGTGGACCCCACATTGTCGTTTGAGTGGTAAGGGTTCCACAAGTCCCTAAATTTTACTTATTTCATGATTAAAGAGTATCAGGAAATTTTAAATCCATTTTAGCCTTAAAATGAGCAAACTTTTTTATTTAAAGTGTTAAATTTTATTTGTACCCCAACTTTCAATATTTTTACCCCAATCACTTACTATAAATAGAAAATCTCAGCCCCATTCCCAATTGGGAAAGGGCTGAGATTTGGAGGCTTAGAAGCCCTAATCCTCATTCCAAAGGAGGAAAAGTTGATTTAGGTATGTTTAAGCCTTAATCTTTCATTAATCTCTTCGATTCTCCTTAATATTTCTTAATCTCATCTTTTCTAAGGATGATATATGTTTTACCCTATTAAAAATGATGTTTTTAATCTCTATTTCAAACTTTAATTTGGGGATTTCATTTTTAAGTAAAGAAAGACCTAGATCTATAAGTTTTCAAGTGATTTAAGCTTAAATAATCAGATTTAATGAGGTATTAACTAAACCCTAACTTTGGATAGGGATTTGTAGAGATAGAAGCTTCCATTTTTAGACTACAAGCTCATTGAAGGTAAGGGTTTTCTTCTAAAATGGGTTTATGTTTCGGATTTGTGGTTTGGAATGATTTATGTGAGATTAGCTTGATGTTGTGCTTTAATGGTGGGTTAAGTAAAACATGTTCTTTTCAGTGATTTCCTTTTGATTTAGTTTAGAAATGACTAGATCTATCATGTATTTAGCTTGTATTTCAATATTATGATGCTTGGAAGTGATATTGGGATGTTCTTGTCGATTTTGTGAATTTTTGGTTTTGAGTTTGCAAGGTTGAAGATGAACCATATTTGAAATGTCCAAGGAGTTCGAATGGTTCTACATGCATTTGAACAACCTAGAGTTTGAAAGGTTGTCTGGCCGATCGAACGACTAGGCATTCGATTGACCATCTGGTTGATCGAATAGCTAAATGACAAATTCACCATCTTGAGTATTTTGTCCATTTCCATGCTCCTCTTCTTGAATCTCATTAATTATGATTATGATGAGTTATTTTTACTTGGAAATTCTACTATGAAGACATGAATATTATCTTGAAAGTTATGATATTGTTCAAGTATGAAATTGGTTATATGTCGTAGGATTTTAGCATGTTAACCTCCTTAAACTAAATTTATGTTTGATGATTCTCAATGTTTTATCCATGATTCCAACAAGTTTAAATTGTGAGGATGGGTATGTATGCTTACACATGTTGTGCCAGTTATGGGTGAAGTATATTACCATGTCTAGCTTAAGTGTAGTTATGATTATTTTTACCTAAGTCTAGCATGAAGTTGTAATTAACTTGGACTTGTAACTTCACGGTTTTCACTGAATTTTATCCATGATTTCAGTAAAAGAGAACTATGATAAAATCATGAAAGCATATATATATATATATATATATATATATATATATATATATATATATATATATATATATATATATATATATATATATATATATATATATATATATATATATATATATATATATATATATATATATATATATATATATATATATATATATATATTGTATGATAATGGTTTGTTCATGATGCATATGTCAAAGTTTAGATTTGAGCACTATTACTATACACACACACACACACACTTGTGGAGGTAATTGTAGTGATTATTTGACACAAATGGATTAGGAATGATGCACACATGGACTAATTGGAGCATTTCTCATGTATTAGGATTCATGTAGTGTTGCTCATGTATGTACCATGTTGCATGCATCATGAAAAGGTTTTATGAATGAGATTTATCAAGATTAGTTGTAATTGATTGATTGGATGCAGTTGGGTGATATTGCTTGCCGAATTAATCGATCAGAGGCTTATTGATTCGGTTTTACATCCAAATGGATGGGGTTTTACGTCCTTTTGAGGATGTGTTTTCCTCCCCGGGTTGAGAAGAGCGACAATTGTATAAGGAGAGTAAATTGTTGAGACTATCTAGACCCTGAGAATTCAAGCTGGTTTGTCTGAGTACACTGGGTTGCCAGGGGGTATCTTTGCCATTAGGGAATTTAAACAAATTGTTCGGTTCCTTTGGACTTTCCAATTGGTGAATGCTAGAGTGAGCATGGATTGCTTATGCTTCGGCCAATTAAGGAGAGTTGTTTTCTCTATGCATGAGACATTCATTATATGTTGAGACTGCATGTGTATGTGATATGTTGCTCGATTACACAATTGTTGTGTATAGATGTGAGAGCTTGTATTACACATGTAGGTATGGAACTTATTTGCATGCCATGCAGGATAATGTGTGTTTGAGACACTCTTATGCGGGATGAATGTATGCATTGAGAATATATTATGAATGACATGATATTGTGATATGAGATGCAGAATGATATGCAGGATGCATGTATGCATTGATAATGGATCATGAATGAGATGATATATTGATATGTCATGTGGAATGGTATGCAAGATGAATGTGTGCATCGAGAATGGATCATGAATGAGATGATCTTGTGATATGCCATGTGGAATGGTATGCAGGTGATATGTTGATGATATCATGAGTATATGTATACGATGAGTAGTCATGATATAGAGATGCACAAGTTACATAAATATCCCATGACACGAATGGGTGTGTTTATGTGATGAACTCTATGTAAAATATCTGTGATGATTTTGGATTTATCCTCTCATAGTATAAAAACCTTGCTGAGTATTTTTACTCACCCCTCTTTCTCTCATGTTTTTGTTTTGGGGCTGCATGGTACGACATGCAGGTGATCATGACTCCCTATATGAGGAGTGGATGGTGGATGATTTGGAATAGGAGAGGATGCCTAGAGATATTATGTTCCTTGATTATCTATGTTGCATGTTATCTTGAGTTTTATATCATGTTGGTGATGTTATATACTTTACTTGCTAGTTTGGCCTATTGACTCATGTTACTTTGTGACTTAAGCCGTAAGCGGGCTAAGTGATACTAAGTATGTGGGTATTGAGAGGACTAATTCTTATGTGAGGTCCTTTATTTTCTTCGTTTTCTCTTGTACAAAGTGTATGGTGTTCGTAATGATTCACTCGTATGAGGGGTTAAGTTTTCCCCATAGATCAATACTTTGTCGTGCCACATGCACCAACCTTCCCTTGGACCAAGTCCAGCTCGGGTTGGCGGCTGCCGGGGCATGACAATATTTTTGGTATTGGAGCACCTCTTTGTTCAAGAGTAAATGAGGTTGAGTAATGAATTTTAAATAATAATGGGGTGTGAGGTGATAAAAGACAGACATAGCTAGCAATGTGGAATTCCATTAGTTGCTTGTCTTAATGTTTGCTGGCTTGATTGTGTTGCTTGAAGCTTGTGCTGCTTGAGTGTTAGGTTGTACGATTAATGTCTAGTTGTCGTGTAGATGGTTGGCTCTAATCATGCAGATGCTAATAACCATCGTGGTGCCCGAGACCCTATAGTTGACAATGTGTTGACTGTCATTGAGGGGTTAATACAATTCGTTTAGGCGAAGCATGCAAGAGGTTGAGGGTCCGAGTCTCTCTTGTTGGAGGGATTCAAGAAGCTTAACACCCCTAGCTTCAAAGGAGGGTTGGATACTTCTAAGGCAGATAACTGGAGACTCCACATGGAGAAATTCTTCAGTGCCCGATGATGTGTAGAGGAAGAGAAGACTCGCCTTGCAGTCTTCACTTTTGAGGGCGAGGCTCGGTGATGGTGATTGTCCATGGAGAGATAGAGGTTTCAGGGGCAAGTGGATATTCCCTGGGAGGAATTCTTGTCCACTTTTAATGAAAAGTATTTCCCCCTCCACGCGTGGGAAGAGAAGGAGGAGTTTTTGAACTTTCAACAGGGATCCATGACCGTTTTGGCCTATGAGACTAAGTTCGTGGAGCTAGAAAGCTTCGCACCTTGCTTCTTTGGCAATGAGTACGAGCATGCGAGAAAGTTGAGGATGGTCTGAGGCCCTTCATCAAAGGCCAGGTAGTTCCCTTATGATATAAGACTTTGGTGGAGGTGCTAGAGACTGCCATCGTTGTGGAACGAGACTTGGATGATTATATAAGGAAGAAGGGGCAGCAGCCCAAAAGGCCAAGATAAGAGGATACCCATGCCCTCCGGAGCCATAAGCGTCATGATGGTCATCATGCCAGGAGCTATACTACCCATGTGCAGTCGGACGGCCAAGGCCAAAAGGCTAATATCACTTGTTACCTTTGCGGGCAGCAAGGGCACTATAAGAGAGAGTGTCCTCGTAACATTCATGGGGTTGCGCCGAGGAGTCCACTGGTGCCACCTAATGTTGGTCCGAGGCAGCAGGGAGGGCCACAAGGGAGGCCCCAGGGTAGACCACCAACCAGGCAACAAGATGCAAAGGGAAAGAGGCCGGTCAACAAGGGGAAGGTGTATGTTATTTCGGCCCATGAGGTAGCCAACTCCTCAGTGGTAGTGGAAGGTATGATCATCATTGCCTCTCACTATGCTAAGGTGTTATTTGATACCGGTTCTTCTCACTCATTCATCTCTCCGCATTTTGCTTGTGAGCTTGATGTTGATCATAAGTTGCTATCTATTCCATTCGTCTTTCCTTTGGGTGGAGGAATATCTTCTATGAGGATTGATGGGCATGAGTTGCATGTTGATTTGATTATCTTGCCTATGATTGATTTTGATGTGATTCTAGGCATGAACATAATGTCTATGTATCATGTACATGTAGATTGTCGAGGGAAGAAGGTGGTGTTTACCTTGCTGGATGTTGAGCCTTTTATCTTTTAGGGTGTTAAGTGGTCTAGTGGGAAATTCTTGGTGTCTTCTTCTAAGGCCAAGAAGTGGATTGGCAATGGGTGTGAAGCATTCCTTACAAGCATCTTGGTGAAGAATGCGACATTGCCTTCACTTGAGTTTGTGCGGGTTGTGTCAAAATATGCGAATGTATTTTTTAATGACTTGTTTGGGTTGCCACTGGAGAGGGAGATTAAGTTTCACATTAATCCTGTTCCAGGCACACCTCCTATCTCTAAAGCTCCAGGCCGCAAGGCTCCAACCGAGCTCAAGGAGCTCAAGTCTCAGTTGCAGGATTTGATGGATAAGGGGTATATTCGAACGAGTGTATCTCCATGGGGAGCACTGGTTCTTTTCGTGAGGAAGAAGGATGGTTCCCTCCGGTAATGCATTGATTACCAGATGTTGAATTAGGTAACCATAAAAAAATAAATATCCCTTACTTCATATTGATGATTTGTTTGATCAATTGCAGCAGGCTCTAGTGTTCTCTAAGATTGACTTGAGGTCAAGCTATCATCAGCTCCATATCCGTCCCGACGTATCAAAGATGGTATTCTGGACTCAATATGAATACTATGAGTTCTTGGTGATGCCCTTCGGTCTAGCTGATGCACCGGCATAATTCATGGACTTAATGAATAGAGTATTCAGGCCGTACTTGGATCGATTCATGATTATCTTTGTAGATGACATCTCGATTTATTCGACCAACAAGGAAGAGCATGAGGAGCATCTAAGGATAGTCTTGCAGACTTTGCGGGATTACCAACTCTATGCAAAGTTTGACAAGTGTGAGTTCTGGTTAGAGGAGGTGCATTTCCTTGGCCACGTCATCTCTAAGGACGGTGTGGTGGTAGTATAGCGCCCCAACTTCTTAAATTATTTTAAAGGTTGGAGTACCGCTAATTTGTAATTATAAATGGGCTAAGATTAACCGTGCACAAAAGAGTAACTATTCATTAATTTAGGTAATTACAAAAACTTTACAAAATAAGGCCTATCGTGCCTTAACAAAATCTAAGTCGCGCACATCCAAAATTAATACATAACAAAAGAACGTGATAAAGCATAAATCTTTCGAAGTTCTACGGGCATTCTTCATTAATATCGTCTCCTTCAGTCAAACTTGCAACGTCTAGGGGCGGGTGAGTATAATTATACTCAGTAGATAGAGTTAAATTCTATTAGCATACTAAAACATAAAGCATACATAAATATATCATAATTATTTACATTCAAAAGTCGATTCGCACTTCTTATACCGATAAAATAGTTCTTCACAGAATCTAGTAAACTCGGAAAAATCATTCGTAATCAGAATCCGATAAATAATTCAAAATCAGATAAAACGTCATTCACACAATATTGTCGATACCGGAGCGACATACACCTATGCTCGTGGGGCAACTAGATTAGAATGAAGAGGATCTTCCTATGATATCCAACTTCATAAGCGCGCCATATGCCATAATAGACGGTACCTAGGAGTCATAACTCCGATAGCTTTTGGGCTTTACCAAATAACTACCCTTCAAAACCGATCGTAGTTTTTGGGCTTTGTACCAAATAACTACCCTTCAAATCCGGTCATAATTATTCGTAAATGTAATTTAAATAATAATAATTATAAAATACGTATCACGATAAAATCCATCTTAGAGGTGTACGATACACTATTATCTTAGCGTTCGCCCGACCTCTAATAAATATCATCATTTTTCAAAATAATATTTATTATAAGAGACAAATAAATCATGTAATAAAATGCCTACTCATAGCACAAAATTAGAAGTTAAAGCCACCTACTCTTCATTCCATAATAACGGTCGGTAGTTGGATCCATGTCACATTTGTGGGCTTAGAAGCAGTGGGCAGAACCTCCCCTCGTGCCAAGATAGAATCTCCTTTTGGGCTCCAAAGTGGCAGACGGAGTCTCCCTTTGCGTTGGGAAGATTTCTCCTCCCGGCTTAAAAACGGCGGACGGAGCCTCCCCTTGCGTTAGGATAAATTCTTCCTCTCAGCCAGAAAGTGGAGGACAAGGCCTCTTCTTGCCCTGGGTCGTTTCCACTTTTTAGAGAGACTAACTAGAAAAATAGACCCTCTCACGATGTTGGGCACCCTCGAATTAGGTAAGAACGGTTTTTAAATGGAGGAAATCGGATGAGAAACGGCTTAGAAATGGGAGACATAAGTTTTGACAATGGGTAGAGAAGAGAAGAGAAGAGAAAAATGTGTGAAATGAACCTCTCCCCTCTCATCCTTTTATAAAGAATCGGAACCGTTGGATGTGTGCCACATTGCATGCATACAACGGCCTAAAAAAAGCCCTTATACGTAATCACTGACGCACACAAATGCGTTCGTTAGTGATGACT
This sequence comes from Saururus chinensis, assembly GCA_035235625.1. Lineage (NCBI taxonomy): Eukaryota > Viridiplantae > Streptophyta > Magnoliopsida > Piperales > Saururaceae > Saururus > Saururus chinensis. The sequence goes on along the minus strand of CP141145.1, from coordinate 16,575,408 downwards.
CATGCGAGCCATGGCCTGTCGTTGGGTAGGCCATAAAGGCCCATGGCCTGCAGTAGTATGTTGGCCTTGACCTGCAGCACTGATGCAAGTCAGGCATCAGCCTATTAATGCCCATTGCGTTAGCAGTGCTAACACACAAAAAAAAAATTATTATTTTTTTATTCATTTTTAAATCAAAACAAATTTTATAACTTTAAATGGGCGTAACTCCTTACCCGAACTCGGAATTGCATGTTCTTAGTACCATTGGACTTGTATCGGCAAGCTCTTCGAAACAAGATCACACAAAGGTATGTTTTCTAGCAAAATTAAAGTGGGTCCCGCCTATAGCACACTTCCCTATGCCATGCCTACTATACCGGTGTCCGTTTGACACATTCTTGGGCTCAATAAATTTGTCTCGTCGAGCCCTATCAAATGTCTTAAGGCTCCATCGAACGAATCAAGCTCAAAATGGTCTAATTTTAAGAAAAGTCGTTATTGGGACTTAAAACTAGTTAATGGGCCCAAACTTGCAAATTTCAAAACATTGAAATTCCGGGGCATTATAGGTAGACCCTTCCAAGGTAGAAGCCATGTTGAGATGGGAGCAACCTAGGAGCGCTTCCAAGGTCCGCAACTTTTTAGGGCTCACAAGGAATTATCGCCGGTTATTTGAGGGCTTCTCTAGCATTGCAAGCCCTATAACCAAGCTAACAAGGAAGAATGAGAAGTTTGAGTGGAATCAAGCATGTGAAGAAAGCTTCAAAGAGTTGAAGAAGAGGTTGACTTTAGCTCCAGTCTTGACTTTGCTTTTTGGGAGTGATTGATATGTGGTCTATAGTGATGCTTTACTTCGTGGTTTGGGATGTGTACTCATGTAGCGTGGGAGAGTGGTAGCTTATGCATCTCATCAGCTTAGAATGCATGAGCGAAACTATCCTACTCATGACTTGAAGTTAGCGGCTGTGATATTTGTATTGAAGATTTGGGAACACTATTTCTATGGTGAGAAGTTTGAGGTGTTTACCAACCACAAGAGTTTGAAGTATCTCTTCACCCAAAAAGACCTGAACATGAGGCAAAGAAGATGGTTGGAGTTCCTTAAAGACTATAACTTCACTATGTAAGTGTTTGTTAATATTGTTAAATAAATTCAACAATATTGTTGAATAACTTTTCGTTATTATTGAATTGATTATGCAAGATTGTTATATCTTTTACAATTTATTCCCAAATTATTGTTGTTGTTCCTTATAATATCATTACAGACATATTGCATTATTGTTAATGGCCCTTGATCCATATATATGTACTAATGCACAACTATTTGGGGCAACAATCTAGAAGATGTTACCATAATCTACCAAGCTTATGAGAGTTTAATATCCATCTAGATGGCTTAACAGATCACCACATTGGCCCTAGTCATATTATCTTAGAAAGATAATGACTACAAGATATGACCTCGTTGTGCAGAATGTTCTAACATGTAAATCACACATGAATACATAAGGATTTAACGTGCAAACCCCCAACTAGGGTGAAAAACCGTAGCAGCCACTCTTAGCATAAAATCAATGCACTAAATTGTATGATACCACATAGACACAACCAAACCACCAACCTTGTTGTTGACTCTAACCTAAAACTTTTTTTTTCTTGGATCTTCAACAAATTCTTTTTGTTGCCAGCCTTCAAGTCTTATCCCTCAAGCACTTAAAACTTTTCTTCTACTTGCTTTGTCTTTGTCTCCTTCTAGCCACAACCACAAGCTCCTCTTGTTCTTTGACTTTAGTCTCGATGCTCTTCAACTCCTTTGAAGATTTTGCTGCAACTCCTCTATGAATTGGAGTGTGATACTTTTCTCTTTCAGTTGTGTGTCTTCATGAAATCACCATTAACATAAGCATAAAGCTCAAGGATTTCTCTTCTAGGAAAATATTGTAAAAGGAACTCCCCTCTCTTCTTTATGAATATTTAGGTTTTCACCTTTCCAATTTCGTGATTTCTTAGCCTTTAAATAGTACACTAAGTCGGTTTAAGTGTTTGATTGCAATTAAGAATAAAATCTTTTCTAGAAAGGCTTAAACTAGGCAACCAAACACAAACAATGATCAATCGTTTTGACACAATAATCAATTATTCAGTACTTTATTAGGGTATAACACTGCTAACGATCAATCAATAAAATCTCGGCTTAATTTTACAAATTCAAGTGCCAATCGATCAATTGGTTCCATGTAATGTGTAGCGATCGATTGATTGAACCTTAATTTGGTAATAAATTCACTCATTCTAAGCTAATATAAGTGAATTGTTTATGTGAGTGTGTGCTAAATTAACATTTTACCTTCACCACTCTGCTTAGTTTTTAACCTTGATCGATAAGAACATGTCTGCTCATATTTTTCAAGTCAATCAATTCCAAATCTAACTCGACCATAACTACATCTAGTCAGATTTTTAAGATTAAAAACATACATGAAGTTTTGACATAAATTAATCATCGAAATTAGACAATTATATTACATATACCTCATATGTTCTTTTAGCTTCATTGTTTAAAATCATATTGTGTCATTGGTCTAAGTCAACATATGGAGTCACAATCAAGGGCCACACGATAAACTTCATTGCGCAAGATGTGACCCTAGTAACTTATAACACCTGGGTCCCTGATATCCTATAACTTGAGGGGTTAAGTATAATATTCAAATCATGGAGGAAGATTAGTAGGAATAGAGTGGTGAAACTTCATTGTGTTGATTGAGCTCAAAGAGATGTGTAACGGGCCGAAGAACACATAAAATGAATGTCAAGAGTGGAAACCACAACCTCGGTAAGCATGCCATATGGATGGGCCTCATTTAAATAGTTCAAGATATACCCATATAGGCTCGTTTTAGTAGAGCTCATTGACACAAACACAACAATTTCAAGAGAGAATTGACACGAATTTAAGTTCAAGAGAGAAAGATATGGTCTTTGTAAGGTTGAGAATCAGATTTGAAATAAAAAAGGCATTTGATGCACCCAGCGTGTCTCCCCATGACGGCCTATCTCCACACAGTGACCATGCATTGCATGCGTGGCAGGCCACGCCCATACTTCCCATGTAAATAGAGGGGTTGAGTGAGGTTTTGTCCATCCCATACTCATTTTTCCATCTCTCAAGCTTATTATCCTCATTTTGAGCCGACTTTAAGCCCGATTTAGTCTATTAAAAAATATTTTTCATAAAATTCGATTGTGTTCTATGCGATGGAAGGCTCAGTTTGAGGAGATGGAAACTCTAAAAGGGCAAAATTGGTTGTTAAAATAAAGGGAGTGCATGCTCATCACCTTCAAACTCACATAGAGATTTAGGACGGTGGTTTTATAGTTCGATGCATGCTTAGCACATGCATGGGTGTTTAAAAGTGCATGTTGTTCTTAAAGTATAGTTGGTTTATATGGTAGGTCGACTTATGGTTTTGATGCATGCTTAGTGACATGGATGCGTGTTTTAAAATGCATGTTTTTTTAAAGTCTAGTTGGCTAATATATGTTGGTGAACTTATGATTTTGATGCATGCTTTGTAACATGGATGTGTGTTTAAAAATGCATGTTTGACTTTAAGTAACATGGATGGGTGTTTAAAATGCATCTTTTTCTTGAAGCTAGTTGGCTTATATGGATTTGAAATTATGCACACATGCATTTTCTTTATGATAAGATTATGATATAAAAAGGATTTTGAATGTTTTGTGATCCTTTCATGAGTTTTCAATTTGTTTTGAGTTTTTGGACCCTAATGGTAATTCTTTGGTAAACAAACTAGGAACTATCGAAATTATTATTCCAGATACCACCACACTAGGCATAAGGTGCCCTTAGGAACTGGGGTATCATGGGAAGATTCTTTTCCATATGATCATGTTGTCCCATGAGCATGGACTGCTTTAGTATGAGTGACATTTTGTGAATTTTTCCACTTTTGAGACTAATTTATTAGATTCTGTGAACGAAGTATTTGCTTGAATTCTTTGCTAATTTATAGAATTTTGTAAATGAATTATTTGTCCAATTCTGTGAATGATTTATCATATTTTATGAATGATGCATTTATTTGATTTTGTGAACAATGTATTTGTTAGATTATGAGAATGATGTATTTGTCAATTATTTGATGTTTTGATTATTTCACTTTTGGTAATTTTGTAGGCTATTGTACTTCGACAATTTGATAATATGTATTAAAGAAATATAATACACATGTTTTCCTTAGTTATATACATGGCTAGGAAAATATGAGTAATGACATTTCATGTTATTATTATGCCCTTTGTCATAACTTCTCTTACTAAGTATTTCAAAATATTCATCACCACCTATACCTTGATGGAAGGAAGTGCATGACAAAAGTGTTGCAATGCTAGAAGGTCATTACAAGTCTTGTAGTACCCTCAATTTTTTTGTGATTTTTTTAATAATTTTCAGAATTTATTTCTAACTGATTAGGCATAGAATGAAGTGGCTAAAAGGGCACACCAACCTGAGTCGGGTATTGTACATGCTAGATAGGGCAATCGGCTTGCTCAATAGTCTGCTTCGGTGCCAAGTTTGAAGATAGACCCAATTTGGTTTGGATTTTACTTGATTTGATTTGAACTCTTCTATGGTGGATTTTATTGTATTTGGGATAAGGATGGAAAAAATCTCAAATGAGAGGAAGATTGTCAAACCTATGACTCTCCCTTACTTAGGCCATCCCCCCCCACTCTCCTGACTTAGCCCCAACCTCTCCTCTCTCTCTCTCTCTCTCTCTCTCTCTCTCTCTCTCTCTCTCTCTCTCTCTCTCTCTCTCTCTCATTTTGGTCGACCCCCTCTTTGTACCCCTTTTCCTTTCTTCTTCTTCTTCTTCTTCTTCTTCTTCTTCTTCTTCTTCTTCTTCTTCTTCTTCTTCTTCTTCTTCTTCTTCATGGTACTTCCTCTTATTTCCCCATAATTCTTCATAGTTCTCTTGAGAAAACCCTTAGAAAAACCATAGATGTTTGAAAGTATTATCACTTAAGCACCATCTTGGGATAATTTGATTCAACTTAGACATCAATTAGGGATTGTTTGGGATTAAAAGATTTGAATCAAGTTAAGAGGAATTGGTTTTTCCTTTATTCTTGATTGTTGATGTACTTTTTCTATTAGTTCCTTAGGGTTTTTGTGTTGACTTAGGGTTTGTGCAAGGAGTTTTTTACTTTAATTCTAGAATTTTTAGAGGATCAATCTGAGAGGTAAGTGATCCACACTCTCTGATTTGCATATGTATGCCTATTTTAATGACTGATATTGATTCCATATAGTTAAGGTTTCATCTACATGCAAAAGTTATGAGTTTTAACTTGTGATTTCATGATCTATTGCTATATATGTTATGTTACAAAATATGTTTCTCACGACTATTGTGACTATTTATAATGTAATTTCAAGCTTGAGAGTCATGAACTTTTCTTTCCTATTGAGTTTATATGAGGAGAAATTCGTTGAGGTTGTGTAATTCTATTTCTCCTTCAATTCCTTATTTTTTTTGGAATTCGTCGAGTTTATTTGAAATTTCTATGATACTTTGAGGACTTCCTCAAGGTATTGTGGTAAAAGTTTCAACATTTATCATGAAGAATTCATGGGTTAACAATAGAAGTTTTCATGAACCTTGGTTTCTACTAGTTGGCATAATTTCAAGTTTTGAGTACTATTTGAAGGCTTTATCTTATCCGTTTTGCTCAAGAAAATTTCTACATATTCCTATATGAGTTTAATATTGTGTCATATTTCTAGGGATTATTTTCCAATTATTTTTTAATTACTAGATTTTTTATAAAGCATGGGAATTTAATATCTATAATGCCCCATTTTTTTATTACATCTAACCTGACAGGTTAGGGGTAATTATGAAGTTTCAAATAGGATTTAAGGGGTTTCAAGGGATGAAATCTCTATATATGGGTAGAGCTTGAAGCAACGTGCATAACGAATCAAAGAACACGCGAAACAGAGGTCAAAGTGGAAGTTATGACCCTAAGAAGTGTGTCACATGGGCGGGAACCACTTGAAAACTACGGGATAACCTACCCATTGTGGGTTAGTTTTCAAGGGCTCGTAGATATGAGTCCATCAGTATGAAAAATACGCGATTCTGACTTTGGGGTAGCAAGTTATTATGTTTTGAAGTTGAGATAATATAAAATAGGAAAAATATTAAAATATAGAGAAAACGACAGAATGGCTGATGCAGCGTTGATGCGAGCGACTGGTGTCAATTGTGGTGCGTGGCGCGAGGGCTATGTAATCACGGGCTGGCTTCAGCATTGCACTCCACGCATCACAATAGCATGGTGCAAGGCGGGGCCCACATGAACACACGCAACACGTGGCCACGTATGTTACGCACATCGCGACCACATCACACGCTGCATAGGCGCATGCAGGTTTGTTTCGTACTCTCACAGGTCTTCCCCTATAAATAGGAAACTTGTGCAGATTTTTGGGAGAGTTTTTTGGTCCATTTTGAATTTGATTTCACCCATTCAAGAGGTATTCTTAGCTAATTCGAGAGTATTCTACGCAATGGAAGCATCCACTCCTCGTGTCACGCCCCGGCGCCCACCCGACCCAACCTGAACCTGGTCCAGGGGCCGGTCGAAGCACACAAGGGCAACTAAATTGCCTTGCAAAAGTCTTTAACCCCTTAATTAAGTATTTAACATAAACACGGAGTTGCGCACCTTTAGTCCTTTGAGCAAGAGAAATAAGGTAAAATAAAAGAAGATAACATCTCTGAAATAAGTCCTCAAGTGAAACCCACACACTTAACATCTTGAGCCTAAGCATAGCTAGAATCAGAAAATCTTAGACAAGTCTAAAAGCATTATATACACAGGAGTTTGAAACATAAACATCCATACAAGGTGTTCTATGAACATAATAGCATAAATAAGAAGATAGAATAAAGTTCTAAGGCATCCACGCCTACTCCCACGTATATCCCTATCATTCCTCATACAAGGAATCTTGATCAATTGCATGTCGTACCATACTGCCCCAAAACAAAACATAGAAAGAGGGGTGAGTAAAAATCAGTAAGGTTTGAAATAAGGTAACATTAATCAGAAAACAACCACAACACATCAACATGGTAATTTAGATCCATATTTCATCTAATATTCTCATTTCTAATTAATTCTCTTACCATACCCCTATTTACCCATAAGTAATTACCCTGCATATAAGTATCTCGTACATACTAATCATGACATTAATAATCACAATACGGCATAAAATCCATCCTTCATAATAAGTGATTCTCACTCAATCACATCATGCATAAACATCACATATAACCTTAATGAGAAGTGTCTCTAATACACATTCAGGTCATGCATAAACATCACATATAACCTGCATGAGTAGTGTCTCTAACACACATTCAAATTATGCATAAACATCACATATAACTTGCATGAGAAGTGTCTCTAACACACATTCAGATCATGCATAAACATCACATATAACCTACATGAGAAGTGTCTCTAACACACATAATCACATAAACCAGATTCATATCATTCATCTATAAATCATTCACCCTACGTGATAAGTGTCTCAATCACACTATACTAAACCATGCATAATAAATCATATCCATATGTATCACATAATCTCAATTATCCCTACACAACCTGTGTAATCTGGGCATAATATTATCTCATACATGGTAGAAGCATGCAACTCTAAGCATATAAACATGCATTGTAAATAACTCATTATCACACCACACATGCTCTTGAGCATCTAATCATGGTTCCTAACTGAAATCATGAGTGAAAACCATTGGAAACCACCAATTAAGTCAAGTGTAACCTCATTCTAAACCTATGCAAGCACATTCACATCACACTTGAATCTAGACATAGCACTATCATTCACCCCTAATTTAATCATATTATATGAAGACATACCAGTTCATTCTCATGCTATAATCTTGCTGAAATCATGCTTAAAACATAAGGAATTATTCAATCATGGATTTAAGATAAGTAATACTAACATGTGTAGCAAATAACATGCAATTTCACATATCACTTAAATACTCTTCATAATTTCCAAGTCAATAACATACCCTTCTAGTAGCTCAAATTACCCCTAACCTGAACATTGGAAATGGTATTGAAGAGTCAAATCATAAAAATAAGCAAAAGAAACAAGATGGCCAAAACTGCAGTATTGCCGTTCGATCGGCCTGCATGGTCGTTCAATCGGCACAATAGCAGTTCCTGGTTTGTCATCCCCCCTTCAAATTTAAAACCAAAACTTCACATACACTTCATAAAACATCAAATCTCATGCCCAAACTTTATAATAATTAAATATCAAATCTAGCCATTACAAAACATAAACCCCAAGAAATCTCATCAAAGATTACACCTTTCACAAATCACCATTAAAGCTCATAACCATGGAACCCATTTCAAAACCCTATCAAAACTTAAATCCGAAATCACAACAATGTTTAAGACCAAAGCACTTACCTTCCAGTAAGTTTTTGATTCGAAATGGCTCCTCAAACACCTTTAAAACCTACCCAAAATATAATTTTTATTAATACTTCTCAACTCCAATTTTAAAATACCTAAAACCTTCAAGAACAAGTAGATCTAGGGTTCAAGAGACCCAAAAAATGAAATTCTAAACATTATTTTTTGAGATAGAAACCCAAATCAGTAATTTTTGAGTGAAAATCGAGATTAATACAAAGCAAAGGAAAAGATTTGAAAGATTTAAGCAAAACCCTAATAGATTGATGAAACATTAAGCAAATTCATACCTTAATCTCTTTTAGGAAAATGGGGATTAGGCTCTTAAGCTCCAAGTCTCAGCCCTTTCCCAATTGGGAAAGTGGCTGGGCCTTTCCTTTTATAGTAAAGGTTGGGGTAGTCCTAATTAACTAGTGGGGTACAAATAGGATTTTATACTAAAAATAGTAAAACTTTCTTATTTGACACCCAATCTGATGTCTAAAAATTTTAAAATAATTACCCAGGGCCTTAGGTTAATGTTAGGGTCATTTAGGGCTAATAACCCCAAATTCGCACATGGGGCCCACAGTGGGTCCCGCCCCCCTAACTTTTTTGAAAAAATAGTAAAAATTCTAAAAATTTTAGAAAACTTTGAAATGACTTAAATTAACTTAAAAACCTTAAATGTGAGGAAATTTTTGGTTAAAACCTTTGTTAACCACTTTAGTTTTGAAAATAGTCAAAACCTCTCAGAATTTAGCATTAAACCTTGAAATAGCAATTAAATGGAATAAAATAAACCGGCTCAAGTTCAGGGATCTTATGCCTAGAGTTAGCGACTCTAGAGAGGGGAATTGGACCGGGGTAAGAGGAGGCTCTATCCGATGCCCCCGGGCCTAAAGACAAAGAGAAGTGGCCCTTAGTTAGAGGAGGCTTCGTCCTTTGCCATCAGGCCGCACTAAGAGAAGTGTAGAGTAAGGGAAGGCTTCATCCTCCACCGACGGGCCACGTAATGTGGGAAATGGCCTGGGGTAAGAAGAGGCTTTGTCTGATACCCTTGGGCCCAAAGAGAGAGAGAGGTGGCTAGAAGTGAGAGAAGAATTTGTCCTTCGCTATCGGGCCGCACTTAGAGAAGTGGCCCAGAGTGGGGGAAGGCTCTGTCCTTCACTGGTGGGCCACATAGTGTGAGAAATATCTCTAGGTAAGGGGAGGTTTTGTCTGTCACCTATGGGCACTGAGGGAGAAAAGTGTCTTTAGGTAAGGGGAGGTTTTGTCCGCCACCTTTAGGTGCATAGAGAGAGAAACATCTCTGGGTAAGGGGAGGTTCTATCCACTGCTGATCGTTTATAATTAAACCCTTTGCAAGTGTACAAGGTAATTGTACTAGGATGAGTATTTAAGGGTTGTCGAACCTCAGGGACGGATGAATAATTACTAAATATAAAGAAGAATTTGCTAGTTTAAAACTAAAACAACTTAAACTTAAATTAAGTAAAGGAAAAGAAAATAACTAGTTTAAAAACAAGAGATTAATGTGATAGATTTTACTTAGGAAATCGAATCCACTATAGAACCATAACAATTCCTTAACTTTTAATCTAAATCTAGTGTGAATATGAACAAGTATTCTCAGCTACAAGCTAGAATTACTTCAGAAAGAATCATTAATTAATTTCCATGGCATGAACTATCTTCGACAATAGTACGAATCATCTACACTAAATAGCTATAGGCATGACCCGTCTAATCTTAGTATAACTCATCCAAGTCCTTAATTATCTGAACATTAAAACTATTGTATGACCATCTCATCTAAATCACAGAAATTAGAATTGATGCAAATATCAAAACCACATCAATCTATCATCTACAAGACAATAAATCAACATAGAATTGAATAAACATTAAAAAGCTCTTTCATTAAAAAGGAAATCCTTATCATACAATTGTCATAATTCACAACTGAGATCTAAATTAAAAAGAAAAGAAACTGAAACTTATCTATAGCTTCATCAACTCCTAAGTAAAAGAAAGGTTTAGCCTTCCATGGTAGAAGAAAGTAATTGAATCTCCATTGAAAGCTTTAGCTTCTTCTCCATCTTCTTCTTCCTTCTTCTCTTCAGAAAATCTACTTGTTCTCCCTTAATTTCGTGCCAAATAAGTCTTTATATAGGCATTAGATCCGTAAGAAAAGAGTTGTATATGAAAAGGACTCAAAATTGGGTGAAATAAGGAATCTGCGCATTATGCCGATCGATCGCCTGCAAGCCCGTTCGAACGCTTGAACTGAATTTTCTTCAAAATCACGTGTAACCGATCGATCGGTTAGTGAGGCCGTTCGATCGCCAATGAAGAATTTGCAAAATAAGCCAATTTAATTCAAAACACCATGGAAGCTTTTTCTAACCTAATTAAATTTAATATCTAATAATTTAACCTATATTAACACTTAAATGAGACTAGATAATAAAATAATTAAGGGTAAAATAACGCATAAATTATACTTATCAACTGCGTATGGGAGGGGGAAGTGGGAAGTGTTTCTTAGTAAGAGGAGGTTCTATTCATCGTCTATAGATGCAATGAGAGGGAAGTGTCTCTGGGAAAGGGGAGGTTTTGCCTATGTGCATAGAAAGTGATAAGCGTTTCCACGTAAGGTTATGTCCACTACTTTCTAGCTTGCAAAGAGAAATACGTCTTCTGGTAAGGGGAGATTCTATATGTTTCCTTCAGGCATAAAGAGTGAAAAGAGCCCTAGGAAAGCGAGTGTCTATCTATCGCCTTTAGAAAAAATGAGAGAAATATTATGGAGTAAGAGGAGGCTCCGTATGCCATCTCTAAACTTGAAGGGGAGGATGCCTTGAAAGAAGGAGCAACTCTGAATGCCACTACTTCCAAGGAACTTCAGGGGAGTAAGTGTTTTTGACCTTCAGATTTAATATATATAATTATATGAGTGCTTGAGCATCTTAAGTTGTTAACTTAAGATGTTATATATATATACTATGCTATGATCCAATGTGTTCTAATATGCTTTAAAATGCTTTGTTTTGATAAGATATGCTCTAATATGTACTAATATGATTTGATATGGTCAAATGACATCTGATATGATGTGATATGATATGATATGCTCTGTTGTGTCTTGCTTCGCTCTTTGGTCGAGTGAGATGTGTGATTCTGCTGATTTGTGAAATTTCCATCTAACTTCGATTAAATAGTCGTATATACGTATTTTGACATATATGTGTGTTTGTATTACCTAATGCATGCATTAGCCATTAGGCAAAACTACGTTTGGATCTGATCGTATTGGAATAACATTATAGATTTTATCCAATACATATGTAGGCAACTAATGACATGACAATGTTGGCCCGACCCAACCTAGTTATATAATTAGGTTGTTTTATCCTACACACGACAGAGCACTTAAGTTCCATGGTGCATAGAAGAATATTATGGTTCTCGCACTCAGATTCTGTTGCTCCTGGTTTATCAATTTTAAATTTATAACCTAGAGTTTGGGTTTCCAAAACACTCAGCTCAGGTCGGATCTCTAGCCGGGGTGTTACAATATTGATTAGGCATTTATTAGTGAATAATAGCTAATGAACAAAACAAATTTTGTCTAAAAGTCTCTCTCTCACACTCTCACTAGAAAACAAAGCTCTCTTGACTCTCAAAAGTGTGAGTGTGATATGTGTACATGTTTTTACCTATCAAAACACTTTTTGAGTCTTCTAGTCTACTTCATCTTCATAATAAGATCTTCAACAATAACCTACAAATCCTATTACTCAAATTACACATCATTGACATTGTTTTGATCACCAAAATAGGTCAACACTTTACATGTGACACATATTTTTTTACACACTTTGTACTTCACATGAATGCATTGTGGTGAGGTGTTGAGGAGACTTTCTTATTGCTCCTCAGAGGGTCCATTCCTATTCACTTGACCTTGTGTGGGTCAAGCAAGTTCAACCTTGTAATAATTGGAAATTTCCTAATTTTCTAAATTTGGACACATGGATATTAGTGAGTTTGACCCTTTAACTTTCTCAATTAAATAAATTTTATATAAATGGATTTTAAGGTTGATACAAGTATGTTACAAATTAGATGAAAAGAGTTTTGAAATGCCACTAAGAATGTGTGAATTGAAGTTTAGATGAGGGAGTCATGACCATTTGATGTTGGACATAGTATACTAGTTTACCCAAATTAGATGTGAAAATGAGCCATTTACTTCCAATAAATTTTAATGACAAAAATTAGTAAAAAAATAACCCAATTGGGCAACCAATTAAGGGGTACTTTGGGCAAGTTCCCTTGGAGATTAAGAACCCTAATCCCCATGATTATAAAAGCCACCAAGGGTTTGTTTGAGGAGATCTTTTGGGGGCTTGAGAGATAAGAGTTGTCATTGAATTTTGTGGCAAGTATGGTAGGAAGAGCGAGCTTGAAGACCAATGTTTTGGCAAATGAGGATGTCTAGCCTATACATTGACTATGTGTTAAAAAATTAAATTTATGCTTAAGCATGTTTCTGTTTTGAAATTGAATGGTGGCATGAGAATCTCACATTTGGGAAGCTCCTGAATTGTTGACAGGTCCCCTGCACCCTCAAGTTGGTAGAGCGAATGCCAGTTGTGCATCATCCAGCCATGCTCAAGTCGGCCAGGCACAAGCCATCTCCATGCTGGCCAAGTATAAGCACACTTTTGCTAGCCTAGTCACTCCGCCCTTGGCCACATGAGCGAAGCCGCTCTTGTTGCAATGGCGATTGCATATTGATAGTGAACTTGAGGCGGACTATGCTGGCTATGGAGATGCTTTGGCATGACACCATCGGCGACAAGGAAGGTAGCATTGTAGTTGTCACTCAGTGGTGACCCAATTTAGCCCAATTACTTTGCTTGGTGGCCATGGTGAGCATTGTAAAAATATAGTGTCATATGTAATGTTAATTGGCTAATTTCTCTATCAAAATTATGTCAGAAACCTTGAGTATGTAATAGGCTTATAATTCAGATTAGATGTAGTTGTAGTCAAATTATGTCACAAAGGAGCTTGAAGAGATTATTCATGGTGAATTCATGTTGATGCACAACTAAAGTTAAAGATTTCACACAAAAATTTCATAGGAGCATCAACAAAGTTCTTTAAAGGAGTTAAAAAAACTCAAGAGGTAAATCAACAAACAAGGAAGGAGTCCATAGTTGATTTGCTAGAAGAAAAAGATAAAGATTAGAACACAAAGGGAAAAACTTTAAGGATTCAAGGAGGAAGAATTGAAGGCCAACATTATCAATAAGAGAAGATTGAACAAAAGGAGTTTGTGTCAAGTCTTAAAGTTAATTAGTTGTTTTGAGTCATGTAAGATCTATATCGTTGTAGTGCACTGATTTACCAAATTCAGATTTTGCTTTAGATAGTGCCCCAAATTCCTATGTGTTCTAATGAAATCATCTAGAGTAATCACACCAATTAATACACAATTTTTTTTTGTTTAAACCTTTTAAGGGAAAAACATGGGACACTTTGTCCAGATCAATTATACACTATGTAAACTTATGATACAAAGTTACCGGTTTACAAAGAAAAAAGACTTTTTTTCGTCACTCGATTGGCTCTTCGTACCACTCTAAACTTTGAATCAACCACACCTTGGTTGTTTACTTATATCATCTTGATCATCACCTTTTATTTTGCTTCTGAAAGATATAGATCTTTATGGGAAGTCCCTTTAGCATGAATCTTCTTTCCTTTTGATCTTCTCAACAATTATCTTCAATAAACAATTTGTCTCGTCAAATGATATTTTGCTTTCAACTCAACTCTAATCATTCTTTTTTATTATGGTTGAAAAGGTCATAAGTAAGTAGATTAATTTTCTCTCAAAAGCATTAGAGAAGTTTCACCATTTTTCTCTAAATTTTTTAAGTCTTCCTCTCCTCTCTTGCCACATTCTAAACCCCTTATATAGCACCCCCAAGTCTAATAAGGAAGTCTAGTTCAATTAGGAATATAAATCAAACCAAAATGGTCTAATTTAAGTAACTTGCATTGAAGCGATCGATCGTTCACTATTTTGTTCAATTCAAGTGCTCAATCGATCAATCCTTCTACTGGAACAATAGATCGATGAGGTTAATGGAATCTATTCAGAGATGTTCGATATATCCTTTCACAAAATGATCATTCATTTGGTTACAAGACTCTGTTAATCTAGATGCAATCAATTCATTCACACAATGATCTGTCACACCCTAGATTTTTTTTCCTTAAATTCATTGGATTAAAGATCAACAAAAACAAATTTTTCTTTTTTTTCTTTTTCTAGAAACTCATTTGTCAAATCCATCAACAAATATGTTAATCCAGGGTGTGTCTCGCTCGTTTTTTAACATATAAATAATCAAACCATCATGTCTTTATATATATAAACATAGTAAAATTACAAACAAATCTCACAAGGTCTTGCATGAGTACATACCAAAATGCTTAATACACACAACTATAAGTAATTGACACTCTCTTGCTTATGTTTAAAAATTACACACTTACTAAAAGTTAATATCAAAGTTAGAAAATCCTACATAGAACTAAGAGCTTTGCATCCTCTCTTAGCACAAGAGTCCTCCACCCGGTTATTCTTTTGAAGAACTTGCATCAAAATAGATACTGAATTTATGAATATACTTAGTGGGATGGCTAAACAAGAACTATAATACCTTTTAGAATCATTTCACAACAACATTCCAAAAGAATAAGTATAGTAACCAACATGAATTACATTTCAAGGAATATTACACTTCAAATCATCAAAAGCATAACAAATAATCATGCTTAAACATTCTTCCAAATTCACATGACTCTCACTAATAAGTTTCCAAATTCTTAAGTGCAAGTCAAAGGGTTTCTATGACACGGTAACCACGTCTAGGAGTATAGTCTTACCTACATACATTTGGACCTCAAGTACTTTGAAGTCTGCCCGCTCTTTCTACACCATGAAGTTAAGGCCCACAGGGGTTCATGGACCCAAGTCATTGAAGTTCTGACTTCCATGATCATCAAAACCTCCTGTATTACGTTATATGGGACCAATCATCTTTTAATGTTCTAGTCCTTTAGAACATGACTCCTAGGCTATGGAAGCGGTTCTACATAACTCTCATCCTTAGATAGGAGAAAGACATTGGTATTATTTCATACCAAACTCTTTCTATCCATGTAGCTAAAAACTTACTTGAGGAGCCAAGGCATTGGTGTTCCTCCGACCTCTCATGCCAAAAGACACCAGTCTTGGGGATGCGATCCATTACAAGGATATTCACACACAAGGGTGCATACATCCAATTATAATTTATCACATCATAACATATAATTGTAATTCATGCATCAAATATCATGCTATTACTTCTCATAATAATAGTCTATAACATTCATAGAAATTCTAGCTAAAAATACACAAAATTGACTTGTTGTCGGTGGGCTCATCAACGTGTCAACCAAGTCACCGATGACCATCGATAACTAATCGATGTGTCGAAACCTTTGCCGACTATAGATTGAATAGGAAAATCATCCTCGTCAACACGTGAACATCACTACCGGTATCCATTGGTAAGACACTGATGAGCCATAGGTTCATGGGTATGTTCAATCTTCTTCTTCCTACATCAATAACATCATCAACACATTGACAAATGCACCAGTGAACAGGGGGAAAATGCATAATCATATATTATTATAAAAATAACCTTTTGGAATCAAATAGAATCATGTAATTAATTTTAGCTTAATCCTTAACTATCACATCAAGAGATTAAAGGGATATTAATCAACTTAACATGAAATATCTATACATGACTAATAAATATCGTGAACAACAGAGCATATCATTCATTAACAGTTGAATCTGAATTTAAAGCATATACTACTCTATCATCATTCATCAACATGAATTTCTTGCTTTAACATAATAATTTTAGGTTAGCAATCCAACTTCTAATCAAGCAATGAAGATATCTCCACAAACCTAGTTCCTGCTCCCTTCTCCAGAACTTTGACATGCCCTAACCTATTGTTCTACCCCAAAGTCAGAGAGTCAGTAAGATTTAGGTCAATAATTTATCAAAGTTATTTATATGAAAGTGTAAAAAAACTGAATCTTGATGCTTAATCAACTCTAAAAACCATCTAAAACCGCTTCAATTGCAGTTTCGCAACCGTCGATAGATTGGTTCTAGCTTCACCGACGCAACAAACCTTGTCGACAGAGAAAATACAGCTTCATCTACAAGTCCTTCGCCGTATCGAACCTCCCCAACAAAGGAATTATTGTCTCATTGGTAGTGTAAGGACTCTAATTTCTAAACTGGTTTTCGTTTCATTTTAATCGTCGGTTATTGCGCGGTTAACTCTTTTTCTTATTAATTCGGTGGTTTCGTGAATAAATGGTGTTCCTTATGGTTTTAATCAAAATCCGCTTTTCAATTATTGGTTTTAAGTGATTTTGAGTTAAATCTGAATTTTTGGGATTTTTCTGAATTTTTACTAATTTTCCAAAAATTAGGGTTTGGCGGGACCCCCTGTGGGCCCCACCATTGAAATTTGGGTTTTTGGACCAAAATAACCTAGACATCAACTTAAGGCTTTACAAAAATTTCCATAATTTTATCAGATTTATTTAGTGCTCAAATCGCCAAATTACCCATTTTTAGCCTATTATTTTATTCATACCCCATATTTTATATACACACACCCCACACCCTACTATAAATAGAATGACCTGAGCCATTTCCATTTTGGGAATGGGCTGGGAGAGGGAGATTAAGCCTACTTCCCCAATTAGGCCCGGATTAGAAGGTGTTTAAGGTAAGCTTCTTCTAATTAAGCCCTAAGTTCTAGATTTTCTCTTAATCTCTTCTAAATCTTTCATTTCTCCTAGGTTTTGATTCATTTTTAAACATCAAAGCTACTGATATGCATCTTTACTACAAACCCTAGAGTTCAAAATTCGATTTTTAAGCTTATTTAGCCCAAGATCTAAGTTTTTCATTAGGGTTTTTTAGGTTAAATCAGTTTTAATGGATTTAAATGTAAACTCTATCTATTTGCAAGGTTTTCAAAAAAGGTGACCATCAAAACCAAGCCTAATCAAGGGAGAAGGTAATGGACTTTCGAAATTTCAGTTTTCCTATGGTAAAACTCTTGATTTCATGGTTTATTTTGAGTGGATTTACTTGATTTGGTGCTTTAATGGCATGATTAGTAAATGATAATCTTTAATCCCGATTTCATAGGGTTTTATCTTGTTATGATGTGGATTAGCATTCTGGAAGTTATGGTAGAGTTTTAATGGTGTTTGAGTTGTTAAATGAAGATTTTAAGTTGTATCAATGGAGTTTCAGTTTGAAAATTTGAAATTAAGAAGATGACCAAAACTGCTTTGTTGGCGTTAGAACGGCCCTGCAGGGCGTTCGAACGGTAACACTACAATTTTGGCATTTTTCCTGTGTAACCGTTAGAACGGCATTGCAGGGCATTCGAACGGCTACACTGCAGAATTTGACAATTTTATGTATGTTGCTTATTTCGAAATATCTACTTCAAATATCATTTTTATGTTTATGTGGAGTGTTTTGAACTATAATAAGCTACTGGAAGGGTATCCCATTGATGTTTAGAAATTGTGGTATATATTCAAAGTTATGTGAAATGACTTGTAGTTGGATATCATTGTTAGAGTTTGCTATCTTGAAGTTATGAGTGGTTGATTCCTATGGTTTAAGCATGTTTCCAGTAGAGTTATCACATGATAATGAATTGATATGTCATTATAGAGTGCGGCTAATTGATGTGTGAATGTTAGTGAATGTCATGACTCAAGAATGAAGTGAATGATCTTATATGTGCTTAGCTTGTGGTTAAGCTTGATTTAAGTTATGATTTTAATGATTCTTCACCTATGATTACCGCTGGAATTTCATGATTAGGTGATACACATGTGTAGTGTGATAGTGAGTGGATTACAATCATGTTGATATGCGTTGAGGGAAATGCTTCTATTATGAACACACACACATGTGGGATTTAATGTTGATGAAAAGCATTGATATCATGATTATGAATGATGCATGAGGGGCTGATGAGAGCACTTAGCATGAATTAGGATTCATATATGCCTTGCCCATGTATGTATCATGTTGCATGCATCATGAAAATAGATTTCAATTGATGCTTTATCGAGATTAATCGAGTTTGACCAATTGGATGCAATGTGGTGAAATTGCGTGCCGGATTAATCGGTCGTTGCTTAATCGAAACCTGATTGGTCCAAAAGGACACGTTTTGATTTGAGTTCCTGTGTGGAACATGTGCACTCCCCGGGTTGAGTCTAGTTATATTTGAGATATATGGGGACGAGTTGTGTACTTGTCTTGCGGATTGAAATTATTATGATTGTCTTCTGGACCCTGAGAATCCAGAGTGGTACGCTCTGTGCACCAGCTACCACATGTTCCAGGGTTCCCTGTGTGGGAATTTGGGCTCTCCCCCACTGTAGGAGATGTCCCAGCCCTGCTCGAGATTCTCTGTGTGAGATTCGGACTCTACTGTGTGTTCTGTCCAGGCGAGCAGCTTTAGGGGCCGACAACCCCAAACTTCTTAAATTCTTGTGTAGAATTTGGACCATGATACGTCTTCGTGACCTTGTTTACGTCCCCGTCTTCGTGACGCCATTTGTGATTACTCCTTGATGGAGGCATTCTTGATTTATGTTGATGCAAGTATATGATGTATGACATGCATGTTTGTGTAACATGTAATTTGACACGTCTGTCATGCAAGAATGGATGAGATATATTATTATACTTGATTTGAAGAAGTGTGATTGAGACACTATATGCAAGTGTATGTGTTATGAATGCATGATCAGAAAGTGTGCTTGAGACACTATATGCAGGTTTATGTGTTATGAATGCATGATCAGAAGGTATGATTGAGACACTATATGCAAGTGTATGTGTTATGAATGCATGATCAGAAAGTGTGCTTGAGATACTATATACAGGTTTATGTGTAATTAATGTGTGATCAGGGAATGATACATCTTGTCAATCTTTGATTTGAATGATTATGTTGATGTGTCATTGTGTTTCCTATGATGATAGTACATTAGAAAACCATTGCTGAGTTTGTTTAAACTCACCCCTCTTTATTGTGTTTTGCTTTGGGGTTGCGTGGTGCGACACGCAGACGGACAGGATCTCCTCTTCGAGGAAAGATCGGAGATGACGTGGATGTGATCGTGGAGTCCTCTGATGAGACTTATTATCTTTGGTTTATGCTTTATGTTTAGAACCTTTGTGTATGGTCCTCATTTTGATTCATGTTATGTTATACACTTGTGTTGTTTAAGACCTTGGTTGGAGCCTAGAGTGGGCTAAGGTTGACTAAGCATGTGGGTTTGAGATTTATATTTATCTTGAGTTAACATAACTCTCTTTCTCTCTACTTACTTACTCTTGCTCAAAGTGGTGTGTGTACTCCGTAATTGTGTTAGGTCGCCCGTGGTTAGGGCATAAGTCTTCCGCTAAACTGTATCTCAATTCTCTTTGTCGCCCCCGTGCGCTTGATCGGCCCCTGGACCGGGTTCGGCTCAGGTCGGGCGGTGCCGGGGCATGATAGGTAGGTTCATCGACACATTGAACCTCGTCGATAGTGAAAATACTATTTTACTGGTGGGTTAATCAACTTGTCAATGCCTTACTGATAGAACTCTAACTTGCAAAATAAATAATAATTTTTATATATTCTTACTTATGATCATTACTACTTTCTAAATTAATTTACTCTACAATAGTATAATTTAAAAGGTTCTAGAATTCCCTTCAGAAATGATGAGTGTCACATAATCGATAGAATAACCTAATGCAATCACCCAACCTATGTACCAATTGATCTATCCAATAGGTGATTGTTCGGTTATGATACTGGAGAACCATGTGAATAACATTTAAGGCCAATCAATCTTTCAATCCTAAGCGATTGATCGGTTTTGAACAAAAAATCAATTTTTGTTCAAAATGTCTAACATTCTACTACACTCTCAAATAAGGTTCCCTTTACCCCAACGTGTATGAGTATGTTGTGTGTGCATTTTTTTACTTGTCGAACACTTACTAAGTCTGCTTCCCTATGTAATCTTCAACATCTGATCAATATCACACACATATGACATTGTTTTGTTCATAGAAATAAGCTAAATACATTACATATGACCACATAGGTCATTATATAGCACACAATAAATCACATGGAACAAATAAATCATATGATTAAATATCTGGGCCATGGTAATTGGGGACAAATATGAGTAGTAAAACATATCATAATAGAAAGGTACCAAAATCCATAAATAACAAGTTAAAAGTTGTCCCTCATGCTACAAAATTCTAAAAGTAAGAATTAGATCCTAATAGAGCAATGTCGTCACAAATCTCTCATTATTGATCCTGGTCTCACTAATCTCTACTTGAAGAATTTGCAAACAATAATGGAACATCTCATCTTTCAAGAGGAGTGTTTTCAAAAGAACAAGAGGATTAACTAATAATATTATTTGATTAGAACAACATCTATAGGATATTAGTTGCCTATGTACTTACTAGAAAACATCTACAATGCTACTTCCATCAAGATCGGATCCATATGTAGTTTTTCCTGGCAACTAACATCATCTCATGATATATAGCATCATACATGCAATATGTATTTTCAACCAACATATATTTTATGCTAGTCTTTTAATTCTTCCTTGTTCTAATTAATAATTAATATCAAATAATTTTATTAATTATCTCATAAATCCTTATTCAATAATTAATAGCTATGTCTAATCTCATAGATAAACACACATGTCACATGTCATCTTAAGTGATAGACGATAAAACCCACCATAGACCATCTTTGAAAGGGTGTGATCCATAGTGACCTTGGAATCCATAGGGAATTGTCATCACCCAACCAAGCCCTGAAAAACATGGCTAGAGTAGAAGGTTTAGGTCCACAACTACTTCTAGACAGAAGTTGTAAGAGACGCCAACCAAGCAGGATGTTACAACCCCTTGAACCAACCTTGGTTCACTCATTATTACAGACCCTCAACCTAGGGGCAAAATAGTTGTTTAACCAATTACTAGGATTTTTTCCCATCTATGGCTTCATCAATTATGGGTACACCCTCACTTCACACTAGGATTTCCCCAAATTTTAATTCCACTCTAGACCCCTGAACCGGAGCCCATTGTTTTGAACCATAGTTCACTTATAAGGGTAAAATAGTAATTCTATAATCTTTGGGTTTTTTCCCTATGTTGAAACTCGATCATAACACTCATGATACTTCTCTAGTCTTTGAAAATTTTGTATAACTTTTTACATGTAAAAATCCTTTTAATAGGCTTGGTTCAATCATTAACCTTTGTTTTGTTTTATTTTTAAAAGTAAAACAAACCAACCGGACCTGACCATGCATAACCCAGCTGGTTATGGAAAAAATGGGTAGGTGACCCAACACAGACCTGAAACCAGACCTCATTTATAGTCAACAGTTGTTGTCTCCCATGGCACTCTGCTTGAGAGTTTAATATCCATTAGATGACGATAATGAATTAATAAATCGCTCCTACCCCTTGTACTTTTTTAAATAAGTAATTAAGAGTTTTAGGCTCTATGCGCATGAATTTGTTTTAAAGCATAATAAGCAATAAACAAATACTAATTTTTAATCCTCATTCATGATCAATCAACCATCAAACAAAGCATACACATCACATAACCACACAAGAATTTTTACGTAGAAAACCTCAATTAGGGTAAAAAACCACAACAACTTCATATATATATTTTTTAATTTAATTGCAAGTTAGAGGCAATTTATCTTTCTAGGCTTGCATTTTTTGCTTCCAATACAAACCAACACACTATTCTAAAAAGGGTTTTAAAATTTTCGGGTTGAGGCAGCGGGTTGGCTCAGTTTGGAAGTTTAGCGGGTAGGGTTGTACTAGTTTGAATGGGAGACTGCCTGTTTGTCCGATTATCCTTTAGATGACTGTAAGGGAAGAGGTGTGTGTGAGTCTTGTGGAAAAGTTTTTCATGCTCCCTTCTCACCATGAGCTTAGTATAAAGAATGCCTTGGAACCATTCATTTTTAAGATCGACGGTGCACATGTGCGCCGTTGATCTCATGGATGAATAGCCCTCAAGTGTTCTTTATACTGAGCTCATGGTGAGTGGGGAAACTCTTCTAAGTCTTGTAGGGGTGTGGTGACCTAATGGGCCTAAGGGATATGCCTTATAAAGCCCGTGAAAATGAACCCCGAAATATACACACACAGAAGCCAAATTTTGAAACTAAGAAATAGTTCTTGCAATTTTCAGTCAATCATCTTCTTCCTAGGTCTGCAAGTCTTTGGGCAATAAAAACATCTCTAAGCCCGAAAAAAAACATCTCTAAACCCGAAAAGAGGGGTATGCTGCATCTTTGGAGTGGATTGCCATAGAAGCTTGTGTACCAAAGGGCAACAATATCTCAAAGTCAGCAGTTTTACTGTGCCTCAGACCAAGTCCTTTTCGCTCTTAATTCCCATTGTATTTGTTATGTTTTAATTCTGATTTTATATTATTATCTATTGTGATAGGTAAAGTGTTAGCATACTTCTACATTTATTCCAACAAACACCGCCCTAAAATCCCAGCCCAAATCAACTTTTTGTCCCTTCAAACGTCAACCAAATTGGGTTGACTCAACCAAAGTTATTGGACAAATCCGAGCTGAAATGTTGCATGTCGAAGCTAGTGAAGGGGAAGAAGTGAAGGAAGATGGAGTTAGGGGCCAAGTAGTCACGTGACTTAAAACACCCATTTTTTCATATCAGGCACTTATTTAGGGATGGAGGGTGCAACGTGTTGGGCCTCTATGTACCAATCCAAGTAACCATTAGGAAAACTTGTGTAATGGAGGTAGCATATGAGATTATAACTCTCAAATTCTAATTAATGGGACAGTTTTTTCTAAATAATTAACGACTGTATTGTATACCCTCCTATGATCATAATGACAAATTCAGCAAATTTAACCATTTTTTTTAAATTCTGCAATAAACAATAGGAAAATTTTGGCTGAATTTTTTTACCAATTTTGGGTTTGACCCAACATTTTTTTTCCATTTTTTAAGTTGGTTTGAATCATTTTTGAGATGGGGGTTTCATTAGTAGGTTGAATTTTAATTTGGAGGTTTTTGGGCCTCGCAGTTTTGATTGAAGCTCTTTGCGAGTTCTCCTACC
Source organism: Saururus chinensis (assembly GCA_035235625.1). NCBI lineage: Eukaryota > Viridiplantae > Streptophyta > Magnoliopsida > Piperales > Saururaceae > Saururus > Saururus chinensis. The sequence goes on along the minus strand of CP141145.1, from coordinate 16,551,507 downwards.
CCCCTTAAAGCTTCATGCTCTCCTAAGGCCTTTCCTGTAGCCCGCTTGGTTGATTTTTTTTTTTAACCTAACTGAAATAACCCTTGCTAGAATTGAAGTTGAATCTTTAACTTGTCACAAATGAGATATTTAGGATACGAAATTGAACATATAGGGGTGTTAACGTAAGCTTGAAAGCACGACTCGACTTGATTTGCGCTTGAGCTTCAACTCGAAGTTGGTCAAGCCAACCTAAAACATACATGTGTTCGGCTTGACTTGAAGATCGGTAAAAACCTAAACTCACATTAAGTACAATAATTTTTTTGGTCATGCATATATTAAATATTATATATAGATATCATGTCTCCCAAATTTTAATTCTTTCAATTTGATATATTATTTTTTTCTTTTTTCATGTACAGCTACATGAGGCTTTTTGTTAGAGGAATTATATAATATGTCTCAAAAGAAATTTTTTACAAGAGATAGAAAGAAATATTATAAAAGAGAAAGAAAAGATTTACAAGAGAAGAAAGAGAAAGAGCTTAAGGAAGAGCTTGCCCGAGAAAGGCTTGTCCTTCCGGTTACAATATGGTCTCCTTATATAGAGACTTTGTGTAATGTACAAACAAAACAAAGAAATGTTAAAAAAAGAAAGGGAGGATAGGAATATCTATCCAAAGGAATCCTCTTTAAGAGTTGTCAGCAATAATGCATAAAGGAAGATTACTTTATGCCATTGAACCTTATCTCCATGTGCAATTACTTGTAAAGTAGATTACTTTATGATCTTCTTATCTTGAGAGAATCTCCTCATGGCTCCATAGCATTATCTAGATAGTGTCCTTTGCTTGAGTCAAGGTTGTTGTCACTTTCATAGTCTTCATTAAATAACTCAGGTGGATGAGTATTGTCATGCCATCTATTAGATCATTGATCATCTTGATATTCTAAGGCACCTAGGTAGAGATTTCTAGTGTTTTTTGTCATAGGGATTTTCCCTTTGTCTATTTGTGTTCCAATTCCACAAATAAGGGTGTTGTCATAATTAATGCACTGAATTATTATCCTGTGAGTCTGGACTGTTGTGATAAAGCTTTGGACTCTTTTGCTATGTTGTAGCTTTCTTTTGATTTCTAATAAACCAAAAGCTCTGGCTTCATTTATTGTCTCATTTCTAATAATAAGTCCCCATTATTTTTGCTCCTCAAGATCCAGAATTGTTAATTCATCATCATAGCACCAGTAGATGTTCATGACTGCTTAGTCCATATTACTTATTTTAGCTTTAGATAGTTGTAATAGATGTAATGGAGGATAACATTCTTCATCCTTCTCCCATTTTGGTGAAGTCGTTGTAACATTGATAACAATATTGGGTTCATCAATATATCAAACAAATCTTTTTGTCTCTTGCAAAATAATGGGAGAAAATTTTCTCAATTTCCAAGCATTCTGGATATATAATTTCTTAATAAAGCCCCATTCAAAGAGTTTAATAAGTTTTTCTTTATCTTTGTCTTTGGGCTTATTTTTGATCAGTTGAGGAACTGATGAAGTAATCCCTTTGACTATTTTATAGTCTTGTTTATCAAGGTAATGACCATTCTAAATATCAAAGAGTGTCTGTTTCCACTCTTATTGAGCTGTAGGTTCCATATTTTGAATTTTATCAATAAATTCAAAAGGTAATTTAGCTGTCCAAATCCATTCAGTGTAAATAGTTCTTGAAATCTTTGAGGACATTTTACATGAAGTAACAATATCCTTCATTTTTGAAGCAATAAAATTTTGCTTTTCCTTTGGAAATGGTGAAAAAACATTTGAAACCATTTGCATATGTTCCAAAAAGGAATCATATGATTGGTTTTTAAAATCATTTAATAAGTTATCTAGTAAGATTTTTTAGAAAAGAGATAACTTATTGTTTGTTTTAAAACAATTTTTTGGATCACGAATGACCCCAATTTTGTTGTTTTTCCAAACAACTTGGTTTTTTGTCAAAGCCACAACCATCACCGGATTTGATATGTCTTTACATGTAGCCGGGCACTCGGGACTAGCTTGGAATTTTTGAGGATCCAAGTCCTTGTGGTTTTTATAGTGTTTTCCCACACTATGTGCGTCATTATCGACGACTCCTCATAATTGCGTTGTTGTCTTTCTTGAAGAAAGAGTATTATTTTTTAAATCATGATAGATTTCAATTTCTTGAGTTATCATTGGATATTTTGCTTTTGATGAGAATGAAACTTCGACGAGTTTCTTATCCATCTCTTTGTCGAGATTTTTGATAAGAAAGTCAAATTAAGTGTAACGACCACAAATTTTTGGTATGATTTCATTCATCTAATAAAACTATTTTATGAGTTTTTAATTATTTTAAATTATTTAGAGGTAGATATTCAGAGAGTTTTTATATGGGTATGAAAGAGCTCGGTGAGACGAGCATAACGAACCTAAGAACGCATAAAACAGAGGTCAGGAGCGAAAGTTATGAAATTGGGAAGCATGCTACATGGGTGGGACCCACTTTCAAAGTGCTAGATACCTATGTGGGGTCTTAGTTTTGAAGGGCTCAACGATACAAGTCCATCAGTACCAAGAACATAGGATTCCGACTTTGGGATAAGAAGTTATCACGTTTTGAAGTTAGATTGGTATTAATTTAAAATAATAATAAAATAATTACCTTACAGTGGTGGTGCCGTGTTTTGGGCCAGTGGTGGCGTGACACATGTTTCATGCACATGCGCACAACTCGCCGTCCGCTCACATTTTTCTCCTATGAATTCCTATTTTGTTTCAGTTTTTTGGGAGAAGTTTCTGGAATCATTTTGAGTATGTTTTCTTCTGTTCAAAAAGAGTTCTTACCTAATTCGAGGGTGTTCTACGCAATTGAAGCATCCATTCCTCATGTTAGCAACCCTATATAGGGTAAATGTCCTAGGGCAAGGAGAGGTTCTGTCTGCAGCCTACGGGCACGTGAAGGGTAAAGTGTCTTCAGGTAAGGAGAGATTTTGTCCATTGCCAATGGGCATGTTGTGAGAAAAGTATCCCGGGCAAAGAGGAGGTTCTGTTCGTAGCCTAGGGGCACAAAAGACTAAAGTGTTCCAGGTCAAGGGAAGGTTCTATCCATCACCTTCGGGCACAAAAAGAGAAAAGTGTTCTGGGTTAAGGGGCAATTCTTTCAGTAGCCTACGGGCAAAGAAAAAGAGTTTTTGGAGTCAATCTGAGTCCGTTCTCTTCCGGTCAAGAGGTGTTCTTACCTAAATCGAGCATGCCAGACATTTTGGCAGGGTTATTTTCTTGGTTGGAAACCTCGAGAATCTAAGAAGTGGACATCCAATTTCGTGGTGTTCGATTTATCGGTTCCAAACTCGCGTGGAGAGCAACCTAGGGGCTTTTATCTTTTCTTAAGGCATGTTTATAAAATTTGGTTGTGTTTTTAACTTATTGTTTATATGACTCTCACATGCTATGCGTCAGAGATTACTTTCAAGTTATGATTTATGATTTTTGCACATATATTCGATCTCTCGAATGGTTAATCGTTGAGATAGAATATGATTTATATATCGTATGTTTATAATGCTATTATGTATATTCAATTAGTCAAATGATTAGCTGCTAGAAGCGAACATGTTTTATATACTACATGAGTTACGATTGCCTCATATATGATAGTTTAATCGAATGTTTATCCGTGGATTTTGATATAAATTATACACGTTGGAGTGTGTGAGATAGAGACAAACTAGCTTCGCCACTGTTTTTCATTGGGAATGAATATAGTATGTTTGAAAGATGATTTTAGAGGACTCGTCCATGTTGAAAGGAGGATTCTCAAGATTATTTTTGAAAAGACGTATAAGCATGGTGATCGAGCACTGAGATGAGACAAAGAAGGGGTAACGTCTCATTGGAATGAGCGACCAACCTTACCTTTGGAGTCATTGATGGTGACGCTTCCATGGCTTGTAGAGGTGGAGCTACTGTTTTGAAAAGGATAAATATTGGGATAGAATGTTTTAAAATAAAATAGCCCTTTTTGGAGTTTGGCAACTATATGATATTTGGATTGAGTTTGGGACTCAAGATTATGAGTCTGGGACTCAAGAGTGCTTTGGTTGTCCTGAGTCATTGTTGGGCACCCCGATAGAAATCTGTTGACTAGTTAAGGGCACAATTAATCCGGTTCGGAATCGGATGCAAGCTACCTATTTTAGCCTGTTGAGCCCCTAACAAAGGGCACCTATTAAGGCTATGCATGCTAGGGTAAAGAGTATCATGGGAAGACTCTCTACTCTCTAGATCCTTGCGCCCCATGAGCACGGGTGACTCTTCTATCCACAAGCACGAAATGTTTTAAGATGATCTGTGGAAGAGTAAGAGGTTGCTACTTTGTACTCGTAGCAAATTCCTATTAATAATATATGTCTGGGACATTAGTAGTAAGCAGTGAGAACTTACAACCCTAGAAGCATCTTCGATACGTAGGAAGAAGAACTAGGGGTGGTTTTGGGTGAGAGGCACACCTTCTCTTCATGAAAAATACTATATATGATATATGCTGTGAAACTGCCATGTGTTTATTCATGCCTAATAGTATAAACTCCCCTACTGAGTATTTTAAAATACTCACCACCCCCCAAACTTTGCGGGACTCGATGAAGCTTAGTGTGCGGGTAGAAGGGCCTACTCCGAAGTTTTATCGATGTGATTTCAAGGATTTCAACCGCACCGAAATGAGTAAGAACTCCTTATTATTTTTCTCTTGTGTGTTTGTACACGGACCGTGGTTCTTGGGGATATTATTATTATATCATCGCATAAGGCAGCTCCAGTCACGGGCCCAGGTAAACTCCGATATTTTTTTAAAAAGATAAATTTTATGTTTCCAAAATCCCTGGGCGCGACAGTTGGTATTTGAGCAACCAAGAAACTTTGTCTACAAATACATGAGGTGAAAAATAATGTTGAGTCTAGACTGATTTTTCATCTGAATCAGGGGGTGTAGCACATAAATTAATAAATATAATTCTGTTGGTGGTATATCTTGTAAGGTTGTGGAACCGCCAAGGAGAAATCCACCAAAAGCCCGTGGTATGGGACATGTGGTGTTAGTGGATAGCTACAAGGTTTGTTGTCCTTGTTTAGCATAAAGTTGTTTTTGAGGCGTCGCAAAATACTTGTGGTATGGGACGTGAGTACTAGTGGCCACTCAGAAGCACCGTTACGCATACACTTAAAGATATGTCAATGCAAATAATTAGGTAACATGTCTAGAAGGGTTGTGGAATTGCCACGGAGAAACCACCAAACACCCGTGGTATGGGACATGCGGTGTTAGTGGGCAACTCCAAGGTTAGTTGCGCTGCTATCACGTAATACTGTTTATGAAATAGCTAATCAAGAGAGTAATTACGTATATACTTCCAGATATGTTAAAACCAATAATGGAGTTTCTAGTTTTATGGTTTTGTTGCCTGATAATAATTGTGATTATCAAAAGGATTTTGCGTGTTTTGATTTTGAAAATGAGTGAGCGGGGTGTTGTAAAAGACACATCTCGTTTTAAGAAAGAGTAGTGTAGAAAAACTTGTTTGTGTGTGTGGAACAAACTGTTAATTCAAGGTGGTTACAATCGAGTAGTACTCCAAGGATGTGTCTAACCGTGGAGGAGGTAGACATGGTCAGATGACTTGACTTTTGTTGAAGTATCAGTTTAGAAATTAGTGACTCGAAGGAAAAGTGAAAAACTTATGGAAAATGGAGCTCAGTGTTTTAAGGAATTCATGATAGGTCAAGTTGGTGTGTTGTATCCACCACTATGTAGAAAAATGGTTGAGACGAGGGTGTTCGACATATGCTACAGTTATTTCTGGCAAAGTAAAGGAGATAAGTTTGGAGGAGTTGGACACACTATGGGTGCAGTAGAGCTTAGGAAATGAAAGGGACAACTTCAAGATCGGATGGTTAAAGACTTCATCCATCTAAAAGCTTTTCCTAGAGTAGCGCAAGTGATTTTGTGAAGAAGGAAGACAGATCTCTTCGATTAGCTACAATTGGCCAAGATGTTCTCTTGGAGTGATTCAAGATCTTGATGTCATCGACTGAGGATGCAAGAAGAGATATTTCAAGGGCTTCTTTTTGAACAAAAACCTTTTACACATAGTTTTACAATCTTGGAAAGCTCATCAGCTGCATGATGAATGCATTGAGTATGAATTCTGCCTTGAGTAAGTTATGCTTTTTGGGATATGATAGTTTAAAAGAAAGGAGTACCGCTTATGAAGCATTGGATGGATGGTTGTCTGCTGAATGGATTAGGCATATGTTGATGCATGCTTTACATTTTGTGTGTGGATGCTAATTGAGAAGATAGTAACAATGTGTTGCGTCACAAGACTGAAGAATGGATTACTTAAATGCTCGGAAGGAGCAAAAGTTATTGGAATAAGACATTAAGGTTTTAACCTAATGTGTGGCTTGGAAATAAGAGATTTTTGCAGACAAATTAGAAGTGAAGTCGGCATTGGATGAGTTCATCTTGAAGCCACAGGAAGAAGATGTGGAAGTGTGAACATTATGTAGAAAGCTTAACCTTGGCAAAGCTATGATGAAACTATTGGCCTTGGATAAGAATTAGAGATTCTGACAATACTTGAGCTAAGGAAGGAGCTATCGTGTGAAGTGTATAGATCTCAGTATGCAATTTAGCTTGGAGGAACAAAGAAGTATTAAGACCCAAAAAGGAATTTTCGGTTGGATGGAATGAAATGAAAAAGGATATAGGAGAGCATGTTTCGAGGTGTTTAATTGTCAGCGTCAACAGGTTAAAGCCAAATGGAAGGAAGGTTCAAGTACTCTTTAATTGATGGAAATTTCTGAAAGGAAGCAACAATATATTGCTATGAATTTGATTTCAGGTTTACCGAGGACAACAAGGACTTCATGGAGGAAGGCTTAGTGTCTGAGTACCAGCAGTATCAAGATACAGTGACTAAGGGCGACGCAAAGTTATGAATCCATTCAAGCAATAGTAGATCAAATAAGAGTGTACATCTTCTACCTCAGAAAAGGATAACTTCTTCAAATATGAAGAAAGGTGGTATGTGAAAGAAATGACAAGTCGATAAGGAGTACCATCATCGATAATCTAAGAGCAAGATAATTGGTTTATCTTTCAAGTTGTGGCAGGGACTTAAGGAAGAATTCAGTATCAGCCTAAGGATCAGTACACCCTTCCATTCATGGATGTGTGTAGTTAGTCAAAGAGGAAGATTCAAACAAAGAAGATATGTTGCGTGCTCGTGCGATGGATTAGAGAGAGCACCATTATGTTGAATAAATGTTGTGCGATAGAGAACACAAACATGTTGAAGGATAGGTTGGTGAAGCCTGAGTAATTGCAATATTGATTAGATTCGGCAAAGTTCATCAGAGTGCGTAGCAGAAGTGACATGTTTCAGGTGTCCATACTTGGGAAACACAAGTGAGATGTGTCTTAGACTAGACAGCAGTTGCCCAAGAACTTGAATTGAATTGTCTTCAGAGGAAAGATCTACCAGGAGTTTGGATTGTAAGGAACAAGGGTTGGACATCAGAGATTTCATTATGGAAAGGGTTAGGACAGCACCACTCTCGGAGGAAGTGACTTAGAAGCTTAGGAGTTAGAAAGAAGAGTGATGGAGAAGTGTCCTGAACTTTTCGATGTGTATAAGGTGCAAATTTTGAGGACGAAATTTCTATAAGGGGGGTAGATTGTAACGACCGTGAATTTTTGGTATGATTTCTTGCCTCTAATAAAACTATTTTCTAATTTTTTAATTATTTTAAATTATTTAGAGGCAGATATTTGGAGATTTTTTATATGGGTATGAAAGAGCTCGGTGAGACGAGCGTAACGAACTTAAGAACGCATAAAACGAAGGTCGGGAGTGAAAGTTATGACCTTGGGAAGTATGCCATATGGGCAGGACCCACTTTAAAAGTAAGAGATAACCTACCCATGTGCAGTTTAGTTTTAAAGAGCTCGACGATACAAGTCCATCAGTACCAAGAATGCGAGATTCTGACTTCGTGATAAAAAATTATCGCGTTTTGAAGTTAGATTAGTATTTGATTAAAATAATAATAAAATATTATAAAAAAATAAGAAATGGACAAAATAGTTGGCATCATTGATGACACAAGCAGCTTGCACCGAGCCACACAGAACAACGTGTGCATAATGCACGTTGGATGCTCGACGGGTCTGCGCGCGCGTCAAGCGCAGCAGTGCCGCATTTTGGGTCAGTGGTGACGCAAAAAGTGTTCCGTCTGTAGCCTTGGGGCACAGAAAGAGAAAAGTGTTTCAGGTCAAGGGGAGGTTCTGTCCATAGCCTATGGGCATAGAAAGAGAAAAGTGTTTCGGGTTAAGGGGAGGTTCTGTCCCTAGCCTATGGGCACGGAAAAAGAGTTTTTGGAGTCGATTTGAGTCCATTCTCTTCCTGTCAAGAGGCATTCTTACCTAAATCGAGCATGATGGACGTCGCTGCGAGGTTATTTTCTTAGTTGGAAACCTCCAGAACCCCAGAAGTGGACATCTAATTTCGTGGTGTCCGGTTTATAGATTTCGAACTCGCCCGGAGAGCGAGCTAGGGGCTTTTATCTTTTCTTAAGGCATGTTTATAAATTTTGGTTGTGTTTTTAACTTATTGTTTATGCAACTCTCACATGCTATGCATCAGAGATTACTTTCTAGTTATGATTTATGATTTCTGCACATATATTTGATCTCTCGAATGGTTAATCGTTGAGATAGAATATGATTTATATATCGTATATTTATAATGCTATTATTTATATTCGATTAGTCGAATGATTAGCCGCTGGAAGTGGACATGTTTTATATACTACATGCTTTACAATTGCCTCATATATGATAGTCTAATCGAATGTTTATCCGTGGATTTTGATATAAATTATACACGTTGGAGCATGTGAGATAGAGACAAACTAGCTTCTCCATTGTTTTTCATTGTGAATGAATACAATATGTTTAAAAGACGGTTATAGAGGACTCGTCCTTGTTGAAAGGAGGATTCTCAAGATTATTTTTGAAAATGTGTATAAGCATGGTGATCGAGTCACTGAGACGGGACAAAGAAGGGGTAACTATCTCATTGGAATGAGCGACCAACCTTGCCTTTGTAGTCATTGAGGGTGACGCTCCCTGGCTTGTAGAGGCGGAGCTAGGGTTTTCAAAAGGATAAGCATTGGGATAGAATGTTTTAAAATAAAATAGCCCTTTTTGGAATCTGGGAACTCTAGGATATTTGGATTGAGTCTGGGACTCAAGAGTGTTTTGGTTGTCTGGAGTTATTGTTGGGTGCCCTGATAGAACTCTGTTGACTAGTTAAGGGCACAATTAATCTGGTTTGGAATTGGATGCATGATACGTATTTTATCTTGGTGAGACCCTAACAAAGGGCACCTATCAAGGCTACGCGTGCTAGGGTAGAGAGTATCATGGGAAGACTCTCTACTCTATAGTTCCCGGTGCCCCATGAGCACGGGTGGCTCTTCTATCCACAAGCACGAAATGTTTTGAGATGATCTTTGGAGGAGTAAGGGGTCGCTGCTTTGTACCCGCAACAAATTCCTATTAATAATATATGTCTGGGACATTAGAAGTAAGTTGTGAGAGCTTACAAACCCTAGAAGCATCTTCGATACGTAGAAAGAAGCACTAGGGTTGGTTTTGGGTGAGAGGCACGTCTTGTTTTGTGAAACTGCCATATGTTTATTTATGCGTGATAGTTTAAACTCCCCTACTGAGTATTTTAAAATACTCACCACCCCCCATACTTTGTAGGACTCGACGAAGCTTAGTGTGCAGGTAGAAGGGCCTACTCCGAAGTTTTATCGATGTGATTTCAAAGATTTAAACAACACTGAAATGAGTAAGAACTCATTATTTTTCTCTTGTGTGTTTGTACACGGACTGTGATTCTTGGGGATATTATTATTATATTCTCGCATAAGGCAAGCGGCTCTAGTCTTGGACCCGGGTAAACTCCGATATTTTTGTGAAAAGAAAATTTTTATGCTTCCAAAATCCCGGGGCGCGACATAAAGAGTCAGCAGCATTGTTTGAATCATAATTAAATTGAGGTGATTTACCTCTTTTCATCGAATATCAAACTTTCTTGTACTTGAAAAAACCCATAATAAAATTATACCTTCTAATATAGAAGAAAATAAGATTGGCAATAATTCTAGTCCCCCCTTATCTTATATGGATAATTCAAAAAAATTTCATAATAATAAATTAAATGAATTAAGCTTGGGAAAAATTATTGTCCCTTATCCTAAGTAGGAGAAAAATGATAATATAAACATATCCAATAATTTAAGTATAAATGTTCTGACTAATAGTCAAAATGATATGAATATATCAAAAACTTTAAGTATAAATGTTCTGGCTAATAGTCAAAATGCTCTAATTCAAGTTCTAAAACCTATAAAAGAAAAAGAGAATAAGTCTCTAGAAAATCTCGATAAGATCTATAATGGATTAAGCACAAAGATGTTGTCTAATGAGTATCCTATAAATCCTTCCAAGGGCTTTAAACTCAAAAAGTAAAATAAATCTAAAAGGGCCAATAAGAAGAGAAAAAATGTAGAGAAACTTAAGGAAATTATTTGTCATAAATTTAGACAAAAGGGCCATTATGCCAATCGATGCAAAATTCCTAGACCTATAATTAATGCAGAAAACAATAATCTTAACAAAGATGTAATAATCAATTACATGTTATTAATACATTAACATTATGTGAAGGAGAATAGAAATTAAGTATTCAGATAGTCTATCTATATTCCATTCATAAATGCTGCTAGGATCAAAGACTGCATAAGTAACATTTCAGTCTTCTTCATAAAGAATATCAATAGTTGTAGGACGAGGGTAATAAGTCCTAGTTGGAGCTGTTGGGGTATTTAATTTTGTCTTCCCTTTAATATTAAGGTTGTTAATTGTATCAACAAATTTCAAGATGATTTATTAAATCAAGAATTCTTATTGAGAATTGATTGTTCTGCTACTAAGGATATAATTGAAAAAGATGTTAAAAATTTGGCTTCAAAACAAATATTTGCTAGATGGCAAGCAATATTATCTATTTTTTACTTTAGAATAGAACATATAAAGGGAGAATCTAACTCTCTTCTTGATTTTCTAACTCGTGAATTTCTACAAGGATGATGCAAGCTTGGCTTAACCCTAAGTCTAATAGCAATGGAAGGGGTAGAGGTAGAGGGAGAGGCCAATCTATGTCTCAAATCCCTACTTCACACAAATTTATGAACAATACTAAAGCTGAAAGCTCTAAATCTGTCACGCACCGGCAATGCTCGACCCGAGCCGAACCCGGTCCAGGGGCCGGTCAAGCGCACGGGGGCGACAAGGAGATTGAAAAACGATTAGCAGAAGACTTATGCCCTATTCACGGGCGATCTAATAAATATGGAGTAAACGCACCACTTTGAGCAAGAGTATATAGGTAAAAATAAGAGAGTTACTTTAACTCTAAAATAAACCACAATCTCAAACCCACATACTAATTAATCCATAGCCCACACTAGGCTCCAAAACTATGTCTCAAATAATCTAAAGGTAAAATGTAGCACAATCCAAAATGAGAACTACACCACATAGGTTCTAACATCATAGCAAAATCAAAGAAACAAGCCACATAAGAGGTCTCCACATCTACTCCCAAGTCCTCTCTGACCTTTCCTCATAGAGAGGATCATGTCCATTTACGTGTCAAGCCACACAGCCCCAAAGCAAAAGCACAAGAAAGATGGGTGAGTATAACAAACTCAGCAATGGTTTTTAATATAACTATAATCATCAGAAACACGACAGTATCATAATATAACAATTCAGATCAATGATTAACAAGATGTATCAATTTCTGATCACACATACACATCACCAAAACCTGCATCATAGTGTCTAAATTGCATAGTTCAGACTATTTAAAATATCAATTATACCGCATGAGAAGTGTGTCTACTACACATTCAAATCATGCAATTCAACATCATATAAACCTGCATAAGTTGTATCTCTAACATACATTTCAGATCATGCATCAACATCATATAAACCTGCATGAGATGTATCTCTAACATACATTTCAAATCATACATCAACATTCTCATCTATCAGGTATGTATAAGTGTCTCACACATACTAGTCTAACATGCAAGTCCATACACATAGAGAATAAACCTGCTCTTCAAGGCTGAAGCCCTCGAGCAAGCACTTATCAAATAGACATGCTCCTCAAGGCCAACGCCTTCGAGCAACTCCTGCTCCTCAAGGCCAACGCCTTCAAGCAACTCTTGCCCATCAAGTCTAAACTCCTGGGCAACCCTGCTTGTCAAGACTAAAGTCCCAAGCAACAATACCTAGTAAGCCGGTGCACTCGGACAAACCAGCTGGATTCTCAGGGTCCAGATAATCATAATAATCTCAATTCGCAAGACAAGTACACAACTCGTCCCTACATAATTATATTTAACTAGACTCAACCCGGGGAGTGCACATGTTCCACACACAGGAACTCAAATCGAAAATATGTCCTTTCGGACTAATCAAGTTTCGATTAAGCCAACGACCGATTAATCCGGCATGCAATTTCACCACATTGCATCCAATCGATCAAACTCAGTTAATCTCGATAAAGCCTCAATTAGAAATCCGTTTTCATGATGCATACAACATGGTACATACATGGGCAAGGCATACATGAATCCTAATTCATTATAAGTACTTTCATCAGCCCCTCATGCATCATTCATAATCATAATATTAAGCCTTATCATAATCATTAACCTCACATGTGTGTGTGTGTATATGATAGAAACACCTCACTCGATGTACATCAACATGCTTTGTAATTAACTCACCATCACACTACATATGCGCATTAACATTAAATTATGGATTCCAGCGGAAATCATAGGAGAAGAACCATTAAAATTATAACTCAAGTTAAAACCTAACCACATGCTAAACATTTGTAAGCTCACTCACCTCATACTTGAGTCTAGGCATAACACTAACATTCACACCTCATTTAACCACATCCTATAATGACATATCAATCCATTAGCATGCTGTAACTCTACTGATAACATACTTAAACCATAGGAATCAACCACTCATAACTTCAAGATAGCAATTCCAACAAATATATACAACTACAAGCCATTTCACATAACTTTAAATATACACCACAACTTCTAACATCAATAGTATGCTCTTCCACTAGCTTACCTTGGCCCAAAACACTCTATATATACATAAAAATAATATTTCAGAGTAGAGACATCGAAATAAATAACATACATACAATGGTAAATTTTTGCAGTGTAGTTGTTTGAACGCCCCCCAGGGCCGTTCAATCGACTAAACAGGAAAAATGTTAAAATTACAGTGTTGCCGTTCGAACACCCTGCAGGGCTGTTCGAACACCAACAAGGCAGATTCGACCTTCTTTATTTCAAATTTTCAAACTGAAACTCTATTGATGAAACTTAAAATTTCCATCTAACAACTCAAATGTCATTACAATTCCATCATACCTTCCAAAAAGCTAATCTACCTCATATTAAGATAAAGCCCTAAGAAATCGGGACAAGAAATTACCATTTTCTAATCTCACCATTAAAGCACTAAATCAAGTAAATCCATTTCAAATAAACCATAAAATCGAGATTTTTACCATAGAAAAACAGAGATTTCAAAGACCCATTACCTTATCACTTGATTAGGTTTGGATTTGACGGTCACCCTTCTTAAAAACCTTTCAAAGACATAGAGTTTAAGTTAAACTCCATTAAAATCGTTTTAACATTGAAAATCTTATTGAAATCTTAGATCTAGGGTTTGTTAAACATAAAAAACGAATTTTTAGATGTAGGGTTTGAAGTAAAGAAGTAAATAAGTGGTTTTGATGTTTAAAATCGAATCAAATCAAAGGGGAAATGATAGATTAAGAACGGATTAGGAGAAAATCTAGGATTTAAGCTTAATTAAAGAAAACATACCTTAATCTCCTTCTAATTTAGGCCTAATTGAGGAACTAGGCCCTAATCATCCTCTCCCAGCCTATTCCCAAAATGGAAATGACTTAGATCTATCTATTTATAGTAGGGCTTGGGGTGTATATAAGTAATTAGTGGGGTATGAATAGAAAATTTGGGCTAAAAATGAGTATTTTGACTATTTGAGCACTAATTAAACCTAGGAAAATTATGAAAATTTATATAAAAGCTTGTGTTGATGTCTGGGTTAATTGGTCCAAAAACCTCAATTTCACTGGTGGGGCCACAGGGGGTCCCGCCAAACCCTAATTTTCGGAAAATTAGTGAAAAATTAGAAAAATCCCAAAAATTCAGTTTTGACCCAAAACTACTTAAAACCAATAATTGTAAAGTTGGTTTTAATTGAAACCATAAGAAATCCCATTTATTTTCGAAACCATCGAATAAATAAGAAAACTCTTTAACCACGCAACCACCAATAAATAATCATTAAAATAAACCGGTTTAAGATCAATGATCTTACAAAATCAATTAAGGAGGTTCTTATGTCAGAATCTAAGAATCCCTTCTTAAAGAAGTCCAATTTCATTCCAATTATGACCCTCATTAAAGAGGATATTAAATGGATCAATGATCCCAATTATATAGCACAAAAATATATTGACAGTGCTCATAATCTCCTAATTAGAGGTAATAGCCATGGAAGGGGTAGAGGTAGAGGTAGAGGGAGAGGCCAATCTATGTCTCAAATCGCTACTTCACACAAATTTGTGAACAATACTGAAGTTGAAAGCTCTAAATCAGTTAATGAGGTTCTTATGTCAGAACCCTAGAATCCCTTCTTAAAGAAGTCCAATTTTATTCTAATTATGACCCTCAATAAAGAGGATATTAAATGGATCAATGATCCCAATAATATAGCACAAAAATATATTGACAGTGCTCATAATCTCCCAATTAGAGGAGGAAAAGCTAGATGGATTTATGAATCCATACTTATTGAGACTTATTCAGTCACAATTACTCATACAAGGAGAATAAAGGATAATCCTAAATCTACAATTGCTTATAGCAAAGTTTATATTCAAAATGTTCTAAAAATTTTAGACTGGGGCTTAGACCCTAACAAATGCAGAAGCCTCCAATCTGTGGGACATATTGAATTTAATTACTGGGATTATATTGATGCATGGAAAAACTCATTTTTCTATCAAAACCGAGTCAAAAAACATATTTGGTTCCTATCTATAGCCAACAATATAGTTTTACCAGACTTGCCAAATTGGTTCTATCATTGGTGGGCAAATTTTGGCCCAAATGAAGATTACTTTCCTGAATTATATAGGACACAATATTTTGCTTATCAGCAAATTAATAAAATTTTGGAGAATTTTCCTGGACAAATGATGTTATCTTTCATCATAACTTTCAATCTCCCATAGATTTGGGCATATGAATGTGACATAGATGACTTGAGCTTGCCATGCCTAGCGAGAAGGTTCTATTATAGATGGTGGCATAGTATGCCAGACTGAGATAAAAAATTAGAAGAAATTAAGTTTTCTATTGAGAAATCAAAAAGGGAAATGAAGTCCCAAGAAGAGACCATTTCTGATCAGAAATTGAATCCAATGGATATTTTGAAGAAAAAGTTGTAGGTTAAATATCGAGGCTTATCAGCCAAAGAATAAAAAAGAAAGCACGAGATATCATGCAACAACAATTATTGGCTATATTCTTAGATGAAGAAGAAAATACTATGGATGATAAAGAAATAGAGGATTTTGCTCAAAGCAATGAAGATATGGATGAATATATCGGAGAACTAATACATCTTTATAAAGATGACATAAAAAATTGATGCAAGATGACAACAATTGCTCCATAAAGTAATTTACTTTATGTTAAAGATTCTCTCAAGATAAGAAGACCCTAAAGTAATCTACTTTATGAATTATTGCACATGGAGCATTATTGAAGACAAGGACTAAAGACATAAAGTAATCTAACTTTATACATTATCCACATGGAGCATTATTGAAGACCAGGACCATTGCATAAATTCATCTATCTTTATGCATTATTGCTGACAATTCTTAAAGAGGATTCTTTTAGATAGATATTCCTATCTTTATTTTTTTTCTTTATTATTTCTTTTATTTGTACATTACTTTTTTTTTTATTTCTTTTGTACATTACCCAAAGTTTCTATATAATGAGACTGCATTGAAATAAGGAGGACACGCCTTTTTCTTCTAAGCCTTTCTCCGGCAAGCTCTTCCTTAAGCTCTCTCTCTTTCTTCTCTTGTAAATCTTTTCTTTCTCTTTTGTAATCTTTCTTTCTATCTCTTATCAAAAAAAAATTTTGTTAATAAAGTTCTTTTCTTTTATCATCCTCTTCCTCCTCTCCATCTTCCACCTAAATTCTCTTTCACATTAATTTTTTTGATATACACATGCATATATTAAACATTATATATAGATTTCATGTCTCCCAAGTTTTAATTCTTTCAATTTAATATATTATTTTTTCTTTTTTCATGTACAACTATATGAGGCTTTTTGTTGGAGGAATTATATAATGTCTCATGACATCTAGTTCATTTGATTTTCTAATCTAACAAATTAGACTACTTACTAACCATATTAGTTTTAATAATTTTCCTCTAAATACCTTTGGGTCACTAATTATAAAACTAAATAATAATCACAATGCATAGCAACTCGACTCGGCTTGAATTAGACTTGAGTTCGAAATTGAAATTTTAAGTTCAAGTTTGAACACTCTAAAACTCATTGATACTCCTCTCGTTAACACCCCTATAAACATAGAATCGACATAAATTGAGTAGGAGCCACCCAATTCCACTATTTTTGTATCAGGGTAAAAAAAATTTAAATAATTAAATTTCCGATTTCATTCAGCTCCTGCCTTGATTCTGCACAATGAATGACATTGTTCACTTTTCATAGCATTAGGAAGCTACTAACCCATTATTCTACAAAATCTAACCATTAGATTACCAAACCTAATTCTAATTTTGCTCACTCCGACCCGACCCAATTCCTATTATTGTGATAAAGTGGGGTTCGGCAAGTTTAGCAAATTTCAAGAAGTTTAGGGTTATATGTTACCCATTTTTCAATTTGAATCAACCCAAGAAAGGTCGGTGATCATTTTCACGGTAGTCCGAAAGTTTGTCCGGCTTTATAAAGGCAGGCAGGCAGCTCACCCACCGTCGACACCTCCCACCTCTCTGCGACTACGAGGCCCCACCCAAACCGGATCCGGATCTAAATCTGCAAATCTCCGTACCCGAAGGCCAAACCCCACACTGCAGGACCCAACGAGGGATCGATCGAGCGGGCGGAGCAGAAGAAAGATCAATTAAGCTTGGTCATTGACCATCGCTGGAAATCTCGGCGGTTTCAGGTATCTGGCTGGCAAGATTGAGAATCAGAGACAAAGGGGAATCATCTGATAATCGAACCGCATTTTTTGTGTCATTGAATTTATTTGCGTTGGTCTGGGTGTTCTGAATTGTGATGTGTGGAGTGGAGGCATTTGGAAACGAGTGAGATCTCTTTTGATGACATTTCGTCTTTGTTCTGCTAAATTTTTTGATGGGTTTTTAATGGAACGTGATAATGTGGTTCATGTGAAGTTTTGAGTTCGTGAGCCCTTGAATTTGATGGTTCCAGGATTCGGGATTTTGAGATTATCAGCTAAATTCCATGAACTTAAGACTATTATTTAGTAAGCGTAGCTGTTGTTTTTGGAGAACGGATGGTGGGACACTAGGATGTCTTGGACTCATGGTGGCTAGGCGGGTATGGTAGGTGAGTGTTAAAGGAAGGAAAAGAGAGGAGATGGTAGAGATTAGCATAGAACCTAAATGCATCGAAGAGAACAATGCTAACGAGGATCAGAGCAAATTTAGCCAGCCAGTTCTTCGCAGGGAGCCATCTTTCTCACGATGGTACGATGAAAATGGCGTTGAGCATGTTGATGGGCCTTTGGGAAATTCTAATGAAAGTTTAGAAGATTGCGATTTTGAATTGCCTTTTCTGCAGACAGATTCATTGGAGGAAGAGGGTAACTTGAATAGGCAGAGGCTGTCTTTGGTCCAGTCTCATGGGAGAAGCTTGAATTTAAATGGGGCACTTAGTATGGGATCTGTGTCAAATGGAAATGGGAAGAATTATGTACCATTTGATATTGAGAACAGTCCTGAAAGAGAGCTGCAGATTTCCGAGACTTGTAATGTTGATCTGTCAAGGAAGCTTGGACCAAACCACCAGAATCAGAATGATGTTTCCATGGGAATGATTCTGAAGACATTGTTTTTAATAGTCATATGGTATGTGTTTAGCACATGCTTGACAGTGTAAGTATTTGTTCTTTACCATTCATATGAATTGTTTCCTGCCTTCTTTTGTTTTTTTGTTTTTTTAAATGATATTTCAAATTTGTTAAATGCGTTGCCTTCAAATTTTTGTTAGGTATAATAAAGAGCTATTGGGTGAAAATCTGGGGAAGTTCCCTGCGCCCTTGTTGATGAATACTGTACATTTCTCAATGCAAGCAGTATTGTCAAAGATCATTGTGCGGTACTCGAAAAACTTGCAGCCTGATATATCAATGTCATGGAGAGATTACCTCATTCGAGGTTTGACTTGATTTTAGTCTTTTGTCCTCTGGTATCATAGAACTAATGATCTTATAGATGCTCAGTTCATGATAACTGATATGATACAGACAATTAACTTAAATACCCTGGAACTCTTTCACATAATTATTTTAAAAGTTTCTGCTGTTTCTTGTATCCTAATACCACTTGTTCTGATGAAAGCATTTACCTGGCATTCAACGGCTATAAAATAAGTTTTCAATGATATACATTTTTGAGAGACAGACTTAGTCAACAATGTAAGGATTTTAAGAGAGAAGGGGTGACCAAGAGCAGGAAAAAAAATCATTATATGCTGGCATACAGGCAGAGCATTATAAATGGTAGTAAAAGTGAAGGCAAGCGTTGGTAGAATGAAAAAGAGAGAAGATCTCTTCATGTTCTCATCAAATCCACACCAATTTTGAGCGGCAAACCAGCTCTCTTTATGCAAGCAGAACACCTCATGCCAAACATGGCCCTTGTTAAACCATGGGAAAAAAGACAAAAGATGCTGCTCTTGACTGTATATACCCCCACCTACAAAGTAGAATGGAGGAATTCCCAAGAGGCCACAAGTAAGGTGGCCTATGTTGACGTGTTATTTTGTGTTGTAGGATCAACACAATAGTTATAATGCTAAATGAGGTTTGGGTAGAAATCTTCACCTGCATATCATCTATATAGGGTTTAGATAATGAGAATCCATGGGTGGTTATGAACCAACAGTCCTCTTCATTTGATATATTTCCTCTTGTCAGCTCATGAAACAATGGGGTACTGGGGTAAAAAGAATGTGAATAAAGAATGGATAATTGCACTCAAATTAAGTAAAGAAGAAGTATAAATTATGAAGAAATATCTGTACTCATATTAACATTATTGTTGACCACGTAGAATTTAAATTCCTACATTTTCAAATTTGCTATATATCATTTAATACATCATATCACTGCTAATAGCTGTGATGCAGAATAAAATATGTTGTTAAACATTTGAAAATCTGCAATCTTTGGCTGAAAATATAAATAGTCTTATTGCAAAATAATCACATTGATGATAATATACATATGGCAACTTCAAACCTTTTCTCATGCTGCTATTTTACTTTCTGAAGGTATACATTTGTTTGCATTCTATAATTATGATAAATCATATTAATCAATCATATCCTTGGCACGTCCATGTTTTCTTGTTCAGTTAATTGCTGTGGTATTTCTTCTAGGTTGTGGTGATTATCTCCTCTAATGTTATGGTACTATATTTCCTGTCAAATATATGCTTAATTTATTACTTTGTTACCCTTTCAACAACTAATGCTACAGATGGACTTTGACTTCCACAGTTGTACCAACTGCTTTGGCAACGGCATTTGATGTAAACCTTAGCAATGCCTCACTTGTTTTTATCTCTGTTACCTTTGCTACTATGGTTGGTTTGCTCGTCTCTCATTTATAATTTTCTTCTTTCACTATAAAAGTCAGCTCGTGCTGATAAAAATAATAATGATATAATCATGTATTATCTCTTTGCAGTGTAAATCTGCAGCACCAATATTTCTTCTTTTGTTTGCCTTTGCATTCAGGTGAGTCCTTTTCTTACCTTGCTGTTTTTCAGATCGTAAGTCATCAACTTTTTTCAAGATATGCATATTAAGAATTGTACATAGCAGAGAGCTCAAGAGAGAATAGCAGAGCTGAATGCATGTGCATGGGCCCATCTTTGTTTTATTAGCTTTTGCAGTCTATTATCAAGAGTTCATCAAATAATTAGATCCTTTAGCACTTAAGTTGTTTATTATACAAACAGCCAATCATTTTTCTCCTTTTTGAGCTGTATATTTAACAAACTAAGCAACTTATTGTATTTCCTTTTCCCTTTTCTGCATAGAAAATCGCTCTTTTCTTTAAATGGAGAGAAAATTTTGATGTGATTATCTAAATTGTCAACATTTCATTTTGTTCTCTTTTCTAAGGTTTCTTTTATTTTGTAAGGTTGGAGAGACCAAGTTTTAAGCTTCTTGGTATCATACTTATCATCTCTATTGGGGTATTGTTAACGGGTATGTACCATTTTTCCTTAGTTGTTTTTCCTTTTTTCCTGTTAGTAATAATATAGCCTGATAATTTTTTATGTATTTTCATGATCAAGAATTGTCACCAAAAAAATTTGTGATGATTTTCATATTGAGAGGACTCTAGTATCTTGTTTGGCGGAACTGTGATATTTTTTAGAACTTATACTGACCTGTTTGGCAGTGTTTCAAATTATGCAAACTCAACATGCCACACTGCAAACACCATATAAAATAGGCATCAGTCCTGTCTTTAAAAATGTTTACCTCTTTCACATAATAGTGCACATATCCCAGAGAAATTAATTTCTCAGTCAAATACATACTAATTAAAATATCTATTATCATCTACTGTTTCTAACATAATCTTTTTATGTCTCTGTTGTTGTCCCATTCTGTAGTAATGGACCAAGTTGATGATGATCAGCAAGATTATTATTGATCTGTTCATCTTGCTCATGCTGTAATCTTTGATGCCTTCTATGCTCAACCTATTTAATTATATTTGCTCCTTTATCTCTGTAATATCAGCCACAACTATATTTACTTCCTTTATTATCTCAAATAAAAGTATGTAACGTGAATACTACAATAATTAATCTCTGTTTGCATAACAGGGAGTGCTGAAGTAGTATTTAAAAAATTTGAAATTGCTCCTTAGGACCCAAACATCCAGTCAGTGACATTTCCCAATGGTGCATTCCTCGTATTTGAATAATTCTTAACTCCAAAATCTGTAAGATGTTACCTAACTCCATGATAACATGCAAAATGATACCTGTATGCATATCCTGAATCAAGAGGATAGCATTTACCTAACCAAGAAAAAAAATAGATAGCTTTATATGTCATAATAAAAATAGAAAATTGGGCTTATACTTTCTAAAACATAAAAAGCTTCACTTACTGCACTTGCTAATACTGTAGCATAATCCTTCCCACCCTACAATTACATATGCAAGTTTCATATCAAATAAATATGCTGCCTGCATATTTTGATATTATTGGCCTTTACAATTTCAATACTGAGGTTTGTCATTGCTAGGAACTTCTGCTTCTATGTATGAACCATCTATAGATCCAATATAATCTCATGGTATTGAAAAGAATTTTTAGAATAATAATATGTGAAGGTAACAAAGTAATATTTCTGTTATTGCTTTAAGAACCTGAAATGACACTTACTTGTAATATTCTGGAGTATCTAGGGGTGATAAAGATATATACTTAGGTGCCAATTCAAATAATGGATTAAGCACCAAATTGACCTACTATGTATTTCACCAAGTGTTGGAATTGACCTTACATGACTTGATTAGAATCTCCACTTACGGTGATATAAAGACAGGTTTTAATTGTTTCTTATAGACATATGTGATCCCTTTAAGAAGGTTTACCTCTTTCACCTAATGGCGAAGTATAACAAATGATTGTTGATCCATCCTACATATTTGAAAATTATGGATTAACTCATGCACAAAGCTCTCCGCATTTCTAAGAACTAGTTTTTTTTGCTATCTTGATTTAGAATGGACCAAATGTTGGAATCAAACCAACATGACCCGATTAGAAGCTCCATTTTCGATGATATAAAAAAGAGTTTCTTAGAGGATTTTTCCATAAAGAGATTTGAGGTATAACATAATCGCAGAAATGTGTGATGGTTTCATGTATTCCTAGAACTAGACCCGGGCACATGAGAAATCCCACACAAGTGGCAGGAATTTATCCAACTAACCCCCCTTCTTCCACTTTATCTCCGTCAACCCACTGAACCAACTCCTCCTCTGCCTCCTTGGAATTTGGCTGGGCTGGCCGTAACCCAGTCGTGGAGCCATTTAGAAATTTACTTTTTTTCCTTTATAGGCTGTCATCTTAAAAAATGAACTCAGAAACATCTTCGAGTACTTTAAATTAACAATGAGTTTTATTTTTACTTAATTTTGAGCTTTCTCAGGCACCAAACAATCCTCATACTTTTATTAAGGTGGCTCACCCCTTTTTATGTGCAGAAATAACATCCAGTCGACGGCTCACAACTCACAGCTTTGTCAACTGTGAGCTGTTATTTGTGAGCTAGAAACTGTCAATTGTTAATTGCACAGTATAGTGGTGAGCCGACGCTGGAGGATGCTGTTGGAGAAGAACATGTGTTTGATTGTTGACACTTACTAGATTTAAACCTGCTATATTTTACCTATTTCTCTCTTGGGTTTTTTCATTTAAACCCGCTTTATTTCCCTGTTCCTCTCTTGGTTATTTTCGTATGGTTCAGTGCATATATTGAGAGAGATAGAGACACAGAAAATGTTGTGTTATTGCCCCTTTTACTACTGTAAATTTGACAGCTATGAGCAAGGAATGTTGTATTGGATATCCGATATATATTCTAGAGATAAAGTATTGGATATATATATCAAATATATTGTGTAAAATAATGTTGATGGTCTGAAAAGGATTTTCAAAATGTAGTTTCACAAAGCAATTAAAATAGCAATACTAATCTTAGACATGCATAGGATCATGAGAATATACTTATACTAACATAACTTATGATATTGGCGATCTAATAAAGGGCATTCAACAAAAAGAAATGCATATTAACATCTAGAAAATTAGTCTCAAATAAACATAAGGATATGAGAATATACTTATGTGACATAATAAACATGAAAAAGTTAAAAACATGATAGATAATGATGAAGTCGTTGGATGAGCAGTAATAATGTAGATGGTGGGTATGATTTGAAGTGTATATTTGGATGATCTATTGAGAGATGCCTTGGAGTTTTGGGCTTCTCATTCAACATTGTTTTTTTAATTAAAAAATAAATAGTAAAAAGATTAGGCAATATATCCTGACACATCCCTGATATAATCCGACACATTGCTAATATATCCTAACACATCGCCTGTGTATCTTGATATATTGCTGATACATGGAATCTGCTCCAAAAGACAAAATTTAGTATATCGTGTATCAGGTTCTTCTCCGATATTGATATATTGGTGTTATGACTTTCCATGGTTGTGAGCTATCAGCTTTAGTTGCGTGTTATCTCTACATAGTAAAAGGTGATAGACACCATTAATAGAAGTTCGAGGTTTGGTTGGTGTTGGAGAAAACTCAAAATCTAAGTAAAAATGAAACCCATTGATTTTAAGTAGTTGATGGTTTTTGAGATTGGAGCATGTAAAGTTAAAAAGTAAACTTTTAAATGTTTCCACTACTTGTTGTGGTTAGTCCAGCTGGATTCCGAGGAGGAGGTGGAGGAGTAGTAGGCAGAGGATGAGGAAGAGGAGGTGGAGTTGGTTCAATGGGTTGGTGGAGATGGTGTGAAGGGGGGGGGGGGGAGGGTGCTAGTTGAACACTTGTGTAGGGTTTCTCATGTGCCCAAGTCTAGTTCTGGGAATACATGAAACCATAACATTTATGGGATTATGCTATACCTCCTGTCTATTTATGGATAGGAGAGTAACATTAACCAAAACTACTTAATAAGTAAATTCCATTGATCAAAGCTTGTTGAATTAGGGCATAGCCCCGACATATATGTAGACTTCATAACGCTAGTCTTAATTGAATTCATAACTGATAATGGGCCTAACAACCAGCCTAAAGCCCAACAAGATTAAATAAGAAATAATACTCTAATATTAATTAAATTACTTATCTTCCTTTAAACAATCCATAACTTAGTGGACCTAGGGTGGGTCATTACATTCCACCTTTGTTTCTGCTCCACCTTGTTCTTGAGGCGGTTTCTGTTCTTGTGCCATAAAAATAGGCCCAGCAATGCCTCCAATTTACCCGTTTTATGGGTTCCACATTTTACCATGAATGTGCTGGCAAATTATCTTTCTGTGCCATTGATTTTTATGGGCCTCAGCCTCTGCAACAGCGACCTGTGGGCCCTATGCCTGGGTGCATTGAGGGTCCTGACCATCACGATAGCAGTCTTCTTGTCTCTAGGCGATTTCTTGTACTCGAATTTGTGACAATGCGACCGTATATGGGGCCAAGAAAACATTGGCCCTATCTCTGTCTGTATCAGCTGGTGCTCTTCAATTCTTAGGGTACAACTACTGGAACCACCGGAGAAGATCCACTTCATCCATCAGCCTTGAGGACAAGGCCAAGCGGAAGCAGTGGTGGAATGTTATGACCCAATGGGCCTGGCCCATTCCATCTACTTGCTACCATCCAGATCTTTTTAGAGTCTTATTAGAAGTCTTTTAAAGCTTCCTAGTTTTGTAAAATTTAATTATGTTTTATTTAAGGTAATATCCTAGTTGTCTTTTATTTCCTATTTACGGTTATCCTAATTAGGGATAGGCTTAAAGTCTATAAATTGTGCTTGTACGTACTATTCAAGTCATGAATGGAGAAATTAAAATAGTTTAGTAGTTTATTTACCTTTTACCCTAGCTCTGTATCTTCTGCCCTTATGAATTTACTATGATGACACAACACCCTTGTGAACCACCGGATTCACAACACATTTTTGTGCCTCAGAGGTATTTATCCAATCTGTCCCTGTTTACCTTGGCTTTTTTGATCAAGTAAGAAATTGTATGAAAAAACAAATAAGACAAGTTTGATCTCATTTCTACCCATATCTGGACACAGATTTTACCTGTTGTGTTTCATATCTTATTTGGGACATTTACAAAGAAGCATAATGAATGATTTCTCTATGAAAACCATAATAGCTATTTCAATGTAATTTACAAACATGATTTAGTCATTATAAACATATATCTTAAAACAGACGGTCAAGGGCTTGGCCACACCCAATTGATTTGATGAGAAGAAAAATCATGGGGCCTTTTTTTTTTTTCTGTTTTCTATAGTATTTTTAGCTATTGGAAGGAAGGTTGAGTCAAGGATTTTTGACCCAACCTCTGTCAAATGCCTTTTGGACCCATTTGCTTTCCCAAAATATATTTTGAGAGAGAAAAGGCCCAAAATACTGCTATTAGACATCTTATAATTAAGAGAGGTTTCATGGTTCAAGGAAGTTCATCTAACCTGATTTATATTTATGGTGTGTTTTGTATTCCAAATTTCTGATTTTCCTAGATTCATCTATTTTTTTTGCAGTTGCAAAGGAGACAGAGTTTGAGTTTTGGGGCTTCGTTTTTGTTATGCTAGCTGCAGTCATGTCAGGATTCCGCTGGTGTATGACCCAAATTCTTTTACAGGTACGATATGTAACTTTTGTGTAGACAGTCTTCCCTTATGGTTTGGAACTTTATGATATATTTATTTTATTGTCAAGGTAATAATAATATAAAAGAAGTTGATGAAGGTATTTGTGGTTGGCATACTTGGCTGTGTCAACCTCCTTTTGTGACCTTGCCAATTCCACTTGGTGCTTGCCTTTTTCTTTGGGGAAGCCTGCAAAGAGGATGGAGTGAGGTGTTCCCCCCTCCCAGCCCGGTAATTGCTGGCTTTACCCTCACCAGCCAGATGTCTATCATGCTCCACTGCCTCCATTGATTGATGCGATGTCGAGCATGTAGCATGGTTCACAATATCTTTTATTGAAGATATATCAGTGACCCATAGATAGAATATATTGAAGATGTATTGTAGATATTGGAAAAAAATATTAGTTATCCAAATATGATGTTTCCACTTCTATTTTTTTAATCTAAGCATGTGTTAACATAGGGAGGTCATAATTCTAATCTCAAACAATCATAACGCCGTGTGAGTACACTTATACTAACATAAATTCTGGTCATCAAGCAAAAAGTGTGATCAATAATAATAGAGAACAATAAGCTTGAAGCTAGTGTCAATGATTAAGTGGATAAAATAATGTTGTACATCTAAACAAAACTTCCTAGTAGAATATATATCAATAATAGCTGGAGTGACATGGGGGTTGGAAAAATGCCTGACCATTAGAAGACTGAGCATATAGGGAATTCAAGAGGGCACAATATTGCTCCCACGTCATTTGTGGCCTGCTGCTAGAGTGAAAAATTGGAGGAAGGGACTCGAGCTAGGGGGTCATGGGTGAGGTCTGAAAGGGTTCTAACATATTGGGAATGTCTGCAATATTTTGCCAACACCTCAGAGGAGGATATATTTTTTCCTAGTATCTTATATTTATAAAGTGACCGATACTGATATTTCTGAGACATTGCGAACCATGGTGCGGAGAAGCTAATGTGTACACGTGGGTGGTTTTTAATAATTTACCATTTGTATTTTGAAGATTACCATTAGATGGAATATTTATTTTGTTATGAATGCACATGTCATCTCTTCAACTCTGTCATTTGCAAAAGTAACCGTTTCCGAAAATCTCTCCATCTTGATGATCCCACAATCAAGTAAAAGTTAAAAAATAACAAATAGAATAGGTGGAGTTTACTTAAGAAAATGGTTTTCTCTAGTTAGTTAAATAAGAACAAATATGCTATAGCCCATAATAGTTTCTGGGCTATGAAGGAGTCTTCATTTTAATATTAAAGAATTTTATATTACATAACGTCTTAGATGTTTTTGGTCTCGAATGTCCCTTTGTTGCGATTTATGTAATTGAAGAAAATTCATATTTTTGTTTTTCACATTCCTATCCATTTGCAAAATATTGATGTAGAAAACTTCTAAAATAATGTAATATAGAAGGACATTTGAAAAATAATTGAATATATTCAAATGCTATGCAACCGAGGTTGGTCTCATGGGGACAAGCTCTTGGCTGAGAATCTACCCTGCAATGGCCTAGTCGCATTGCTCAACCAGCAGCCTACTCGGCTGGCTTCGAGCTCTAACATGCATGTTAGCATGACATTGACCATCTCTATGCAACACTCTGCCTTCAAAAGCTGCCAAAATCCTTCAGGATCTCTGGAACCAATTGTCATGGGGACAATCTCTTGACTCAAAATCTGCCGTGATGGCTTGGTTGCACCTCACAACCAGCAGCTTACTTGGCTAGCATTCACTTAATTATTGCAACACAACACCTAGGAAAAAGCGGCTCTGCCCCAAAATCTTATTCCAATAACTCTTTGGTTGATTTACTATGGCCAAGACCCTCTTGCCCCCAATCCCAAAGGACAATCGTGCACTTGCACATAACTGCACCTTTTTGCGAACTAGCCCCCCTACCCAACTCATCTCACAGCTCTCAGCCCTCTCTTACTGATTTATGCAATGCTGAATGGCCTCTCATATAGACCATCTGCCCCTTATATTGAGTGGAGGGTCCAACAAAGACGAGTACAACTAGAAATCCATTGTTCCTTTACTACTTCATCATATGTGAGTCCCAACCCGAGTACAACTTGGAAACCTGCTCACAGCCCACCCAAGACCTCTATCCGGAGTTCCAGCCCTCCTAGGATTCAGCCTGCTCTTTCCTTCTAGAATCCCGTCTTCATCTAGCAGCCTTTAATCTCGTACTCCAGCTCAAAGTGCTATACTTACATGCCTCTTGCCTCAGTGGAGCCCGCATCATGTCTGTTGGATAATTTGTCAATCTGCATTATAGCCTGTTTGGGCTGATTTGAGCTTGATATACATTGTTGGGTCGTTCTTTAATATCTTAAGCTTTTAAGGCAACTTGGATTCTAACATGGTATCAAAGTCAAGAGGTCCCGATTTCAATGCTCACCCCTGCCTTTGTATTCAGTGCATATGCAAGCATCTACATCCGTTAATTATGCTTGCCCGTATAGGGGGTGTTGGATAATTTGTTTATTTGCATTATTCAGTTTGGGCCAATCTGGGCTTGATATACATTGTCGAGTCTTTCCTCAACAACTTAAGCTTTTATGGCAACTTGGTTTGTATCAATCTCCACCTCTTGCATGAAGTTTGATTGCTACTAGGATTTGGCCATATTGGACAGCTTATTCGCATGCAACCATTACCTTCCAGGTTTCCACTTGCACTGGGATTCCGCTCACACTCCTAGTCGTGCTAGAATCCTTGCCGGCAACTAGCAACTAGCAACCAACCTTCTTCCTATGCACACTCGGCCAACTGTCTTGCACAAGCACACTGCTTGCACATCCAGTTGTGGCTGCGCGCATGTGAATCATGAATCCGGTCATCACGTAAGAGTTCTACTTGATGTAGGAGTTCCCAATATCACCTAGCGTGCATAGGACTCCCACCTATGCTAGTTGCCCTCAGCTCACCACTGAGTCCTACTAGGAATAAGACTTCCGCTAACTTGGCTGCCCAATGCACAAATGCTGCAAGTGACAAATGCACTCGCCGCAAAATGTGTTTGCCCTAGTTGTCCGCTTGCAAAATTGAGGGGCAGCCCAGTCCCCATGCCTATCAAAGAGCTGCCCGGCCCCCATGCCTATCAAGGGGCTGAGGGGCAAACAGTTACCTATCTTGGATGATCTCAGTGTTTAGAACTTGGACAGATTAGGAATCTATGGAGATCTCATGCATCTAATTATTTCTAAGAATTCAAGTCAAATACATATTTAGCACCTAATTTAACATCAATTAAATGTCAAATTCATGTCATGTTATATTTGCCAAATACGCAATCATTATGTAGTGTCAAATTAGCAAAAAAAAATATATTCATACCAACTTTATCAGTTGTCTATGAAGAGAATCATGTGTAGATTTTTATATGATTGTATATTACATTTATTTATGAGGTAATATTGGATTAATGTCATGCATTACACTTATAAATATCGTAGTTTTAATTTCAGGAAAGATTACCGAAAATAATCTCTTCTAAGAGAGAAAAGGGGGAGGGTATCAGTTCCTCTCGTGATTTTTTCTTGCCATCTTGGTCAGGCAGAGATCTTGTTGTTGTCTTGCCAAGTTTTCACAAGATTAACTCCTTATCTATAACAATGGTATGTTTGGAAAAAAGATGGTTCCTAGCTTAAATGGGTGGCTGCTTGAACGTGAAAAGGAAAAAGGTGCATGAAAATATTTGGGCATAACAAATAGAGCAATGAATGGGGTTATTATTTAAATATATGTATGATGAACAGGTCAACTGGGCAAACACCTAGTGGAATTGGCTAGGTCACAAACACGGTATAAGGTTTACCCTCCCCCTTGGTTAGCTACTTTGTGTGGTCAAAGACCTTTCCCTTACCTATGTATGTGGTGTTGGAAAATAATGATGGGGACGGCAATTGCAAAGCTATATAACTTAGGTGTGGGTTTTTTGTTAAATGGGAGTAACCTTATTTTTTTATTTATCATGAAGTAAAGAAAAAATCCATGTAGTATGCAAGAATTGAAACAATTGTTTTACTCCCCATAGCTTTTCCTCAGCCAGGCTTGGGCAGAATATCGTAGTAAAATCAGGAATTAATAGCATAACAAAGAAAAAATGTGTTCTTTGTCATTAATATGTTTACTCAGGAGAATTGATGACTGCACCTTTGATGCATTCATGTCTCCCTCCCCCTGTTTTGTAGACTTCCCTGATGCACTGTCGTGGGGGTGGGGGGTGGTTTGAACGCCTGGGTGAAGGGTAAATTTGGGATACAAATATGACACAGGGTATTGTAAGTGGTGTATTGGCCTTGTTGGAACAATCCAATAAGATTCAGCCTCATGTGGTTCAGATTCAACCTCGAAAAAATATCTACAACTAAGTGTGTATATGGAAAATACCTAATATTAAATTCAAATTGGTGGAAAGACTGACCTAATGATGCTAATAGTTCCATGAATGAACATTATTTTGGACAACCTATCAAATTTGAACTAACAGTGAAAAATCATATATCTTAAACTGAGATATAAAATTAAAAGATAAAAATGCCAAGACATAATTGTATTCTCCATTTGTGACTTATGTGTGCTTGAAAGTTTAGATTGCCAAGTTAGTGTTTGTTTTTCTGTTCGTTATGAAAAAATTTTCATTAGACAGTCAACATTTTCAAAGACCATGAAATAAGTTTTTTGTGGAACAGAATAATTTATTGGTTGGATTGTTTGTGCAAATAATAATCTGAAGGTCTACATAACTCGAAGATAGGAAATACACCTATATTAGATGCAAAATGTGCAACAGCTCTCTTTCCCTAGCGTTAATTATATATTTTTTAGAAGAATATATCAAATGGCTAATTGGGTTGCCACGTAAGGGACTGGCTTCAACTTGTGTTTAGGGAAAAAATGTTGTTTTTCAGAAACCCTGTATTAGGATAATTGATGATGGTGATTGGAGACTAGTGGAGACGGTGGAGTTCAGAAGTTCATTTTCCAAATCTGAGTTTTCTTTTAATATTTGATGTTCAAACTTTGGATGGCCCTTATCAAAACCCAACCTGACTATTTTTGTGCAGACTAGCTGATTATGGAATTTCCACCCTGCAGATTTGTGGAAAACTTATAGTAAACTCACAAGACTTACCTAACTTTGTTATAGGGCTGGATTTAAAGAAACATGATTAGATAATCTACTTGGTCTGTGGTTGTCTAGGCAGTCGCCAACTACTGATTCTAAGTCTGTTAGTATTAGCAATTTATTTTAGTGATAATGATGTTCTTGCCTTTTATTTTTTTGTCTCCTTTGTGTAAAATCTGACATTTTCTTTTCCTTGTGTTCATATGGTCTTCAACTTGAATGAAGAAAGAAGTCTATGGTGAGTGTATATCTTGAAATGCTTATTTGGAGTCTGACATAAATTACAGCAATGGAAATTATGGTTCTATAGCATGTCCATGTCTAGGTGTTCCTGTATCTAAAATGCTTGAGCATTTGTGTATATGAAATAACTACAGATGCCTCATATTTTCTGTACATTTGTTTACTGCATATAATGTAGTCGGCTTTAATTTAGTTGGACAAATTTAGGTGCAAGACATCCATGACGTTGTCAAGAAACAATCATATTGCCTCATCAGATGACTAGTATAGTTATTCTACGTGCAAAGTCACATGCAATTTTTATGATCGTCGATCCTGTCATCCTTGTGACAATTTGTCAACTTATGCTAGGTATCGTATTGGGTCAGGCGAATTTCTAAGTGATACTATTTGTAGCTCAAATCTTTTTTCTTGTTCAGGTTTAAAACATCCTATTACTTTGATGAGCTATGTTACTCCCATAATGGCCTTGGCAACTGCCCTTCTCTCTCTCTTGATGGATCCCTGGAATGAATTTAAAACAAGCAGTTACTTCAATAACTCATGGCACATCTATCGAAGTTGCTTATTGATGATTCTTGGAGGTTCCCTAGCATTTTTCATGGTAAGGTTATGCGATTGTAAATATGATAAAATCATGTCACTTTATTTTCAAAACAAATATATTATCTATGCAGAGAACTGGTTGTTTGATGCCAGCTTTCTGTTGAATGATGACTGTATCAATATTACTTCTAGCCATTGTCTCATGAAACGGAGTAATAATAATTGGGGATGGCCCATGATGATGATGATGATGAATCTTCATATAACTAGTCCATTGAGAACCTGCCATTATGTCTATAGCATAAGTTTTATATAATTATTTTTGTACAACAAAAATCAGATGGTAAATATATTCCAGATGACTGCAATGGGCTTAGATGATAACCTTGTCCTAATTGTTATAAATCAAGTTGCCTTAAAAGCTTAAGCTGGAAAGGAATGGCTTAACAATGTAAATCAAGCCCAGTTCGGCCCAAACAAACAGATTATCCAACACCCCCTTTGCATGGGCAAACATGATTTAACTGATAGATGCTTGCACGTGCACAGAATACATAGGTAGGGGCGTGGATCAAGATTGGGACCTCTTGGCTTTGATACCATGTTAGAAACCAAGTTGCCTTAAAAACTTAAGCTGTTAAGGAGCAGCTTAACAATGTATATCAAGCCCAAACCGGCCTAAACAGACTGATGCAGAGAGACAAATTATCTAACACTAATAATCTTTCTGACAACTAGAACATGTTGAGGATAAAAATTGTAGGCATTGATAGAATGGTCAGAAGAGAGAAAATTTGTTAATTAGACAAGACTTGACTAATCTGCCCCTTCTAATCCTAAACACCTGACAAATAATGGAACAAATATACTCTTAAGAGTCATCGCATTCGTTTTACTTTTGTCACAAATCATCTTCACATTTTTTTATTCCCAAGAATGTGGTAGCTGATTTGTATTTTTGTTCTGCAGGTTTTAACTGAGTATGTTCTTGTTTCGGTAACCAGTGCAGTAACTGTGACAATAGCAGGTGTTGTGAAGGAGGCTGTCACGATCTTGGTAATGACACATGCTTGTCGAAAAATTCTATTGAGTTTAATGACTAATGAAATCTGATGAATGGAGAATATACTGATGTTATTTTTCCTCCATTTTTATACTTAACTATATGCATATAGCACCATCTTGTTTTTTGTGTCTAAATCAAATAATAATGTGAATCATAATTTTATTTAGCTATTTTTTCTTTCCAAAGGGATTCTGTAAAATACTTTAAATGTTAAAACTCGCCTAATGTCTTGAAGAGTGATATAGTTTTGCTGTCTCTCTCAAGTTACCGCTGTTTGACTTTGTGTGAATCGGATGGTTTGGTAAACCGTATTTTTTATAATGTTTATGCACATGTTCAGGTTGCTGTCCTTTACTTCCATGATCAATTTACTTTGTTAAAGGGGATTGGGCTGGTCACAATAATGGCTGGAGTGAGTTTGTTCAACTGGTACAAGTAAGTCAGACCACGTATTTGGCACATGCTTTGAAACCGTCCTGATACTCCCGTAAAATTTCTAATAGATATCAGGCTATGTTAATCATACAGTTGGTTTAAGTAGGATGCTAAAGTTAACTACAATTTGAAATGTTGCTGGATTCGTCTGTCATATCTTTGTGCTCCATTTGTTGTCTCTTTAGGTACCTAAAGCTCCAGAAAAGCAGGTTAAGAGAAAATGGTGTAGAAACAGGGTCATCCAATGCCGCTGCAAAATATGTTATTCTTGAGAGTATGGATGAGCAGGAGGATGATGTTTGATTAGGAAATTGTTTCAATGAGAAGGCAAGTGCTAGTTGATACCCTCTGTGCATGTTCCTCTTCTTTTCTCCCTCTTTTTAGTATTTTATCTGGGATTAGTGATATTTTGTCCTCCAATGATCAGAACCTGATGATGGTCGGCTACCTTCTGGTTGGTTGTCTAAAACCTGAGATTTCACAAGAAACCAATCCAATCAATTTAGATGGTTTGTTGTAAACTTTTTAACACAAATATGTGTATGTGCTGGTGATTGCTAAGATTGTAGTGTGGTCAACCTAATCAACATATCTGATGCTGAAGGTTCCAAATGTGAACTGGAAAAATAGGTATTTTTTTCATGCATTTATACAATATAATTTGCACAAGAATTTAATCTTTACAGTGACTCAATCCTCAAGTTTTGACCCAAACAACTTATCTATATATGGTTTGGTTGAACTCAAGGTCTCATGATGTAATTCAGGAGTGATGTACTAGCTAAAGCGTTCAACTGATTTAGTTAGATGGTAATGGACATATCTTACGTTCACAATTTAAGGGCATAATTGATTCAGTTCTCTGATCTTAATTTTTTATTGGCTAACTTGTGTGCTTGGCTGCTTGCATCTTAGATCCGTTTGACTCTGTAAAGTTACGCTTGTAGCTTGGTTTTTTAGCTTATCTCTGTAATGGGAAGCTAAAGTTATATGCATGGCCGATCCAGTGTGTGTTGCACTGGTTGGATCTCTTGCTGTTGAGGGAGAGGTCCTGGAGGCATAGTGTAAAGGGGGCGTGAGTTTCTTACTTAGCAAAAACAAAAAAAGTTATATGCGCTCAATCAACCTGAGGAATTCCTGTTGTTAGTTGATTGGGCGTCAATATACTGACAAAGGTCGCTTTATTATTGAGAATCAGAAATCTTTTGTTTGGTAGCTTATGTTGCATAGAGTTCATTAAGGTCACAATGCACAAAAAGAACACATTTTTGTTTATCGTTTCTATTATGCTGAACATTACTGCCTAGTAATATATCATCATGATACTAATAGAATCTGCCCATTCTGAATTCTCTCTGTTTTGTTAATGCAGTAGGAATTTTTTCACAAAATCGAGTTGATTTGCTTCATTTTGGACCAAAATCAAAATTGTTTGGACACTATTTTCGGCAGTGCTCACTAAGTAAAATGACCACAAAGGCAAGTTGGAGAAGGATCTCTCACCGGCTGATGCACCTACTCCGTTACAGAAATGGCGAATCTAATGTACATTGTCAATATTTCACGGAGTGAAATCTGTTGAAAACATTGAAAGAGTGATGGTCGAGAAGCAGCCACTCAAATGTGGGGCTCTTTTCCCAACTAGAGAAGATTCGGCATACAAATATTTTATACATGTGTACCTTGCATTTGTTCCCGGTGCTCTATTAGAGCATTGCATTCCATTTAACATTGTTGTTACTCGAAAAAATTTTGAATGATGTACAGAAATGTATGAGTTCTTTATGATATCTGAAATTGCTTTTTAGCTTGTTTCTGCTTTCTCTTGACTCTCATGACAGTTGACGACACCATCTTTTACCAATATTTTAGCTTTTGTTAGAACAGTAGAAGATGTTCCTGTCTGTTACCGTGTCACTGCTGATAGCTGTAATGCGATCTGATTGACGGTATGAAACAAGAATTTAATGAGGCAATTTTTTATGGAATCACTTGTATTTTCATAAACCATCTGAATCTCAAAACTGACCTGAGGACAAGAGTCTATTAGAAACAAGAGTCTAGACTCTATCCTTGTTGAGTCCGAGGCAATGCAACGCTGGATACAATTGCACACTTCTGTTGTATGACTATGGAGATATACAAGGGTATTATACTCACAACTATGCTTTCCTTTTATCTTACTAATCCTACACTCTGTTTAGCTATCACTCGAATTTTGTAGCACGTTCTACCGTTACAATCATATCGGTTCCCAGTGCATTAGTCTGCAGAAGCAGTCTTCGTTCGGTGTCGTAGAATTGCTTTTCTTCCCTCGTAGACTTCTGGTTCATAGAAACGCGTGCAGATCCATTTTGACCCACCCACTCACTCCCATAAAAAGGATTTCTTTTTGGATAGCCCTGAAACAAGGAAAAAAGTTAGCCCCGCGGAGAAAACATACTGATTCTAACTGACCATGATGTCGTAATTTGTATTGAAAAGTACTGGAATTTACCGTTGTCAGCTGCTTTGTGGCCACATGAGATAGTAGATTGTATCAAAGCCACCCAAAATTCGAACAAATTACATAGCGACATACCGATGAGGAAGTCTTCATTGTAGCATTTGCATATGACCTTTTGAACACTAGTGAGCAATCAAGTAGCCATTATGACAATTGAAAAGGATAGCTTGGAATTTTTTTTTGGCACACACCACTATCACAACGAATCAAACACTTCACTTGGAAAGCCTGTAAAACCCACCTCTCCACTGAAGCATTGTTGGCTGCCCGGAATCATACCCAACTAAACTTGTAGTTTCTGCCAATTTGAAGAGGAGTCTATTGGCCATCTTTTTCTTCATTGCAGCTTCCTTTATTGTTTGCTGCAGTGAATGTCACTTTCGAGACACTCATCTTAGTGATTCGATTTGATTTATTCCAAATCAAATTAAAAAAAAATCCACTTCTTCTTGATCACCTCTTCCTTCCTATAAATTTAATCTGTTTGATTTCAATAGAGCATTTGTTCCGTAGATCTACAACTCAAGCTTCCATTGAAAAATTGAAATGATCATCCGCAATTGGCAAGGGCCATTTCAGGAAAAGTGCATTTCTATAGGATTACTTCCTTAGTTGCACCTATGGTTCACAATATCTTTTACCAGAGATATATCAGCCACCCAAAATATATGATATATTAGTAATATACTTGAGATATATTGAAAATAAAATACTCAATCTATCCCACATTAATAGCTCCATTTTATTTTTCAAACTAAACTAAAATTAATTCATTTTCAAAAAAATAAATGTAGCTATTAATGTGGGATGGAGGGAGTACACTGATAACCCACAAATGTTTTTAGAAGTATCATGATAATCTATGCATATATTAATAGTTAAAAGTCCTAATACTTATCTCAAACAATCATATCACAATGTTATGAATATAAATTACATTTAATAAATAAAAACCATGATAAATAATAAAGAAGAACAAGTTTAAATGTAATATCATCATAAGTACTTAGAAGGGTACTAAAAAGTTGAAATGAGCCCTATTTATTACCAAATATTTCAAATATATCGCCAATGTCTAAGATATACTCCATATTTCCCAAATTAATAGCTCTATTTGGTAAAAAAAAATGTTCTATATTAATAGCTTCATTTTGTTCAATTCAAGTGATTAAGTACTTAAAAAAGAGTATCAAAAGCTTATTTTCCTTTCTCATATATCTACAAAGCGACATATACAAATATGTTTACAAAATAGATAAGAAGCACTCAACACTTCTCAGCTACGAGATGATGATCTAGTGGCTAGGGGGCAAATGCCTTTTTTGCTCGAATGTGCTGCCGATCTTAACATGACTAGTATATCTAATATATATATCTAGCATGTTCTTAATCATGTGAATGGCTACACAATATTGACAAAAGATGCACCTCTATTGAATTAATTACAAGCCCTTGAATGCATAGTAAATGAATTAACACTTCGGATCAATTTTAAAAAATAATAAGCTCACCCATAAGCATCAAAACCTTTTAACCCTACTGTTCAAGTGATTTGGAAAAAAATATATCTCTTTTGTCAAAAAATTTATATACTAATATCATAACAAAACTTTTCCTCACAACTTACCTTCCCAAATGGGCATCCTCGCCATTTTCCAGGTCGACAATGTTTATTCTCCTACCATTCTGTTGTAAGAACACATGAGTTATATGTCAGGTTTATGGACTAATTTCTTTATCAAAATTAAGTCAGAAACCTTGGGTATATATTTAGTCCTAAAATCTGATTATATGTGGTTATGGTCAAGTTATATTTGGAATTGACGAACTTAGAAAATAGGAATAGATGTGTTCTTATGGCTCAAGACAGAAGGCTGAAGAATGTTGACGATTTTTGAAGCTTATTTAGATTATATTCGCATACCAAAATAACTTGGAGAAGTTTCGGAAGTGATTTCAGGGATTTTAAGAAAAAAAGGGTAAAACAATAATTAAAATAACAAAACAATCGATTGTTGGACATAAAGCTAAATGGAATGATAGATCAACATTTAATTCAACCTTGTGTAAAATGAAGCTGAGAGTTATCGATTGATTGCTTAAGGTATAGTGTATTTAGAAAATAGTGAACGATTGATCGCTGTCCAAAACAATTGATAGCTATAGTTCTAGTTGTCCTAAATAAGTCATTCCAAATTTAATTTCTTTCCTTGTTGATGCCAAAGACTTAATCGGTTTGGAGAGCTATATAAAGGATAAGAAGTGACAAATTTTGAGAGAGAAGAACCAAGAGAAAATTGGAGAAGGGTTTCTACCTTTACATATTGTTTTCCTTGAAGAATTCACATGAAGCTTGAGTTGAAGATCAATGATGAATTCATGAAACTATTCAACAACTAAGAAGAGATTTCACATAGAAGTTTCATAGAGGAGTTGTAGAAAATCTTCAATAGGAGATTGAAGATTCCAAGAAATAAGAGGAGTTTGTTGAAGGCTAGAAGAAGACAAAGAAAAAACATGGAGGTAGAAAAGTTTCAAGTGTTTAAGGGGGAATACTTGAAGGCTAGAAACGACAATAATGTTGAGATCTAAACAAAATAAGTTTGTGTTAAAGTCAAAATAAAGGTTGGTGATTTGCTTATGTCGATGCAATTGTCTTGCCTGCTAGTAGTGCATTGATTTGGTTCATTTGGAACTGCCAAGGTTTTTTACATGAGTTTAGGTTCTCCATTTTAAGTTGTTGTGTCTTTATGTGTGGATTAAATATTTTTAGTTTGATATATTGATTCATCGTGAGTGGACATAGAGAGGTTTTACTTGTTTCCGCTTTATAAGAAAATTTTGCGCTAAGAGACCATATCTTGTAGTCTTTATCTTTGATATATAATTGAACTAGGGGCAATGTGGTGATCCGCTAGGTTGAGTAGACGAATATTAAACTCACAAATGGTAGCTGAGGTTTAATTAGTAAAAAATTAATTTTGCTCCATGATATCAATCTGATTTAGTATGTCAGTGATTTATTATTTTACTTACTCTTCCATAGTTTGATTTCTTGTGTTAGATAACTTATGCTAGGGTTTGAATTCTAAATTTTTCTTAGTTTACTTATTTTTCTATTAGAATTACTTGTTGATTTTTTTGCCCTAGATTGTTAGTTGCTTCTCTCTTAAATTTCCTTGCCTTAATGCTTAAAGAGTGTTGCTTGGGTTGTTTTTGTTGGATTAAAATAAATGATTGGTTTGAATAACTCAAGGAATGAACGCAGGGACTTAGGTAATCCAATGAATAGACATCCCTTGTTTGATGACCATAATTCTCATATTAAAAAAAGTTGGATGAGATCATTAATACAAGCGCTTGATGAGAGTGTTTGGTAGCGGTTATTAAAGGTTGGAGTCCTCCATTGACCAAATAAAGAATGATAATTTAATTCTAAAAGATGAAAGTGAATGGGATGAGAATGAGACAAATCTTGCAAATCAAAACAGTAAAGCCCTTAGTGCATTATTTAATGCCATAGGAAAATTACAACACAATTTGATCTCTAATTGTATATCTGCCAAGGTTGCATGGGAAAATTTGGTAAAATATAATGAGGGAACTGAGGGTGTGAAGTGTCAAGGCTACCGATGCTAACCCTAGAGTTTGAAAACATGCTAACGAGTGAGGAAGAGACAATTTTTGAATACCCTGCTAAACTTTCAGACATAGTAAACACATGTGATCAACTAGAGGAACTTATTCCTGATTACCTTGTTATGAGGAAGTTGTTAAGGTCCTTGTCACCTAAATTCAAAATTAAGGTAACATTTATTAATGAATCTAAAAAGATAGACACCTTAAACATTGAGGAGTTGGTTGGAAACCTTAGAACTTTTGAGATGAAAGAAGAGTTATATGAAAATAAAAAGGAGTTGTTTGAAAAGTCTAAGGGAAAATAGAATGCCCTAAAAGCTACTAAAAGAATTTATAAGAAGAACAAAGTGTTAAACACCTTAGAAGAATATGAAGATGATAAAAAACTTATGCTTTTATTAGCTAAAAACTTCAAGATATTCATAAAAACTCATAACTTTAGATTTGGCAATAAAGGACAAAATTTTAGGAAGAGACAAGGAGATAAGAGAGATGAGAGACAAACTAAACAAGACAAGAAGAATCTAAAATGCTTTGATTGTGGTAAGTTAGGTCACTTTGTTGCTAATTGTCCTAACAAGAATTCTAACAATTCTTCTGATGATAAGCCTAAGAAATCAAAAGGGTTTAATTATAAGAAAAAAGGCAAGGTGCTTTAAGCAACTTACTCTGATGAGAGTTCTTCAGAAGATGATGAACTGTGAATCTATACTGCCTTCCATGGAAGTGTGAAGGATGATAGTTTTGGAGAAAAATCTCACGAGTCCACTTTTCTTAAAGAGAATTTAGAGTCCAAGGTTGATTTTGATGAGTTTAAGAGATTCCTCCAACAATTCTTAGTCTTTACTAAGAAAACTAAAAGCCTTGAGAGAGAGTTGAAGAAAAAAGAAGATATATTAGTTTTGTCTTCTCATGAGGCAAATATGTTACTCGAGTTTAATTTCAAACTTGAGAGAGAAGTACATGATCTTAAAAAAGACCTAGAAAGTGAAAAGAGAAGTCTAGTGCTCTCAATAAAGAACTTATGTCCTTTAAAGAGAAATTAGTTGGATTCAAGAGTGGGAAGTAGTTGGAAACTATGCTTAACATTGGTCAAACAAACAAGATGGGTTTAGGTTTTAAGAATTGTTTGACTACCCCCATAGCAAAACCTACTATCTTTGTGAAGGAAAAAAGTGATAAAAATCATAAGATAATGTCCAACCCACCTAGGTCAAGAGTGAAAGAATGAAGGATAGGTTCTAGTATTGTGGATGTGTGTGTTACTTTCCATAGTGAGAACCATACTAGAAGGTTAAAGAAGAATAAGAAGCAACATACTGCCCATATTACTGCTAAGTTGAGCTATCAAGTATACGAAAAGAAGATGAAAAGAGTATGGGTGAAGAAGATTGATCTTTAAGTTTTGAAGGATTAATTAGGAAGTGTAAGGAAGTCTACCTTAAGTTGCCTTAAGATTAGTTAGCTAGGCAAGGCTAAGAAGTCTCAAATCTCTAAGTAAGAGATTCTGATTTGTATCCATGGTTTAATTCCCTCTATCTTTTGAACATTCATGTTTTTTAGTTATATTGTATTTTACTATGTTTTTACATGTCTTTAATTTATAGGTTTTGAATAAAAAAATAGAATATGATAAAAAATAAAAAAAAATTAGTGTAGCTTTTAATTAAGTTTGTAATTGGCTTTGTTTTGGTTTTTGATTTATTTAGCTCTTGAGACATATTGAGATTAATTTTTTTTTAAGCTGAAAAGCTACATAATTAGTGGTCAAAGATTCCTTAACGAAGAGAAGGATACACCAAGGAGAGTCAAGAACAATTTGATTTTATTTTGCTTAATGTTACAATTCTCTCATTTTAAAGCTTGCGCACATCATGTTGAGACTCAAGTCACTTTTATTTATGAACATCAAGAGAGAATCTTAAACATAAGTTGACTTAGGCATTTGGATTTTAGTGGAGTATAGGTGATTAAATTAGAGGATCTTTGGTAAGATTTCTATTTAGAATTTAAAAGAAAAAGAAAATTACATGTATTATACTTCAATGTTTATGAGTTTTATATACTATCTCTTTAGATAATGGAATTGTCATTGTAAAGATGATCGGAAAGGGCTACCTACTCAGGACAGCCTAGGCTAGTGAAGCAACTCCCATGCACTTGACATCAAGAAAAATGAATGAAAAAGAAAAAAAGAATGAAAAAAATTGAATGATGCAAGTAGAAAAGATTTAGAAAAAGCCAAGCCTTAGAAAAATGAATTGAGAAAAAATATCATAACTCAAAAAAAGGCAACAACATATTGCTTATGAGTTTTTTATTATTTTTATTTTTTAGGAAAATTATATACATAGATTCTAGCAAAAGAGTTGAAAAATGTGAACTTAGTCTTTTTTAGAGTCTAAATAAATTTGTCTCAGTTTGGTTAAAAGTGATCTTACGGGATTCAAGATTCAAAGAGACAAGAGTTGAATACATTGATGGTTTTCTTCAAAAATTAATAAAATAATATTAATATGTTAAAAAAAAGAATAAAATTAACAATTACATACCAAAGAGGTTGACTAATCTAAGTAAAGATATTAATGATCATAATATGTTGATACACTTAGATTAAAGGAAAATTGATTAAAAAGTCATCAAAAGAAACTCAATTGTGCTTATTTTTAATGTTGATTTTAAATTTGAGTTTTGGGAGTCATGAGATTTTTATTTAAATGTGAAGTGTCTTGAAATATTTTTGGAAATTTTCTATTTTTTTGAAAATTTGTAATTTTTATTATTAATAACAAAATAAAAAATTGCATTTATTTTAAGATCAATCGTTGGTCGGGTTTTTCAAATTGAAGCACTGTTTTAAATTTGAATAAGCTTCATTTGAAATCTATTTCACTTCAAACTCTACCAAAGAGTTCTTGAGAGAGATTAGAGGTGATTTGAAGAGATTTTGCATGATAAACGATAGGAATTTTGCATCAAATTCATGGTTTTCATCACAGACAAGTAAGTACTGAATCCAAAATTTTGATTTTAAGTGAATTTTCAATGGATTTCAACGTTACATTTAATGATAGGATTGTTAAAAATAGCTTGATCTACATTATTCTAAAGTTTCCGACAATATGTTTATTAAATTTTGAGATTTCACGAAAAATCACTTGTGATTTCAACGTTTTGTCACAAATTGGGGATTTTTCAAAATTAGATGCTTCTTATCAAAATTGGCTATAGTTCTAATTATAAGCTTTTTTCTACTCACTGAGATCCATTTTGGGATAAAATTTGGAGTCAATTTGACACAATTGTTTAAGGGTTTATTTAACTTTAAAAATGTTAAATTTTAACGGGCATTTCAAGGATTTTTTAAATTCTAGTACATTTATTTATATCAATCATTTGTTCCTATTTTAATGTTAGTCCTAGGTTATTTATTTATAATTTATTTAGATGGGGAGAGCGAAGAGGCATAAGAGTGTTGAGTTAATTTTTGGGGATCCAAGGGTTTCGAGTAATGAAGGGGATAGGGTAAGACCCATCCGATGTGGGCGTTGCTTAGTTCACTTTCCATTAGAGACTATCATAGGATGAATAGAGGCACATCCTTATTGGATGGATTATTTCAGTACCATTTCTACATCTAATCAGCTTGTCTATCCACAACTTGTTTATCATTGGTATGCATCTTCTCTGCTTGGAGGATGATGATATAAGAACATAAGTGTCCTTATGTCATGTATTTGCTTATTGTAGTAATCAAAACAATTTCATGAAATATATATTTTGAGTTAATTTACAATTTGAAGATGAATTTCTATAGGAGGAGAGAAGACCTAGAAAACCTTGAAAGTTTGTGTGGAATCTCTTCTATAGAGTTTTGAGAGACTTGTCTTCTAGATTGAGAAAATTTCTACGATAAATCAAAAGAGTGATTACAGGTGAGATT
Source organism: Saururus chinensis (assembly GCA_035235625.1). Taxonomy (NCBI): domain Eukaryota; kingdom Viridiplantae; phylum Streptophyta; class Magnoliopsida; order Piperales; family Saururaceae; genus Saururus; species Saururus chinensis. The sequence goes on along the minus strand of CP141145.1, from coordinate 16,507,924 downwards.
ATAGCACAAAATACTATGTGTTTATTGAAGCTTGTTGCTGAGAAAATTAAATAAATAAAATATTTATTCCAAGGCGATGATGAAATATCTATGTTGATAAAAAAAGCACAAAGGATGAGAAGATCAAACTATGTGGGGTAAACAATCAAGGAGTGGTTGATTCATAATTCAAGAGTGGTGTGAAGAGCGAGCTGGTATGAAGAAAAAAAGTAGTCTTTTATCTATATAATCAATAATTTTGTAATCTTGAGTTTACATAGTGCATGTTTGATCTGGTACAGTGTCCCGTGGTTTGTCCCTTGTCGGGTATCTATGCAAAAATTCTTGTGTATTTTGGTTGCTGATTTGATTATAAATTTTCATTAGAATACATTAGAATTATGAACATTAAATTAAAAAAAACTAGTTTAAAACGGGGGAAATAAATCTTGTAACTTAATTGCGAGTTAGAGGCACTTTATTTTCTCGGTTTGTTTATGCCACACACATAGTCCAACAAATCAACAAGTGGCGGTTGTGGGTATTTTGATTAATTCTGAGACTTTCCCTTGTGATTGAAGCTTAAGTTTGATTTTGGTTGCCATGAAATTGAAGAACATGCTTAGCTTGTCTTTATTTATGTCAAATTTCATTGTGGCTAAGAATAATCATATTTTTCATAAATTGAATACAATTATAGCAACATTTTGTGCTATGAAACATGAGAATTCTCAACTTGTCCATAACAAGCCTTTATGTGAAATCAAAAATATAGAGTTGCTTGAGAAAATTGAATTGTTGGAAGAAGATTTGAAAGTTTCAAATTCTAAATTGAAAGAATATATCAAAGGCAAAAAAAAACTTGATAAAATTCTCTCATGTGGTCAATTTGAATGTCACAAAAGTGGTTTAGGGTATGTGGAACAAAAGAATACAAATTCCCTAGGAATCAATAAATTTGTTAAGGTTAAAAATTTGAATGATCATGGTGCTACTATTTTAAATTCTAAACATTTTGGTTGGAACACAATTGATTAAAAAGGATCTAGTAACTAAAATTAAGTAAAATAAGAACAAATTAATGAGGAAACCACAATCTGTGAGAGACAATGTTAAAATTGACTTGCTTAGACAAATCACATGGTTGAGAAGAAGCTTAGGGGAACTTAGTGCAAAAGTACAAAATCTTGGATGTAGATATTACACACATAACTTACTAAGTTTTCCTCATAAGTTATAAGTAAAACATCTCTATGCACACTCGCGATGAATCAATCTATCAAACTTAAAGCATTCAATCCACACATGAAGACACAATAATTTAACATGGAAAACCCAAAGTCGGGTAAAAAATACAGCAATTCCAGAGGAACCAAATCAATGCACTATTAGCAAGCAAGACAATTACATTGACACGAGTAAACCACCAACCTTTGTTCTGACTATAATATAAACTCTTTTGTTTAGATCTCCAAAAATTATTGTTGTTGCTGGCCTTCAAGTCTTCTCCCTCAAGCACTTGAAACTTTTCTATATCCTTACTTTGTCTTTATCTTCTTCTCTAATTCAACAAGCTTTCAAGGTGTGTGGTATAAACAAACTGAGAAAATAAAGTCTCTAACTCTCAATTGAGTTACAAGATTTATTTGCCCTCTTTTCAACAAATTAAATCTAGATTTTGTTCAATTTAACATTCATAATTCCAATGTATTCTAACAAAAAGTTTGCAAACAAATCAACAACCAAAACATAAGATTTTTTACAAAGAAACTCAAAAGGGAAATATCATGGGATACTCTTTCAAATCAACTATGTACTAAGTACACTCAAGATTAAAGAATTGCTAATTACATAGAGAAAAAACATTTTTTCTTTAAACCGGCTGACTCTTCATACCACTCTTAAATTGTGAATCAACCACTCCTTAAATGTTTATTGGTCATAGCTTGATCTTCTCCTCCTTTGTGCTTTTTTTATCAACATAAATCTTTTCTCACCCTCTTAGAATAAATCTTCTACTCACTTAACCTTCTTCGCAACAAGCTTCAGCAAATGTATAATGTTTTATTCTCTAGTCTCACCTCTAATCACTCTTTTGATTTATAGTAGAGATTTTCTCAATTTAGAAAATAACTCTCTCAAAACTAAATTGAAAAGACTCCACACATGATCTCAATGTTTTCTAGGTCTTCTCTCTTCCTCCATCACATTCCAACATCTTTTTATTGACTTACAAACCATAAAATGAAAAGGTCTCTAATTTAGAATCATAACCAAACCGAATAAATCTTAAATTTGGCAAATGTCACTCCAGCGATTGATCATTTCCACAGGGCAATCAAACGCTCCTATATTTCTCTTCACGAGTCTTTAGCCAATCGATCATTATACCACACTGATCGATCGCTAACTCTCAACTTCGTTTAACACATAATGATTTCAGGTGTCGCTCGATCGTTTCAAACATTCGATCGATCATTTTGTCAATTTTTCATTTTTTACTTTTTTTTATCCAAACTTTAACATTATTTTACCTAAGGTCTCTTTTACCCCAAAGTGTATGAATGTGATGTGTGTATGTGCTTACCTATCAAAAACACGTATTTGAGTCTTCTTTTCATTCCACCTTCATAAATTCATCTTTGGACTATAAATTGACTCAAAATACATATTTCATAACATTGTTTTGATCACAATAATAAGACAATACATGACATAAGGGCACTTATGTTCTTACAATCTCCCTTTTTGGCTATTTCATGACAAATACTACAACGTGTCTGAAAAATAAAAATTACAACTCTATAGTGCATAATCATATTAAGACATTATCAAATAATGACTCTCCCCCTTAATCTATAACTCTCTATCCTATTGTGGTGTGATCTTCAACTTGTAATAAACTTGCACATCACTAACTAGAACATACACGCATAATATATAGAATTTAAATGCTCAAGTAAGTAAACAAGTAACCAGGTCATAACTAAAACAAGAAATTTTCACTTTTCATCAATTCAGCCTAGATCTTCTTTAATAAGCTCTCTTTTAGCTTTTTATCCTCAAGACTTAAGGTTTTCTATAGACAAAAGAAAATCGAGGTAAAGAACAATGAAAATAAAGAAAAAATTGTAAAATAATTTGAAACCACATTTAGAATCCACTAAAAGGAGAATCAAGGAAACAACCTTTTTCATTGAAAACAAAGTGTTAGCATTACCACTTGATAATCATACTTTCCAAGGTTCATTATACCACAACTATGTGTATCTCACATTAGCATAACATAATCTCATTAGCCACTCCACCAAATAATCAAATTTTCAAGTTACAAGCCTCAAAATAAAAGAAGATTCAAAAGTGTTTTACTTTAAAACCACGATTATACTATTATCATTCAAAACAATCATTAGGATATCAATGGATAATATAGTAAAAAACAATCATTCTCCTCCATTACTTTGACAAATGAGTTCGTCGAGAAACTTGGCCCATGCTCGCATTTTGTTTTATCATTGATTTACATTGAATAAGTAAGAGATATAAGAAATTATAAGAAAATACTATTGTTGTAGTTTTCATTCTCTATCCCCTTTGCCTTTTTAAAATTTTGGCTTTTTTATTTTTTTCATAAATGGGCTTTCAATTGCTTTTTTTTAGTTCTCTTGACCTTACACTATATTTTTTTCCATTCTATGTATTTTTTAATGTCAAAGGGATGGTAGCTTTCATACAAACATATAATGTGTGGGTAGCTTTTTCCATCATCTTTATAAGAACTATTCATGATAATGTTTACATGAAATGTTCAAAATAGTAAAATATGAACATACCAAAACTCATTTAGTGTTCAAAGGAATCCAAATCACTCAACTACCTTATACTACCTCATAGCATCAAAGTAAAGTCGTAAATCAACTATATTATACATTTAACCCAATAGATGATCTTGAATTCCCATACTGAGTACTAATCCTTTCAGTAAATCAACAATGCATCATGTCTTATTATAAATTTGAAAATTTTACTCAATTGATATTCAACTAGTCATCTTGACTTAAGATTTTATTCATCATGCATTGTATGTGTGACCTACTATTGTGTAATACCTTCACAATTCAAGTATGTTCTATATAATATATCAGTTATATGTTTTAAAACACACAAGCTCTTTTTTTTCTAAACTTTTTCAGAAAACAAATCATACTAAACTCTAAGCTAACCAAATCAATTCAAACTATCAAAAACTTAAAAACTTAAAAAATAAGTTTTGTAGTGTCTTATGTCCCAAAAGATTTTCCAATCAAAACGAGGACAAAAATCTCTTATGAAATTACTTTGGGGAAGCAAGTCCAATGGTTTTTCGAAGGTTAATGAACCTATTAAAATCCAAAGATTTTGTAAAAATATTAGCTAATTAAACTCTATTGAAATATGTTCTAAGTTAACAATTTGATCATCAACCAAATCTCGAATAAAATGATGTCGAATATCAATATTATACGAGAATGTTGAACATGATTTTGAGAAATGTTAATTGAACTTAGATTATCATAGTATAAAGTCATGTTGCCCTAATGTATTCCAAGACTTTTCATCCACGTTAATTGTGTGTCGGCACTACTGGTAGCTATATATTCAACTTCAGCGGTTGATAAGGAAACACTTTTGCTTTTTACTAAGCCAAGTAGCTATATATCCTCGTGAAATATTCTTTATGTTATCTACATTCTCTGCCCAATCAGCATTAGTTCAGAAGTGGTATCAAAGGAAACCATAATTCATATCCTTTAGATCCAGTCATATATTTTATTTTTTTCTTAAAAATAATCATGTGGGATTCTTTAGGATCAGCTTGATATCTAGCACATACTTTAACACTTAAAGAGATATCTAGGCGACTAGCAATTAAGTACAAAAGACTATCAATCATGCTTCGGTACAAGGTTTGTTCAATAGATTTACTTCAAGCCTCTTTACTTAACTTGAATGAAGGAGACATAGGAGTCTTGGTATGTTTTATATCTTGAAGTCCAAATTTCTTCACCAAATCTTTAGCAAACTTAGACTATGAGATGAAGATTCCTCACTTAGTTTTTTGTACCTGCAAACCAAGAAAATAAGTAAGCAAACTTTCCATATTCATTTCAAATTCCTTACCCATCTCTTTTGCAAAGGTTTTAGCAAGCTTATCATTGGTAGAACCGAAAATAATGTCATCTAGATATATCTGTGTCATCACAATATGTTTTTCATATTACTTCACGAATAATGTCATTTCAACACCTCCTCTTATTTAACCCTGCTTTGTCAGATTTTTTGTCAATCTATCATACTATGCTCTTGGAGCTTATTTCAATCTATACAAAGTTTTATTCAATTTTTACACATAACTAGGATAATGAGGATCAATAAAACCCTTGGATTGTTTGGCATGGACTTTCTATTTCAAGTATCCATTCAGAAAAGCACTTTTGACATCCATCTAATATACTTTAAATTTTAAATGACAAGCCATAGCAAGAAGCAATCTAATAGATTTAAGTTTATCAAGAGGAGCAAAAGTTTCATCAAAATCAATACCTTCTACTTGTTCATAAGCTTGAGTAATCAATCTTAGTTTGTTTCTTACCACATTACATTATTTAGGTATAGGGACGAGAAACCATACATCATTCCTTGTAAATTATCATAGTTCCTCTTGCATTGCATTTATCCAATTCTCACCCCGAAGAGTTTCATCAATCTTCTTTCGTTCAATAAGAGATACATAAAAAGAAACTTTTATTTGTTCTTCTAATTTATGTCTTATTGTCACTCCTTCATTGATGTCTCCAATCACATTGCTTTCAAGATGACCTATTTAAACCTAATTTGGAACTTGACCAATTAGAACTTGTGGTTCTTCCTCTTCTTCTCCGACTTCAATTTAATGAATATGATCATCATGAACTTCCACTTGTTCTTGTTTTTTATTATCTGCATCACTAAACACATTAGTTGAATCATCAAAATCATAGCAATCATCAATTTTTGTTTTCCTTTCCCATGTTGATTGTTTTATGTTTCAAAAATTTGTACATCATTCACTACCACATTAAAAGACTCCATGATAGTTTAAGTTCTTTTATTGTAAACCTTGTATACCCTATTAGTCAGAGAATATCCAAGAAAAATTCCATTATTACTCTTACTATCAAATTTTCTTAAAGTTTCCCTATCTCATAAGATATGGCAAGGACTTCTAAAGATAAAGTATTTGATGGTGAGGTTTTTACCTCTTCACAACTCATAAGGGGTTTGATTGTACCAGGTCTCAAGTGGACTCTAATGAGGGTGTAAGTTACAGTGCTTACAGCTTCTGCCCAAAAGTGTGTAGCCAAATTCTTTTCATTCAGCATAACCTTAGTCATTTCCTAAATAGTCTTATTCTTTCTTTTAACTATCCCATTTTGTTGAGGGGTTTTAGGGGCTGATAACTCATGATGAATATCATGTTTATAGTAAAATTCTTTAAACTATCAATGAATTCACCACCTCTATTACTTCTAATATTTTGGATGTTTAGACCACTTGTATTTTGTATGGTAAGGGCAATTATTTTGAATACTTCAAAAGTATCAGACTTATTTCTAAGAAAATCTACCCAAGTGAATCTTGATACGTCATCCATCATCACCAAAATGTACTTCTTACCACCCAAATTAGTTGTTTGTATTGGTCCTATAAGGTCCATGTTTATCAACTCTAATGGTTTCTCAGTTCTTACATGTTTTAACTTTTTATGATGGGATTTTAATTGTTTACCCTTTTGACAAGCACCGCATACAAAGTTTCAGGGTTTTTAAAACATGACCACCTCTAACGATCCATTCCTTTGTTATTTTTATTAAATCTTTGAAATTCACATGCCCTAAACTTTGATGCCACAAATAAGTATTATCAAGCAAGGTCAAGTTTGCAAAATTTACTGGATCAAGCAAATAACAATTATTATGTGCTCTTAAACCTTTCACACAAGTCACTCCAGGTTTGCCAATGATATAATACACCTTATTTGTAAATTTGGCAACAAAACTAGAGTCACAAATTTGAATAATGCTCAAAAGATTAGCTTTCAAACCACTCACATACAAAGCATTATCAAAATCATGCAATCCAGACTTTCAAAGTGCCTATCTCATTTATTTTTATGGTACTACCATCTCCAAATGTAACTTTACCATCATACTTCTCTACTAAATTATCAAACCTAGACTTGTCATTTGCCATGTGCTGTGAACATCTATAATCTATGTACCACATATTAGAATGTCGAGTTTTTATAGCAATGTGCACTACAAAACATTTCACATTCTATTTCTTTACCTAAATTATCTTATTTTTCACAAATTCTTGAATTTCACTCAAATTTTTATCATGTTTAGCATTGTCAAGAGTTTTTTATTTAACCTTTTGTTCTTTCTTGTGATAGTCATTATATAAGAAAATTATGCGCAAAGAGGTCATATCTTGTAGTTATTATCTTTTGTATAATCAGACTAGGGGCCATGTAATGATCTGCTAGGTTGAGTAGATAGATATTAAAATCACATCTGTTTGACTCCAAAGAGGTGATTAAGCAGAGAAAGAAGAATGTCGACAATGAGGTGATGAAATTGGACAAAAGGATGCAAGTTGACCAGTAGACAATAAGGGGCGATGCTTGTGACTGGAGTACGGCAAGAGGCGATGTGTTAGGATGTAAATGTGTAAGAACACTCTAGGAACACTAAAGTGAGAATGCTTCCTTTATTTTATGTAAGCTTATCCATCAAATATTTGTCATGCCTTTTCTATTTTAAAATGGTGCATTCAATGGATGGAGTTGTGAGGAGGTGAGTGTAAAAAGGAAAGGGATCATAGCAAAGCTAAGAAATGAGAATTCTATATTCGAACACAAAAAAATCAAAATTCCTCACATAATTACATGAATTTTGGTAAATTGCTCTAGATATATTGCCATTGTATACATCTCAGATTTCACATCTTATATCAATCTTCTGATAGATTTTATATTGATTAGGCCACAAATACAAATATATCTACAAGGAATTACAAAATATACTTGGGGAAAGAAATTATAATCAAAAAAAGCCGTGCCTAAATACTAAATAGTCTCAACTTGGGTAGGGGATAAAAGGTGTTCAAATGACCCTATTGCCTTTCCTGCCCTCATCCTCAATCACGCTTATCTTCCTCAACTCTAGTCACTAGTGCAAGTTGGCTGCATCTTCTCGTCTTCCTCATCTCCAGTTGCTAGTGCAAGTCGGTTGCATCTTCTCCTTCACATATTCACATTCCTTTGTTGCATCTTCAACTTCACGCTGCTAGAAGGGCTACATTCTCCACTACGTGATTGTAACAGCTAAATTAGCTCATACGCAATCTGTTGATGCTCCCTACTCTCTATGTTCTCTCTTCCTCCTCCCTGTTAAAAGCTCGGCCAGGTGCTCTATCAGAAGCTCAAGGTTGCCTAGGAGCTTGATATTAGACCATCAAACAATGTAGGTACTCTTTGTTTGTGAGCTATGTGTGACATAGACAATCCGAGAAAATTAAAGTACCTCTAACTCACAATTAAGTTACAAGATATATCTTCCCCTTTTAGAACCAAATAAGCACAATTTTTGTTTAAATTAATGTGCCTAATTCCAATGTGTTCTAACAAGAATTTTGAAATCAAATAAGCAAACAAACACAAGAATTTTTTTACGTGGAAACCCAACCAGGGAAAAACCACAAGATACTTTGTCGAGATCAACTATGCACTATGTAAACCTGAGATTACAGAATTACTAATTACAAAAACAAAAGAATCCTTTTTCTTTAAACGGCTAGTTCAGCACACGGCTTATGAATTCTGAATGAACCACTCATTAGTTGTTTATCGGCATAGCTTGATCTTCTCTTCTTTTATGCTCGTTGATTAAAGTATATCTTTCATCTCCTCCTTTGGAATGAATCTTATATTCTATTGATCTTCTCAACAACAATCTTCAGTAAGCATCATGTTTTACATGTATTTTTGTGCTCTCATCTCACCTTTAATTATTTTATTTGATTTATAGTAGAGATTTTCTCATTCTAGAAGACAACTCTCTCAAAACTCCACTAGAGCAACACCACACAAGTTCTCTAGGTTTTATAGGTCTTCTCTCCTTCAGGTTCCAATCCCTTTATATGGACTCCCAAGTCCTAAAAGGGATAAGACTCCAACTAGGAATCGAAGCTAAATCGAAAAGTTTAATTTAGGCAACATGTCGCTTAATTGATTAATCATTCCCACAGGGCAATCGATTGATCCATGTTCCTTTCCCTTACGACTCTTTCGTCGATTGATTTTTTGACCCTGTGATCAATCCCTAAACTCTTGGCTTCATTTAACAAAGAATGTTGTCGGGTGCCGATCAATCGTTCATAGAAGCAATTGATCACTCATACAGTTTTTAGAGATTTTGCTACAATTTATTAGTGGTCGATCGTTCCATTCTAACAATCAATCGTTCTGACGAGATTTTTGATATTTAAATATTAAAACCTCCAATCCTTACCATGTTTTCACCTAAGGTTTCTTTTACCCTAAAGTGTGTGAATGTGATGTGTGTGTGTGTTTTTACCTATCGAAAATACGGATTTGAGACGTCTTTTTGTTCCACCTTCATAAATCATTCTTCGGACAGTAAACGGATTCAAAATACATATTAATGGCAATACATGACATAAGGACATTTATGTTCTTATAGGTACAAATTGTGTAATTGTGCTATACTATTGGATTCAAAGATAATCCTGCAACAGTAGCATGATAGGATAGGATTACAAAATGTTGGGATGGGAAGTTGATGTGATGTCATTGCGATGTAGATGCAGTGGAAGATCTTCCAAATTGGGATGATCAATAAATACCATCGCAACAATAGTCTCTAGCATCAAAACTGCATTGCAAACCCATTGCAATTACATCATAGACCCATCACATCACAAATCACTTCGCAATATAGGAGATGTTGGGATGGAAATGAGTAGCAACGTAGTTATGATGTCATTACAATGCAAGATCATTGCAATTGGGATGTTCAGTAACTCCTTTCACAAGTGGTTCACAACTACCTTCTAAACCATAGTGTTTTGCATAGCAAGCCATTCACAACATAATGTGGTGCATCACACATTCCCTTAGTAATTGGGGATGTAGGGGAATGCAATGCAAGTTAGTTTGCTAGTTGATTTGGAAATAAATTTGTGTTACGTGAGTAAGTAATATTGTTGTACCTATGTGAAAATCCCAATATGAGAGTGACATAGACTAGCCTTAGGGTGGCCAACTTACTAAAGAAAGAGAATGTTAAGCCAGACTATCTGCCCGAGAGCATACTAGCAATCAATTGGTGGCACATCATAGTTTTTGGCAGTTCTATTAAATGCTTAAAAACTATCTTTCTAAACTTCTCCCTCACATCCTCAGTGAAGAATATATCCAAGTCTTTTAACTTGGATGTAGTGCAGCTACAGTCTACCTTTCTAATATGTCCAGAAATCTTAAATTCAACTCCTATTATTTCATTTCATTATGAGATACATAATTACATATGTTGTTATGTATTTGTGATTAGGTTGTAAAGCACATTGTGATGACAGTTGCGATGCCATTACGATGCCCATGCAATGTAATTGCGATGCCTATAACAGTGTAATTGTATTGGCCATTGGAATTGCGATGGCTTGTGATTGCCCCTGCAATGAAATTGCAGTGGCCATTGTAATTGCAATGGCCCCTATAAAGAAATTGTGATGCCCAGTGCAATGCCAACACTATTAGTGCGATGATTGCCTATTCGTACATCGCAATCCCATCGCAGCCCCCATAATATGCTTCAATTTCACATCACAATCCCATCGCAACTACACATACATCATCACAATCCCATCATACACTTCAATTACAACATACAACATACATTACCATATATACATTGCAAGCCACATACCCCCTAACAAAAAAAAGCTAACATACATAACTGTAAATACGCAAGCAACAAACCCCCTAACAGAGAAAGCTAACATTAATGATCCTCAATGCCATGAAACCTAACAAATACATTGCATTGGCCACCCTTCAAACAAGAAACACGAATATCATTTTTAAAATTTCAAAGGGTTAATTAACTTACTTGAATCATTCCTGACATTTTTCTGATGTGAGTGGAGCTATTCACAACTGTCCTGCTACACTTTTGAATGTCTCCCTGATCCCTCACACAATTGTGATGGAAGATATGGTGGCTTGAAGTCTGGGTGGAAGTGAAGGGCTTCGGGTCCCTGAGAGCAGCTGATTATAGAGAGAATGAATAAATGGGCAGGGAGGAGCCTAACAACGGGTGCATTTGTTAGAGCCAGTCGACAGTCTGTCTCTTTGGAGGTAGGGAGTTGCGTCTCTTTTGCCGTGAGGGGGTGCATTTATTGAAGCCTATTTGCGGTCCATCTCTTTAGAGGTAGGGAGTTGCGTCTCTTCCACTATGATAGGGTGCGTCTGTTGGAGCCTAAAGATAGTCCATCTCATTGGAGGAAGGGAGTTATGTATCTTCCACCGCAATGGGGTGTGTATGTGCACTTGTGATGTCTGTCTCTTCCTCTTGTGAGGAGATACAAGTTCATTTCGTGCCAAATACACTCTATAAGGTAATGTTGGAAGATAGCAAGATTTTTTCCCATGTGTGGTGTCAATACAAATTGGTTTTTTACAATGGCACTCATGGCCTAAGATTATTTCACACATGGTGACCGACCTATTTTGACAATTATTTTTTTCTATCTTATATCTCCGTATTCCTAATCAGGTATGGGCTACACAATATTGACAAAGATGTACCTGTTGAATTGATTCGTGGGGCCCACAGAGCCCACACCTATCCTTTGACTTAGGCATGGTCACATGGCTAGTGGCCACTTCACAGCCCACCACCTAGAAGCTGTATTGTAATTTCCCTAATTCATTATTCCTATCGGATGATGATAGTGCACCGGTTGCCGCGTTGAACTTCGTCAGAACCCATGAATTGTTCAAATGTTACCCTGGATCGCCCTGTAAATGACTTGTATAATTTATGCCTTCTGAAGCTCGGAAGGTCTAAGTTTCTTCTCCCAGCAGGGCCATGGCATGCTTCTCTCTAAAGAGGGTTCTTCAGCTTCTTCTCTTAATCTCTTTCTTTCACCTTTTCTCTGCCCAGCCCTTCGACTATCCTTCTGCCAACCTTTCCACTGCCTGGACTAACAGCGACCTGTCCATTGCCCACAGCGTCAATTTCACAGACAGATCACAAGTGAGATCGATCCTCCTCAGAGGTACCTTTGGCCCCCGCTTTGCCTGTGGCTTCTTCTGTAACGGGAACTGTGACCGTTTTCTCTTTGCCATTTTCATAGTCCAGACAAATAGTGCTGCCCGTATCACTTCTCCGGCCATTGGGTTCCCCCAGGTTGTCTGGTCTGCTAACAGGAACAGTCCGGTAAGGGAGAATGCAACCCTTCAGCTCACCAAAGAGGGCGATCTGGTCCTGCAAGATGCAGATGGGACCCATGTCTGGTCCACTGGTACCTCCGGAAAGTCTGTTGCGGGCGTCAAGATAACTGAAGATGGAAATCTTGTCCTCTTCGATGGGAAAAATCTGAGTGTTTGGGAGTCTTTTGATCACCCAACAGACACTTTGGTGCCTGGGCAGAAGTTGGTGGCCGGGCAGAGGCTGACTGCTAGCGTTTCAGAGCTGAATTCCACTCAAGGTCAGTTTTATGTTTCAGTAACTGATGGCAAAGGCTTGGCTGCTTATATTGAGTCCCGGCCACCACAAATTTACAGTAACTTTCAATCTAGTGGGACAAAAACAGGCAAAGAGCCAAGCTACGCTAGGTTGATGAATGGCAGCCTTTCATTCTACATATTTTCAACCGAGCCTAGTGAAGCTGATTCGTGGATCCCGTTGCCTGTGTCGTCATCTGCCCAGTACATGAAGCTAGACCCAGATGGGCATTTGAGACTTTATGAATGGGGATCTGGGTGGAAGGTGGTGAAAGATATATTATCTGGTGTTTTAGGTAACTGTTCTTACCCTGCTGTTTGTGGAAGCTATGGAATTTGTTCAAATGGGCAGTGTAGTTGCCCCAGTGCGAATGATTCAGATACGAGCTACTTCAGGCAAACGGATGCCAGGCGGCCTAGTCTTGGATGTTCTGAAATCACCCCATTGACTTGCGGAAATCCCCAAGATCACCACTTGCTTGATATGCAGGACATCACTTATTTTGGATATGCTGATAGTAATGCAGCAGCAATGAAAGGAACGGATGCAGAGACGTGCAAGCAAGCTTGTTTGAAGAACTGCTCTTGCAGAGCTGCTCTCTTCCAGTATGGTTCTAATGCTTCAGATGGGAGTTGCTACTTACCCTCCCAGCTCTTCTCACTGAGCAACAACCCAAAGGAACTGACACATTACAATTCATCTGCCTTCCTCAAAGTGCAGATTTCCCCTATCTCACCAAGCCCCAATCCTACCAGGGATGCCGCGGTTACATCGTCAGCAGGAAAAAAATCGAAGACCATTGTAGCAGCCAGTGTTGGAGCTTCCATTGGGGTACTTCTGATTATTGTTCTCTTGGTTCTGATTGTGAGAAAGAAAAAGGAAGCTGAGGAAGAAGAAGAGGACTATTTGCTGGACGTTCCAGGGATGCCTAAGAGATTTTCTTACGAAAACCTTAAAATTGCAACAAAAAATTTCTCTGAAAAACTTGGAGAAGGCGGTTTTGGGTCTGTGTTTGAAGGGACCATTGGAGAGAACACAAAAGTTGCAGTTAAGCGCTTAGATAATTTAAGCCAAGGTAAAAAAGAGTTTTTGGCAGAAGTTGAGACAATTGGTACCATTCATCATCTCAACCTTGTTAGATTGATTGGATTTTGTGCTGAGAAATCTTACAAACTTCTAGTGTATGAGTACATGTGTAACGGATCCTTAGATAAATGGATTTTTAACAAAAATCAGACTGGCATCAATTGGAAGATTAGACGGGAAATCATCCTTGATATAGCCAAAGGTTTGTCATATCTTCACGAAGAGTGTGAGCAGATAATAGCCCATCTAGATATCAAGCCACAAAACATCCTCTTAAATGAGGACTTCAAGGCTAAAGTTTCTGATTTTGGGCTGTCAAAACTAATTGAGAGAGATCAGAGCCAAGTGATGACCAGAATGAGGGGAACTCCGGGATACTTGGCTCCTGAGTGGCTGAGCTCAAAGATCACTGAGAAGGTTGATGTGTACAGTTTTGGAATAGTTGTCTTAGAAATTGTGTGTGGGAGGAAGAACTTGGACTACTCTGAGCCTGAAGAGAGTGTTCATCTACTTACTCTTTTCAGGCAAAAGGCACAAGGAGATAGAATGATGGACCTAGTAGGGAAGTATTCTTATGATGTACAGTCTAACAAAGAAGATATTTTGACTATGTTAAATATTGCAGCATGGTGTCTGCAGGGTGACTACAACAGAAGGCCATCCATGTCTGCGGTGGTGAAGGTTTTGGAAGGTGTCCTGGAGGTGGATTCTACCATAGATTATAGCTTATCATATTCAACAGTTGGCAGGAACCATATAAAGGATGACATGACTTTTTCAGCTCCCTCTGCATCAATTTTATCTGGCCCCAGGTGAATGCTGCGCAATATGTTAATATTGTCATGCGTTCTGTCCCAATTGTATCAACCTCAATTTCCTTTTTTTTTATGTTCCTCAGATTGATTATTGAGTATTAATTGTCTATCTTGAATAAATCAAGTGCTTATCCATGACAATATGCATCATGTTGATTTATCAATTTTTCTCACTTCCATATATCAATAGATAACTCCCTAGTGCGTTATGTTCTATTAAAAATGGGCATTTTCTATCTCATTAACCTCTTTCATCAGACCGTCACAGCAAAATATAAAGTGGAAAGTAAAATTTTTCACCATATTACATATTCCCTCCGTTCCTAACACTTTTTCCCAATTTAGCATCAAGCATCTATCTTCGGAAAGAACAAAGATCACAAGAGACAAGTATTATAATGCAAAAGTTCTTGTTAAAATTTTGTTTTTACTTTGGCCGTATGCTTGGCTCCATTACAATTGAACCACCCGAAAGTGCAAGGCCTCATTCTCAAAAGAGACAATAGCAAGTGACTAGTATTATAAGACAAAAAAAAATTCATATCATAATTTGTTTATAAGTTCCTTTTCATTTATTAAAAGTGTAAAACAATTTCCTTCAAATTTGATTTCCTCACCAACATCCTCAGTCTTTATCTGCCATAGATGTTCTGGTCCAGAAGTTCTACAAAGTCCACCATTCCTGCACTGTCTTCAAATTGCAACTCTGATTCTATAGACGATATCTTGTCCAATTCGAAGTATGTTCAATGAGTTGTCCTCGTTTTGCTCTGTTCATCTCACAAACTCGATGCTCAGTTCTCTTATTACTTCCTTTCAAATGAATCTATAACATGGATAAACAACCCATCAATCATCGGAGGTTTTAATAATATGAATGGTGTCGAAATGAGATCCATTCTCTCCGCATGGAAGCACTACCAAGACACATGCACGTTTTGGCTGTGGATTCATCTGCAAGGGGACTTGCGATTCGTTTCTTTTTGGTGTCTTCATAGTTGGGTTCCCGTTAGCAAGATTAGGTGACCCTCGCATAGTCTGGACAGCAAACAGAAGAAATCCTATCAAATGAATTCCACCCTTGAGCTCAGTTCAGATGGAGATCTCATTATTAGAGATGTGAATGGAACTCAGGTTTGGTCGAGTAACACGTCTAACATGTCCGTTGTTGCCATCACTATCTTCGATACGGGCAATCTAGTCCTTGACAAGAACAATGCCAGTCTTTGGCAATCTTTTGATCATCCCACAGATGTTCTGCTTCCTGGGCAGCAGCTGGTTGCTGGCCAACGACTTACTGCAGGAGACTGGAGCAAGCTTGTACTTCATGTCATTCACGGAAAATGGTTTGGCTGCGTTTGTCAATTCAAGTCCTCCGCAGATATATTACACTTTTGGCAACGACAGCTACGATACTGCAAGATTTGAGAATGGTAGCCTTTATCTTCTTTTTGCTCGAGACAGCATAACAAAGTTTGAGGTAGGACTGCCTGTAGCGCAATCAATCCAGTTCAAGAAGCTGGAATCTGATGGCCACTTTTAGACTCTACGAATATACTTCAGACAGTGCTTGGAAGAACAAGGCTGAGATCTTTTGTGCTACTTGTTTTGATGATTGCAGTTACCCAACGGTAAATGGACTTTTTTCTTTCTCCTAATTCAGATTCGTGTACTGTTGAGATTATTCCTACTTTAGTTATGATTCTTAAATTAATTAATAGTTATATTGCTCATTTATTTATAATTAGATTAAAATTAGTTAGAATTAGATTAATTCTAATGGGAAAACTATCCTTAATCAAATTCTAATTAAATAAGAAGTCCAACTATTAGTTAATATAGGAATCAAAGTAGGAATCTAAATCTAATTTAGGGTCATATTAATAGTCACATATAGATTTCATAGTTATAATTGGTTTAGAACTTATTAAAGTGAAAAACTGATTTTTGTCATAAAAATCCTAAATTACCTCAATTATACTAAAAAATTTATTTATGAACTCTTATTTATAAATTAGGTAAGATCATTAAATTAAAAACTTAATTTACAAATAATAATATAAGGCCCTAAATTATAAAATACAATAAGTGCATTATGCACATACACTACTAATATAATTTTAACCCATCTAAGTACAAATAATTTTGGGGATTGAGTAATTTAAACGTAAAATTATGTTTAGACCTATACAATAAGGGTAGAACCCCGAATACTTTCTAGGAAATATTATTTAAATAATATTAAAAAATAAATAATTACCACAATTGAGACTTTGAAAAATATTTCTTGAAGTAGTGTCGTTTTTAGCCATGTAGGCACCTGCGTGATTTTTTTTTTAATTTTTTTTCGATTTCATCCTTTGGAAGGAACAAATCATATTTAAGTTAATTTTGTCCTCCATAAACACAAGAACGAAATCATTTCAAAGTGCTTTGGGAATTTTAAGCCGATTTGGTCCTTTCAAAGGATGAAATCTACCTTTTACATAGATTTCGTCCCTTTAAAAAGATGAAATCACCTCATTTATTTGCAAATCACACAAATTATTTCTTACAATGCTGATATCTACACTTTGGTGGTAATGATTGCTTGTTTTTCACCATTGTACATCCTTACATGTGAAGGAGATGCGGTCTCATAGATCCGAGCTGTTCATGAATGGGTAGACAATTGACATCAAAGATAAGGGATATTATTGAATTCCTCAATCACGGATTCACCAATAGTCTCCACATGAGCAAGAACCACCACTTATATGATGAAATCTATTTTTATCTTTCACCACAATCCCTCTTTCCATGACTTCTGAAACTAACTTGATTGCTGAATGACAGTCTCCGCACATCCTTATGTTGTTCTGGATTCGGATGGTTGCACTGGGTGGGGTGTTAATAAGTGCAAAGGCAAGAGCCAGCTTCTCACAGTGGTGCTACAAGTTTGCCTCTCTCTCTTGTTGATCTACAAGCAAAAGGACATCTTCTGTGTCTAGAACATACCCAGCTTCTCTGATTTTTCCACTGACATGCTCCCACATCTTCCTTATCTCTTCAATTTGCGGGTGGGAATCATCACTTGCCACAAACATGTGAACTGAGTTCTGGATCTCCACCCAACTAAAGGCAGATTCTTTCTTGACTCTACTCTCTATCATCATCTTCTTCACTTTAGCAGCAACTTCCCTTCTTCCAGCCAAAGCATACATATTAGAGAGTATCACGGGTGGACCTGAGTCATACATATTTGCGTGACTTGTGAGGCAATTTCGTTGAGTTCTTCTGTCAACAGAGGTTCTTAGATTACCAAGATGCTAGTCAGCCACTGTACTGCTTTCACGCTCCCCCTCTTAATTGAGTTCTTGGTTGTCAACAGAGGTTCTTTGTTTACCAAGATGCTAGTCAGCCATTGTGCCGCATTCACTCTCCCCCTCTTTGTTGAGTTCTTAGCTGTCAACTGAGGTTCTTTTACCTTTCTACCTCATCATGGTGCCTTCAGTCACCTGCATTCGCTATTGTCACACGGGGGGAGTTCTAGTGTGTGTAGAACGGTGGCCATGGATGTTCCACTGTTCTCTAAGACTGCCTTTCTTTTTCTCTGTTTTTGTAGCGAATGCAGCAAGGATGGTGAGAAGATGAACGAGGAACCTAAAGAAAGAAGCCTTACGTTAATCATAATCTTACACTAAAGACAATGACTAAGCTAAGAATAATTCCTTTGGCTATAATAGGAATTTTTTTATAAATGCAGTTGAGTCTACCTTCCCTCTCATTTTTGTCATGATCTTGCAATTCAACATTGGCGATTGTAAATAAAAAGTGAATTTCCGAAGTCTTGGTAGATTGTTTGGGAAGGGCGTGCGGTAGTGCTTCAATTTCTTCATTCATCAAATAAATTGCATGTGGAGGTCGCGAGACGATTTGGTCCTTTCTACTTAAAGCTAAAAGGACAAAATGATCTTTAAATTTTTTTTAATAATTTTATTATTAAGTTAGACATAATTTTGTCTTTTCGAAGGATAAAAAAAAAACTACACTGGCGCCAACTAAGTGGCCAAAAGCCGCGACACCACGGGAAATATTTTCCAAAAGTTACAATTCGGGTAATTATTTATTTTAGGGAAAATTATATAAATAATATTAAAAAAAATATTTACCATTTTAAACCACTTTGGGAAATAATTCCCAAAGTGGTGTTCGTTTTTGCCACACAGGCGCCAGCCGCTACGTGGCTTTTTTTTATGTTTTTTAACGATTTCGTCCTTTAGAAGGACAAAATCACCACACTTAGCCAATTTTACGCTTTCGGCCGGGTGAACAACTATTTTAATCTAAATTTAACCCCTATCCCTGTTCATTCCACACATTCCATTCTACAAGTTCCATTTCATTTCACACATTCAATGCATATTAACATCATTAAATAAAAATAAACATCATTATAAATATTTATCAAATATATTACACACAAGGGTAGAACATGAAACAACGCAAATATCACAATCTCTGACGTCCTCGACCTCGACCTCGGCCTCGACGGTGTTGTACGATCTCCTCTTCATGATTTGTCAGTTCCGGCTCTAGCTGTGGCTCTAGCTCAGGATGTGGCTCTAGCTCTGGCTCCGCATAAGTAATAGATGGTTCAACACGAGCTGGCCGATGTCATCTATAATATAAAATCGGCTCTGCCTTAGCTACATGTGCAATGACTCCAAATGATGAACAAGGAGGAGAGCTATGAATTGTTGAAGACGATGGAATATCATGGAATGAAAAGTGCATCGGCGGTGTCTGAGCAGCCTCTTGGACAGGATAATCTCTAGAGACATCTGTAATCACCGACTGAAGCAGTGGCAAGCTACGAATGACATCATTATGCTCCCTAATCACCGACTGACATGTTGCTAATAAGTCCTCGCTCGAAGTGTAGGTGTTAATTGCGTCAGTCAAATGCGTATGAGTATGTCGTGCTAGACGAAGCTATCAAAAAAAAATTTAAAAGTTAGATAAATAATTAATAAGAAATAAGAAAATAATGTGTGCCTTAATTAACAAAGTTCTACTTACCAAAGCTACCTCAGACGCTCCCCTAGGCTGATATGTCATCTCCTCTATATCATCGCGGGGCAAAATATATCGTCGTGTAATCGGTAAATACCACTGTATATATGCGCTATGAACATCTCGTGATGTCGTAGCCATCTCCCCTCCGATAATAGTGGCTCTCCTATCCTCCCATCGAGCGATATATGACGCATGATGTAATGTCCAGTCAATAATATGACGGCCCTGTCGAGTGATGCGGTGGATATACTCAACAGGAGATGGTGGGACCCTCTGCTCTAGGTTAAATTGGAGCATTACCCGATCTGGCACATGCATCTCTACTATCTCGTAACATATTAATGGAGTTCGAGATATCCACACGTCTCGACCGTCAGTACATAGAGGAGGTAAGGCAGCCAATACTTCCAGTAAGTACAGCTGCCAAATAACCTATACAATATATAAAGATAATTTAACTTAAGAACAACAATATGTTTTATAAACACTACAAAAATAGTTCAACACATAACTAAAATTACCTGATATAGCCGCTAGTGGTCTAACTCCCCTCTATACAATCGAAGGACTCCTTGTGGATTTTCTGTTCTCTTTTTCCGAGCATTCCACCTTAAGGAGTTATATTTAAAAAATGAGTTCAACAAATGTATATAAAACGATGCTAAAATTTTCAAGTTTTAAACAAAAATAAAGACTACCTCGCGCCTAATGGAGCACCCTCAGCTAAGTGACCCATCTCAGCACTTGGTCGTCCGACGTGTAAATGTTCCCACGACCATAGCTATGTTATAAAATATGAACATATTAAATAAAATTAAATAATTATACGTAAATAAAAATATTTAAAGTTATAAATTCATTTACCTGAAGAAGGGTCAGACTGCCTACAATCCCCGAAGTCATGGCCTGACATGCTTTCCCTTACTCTCGATATAAAAATGCAAGAGTGGCACTGCCCCATGAATACTCACCTGCCTTGTCGAAATCCTCAAGGAGGGAGAGATAGGCCACATGTATATGGCTACTCGCCGTATTAGCAAATATCGTCGCTCCAAGTAGATGTAAAAGATAGGCTCGTGCATACTGCTTGATAACTATATTCATAGCATCAGCTGGGAGCTCTCGAAACTCCTGTAAGAGCCATCGAAGGCTCACTCGACTACCACGCATAAATGTTGCAGGAGGAGCTCTACCAAGGAGTCTAACTAAAATATCACCATGAGCTCCTCCTGTCATGCCCGTCATCGCATGACCATCGATGCGAAGTCCTAATAGAACTGCCACATCCATGAGAGTGATGGACATCTCTCCGTAGGGCAAATGGAACGTCTGCGTCTCCCTTCTCCATCTCTCAACAAGAGCCATCAATAAAGGCCGATCGAGACGGACGTATCTAAGATGAATAAAATGCCCAAATCCCGCTCGCTCAATATAGGGCAGCACACGATCATCCACTGGCCAATGGCGGAGATATGTAAAGTGTTCGATGCACTCAAGGCACCCAGGGTCCTATAATAAATTTATAATTTATAACCCATCATACTATATCGGCTAAAAAAATAAATTTTTTTTAAAAATAATTATCATACCTCTCCTCTCCAAATAGCTGCCGACCTATATGTCTCCTGCTGTGAAAGTACAGAATCATCGATCGGGCCTGGCTAGTAAGATCGATCTGCATGATCCATATGATCTGCAGACGGAGAATTAAAATCATATCATTATTCAATAAGAACATATGCTCATACCTAAAATAAAGAGTAAATAAATAGATTAATTATATATTGACCAATCAACAGGAGGATTTTGACATGATTTACTATTGTGCCCACTTTGTTTACACCTCCCGCATTTATATCCCCCTCTACCATATCTCTCCATAGTTCTACGGTCCATTGTATTCCTAATGCTAACTGACCGTGGGTGACCGGGTTGCCTTGTTGCTATCGGAGGGTATAACACAAAAGGTATATCCCTCTCCCAATATTCCCAACTCCGAGGAGAAGAAAATTCTGCCGCGTACATATTTTTATAAGTGGACGATGTGTAAAACAATGATGCCTGTATCGGCTCCCGCTGCTTTGCCCACATGGCGATAAGGTGAGTGCAAGGATAACCATAAACCTGAGGGATGTTGCATGTACAAGTATGCATTCTCGCATTTACCATAACCTTTCAGCCACGAATAGACGTCACTTCGTACTAACCACTATTAATCCGATTAACTATATACTCCCCAATTTTTCTTGTTTGATCTCTCATTATTGCTTCCACTTTAGGAGTATACTGCGTGGCCATCGCAGATGCAGCAGACGATCGTTTAACAAAAAATTTTATGACCCGATAAAAAATAGCTAACACTAAACCCTACATGGGTAATCCTCGTGCCCCCTTCAAGACGCCATTTAAACTTTTAGCCATATTTGTAGTTGTCATGTTAAACGTCCTAAAACCCCCATGTGCAAGGGACCACTGGGTAGGATGCAATTCTCCTCCTAAGAGGAGATGTTTTGCCCTAGGACTCTCTTGACCAATTAAGTCCATTTTAGCATCAAACTTTTCTACTGTAAGTGCACAAGCTGCTGCCCCAATCAAGTCCGTTAGTGTATCATTTTTGAACTCCTTCTTAAAATTGGCTTTTATGTGACAGATGTAATAACGATGGCGGTACATTGGCTCGGAAAGAACCTTAGGCACGGCCTTCTGAAGCCCCTTATGTCGATCTGAAATAATGACGATGTCCATCATGCCCATTAGTACATGATCCCTCAGTTCCATTAAAAACCATTTTCAATTATCTCCATCTTCCTTCCCGACAAGACTGAATGCTAGAGGAAATAACCCATTGTTTCCATCTATAGCCGTTGCAGCCACAGAGCACCAGGATATCTGTCATACAAGTGAGTAGCATCAACACCAATCACAAGGAGACAATGTTGAAACCCCGCTATAGACAGCCCAAATGCCCAAAACAACCGCTTAAATCTCCTACACATGCCACCATCTGCACGACGTACTTCATCATCCTCTAAGTGGTAGTAGGTGTCAGGATTCGTTTCTTGCACCGCCCTTAGGTACATTGGCAACAATTTGCATGATTCTACCCAATCCCCATAAATAGCCTTGATCGCCATATTCCTTGCTGCCCATGCTTTCTTATAAGATATGTCAACATGATACTTCTCTTTCATTCTTTGAATGATATCCCCTGGTGTAAGAGTTAATTCGGCTTGGATAGCCGGCATTATGACCTTTGAAATAAAGGAAGCACTGCACTGCCTATGATCTGTGCTAAGCTGGGCATTCTGACATGTGTGATCACCTTTATACGTCTTCAATTTAAAGTACCCTCCACCCCTTTTTATGGAGCCATGAACTCTCCAAGGGCAAGTACTATCAATGCACTTCACTGTATACTCCGACAAATTTGTTCGTACAACCTTATATTCGACATGATTTTGAATAGAAAATTCCTGCAAGGTTGTAACGAACGCTTCTTTATTCTCAAAGATGCGGCCAACATATAACCCGTCTTCATTTTGTTGGTCCATATCCATGGCAGAATTAACAGCCGCATCTATCTCTTCATCTGTGATGTGTGCATATAGTGGCTCCACTTCATAATATGACGACTCTTCCACATTCATATTATTTGCGGCAATAGCATTATCTACCGCATCATCCCCCTCACCGTCAACCATCTGTTGAGCGCTTTCTTCACCTCTAACCTCTTCTTTGTTCATGTCTGAATCTTCTCCGCTTCCTTTGCCAATATTATCTTCACCTTCGTTGGCCTCAGTTTCATCAATATCTTCATCGTAGACATATGCCCCCCTACATATGAACATCGCTTATGTATTATATTTCATATGCCTAAAAATGTTGTATTCATTTATGAATATAAATTTCACCTTTGATCGGATGGTCCAGCATCGATATGACCAACATATGAGTAGGGCTAATGAATGCCCATCGAACTTTGAGTTCCATACAATGCACCGCCTTGAGACATTTGAAAACTAGATGGCTCGTGTGCATGTGTTGTGAACCTTCCATGGTACACACAAAATTCAAAATTTAGCTAAACATATTTCATTGATAATATAAAAGATTCAAAACGTCTTCACAACTTAATAACCCTTACCTCCAATTAGGTCCGCTTCCATAGTAGATAGGGGTAGATGACTTATGACGTTCATTTGAAGCTACTATCATAGAAAAATTTTCTTCTTCTTCGTCATCTATGCCTTTCATTGTTCACATTTCTATCTGAGCTCCTGTGTGAGCTGCTGTGAGAGCTCCTATGCGAGCTTCTATGTGAACTACTTCGCTTTTCACTAGGCACTCAGGCCTCTTTTTCAAGAAATAAGTCATAACAAATTATGTGATGCGAGAGGTCAAACATAAAATTCATTGATGCATCATTATTTATACATACTTGTCTCGAATTCAATCCATATGTTGGAATAACACATTTTATAGTGATTTTCTATCTTCTTCGATCCCACCCAGTCTTGCTAGCTACTTGCATCTCAAATTCATCATATGTAGATGGTTTCTTAATTAATAATCCTTCTGTGCGTCTGTCATAGTTAAGTAAAAATCTAACTATTTCTTCAACCATCTCTATTCACTTGATTCATAAATAATATATTAAATTCATATTAAATTAAGTAATTATCTCAAAACTAAGAGGCTAAAATTAGATTAACTAATAAAATTTCCAACGAACGAGCTTCTATGTGAACTACTAAAAATATATAAGAAAATATAAACCAACGAGGTGTTTGTGGGATAACTAAAAATATATAAGAAAATATGTACAATGATTTAGTAAGATGAAGAGTCACGAAAACTCAAAAATAATTTATGAATTTTCCCTGTGCATCATGCTTATGCACTTTGGACTATAAAACCCAAACTTGAGATCCAACAAACACAGCAAAGATAAAAATTAATTTGTAGTCTTAAGTTGTGAATGATAACAATTTAATAATCATGCTAGAATATATATTTGGTCTGAATGAAATATACATAGATAATTGACATCATTGAGAATCATAAACATGCAGAAAATACAATACCGCACTCCGTTGGTGTCTGAGGCATGTTAAACTCACATAAGTGATTAACGTATTTAAAGAGATGAAGCCATGCATCCCAAACTGTGTTATGATCTTAAATCAAGCAAAGACATGATCACAGTAGGCATGCCTTTGAATAGGACTTTTCGACCTTACATAACGAGGAATCAACCAAAATAGAAATAGATCAAGTTAATAACTCCATAAGCCATAAGTTTGAATATATCAAAAATGTTAACATAGCACAAAACTTCCTAACAATTTAAACTTTAAGCATAAAAAATTATTTTTAAAAACTAACATAACACAAGTAAATCACTAAAATCTAACAATTAAATCATATTACAAAATTTCTTAACTAGATTAAATGTATCAAATTTTTATATTTAAAATAGGGCAAAACAAATATACCTAAATTGGCTTGGTAACGGTGTGGCACTCAAACAAGGAAAAGCAGACGAAATCAAGGCTGAGGCGGGCTCAATGAAGGCTGGGCGGATTCAAATTAAGCAAGGCAGACGAGATCGTGGCAGAGCAAAAAAAATCATCGCGGCGGCAGAGTGAACTGTCGAGATGGAGAAAATGTAGAACGGAGCGTGGGCGGGTTGTGAAAGGGGCGTGATTTCGTCCTTTGAATTTTATCCTTTAAACGGACGAAATCAGTATTATTCACCCGACCGAAAGCACTAAATCGGCTAAGTGTGATGATTTCGTCCTTTAGAAGGATGAAATCGGCTTCTAAAGAATGAAATCGGGTCAAGTGTTTTAAAACTTGACCCGGTTTCGTCCTAATTTCGTCCTTCTAAAGAACAAAATTGTTAAAATAAATAAATAAATAAGCCAGACAGGTGCCAGCCGCTTAGCTGACGTCTGCGTGATAAAAACGAATACCACTTTAGGAATTATTTCCCAAAGTAATTTAAAATGGTAAATATATTTTTTTAATATTATTTATATAATTTATATTTTTTTTAATATTATTTAAATAATTTTCCGTACTTCTCTAATTATATAAGCACACTTTACTGAGAGCAGGAAGGACGCGCTACGTTCTGGTTGCCCATCTGATAGTGCGCAGTGAAGGATTGGCTCCAGCCCTTTTCCTTCTTCTTCCTGAATCACCTGATGATGGATGCACTGGGAAACGGCGGGCTCTGGTGGAAATGGCATCTTCCATCTTTTTCTTCCCGAGCTCGCCGCGGCCTCCGCTCCGCAGAATCCAAGCCCTCGGATTCAGTGGACGGAGACGATTCTGCCTTGCGGAGCAGGGGCTTCAACTTCCCACTCAGGCAAGCGGTGACGGCGTCCTCGCTCGCCACGACGGGGGACACCATAGCTCAAGTTAGAGACCGCTGGAAACGCCTGCAAGCTTCAGAGTCCGACATAAAGGTGGGTCTCGAATATCCGTGGCGGATGAATCGCCCTTTTTCCTTTCTTTAAATGCTTTCAAACTCTTCACTGTGAACTGAGTAATCCATATAGCAAACGGAACCTTTTCGCTGTATTTGGAGGTTGATGTGGATAATAACACGCGACATTCTGAGAGATAGTCGTCGTGTTGAGTTTGAACCATAAGCTTAAGTGCATTCTACTACTCTATGGCTGGTAGCATATTGTTCTTGTTATGTCGAATACTATAGTGAATATTAGTAAATAGTATTCCCCTGGGTGAAGGGCACGGCCGGCCAGCTTCCAGGCAGGGGTGGAGTGGGGGTGGGGGGTGAAAGAACGTCTCAAAACCCTGGGTGGGAAGATGGCATCTGATTGCTATGAGTGCTTGGTGACCACTAAAATCTTTGTCATCCCTTGTTTGCAGTAGAAACAATTTTTCAGATTGGTTGACTTGTATGTCAGAAATGTAATGCTTCAAGCGATCCTCAGTTTAACCAAATAGTGGTTGCAATAGGTCAAGTTCTCACATTGTTGACGAAGTCAACACTAAACCAAGTCAATAGGCCCACTGAATTGCCTCCTGCAATCTTTCAGTTTGTTGTATGAGTTGTAGCATATCCTTTCCTTCTGTAGCATAATATCTGGGTCATGGTTGTAACTCTTTACCATGTACGTTTGATCTATTTAAAGTGCTGTTAAATGGAAATACAACGCGAACAATTCAACAATTAAAATCTTTTATGGTAGCTCAGCCCAATCCATCATCATTTATTTCCTCTAGTATAATGGCGCTTTGTCATCTCTTCCTCTACTTCAAGTCAGTCAGTTCCACCCTTCCCTTACCTAA
The DNA here is from genome assembly GCA_035235625.1 of Saururus chinensis. Lineage (NCBI taxonomy): Eukaryota > Viridiplantae > Streptophyta > Magnoliopsida > Piperales > Saururaceae > Saururus > Saururus chinensis. The sequence continues at coordinate 16,480,830 of CP141145.1, read as the reverse complement.
AATGTTAGCAACATTAGCCATTTTTTGTCAATTAAACTGGAACACTCCAGTATCTTATATGGTGTTCACAGTTCCTCCCAGTCCTTCGCAGTCATGACTTGTTAGAACAACCATCCTACCTCATGCTCATGTTCCTTCTTCTCTAGGATCCTGCATCCATGTCACAACGTTTCGTTTTTGGTTCATTTCGGTTTTGTTTCGGAAAATTTTCGGTAGTATAAATAAAATAATATAAAGATGAATATTTACAAACATACATACAATAATTTAAATAAGAAATACAAAAATAAAATTAGTTGACATACTTTATGTACTAGATGCCCCATGGCCCCCATCCCTGTAGGCCTTTAAAGAAAATGAAAAATACTTTCGTGAAGTTGAGTTTTATAGTGTGCATCATGACCTAGGCTCAATGAATAGTTAAAAACAAGATCCTTTGTCGTAGGAAAATGATATTACTTCCTATTCTAGACCTCGACTAAATCATGAATTCATCCTATCTCATAAGTTAGAATAATAATAGAAGTTATGAAGTCATATGGAGTTAAAATAATATCTTTTCATGGCTTCAGCATGTGTATTAAACTATGTTCTCACGTTTTCACACCTGAGCAAACATTGGGATATGTAACACCAGAGCAAATGTTGGGATATGTAGCAAAGGCTGATTGCGACCCATCATACAAACTAGTAGAAGACAACGAAGAGAGCACAGAGCAAAAAGAGCACAACAAAGAAGACCACACAAGGCGCAAATCAGCAAACCAGTAGAGCACAGTGAAGAAGAAAAGCATAGAAGATTGAGCCTGAAGTTTTGATGCACCGAAATTTATAAGAAATATACAAAAATTTCAAAATGTTGCCCAAATTTATAGCCTCATAACAGTTTTACCTCATAACAGCAAAATTAACGAAATTTTGCATTATTTTCGCGAAAATTGTCCTTCTCGAAAATTTGGCCTACATTGTATGGGAGACTCAATACTTCTTAGCTGGCCCATGCCCTTCTTTTCACCTAGTGCTTTAGGCCATGTTTATAGCCTCACCATCTCACCTGAAGTTTGGATCCGCTTGGAGATCCTCTATGCTTCTCTATCAAGAGCTCGAGTACAACATCTGCGTGCTCCACTGCCTCTCTGTCAAGAGCTTGAGAAAGGCAACCAAGTCTATTAACAATTACATGGACAAAGCGAGAGACATTGTTGATTCCCTGGCTGTTGCCGGTCAATCAATTTTAGATGAAGACCTCCTGTTGTTTATCATTGTCGATTAGGTAGTGATTACAAAGCCTTTGTCACCTCATTTGAGACATAGTCCCAATGAGTGGAACTTGATGAACTTTATAGTCTCCTCAGCCATGAGAGGTGCTTGGAGGTTTCAAACCCACAACTCCCTTAAGATGTTACTCTCTTCATGGCCAATCTTAGCACCCATTCTTCCCTACAAGGCTCTTCACGATGAGGTCGCATGGGTAATGGTTAGTCTAATAGTACTTGAGGTCGTTGAGGAGGTTGCAATTGTGGTGCACCATCTCGACAATAGATTGCTCCTTGCTCTTCTCAAGGAAACCAACAATAGTTTGATAGTACTCCATGCTCCTTGATTGAATGTTGGCTTGATAGATATGATCAAATTGATGATAGCACTCGAGAACATTGTGCCCTATTGGTTACAAATTTGGCATTGAGGTCAAGTCTCCTGTTGATTTCCTTGTGATGAGCATGGAGTGTTCAGCTGTTGAGATGGCGCACCATGGTTGCGACCTCCGCCATAGCCTTGAGAGTAGAGTGGTGATTACCCCCATGACCTTATTGTGAAGTGCCTTGCAAGAAACTATGGGTGTGATGATTGGTCCGAAGGAAGCTGTGGGTTTACAACCCCCAAGTGCATGTCATGGGTGAGGAAGAGACTATGAAGTTGAATTAAGTTCCACTCATCTGGACTCTGTCTCAATGTATTATGTATTAGACAAAGGCTTTGGAATTACTAACTAATCGACAATGATAAACAGCAGGTCTTCATCTAGATTTAGTTGACGGCAGTGGCCAGGGAATCAACAATGTCCTTGGCTTTGTCCATGTAATTATTAATGGACTGGTTGCCTTCCTTGAGAGAATGCAGTTGGGCACACAAATGCAGCACTCGAGCACTTTTCGGAGGGGCATAGAGGATCTCCAAGTGGGTCCTAACTTTATGCGAGATGGTGAGGCCATAAACCTGGCCTAAATTATTGGGAGGCTAGGAGGACATGAGCCAGCTAAGAAGTATTTGTTTTCGAGTATCCCATAAGGTGTAGTCCAGATTTTCAATGATGATGTAGGAGCCTGGAGAAGGAACCCAAGCAAGAGGCAGGATGGTTGTTCCATTACATCACCCAACAAGCGATGACTATGAAGGACTGGGAGGAACTGAGAATGCCATAGAAGATCATTAGAGCGTTCAAGTCTAATTGAGACAAAATGTCTAATGTTGCTGACATTTTGGTTAAGGGCAAGGACGGGTAAAGAAGTGTAGAAGCAGAATCTGACTAACTTGAAGTAGAGGAAGAAGATGACAAAGCTGCCGTTGAACTGGAGAAAGAGGATGGTGATGGGCTAGGCTACCATAAATGATTTTGGTGGTTGAATTGTTTGTGTTCCATTTATATTCAACAGCTCTTTAAATAGAGCAGGAGTACATGGTAAAAGTTACAACTATGACCAAGATATTATGCTATAGATGGAAAGGATATGTTAGAACTCATGTAGCAAAATGAAAGACTGCAGGAGGCAGTTTCGTTGAGGCTATTGACTCAGTTTGTCAACAGTGTGAGGACTTGGTCTATTAGCTGATAATGGTTCCGGTTATGAATACTACATGTAGTATATCAGCCATATGGTATCAGATATCAATGTGTTAAAATGGCGCATTCCATAATAAAACTGGCAGTATGGTACCTTTGTGTTTCTTAATTTTGTTTTCACTTCATGGTTTTCATGTGTAGGTTCTGCTATGAAATTAAGTTACTGTCATAATGTTTGTTGCAAAGTTGCTTTTTTGGGGGGCATTGTTTATGATTTATGTATCTTTTTTCTCCAGAGATTTGTTAATTGTTTCAATTTTTTTTGTGGGTGGCGGGGTTTCATGCTGTTAGGGGACTATGTCAGCTGTGTTGTCTAACCATGACTGGCTTCGGGCACTGCGGATGGCTTCTTATGGTTTTCTTCTGTATGGCCCTGGGTCTTTTGCTTGGTATCAATATCTTGACCACTCATTACCAAAGCCAACGTTTGCGAACCTATCTATGAAGGTATACATAGAATACAGTTAAGGAATTTTTCTTGTAAAATGTATTTATTAGTTTTTTTTCCCTTAAAGGCTACAGGTACATGTTCTGGCAGGTTATCCTTAACCAGATTGTACTAGGCCCCTCTGTGATTGCTATTGTTTTTGCATGGAACAATTTATGGCAAGGAAAGCTTGCTGAACTCCCAGACAAGTATTTAAAGGATGCCCTCCCTACTCTGCTCTATGGTGTGATCACTGTGCCTGACTCATTTTCCCCTTGTATTCTAGTCTGAGATGGATTTTATTTAGTCATTTCTGTTATAAAATAGTTGAAATGATTAATTAGAACTTGAGTTACCTATCCCATGACGTGGAATACATATTAATGATCAAATTTGAACCTCTTTTGTTGTGTGATTTTGATATGAATTTGGCTCTCCTGCGCAGGGTTCAGGTTTTGGATTCCTGTCAGTGTGTTGAATTTTTGGTATGTGAAAAACTCCCCATAGTTATCGCATCTTATGACATGCTTTATTAAGAAAGATTGCTACTTAATACTATTAATGTACCTCTAATGTGTCATAATTATTTTTTTATTTAGCCATAAAATATGGCATTATGCAAGTATCCATTGGGTGATCGAATTTGCTTGTCTTTTTGTTCTTTCTCCTGTTTACAGTTATGCTATTATGTGTGTATTAATAAGGATCTCAACTGCCTTAGAGTTGTCAATTAGTAGGTCTTGGAAGACAAAGTAACATGAGTGACCTGTGGGGCTGGCCTTGCAATGTAAATAATATACTATTCCCTTCCATCTTATTATGTATATCAAGTGAATATTATCTACCACCTTGTTATGTATAGCTAGTGAAATAGCTGTATTATGTATATTTTCTTTGAAATTTACCAATTTGACATATCTAGAACTTCTCTTACACCTGTCCGAAGAGGAGAAATGGAATAATATTAGCTGGAATAACATAAGCCTTTTGTCATTTGGAATGCCTTGGTAGATTTCTTTTCCAAAAATGTCCAAACATGGGGGAGGCCCATGACAGATCTGCCTTTTTACATGGCATGTATCTTTTGTAACCTTTTGTTTTGAAGCATCTTACGAGTGTATTCATGTCGATGTTCAATATGACAGGGTTAATTGACGAATAAGAAAAAATAATAGCATTTGGGTTCCCTGCATCTCATGGGTGTTTTTTTCTTGAGTGCCTCTGTCTATGCTATTTTATAGCATTGTATTCAAACAGACAGGCTAAGATGGAGTCTAGAGTCTTTATTTATTTGCTGAAAGAAGTGGTTAACTGTTTCATCATGCATTTTTCATGAAAGATATCCGGTGTGTATTAATTTCAAGTGACCCTATTTTCACAAGTTATTAATATATAATAATGTGTTTATCTTGAAAGTTATGTGACAATTTATTTGTTATTCATACCTTTTCTCCTTTATAGCTGTGACTTGTCATTATATTGTTGATGAATTACAGGGCAGTTCCTCTTGACGCTCGTGTGGCATTTATGTCTACATGCTCAATATTTTGGAACTTCTATTTGTCCACGACTATCAGCAAGTGATCTGATTTTGGAGTGAATTGCTCATTTGACTATAGACAGATGACATTCTTGCTCTTGCTGCTGGTAGAACTTGTATCTTCAGGTTTCTCCTTTGGGATGAATACTGCATACTGACCAAGCCGAATGGCATCAGTACATGGAATGTGAATCAGTAAGGCAACTGTTTAATTAAGTTTTTACTACTGTTTCTTATATCATTCAATATTCTTCTGCCATTATCTTACTTTGCAAACTTTTCACTTTTAACTCTTTTGCTGCCATCATACATTTGTTTTAGCTAAATAGCGATCTGTCTTCAGAACTGTTATTATATTCTTTATCGTCTACTTGTTCTTTGTCAAATTGTTTGACTTTTTCATCATAGATAGTTTGAAGGACATTCATCAACAAAGATACTTAAAAATGACTTGTCATCAAACTTTGTACATTGTATTCTATGAAATTACTTCTTCACAGGCAAATGTGGTTATATAAGCATGCGTAGGTTGCCTTCCTGTTATGACGCTGTGTAAAAATATAAAAGCAGATAATGACGAGTATCTCAAGTGCTATAATTATGGTAGAGCGATTGGTGCGGTCATAGTTGGAATCCCAGGAGAGTTGAACTGGGATTACGGTCATGTAAAGTGTGAATTTGATCGCAATGGAAGGCTGAAGATATTTCTCTAGCAACCTGTATTAGATCAGTTTACACTAAAAACATGCGAAAATAAAAAAATTATCTAGGACAGCAAATCTGTGTCACATAAGAGTGCTCATTTCGATCTGCTGCTCACTGACTTTAGCACGCCGTGTATAAAGGCATCCTCCTAAAATCTGCTCTTCTAAGAAAAAATAAAGGAAAATAATCCCATTAAACTTAGCTATGACTCATCCAACAAATTAAAGCCATCTGCCGTATTCTGGTCCATGTTAACTGTGTTTATTAAAATATTTTTTTTATTTACTACAAGCACATCGAACTTATCAGTTGTATGGTTCAGATATAAGCATCGTGACAAAGTTGGTATTTCAGTTTATTTTGGTGGGGTTATCTTGGATTTGGTTTGTTTCCTTTTAGAAAAAATTTGAAGCATAAAAACAGTAGTAGGAGAAGAATGGGAGAAGACCCAAAAAATAATTTAACCGAATGGTAAAAGCACAAAAATGACCTGCCCAAATTGTAAAAGAAACTACACATACCCCGCTTAAACGGTAAAAACTAAAATTCAACCTGTCAAAATTTTTGAAAAACCTAAATATTTCTTGCTTAAATTGTAAAAACTATAAAAAAACTGCTTTAAATGTAAAAAATCTCCTAAAATAACCTTCCTAAAATGTAGATTTTGTAAAAATTTAGCCAAATCTATGAAAATCCGAAAATTGATTAAAATGGCAAAAAAATTGAAACAAATTTTGTCAGAGGTCTATTTCCCCGAAATTAATAAAAGTTTACAAATTTTTTTACTATGGATGTAAGTTTCCTTTTGCAAACGTACTTCCTTTACCCATTTGATAAACTCTTATGCCTCCTTAACAATGACCCTGGCTTATCATATATAATAATTATTAAAAGACTGGCTTGGAGATGGACGACTCCGGAGATTAGTTCAATAAGCACCATTGAACTGCTTTAGCTTCATCAAAATAAGTGAAAACAATTAACTTGATCGCTTTGAAGCCTGCACATTCTCCTCTACTGGTTGGTAATCCAACTCACGTAGCCATGGAAAAACTCCTTCCCAATCAGATAAACCAGGAAGATACTAATGATTGATGGGTAAATTCTCTTCTAAAATTGCTTCTGAATTTAATGAACCAAATGCACTCTTTCCAAAATAACTTATAAATTATGAATGTACATAATAAATCAAAATAAGAAGAAATCTTTCTAGCAACTAGGCTTGCATCCTGTGAATGCAGTACCCGACCCAACCCAAAATAGAACCCATATTTCCACAAATTGATCCTACTTGGGGTAAAGCCCAAGATATTATTAGTACCCTATTTGACCAGAGACAAGAACTGACCCTACCAGAGAACTCGAGATAGAACACAGTCAAATGTGTTACCAAACCTAGATACCTAATCTATTAACTAAACATCAAATAAAATAGATAATTTATAATTAGTTCAAATAGCAATATAAATTCTAACACAATAATCAACAATCCCATAGCAACAAAAAGAAATCCCATTTTGTTTAAAACTCCATCATCATATAAATTAATAGAACTTCACTAATTACCTCCATTAATATAAAACAAGAAAAAAATAAGAGAGTTGATTCACTCATATTTGTTACTAAACCTGGAATGAAATAATTAGATAGTAATAGCAATTGTAACATAGCATCTACATATAAAAAACAAACATCTATGATGATAAAAACTCCAATTGCATATACAAAAAGCAGAATTTTACTAACATTACACAAGAAAAAGAAAGAAGAGATGATTCACTCAAATCTATTACTAAAACTAGAATGAAATAATCAAATAGCTACGTATACAAAACAATCACATAGCATATGCATATAAAAAACAATCACACATAATCTAAGATGTTTAAAACTCCAACTACGTATACAAGAAAAAAAGTAGAACATCTATACCTACAAATGAGGGAACCATAAAGGACTAGACAACATAATGCCAATTAAACAACCAATACAAATATATCCTCACATTTAATCCACTCAAAATTATGCAAAGATGGTTCTCATAACCATAATTAGTCCACTCAATTACTCAAATATGAAGTCACTTAAAAACCTAATATAAAAAGTCACAAGTATGAAGTTGAAAGAACATATAAGGCATATGTATTATATATTAGCTAAGTTTGATGATTAAAACAATGTCTAAACTTCATGTATGTTTTATTCTTATAAATCTAACTAGATTTATTTGTGGCTAAGTTGGATTTATAAATGATTGGCTTAAAAAATTGGAGCAGAAATGTTCTTACCGAATTAAGGTTGAATACTAAGCTGAGTGTCAAATGTAAAAGGTTTATTTACATACACTTGCATACACAATTCATTTAATTTAACTTAGCAATAGTGAATTAAGTGAATCTGGAAGTTTAAGACTGATTTAAAGTAAAATATAAAAATTTACTATGCATTGACCAATCGCTGCAAAATGAACTTGATCAATTGACACTTGAATCATACTGTGTAAAATTTAGTCGAGAGTTTATCGATCAATCGGCCAAAGTGAGAGATTGATCACTATAAGAGTTTTACTCATATTAGAACAGTGAATGATCTATCGTTGTTAGCCTCAATCGATTGTTGTCTGTGTTACTTACCTAGTTTAAGCCTTTCGAGAAAGAATTCATTCCTCATTGGAGTCTAATTCATACACTGACTTAATACACTATATATGAGCTAGATAAACATGAAATTGAAAAGAGGAAAAGATAGACTTTGAGTCAGAAATAAAGAGAAGTCTTGTGTTCATTATTTTCCTTGAGATCAACATTATGCTTCAAACCTTAATGATAATGGTGATTGTTTGAGTGACACACAACTTAAAAAAGAGTTTTTTACACACAAGAACCTAAGGAGAGTGTTAGCCAAGTTCAATAGGAGATTGAAGACTTAAGAATATAGTCATAAACAAGTGGAGCTTGTTTGAAGAGGCTAGAAGAAGACAAAGACGAACAAGGATGGATAAAACTTTAGGACTTGAGTAGAGAAGACTTGAAGGCCAACAACAAAAGAAGAAGAAGGTCTAAACAAAATAAGTTTGTATTAAAATCTTCACAAGATGTTAGTGGTTTGCTTGTGTCAATGTAAATGTCTTTTTTACAAATGCATTGATTTAGCCGTTGAGAGGCTGCCATGGTTTTTTACCCCAGTTTGAGTTTTCCATGTAAAAATAGTGTGGTTACATGATTATAGTTTGATTGATGATTAGTATGATCATGACTGCGCTTCGTATCTAGGTTAAATATTTTTTGTTTAAAACAAATTCCTTTGCACAGTAGTTGGACCTCTTAATTGTTTGTTAAAGTACTAGGGTTAGGAACAATTTAATGATCCGTTAAGCCATCTAGACAAATATTAAACTCAGTTAGTGTCATCATGAATGACCTTTAACAAAAGAGAGAGAAATCTAGTGCTTTCAATAGAAAACTTATGCCATCTAAAGAGATATTATATGGATTTAAGAGTGAAAGAAAGTCATTGGAGACCTTGTTGAATATTTGCCAAACCAATAAGTTGGGCATAGGTTTTAAAACATGTTTGTTTACACCCATAACAAAACATACTATCATTGTGAAGTCAAAAGAGAATACCTAACACCTTAAGATCATGCACAACCCACCTAAGTCAAGGGGAAAAGAGCTAAAATTGAATTCTAGGATTATGGGAGTTTGTGAGTTGTGCCGTAAAGATAACCATACTAGAAATGAGTGTCAAATAACCATCCTCCCAAACATACCTCAGGAAAGAAGGAGAAGAAAACCCCTACACATATAACCCCTAGGCTAATCTACCAAATGTATGTGCATAAGATTAAGAGGGTGTGGGTATTGAAGATTGATCGTCAAGGATTAAAGGATCAACTAAGTAAAATGAGTAAGTGCACCTTAGATTGTCTTAGGATTGGTTGGCCAAGGAACTAAACATCTCTAAGTAAAGAGATTAGTTTGATTTGTCCACAATTGAATGCTTTCTATCTTATGGGATGCACATATTTTTAGGTTTTATTTCATTTTACTTTGTTTTCATGTTGATTTTTTTCATAGGTTTTGAATGAAAAAAAAGGTCAAAACCAACAAAAAGAACTTTGTTTTGACTTACTTTGTTTTTTATGTGTTCGGTTGTTTAGACTAAAGTTATTTAAGCTGAAAAGCAACATGATATGTGGTTAATGTACTTCAACTAAGAGAAGGATATACCAAGGAGAGTGAAAATTAATTTCATTTTCTTTTGCTTGATGCTTCAATTCTCTATATTTTGAAACTGACGCACATCATGTTATGCTCAAGTCAATTTTTTGAGGGAAGATCAAGAGATAATTCTTAGACATGAGTTGACATAGGAGTTTAGTTTCTAATGGAGTCATGGTAATAAAATTAGAGGAACTAAAGCTAGACTTTTATTTAAAATTTAATTCAATAAATTCCATGTAATATGGTTCAATGGTTGTAAATTTTATTTACTTCATCACACTATTCAAAGGAAATTTTCTTTTAAAGATGGTGGGGAAGAGCTACCTACTTAGGTCGGCCTAGGCTAGTATGAAGCTCTTATTTGCATGACATCAAGAAAAATGAATAAAAAAATAATAAAAAAATTAAGGATGCAACTTGAAAGGATTCATAAAAAGTCAAGCCCTAGAAAATTGATTTGGAGGAAAATAACATAACTCAAAAAAGGCATGTGCACCTTTTTATTGAACATATTAGTTTCTATCTTTTTAGAAAATAATCTACATAGAATCTAGTTAAATTGTGTCAAAAAATGAGAAGTATTCTTAACTAGGGTCTTAACAAATTTGTCTCAATTGAATAAGACTGATCTTGCGAGATTCATGAGTAAAAGAGACAAGAGTTAAAACATTGGTGGTTTCTTCTAAAATAAATAAATAAAAATTAAAGTGTTAAAATGAAGAATTAATGTAACACCCCATTTTCCGATTACGTATAAATTCGAGGGGTTAGGGGTACTCATAGAATTTTGTATAAGTTTTAGTGGGTTTCAATGGATGAAATCCTCGTATATGGGTAAAGCTTGAAGTAACAAGCATAAAGAATTAATGAATGCTCAAAACAGAGGTATGGAGTGTGATATGTACATAATATAACCATTTATATACCCTAGTTTTATGCATTTTAGGGTTAATTTTATATTAATATTGGCTTATTAGAGTTTAATTCTATTTTATAAGGTTTGATGAGCTTAATCGATGAAATTGCTATTTTGGAACATTCATGATGAATTTCTGTGTAAGAACTAGTTCAAGTTGGAAAATCCCTTTGCTAAAATCAAGTGGATGGTCAAGTGCTTAGAAATAAAAAGTACAAAGAATGGAAAGAAACAAACTAGAGGGGACAAGAGCAAGAGGCCAAGGAAAGGAAAGATTATGAGCTGGTGCATAGTGGTCTTATATGAGACTTATGGCTTTGAACAATTAAGTGAATAAATAAAGAAAACATGGTTTCCATATTTAATGTTGTTCCAAGTGGAAATAAAAAAGGTGGTGGCTGAAATAGTGACAATATAGAAAGGAATGTGGTTGATGTGATGACTAAAGAAGGGGAATATCTTAATTAAGGAAAGTGCCAAAGATAGAATGCAACAAAGTGGAAAACAAGAGAAGAAGGCTCAAACAGGAAGACCAAATGTGGAAAGGATGAAATTGAGAAGTTGAGAAGGCAGCAAATCAATTAAGTTTGGCAAGAATGTTGTAGTGGTGGGCCGCATTCTCATTAATGGAAAGACAAACTTAGGTACTTACTCGATTGAGACTTGCTCTTAATACTAAAAATGAATGGGACGACCGAAGAAGGGGGAAGCCAATTGTAGAGAAGGGTCCGACCATCATCTTCCTTCGAGAAGCTCCAATGTGAAGCAATATCAAGCTGAGAATAAACCAAAGAGAAGAATGAAGCTGAGATCAAGTTGGCCAAGTTAAAGTTTTTATTTTCTTTATGTTTGACTTTCTCTTAAGTTTCTTTTTATCAATGAAAATTTTATTTCTTAGGTTAATGAGTAGTTAAATCTCTTTGCTAGGGCATGGATGAAGTTTCATTAAATTATACAATTTTATAATTATGAGACTTAATTAATTTTTCTTAATGGTGGATTTAATATAAATTGTTTCTACCTCTTTAATTGATGAGATTGATTTAGATATGAGTTTAGTTATGCTTCTCTCATGATTTAAATTAGTTCTCATTAGTTTCTTACTTGGTTTTGTCTTGTTTAATATTAAAATTGGGTATTAGTTGTGCTTTGCAAATTATAGATACAATTAATGACTTGATTTTAATCCATTGAAGTGAGGAGGAACAATGCATTTTTTTTATTATGCATGAGAGCTTAATGATGATATTTTCCATAATAACGAAGATTGAATTCTAGATTATTATGAGATGAATGTGAAAAATTATTAATGATCAAACTTATGAGTTTTTATGGTTTAATGAATGTGGATTCTTATTCCCTAGTGTTTTGTTTATTTGATAGTGCTCTATTTATTTTGCATTGTTTTATTATTCTTAGATTAAAGCTTTAGAATTTTGATTTAGATAGTTTAATTGCCTTTAAATTCTTATTTGCTTTTGTTAGTTATTTTAGTCAAGTTATAATCTTTATATTTGTTAACTAGATTATGATTTACTTGAGTTAGACTAAATTTGGTTTTCAGATTTCAAGTCTCTGTGGGATCGACACTTATTTAGCCGCTTAACTACTATAGATTCGTGCGCTTGCGGGTAAACAATTAAAATTTAACAACAAAGTAAAAGTTATAACCTCTGAAAGCGGGACACACTTGAAAAGTGCAGGATAACCAACCCATGTGTTGTCAATTTATGAAGGGCTAGTCGATACCAGTTCATCGGCACCAAGAATGCACGATTCCGACTTTGGTGTAAGAAGATAACACATTTTGAAGTTGGAATCGAAAATTATATAAAATAATGGGGAAAATGACAAATTAGATGGTGTCATTGATTATGCTAGCAGCTGGCGTCAACTAGCGTGTGAGCCGTGTCGCATGCCACTCGACCCTTGAGTACATGAACCATTCGCGCGACGTGCAATGTCCACGAGGCAACTAGTGTGCTCTGTGCATCACATGATGTGTTCGCAAGGCAGTGCAATGCTCTATGCATGTAGCATGCTTGCGTGAGAGTCACGCGCCTGCCTGCCACATTGCCACCTCACAGGCACGTGTGATTCCATCCACTCGCGGGTCTTTCTTCCGTAAATAGGAAACCTGTGTCATTTTTCGAAAGGGTTTTCTAGCCCGTTCTGAGTCCGATTTTACCCATTTAAGAGGAGTTCTTAACTTGTTTAAGGGTGTTCTACACAATAGAGGCGTCCACTCCTCGAGTTGGTTACTCTAGAGAGGGGAAATGGTCTAGAGCACGAAGAGGTTTTGTTTGATGCCCTCAGGCTAAAAGAGAGAGAGAGAGAAGTGGCCTGAAGTGAGAGGAGGCTTTGTGTTTCACCCATGGGCAACACAGTGAGAGAAACATCCCCGAGAATCAGGAGGTTCTATCCATCACCTTAGGGCACATAGAGAGAGAAATCCCCTTGGTAAGGGGAGGTTCTGTCCGCCGTCTACGAGTGCAAAAAGTTAGAAGCATCTCCAGGTAAGGGGAGGTTATGTCTGCTGCCTAAAGGTATAGAAAGTGAGAAGCGCCTCTGGGTAAGGGGAGGTTTTGTCTGCTGCCTATGGGTGCGAAAAGTGAGAACCTTCCCTTGGAAAGGGGAGGTTCTGTCTTCTGCCTTCAAGTGTGCAAAGAGTGATGTGTCTCTAGGAAAATGGTAGGTTATGTATGTCACCTTCTGGTGTAAAGATCGAGAAAAACCTTGGAAAATAGGAGTGTATGTCTATCGCAAGAGAAGGCTTTGCCCGCCGTCTCCAAACCTGAAGGGGGAATGCCCTAAAGGAAGAAGCAACTCCGAATGTCGCTACTTTTGGAATTATAGGGGAGTAAGCATTTTGGACCTTTTGATTTAATATATGATTATATGAATGCATGTGCTAGTTAAGATATATGCTATGTTATGATCTGATGTGTTCTTATTTGTTTTGCTTTGATTCGATTTGCTCTAAAAGGCAATGTTTTGAAAGGCAATGTTTTGCTTTCATGTGTTTTGCTCTGCTCTATGATAGAGCAAGATGTATGATTCCATTGATTTGTTAGCTTCAGTTTAACTCCAATTATTTCCGTCTAATTTCTGTCTAACTCCGATTAAATATTTAGTTATTCATATTTTGACATACATAATTTTGTATTACTTGACACATGTATTACCCGTTAGGCAGAACTACGTTTAGATTTGATCGTATTAGAATAACATCGTAGATGTTATTTAATACGTATGTAGGCAACCAATATCACGACAATGTTGGCCCAATCCAACTATAGAGTAAAATTTAGTTTAATTTAGGCCTACATGCATGAGAGCGCTTAAGCTACGTAGTGCATAGAGGAACTTTACGGCTCTCTCACATAGATGTCGCCACTCCTGGTCTATTTTTTTAAATTATTAACACCGATTTTGTTTTCCAAACCCCTGGCTCGGGTTGGTTCTTGGGCCGGGGTGTTACAATTAAAAATTGAGAATCACAAACCAATGTAGTTGACTAATCTAAGGCAAGGTGTAAATAAACATATCTATGAATGCATTTACATTAAAAGGGAAACAATGGAATTTGTCAAGAGAGCTCTACATTGCTTATTTGGATGATTTTAATTTTGAGTTCTTGATCTCAAATCGAAGTGCTTTTAAAGTGAATAAATACTTTTTGAAACATTTAAGACATGATTTGAAGAGTGATGAATAATATATTTTGTGATATGTTTGGATTATTGTTTCTTTGTTAAAGCACATGTCAAAATATTGTTGGACATAATATGATTGTATTTCTTGATGATTGTTTACTTGACTTTTAATCTTACATGGAATTTTCAGTAATTGTTAATTCACATCTTGTCTATTTGTGTCAAAAGGAGAAATGGTTAATGAAAATCAAAATGCTTATTTTTATGCATATTTGAGCAGTGCTATGCAAATAATTTTTTTTGTAAGTGTACAAAATAAATACAAATTTTACAAAGCTTTTCAAGATCAATTCCAAATGGTCTTGTTTGAGTCTAAGTTGAGTCAAATCACATGTATAAGTGAAAGTCAATGAACTATGTCATGAGTTGTAATTTTTTGATGATTTTTATACTTATAGTGTTTTGTCACGAAATCACCAAAGGGAGAGATTGTAAGAACATATGAAGTATATGTATTGTATTGGATAACTTTGATGATCAAAATAATGTCTAAACTTCATGTACGTTTTAGTCTTAGGAGTCTAACTAGTTGTTGTTGTGGTCAAGTGAGATTTTTAATTGATTGATTTGAACTATAGGAGCAGACTTGTTCTTAAAGTTCAAGTTTGAAGACTCGTATGGGTGTCAAATGTTAAAGGCTAATTTTCACACACTCACGTACACAAATCACTTCATTTATATTAGGAATAATTAACAAAAGTGATTCTGGAAGTTTAAGGTAAAATTAGGGTAAATGTAAAAATCAATTCACATAAATTGATTGCTTGGATTTCTATTGGATGCATAGATCGATCGAACCATGAATTAGACTATGTAATTTTTTGGCCAAGAGTATATCGATCGATCGACACATGCTTGAGATTGATTGCTAGAAAAATTTTACCTTAATTAAAACAATAAGCAATTGATCATTGTCTGTGTAACCTACTTAGTTTAAGCATTCTGAGAAAAAGTTCATTTCTAATTGAAGTCTATGACCTAAATCGACCTAATGAACTATAAAGGGATAGGTCAACACAAAACTGAAGAGATGAAAACCTAGAATTTGAGAGAGAAAAGAGGAAAAGTCATTTTGCTATAGTTTTTCCTCAATATCTTCATTATGCTTAAGCATTTAATTTTAATGGTGTTTGATTCAATTACACACAACTAAAAGAGAGTTTTACACACACAACATTGAAAGAACATATGAGGCATATGTATTGTAAATTGACCAATCTTGATGATTAACACAATGTTTAAACATGATGTATATTTTAGTCTTAAAAATTTGACTAGATTTAGTTGTGGTCGAGTCAAATTTGGAATTCATTGACTTGAAAAACAGGAGCAAATGTGTTCTCATCGATCAAGGTTGAAGACTAAGCTGAGTGTTAAAGGTAAAACGTTTATTTGCACACATTCACATACACAATTCACTTAGTTTAACTTAGGAAGAGTGAATTAAGTGAATATGGAAGTTTTAGAATGATTTAGGGTGAATTTAAAAATTTTACTATGCATCAATGAATCACTGCAAAATGAACTAGAGGAATCGATCGATTGACACAATGGATGGTTCTTTGTGATAGATCGATCGATTGAAGAGTCATACCCTAATTCGAACAGTGGATGGTTGATCACTGTTTTAAATGATTAATCAATGTCTTTGTTACTTACCTAATTTAAGTCATTCCAAAAGAGAAGTCATTCTTAATTGAGGTCAAACAACTAAACCAACTTAATGGACTCTATCAAGGCTAGATAAACACGAAATTGAGGAGACAAAAACATAAAAACTGAGAGAGAAAAGAGGAGACATTATTTCTCCATTGTTTTCCACAAGAGATCACCATTGGGCTTCAAAGTTCTTGTTAAGGGTGATTTCTTGAGTGACACACAACTAATAAAATGACTTTTCACACTCATAAACATAAGAGGAGAGTCAACCAAGTTCAATGGAGGATTGGAGACTCAAGGGTAAAGTCATAAACAAGAGGAGCTTGTTTGAATAGGCTAAAAGAAGATGAAGACAAAGCAAAAAGGAGATCCAAATAAAGAAGTTTGTGTTAGAGTCTTCACAAGAGGTTCGTGGTTTGCTTGAGTCAATATAAAGGTCTTACTTTCTAGTGCATTGATTTAGTTGTTGAGAGGTTGTTGTTGCTTTCTAGCCTAGTTTGGGTTTTCCTAATGCTTGTGTAATTTACATGTTGATGGTTTGGTTGATGATTAGTATGATTATGAATGTGTAGAGATTAGGTTCTATTGATTTCATTGCTTAAGTAAAATTCCTATGCAAAAGAGGCTAGAACTCTTAATTTCTTGCTTGTTGAAGTACTAGGGTTAGGAGCAATCTAGTCATTTTCTAAGCATCTAGATAGGTATTAAACTCTCAAAAACCAAAGGAGAGTGTTAGCTAAGTTCGATGGAAGAACACTCAAGGCTAAAGTTATAATCAAGAGGAGCTTGATTGGAGAGGGTAGAAGAATACGAAGACAAAGCAAGTAAGAAAAAAACTTCAAGATTTGAGGAGAGAAGACTTGAATGCTAGCAACAAAAGAAAAGGGAGATATAAACGAAGGGGAGTTGTTTCAAAGTCTTCATAAGAGGTTGCTTGTTTGTTTGTGTCATGTAAGGTCTTGCTTGATAGTTCATTAATTTTAGGCCAAGAGTAGTTGTCATAGTTTTTTACCCTAGTTGTGGTTTTCTACGTAAAAATCTTGTGTGTTCTTGCATGATTTGTGGTTGGATTAATGATAGATTAATCAATAATGCATTTAGAAATTAGGCTTTTGTCATTTTCGCTTCATAAACAAAATTCTGAACATAAAGGCTAGAATTCTTAATTATTTCTTATTGAAGTACTAGTTTTAAGAGCAATCTAGTGATCTACTAGGTCAATTAAACACATATTAAACTCTCAATTATGTGCCTATTGATGAGCATAAAAATATGTTATAATTGATTCTGAGATATATGCCATACTCAAGACATGCGATCATGTTTTTCAATTTATGATGAGTATATGATAGAAAAATCATAGTTTTTCATGAAGGAAATTGTAGTTCGTGGGAGGATTAAATCATGTTATCTATTTTGAGAGAATTAGGTAAACCAGAACGGTCTCTGTTACTTTCTTCCCGATCACCAGCAAGATCACCGATAGGTTGGTGATGGAATCGATGACATAAAGAAGACAACAATACTTGCATCGATATGCAAAGTCATGTTGGTGTTAAACTAGTCACAGGTAGTGTGATCGACACATTGATGTGGCATGAGTAAGGTGGGCTCCCACAACAAATCATTGTTGGCAATAGTCGGGCCCATTGATGGGACATCATGGTCATCGACACCCTAGCTAAAACATTGATGAAGTTACCGGTGTTGCATTAGTGCATGGGATTTCAAGCATAATTGATAGTAATGTTTATGCTATTTATAATTAATATAATAGTATGGTTTTTATTGCATTTGGATGCATAATTGGATGATGTTAAACATGTATTATGTAAAGGTAAGTAAGCCCTAATGCATGTGTGAATCCTTGTAATAGATAGTCACCCCTTGACCTTTGCATTTTGACACTTAAGAACAAAAGATCCTAGTGTATGGATTGTTCCAAAAGTGAGTAATCTTATCCACGTAGACAGAAGGGTATGGTAGAAAACATGATCATAGTCTTCCAACTCTCCAAAAGTGGGAGTTTGTAGGTAGATCCGCTCCCCAAGCCTTGGAATTAGAATGGACTATAACATTAAAATATGAATGGTCCAATGCAACGCAATGCAATAGGTTTCGATGAACATGGAAGTCCAGATCTTGACCACTTGGGTGCATGAGCACTTGTGGGACCTTACTTCATGGAGTGAAAAGGATGAAGTCGAGTTTGTGAGTAGTTCATGGTCTAATGAGGATGGTTGGACTCCTAGATGTGGCTATCAAGTTTTTGAGGCCCTTTTTGGTGTGCACTTCAGTGAGAGGGATGGACTCTTGGGTGTTGTCATGGTATTCAAGTGGATATTTATTAATGGTATTGCTTATTTATGGGCATTAATTACTTGATGAATACTTATGTTGCATAATCATCATTATATTATCATTTGAATTGTAGTTATACAACCATTGCATATAGTTCTTGTTTAGTCATCCCACTCGTAATATTCATATATTCAACATCATCATGATGTAGGTTCGCCTGAAGAGTGAATGGGTTGGTGACATGGTGTGAAAGGATAGATCGACGTGCAGACTGCATAGCAAGTGATGGACTTTCTAATGCTTTTATTAACTAAACTTTTAGTTGGTGTGTATGACTATAGGAACGTGAGTACCAATTTCTTAATATTTGTTGTATATTGTGTGCTCTTGACCTATTCTTAGGCAAGACCCTATTTGATTTGTGATATTATTTAGTATTGAATACTATGGTACTCTGATTTGATATGATTTTGTTGGAAAAATGAGTAGTTTGCACCCTGAGATATCATGCCAAAAGTTTTGCCATAACATTTTAAAAATTTGTTTCTACTATTGGATTTATGAAAAATGAGTTTGAAAATCCAATCGCCCAATAGAATATTTTATTGGTATGTCATGTAGTTAGTTGAAATAGGTCCTTCTGACGGTAGTTTGTTTTTGATTAAAACATTGATACCTAAATTGACTTAACCCACTATGTAAGGACCTAAAAGTAACAAAATTCAGGGAGAATGAATGGTTTTTATTAAGGATAAATAAAGTAATTCTATTGCAAATTCCATCATTCTTCTTTTTGAATTTTTTTGTGAAATCTAGAAAAAGGTGAGAGCGTTACTATTTGAGTCATAAACTTTTTATAAATTAAATTAAGTTTTGTGAGGTACACTAACTTCACACACATGTTGAAGGTTGATTTAACCCACTATATAAGGACCTAAAAATGACAAAATTGAGGGAGAAATAAGGGTTATCATTGAAAGAAAATACATTGATTCTATTGCAAATTCCGTCATACATTATTTTGAATTTTTTAGTGAAATATAATGATAGGTGTGAGTATTTTATTCATAAACTTTTTATGAATTAAATTAAGTTTTGTGAGGTACACAAACCACATCACACACATGTTGAAGGTTGGAGTAAATTAAGATGTACATTGATTGAAGCTTTAAAAAGCAAGTGGTTGTGGTAAGGGAAAAGAAAACAAAGAGCTTAAGTTCGTAAGCATCAAAAGGGTCTTTATTATCCAAGACAACTTAAAATGGATTTCTAGTATGTCAGGTTGGTAACATTATTGAGTATTTTTAAAATTCTTGTTTCCTTGTGCATTGATTTTAGCCGATGGATAGGCTACGTATTAAAAAATCTTGTGTGATTTTTATGTGATTGGTTGGTTTTATTTTCCTCGTAGTAAGAAGAGGCCACATCTTGTAGCTTTCTACCTTTTTATGTTTGGGATGGAGGCACTGTGATGACCCTTAGAGGTTGAAGGATCACATTAAATTTGGAGTAGGGCTACATAAAATAATGGAACTGAATTGAAATGGATCAAAATGATTCCAATTTGGGCTCGATTCTTTATTCAATCTAGTTGGGTTTCTAGAGTTAGGGAACCTATTGAATATTGCTATACTTAGCTTGCTTTTTTAAATTCAACGGAAAACATGAATTTAAATAAACATGGGGACCTTGAAGATCCCATGAATCAACTACCCTTAATCGACCGTCAAAAATTTTCTTATTGGGAGAATATGATGAGAGCCTTTATTTATGCCCTAGATGGTAACTCGTGGAAGGTGGTGGTGAAATGTTGGAGTCCTCTCATGACCAAGGATAAAGACAACAACGATATTCTCAAAGCTGAGTATGAATGGGATGAAACTGAGTGGAAATTGGCTAATTATGATTGTAAGGCTCTTAGTGTCGTGTTCAATTTTTTTTTTTTTTGAAAAAACCAACATAGGCTCCTTTCTAATTTTTGCAAAAGTTACATTGGATCGATAGGTGAAATATAATGAAGGAACTAAGGTTGTACAAATTTCTAAACTCCTAATGCTCACATTTGAATTAAAAAACATAATGATGAGTGAAGAAGAAACTATCTCATAATATTATGCAAAACTCTGATATTGTGAATACTTGCATCCAACTAGGTGAACCTATTGTTTATCACCTTGTTATGAGAAATATTCTTAGTTCCTTAAATAGTATGTTCAAGATTAAGGTAGCTGTAATAAATGAATTAAACGAAATAGACACCTTAGACATAGAAGAACTCTTAGGGAACTTTAGAAATTTTAAAATGCAAGAAGATTCATATGAACAGAAGAGAAAAGTCTGAGAAGGGTAAGGGAAAACAAGTAGCTTTAAAAACATCTAAGAAAGCCCCAAAGAAAACTACAGCTATGAACACCCTAGAAGAAGAAGGTTCTAAAGTTTCTAGTGAGTTAGAATAAATAGTAATGCTAACAACAATTTAGAAAGTTTCTCAAACAAAAAACTCTAGTGAAAGTTGGAAAGAAAGATCAAGGCTTAGTAAAACATAGGCAAGCTAAGAGAAATAGTGATTAAGCTAACAAGGTTGATAAGAAGAGTGTTAGATGTTTCATATAAGACAAGTTAGGACACTTTGCTACTAAGTGCCCTAACAAGCAAAATGACACATCTTCTAATGAAAAAACTAGAAGGAACAAAGTTCATGAGAAGAAGAAAGTCCATCAAGTCATTTTCTCTTATTACATCTCTAGTGAACCTGAGGGAGATACTTGCAACTACACTACATTTCATGTGAGCGTTGATCTAGATAGTGCTACTAGTGGTGGATCTCAAGGATCAAACTTAGTGGAGTTAAATTCAGAATCATCAGAAGCTTAAGAATCTCAAGATGAACAAGAGAAGATGTTTCAACAAGCCATATAATGGAGTAGGAAAATAAAGAATCTTAAGAAGATTGTTAAAAGGTAAGATTTGACAATTCATACACATTCTCAAAAAGAATTTAAGAATTGGCTGAGTTGAGAAAGAAATTGGTGAAAGAAGTAGAAGACTTGAAGGCTAAGTTAGAGATGATAAAGTGTAAATATAGTGTGCTTGAAGGGGAACTTAAATCTTCTAAAGAGAAGCTAGATAGGTTTAGAAATGGTAGGAAGCTTTTGACAACATGATATTTTCCTAACAATCACCCTGAAAAGAAATATCTTAGGAAGAAGGGAAAAAGTATCCCTAAGAGACCAAGGACCTAGATTCCCCACCAAGTGTATGAGATCATGACTAAGAGAGTATGGATGAGGAAAGTGGACCTTGAGCACTTAATAAATCAAATGGGAAGCTGACTAAAAAACCCTTAGAATGTTTAAGGATTGGTTGGCTAAGTAAGGCAAATGGTGTTTCTCTTAAGAATTACAGAAATTGATTATTTTGTCCATGATTTAATTCTTTGAATTTTATGGGACAAATTTTTGGATATTTTTTTTATTTTTGTTTTTTCATAGGCCTACATGGAAAAAAATGGAAAAATAAAAACCACATAAAAATTAGTTAGTGCTCTAGCTTTTGTAGTATTTTTGTTGTTTTTGAATATTCAGCTCAATCTTCAATACTTGAAAACACATAATAAAAGCTTAAAAACATCATGAAGAGTGTTCTTTGTTCTTTAACAAAAGGAATACACCAAAGGGAGTGGAAATCAAGTTGATTTTCTTTATGTTGATGTTGCAAGTCCTATTTTTGAAAATAATGCACACATCATGAAACTCAAGTTAATTTGAAGAGTAAACCTTAATTGAGAAATCTCTGACACTTTCAGACTTGGGAATTTACATTTTAGTAAAGTCTAGGCAGTCAATTTGAGGACCTTACTGCACTCTAACTAGACATTTACTTGGAGTTTCCTTGTACTTTAGCTTGTAAACATTCATTGAAAAATTGTTTTCGTAAAGATAATGGAGAAGGGCTACCTATATAGGATGTTCTATGCTAGTGTGAAAGCCACCATCTATTTAGCATCCAAAAGAAAATGACAAGAGAAAAAATATTGCATGTTGAGAGGATTAAAAAAAACAAGCCCAAGGAAAATGGATCTAAAAAGAAAAGAAAAGAAAAGACCATCATATTGGAAAAATGCAGGGGCAAAAAAAGAAAAAAATTATTGCTTAAAGTTCAAGGATGTAAATGGAGTGTAGCAAGTAAATAAAAAAAGAAACTGATTTTATGCTATGGCCTAGATAACTTTGTATTTTATAATTTAAAGAGACAACGGTTAATTGATAGAATTGTTAAAACTAAATAATGATATTCAAATGCCAATTTGAGGAGAAGAAGCATGAAATTTAAAAACTAAGGTGTTGACTAATCAAGGAAAAGGAACATAAGAGAATTAGTTTTTTATTATATGAAGTTTGAATTAGGACATTAACAAGATTAAACTATGAGCTCAACATTGATTTTTTTATTTAGTTTTTTTTAATTCTAGTATTCAAAATGAGGCGATTCCAATTAAATTCGGTGGTCTTTTGAGATTGGGATTTATTAGAGTTTTTTGATATTTTTTGAAAAAAAATTAAAAAATCTATAAAAATCATTCAAAAGCAATCGATTACACCTTGTGGGTGATCAATCGTGAGCCTGACCGCTAAAGCTAAATGATTTCATTTGCATTGTTTTACATGCCTCTCCCTCATTTTAAGCCCATTTGACCCATAACTCACTAAGGAGTTTTGCTTTGACATGATAAAGGTGATTTTGGTATTATTTTGTTTGGATTTTGGTGATTTCAGTGCAAATTTGAGACATGCACAAATTACCCAAGTGCATAAAACCCCTTTTTTTTTTTTTTTTTTAGAGGTTTTTTATGGATTTCAATGGATTTTATTCAAATAGACTTTTTTATTAGGCTTATATCTACATTAATCATTGTTGGCCTTTAAGTTTCTTGATACTCTCAAAACCAAATAGAGTAGTCTCACCAATCTCTCTCTATGCTAACAATGGCTTCCCTCCTCTTTTTCCATGCCCAAAAC
This sequence comes from Saururus chinensis, assembly GCA_035235625.1. Lineage (NCBI taxonomy): Eukaryota > Viridiplantae > Streptophyta > Magnoliopsida > Piperales > Saururaceae > Saururus > Saururus chinensis. The sequence goes on along the minus strand of CP141145.1, from coordinate 16,457,480 downwards.
ACCCCTTATGTAGATAAATAAGTTGGTTTAGGTGTTAGACCTTGATTAAAAATCAAATTCAACTCGGAATGACCTATTTTGGGAAACTACAGGCTCCTGTGATCAATTGTTACAGTAACCAATCGATCGCCCATCATCTTGGCCAAATTTTATGAAAATTGCTACATTAACCAATCGATTGCTACAAAAATCATTCAATCAATGAACACTAACTACTATAGTAAAGTGTTACAGTACTGTTACATTAGTTTGTTACAGTGTTGCTACAATACGAAAAATCAAAATTATTCCCGATTAATATATATGAAAATCTTACATACTTATGCAATTTTTTGCTCATTTTTTAATGTGATGTGTGTGCGTGTTTTTTCTTGTGAAAATGCTTTTGCATCTTCTGATTTGCTTCATTTTCACCATGTGATCTTGAGGAGTAAATATTCTATCCTATGACTCAAATTTTACATCAATTTGACATTGTTTTGTTCACCGAAATAAGCCAATACAATTCATATGGCCACATATTTTTATAATATTCCCCTTAGGCTATTTAGTAACAAAATACTAAAGCTAGTCATGTGAAAAAGAAAATTACAACTCATAGTGCATCGATTCAACTCTGATAGTTATTCAACTTTGACAATGACTCTCCCCCTTAACCTATGATACTCATATCTAATGTTGTGTGGTGATATTCAACTTGTAATCGTTCTACATATTACAAACAAGAACATACCCACATAATCATCTTCCAAGAAACATGTAAATACAAAATTTAAATGTTCAAGTACTTGTGACAAATGACATTCAAGTTCCATTAAATTTTATGTACCCTTAACAAACATTTTCACATACTCTACCCTTTTTTGTCAGAAATAGAAAAATGTAAGAAAAGAACCATGGTTAGAAAATATACGTTAAACAAACACATTAAATTTTTAGATTAAGAAGAATCATGTCAGTGTGACTTATAGACATAAAAGATATAATTAATCAAGTCTATGTCTAATCATAATCATCAGAAAATATATCAAAACAAAAATGTAACATTCACATCTCAAATTGAATAAAAAATAGAGACTTTATTTCAATAAACTCATCATGTGCAATTGTCTTTGTATCATTCATTCAAGACATTCTAAGATTAATCAGCAATCTAGAAACATATACAAACATGTAGAAACATCCTAAATTTTGCTAATCAATTTTAATGCCTCTTAAATTGTGAAATCACCGAAGTCTCATTGCATAGTAAAAATCTTAGACTTGTCTCGAATTCTTGAATGTTGTTTAGAATCAAATTTTGAAAAACAACATTCTTAGAATCAGCCAAAACTTACATCATCCTTCAAAATTCTTTTAGTTCACTAAGTTCCAAATTAAATCAAAACTTGTAAATATATAAAACTCAAGGTTTACTAATAGAAATTCATGAAACCACAAGGCAATGAAAATATAGGCTCATTTAGGAACCTAATGCTAAAATCAACAAAAAAAACAACCTAGAATTGACTAAAATTCATTGACTTTATATAATCAAAAACACATTCAGCTCTCTTGTTAAATTTCATTAATTAAACCCTTAATCTAAGTGTATCCACAAATTATGGTCAGTTATACCTTCCCTTATATTAGTTTCTCTATTGATTTGTGATTCTCAATCTTCATTTTTTCTTTTTAATATTTTAACTTTCTTTTAATAAATTTTTGAAGGAAGCACTAGTGTTTAACTCTAGTCTCCTTCATTCATATATATCTTAAGGTCCATCTTATTTAAAAGAGATAAATTTGTTTAGACTCTAGTAAAGACATAGTTCTTATTTTTGAACTCACTTAAGCTAGAATCTATGTACATTGTCTTCTGAAAAGATAAAAGCTCAATATAGAATATGCTCATGCCTTTTTTGAGTTATGATATTTTTTCTTAAATCATTTTTCTAGGTCTTGGCTTTTTCTTAATCCTCTCAACTTGCATCAATTATTATTTTTCTCATTCTTTTTCTTTCATTTTCATCTATTTTTCTTTATGTCAAGCGGATGGGAGTTTCACACTAGCGTAGGCTGACCTAAGTAGGTAGCCCTTCCCCATCATCTTTACAAGGACGATTCCATTGAATAAAAATATTGATGTAAATAAAACTTACAATCATTCAAGTATATTTCAAGGAATTTTATTTCATTGAATCCTATATAGAAGTCTTGCTTTAGTTCCTCTAATTTGATCACTAAGATTCCACTAGAATCCAAACTAATAGTCAACTTATGTCAAAGAATTCTCTATTAATTTTCAATCATGAAATTCACTTGAGTATGAATATGATGTGTGTGAGTTTTGAAAACACATAGAATTGCAACATGAATCAAAAGAAAATTGAACTGATCTTCCCTCTCCTTGGTGCATCCCTGTCCTAGTTAAGACATATTAACCACACATCATGGTGTTTTCAGCTTAAAAATAAATTAATGTGTTGTGCACGTTCACCCGGGCTCTCTTTCAGCTCTATTTACCTCTTATTTGATTGTATTAGGATAAATTTGCTTATGTAATAAGTAGGTAGCATGATATTTATTTGTATTGGGCTAGCTAGTGGCCCTACGGATTAGCCAGGCCAACTAGCTCGTGCGACTCCTTAGGAGAAGGCACGACTCCCCATATGGGGCGTCCTTCTCCCCCTTCGTTTGGTTATGCAATAGAAATTACTCTGATTTTCTCCCCTTTCTTCTTCCTTCCTCCCCTTTCCTGCGCGAGAGTTCAAGGTACCATTTGTGCCCACACCGGGCACAACATTGGTATCAAAGCCTTCACAATCACCGGCCATGGCACGAGGCAAGCAGCCCGCCGTGGCCCCTGAAGTTCAGCCTGAGAAAGAGGCCGAAGCCTCAGCGAACAGGCCAAAAACCATCTCGGAGACCCTCTGCGCTCCTACCCTAGCGCAGATCATGGCCAAGATCGAGTCTCTGACCATGGCTGTCGCTTAGCTTTAGGCAGCACCCTCAGCGCCATAATTGGCTAGGCCACATGCCACTAGCATGGAGAAGGGGGAGCCGTCCTAGGCCCCCGACTTGCCAGCATGGACAGACAGAGATGCACGTGTTTCCCCTATGCAGTTTGGCACTGTCGACCAAGCTGTAGAAGGGATGTTCCACACCTGGGATATACGAGGCCCACCAGGCATTCGGGAAAATGCCCCAATGATGCCGCCACCCAGAAACTTATTCCAAGAGATGAGGAGGACGATTGGAAGGAGTACCCGGGGCCTTGCAGAGGGCCACGAGGAGGAGTTGAGCCCCAACTAGCCCGCCTGCAATTCCCACGCTACAATGGGGACGACGACTCGGTGGAGTGGCTGTACAAGGCTGAGAAGTTTTTCGCCTACCAAGGAACACACTCTGAGACTGAACAGTTACGCATAGCCACATTCCATCTTGATGGTGACGCCTCCATTTGGTTCCAGAGCTTCGAGAAGGAGGTGCGTTACCCCACTTGGGCCGCCTTCTCCGATTAACTATGCATTCAATTTGGCCCCAATGAGTTCCAAGACTTCAACGAGATGCTCTCCACCACTATTCGGGCCTATTATACAAAGTTCATGAAAGTTTCCAACCGCCTCCCATACTGGCCGGTGTCAGCCTTGGTAAGGACGTTCAAGAGGGGGCTTAAACGGAGATATCAGAGGAGATGTGCCACTTCCCATGCTCCAGTATGCGAGATGGTGTGGCATGCACGTATTGGCTAGACAGTGGAGAGGGGGGCAGCTTGGGCCCTTCCCACGGCCTACTCTCAGCGCTAGCCCCCTTCCCACCCCGGCCAGTAGCTCAGTATCACGCCGACCTGGCCAACAGCCCACTCCGCCTAGCTAGCTTGTCTGTCGTCTTGCACGGGCACAAATGGAGGAACACCGGTCCAAGGGGTTATGTTTCCGATGTGATGAGAAGTTCATCCCAGGGCATCATTGTTCTATCAAAGGAAGCCTCCTCATGGAGGAGGTCGAAGAAGAGGAGAATGGGGTAGACAAGGATGACTTCCCCCACTACGACGATGTGCTGCCCGAGATCTACGTCCATACCTTCTCGGGGGCATTTACTCCTCGCATGATGCGGATCCAAGGCCACCTCAAGTGGCAGCAAGTGGCCATCCTTATCAATAGCGGCTCTACCCACAACTTCATCAACGATAAGGTGGCTCAGAGACTAGGCTGCTTTGTGTCTGATTCGAAGCCATTCGACGTCATTATTGGCGATGGGAAACATCTAAGGAGCTCCAGAATATGTGCTCAGGCCACCCTCTCTATCCAGGGTCGCACTTTCATCACTGACCTCTTCTTGTTTCCCACAAAAGGAGTATACATGGTGTTAGGGGTTCAGTGGCTACAGGAGCTTGGGGACGTGGTATGGAACTTCCGAGATATGATTATGGATTTCGAGGTTCATGGGCAGCAGATTCGGATTCAAGGGTCTCAGTCGGGCACCCTTCTCTCCGTCCAATCAACGCCTTCTTCCGGTTCGCACCCCAGGGGTTCCTCCTGCAACAACGGGCAGCGGTTGAGGTACATCAAGACGAGTGCCTAAGGATCTTCTGGACTTCTTGACGGACCACAGTGATGTTTTCGCTGAGCCGAAGGGCCTTCCACCAGTCCAGCCTCATGACCACCACATCCCCATCATTCCTGGGGCGTCACCGGCCAATGTTCGCCCTTACCGCTATCCTCACATCCAGAAGATGGAGATAGAGCACCTTGTCACCGACATGCTTCAGTCCGGGATCATCCGCCCTAGCACAAGCTCTTTCTCCTCTCCTGTGTTGTTGGTTCGTAAGAAGGACGGCACTTGGCAGTTTTGTGTAGACTACCGGGCCTTCAATGCTATCACCGTCAAGGACAAGTACCCCATCCCCATGATTGAGGAGCTTCTGGATAAGTTGGCCAGTGCGACAGTCTTCAGTAAACTCGACCTTCTATCGGGTTACCATGAGATTCGAATGCAGCCAGCCAATGTGCACAAGACCGCCTTTCTAACTCATGACGGCCATTTCGAGTTCCTCGTCATGCCATTCTGGCTGACCAACAGCCCATCCACATTTCAGAGCCTAATGAATGATCTCTTCAGGCCCTTCCTCCGCCGCTTCATCTTGGTTTTCTTCGATGACATCCTTGTCTACAGCAAGTCATGGGTGGAGCACTTGGAGCATCTCAGGTATGTCTTCTCTGTTCTGAGAGATCATTTATTATTTCTTAAGCATTTGAAGTGTTCTTTTGGAAGCCCACATGTTGATTATCTGGGCCACATCACCTCTCGGGACAGGGTCGCCACTGACCCATCCAAGGTGACCGCCATGCTCTCTTGGCCGACGCCCACCTGTGTCTATGCACTATGGGGCTTCTTGGGCCTCACTGGTTACTACCGGAGGTTCATTAGCTGCTATGGAGAGAATGCCCGGCCCCTTACAGAGCCCCTGAAGAAGGGTGGCTTCCGTTGGATAGCGGCTTTTGACGAGCTCAAGTAGTATATGGCCTCCGTCCCCATCCTCATTCTACTAGATTTTAGCCACCTTTTTATGGTTGAAATGGATGCGTCGGAGACGGGCCTAGGGGCAGTGCTCCCGTAGGATGAGTGCCCTATTGCCTACTTCAGCAAGGCTTTGGCTGGCCGCTCCTTATCCTTGTCCATTTATGAGAAGGAGATGTTGGCTATCGTCCTTGTCGTCGACAAATGGCGACCCTACTTTCTAGGCAGCCGCTTTCTGATCCGCATTGACCACCAGCCCTTGAAGTACTTCCTTGAGCAGCGGGTCTCCACTCCAGCACAACAGTGGTGGGTCAGTAAATTGTTGGGGTATAATTATGAGGTAGTCTACAAGAAAGGGTCAGACAACATTGTGGCCGACGCCCTTTCTCGCAACTCTCCTTCCGGTTCTTACATGGCCCTCTCTACTCCGTCTTGCCCCTTTATTGATGAGTTGAGAAGAGCATACAATGCGGATCCTTCAATGCAAACTCTGATTGCATCTCTACAGGCCGACCCAATTGGCTACCCCTTCTTTGTATGGCAGGACAACCTTCTCTTTTGGAAGGACCACCTTTGGGTACCCAATGTTGACGACCTTCGCCGGTGCATTCTATCCCACTTCCATGATACTCCATTGGCCGGTCACAAAGGGGCTTTCCGCAGCTATAAGCAGATTAGCCAAAGCTTTCAGTGGTTCTACATTCGACGGGCTATTCAAGATTATGTTGCTGCTTGAAACATATGTTAGACAGCCAAGGCTATCACGACATCCCCTACTGACTTGCTTCAGCCCTTACCCATTCCGGACAAGGTTTGGGAGGATGTTTCGATGGACTTCATGGAGGCCTTACCCGTGGTGCAAGGCAAGTCGGTGATCCTAGTGGTGGTGGATTGGTTGTCCAAGTACGCTCATTTTTGCGTCTAGGACACCCTTTCACAGCATAGACGGTGGCAAAGGTATATATTCATGAGGTGGCCAAGCTCCACGGCATGCCTCGTAATATTATTTCAAACCATGATCGGATCTTCATATCTCAGTTTTGGCGGGAGTTCCTCGCTTTACATGGCACTACTCTCCACCTGAGCGCTGCCTATCATCCTTAGACGGATGGCCAGACAGAGGTGGTAAACCACTATTTGGAACAGTACCTCTGCTGCTTCACTATGTCTCAGCCCCGCCGGTGGCTCCAGCTTCTCCCATGGGCGGAGTGGTCATATAACACTGCCTTCCACACTCATACCGGGTTCACTCCTCTTGAGGTACTGTATGGCCACCCACCTCCTCTGTTGCCGAGGTAGATTATATGCTACAGACACGGGAAGAGGTTCTTCATCAGCTTAAGGAGAACCTAGCCTCTACCCAGAACCGGATGAAACAGATTTATGATGGCCATCACATTGATTGGGAGTTCTCTATGGGCGACTTGGTTTATGTCTCCGTCCTTCCTCAGTGCCAGACCTCATTGTTTTAGCCAGAGCATTCCAAGCTCACCCCCCCCCCCCCGGTTCCATGGTCTGTATGCAGTGGTGGAGCGCATTGGTCTAGTGGCTTATCGTCTTGCTCTACAGACTGGTTCGTTGGTTCACTCTGTCTTCCATGTCTCCCGACTCCACCGATGTGTGGGTGACGCTTCCTTAGCCACTGATGCTCCACCTCCTCCCTTGATGGGGCCGGTCCCACCTACAGATCCTATTCTGGCCTCGGTGCTTGATCAGCGTCGGGTTCGCCATTCCAGCCGTATCATTATAGAGGTGTTCATTTCTTGGCAGGGCTAGCCCCTTGAGGATGCTACTTGGATGTCCGAGGATGAGTTCATGGCTCATTACCCAGTATGGTCTCCTTGAGGTCAAGGTAAATAGCAAAAGCGTGGTGAAGTGTTGTGCACGTTCACCCGGGCTCTCTATTAGCTCTATTTACCTCTTATTTGATTGTATTAGGATACTTTATTTTGTATTTGTTTATGTAATAAGTAGGTAGCATGATATTTATTTGTATTGGGCCAGCTAGTGGCCCTACGGATTAGCCGGGCCCCCTAGCTGGCGCGACTCCCTAGGAAAAGGCATGACTCCCTATATGGGGCGTCCTTCTCCCCCTTCGTTTGGTTATGTAATAGAAATTACTCTGATTTTCTCCCCTTTCTTCTTTCTTCCTCCCCTTTCCTGCGTGAGAGTTCAAGGTACCGTTTGTGCCCACTCTGGGCACAACATAATGATCTTTAATTCAATAAATGAACACAAATAAAAAACAAAATAAAGCAAATTACAAAACAAGTAAAAAACTATCTTATTTTTCTTTTGTGTTTTTTATCATATTCCAATTTTTGTGATTTATTCAAAACCTATGAATAAAAAGACATAAAAATAAATTAAAATGGGATAAAACTAAAACATATGTTGTACAAAAGTTCGAAAGAATTAAACCATGGACAAAAACAATCTTTTTAGTTAGAGATTTGTGCTTGCATAGCCTTGCCTAGCCATCCAAATTTAAGGCAACCTAAGGGTGATTTTCTCCCCCTATCAACTTAGGTGCTAATTTCCTCTAAGATATCTTTTATGATCCAAATTTGTAAAGTTTTCTTCTTATTGTCTTGAATAACTCTCTTGGGTGTGGAAGAGTGTTGAGAGTGCTTCTTGTCCTAAATTTTCCTGATTCATAGTTCATTATCATGAGAATTTATGCAGGTTCTAGATGACTTGTAGGCAATCTATTCAAGTTAGAAGACACCCAATTTACCTTAGTGTTGGATTTGTTCACTAAGGTGTTTTAGGTTGTACTTCATAACTTGAATTTGTCTAATTAAGGAAGACTTATGATTTTCTCTCTTGTGATGTTTCTTCCTAGAGTTAAACTTTGGACTTTGATTCCCAGGAATTTCTTTTAGTTTTATCATGTGATCATCTTTCCTAGGGTGCATCGGTTCTTTAACTTTAATAAACTTAGTGGCACCATTAGACTTTGTTGAATTAGTCTCATTAAATCCTATTCCTTTTCTATCACTACAATCATTTCTCATGTTCAATATCTTATCTAATTTTTCTTGCCCTAAGGTGAAAATTTTTAATTTTTCTTGAGATACCTTTAAAACATAACCAAGATCTTCAATCTTTTTAAAATAAGCCTTGTTTACATCTAATTTATCATTAACTTTATTTTCTAAGAATTTTATCTTGTCTAGAAGATTAATTTTCTCAAATTTGAATGCATCAAACTTCTCATTAGTAGACTTAAGTTCATTATCTAAATACTTAGATTTGCCCCTATTTTTCTCAAGTTCACTCCTAAATGTTTGAACCCCTTTTTTTAGTGATCATTTTCTTCAGCCAATTGAAATTTTTTTATAGAAATAGATTCAATTGTCTCCTCATTTAATTTAACTATCTTCTCTAACCTCTTACACTTTTTACTATTTTCAATGACTTGTCTAAAAAAATTTTAACATCTAAATTCTCATCATCACTAGAAGAAGAATAAAACATGATAAATCAAATAAGCACAAGTAAATAAGTTATATGAACTCAAAATCACCAAAAATAAACCATTTGAAAAATTGAGCAAGTCTCAGAAGAATTGAATAATACTAACATAACCAACTTGATATATGCATGCAAAAATTAATAGATAACATGAATTAAAAGAAAATTTCAAACAAAAACCTCATCTACCACTTGAGAGTTTAATGTATGTCTAATCGACCTAGTGGATCACCACATTGCCCCTAGTCCAATTATCTCAGAAAGATAACGGCTACGATATGTGGCCTCGTTGTGCAAGAATTTCTTCTATAGCAGAAATAATTAAAACCTAAAGTCTATGCATCATTCATGATTAACCTATCAACGAATCAAACTAAAAAGCATGTAAGAACACACAAGGATTTAATGTAGAAAAACCTAACTAGGGTATAAAACCATGACAACCTTACAAGGTCAAATCAATGCACTAGCAGGCAAGAACTTACATGACCCAAGAACAACCAACCAACCTCTTGACTCGACTAAAATGAAAATATGTTTTCTTTGTTCAGTCCTCATCGTTGTTGGCCTTCAAGTTTCTCCCTCCATTAAAACCTTTAAGTTTTCCCTCTTCATGTCCTGCCTTCGCCTTCTTCTAGAGACTCAATCATAGACTTTTTCTTCGAATGTTGATTTTCCTTTGGGCTTATTCAATCACTCCTTGATGAAGAACTTTGTAGCAACTCCTCTCAAGCTCTTGTAATGTTGTGTTGTGAATTTCTTCTCACTTTTGGTTAATTGAATTGATCTTCAAAACATGTAGCCAAATGAAAGCTCTATACTCTCAAAACCCAATAGAGAAGACTCACCAATATATCTCTATGCTAACAATGGCTTCCATCCTCTTTCCCATGTCTAAAACACCCCTTATATATAAGTAAGTCAGTTTATGTGTTAGACCTTTATTAGAAATTAAATTCAACTCGGAATGACTTATTTTTGGAAACTACGGGCTTCGGTGATCGATTGCTACAGCAATAGATCGATTGATGAACATTAATTGCTACAGTAAAGTACTACAATATTGTTACAATAATTTGATACAATGTTGCTACAATACCAAAAATCAAAATTATTCCCGATTAATCTCAGATGAAAATTTTACATATGCGATTTTTCACTCACTTTTTTTTCACATTCCAATATGATAAACCCTTTGTACAATGTGTCACGGCCGGGGTTTTTGAAATAGCATTTTCAAAGTAAATGAAGCGGAAAAACCTAGTATAATTTTATTTTATTTTAGATCATGCAAAATAACAACTAAAATAATCCCCAATCCGTGACTTCCGTTTTCCAACATAACGATAATATCAAACCATGATTATCCATAATAGTCATTCAAACCCATTAAATAATGGGCCAGGTCTCATCCATGTGCAAATTTGATAACCATTTAAGGATAGACAAGTAAAGTATGGAATGGTAACTCTCGTGCCTTATTACATTCAATGAAAATAAAGCAAGTCCTACTCTGAAGCAATGCCTCTGCCCTGTGAATCCAGCTACTCTACTACTCAGCTACTCCTTGTAGATACCTGCATTACTAAGATGGATGAGTATATCCACTTATACTCAATAGGATAAATATATATATATATATATATATATATATATATATATATATATATATATATATATATATATATATATATATATATATATATATATATATACGAAAATATTACAACTCAGGTGTTCTTAATCCCAAGATCTACCCATTGGCACAAGTGTTTTCCTCAAGTTTATACTCACTATACTTCAACACCTAGTGCTCAGGTTCACTAATTAATACATTCTACAACAAGAGCCAAAATGACAACAATAATAAGTACAAGGTCATCCCTATAGAAACGTACAAGAAACATGACTCTAGCTTAGAGAAGAACATATTCTAACCCAAAAAGATACAGCTCCTAGCTCAAGGAGAGAACACAACTCCTACTTAAGGAGAGAATAACGGACTCCGATTCTGGAGTAGGCTAATCGCTTAACCCAATCCCAAACCCCCAAGGTCCTTATAAACTAGCCATGGTTTTAGGAGTTAGGTTCCCATTGTGCTCATGGACACGAGTGGCGGAGGTACATAAGCCTTCCATGATGCCCAAGTACCTTTGTCACGTGTTATAGCCTTATGTAGGCTCGATGGACCAAACACGGCTGAAAGGTCCAAGGTAAAGTCCTCTAGAGAGTCCAAAACCCAAAAGATCGGCCATGGCTTAAAAGAAGGATACTATATCAATTTTCTAGAACAGAATTAGGTGGTAGTGAACCGGACCAACTTTTGGTTCACTATGCGTCACCTTCCATAAACACCGAACAGGGAAAACGGTTCCCTGTTCTCACAATTGCAGCTTTGTGACCACTAGCAAAAAAAAACCAAACACTCCAGCTATAGATAGAATTAATCATGAATCTAAAATAACAAACTGGGGCTAGTGTTGGTTACAACCACTATCCATTGCTGGGAAGTCTCCATCAAGGGGAAAATCAAAATCATCACCCAGGACGTCAACACAGAGCTTTTTTTTTTTTTCCCTACAATTTCTTCTAACCATTGTTGAATTGCTTCCCAAATTCAAGAACATGCATTTAAGTGTCCCAAAAAATGTTTAAACTCTAGGCATGGCATTTACTTGATTTACACAGGAATTTCAAGCTTCAACCACCATTGATGTAGACAGAAAGAAAGAAGAGTATGGACGAGATGAAACTTCAGCATTAATTTCAACCAACATGACTCACTATAAGGTAATTGAAACAAAATATGTATAGGGTATTAAGGCAGCAAAAGAAACAACACCTAATCAGCATATAATTGGACAAAAAAAACTGAGCTTGAGATAAGAACTTCTATCTACTGACCCAGCGTACTAGAAAACAGAGCATGATAATAACACACTGGGCGTTGCAATAAGTCAAACAAAACAACGTGAATCTGACTTCAAATGTTATCAGCCCAACCAATTAGAACAGGATGACAAGTATTTTGGTAAATGACAAAGGTTCCAACCCTATCCTTGTTCACAACCACAAATCAACTTCTGATTCCCTTAGTCTAAAAACCAAAAAAAGACAAATCTTTCCACTCCGTAGTTAAATCTTGTTGCATCATCATTGTAAAGAAACATCAAGGACAACTCCTTTTCTAACAAAATCACTGAATATGTGCCCCAAAATTTCGCAACAAGAATAAAAGCATCAACATATAATAAACACGGTAGTATATGAGTTTTCTTGGTTGACATACAAATCCTCTACGTAAATAGAAAATCACAGAGCCAATCATATTCAAATACAACATATTAATTAGAGGAGATCTTATGCAAGTATTTTAGCATATAAAACCTATAGAAATCCTACCCATAGAGAAGCCAAGAACTCTGCTGCCAAGCCCAAACTCTTCCCTCGCTTTTGGAGTGCGTCCTTGCCCCAATTACTCTTTATCTAGGTTTTTGCCCGGAGGAAGAAAAGTGTTGCATATATATAGAGAGATAGGGATTTGACCTTACGAAGTAGGAGTCTAATTAAGTCAGAAATCCTTATCACTCAAGATGCCCATCGGTAACTCTCCCTCCCTCGCCTGTTGCAACCACCGGATTCCAGCCCTACACGCCTCCTACGTTTTAATGAAGCCTAACCAAGGCTATATGGGATCTCATTCTCGGTTGTTACTATAACAATTAAATTTAGTACGTATGGCTCCACGGTCTAAGGCAAAGCTAGTGATGCCTCGAGGATGCGAGATTTATTTCTACATAAATTAATATTAAAGCATTTAATTAGAAGGCCCAAAGCACAACAACCTCACTCCAAATGTAAGTTTGGGCCCCTCCACTCAACGTTAAAACAAATCAGGCCCACAAAATTGCTTCTAACATTTCAATATTACTAAGAATTATTACTAAATATGAATTAGGGAAAGAGAGCACGTAAAAGAAATCTCGGGTGCTACACTAAGTGTGTGAATGTGATGTGTGCATGTGTGTTTTTACTTGCAAAAACACTTTTGAGTCTTCGGATTTACTTCATTTTAACCATGTGTTGAGAAATAAACATTCTATCCTATGACTCAAATTACACATCAACTTGACATTGTTTTGATCACTCAAATAAGCCAATACAATTCATATGGCCTCATGTATTCCTACATATGTGGCTACTATATCATAGAAAACCTTTATAGCTTACACTTATTAAACAAGCATCTCACAAATGTTGTCATGATATTAATTGTAATCATGTGAAAACATTTATGATTGAGTTTGCTTATATCACTTATAGTTGATTATTATGATGTTGATATTTAAATATAATGGTTGTATCATGTGATGATATGATGTATTCATTTTCTTTATCATTCATAGTACTTGTTTTGTAACGCCCTTGATTTTCCCTAAGATTTCTTATAATTTTTCTGATCATTTTCAATAGAAAAATATGATGCTTCGGCGTATGTGGCCTCAGTATTCGTACCCGTATAGTCAGATGTGGGGTTTGTCGTAGGCCATGGACCTCGACGCGCGCTTCTATCATGAAAAATCGTTGAAGAATGGAACTGCAGAGGATAAGTGAGAGAAAAGAAAAACAAATAATAAAAAGAAGGGAAAACGGGCTCGGGCTCAGCCAAGCCCGATCCAGATTTTTCTGGAATAGTGCTACCCCCCTCCCTCCGGCTTCTCTCTATCCCAGCCGCTGCCATCGGCACCGCCCTGGCCGTGCGACGGCAGGGGGGCCACCAACCCGGCCCCACGGCTGCTTCGCCGTCCGCCCCTGTTTCCCCCTGTCTCTATCTCCTCTCTCTATTTTGTGATGTGGCAGCACCGGCAGTGGCCGGTGGGCTCCGCCCAGCCTCCGTCCGGCCAGCCACAGGCCGGCGACAGCAGGGCCGCTACCCTGGCCAATCCCGCCGGCTCCCCCACTTGGATTTCCCCGGTGAGCTATCTCTTCTCACTGTGTTTTGTGTATCGCCACCGAAGTGGGCCGGCAAGGCCCGATCGGCTGGCCATGGCCCCACTTTGGGCTAGCGACGACAAGGGACCACCTATCCCGGCCCCAGTGGTCCTCCTCCGCCGCCCCAGCCCTCTTTTCCTCTCCGGTGCCCTATTTTCCGCCCCCTTTGATCCAACTTGCCGGCCGGCTTCGTCCGTCGTTGGATGCCCCGGTCGGATTCAGTCCGAACTACCTTGGTCCAGCAAAGGTTGTGGGCCACCTCTGCCTACCCGATTCCTCCTTTGCCCTCCCTCTTTCCTCTGGCCAGATGCCTCCACCTCCCCTGTTCCGTCCGTATTTGGTTTTGGTGGAACGGAGGCCGGCAGTTGCCAGCCACGGATGATAGACTTTTGTCTAGCTCCGCCCCGGCCTGACGATGGCTAAGCCACCGTCCCAGCTCAGGTTCACTGGCCCTAGCACTATTCCAGTCCGCCTCTCCCTCATCTCCCCTATTTTTGCCGTATATGAGATCACTGGCTTCCACCGTCAGCTGGACGCCAGACTTGACCCACCAGACCTCTATTCGGCTTCTCTCCAATTGGGCAACGGGGTGGATGTTTCCACCCATCCCGGTTTAGACTTCATCCCCTCCGTTCTGCTGGAACGAGATTTGTCGCCCGCCGGTTGATGTGCTCCTCCACAGAAACCGAGCCTTTGCTCCTTACTGTGCTAATTGTCCTGCGTGTCGCCGCTGACTTTGGTCGTCACCTCTGGTTGGAGATAGCTCCTCTTGGCCGCTAGGGCCATGACAGAGCCGTTGGTAACCCCTGCTCGTCGTTGTGCTCTTAGGGTTTTTCACCCGTTTTGGGCCACCGAGCATTGTTGGATGCCGAACACCTCTAGACCTTGTTGTTTGGCAGGTCTCAGCCTAGAGATGGCTGGCCGCTCTAGTGCGGCACCGCCCCTTTTCTTTGGCAAGAGGCAGGTTCTCCCTCTGCCGATGATATGTGTTTGACCGCTCCATTAAGAGTGCCACTGTTCTACCCTCGCCGAATGCCGATTGGCCTCTAGACGGCCTGCCTCGGCACAACAATGGCAAAGGCCATCTTCATTGGTCACCACCCTTGGGCATGGCCCTACCGCCCTTCCGAGTCTTGGGCTGACACCGTCTAGCCCTCTCCCCCTCCCTTTGGCCGCGTGTGCAAGTAGCCATGCGTGAGGGTTAGGGTATTGGTGCTGCTTTGGCGCCTCCCGACCATTAGATGGCTCTGCCACCATCTAGAGTTGACATCGAAGTCCTCCATCACCTCTTCTCCGTCCTTGAGTGTCGCCCACACCCTCCGCCCTTATGTGGGCCCTGGTAAACATGAAATCGACGTTGTTGGGTGCTGTCCACGGCCGATTTCGATGTCTTGTAACCGGTTGAGAATGGTTCAACCACCAGTCGAATTTTAATGTACACCTAGACCTTCGGTCGCACTTGCCACTCATTGGCACGACCTTTCTCCCGGCTGCTTGTAGTGTGCCGCCGTAGATCGCGGATTTTCCGCATTGACTTGAGTCACCCTTATTTGGCCGTGAGAGCTTCCAGCGTTTCTGAAATCCTCGAGACAACAACTCTCTCTATTTGGCAAAGCTTTTGGCCGCCAACTCCGCCACCGATGCCGCCACCGTCGTATGCTCGCCATCAAACGTCATGATTACAAGGTAGGGGAGCTTTGAACTCGTAATTTCATGATAGCATGCTTGAATGAGTAGTAGCATGCTAGGAATTGCATGATGTGCATATAAGCATGATTATATGGTATGTTTAGATACATATGACATGCATATGAGCTGTAAGTATGATTGATATGTATGAATTGTACGTATGTTTTATGGATGTGGAATATGTATGCGCTAGTGATGGCTAGCGATTATGTTAGTACGCTATGGATGCGTATTATGGACTTGCTAGTGACGGCTAGCAAGTGTGAGTAAGTTACGTATGTGGACTATGTGGGCAGAGGTATGAGCGATGGACGGTAAGAGTGGTAAGGGTTTGGTACGAATTTGGATGTGGATTTGGATGTGTAAGCATGTGACAATGATGGCAGACGTAAGTTTGACAGGCAAGGAGTGGAGCAAATTGGTTTGGTTCGGTTTGGAGCGTACGTCAGGGGTTCGGTAAGTAAGTGGACTTAGGCTTGGAGCCTTATGAGGGTTTATTATATAGTAAGAGCGTGCATAATTGTACAAGCATAACATACAAATTATGAAGTGAAAAGTAAGTATAATAAGTGAGGAATTAAGTAAGAGGATGATAACGGGGATCTGCTATGAGGAGCTCAATTTGACGATGCAAGTAAGAGGTTTTGACCGTAAGGTGGATGTCGGAGACTGTATGAGTACGTAAGGATTTGATGTACAGTGAGTTTGATCACGATATGGACATGTTAAGTGAAGTCTGCTGCCCTGACGAACTAGGGTTCGGATCGGGCTTAGCTTCAGTTTGATCAGTCAAGGACTGTGAGTTTGTGTGGCATAATTGTACCGCATAATTTACTTAATTCAAACTTGAATTATAAGAAAGCTAATGATAGCGTTGTGTGTTTGAGACCTGAGGGTTCGACGGATTAAGTTCCGTGTTTGAGCTAGCCGATAATGAGTAGGCTGAGCACTTCTTGTGTCTTGCCATGGTGGTTATCCTGCGGGATATTGTCTGTGTGCTATATAGAGCACCGGACATCTGATGCTCTATTGAGAGCGATGTATGCTTTGTTTTGGTCTGTGTGCTATATTAAGCCCAGACGTTTGATGCTCTGTTGAGAGCGCTGTAAGTTTCTGCCCTTCGTGGGCTCTGTATGTTTCTGCCTATAGATGGCACTATATGTTCTGCCCAAGAGTGGCACTGTATGTTCCTGCCCAAGAGTGACATTGTATGATTCCGCCCAAGAGTGGCACTGGCACCATAAGACCCATTATGGTGGGCAATTGTATGGCACTATAAGACCCCTTATGTGTGGGCAATTGTATGATCCCTTATGTGGGTGTATGTTTGCGCGCTCAGGTAAGAAGTATCATGGATCTACTCTTACCTGTTTGATCTTGTGCCCCATGAGCATAGGTGTGCCTTACCTTCGGAAAAGTCCATGGCGTCTAGTCACTCCCCGGAGGTTAAGGTGATGCCCCAGTGGCATTCTTTTCCTATTCGACGCTGGAGCTTATTAGTTATAATGAGCTTCAGTGGTCGATAGTATGAGTACGATCGTATGAGTATGAGTATGGGTAAGAGTAAGAGTAAGAGTAAGAGTACGACTGTAAGAGTGAGTATGAGTATGATTGTAAGAGTATGAGCACGACTTTAAGATGATGATATGAGCACGACTGTAAGTATATGATTTGAGCAAGACTGTAAGATGATTCTGAGTAAGACAGTAAGCATAAGACTGTACGAGTAAGGTTGTACGAGTAAGTGTAAGATTATACGAGTAAGGTCGTACAAGTAAGTGTAAGTTGTATGAGTTAGCGTACGATGGTACGAGTGTGTTTGTAAGACCTTGATTAAGGGTGTTTGTATGAGTTTGGTTTCATGGTATGCTACGCATGATTAGTTGCATATGAGCATAATTGTTTTACGTTGTTTGCTTCATGTTGAGTGGCATGACGCATGTTTTTATGAACTTATTGAGTTCACCATTTTTGGGATTTCCCCTATTAGGTATTTTCCTGCTGAGTATGAAAATACTCACCCTACTATTTTTAGCCCCATGGTTCGGGAGGCTTTTGCAGGTATGTGTTGGTGAGCTCCTGGTGATGGATGCTCGTTTCTACGGTGGATTGTTTCCCCCTTGACTCAGGTATATTTGACTCAATGAGAGTATATTTGGTACCATGATCTAATGTATTAGGTGAGATGAGATTTAAGTGTTGTAGCTTCTGGACTTTTAATTTGGATCAGATAGTAGACTGTTTATGGGTCTTGTACTCGGGGACGCCTAGAAGTTATTTGTATTTAAAAATCCATGATCATAGTAATTTAGTCGTACGTTTATTTTCGAGTAGTGCTTGAGGATATTTGATTTGGCGGTACGATGTTTAACCGTATGATGTTTTAAATTATAAACTATTTATACATGTTTTGATTTCGTTATTTCTTTCTCCGATTTATAGTTGTTAAATTGAAAAAAAAAATTTCTTAAATTTTAAGGAAAGTGTATGAAAAATCTCGGGCGTTACATGTTTAGCTATACTACTAGGCATTTTCATATACTCAGCATTCTTATGATGAATGTTCACCAAAGGAATAACTGGTTGGGGACGTTGTGCGTAGAAATAATGACTAAGACTCTTGTAGTTGATGTAGAATTTTTAGTCTTTATTATTAAATTTTTAGTAATGTGTATATTTTGAATCTAGACATGTAAGTGTCAATTACTTATTACTATGTATATTATGGATTATGGTATGTACTCGGGTGAGACCTTGTGTGTTGTAATGTGATTTGACCTTTTCATATATATTATGATGGTTTGAATATTAGTATATTTGAAAATGAGTGGATTACTCCCAAGATAATTTTGTTGCATGATTGACAAAAAGTTTTAAAATTTTGGTTTTCGCTAATGAATACAAGAAAAATGAGTTTTAAAATATTGGGGCATGACAACTAGCCATATGTTGCCACCACGAGCTCCCCATCCATGACTGTTCTAGCCAGTTTTCATATTCCTCTACTAACGCTAACGTGTGCTAGTGTGTGCATTGTCGATCTTAAATATGAATGGCTCACATGCGTTCATTATGTTAGGCTCATTGCCAGAGGGGAGCATGAAAAACTATTCCGCTATCACCTAGCCACACTCCACCTCCATCTCTATCCATAACCCCTTTGCCCCTTCCCTCATGTGGCCCGAGTTCCCTCTCCTCTTGCATCATAGTTAGCCAATTACCTTCTCCAACACTATCCCACTGCCACCTCTACCCTTCATATTGGACAAGACATCTGTCGGGTTCCACTCTGTCCATCGTCACCATCATTCAGTTGTAACAAAGTGAGCGAGGAAACCCCATAGGTTGTATGTACACTGCCACCTAGATTGATACGTCAGCCTCCATGCGTTCTCGTTGTCCCCTCCCCCTCCCTTATCGGTTTTCAGTTTAATTCTTCCACTTCAATTTCTCATTCGGTTCCAGCTTATCGGTTATAGTTCTCAGTTTTGGTAACCAAATCGAGATGGAGCCCTAATTTAAGGCACTGGCACCTAGAGAGGGTCCACCATGGGTGGAGAATGGGGACTACGCAGACTAGAAGATGAGGGCCCAAGATTTGGATCCATTCCAGCCTGTGGGTCCTTCCCTCTTGGGGGTCACTAGTTCAGATGAAAGTTGGTCACAGATTGGCCTTCTTGAATAGCTCTCCCAAAAGCAGAAGCCACATAGATAATAAGAAAAGAAGGGGCAATGGCCGAATAGGTTAGGTTTCTTTTTTAATAAAGGTATATGTAAAAGGCAGGCCTTCAGAAAGGCAGTTTAACATTATGATAAGTCCAACTATGTAAATAGTTGGAAGTGGAACGAGATGATCCATGCGAGGTGCAAAAGAAATAGGAAGAAGAGCAAAAAGACTACCAAGGGCGTTGGGTCGGTCTAGAAAATAGGGAAGAACGAAGGCAAGCATAAGAAGAAGAAGCAGCAGCGCGAAGAGAGAGAGAGCGCTTCAGCTGGAGCTGATAGGAAGAGAAATCAATGAAAGCTACATCCATAGAGAGGGCCACACAATCACGTCTACATAAAAAAAGTCCTTGCATGGTTTAATGCAAGTAGGGGACCTTATCTTTGTGGGGATGGAGAAATATAACTATTTATGAGTCAACGAACCCCCTCGATTAGTAACATGACTAAATAGAGGCCACTAACATGAAAATCATATCCCAGTGTCTCCAATGTCCTTTGGTTCAATCTGCACATGCATGTGAGTGCCTGTTAACAGCGTATGGCATGAAAATTTCATGCGACTTACAGGACGTATAATCTATCGTGTTACACTGTTATTCGGCACTCACATATTCAAACAGTCATTATAATGGCTGTTTTAATACAAAATCTAACTTTATATTTTAGTGGATTCATAATTAAATTTTTACGTGAAATTATAATTAAACTAGAACTATATTTTACGTATCTATGATGACAGCGGATCTGAATTCATGTAACAGTTGGTACCCTTAAAAGAATTTTGAGATTTGATCTTGTAATTGTTTAAGACCGCGTTCTTTGTGATAATGAAAACGCCAGCAGAATATGAGGCCTGAGGGCAATGCTATATGAACACAACCCCCGGATTTTGCTAAGTAATTATGCTTCAAATTCAAAGTTCCTTTATTCCTTGAAGTTGACCGAAATAAATGAACGAAGCTGCTTAGAAAGGACAGTCTGAAAACAAAATAAATAATAATTGGAGACCATCCGTGTGAACTACTTGAAGAATATCTTGGGGTAAAACACATCCATTAAAAATATTTCCTTCTTAGCGAAAAAAAAATAAGAAGAAGAAGAAAACTTATGAATCTTTTCGGACATATCACTGTCTGTGCACCAGCAAGCTGGAATTGCTACTCGATAGTCTTCTCAAAATTTTAAAAATCAGAATTTTATTTGCTATACTCTTCTCGAAATTTAAAAAGTCAGAATTATAGTTAATCTCCCAGTGAATTGGAAACAAAATAAATAATAATTGGAGACCATCCGTGTGAACTACTTGAGGAATATCTTGGGGTAGAACACATCCATTAAAAATCTTTCCTTCTTAGAAAAAAAATAAGAAATCTTATGAAGCTTTTCGCACATATCATTGTCTGTGCACCAGAAAGCTGGAATTGCTACTCGATAGTCTTCTCAAAATTTAAAAAATCAGAATTATATTTGCTATTATAAAAAAACTTTGTTCAGAAAAAAACTTCACTAATTTTGATTCAATTTAAATTTGGCAAATCTTAGTTAAAAAGACGTCTAAGTCCAAATCTCTTCCCAGGGAAATTTCAAGATTCAGCCAAAATTTTGATAAATCGCTAATTATAGCTTAATCATAGATTTACACAAAATTTAGTAATAGTTTAATTATAAATTTACACAAAATGTAGTTACCAAATTATTTTTTTAATTAACAAACTAAATTCTTGCACGGATCCACTAAATTCTGAAGTTGAATTTTGTATCCAAACAGCCATTACAATGACTCGTTCAGTCCATATGTGGTTAATAGTAGGCAATGAAGGGGGAGGGCGTGAATGTAGCGAACATGCGCTGAGATTCAGGTAGAAGGCTGGGAGGTTTAGGTAGAAGGCTAAGGAAAGCACCGGTCTAGGAAACAACGGGTGGCGTGCAGCTGATGAGATACCAGGGACGGAGGAGGCAAGAGAGAGGTAGGGTGTGAACAGACCATCGGACAGATGTGACGCTGGTGCAGATCGTGCTAAGGAGCGGGATGTACTGGGTTGAGAAACAATTTCAAGCTAAAACGCAGGAGGAATAGTGACGCAAGAAGAAGAATAGCAACAACATTTGTTCTTCAATTGTAATAGAATTATCATTCCTTTCTGTTTCTATTTCCATGTAATACAAATGAAAGAATATGTGATCTTGTAAAGAAACATATTACGGATACAAATTACAGAGGATTCAATAATGCAACAAAGAGGCTAAAGCACTGGAACTGTTATGGACATCTGAACCGATACATCCCCGACAAAGCTTGCCCCTCTATGAGCCCCGGAAGCAGCAGCAAATCTGTACTCCTGATTGACAGCATCCCAACCCTCCATGCTAGCCTCACACCTCTGGCACACTCTTGCCAGAGACGCTGCCTTCCTCCTGGCCCTTTTTGTACCCGTGAACAAGAGAGATTGCAGCAGACTTGCCAGCGACGGGGACCTCACCACCTGCTCTGTCACCCTGGTCCCTCCGCTCCTGCACAACTCAAGCAACGCTGCCACTGCATTCTCCTTTCCTCTAGGGGTTCCTCGCCTCATCAATCCAGTCAAGCCGATCACTACATCATCCTCCCGACCCACTGCCTCAGCACCTGCTGGCTGCCTCACCAACAAAGCCAGTGCTCCAGCGGCTTCGTCGGCCACCCCTTCTGTCCACAGAGCACCCACCAATGCAGCCGTAGCGCCAGCATCCACCATTCTAACACAATTCTCTGGATGGGTTGACAAATTAAACAATGCTGTCACAGCATCCTTCTTCCCCCTTGGGCTGCCGTTTCTCAGCAGTCCAGCTAGTGCCTCAACTGCTCCATTTTGGTCAGTTATCATCTTTTTATAGTCATGGACTGCTGATAGACTGAACAACGAGGCTGCAGCATTCTCCCTGGCCTCTTCAGTGATACCATGCCTCAAAACATCAACTATAGATTCCAAACATCCTTCATCCATAATTCGGCTCTTATTCTTATCAAGTATTGACAAATTGAGCATTGCCGTCACCGCATTCTCCTGTGCAATTGGGTTAGATGAAGACAGCAACCGTTTAAGCAAGGGAATTGCGCCAGCTTCTGCAATGCAGGCACGATTCTCTCTGCCTGTCTTAGCTAGCAATCTCAGCTCCCGTGCAGCAACCGTTTGTGCCATGTCCGATCCATTTGATAATTGCTCAACCAAGAGAAGGGCTGTAGCTCTATTTGCTTCAATGGTAGCTCTGTTGGCCGCCGGCTGAACCACAACTTCAGATGTGACATCACCATTTTCAAGTGAATCATAAGGGATACCCTGAGCAGCACACCACTGCGAAATTAGTCCCTGGAGGGCCCGGTTAGGAACCAGACGAGTATGCGTAAGAATCTGGCCAGTCTTTGGGCAGCTACAATGCCCTTCTTCGATCCACCGCAAGATTGATGACCGATCATAGGTTTGCCCTGTTGAGACGATAACGGGGTCCCTCATCAAATCAAATGAGATGGGGCAGCAGAAGTCTTTTGGAATTGGAATATAGGTATCCCCAAGCTCCTCAGTGACCAGTCCCTTCTTCCATCTCTGATATTCAGCTTCACCTAGTTTTCCTAATTCTTCTTCATCATCCACAAATCCAAATAGCAAAAACCGGACATACCTAGCCAGAGCCACAAAGCTATTGAGCAAAGAACTCGAGGGTTCAAGATCTTCTTCTTGGTTATATAGTTGTTCTTCAAGAAACTCAATCTCCGCCCGGCATGCCTTTGCATCACAAATTCCCAACCCATCAATAAAAACTGATCTCAATTCAATCGGATCAGGAACCTGCCCATGCTCGAATTGGTCTAGAAACGAGAACAATTTCAATCTAAGAGAATCATCGTCCGGGTCAACAAACAGATTTGCCCTCATCGTCTGATTCCGAAGCAGCTGCACAAGCTCCTCCAGATCTGGCGACAAATTGAGCTCCTTCGCCGGGAAAACATCAAGCAAAGTTGCGATATCCTGGTCGAAGTCATGAAAAAACCCGGAAAAGATAGAATTCTTAATCAAGAGCCAAATCCGGCTCGACTGAGAGCAGTAGTCGAGCAGAAATTTCGATCGGTAGAACAAGATATAGAGTTCTTTAAAGCACAAGGTGGCGGAGGGAGGCAGGGGGAAAGAGGAGTTGTCCTTGATGAACTCAAACAGAACGATAAAGATCTTGATTTTCCGGACCAGGGAACGGGAATTCCTCCGCTGAAAGGGGAGCGGGTAGGCGGAGGGCCAGGAAGCGGCGGCGGCCGCAACATCGCTGGAGACGGAGAGGAGGGTCTGAATCAGAGCCAAGTCTGCAAGGTTCATCGGCGCGAAGAAGACGCTCATGGAGGGGGAGCGGCGGCGGCGGAGGGAGGAGTACACGGCAGCGGAGGCCGCCATGGGCAGATCCCACAAAACCCAGCAAAATCCTTCCTAGGGTTTTAAACGGCCTTCAGACACAAAACCAACACCGGATTTTCGATCGGATAAACCCCAACCAACCGAAATTAGAAAATACGCGTTCTTGCTCCAAATTTCCTCTGATCACAACAAACCGAAGAGCACAAAAAAGAAAGAAAAAAACTGAAAGTCCCGACAAATTCGGAAAGATTGCAGCTTTATTAATCCCAACGATCTTCTGCCCCTTACAAGAAGAAGAGGCCAAAACCCAAATCGAATGAGTAACAGAAACCGAAAAGAAAACTCACGATTACTGGGCCAAAAATCGCCCTGTTTGTTGCAGAAACCGCAGAAGCTGGGAGGTTGCAGATTCTGTTATCGTTATGTCCGAAATCTGAATCGGGATTCACGAGACTGCCGGCTTAAATCGGCGTGCAAAAGTCGCTCGGCATTAACGCGTCTGGGCAGCTAGGTAGGACGACGGAGCTTCCATGTCATCTTCTTCGTCACTTCTGGAAATTTCATCGCGGGGCATTGTTGATGGCGACCGCCATTTTGACGGGCCGAAGCTCCCCCACTCAATCGTATTCAATGCTGTTTGCAAAGGGACGAGATTCTCACTAAAATTATGATATCTGCCACCCGCAACGGACGAGTGGAGCCGAATAAGTGAAAGCGGACGCGTCGGCCGGGGCCCACCTGGTTCGCTCCCGACCAGATCGAATGACTTGGACTCGTCTAACCTGACTAGTCGACATAACAAACAAACAAGGTGAGACTAATAACAAGAAGAGGCTACACGTGTTCGTCTTTGACAATGAGCCCGAACTTAAAAGGCACTTATAAGGAGTCCATAGCATATATATTAGAGGCAATGACATATATGTAACATATATATTATTGATTTTAAATATCAAGAATTTCTATACATTTTTTACATTGGCTCATTGTTTGAGGAAAGCATAGAAAATTATTTCCACCATAAGAGAAATTTAAGAACTTAGATCAAATAGTCCTTATGCTCCCCCTCGGCAT
Organism: Saururus chinensis; assembly: GCA_035235625.1. Lineage (NCBI taxonomy): Eukaryota > Viridiplantae > Streptophyta > Magnoliopsida > Piperales > Saururaceae > Saururus > Saururus chinensis. The sequence goes on along the minus strand of CP141145.1, from coordinate 16,432,644 downwards.
GTCTACTAGTCATTCAATTTAGTCATGCAAATCTGGTATGAATGTATTTGACGAATTTTCTATGCTCCCTAATGACGTAACACTCTTGACATGTTCCATATAAGAGTCATTTATCTAGAAAATTGACAGTGTATATACTAGCACATATTAGCGTTAGGGTATTAATACTAATATGCATTAGCATAAGCACTGTTAATTTTATATGCATACTGCACTTTTAATACATGTACTTTGCATTTAATATATGTATTAAATATATATTATACATATACTTTGTTACATAGCCCTTCAATAATTCCTTCTTCTAGTTCCATAATCTTTTGGCTATGATTGGCTAGTTGACATCGTTGCCAGAGATAGTATCTGATTGTTACTAAATTTGTAGTTATGACATTTCTAGTTAGTTTTAATTTTAGTTTACTTTATTTTTTAGGTTAATTCTTAGTAATTATTGTCTTTTGCCATGATCTTGCAGGTTGAGTGAAGATCATTCTCTCTACTCTTATGGCCACAAGAAAACACCAACAAGGATAGTTCTTCCCTTTGGTTTGTAAGATCTTCTCCTCTCTTTAATATTAGCTTCATTCTTCCTTTTAGTTAGCTTGTGCTTTAATGTTCTTACTCTTTTACTTTTATGCTTTAAACTATGTGGTGTGTTTTTTGGTGTACGCATTTCATCATTCCTTGGTCACTAATTAACACCACCAAACTCTGAGCCCGAGCATAAATTTAGGAGACCTAAGTTACCCTCAACTATGCCCTCCACCTATTCTCCCACCATTTCTACCACTACTTTTTTCACCCCTCCTCCTATCACCATGGATGAAGACAATCAACTAGTATGAAAATACATTTCAATGTGTTTGAAGAATTTTCTATGCTCGCTAATGACATAACGCATTTGACATGTTCCATATAGGAGTCATTTATCTAGAAATTAGGGGTAAAAGTGGAGTTGTTGATACACAATGGAGAGGCATGGAGGGTGGACCAAGGAGGAGGATGTAACGCCCGAGATTTTTCACACATTTTCCTCAAAATTCACGGAAAATTTTTGCAATATAATGTCTGTAAATCGGAGTAAAAATGACGAAATCAAAACCTGATAAAACAGTTTATACTTTAAAACACTAAACATCCATTTTCCATCTAAATATTTTCATCACACGGTCAAACATCGTACGGCCAAAGCAAATATCATCAGGCGCTACTCGAAAACACACGTACGACTAAATTCGCTATGATCATAGACTTTAAATACAAATCCTTCTCAGGCATCCCTGAGTGCAAGTCCCATAACAGTCCACAGACTAATCCAAACTAAAGTCCAGAATATAAACATCTTAACGTCTCATCTCACCCAATACATCGGATCGTGGCACAAACAAACTCGCAGTGAGTCAAGCATATACCTGAGTCAACGGGAATCAATCCTCCGCTGAAATGAGCATCCATCTCCAGGAGCTCTCCAACACACACCTGCAAAAGCCTCCCGAACCACGGGGCTAAAAATGGTAGAGTGAGTATTTTCATACTCAGTAGGAAAATACCCAGTAGGGGAAATCCCAAACGGTGAACTCAAAAGTTCATAAATACATGCGTTCATGCAACTCAAACATGAAGCATTCAAGCATATAAACATCATGCTCATGCACATACAAACATACCGAATGCACCATCGTGCCAAAGTCATATCATCAAATGAAACTTACACAAACACCCTTATCCAGGGTCTTACAAACTTACTCGTACCATCGCACACATACTCATACAACATACACATACTTGTACGACCTTACTCGTACAAACATATGCTCACTCATACAACTTACACATACCTGTACGACCTTACTCGTACAGCTTACACTTACTCGTGCGACCTTACTCGCACATCTTACACTTACTCGTGCGACCTTACTCGCACATCTTACACTTACTCGTGCGACCTTACTCGCAGATCTTACACTTACAGTCTTACTCTAAAACTTACACTTACAGTCTTGCTCGGATTCATACGCTTACAGTCTTACTCTTACAATCGTACTCATACTCTTACAGTCGTGCTCATACTCATACAGTCGTACTCATACTCATACACTTACAGTCGTTCTCATACACATACACTTACAGTCGTTCTCATACACATACGCTTACAGTCGTGCTCAAACTCATACTCATACAGTCGTACTCATACTCATACACTTACATTCGTTCTCATACACATACACTTACAGTCGTGCTCAAACTCATACTCATACAGTCGTACTCACACACATAAACGTACAGACGTGCGCATACTATCGACCGCTGAAGCTCATTACAACTAATCAGCTCTAGCGTCGAGATGGAAAAGAATGCCACAGGGGCATCACCTTAACCTCCGGGGAGTGATTAGACGCCATGGACTTTTCCAAAGGTAAGGCACACCAGTGCTCATGGGGCACAGGATCAAACAGGTAAGAGTAGGTCCATGATACTACTTACCTGAGCGCGCAAACATACACCCACACATAAGGGGTCATACAATTGCCCACACATAAGGGGTCTTATAGTGCCATACAATTGCCCACCATAATGGGTCTTATAGTGCCATTGCCACTCTTGGGCAGAAAAACATACAGTGCCACTTGGGCAGAAACATACAGTGCCACTCTTGGGCGGAATCATACAACGCTCTCAACAGAGCATCAAACGTCTGGGCTTATACAGCACACAGACCAAATCGGAAACATACGTTGCTCTCAACAGAGCAAAAGACGTCCGGTGCTCTACACAGCACACAGACAACATCCCGCAGGATAACCACCATGGCAAGACATGATAAATGCTTAGCCGACTCATTATCGGCTAGCTCAAACACGGAACTTAATCCGTCGAACCCTCAGGTCTCAAACTCACAACGCTATCATTAGCTATGCTTATAATTCAAGTTTGAATTAAGTACATTATGCGGTATAATTATGCCACACAAACTCACAGTCCTCGACTGATCAAACCGAAGCTGAGCCCGATCGAAACCCTAGTTCGTCAGGGCGGCAGACTTCGCTTAACCCGTCCACATCATGATCACAACACATCGTACATCGAACCCTTACAGTCTTACATACTCAGCCATCTACCTTATGGCCAAAACAGCGTACACAAATGTCATCACACTAAGCTCCTCAGAGCCAAACCCAGTTGTCGCCCTCTTACTTAATACCTCACTTATTGAGCTTACTTTTCACTTCATAATTTGTATATTATGCTTGTACAATTATGCACACTCTTACTGTCTGACAATCCCCTAACATACGCTCTGATACAAATCCAACAAACCACTCCAAATCCTTGCCCGTCATACTCATATCCTCTGTCCTTCGTCATACGCTTACACAACAGTATCCAAATTCAGACAAAGCCTCTGCAACCTCTTACTGTCCATCGCCCATACCTCTGCCCACATACACTTACACATATCCATACCATAGGCAAAAAGCCATCATACATACGTATGTCTCCCACATACGTATAACATACACATACGGTCATACATACGTAACTTACGAACATGCATGCTAGCCATCACTAGCACATGCATACATCAAACATACACGCTAGTCATCACTAGCACATGCATACACATTCATACATACTTCAACATGCACGCTAGCCATCACTAGCACATACTCAATCAACGTACGAAACTTACCAACAAACACGCTAGCCATCGCTAGCACATACATGCATCCAACGTACTTACAACCAACATGCATGTCATATGCATTTCAACATACCATACAATCGTGCTTACACGTACATCATGCAATCAGATCATTACTTAACATCTAAAGCATGGAATCATACAATCCTAGCATGCTACTACTCATTCAAAGCATGCTATCATGAATTTACGAGTTCAAAGCTCCCCTACCTCGTAATCATGACGTTCGATGGCGAGCACACGACGGTGGCAGCGTCAGTGGCGGAGTTGGCGGTCAAAACCATTGCTTGGCTGAGAGAGCTGCCGTCCCGAGGGTTTTAGGAAGCGCCGGAACTCGTGTAGGAGAGAAGAGGCCGTGGCGGCGGTCATAGCCGGTGTCTATGGACTCGTGGCGGTGAGGCAAAGCAGATCAGGACAAGAACCGCCGGAATCCGACGACGGAGGAGGGAGAACGGAGCGACCGGAATCTGAGTCGGGTTTTCTCTTCTCTTCTCTTTACGTCCCTAACACGCGTTAACCTCCCGGTTACGCGTTATAGCTCCAAAATTCGTACCGTAAGCGCGCAGCGAGGCCCGTGGCCTGCGACTAAGCCCCACACCCAACTCTATGGGTATAAATACGGGGAAAATACACAAATACGAATACGCCGAAGCGTCGTATTTTTCCACCGAAAATGACCAGAAAAATAGTAGGAAAATTACAGAAAATCGTAGAAAATTCTGGGACATTACAGAGGAATTTGAGGAAAAATAAGGAATGGTCAGCCTAGCCCTGACTCCTTTCACTAGATTGGGATCTATTGATTATTTATAATTCAACCCTTTGCAAGCATATAAGGAAATCGTATTAAAATAAGTATTTAAGGGTTTTCGAACCTCAGGGACAGATTAATTAATTACTAAATCTAATGAAAGAGTTTGTTGATTGAAAACTAAAAAAACTTACTTATATTAAAGAAAGGAAATAATCAACTAGACTAAAAGAAAAATATCAATATGATGACAATTACTTAGGAAATCGAATCCACTATAGAACCATAAAAGTTCTTTAACATCTAATCTAAATGTCATGTGTATATGAACAAGCATTCTCAACTACAATGGGTGTAAATGCCTGTTACATTGTGTTAAATGTCTGTTACAACTCGAGTCTACATACAAGGAAGCTTTAAAGCTCCATAGTGCGTAGATGAATGTTGTACCTCTCGCACACAGACGATCATTCATTGTTTATGGAAGAAAATTTTCTATTATTGATTTTATGGGCTCTAGTCGGGGCATTACAAATGGTATCGAAGCATCGATCTGTCTGCGAGAGTATAATATGAATTTTGATTTTGAAGTAAATTTCTCTTCTAGATGTGTTATCTTTAATTTCAAATAAATTCTTATTTTCAAGTCTTGGTTATGCCTGTGTGTTATCAAATTTAACACAAACTTCAAATTTGAAAAAAAATTTTGCATCGATAATCTTTAATTTAATATGGACTTCTATTTTATGAACTTCGATTCTCATGTGTATTTAAAAATTGACATCTTTTTTTGCATGTGGTATCGTAGATTTGATATAAAGATCAATTTTATGAATTTCAATCTTAAATAAAGAATGATTTGAATATGTCGTTATGAATAAATCGTATTAGACTGTGACTGGTAATTCTGTTTTGCTGGTGTGAGAAAAATTGCATCAAACTCTAATCTTGATAAATTTTGATTTATTTAATTAGAAATAATTTTAAAGTTTTATCCTACGTGTGTATTCGATTGATGACAAACTTAGACTTTGCAAATCTCAATTTTAAATTTTAATTGATCTAAAATTTTTGCTTGAATGCGTTGCATCTAATTTAATACAAATTTTAATCAAAAATCGTTCGAGAGTTTTGTTCGACATGTGTTGCATGAGATTTGATGTAAACATCAATTTGATTATTTTGATTTTTCAATTGAAATTTATTTATACCTTCAGCCTGAATGTGTTGCATCATGTTTAATTTTTAATTTGAATTAATTTAGAAATTTGATTTAATATGAACTTTGCTTTTGAACTTTTCATTTTGTATATGTGACATTGGGATTTATATGAATTCTGATTTTTATGAGTTCTAATTTTTAATCATAAGTTATATGAAAATTAATTTTTGAATAAATTTATTTAAATTTAATTTAGAATTTAGTTATGCATGTGTTACATCGAATTTTTAACGGATTCCAATTTCTTCAAATTTCAATTTTTTTCATCAAGAATGAATAGAAATTTTGTTTTGCGTGTGTGGCTTTGGATTTAATCTAAAACCTTGATTTTTACGAATTCTAATTTTGAATTTGACTCGGTCAAAAATTTTATTTTGATTTATTACACATTTTTAATGTTTTTTGCAACTTCGATTTCATTGTGTTTTAAAGTACGGTAGAATTACCACGGGGTAACCGCTAACCACGCATGGTATGGGACATAAAACGCTAGTAGAAAACTCTACGGTTAATTCTACTTGAGTATTTAAATCAAGTTTGATTTTGACTAGTTCTAAAATTATATTATTTTCAAAGGCAGTAGAATTACCACGGGGTAACAACGGACCGCTCATGCTATGGGACATGAGACGCTAGTAGAAAACTCTACGGTTAATTCTACTTGAGTATTTAAATCAAATTTAATTTCGACTAGTTCAAAAATTAAATTATTTTTAAAGACGGTAGAATCACCATGGGGTAACCATCAACCGCTCATAGTATAGGACATGAAGTGCTAGTGGAAAACTCTACGGTTGATTCTACTTGACTATTTAAATCAAATTTGATTTCGACTAGTTCCAAAATTAAATTATTTTCAAAAGCGGTAGAATTACCACGCGGTAACCACCGACTGCACATGCTATGGGACATGAGACGCTAGTGGAAAACTTTACGGTTAATTCTACTCGAGTATTGAAATAAAATTTGATTTCAAATTGTTCATTTTAGAAAATGTTTCTGATTTAGAAATTAATTTGTTTTCAAAGGCGGTAGAATAACCACGGGGTAACCACCAACCGCTCATGCTATATGACATGAGACGCTAGTGGAAAACTCTATGGTTAATTCTACTCGGGTATTGAAATAAAATTTGATTTTAAATTGTTCATTTTAGAAAATGTTTCTGAATTAGAAATTAATTTATTTTCAAAGGCGGTAGAATTACCATGGGGTAACCATCGTCCGCTCATGCTATAGCACATGAGACGTTAGTGGAAAACTCTATAGTTAATTCTACCAAGGTATTGAAATGAAAATTTTGATTTCGAATTACTCATTTTAGAAAATATTTTTGATTTAGAAATAAATTTATTTTCAAAGGTGGTGGAACTACCTCAAAGTAACCATCAAACACCCACGGTATAGAAGGTGAGGTGTTAGTAGATAACTCTGGGGTAAATTCTACCGATATATTGATACGAAGTTCAATTATGAAGCGTGAGTATTTTGAAAGTTCTGTTTTGAAAAATAGTGGAACTCCTAAAGAGGAATCACTAAACACCTATGGCATGAAATATCAGGCGTTAGTGGATCGTTCTAAGGTTGAATCTGCTGGTGGATTTGATATCAAATCCTCTGTAATTTGAAAATGGATTTCAAATTTAGTAAATTTATCTCCATCGCCTGTGGAATTGCTAAGAAGAAACCATCAAACACCTGTGGTATGGGACATGAGGTGTTAGTGGATAGCTTCAAGGTTGATTCCACTAGTGTATTGAAATTAATTTCGATTTCAAATCTGGTTTATTCAGAAATATTTGTTCTGAATTTGATTTGACGATGAAGATTTTGATGATTTGGGTCTTCAGACATTCTGGATAGTTATTTGGTATAAAGCCCAAAAGCTATCGATTCTGAATACCTACCGAAATTTGTAATCGGTTCTGGCGTGCACAGGTATGGAGCATCATGGGAAAGCTCCTATCCTTCCGTCTTACATGGCCCCATGAGTGCAGATGTAAGTCGTTTGGTATCGCGGATTTAAATAAAGATACCCACAGAGATTTTTGTTCAGTTCTGGCACGCACAAGCGTGGAGCATCATGGGAAAACTCCTATCCTTCCATCTTCCGTGTCCCATAAGTGCAGAAGTAAGCCATTAGGCATCACAGTTCTCTGATTAACTAATCGATTTATCGAATTTCGAAAGAACGATATGTCCATTTTTGACCGACATTTCAGAATTTATGAACAAGGATTTATCCTAATTGGAATTAAATATCGGATTTTGTTTATGAATGATTTATCAGATTTTGATGAACGATCGATTTATTAAATTTTGAAAGAATGTTATGTCTAATTTTGAATGACATCTGATTTCTGAACAATGATCTATTCAACTCTGAATTATATATCGAATTTTGTACAATATGATTTATCCGATTTTATATTTATAGTCGGATTTCTTTTGAAAATATTTTATCTGATCATAAACTATCAGATTATGTTTATGAATGTGTTATCCAATTTTAAGATTGGATTCCTTTTATATATAATTTATTTGATTATGATTTATTTACCTCTATTTACTATTACGTATCTGATTAATTATCGGATTTTTCTAGATATTTGTTTTAAATTATATGAGTTTTGATTCATATTTTGGGCGAATTGCAAGGACGCAATTCGTTTAAGGGGGGAAGAATGTAACGACTCGTTTTTCGATTACATCTAACCTGAAGGGTTAGACCTAATTAGAAATTTTTGAGATAAATTTTAGAGGTTTTCAGAGGTTTAAACCTTTACATATGAGTAGAGCTCGAAGAAACGAGCGTAAGAACTAAAAAATACTCGAAACGGAGGTCGGGACCAAAATTTATGACCTCGAGAAGCGTGGAATATAGGCGGGACCCACTTAGAAAGAGCACGATATACTGCTTTAAGTAGTTTTGTATCGAATGGCTCATCGATGCCAGTCCAACAGTACCAAGAACGCACAAATCTAAATCCGGGGTAGGAAATTGTGCACGTTTAAAGAAAGAATTAAAAAATAATAATAAAATACAAATAAAAGCTGGAGCGCGCAGTAGCACGGGCCGGCGCGGTGAGAGGCTCACTCGCGGAACCGTGGACTGGAAAAGCGGCATGGCGGTTGTCGTGATTTCGCGCATGGGCGCAACCTGCACGTTACGGTGGGTACCGCCGCCCGAAACCCACGGCGCCGCCGAAAATGGCGCGGTTCAGGGGCTTTTTATACCCCATTCCTTTTGTTTTTGAATCAGAACTTCTTTCTCCCCGTTTCTGAGAGTTCTGAGTCCGATTAAGGCCGTTCAAGAGGCGTTCTTAAGTGAATCGAGCATGTTCTACACAATGGAGGGGTCCTTTCTTCAAGTTGGAGACCGTATATGGAGCAAATGCCCCAAGACAAGGAGAGGTTCTGTCCACCGCCCACGGGCGCAGAAAACGAGAAGAGTCTCCGGCAAGGAGAACATTTTTACATAGTCTTTCGGTACAAGATAAGGAATGTATAGAGGCTAGAGGAACCTTCATCTACTATCTCTAGATCTGAAGGTGAGGACACCCAGAAGGTATGAGCAACCCCGAATACTACTACCTCGCAAGACATCAGAGGAGTAAGCATGTCTAACCTTCTGCTTAAATAATAATGCATGTGCTAAATTAGGATGTGTTCTATGCTATGATCCTTTGTATTTTGATTTGCTATGCTTTGATATGACTTGTTTCTGTTCCGTCTTGCTCTTTGGTAGAACGAGACGTGTGTGTGTTCGGTCTCAGCTCAGTGATAGAGCGAGACATATGTTATGTTTGGTCTCGGCTCAATGAGAGAGTGAGACGTACGATTTTGTTGATTTATCAACTTCCACTTGACTCCAATAAATTATGAGTTTTTGTATAACTTCGATTGAATATCAGTATATACGTATTTTAACGTATATAATTTTGTGATGCCTGATGTATGTAGTAGCCGTTAGGCAAAACTACGTTCAGATCTGATCGTATTGGAATAATATCCAATACGTACATAGGCAACCAACGGCAAGGCAATGTTGGCCCGATCCAAATTATTTATAATAATAAGTTTTATTCTGATTTGCACACGACGAACTATGAAGCTTCGTTGTGTGTAAATGCATGTTACAACTCGAGTCTACGTACAAGGAAGCTTTAAAGCTCCATAGTGAGTAGATGAACGTTGTACCTGTCGCACACAAACGATGATTCCTTGTTTAAGGAAGAAAATTTTCTATTAGTGATTTTCTGGGCCCCGGCTCGGGTCGAGGCGTTACAAAAGGTTCACTGGCTCATGGACCCTAATGCTGTGATTCTGTCTTCCCATGATTATCAAAACCTCCTATATTGCATTGCACGAGACTAGTCATCTTCTAATGTTCTAGTACATTCAAGCATGACTCTTGGGCTGGGGAAGCGGTTCTACATAACTACTGTTCTTAGAGAGCCGAAAGACCTTGGTCCTTTTTTCATACCAAACCCTTCCGTCTATGTAGATAATGACTCACTTTTAGAGCCTAGGCACTAATGGTTCCTTCAACCTTGGTTGCTATATACATAGTGTTGGGTATCCATCCATCATAATCATCAATCTCATATACATGCATTGGAGTTACTAACCCCTAAATAATATGTGCATAATTGATTCTTCATCCACATCACATAACACATAAAAAATCATGCATTATCAATTATAATTATTATAGTATATGCTAGCGATAATCACAAGGAATTCCATATATGTTCCATCAGCAGCCTTGTCGACATATTGGTTACCCCACCGATGACCATCGGTGAATTCTTCAACACATCAAACCTTGTGGAAGTGACTATGTGGTCCTTCAGTAACTTCATTCATGAGCGGTGTCCTTGTTGATAACCATCGATGAGTTCACCAACACGTCAAACCTTACAGATAGAATCTATGGTAATTTTATAGACAGGTCGGCACCCTCACCTATGACCATCGGTAAGTTCACTAATGCTTCAACTATCTCTGATAGAGATATCAATCTCTATCGATAACTTCACAGACAGGTCAGCACCCTCACCAATAGCTATAAGTGAGTTCACCAACACGTCGAACTTTATCGATAGTAGAATGCACTCTTGTGTCATTCTCATTGAGATCTAATCGATGCATTGTTCACACTGCCAATGACCAAAAATAACATGCCTACGACGCACGCATATATGAGAATTGTTCATCTTTTTCCTTTCATCGGTGCAACCACTGACATGTCGGTAACTCCACCAACGATCAAAAACATGTACAAATGTTCTCATTCATTTCGGGAATACATAATTGTGACAACCGCCATTTTATAATGATATAATATATAACATAACTTCATCCGGCACATGTAAATTATATCCACATGACCGAACATGACTGCTGTCGATGCATAAATAACACACGAAATAGGATATATTATGTAATAAAACTAAACATCGGAGTAATTGCACAACCATCATATTATATCAAGTTCATGAAACATAGTAAAATTAAATTACATGCCTATGATCAATGTGTACAGAGCATATAGTTATACAAAATTGAGGCATATTATGTCTTTACATACTGGTCACAAAATAATTACTAAAATTATATCTAAAGCAACAACCACATAAATTGTTTGGATAACCTTTCTTCTCCTATCTATGTTGTAGTTGTAATTCCTGCATAATCTCGGGGTGGGTGAGTATGTTTATACTCATCAGGCAGAATTAAAATCTAATTTAATGCTAAGTAGAAAACTCATAACAGTAATATTTTAGCTAAAATAGAATTTATTACAGAAACAAGAATTTAGAAATAATTTCAAAAAACACTGGTTCGTCCGATGACTATAAATCCAGAGCCGTGATACCGAATGACATTCCTCCCAACGCTGATGGGGCAATGGGAAGCTCAGTAAGTGAGGAGCTTTCCCATGATGCTCCACACCCATGTGCATGCTATACCGATTATTTTTCTCGGTAGGTATCCAGATAAAATATGACAATTCTAGGTTTAACCCCAGAACTATCCAAAAAATGCACGTATCCTGACACAAATCAAGGTGTGTAGAACATAACACATGTATAACATTTTTTAGAAAAACTCAAGCAAATTGACATAACAGAGTAAAAATGGTGCATAAAGTTTAAACGATACAAGCAAAGTATAAGCTAGAGTTTAAGACCCCCTACTTTAAGGTTGGGTAGAAATTTTATAGTTGTAGAGACTTCAAACTGAAAAATTGTCCCCACCACAGTATTCGGCATGATCGAATTAGTTGGAAACACCTTTTGAACGGCCTTATTTGGACTCAGAATGACTTAGAACGGAGAAATACAAATTTGACACATGGTGGAACGTGAAATGATGGAAGTTAAAATGGGGTTTAAAATTTATAACGGAAGAGAATGGCGCGACGCGCAATGCATGTGTACCGCACCGCAAGCAGTTCCATCATGCGGCGTAGCGGGAACCGACAAGTGGGTCCAGTGCGACGCCGCGCAGTGCATTCCATGCCGCCGCATTGGCTAACGTGGCTGATGTAGAGCTTGCATAACTCTCAATATCAAAACTTCAAAACGTCATAACTTTTCAACCATAAATCAGAATCATGTGTTCTTTGTATCAATGGACTCGTATCGACAAGCCCTTAAGAAGAAGACTACTCATGAATAGGTTTTAATATAGTTTTATTGTAGGTTACCCCCGTGAAGCACGCTTCCCACAATTAATACTTCGGCTCTGATGTACAATTAAAATGATTTAAAAGCCGCTATGATCAACTTTTAACATTCTACCACAACTCTTTAGATACTATACCCAAAACAATATTCTATCAATAAAATATATTAAAAATTCTATTATTGGATAAAAATAAAGGACCAAAAATCAGGGTTGTTACAATAATTATGCATATTCTTCCTGAAAATCTTTCTCGAAAGAGGAAATCATTAACCACACCAGATTATACTTCCTACTATAGTAAAAACCATGAATTTGACTCTGAAGATTGTAAAAGGCAAGGATTTCACTTCAATAAACAATATATCCAAAACAAATTATAAAGAGCATGAAGGAAATCCAAAACTCTAATAGTTCGGTAAAAGCTCAAGTTCAAAAAGCCATCCGACCTTGAAACGAGTGTCACCCGATTTCTTGCATTTGCGTCACTCCCAGTCATTTGCTGCTCTCTTCACCTATTGCAAGTCTCCCCTCGGATACATTTTTCTCCTTCTCAAACCAATCCTAAGCTTTAAATACTATCATAACTACCCACAAAATTTAAAATTGATTAACTGCCTCGTATTCTGAAGTAACACCATGCATGCAATTACTATTAGCGGCTTCATTAGCATGTTGATAAGTCTACCAACAAAAATTTCTTGAGTTTCATCTGCAATTCTGTCGACACATCGATGGTTACCGATGACCTAAAATATAAAATAATTTATAATATTTTCTTTAGAAAATATGGGATTTTACAAAATTAGTCTAGAGTAGCTTAGGAGGACTTTGGAGACACGATATGTTATGCATTTAGGATCAGTGCTAGACACATACAGGCAATCTAGGATGTGACTCCTTGGTTAAAGGATATATGGGTAAAGTAGAAAAATATTGGTTTATTGTTGTAAATTTGTGTATGGTTTACTCAAATGCTATTAGGAGATGGAAATGCCTTCATGTTTACATTCATTACAATTTATGTTTATTACTAGGTTTTCAAAGAACAAGTTTGTGAATTAGTACGTGTGAGTAGTCTTAATAAGTAAGTTCATGGGTATATGTACTCATTGAAATATGAATATTGTTTACATTTATTGCCTGGAATAAAAGTACTTAGTATGGTACTCTTAGTCTTGTATATGAGCATGTCGTAGTTGTTATGAGCTAGCTTATGTATAACATTGCATAACATTTTGTATGTTCACTTAAATAAATAAAATTGTATTCATGTTTAGTATGAAATTCGGAGTTTCACGTGGGATGCTTTTAAGATGCATTTAGGTGCACATGCATCATATGCAAATGTAGACTTGGAGTAAGCCGATTAAGCTTTGGCTTATGGCTACTATATGTTTATGCTATACATAATACCTAATTATATATTCTGTCTATCTTAAATTAATAGCTATAATTAATTTTTTAAAAATAATTAATTTTAGTTTATTTTAAAAAAATAAAGGTAACTATTAATTTAAGATGGAGGGAGTACATTATTAGATTTATGGAGATATGCACGCAAAAAAATACTCCTTCATTCCTATATTAATAGCTCCAATAGAAGAAAATTACTATTCCATATTAATTGATCCATTCTGTTTAATCTAAACTATTAAATGTTTTAAAAAGCATCTCAAAAACTTTTCACACAATTAAATATTTTTAGCGAATTTCATGGCCACGAGAGCAAGCGAGATCCTGTCGGATCCAATTGAAATGCGTTCGTCCCGGCTCTCCACCTACCCTCACCACCGCCCCTGTTGACTAGTCCGGAAGCAACTCCGCCCAGCCCAGGCTCCCACTCCCCTCGACTCCGGCACCTCCCGTCTCCGGCCTTCCCGACCCCAGTGTGGCACCCCGTGTTCCGATTACTCTTAACCCAAAAGGGTAAGGGGTAATTATATACTTTTACTTAAAATTTAAAAGGCTTTAAGGGATAAAACTCCCATGGCTGGTTAGAGCTCGAAGTAACGAGTGTAACGAATCGAAGAACACGCGAATCAGAGGTCGGGAATAAAAGTTATGACCTCGAGAAACGTGCTATATGGGCAAGACCCACTTTCAAAGCTCGAGATAAGATACCCATATGGGGTCTAGTTTCAACAGTCTCATTGATACGAGTCCATCGGTACTAAGAACGTGCAATTCCGACTTCGGGATAAAAAGTTATCGCGTTTTGAAGTTGGAATTGTATTTGATTAAAATAATAATAAAATATTATTAAAATATTCAGAAACAGACAAAATAGCTGGCATCACTGCTGATGCTAACGGCGGAAGCCACGGCTAGTGAGCCACACCGCGCCGCTCAGAACGACGCGCGCACGACGAGCATCAGACTCTCAGCGGGTTTGCGCGAACGCGTGTGCCAACACGGATGAACGCGCGGCAGCTCCGCGCGGTTTGCGCGTGCTGTGTGAACGTGCACACCGCGCATGCACCAAGCGTGGTTGTGCCACATTTTTGGCGTGATGTGACACGACATGTGTCGCTCATACGTCGTCGGATCGCGGGTGTTTTCTATAAATACCGGATTCATTTCATTCTTCCGGAGAACTTTCTAAAGTCATTCTGTATCCGTTTTCTTCTGTTCAAAAAGCGTTCTTAGCTAAATCGAGGGTGTTCTACGCAATGGAAGTATTAATTCTTCGAGTTAGCAACCCTATATAGGGGAAACATCCTGGGGCAAGGCGAGGTATTGTTTGCCACTTACGGGCGCGGAAAGGGTAGTGTCTCCAGGTAAGGGGAGGTTCTGTCTGCCGCTTACGGGCGCGAAAAGGGTAGTGTCTCCAAGTAAGGGCAGGTTTTATCCGCCGCCTACGGGTGCAGAAAGGGTCAACTGTCTCCGGGTAAGGGGAGGTTTTGTCCACCGCTTACAGGCGCAGAAAGGATAGTGTCTCCGAGCAAGGGGAGGTTCTGTCCGCCGCTTACGGGCGCGGAAAGGGTAGTGTCTCCGAGCAATGGGAGGTTCTGTCTACCGCTTATGGGCACAGAAAAGGTAAAGTGTCTCCAGGAAAGGGGAGGTTCTGTCCGCCGCCAACGGGCGCGAAAAGGGAAAAGTGTCTCCAGGTAAGGGGAGGTTCTGTTCGCTGCCTACGGGCACAGGAAGGGTAAAGTGGTCCAAAGTTAGATGAGGTTCTGTCCGTCGTCTCCAGATCAGAAAAGAAGGACGCCCTGAGGAAATAAGCAACTCCGAATGTCGCCACTCTCGGAATTGCAGGGGAGTACGCTTTTCTAACCTTCTAGTATAATATGATTTATATGAATGCACATCTTAATTAGTATATTACTAATTAAGATATATAATTTGCTAATCTGATATATGCTAAAATGTTCCTATTTAATCTACTTTGATTTATTTTGTTGTGATCTGAATTACTTTGAAATGCTCTATTGTGATCTGATTTACTCCGATCAGATGTGACCAGTATGGTCGGATGAAATCTGATACGATCTGCTAGGATCTGACATGATCCAACATACTCTGTAGTGTGTTTTGCTCCGCTCTATGATAGAGTGGGACATGTGATTGTGTCTGCTCACCTATGTGAGTTGTGTATTCCGCTGATTTACTAGCTTTCGTTCAACTCCGATGTTTTATGAGATTTCCGTTTAATTCTGAGTGATTATTCGGATATAATGATATACGTATTTTAACCTATAAGATTTTGTGATGCCCAATGCATGTATTAGCCGTTAGGCAGAACTACGTCCGGATCTGATCGTATTGGAATAATATCAGAGATGGTATCCAATATGTACGTAGGCAACCAATGATAAATAACGTTGGCCCGATCTAAATTATTTATAAAATTAGGTTTGTTCTTACCTACAAACAACGGAACGTTAAAGCTCCACAGTGTGTGGAAGAATATTATGACTCTCGCACTCAGAGTCTGTAGCTCCTGGACAATCGATTTTAATTTTTTCTCTTATTTGATGCACTCCAATTCTGTCTTCCAATGTAACCCCCGGTCCGGGTCGGGTTTACCAGGTCGGGGTGTTACAAATGGTATCGGAGCTTTGCTCTGTCTGTGAGAGAAAAATATTTTAAAATATATTTTGATTTGTTTCGAATTCCGATTTTTAAATTGGAATCTCTTTGCTACGAGTGTGTTATCGGATTTAATATAAAGTTCGATTGTGATTTTTGTTGTTTTGCACATCTGCCATCGGCTTTAAGACGAACTCTGATTTTGAACGTGTCATTCTCCATTGATGATATCGGAATTAGTATAAACTTCGATTATGCTTTTAACCCTTTTGCATATGTGTCAACAGAATTAATAAAAAATTCTAATTATGACCGACTCTTTTGCACATGTAATATCAGAATTAAGGTAAATTCTGAATATGAACATCCATTCTGCTTATGTGATATCAGAATTAAAATTATAAAACCTCCATTCTCTACGAGTAATATCAGATTTAATGCCAACTCCAATTGTTGAATTTTATGTTCCATATATGTTATATCGGATTTGAGATTAATTCCGATTATGTGTTTTCTGTTCTCCGAGTATTGCATTCGAATTAATACAAACTTACGATTTTTGATTTTGAATTAGAAATAATTTTAAATATCTATCTTGCATGCTTTGCAAGAAATTGATACTAACATCGATTTTGTGAATTTTAATTTCAAGTCAGAAATTATTTGAATTCCTGTCTGAATTTATTACATAAGGATTTGATACGATAATCCAATTTATAAATTTGTAATCCTAAATCTAAAATTATGTGAAAATTTTACTATGAATAAACTGTATCGGGTTTTAATTAGTAATTTTGTTTTACGAATATGACATTAAAATTTATCTTAACTTTAGAATTTATAAATTTTGATTTGTTTAATTATAAGTAATTTAGAATTTCTGTTCTACTTATGTAGTATTGGATTGCTATTATGAAATTCGCATTTGAACGGTTATTATTTAAAATTTATGTTCTAAATCTCATTTTGATACGAATTTCTATTTTTGATAGGAATTAAATTACATTTCTATTTCAGCTATGATATTGGATTTCAAATTTCTGTTGCACTTGTGTTGTATCGGATTTATATAATCGCCAATTTTATGAATTTTGCATTGGAATTGTTATTATTTTAAAATTACTATTCCAAGTCTCAGTTTAATACGAATTTTGATTTTTGAATTAGTTTGATATTTTGTTTTAACTATGATATGGGATTTAATACGAATTCCTGGTTTGTACTTTCTGTTCGGTCTATAAGACATCAGCTTTAATACAAATTACGATGTTATGAATTCTAAGTTTTAATCGAGAGTGGTTTGATAATTTTGTTCTGAATCAGTCATATCGAAATTAAAATTCTGTTTTATGTTACATCATATTCTTGATGGACTCCGATTTTATGAAATTTGATTTATAATTCAAGAATGATTTGAAAATCTTATTTTGTCTGTATAGTGTCAGACTTGATCTGAATTTTTACGAATTTCTATTTTGACTTAGTCAAAAATATTTATTTCGAATTCGTTTCGTGATTATTTAGCAACCTCAATTGCAAATAGTCTGTCAAAATTATTTTAAACAATAGTAGAATTACCAGGAGCAACTGCCATACACCACGGTATGGGACGTGATGTGTTGGTGGATAGCTCTACGGCAAATTCTGCTGATATTTTGATACGAGATTTTCTTTTGAAATATCTGCATGTTGAAAATTATTATTTGACAAACAATGGACCTACCTTGAAGGAACCACTAAATGCTAGTGGTATGGGACACAAGTTTTTAGTGGATCACTCTTGGCTAGTTCTCCTGGTGTGTTGACATTTAATCCAACTGTTTTCAAAGACAGAGGAATGTCCTTAGAGAAACTGCTAACTACTCGTGGTATGGGACGCATGGTATTAGTGGTCCACTCTAAGGTGGAATCTACTAATGGATTGAAGATAGACATTGAATTCAAATGCTCTGTGATTTGGAAAAATGATTAGCAAGTTATCTCGATGGATAGTAGAAATACTTCGGAGAAACCATCAAACGCCCGTGGTATGGGACATGGGGGTTAGTGGATAGCTCCAATGTTGATTCCGCTCGTGCATTGAGATGAATTTCGATTTCAAGTCTGGTTTGATTTGAAATATTTGTTTGAGTATGTTGTGACTCTGGAATGTACGCTTCGACCTAAATGTGTGACACATTTAGTTTAAGTTTTCTTCCATCTATTGAAAAGAGTGTGATTGAATTCTAATATATTTTCTTTTGAATGAGTTAGTCTCCGTAAAAAGTCTATTATCTGTAATATGTTTTAAATTTCGAATGATTCAGCAAATTGATTATTAGTGTTGATTTCTAATAAAGATGTTTCATTTGAATTTCTAAAAGATAGTTATCTGGTATAAAGTCCAGGACTATTAAATAGTTATTTGGTATAAAATCAAAAACTATTGGAGCATGACTCCTTGATACCCACCGAGAAAAATAATCGGTGCTGGCGCACACATGGGTGTTGAGCATCATGGGAAAGCTCCCACTTACTGAGCTTCTCGATACCCCATGAGTATCGAGGGGGAACACCGTTAGGTATCACAGTTCTGGTTTTCTCGTCACTTGGACGAACCGATGATTTATGCATATGTCTCTGCATTAAATTATTTTTGACAGGATTCTTTTTCTAACAAATGACTTCTTGAAAAAGATTATAATCATTTTCATATATTTTTGCTTAGCATTATTGTAGATTTTAACCCAACCTATAGAGTAGGGGGTTTTAAATTCTAGAGTTATGCTTATTCGCCATGGAAAAATATCATATTTTTGAAATGAACTACATATGTTGCATTGTATTTTGCATATGTGCACTTTCTGGATAGTTCTGGGGTAAAACCTAGGATTATCAAAGCACTCTCTGGATACCCACCGAGAAAAATAATCGGTACTGACGTGCGCATATAGGTGGGGAGCATTATGGGAAAGCTCCTAGCTTTCTGAGCCTCTCGCTACCCCATGAGTGTCGAGGGGAACGTCGTTTGGTATCACGGCTCTGATCTCTCTATTTTGTGTTGATTCAAAAATTTTATTATTATTATTATTATTATTATTATTATTATTATTATTATTATTATTATTATTATTATTATTATTATTATTATTATTATTATTATTATTATTATTATTATTATTATTATTATTATTATTATTATTATTATTATTCAGTTATATGATCTATTCTATTTTGATTCAAAAAATTTATTAATATTTTGTTATTTGATTTTAATTTATGTGATCTATCGAATAAATTAATTCCACAACTTTCTGAATTGATCTGTCTGCTCTACTTTGATTTGATTTACTCTGATTCTATCCAATGGTTTTATCTGATCCTAATCATCGGATTCTATATGATATGATTTATTTGCCTTTAAATTAATCAAATTTACATTAAAGAGTTTTTATCTAATTATAACTTATCAAATTGTACATCTGAAAGGTTTTGAAATTAGGTAAGGAAATTTCATTAACCTTGTTTTGCTATATTATATTCAGAATAATGACTTATCTGATTTTAAAATGAAGAGATTATGGTTAAAGTATTTTATCCAATTCTGTTTTCGAATGGTTTACTCTGATTGTGATTTATTGAATCATTTTTTTTGTGATATCCGAATTTAAACTATCGACTTATGAGTTTTATCTGATAAGTTATCGGATCATGTTATCCGATTATAACTTAGTTACTTATGTTTCTGAATGTTGTATCCAATTATAAACCAATCGGATTCATGTTTGTTATCCGACTAAGGGTCAGATATTCTTTTTATTTTATTGTCTTTTGAAAAGTATTTTTAGGAGAATTGCGAGGACGCAATTCGTTTAAGAGGGGAAGAATGTGGCACCCCGTGTTCCGATTACTCTTAACCCAAAAGGGTAAGGGGTAATTATGTAATTTTAGTTAAAATTTAAGAGGCTTTAAGGGATAAACTCCTGTATCTGGTTAGAGCTCGAAGTAACGAGCATAATGAATCGAAGAACACACGAATCAGAGGTCAGGAACGAAAGTTACAACCTCGGGAAATGTGCCATAATGGGTGGGACCCACTTTCAAAGTTTGAGATAAGATACCCATGCGAGGTCTAATTTTGAAGGTATCACCGATACGAGTCCATCGGTACTAAGAACGTGCGATTCCAACTTCGGGATCAAAAGTTATCGCGTTTTGAAGTTGGAATTGTATTTTATTAAAATAATAATAAAATATTATTAAAATATTCAGAAATGGACAAAATAGCTAGCGTCACTACTGACGCCTATGGCTGGCGAGCCGTGCCGCTCTGAACGACACGCGGGCGACGCGCGTCGGACGCTCGGGGGTCCGTACGAACGCACACACCAAGCGTGGCGGTGCCACATTTTTGGCATGTTGTGACGCAACACGTGTCGCGTGCACATCGTTGGATAGCGGGTGTTTTCTATAAATACCAGATTCATTTCATTCTTTCGGAGAACTTTCTAGAGTCTTTCTATATCCGTTTTCTTCCGTTCAAAAAGCGTTCTTAGCTAAATCGATGGTGTTCTATGCAATGGAAGCATCAATTCTTCGAGTTAGCAACCCAATATAGGGGAAACGTACCAGGGTAAGGGGAGGTTTTGTCTGTCGCTTACGGGCGCAGAAAGGGTAGTGTCTCCAGGTAAGGGGAGGTTATGTCTGCCGCCTATGGGCATGAAAAAGGTAAAGTGTCTCCGAGAAAGGGGAGGTTCTATCCACCGCCTACGTGCGCGGAAAGGGAAAAGTGTCTCCGGGTAAGGGGAGGTTCTGTCCGCCGTCTACGGGCGCAGGAAGGGTAAAGTGGTCCAAAGTTAGAGGAGGTTCTATCAGCAGTCTCCGGATCAGAAAGGAATGACGCCCTGAGGAAATAAGCAACTCCGAACATCGCCACTCCCAGAATTGCAGAAGAGTACGCTTTTCTAACCTTCTAGTATAATATGATTTATATGAATGCACATCTTAATTAGTATATTACTAATTAAGATATATAATTTGCTAATCTGATATATGCTGAAATGTTCCTATTTAATCTACTTTGATTTATTTTGTTGTGATCTGAATTACTCTAAAATGCTCTATTGTGATCTGATTTACTCCGATTAGATGTGACCAGTATGGTCGAATGAAATATGATACGATCTGCTAGGATTTGATATGATCCAACATACTCTGTAGTGTGTTCTGCTCCCCTCTATGATAGAGTGGGATGTGTGATTGTGTCTACTCACCTATGTGAGATGTGTATTCCGCTGATTTACTGGCTTTCGTTCAACTCCAATGTTTTATGAGATTTCCGTTTAATTCTGAGTGATTATTCGGATATAAAGATATACATATTTTAACCTATAAGATTTTGTGATGCCTAATGCATGTATTAGCCGTTAGGCAGAACTACATCTGGATCCGATCGTATTGGAATAATATCATAGATGGTATCCAATATGTACGTAGGCAACCAACGATAAATAACGTTGGCCCGATCCAAATTAGTTATAAAATTAGGTTTGTTCTTACCTACGCGCAACGGAACGTTAAAGCTCCGTAGTGTGTAGAAGAATATTATGACTCTCGCACTCAGAGTCTGCAGCTCCTGGACAATCGATTTTAATTTTTTCACTTATCTGATGCACTCCAATTATGTCTTCCGATGTAACCCCCAGTCCGGGTCGGGTTTACCAGGTCGGGGTGTTACATCTAGCCATTTCCTCCCCCATTGCAAACAAGTTGCCGTTGATTTGCCTCCGCCTTGGCCTCCTCTCCACTTCCTCAGGAGAAAATATTCAGGTAGATAGGAGAGGCACCATGAAGGAAGTCAAAATGACCGAAAAATACAGTTGAAAAGGAAAGAATTCAGAGACTGTAGGATGGGTGGGCAGGGACGGGGGCGGTGGTCAAACGGGTGATTTACTTCAATACTTGCTGTTAATCGCATGAGAAGAGGCCCACCCATCGTTGCGTGCCAGTACCGGAGAATGTCTCTGGTGCAGGAAGATAGCTATCCCAGTGAGGGCGGTGTAGCATCCTCCGCAGTTGACGCGGAAGAAAAAATCTAAATATCTAACCATATGACGTTGTTAGTTATGTGAGCCTAACTTATAAAAATGATTAAAATTAAAAATAGAACTATTAATTGTGCGAGCCTGGGTAGTACGCACCATCGGATTTTAATCCTACAGCATACATAACTCAAGGCATATTAGTTTTATGTCCCCTTACAATATTAGATCTAGATCTAATAACTCATGATATCTAGGCTCACGTAGATGTGCGTGAGAATTAACTCATATAATTTTTTTATATATAAATACATATCATAGTTTATTTTTTAATTATTAACATCATCAGCGAGTTACCCATTGATCGGGTTTTAAAATATTGCTCGAGAGATTTGTCATGCAGTTTAGATCTACTATGAATCACTTACATGTAAGTGCTTTCACAACAGCCAACGTGGTTATAAAAAATCGCAAAATATTTATAGCACGCTGGGATGTTTTGAGAGCACAACGGATCCGAAGGAGTGGCCCTTGAGGGGATGCTTTTGAAGCCCTCGCCGCATTTATATTAAATAGACAAAGTTGTTAACTGTAATGAGGTTGGCTCATATCCTTTCTTTGCTGAAAAGATGTTCTCCACCGTGTTTGTTTCCCCTTGATTGAAACTTAACCTTCCCTGCTTAGAATTAGACCTTGAGCACGTACTCCACATGCAATATTTAGGCACGATACTTATCATTGCTCGTAGAATTAACATTCACATAAATGTAGCATAGGTTGTGTAATATTGGGAATGGAACTTTCATTTATCTTTAACATAAACTGGTAGTTTACGTTGCTAATAAATTAAGGCATAAGAAGTTGATCATCTAACTGATTAAGCAGTCACAAGTGCATGAGGGTGTAGATAGTGGTCCTAAACTCCTAAGCAAAGAACAAATAAACAAGTGACTTCTATATGCGAACAGCACGTTCTGCACCATTGTCACTCTTGTGATACAAGGAAAATGATCACATTCTAGCACTTGCATAGGGTTTAATTTGTAAAATTACTAGTTCTCGCATTTTAGGCCGCTTTGAGTCCTGAGTTCGGAATAGGGCTCCATCTTATGTCTGGTAAAGGAACAGAGGTTTTTTTTTTCCTAACTTGACATGAGATATGAACAAAAAAACCTGAGAACTGAAATAAAAATTAAGATTTTATGTCTTTGGTCAGGTCGGTTCTAAAAATTCAGACCTTAATTTTATATATGACAAATCAAAAAAAACTTTTGCCACTTGCCTCAAATAAGATTTTGTAAGTTAATTAAGAACTAAGGTCAAGTTGGGTCGTATTGGGGTTTCCTCCAGCTAGACTCGACCCAACTTAAAAAAGCATCAGGGTATTTTTTTATGAATTTAACCTAACCCATTTTTCCTAAAATTGACCTAACGTACCCAACTAGACCTGATCAGGGTAAATCTCCTATAGAGTTCATTTGAATCAAGTTGGGTCTGAGTTTTGAGCATAACCCTAGTTCAAAAAAGAGTAACTTGCCAGATAAAGAGCCCGCCAATCATGCTCCAGTTTGTACATGCAGGCTCTTCCCTTGTTACCGTGTAAAGTTCAACCTTTTCACTTCTAATACACGGCTAAGAACTAAATTTATTTGGATAGAGAGATGGGTGCTATAAATCTGCTGAATTCTTGATGCAAATGTCTTTAAAACCCATTTTGTCACACCCTTATGGGACCTTGTGGGACTGTGGATTAGAGAATAAAAAATGTATGTCGATATTCATTTTTCTACATGCTTTGAGTTGCAATTAAGAATCTTGTATATTAGCCTTAGATGATCTTGTTTACTCCTATAATTAACATTATGTAAATGCTCATATTATTCAAAATCTTTGTTGTTTTTTGTCTTTTTTAGTTTTATCCGCAATTGAGGTCTTGATCCCTTTAGACCCATGACAAGGAAATGAGCTGTCACCACCCTTGGAAAAAGGGTATCGGGCTCAAAGGGTCAACTTAGTTTTTTTATTGCCGTGGGAATCGCCTTTGCTGGTGGTGCCGACGAGTAACAATATAAACACGTTTTAGAAAGCCAATTAGTTCCGGGCTTCACACGTCATATGACTCCTTTGCTTAACAGATAATAATCGACTCATATCTTACACCGCGTGGGTACTTTAGTAAAAGCGAAGTCCTTAGTTTCTTCCTTATGTTTTTTTATTTCTATGGGTTTTAAAAGCATCTTCAACCGTGGCAATAGAAGATGTCAAATTGAGATATTAGAGATATTTATGAGGCTCAAATTGATTTTTCTAATTGCCTATGTGGCAATTTGACTATAAGTGAAAAGTAGCCAAAGCCAAACTTCGGGAAATGATGACTAAAATATGCTCTCTCTGTCTTATATTAATATCTACATTTAAAAAAATAATAATTTCTATTAAATAGTAATACCCACTTCTAAAAGTATGGAAAATAGGCTTATGTTACTCTTTTTTAAGTACCCAACCACTTAAATTAAATAAAATTAAGCTATTAATATAGAATTTTTTTTTGCCAAATAGAGCTATTAATATAGGACGAAGAGAGTATAAAAACAAGTAAAAAGTGTCTCAATATGGGACTTAAAATTTCAAGTCGCAAGTGAGGGGTGCCATTTTCATATAGGAAATGGCGTCCGGGTTGGAGTAAGCTAGGGCTTCAATTTTGTCCACAAAAACACCAAACAGATTTGGCATATGTCATTAGAGATGCTCTAAGTAGGGCCGGAAAAAGTTGACTTCACCTCATACCTGACACAAGCCTGACTCATCAAATACGCACTTAATCCAATTCAATTACAAATGTGCATTTAATACCCATCAAATATTAAAAGTCAAAATAGTATCTCTAGCCCAAAACCAAAAAGGTAAAATAGCTATAAGATGTGACCTCTTGTGCAAGAAATTGAAATTGCTACTCAAGCAAAATTTTAAGCACATAATCATACAAAAATAACATAAAAAGTTTTTTTATTTGAAAACTCAATCGAGAAAAAATTACACAACTACATGGTCGATTTTTAATGCACTATGAAGATATAGAACTTAAAAAATTCAATAATACCAATCCATTCACTAAAAGCTCATATCTAGATCTCTTAGCCACCAAAATCCATATTTGGTGCTTGCAAACTTTGCCTTCATCTTCTTTTTCTTCACTAGTATAACCTCTTGATCCTCTTGAAGCTCCAAACAAAATCTTTCTTGATTTTCTTTAGCAATCAACTCTTATGTGTGATATGTTTATGACTCTCACAACTCATGACCAAATTAATTTATAAAGTAATATGTATTAATCACTCGCTTTTTTATTAATTTTCTATCAAATTCACTTAAAGGTGTTCGAAAGAATTAAGCATAAAGCTTTCTTCTTTTTTTTTACAAAATATCCTTCTTTACTTTTCAATTTCATCCTCTTTAGATCCATAAATAGTGGTCTAAATTGGTTTAGGCCATTGACATTTAATTAGAAACAAACTGCTCTTCGAATGACTTGTTTTAAGTAACTACGCTACAGTCCAATCGATCGATCCATAAGGCAATCAATCATTCCATGTACTATTCAAAAACACTAGTGAACTGATCAATTATTTCAACAACGTGACCGATTGTTCACTATACTAAATCTGATGAAATTTCTCCTGATAGATCTGTTCACCTAAATAATTGATTGTTTAATGTTTTGGAAAAATTCTCAAATTTTAATCAAGGACAAGTGATCACTTATGATCTCTTTTGTAATTTTTGTCATTTTTCATCATTTTTATTCCTAATACTCATATAAGGTATTTTTTTATAAAACCCTAAGTATTTGTGACTTCTGTGTGCATCATAATTACCTTTTACCCATCAAACTTTAATAAATATGATTAAGTATTCCATCTTGAATCTTCAGTTGTATCTCACCACAACCTCGCCTGTTATGGATCCAGTAGGCCTCTAAAGACGCAATAGATCCTTATTTCAGTTTATTTGCTTGACAATTGTATGTTTAATTATGTTAAGTAGGGGTACCATTATTAAGGGTAGAAATTATGTAATAGATGTGGGTCACATCCCCACCAAGGGCAGTGACTACTAGCTAGGGCCGGGTCTTAGCCAAGGGCAAATATTTTAATCAATAAATATTGAAATGATTGATAAAAACATTGGGAGCATGACTTCTCATTTTCACAAACCAAAGATAATGAATAATTTCATATATACATTGCTCTTGATTTTAAGCTAAAGTAAAATAATTACAGGATCTACTGTTGGGCACCTATCTATCACAAAAATACTTTGACCAATAATAGTAATAAATGACACATGCTTGAGTAACAAACGTAAGAAAAAGATATGAATTAAAGTTGTAAGAAGAATAATCCACACTATGGCCTACCCAAATACCAAGAGCAAAACACTTCCACCGGTAATACCTACACCACAATAGAAGCTAAGTATACGAATATACTCAGTTGGATTGAAAAATAAAAAATAAAAAAATAACTCACATAATAATGCAAGATAGAGCCACTCAAGTCTACTATACCTTCTAAAGTCATAACAAGACTTTGATAAAAAGGAACCAAAAGATAACATGTTCTTTAAAATAAGGTCTTGACATCGAGGAGTCCAACCACCCTCACTAGATTATGAACTACCAAAACTCGACTTCTACCTTTCTTTGTAACCAATGCCCAGCTCCATCCATGTCATTAAGCAAAGGCATACAAGTACTGATAAACCTAATTGGTCAAGATCTCAACTTTCATGATCATAAAAACCTCTTATATTATGTTGCACTAGACCATTCATCTTTTAATGTTATAATTCATTTGAACCTAACTCCTAG
This sequence comes from Saururus chinensis, assembly GCA_035235625.1. Classification (NCBI taxonomy): domain Eukaryota; kingdom Viridiplantae; phylum Streptophyta; class Magnoliopsida; order Piperales; family Saururaceae; genus Saururus; species Saururus chinensis. The sequence goes on along the minus strand of CP141145.1, from coordinate 16,405,350 downwards.
GCCAGAGGAGTGGCTATATAGACAAAACTCTCACTTTTGGAGAGTCGAAAGACTATGATCCAATTTCATATCATATCCTTCCATCTATATGGCTAAAATGACTCACTTTTAGAGTTATTGGTCAATGGGTGGCTATCCATTACAAGGATTCACTCAAGCAAATGGGTTGATCCTTCGACTGAGCAGAGTGAGATGCTCATGATGTACTCGACTCATTAGGTGCAGAGGCCATCTTACTCCTAGCCATCTAAATTTTGAAAAAAAAAAAACTAGGGATAAAGGTAGAACTACGTAGGAAATTGAGCAATTAAACATCCTAGAAATTTTCAAAATTTTTAAAATTAAAATATTTTTGCCCAATTTTGAATTTACAAAAATACCACACATGAAAAATTATTCCCAATTGACCCCAAATTTCGAATTATATAAATAACTTTTACAACTACAACTACTCTCAATTTCATCCTAAAATCCAATAATTTTTAAAATTCTCAATTTGGGCTCATTTTCAAAACTCCAACGTGAAAATCATTGAAATCTCAAGATTTGACCAATGAAATCATTTGAAACTTTGCAGAAACATTGATATAGAAATTTCAAACTATCCTATCTTTCAAAGAAATTAAAATTAGATTGGAAACACCTAACATCAAAATTTTGGGTTTGAGTCCATACCTTCATGCGATAAAATCAAGTGATTAATGTGCAAATCTTATAAAAAGTCACTTTTAATTGTGCCAACTAAGCTTCCACCATGCCACCCTATCCTATCTAAGATTTTGGAAGTGAGTTGGGGTGAAATAAGGCTTCGTCCAATTTTAAACGAATATTTGGGCACAAACTGTGAGGCCAACTATCGATTGCTTGACAACATATTGATTGTTTTTGAATATTTTCCAAGAAAACTGAAAAAAAATTGAAATAATTTCAGCAAAATCCCGATGTTAAAGAACAATCATTTTCCATTGAAAGAACCTCATTTTGACCTCTAGAACTCAAAATAAAAATTAAACAAGAAAAAATAGCCAATGTTGAGCTCTTTGATTAATTTCATTAATTGGACATTCAAACCAAGTACATCCACATTATGATGGTCATTTATACCTCTCCCTAGATTAGTCTGCTCTATTAGATTGTGAATTTCAATTGTCATTTCTTCATTTTAATTCTCTTTTATTAAGATTTGAAGAAACCTTGACTTTTAACTCTTGTCTCTTTCAATCATGAATTTCGTAGGGTCCTTATTCAAAAGAGACAAAGTACTCTAGACACTAGCAAAGAAAAAGTTTTCATTTTTGACTCAATTAGATAGATTCAATGTACATGAATTCATCTAAAAAGAGAAAATAAAAGATGGAGATCAACAATTAGCCCATGCATTTTTCTATTTTTTTAAAATTCATTTTTCTAATGCATTGCCATTTTCTGAATCCTCTCAAGTTGCTTTGAGAATCATTCTGCAAACTTTACGGGAGCATCGGCTCTTTGTGAAGTTTGAAAAATGTAATTTTGGTTCAAGAAGGTGCATTTCCTTGGTCATGTTATATCAAAAGATGGTGTAGGGGTTGATCCTTCGAAAGTTGAAGCTATGTTGAAATGGGAGCAACCGAAAAGTGCATCGGAGGTTCACAGTTTCCTAGGACTTTCCGGGTACTACCTTTGGTTCATTGAGGGCTTTTCTAGCATTGCAAGCCCTATGACCAAATTAATCAGGAAGAATGAGAAGTTTGAGTGGAGTCAAGCTTTTGAAGAGAGCTTCCAAGAGTTGAAGAAGAGATTGACTTCAGCTCCGGTTTTGACTTTGCCTTCCGGGAGTGGTGGATATGTGGTCTATAGTGATGCTTCACTTCGTGGATTAGGATGTGTACTTATGCAGCATGGGAGAGTGGTAGCTTATGCATCTCGACAGCTTAGAGTGCACGAGCGGAACTACCTGACTCATGACTTGGAGTTAGCGGCCGTGGTCTTTGCAATGAAGATTTGGCGGCACTATCTCTATAGTCAGAAGTTTAAGGTGATCACTGATCATAAGAGCTTGAAGTATCTATTCACTCAAAGGGACTTGAACATGAGACAAAGGAGATGGTTAGAGTTTCTTAAGGATTATGATTTCACTATCTCCTAACATGAGGTGGTGGATGCCTTGAGTAGAAAATCAGCCACTTCGATAGCTTGTATGTGTGTTCGAGAATGGCTCTTTTATGAGGATGTCATTGAACTTAAGCCGGAGTTGGCTATGGAGGACACATGTAGATGGTTTTCCAACCTTTCTATTAGCTCTAGATTGGTTGATGTTGTGGTTGAAGCTCAAAAGAGGGATGAGGAGACTCAAGCCTTTAAGGCTAAGTTGAAGGAGAAGGCGGTGATTGACTTCGAGGAGAGGTCCGATGGGAGTTTGACGTATAGAGGCCGATTGTGTGTGCCGAACTCCTTCGAGCTTAAGGAGTGTATCTTGTCATATGCACATCACTAAAGGTTCTCCATCCACCCAGGGGGAACTAAGATGTATTATGATGTGAAGAGAACATTTTGGTGTAGTGGTATGAAGAAGGACATTGCTTCTTTTGTGTCTAAATGCCTTGTTTGTCAACAAGTCAAAGCGGAACATCGTCATCCAGGTGGTTTGCTACAACCCCTTCCTATTCCTGAGTGAAAGTGGGAGAATGTGGTTGTGGATTTTGTTTCTGGACTTCCTAGATCGCCAAGCGGTAATGACACGGTATGGGTTATCGTCGATCGACTCACTAAGTCCACGCACTTTCTTGCGATAAGGATGACTACTTCTCTTGATGTGTTAGCTGCCTTGTATATGAAGGAGATTGTACGGTTGCATGGTACTACGATATCTATTATTTCCGACTGTGATCCTCGTTTCACTTCACGATTTTGACAGAGTTTTCAGAGAGCCTTGGGTACATCGTTCAATCTTAGCTCAGCCTACCATCCTCAGAACGATGGGCAATCAAAAGGATTATCCAAACACTTGAGGACATGCTTCGAGCGTGTATACTTGAGTGGAAAGGCAGTTGGGAGCAGCACCTACCTTTGGTGGAGTTTACCTATAATAACAGTTATTAGGCGAGCATTAAGATGGCACCATTTGAGGCACTATATGAGCGTTCGTGTCGATCTCCCCTTTGTTGGGGGGGAACATCTTCTTACTGGTCTTGATCTTGTGCAATAATCAATGGAGAAGATCGGACTTATTCGAGAGAGGTTGCAAACGGCATAGAGTCGACAAAAGAGCTATGCTGACAAACAGTGGCGAGACTTGCAGTTTAGCGTGGGTAATCATGTTTTTCTCAAGATCTCTCCATCTCGTGTCGTAGTTCGATTTGGCCAAAGGGGCAAGTTATCTCCTAGGTTTATCAAACCGTTTGAGGTCTTGGAGTGAGTTGGTGCTATGGCCTACCATGTAGCCTTGCCACCTCGGCTTGCCAACATCCATAACGTATTCCATGTATCACTTCTTCGAAAGTACGAGCTAGACCCGACACACGTATTGGACTTCCACCCGTTGGAGCTACAGGAGGATCTTTCATATGTGGAGACACCCGTTCAGATCTTAGATAGGAAGGAGAAGATTCTCCGGCATAAAGTGATCCCATTAGTGAAGGTGTTATGGTGTAATCACGAGGTTGAGGAGGCCACTTGGGAGAGAGAATATGAGATCAGAGAGAAATATCCTAACTTATTCAACGCCGAACTTTAGTAAATTTTGGGGGACCAAAATTCCTAAGAGGAGAAGGATGTAAGATCCCTAAACTTGAACCGGTTTATTTCATTCTATTTAATTGTTAATGTGTGGTTTAATGCTAATTCTGATCAATTTTTTACTATTTTCAAAATTATAGAGGTTTCTAAAGGTTTTAATCAAATTTTTATTCACATTTATAGTTTTTATGTTAATTTAAATCATTTAGAATTTTTCTTGAATTTTCATAATTTTAACTATTTTTCTTAAAAAGTTAGGGGGCGGGACCCACTCTGGCCCCACGTGTGAATTTGGGATTATTAGTCCTAAATGACCCTAACATCAACTTAAGATAGAAAATAATTATTTCAAAATTTTTGAACTTCAATTTGGGTTTAAATAAGAAAGATTTTTCATTTTTAGTGTAAAAACCTTATTTGTACTCGACTAATTAGTTAGGTTTACCCAACCCTTTAATATAAATTGAAGGGCATAACTACTTTTCCAATTGGGAAATGGCTAAGACTAGGAGCTTAGGAGCCTAATCCCCATTTTCCAAAAAGGGAAAAAAGATTAAGGTATAAATTTGCTTAATATTTCATTAATCTCTTAAGGTTTTTCTTAACTGCCTCTCAGGGTCATTATCACGTAACTACCCATGGTTTAATTATAACTGTATCTTATAATTTCACCAATGCACTCACCAACATGTCAGTGACTTTGCCACATTTGCTTCATTTTCTAATGTACTCATCACGGCGTGCCAATTATTAGTAAAACTTGTGAAATATAATAATAGAACTGAGGTCGTTAAAGTGTTTAGGTTACATGTACTTACCCTTGAATTTAAAAACATGATAATGGGTGAAGATAAAATGATTTTTGGGTATTATGTTAAAACGATTAGTTGTAAGAAAATTGTTAGGTCCTTACTTTTTAAGTTTAAAATCAAAGTGACAATGATTAATGAATCTAAAAAGATAGACACTTTAAATATTGAGGAGCACCTTAGAACCTTTGAGATTTAAGAAAAATCTTATGAAATTAAGAAATAATTAATTAAAAATCTAAAAAAATAAATAAATTGCCTTTAAGACATATAAGAGAACTTCCAAGAAGAAAAAACTTTGAACACATTAGAAGAATATGAGGATGATGACAAATTAATACTCTTGTTAGAAAATTTTCAAAAAGTTTATGAAATCTCATAAAGTTGCATGCTCTGAGAAATTTAGATTGATTAATCTATGCAATTTCATATTCAATACTATATCTTAAGTTTCTTGTGTGTATGAGACCTATCATTGCTTAGATTATTTGTCAAAATCAATTGGCCTTCATTCATGGTAGATCCATTCGTGACAATATCCTATTGGCCCATGAATTAATTAGTACCATTCATTCTAAACGTAACAAACTTCAAAACGAAGTGGATTATTTGCCATGAAGCTTGATCCTTCTAAGGCTTATGATCATATCCAATGGGCATTTATTGAAAATATGGTTTCTGCCTTGGGGTTTATCCTCAGCGGATCAGATTAATTATGTTTTGTGTCCAATCTATGTCTTATCATACTCATACACGGGAGTCCTTCATCATCCTTTTCCTCTTACCATGGTCTATGACAGAGGGATCCCCTCCACCTCTACTCATTTATACTTGCGCAGGAACTTCTATTATCCTTTGCAAAGTTGAAGCCGTCCAGGTGATTAAAAGTGTTCTGATTGATGAAAGAATAAATAGTTTGTCACCCATGTTTAAGCCAACCAACCGTTCCTTTACACAAGGGTAGATATCTACCACCTCCTATGCAGACAGTGAATATCTACTAACAGTGTTAAGGATGTGGGCTGGCTTAAAAGGAGGTGGTGAATTACTCATCCTTGATAAAATTGACCTTCTAATTCTCACCTTAAGATGTTGATGATATTTTATTAGTCGCTAGAGTTACAATAGTGTTGGAATTTTTGGAAAAACAAATCGGAATACTGTGATGCAACAAGTCTCTATCAACATATCTAACACTAAATTCTCACCTTACGATGTCGATGATATTTTATTAGTCGCTAGAGTTAGCATAGTGTTGGAATTTATGGAAAAACAAATCGGAATACTGTGATGCAACAAGTCTCTATCAACAAATCTAACACTAAATTCATCTGGAGTCCAAATGCCTTGTCAAGTGTGAGATCTAAACTGAAGTCCATCATGTCAGCTTGAGAGCTCCGCTTATTGAAAAGTATCCTGGAATCCTTGTTGCTAAAGATGGTGTCCGGAAGAATCATTTTTAAATCTACTATCCAAACTAGATTCGGTACTCTATGGTTGGAAGGCTCAACTTCTTAGTCAGGCTGGTCGAGCTACCCTTATCAATTCCTCTCATCTGCATGCCCATTCACCTCATTAGTTTTCGAGCTCCCCATAAGCGTTTGCAAAAATATTACAAGATGACTAATTACTTCTTAGGGTGGAACGAAGGAGAAACTATTAGGTAAGCTTATGCGTACATGAAAATAATGTTCACCAATAGGTGAAAGATACGTGCAACAACTCATGGGCCCAAAATGAAATAACATGTACCCCGTCACCCATTGGTGATAATCATGATTTCCATGTACATGTTATTTCATTGGGCCTCTCTTGCAAACCAGAAATGGCATTCGTAACCATTAAGGAAAATTATGCCTTAACACTACTGTCCTAGCACACAGGTACTCGGAAACCTTCCTCAAAGCTTTTCCCAAGATATGGAAAAATGCATCAGCCAGAAATTATGCCTTACCACTGTCCTAGCCCTTCTTCATTGACAAGCTTATTGCCCGAGTCTTAACTGAATGACATACACTGAAGGAATACTCCCTCGAGCAGTGTACAAAGCTGGATTATTGATTTGGTTTCCGGAAGTACAAATGAGATGAAAAATACAATGAATGTCTTTTACAAAAATAAAATCAAAATTTCTGGAGGGCGCCTATATCACAATTATAGCCTTTAAAGAGCTCATATACATTCTACCACACTATAACCTGGTTGCAATGCCCAATCCATTATTAAGAATGACCAGATTGTTACAATTGCCCTTCTACAAGAAATGCAACTACATAAGAGCAGACTAATCACATAAAAATCAAACTACCTCGTAGTAACCACAAAATTTTACTTTGGAGTTTTTACACAAAGACATCTTGAGCATGACACAAGCTTTATTAAAGAGCGGGTTCTCCTCGCCTTGAAACGTGACAGCTGATGGAAAAGAAATAATGATCAAAAAGAGACAACATAAACTCTGAATGTAGCTGCTTCGTTAACCTCCATTATACTTGGAATAAAAATTGAAAGAGAAATACAAGGTCATACCTTTGCTCTTGGTATTGACGAAGCTTTCCAGCAAAGCAAGCTTCGAGGCTCTAACCTCCTGTGAATCAAGAAAAAAATCCTAGCCTCAGTATTTTGTGGCTGACAAAAATTAGCATACAAAGCAAAAGCTGACATTGAAGCAGCTCCAACATAACCCTAAGTTACATAACAATGTTTTCTGAGAAATCATATTCATAGGTGATTTTAAACCACCTAAAAAAGTGCACTGGAGTATATCAGTTAATCAACACTCATAGCCTCTAATATGTGTGATAATGAAGTAGCTTATTGCACATATCACCTGTTCAAATTATAAGATCATTGTTGAAGTTTGGGAATTTGAATACTAATGCCAAGCATGTTTCTACGCTTCAGGTCTAACTTTAATAGATGATGAATAGTTTGAGTCCTAGTTGTTAGCAGATAGGAGGAAAAGACAGCAATCACCAGCTGGTACCGAGATCTGAATTTGACCAGTGGTAGATTTCACGGAAAAGAATTTGGAAGTGGTAGAATTGAGGATAAATACAATCATAAAAATGGCCCAATAATAGGACACAACTTATTTGACTGTTTTCTGTCAGATTTTGGTTTGATCTTTTGACTCCAATAATTAGCCAAATTAAACTGGTCAGAAAAGCTTCTGATGATGAAAAAACTTGTTTCACTTGGAAGGATTTTTCTGGGATTCAGGAACATGTATAAGTAAGAACTAATAAACATTCACATGCACCTGCACAAGGAATTAAATAAAAAGCACTTACAAATTCTCTTGTTCAAGTTTTTCTGCAATTGAAATAGCTTTGCGTTTGGACCATCCATTTGGTTTCGTACATCCTTCTGCCTGTTGAATCACATGAGCTAGGGATACTTTGCTTCTCACCAGGCTTTGGCTGTGAGATTGCTCGCTCGTTCTTCTACTGTTTGCGAGTGGACCCAGTGTATCTTTATGACGGGAAGGTATTTCTTCACCCCAAACATTTCCTTTGCCTTTCTCATCAACGGGCACAACGCCAATTTCTTGACTAGGACCAATTTCAACAATTTCAGTCTTTGAATTTCCTGGGGTATCAGATGGCAAATGTCTAGCTTGAGTGGATTCAGCACCTTTGGTAGCTCTTTCTTGCAAAAGACTTGTAATGAGATTCTCAGATCTTCGGTTTGGTAAATCGTCATTGAAATGAGAATCTTGCCCACGAATCATTTGAGAAGATCCATGCCCTGTAACCCTCAAATCTTTTCCAGACTCACATCTGATCTCAATAATTACTGGGGAACCAAGTACAGATTCAAAAGCTTGAAGAATGTGGCCTCTGCACTTTTCAGCTTTGGATTTATTCAAATGTGAACTAAAAATCAGCTGCACGGTTGGAGCTGCAAGGAAAGGTGTCACAGCGTTATTCAATATGTATGAATATATCATTTGAGTATAATCATGAAATAAGCAAAGATTTAATCATTCGAAGCCGAAATAATAAAAGTGATGCTGAACGATGCAGACATCAAAGAGAATCAAACCAACAAAGCCCTTCCAGTTATAGGATTTCTTTTACTTTAGTAGATTCCTATTTTAGTTGAGATTTATGTTTAGTATATCTTTATTTAGAGGAAGATTGTGTCTTATGGTTAATTTCCTAGTTAAGATCTAGTCAAGTCTTAGTACAATTTGATTTCTTATTACACACTCTATGTCAGCCTATTTAAAGGCCTCAGTTCTAATGAAAGGTCGGTCAATGATGTGAATCAAAATTTGAGAGCTCTTTTTCCTGAGAGTTTTCCCATAGGTGAGGACTCCGACAAAATCCTTGACAAAGCCTTCCAGTGTGGACTCCATAAGCCCTCTGCATCTGGTGCAGACTCTGGCAGAAGCTCCCTTGGTGCGGACTCCAAGGGCAGCTCGTTCTATCCCCCTTCTGCCTACCATCTGCAAATCATCCAAGACCTGTATGATCTCAGCCCACCAGTTTGCAGAACGTTCCCATCGCAGTCACTTCTTATATTCTGTTGACAACTGTGCTTGACAACCATACTGTAGGGACCCAAAGCTGCTGCCTTTCTGTAAAACTGCCATTAACCACTCCTGCTTTTAGTGTAGCTGCTTCATGTGGGAACATCATTTTGAGGTTGTGGAGCCTGATTATGGGGTAAAGAATGGAGCAAACACACTGTGAGAAGTGTGATCAATAGGACAAGTATGCAATTGACCACGCCATGGGCAGTAAATTTTCTAAACATCCTATGGTCGACTGGTATCACCCGCGATTGATTGGCCTTTGCTGATGATCGATCAAACCAACACAGAACCAACTTATAACTTCCATTTTTGGGCCTATTCACTCCTAATTGGATTCTATCCTTGGACTCTGGCTTCCCGATATATAAAAGGAAGCATTAAAGCCCTTTCAGGTAAGAATACCAGAAGCATTTGTACTTGAAAGCCTGAGAGAGAACTGGGGTGATTAAGGGTGTAAGTGCTTGGGGTTTTGGGGAAACTTTGTGTGCGTAATTGGTGTAAACCTATTGTAATTGTTGATTGATCAAAGTGGCTTTGTTGTTGGCTGTTCGTGGAGGTAGGCATCCTGCCAAACCAAAGGTAAATTTTTTGTCTTCTAGTTTTCTCCTTTGATCGTGGTACTTATGGTATTTTCTCTATTGTTTGTGGAGTCATTGTGCTTATTGTTCGTACTAGCAGTTGCAATTCATGCTCAGTGGAATAGCTATAAGTCAGGACTAGAATTTGGTAAGAGCCCTAGAACCCTAACACGTCAGCTGCTGCTGCTGCTATTGTCTATCCTGAAGTCTACGTGTCAACTTTATTGGTTGAAGGCCTCTTGAAGTTTCCATTTCATTCGGTAGAATCATTGTGTCTCTGTGTCGAGCTTTCTTCTCACACAAACCAGCTAAATTCACTTCTCTAGGGGAGAAGAGGCTTGTGACTTACCCAGGGGCTGCAAGGTAAGTCTTTACCCAAGTGTGAAACTACTTGTGATCTCAAGTAACCTCTACTGTTTTCACGTGCTGCATAGAAGGTAGGGCTGCATCAAAAAACTGGAACCGAACCGAACCGAGTAAAACCGAACCAAAATTTAGCAGTTCAGTTCTTAATTCGGTTTTGGTTCGGTTTTAAAGAAAAAAAAAACCGAGTGAATTTCGGTTCGGTTCCGTTTTACAAAAAAAAAACCCGAAACCGAAACCGAACCGAACCGAAATATTACCCATGTATAAAAGCCCTTTCACCCTTTCCTAACCCTAAATCCTATTCCACCCAAAATTTTTCTATTCCCAGTGGGCGGCGACCCAGCCTCCATCTCGCCCTCTGCCTGCAACTGCGACATCCATGGCTCCTCCACCCTCGCCGCCTCCCATCATCGATCCCCCTCGACTTCTCCGACTGCCCATCCCGAGATCCGCTGTCCACCTTGCCTCCCGCTGGGATTTCGACTTTGCTGCCAAGCCCCCCGCCGTCTCTCATGGCCTTCACCCCCGCAGCAGATTCAGCCACAAGGGAGCAGAAGCTTCAGCCCCCTGAGGAGGTCCCCTGCTCTAATGACTGATCCGACGTCCAAAAGCAGCCGGATTATGAAGCGGAAAATTGTTGGTGTGTTTTATGGGTTTACTCTGCTGAGGGGCTCGATATGAACTTTCGCATGCTGTCTTGCCGATCGATGTGTTTTGCATTTGATATTGGCTTTTCTAATCCAAGTGGCCGGTTGTGCGTTTTTGTTTGATGAAAAATTGGGTCTTTTTGTTCAGATGTTATCGATCCAACGGGTTTAGTGTTACATGTCTTGTTATTTATGTAGAAATTGTTCTGGCATAACCGCAATAAGTAATCATTGACGGCTTTGATTTTGGATTTTGAAGTTGAATCCTCGTCTTTCGGTTTTAAGCTTCTCTCACTTTCTATGCTCCCATTCCCTTTTAATCAGAAACCAAAAAGATTTTGGACCAGGCCACTCTATGCTCCCACTCCCTTTTAATCAGAAACCGAAAAGATTTTGGACCAGGCCACTCCGTATGTGAATTTAGTTCGCCCGGTTGATGAGTTGTGTTCATTTGGTTGGATCGGTATGAATTTCACAGAGCGAGTTTCCAAAAGATTTGATATTTTTGATGAGGAGCAAGTGGTGGCCTTCTACTTGCGTTCTACGTTATTCAGCAGGTTCTATGTTTGATTTTTTGAACTGGGATTAATGTTGATATGCGTATTTTTTTCACAATTAGTGAATGACTCAATGTCTTGATCTTGTTTTACTTAGCGGCAGTAATTAGTGAAGCTTGAGTTTGATCTTGTAAGAGGATGTACGTGTGTAAACTTCATTAATTTTTATCAATTTTTCTATTGTTGTAATATGATTTTGATTAATTAAAGTAATTCAATTAAAATGTTCGGTTTCGGTTCGATTTTGGTTCAGTTTCGGTTCCTATGTCAGTTCAGTTCGGTTCTTATATCTCGGTTTCATATTTCGGTTCGGTTCCTGTATTTCGGTTTTATAGTTCGGTTCAGTTCGGTTCGGTTCTGGTAGGAACCGCGGGAACCGAACCAAGATGCAGCCCTAATAGAAGGTCTATCCAGTAAGTTATTAAACCAAGTCCATTCTAAAGCCCATCTACGCTTTAGGCCCATCTTACTTTATTCTAAAATCGTGAAGCCTATAAATCTGTACAGCTATCTTTATTTGTCTCTAGCTCTCTACCTTATGAGAGATTTCTAAATTTCCAAAGAACTTTGTTAGTCCCAATTGATCAGATTTTCTATTAACCCTGTCTTGCAGTTGATTAATTAGCTTTAATTTTACATTGTGAGCTGTTTGCTTAACTGCTTGCTGAGTCTTATTTACATATACGTTCATTAGTGGTTTATCCTGCATTAAAAAGGAAATCATCACACTAACAAGTCAAAAGAGTATTAAAAAGAAAAATTACATTTAACAGAACATACTGTTGTACAAATGCACTAGAGATACAAACAACGCAATACTAGTAGGAATCTTGATTAGCACCATTGTGGAAAAATTGATGCAGGGAGAAAAAAACCTATATAGTAAGATAAGTCAAGGAGTAACTACTAGATTACATGTCTCGTAAATGAATTTTAAGTCAGCAAGTTAATATACAAAAGACTCATTACAAGGGGAAATTCAATAAATTTGGATTACAAATCACATGGTGGATTGTTCATAATTTCAATAATCAGCCAACGCAATGTATGACCATACCCCAAAAGGTTTGCACCTACATTATAGGGTTCAGGACCCGCACTGCAACAAAATAACTAATGCTAAGCCCATATCCTTAACATTTATTAATCCCCAGCTCAGAGCTGAAATGAGAAAAGGCTCGGCTTGAAGGTTTTCAAACCAATAGAAAAACTGCAAGAAAGTAACTGATATAACACCCGTACCCATAAACCCTCAAAACAACCCAAAAAAGTGTGAAGACAAGAAAAGTTGAGAAAGACATGGAAAATCAACATCACACAGTACTCACACAAACTGTGGGTGCACCCGCGAGTAGAAGAGTTAATAACGTGTAATAATTTGGAATATCATACAGAGTACATAAAACAATGAAGGGATGATAAACTATTGACTGAAGAATAAAAAAAGATGTTAGATAAAACATAGGCACAAGTGATGGATTTGCTCCAAAGGAAATAAAGAGAATAAATGATGGAACCAAGACACATTTACTATGTAAACTAATACCAATAGCAGACCACAGGGTCAAGCTCATTCAAAAGCGCAAAACATGATGTACAGTGAGTACACTAAGGCATCATAAACAATGAATACTTACTAATATCTTTTAGTTTTTTTGAGGGCAATGAAGATGTAGAAAAAGAAAAACAGGGTACTTTTTGGTTTTCATCAAAGACCTATCTTCCTTGGCTTTCATTGTGTTTATTATCTATCTATGAGTTATTCACACAGTTTGTCACTCGTGTGCCTGTGCTAATGTCTGACTTCCTTCTCATTACATTTGTTCCCTTCCTCTTTTCATGTAATATAGTAGTAATCTAGATTCTATAAGTTTTATGTGATACAGGTTTGCACGATCGGTTACATGTTAGTATTTTGGGTATTATCCATGGAGTGCTCTCATAGTTTTTTTATTTCTATTAGATAGTAACTTCCTCATGGTTCTGCCGTCATGCATTACAAAGATATAGGTGTCATCACAGTCCAACTTGTTGCAATTATTCTACAGACCCTCACTACAGCTTTGCAGCACTGTTGTGAGGTAAAATACTTTATCAGAGCTGGCAAATTGAGACAAGTCATGGGATATTTTTATCCTTTTATAAAGGTGTTGCATGCATAACAAGTCAAGCAATTTGGAGTTAAATGTAAACGACTTATTATTTATTTGAAGTATGCATTTTCATGACCTTTCCTACAGTAGATCTTTACCGCAGTGTATGCATTACTTCTAAACAGTCTTTTTTTTCCTTTACACCGAGTCTCCCCCTTCTTAACAACCACTAACTACTTCATACAATCTGAAGTCCTGCATCCCAGATACTAATACCGACAAGCACACCGTACTTGTTTATCCTTCTATACTCATCCTAGAGATGAGAGCCTATTACAGCAGGAAACTGTGGCCTGTTCCATCTAGATGCACCACATTAAACCATATATTCATACTTATTTGTTTTAATTAAAGTAGTCAACAAGATAAAGGATGAGGGGAAGGGCTATTACATTTAAAACAGATTTAAGATTTTATAATTCAAACCTTATATAAATAACACATGGATCCACAACGGATCAATAGATCTTTGAGTACAAAAAAACTGATCTTTGCACAATTCTAACTAGACCTTTCTCTACGAATAATCCACAGTTAGAGATATGCACTTCATCACACTAAATAACTGAAAGGTAGATGAACACTGATCCTACTGTGTCAAGGCTTTTAAAACTTAAACTGACTTCATTTTTCAATGTCAAATATGACTAGCTCTTAATCAAGTTTTCATGAATGAGGTTTGGAACACAGTCGAACCATCCAAGTAGGAAAGTGACTTGTGCGTAGATGACAAGACCACACAACAGGAATTTCAGATATTCTTGCACATAGTGACATGATACAACTTATCAAAAAGCATATTATAAGAGAAACAAGCATAAGAACCTTAAAACACGATTATCATTAAATAAAAATGGTAGTAAAGGTAGAAGCACACCTGCACCAAAGCTGACAGATACCAGCCGACCTTCTTGCTGCATAAATTGCTTCAAAGAGTTTATCTGAATGGACTCAAGCACTGTGGACCAGATTTTCTCAATTTCCTTTTGACCTTTCTCTGAAAGAGACTCCTTGCTCCCCCTACTTGTATCCATAGTGTGTGGAGGAGTCACTCCCACATATTTTCTACCAACTGCAAAGTTACTTCTAGAAGTAACATCATTAGTACCCGCAGCATTGTACTTCACCACTCTGATACTTGTTGACAAGCCTTTCCCTTTGTTATTCATCTCAGACTGTTTGTTATTTAGGACCATTGGGCTATGTTCCAAACTAGTGTCCGCAGATGAACTAGGTCGCATGTACTGATGATCAGGAGCCAGTTGAAGCAAGGCAGCAGTCAGCCATGTTAGTTTATCATTTGATGTTCGCAACTGTTTTTCAGCTTCTGAGAGTGTTTTTAGAGCTTGACGCAATTTTTCCATATCTTCTTTGCTTACTGAAGTGAAGTAAAAGTAGTTACACTTTATAATTTGAACGAGGTTCAAGAACAAAAGATAAGTGTATACTACTAGCACTTGAGCCACACAAAGTACACTTAAGCATGAACTAAATACTTTCATAAACTCAGATTCACACATGACCACGCAACGAAATCAAATCTATAATCATATATTCAACTCATAAGATATACCTGTATCAGTATCAAAAGGATAGCATATGATCTACTGAGTTGGAAGTTTCAGAAGAAAAACTTATTTGCATAATAAATTAACCACAATATGCATTCCCTCCATCCCATACTTATTTGGAAAAAAGTTTGTCCCATATTAATAGCTCAATTTTAGTGGATGGATAGTTAAAAAAGCCTCTCAAAAGCTATTTTCCATTCTCTTAGCTGTGAGTCCCACCATTCAATAAAAATCACAATTCCTCCAAATGGAGCTATTAATACAGCACGGAGGGAGTACCTTTTTAACAGCCACGAATAACAGATACACAAATGAATTTGACTAGAATTTGCAAACGAATTTAGAAAGCAATTTGTGGACTCACACTTTGGCTGGCGAAAAAATTTTGGCCGTAGTCTTTCACTGGTGAACACATAACTACCAGCAAGAATGTCAGTTATTACAGTTGCCAGCTGTGACATCAAAGCCAATGGCTCTACTCCGGTCTCCATTATCTCCCTTAACGTTTTCACTGTATTCACAGTGTCTGCAGAAAGTGCCAAATCAAGCAGATCAACTAATTTCTCATCAGAAATCAGCCCAACCTGGAAGAAATGAACCAGAATGAATTTACGTACATGTGAAGTTAATTAGCTAAGTCAATCTAAACTCATGAATATCATCTACACCTTATCCCAGCCATTTGGACTGGCAGCATCGATTGTTTATCAGCGTTTGACTCCCATACAATCAAATGATGATATAGAATACATGAAACACAGTATCTAGATATTAAACCACATGCCGCTCTTGGCACAACTCTTGAGAAAATAACAAGATCAAGATTTGACACCACCATTGTCATTATTATCATTATATGTCTTCCACTTACATGGATTTGGCTTCATGAGGTGATGGTTGCACAGGAAATATCAGAACGATTACTTAAAATATTTGATGGCAGGCAGTGCATGTTAGTGAGACAAAAATCTAAGTCAATATATATGAGGTAGAAACGAGGTTAAAGTTAAATATTAAGCATTTCAGATGACAGATTCAATCAAAGAGATAAGGTAACAGAAAATATAAACTTGAAATATATTCATACACAGCCAAAACTCGAGGTGATAAAAATGTATCTTCCCTATTTTTCAGAAAAGATAACATTTGACAGTCATAGCATGAAAACATCAGTCTCCCAAATTAGAGAAGAACAGAATACATTTTTGATTTTGCAAATGAATGTTGACATTATATGAAAGTACAATTTGGCCCAGTATAAATATCACCTTAATTCAGAAGAGAAAGAATCAAAGAACTTACAAGCTCCTGAACCAGAGTGACAGAAATTTTCTGACCAAGCAAACTCAGTTGATCCAGAGTCATCTCACCATCCCTCAATGATCCATCTGACCAGGATGCTATAAGCTTCAAGGCATCTTTATCAATTTCCAAACCTTCCTTTGCTGCAATCCACTGCAAAGTGTAGACGATATCTGCATCCTTCAACTTTGGAAAAAAAAATTTCTGGCACCTGGCTATGATGATATGAGGCAAACTGTCAAGACTGCTAGCCACCAGGACAAAAACTACACGTCGAGGAGCTAGGTCAATAACCTTTAAAATGGCACTCCATGAATCAGAGGGCAAAGTGTCACAATCATCAATTATTAACACTCTGTACTGGGATGGCATGTGGGATGAAATCATATTTTCCAATAGATCAATAATTGTCTCCACATCAAAGTTACCAACTCCACCCACTTCTTGAACATTCAAGCTCTTACCAAGATCATGCGAAATGCACGAGCTGCAAGATCCACAAGGTTTTGGATGATCAGCTGATAAGCAACTCAGAGCTCGGGAAAATATTCGAGCACAAGAGGTCTTCCCTGTACCATGGGGACCATAAAAGACATAAAGCAGGCCCACTTTCTTTCTTGAAACTGCATTCGAAAGCGCTTGTACAACCAAGTTTTGTCCTACCAAATCCTTGAAGGTTTTTGGCATGTATTTTTGGGTCAGACTGCGGTGGCTTCCTCCACAAAAGCCTCGACCATCATGTTGACAACCTGATCTAGCTTCAGAAGCAAGATCAGAATCCTGGTCATTTTTCAGGTTCTGATCATTAGCAAATATCCCCAGTTCCCCTGAATAGTCAAGCGGCCCCCAAACAGCTTTTTTTAAGCTTTTATGAGACCCCAGTGGCTCAATCAATAGAGGCAATGCGTCTGAATCAGACTTTCTGGACGAGCTGGAACAGCTAGAACCATGCAAATCTAATACATCTTTTCCTGTTTGAGGCATATGGCCCTCAGCTCTTCTCACCCTTGAATCTGACAATCCACAAGATAAGCTCCTTCCAGCCATATCAAGAAATGTCTTACCTCTGAGGTGAATCCTTGACCAGTTCCAAGGAATACCACACCCATTTCTAGGAGCCTGAGTAACATGTTGGTTGTGATGTTCAACATGACTGATCTCTCCTTCTAGTTTGTATTGCTCTGGTTGTTTTGAACCTTGGACTAGTGAGTTCGAGGCCACAGAAAGGTCATTATGAGGTCCCACATCCCGTGAACCAATGGAGACCCGAGCCCTCCTCTTGATCTTGCGCTTTTTCACCCTGTTCAATCCATGACAATAGCCACGTATGCATCCTCCTGGCTCATCCCTGAATCTGTCTTCTCCTAAGTGTCTCTCATCTTTGTGACGCTGAGAAGCCTCCACATCTTCTCTATCCCCAGGGAATTCTTTTAGCTGTTCGGATAGAGTCTTTAGATAGGCATTTTGCTCACGTCGTGCTTTCTGTGCAGTCTTTTTCTCATGTGATTCTTCCTTACGAGAAGGCACCTCACTCTCCTCATACATTGCCAGATTATCCTGCACAGGTTTCTCCCCTGAGACATCACTTTTGCTGTTTCTTCTACTGGGCCCTTCCCCCTTAGACTTTTTGGTATTCTTAACTCTACCCACACTACTTCGATCACTTACAGTAGCTCTCCCATCAATCTCACCAATAACTTCAGCAGCCGCAACTTTAGAAGTAGCTGCACTTCCAAAACGTGGGGAATTCCCTGACAACCTTCGCATCTCTCTTTGCCGTTCACTT
The DNA here is from genome assembly GCA_035235625.1 of Saururus chinensis. Taxonomy (NCBI): domain Eukaryota; kingdom Viridiplantae; phylum Streptophyta; class Magnoliopsida; order Piperales; family Saururaceae; genus Saururus; species Saururus chinensis. Next base: position 16,387,324 of record CP141145.1, on the reverse strand, counting down.
TCTGCTGATCTTCTTCCACGGTGAAGCACACCATCTTCCTCAATCTTTTTAAAGAAGGTGTTAGTAACAGAAGGTGACTGCCATGAGGGAGGGCTCATTGAAGGGTCCCTCAGGGACCTAGACCTCTGGAGAACCAGTAGATCCCGCATAAGTGACCGCTCAGCCAAGACCGGGCTATGGCGGTGCATGTGATTTTTCAAGTGAATGCAATTAGTCAAATGAATGTGGTTACGCAAGTGGTCACTAATGGCAACATTCTCATCCTTAAGATACCTGCTCCGAACGGCTCTGGTCATGGTCAGAATTTATATTTGCCGAAAACCAAGAAAGGCAATAAAGAGCGACAGGAAACAGGGACATTGATCCCAGAAGGCCCATGAAACCCCATATCTGCTTCCTATCATGAGTTTCTGCAAATAATGCAGCCAATCCCAACACCATATCCTTACTCTATTAACAGGAGTAGCTCCTCCGAATGTGGCAAAAATGCACAACAAGAAGCTCAATTATCAAACCACCATCATACAACAACTAAGCAAAAAGAATCCTTTGCAAACTATCTCAACTTGAATAAACAACAAGCATTCAATAACTTCAATTTCAGCCAATAAATGGAAATACGGAGGAGATAAAAAACACAAACGACCTGGAAAGATTCGAACTTTCAGCTGCCTGCTAAAGCCGACACTTGATATTCTCCCACTTCCACTTCCAAAACCCCATAAAACCAACAAACCGCCCCACCGCAGCAATGTCGCCAAGCTCCCAAGAGATCAAGAAGTCGTTTCCTTCACTTCTTCAACTCAGTCCAATCGAACAACAGGGAAGAGACTGAAGGAACCAGAGATCTCACCTCAACAAAGCTGCAAACTTACATGAACACGTAAGTAATTTTGGAGGGATGGAAACGGGCGGGAAATCTGCGGGAAGAAGCACTTTAAGGTGAAGAGAATAAATGAAAAAGGCAACTTTTTCCCACTGCCAGCAAAAGGCCAACTGCCACTTCCCACAATGAACTTCACGAGTCTCTGCCCTCTGGCTTGAGTTCCCCCACCCTGCAACCGAAGAAGAAGACGAGAGCGATGGGAGTGGGGGAACTGGGGATCTGTTTCTGAGCTGTGACAGCGGGAGTCGGGGGCCGAAACGGGCGAGGAGGAAACAGCGAGACGTATCGGTCGGAAACCGACAAAGGAGGGGGCGGGGCCCACAAATTATGGGGGGACGAGACCAGGTGGATTTAGTTTAAATTTTTTATTTCCTTTTTTGAATAAAATGAGAGAATAGGACGGCCTTTTGGAAAGAAGGCAAAGTTCCTGCTGTCACCGTCACGTGCGACCTCCTCAGGCCAACGGTCATGAACCCACATGGGGTCCTTCTTTTTCCCTGTAGGGTCAGGTTAGATCGGATCCGTGCATGGACCTAGGCCCCACAAAAGTCCTAAAGAGATGGAGCTCTTAAAATGGACAGTTTTATTTGGACATTTAGATTTTCCATCATTAAAGTACCATATAAATAAGTTGAATCAAGGTAAGAAGGATGGATTTTCCATAGCTTTTGATTGAATTGGTGTACTTTTTCCTTATTGGCGCATAAGAGGAGTTTTGTGAAAAACTAAGGTTTGTACAAAAACAGCACTTTTGGTATCAACTTTAGGGTTTTAAGAATCAAATTGAGAAGTAAGTGATTTAAACCTACTTATTTGCATTTCTATGATTATTTTGATGGTTGATTTTGAGTGCATGAGATTAGGGTTTTTAATTTCATGTTAAAGTATGAATGTTTTATACATATGTTTGTATATCTTGGCTATATCATGATTGTCAAATAGTTTCCTACAATTTGTGACTAATTATGATTCATGTTGAGTGTTTGGATTCATGAAATTGCACATTCTTGCTCTTTCCTTAATGGAAAATTCAATTGAAGTTGTGTATATATTTCTTCCTTAAGATTCCTTGTTTTGGGACCTTCCGATATGCTAGTAGATCCAAATTTTCTTTAGGATCTTAAGGACTTCCTCAAGTTTATTTAATAAAAATTTCATAGTCATTTATTAAGTATTCATTGGCCAATTGTTAATGTTTTTCTAAACCCAATTTCGACTAGTTGGCATTGTCTTGGGTTTTGTGCTTTATTTCAAGATTTTGCCTTTATTGTTTGGTCTTAGGAAAATTTTCTTAGAATCATTACTAAATATAGTTTTGTTTCTATTTTGGGGGGTTTTTCTTTATTAGTTTCTAATTATTGGATTTTCTATAATGCACACATGAAAAATTTTATAATTTTATGATTTTGTGTTAAAACATGTCTTTTGTCCTCATAACATGTTGTTTTTCTCTTGAGGGTAAATTTTTATGATTATTTATCTATAATTAAAATTTTTGATTGATTTGGAGCCTCTAGAATCGAGTATGCTATTTTGTTTCTAACTATGTGGCTTCTCTAGAACTATGTAGTAATATCTAGATTTGCAAATTAATTATTCTTTGATGTATTCTTGACTCCATAAATTAATTTCATGTTACTGACTCTTCATTTGATAGGTATCAAAATTTCATGATTATCTTAGGCTAGGAAGTATTTTCCCCAAAAATAAACATCAACAACAATGATGAAACTAGTGTTTTGAAATTTTGCTATTAGATAGGCAATCAAATAGTGCATGATTTTGAGGTTATATGCTTGTTTTTCAACTTTCACCGTCGTATGTGTTATGGAGTTGGAATGAGATTATTCATGTTTGGCTAACTAGATAAAAATAGGTTTGTTTTAATTCTGAAGAGTGCACAAAAGAAATTGTATATAATTGGCTAATCAAGCTCATGTAGACTTTTGGAGGTATTTAATGTCTTCAGGGTGGGTATTAGATGCATACGGGTAGTCCAAGATGTTGCACCTTGTTTAGGCAAAATGGAAGATCAATGTTCCTATTTTTTGTAAATATGTGTATAGTTTACTTAAATAAGGCGAGGAGGCAACCATGCCTTCATGTTTAATTTCTTACTAATTATATATATTGTTAAACTTATGTTTTATAAAACATGAGTGTATGAATTTGTATATGTGAGTAATCTTAGTAGATATAAGCTCACAAGTAGTTTTTCTTTTGTAAGGACTTTCACTTTGTATATTTATATACACAAATACCTTAGAGTTTGTTGATATTTAATGCTGAGTTATGAGAGCATGCAAAAATAAATACCTTGAGACATGGGTACTTGAAGTAGAAACTTCTCTCATCTATCATGACCAATTTTCATCATTTTGGCTTCTTGACTAATAATGGGAGACTCCCACATTACCTTAGAAGTGATGACAAAGAAACTTGGGAATTAGATATAATAGATCCTAAATTCCTCTCCTCCACATATCTACTAGTTATACAATCAGGTCATAGTAAATAGTTAAGAAAATATTTGTTATTATTTTATTTTTTTAATTAACTGTAATATTTTATTGTTTGTGTGGAAAACTTCTTGGTACTTAATATATTTGTACTTTTCTTTAATTTAAGACTAAGTTACTAATAATTAATTATTATCTTCTAGTAGACACTGATTTTTGCTATCACCTCAGTCTAGGGGGACCCTCGGCTCGAAGTCATGACATAGCCAGGTTTTTCTCCTTAATTGAAGACATTACTAGAACAATGTTGAAAGGATTATATAAGGAATGAATCCATTAGAATCCGTTCTAAGTAAGCTTTTAATTTAATTGTCTTTTTCTGTCTCCCCTCACATTGCACTGAAATTCAAGCAAATAGCCGTCATATCAACAGACCACGACGCTTATACTCATTTGAAAAATAGACAGCTCATCCTGCTTCATCTGAACAGTTCAAACAGTGTAAAGCAGACAAGCAGATCCAAACTGTCCAGACCCACTAATTTTATCTACGAATTGAAACGGGTGTTAATTGAATGCTCGTGATTTGCCAAAAACATTAGACGGTTTAAAGATGGGCTCATAGTTTAGAGCTGCCCGGCAAAAGCGGCCACAGAAGCTGCAGTCCTGGAGTAGGCTGAAGATGCCAATGGCTTTAATGTGGCCAGTGAATTGGTTCTGCAAAAATTATGGCAAGCAATGAAACAGTGGCCGGAATTCCATTTGGAGATTTCTGGGCATCAAAGCATCAACAATTAACTGCTTATAAGAATAATATAGATTATATTTAGAGTTTTGATTCAAAGTTATAGATAGACAGTTATTTGTGCATCTAATGCTAATAATATAACTGTGCGATTAGGAAGTTGCATGAAGAGAATATTACTAATTTACTGCGATAGAAACGATATGCAATATACATTAGGAAAAAGTTAATAAATATGACGTTAATGATAAATATGTGCTTAGAGCTTTTGTACCGTTAGATGGAGATTCATCGATGTGCATTGCATCACAGAGCAGGTTGACGAATTCAAACCTGCCTACCCTATAAGTGACAAGTGCCACACGATCAAAATCGAGTGTTCCTAATGCATCATGTGAACACGGTCATCAAGTGCACCATGCGCATACTAATAGAACTCTATGAAAATAATTCAAGGGTAATTTTGGCATAGATCCATATTTTTAAATCCAATTTTGATAATAACAATGTGTGATTTCATGAAAGAAAAACCTTTAAACTATTAAAAGTTAATAAGAAATGTGCTAAATTTTACCATGACTATGGTATTTTGAAGTTTAGATTTTTCACTAATAAATGTTTTGGCACACAAATTATATACCTTAAGCTGCATTTGGCATGGATTTGGAGGGTGTCATTTTTTATAATGTGAGATTATGAGGGTGTCATATATTTGGCAAAACTCTGTGCCTATCATGATTACCTATAATGACTATGATAAGGGTGGATGTATACATTTGGCACACTCAGCGATCCATGCTCTCAATCCCAACTATATCTTAGTATGAATATCAACTATGATAGTTGATATGCTATGTGAAATGAATTCATCCTTTGATGCACTTGCAAACAATGACGTTATGAGTTCTTAGTAGGTAATATTTGTTTCCCGAAATGCAAAAAATTGCATACTTCTTAAACTTATTGGCATATCTCAAATGAGCCTTGTGATCCTCCAAACCCCTTGATCTCTATGGCATGGTGTTCCTTTTCGATAGTTTAATGTATAACAAAAAGAAAATATATGTTAGTACATATTGGGCATATGTATAATATTGGTTTATTTCATAATCAATACAAAGTTAATAACATGTAATTTGAGTCATAGGATTGTTGTATTGCTATTTAAAATCACAAAGTAAAGATGAAGCAATCAGAAGACTCAAGAGGTAATTTTGACAAGTAGAACACACACAAGCATGTCACACGCACATAAGAATGATATAATTTATCATATGATAATTTGGTAAAATAAATGAGTGAAAAATTGCAAAAGTACGTAAATTTTTCATGCGCAATCAAGGTTGAAATGTGATCAACCAAGAAAGAATTGTATTTTTTAGTAATGTAGCAACATTATCATGTGCATTGTAGCAAACACAATTCACTGACTGATGGAGGGTACTATAGCAATCAATTGGTCCTTTTTTTTTGGAAGGGAGGGGGGTCACTATAATAATTAATTGATAGGTTACTATACTCATTGATTGGTCAGTCTAAAATAGCTCATTCCAAGAAGAATTTGATGCCTAATTAAGGTCTAAGACCTAAACTAATAATGAGCTCTATTTAAGAGGTGGTTTGGATGTGAAAAAAGAGATAAGAAACTTTAGAAAAAGTAGAGATGACCATGTATGATTTCTCTATTAGTTTGAGAGAGGAGAACTTTAGAATCCAATAAACACTACAACAAAAAAAGACTATTAGCGACGCTTTTATTTGCTACACAATACAAAGTGTCGCAAAATTTATAACTATTAGCAATGTTTTTAAAAGCGTCACTAATAGTTATATATTATTTACAATGCCTTTAAAAAAGTGTCACTTATAGTTATAATTTTTTTTAAAATAAAAAATTAAAACTATTTGCGACATTTTTCTAAAAGTGTAGCAAATAGTATTAATAATAGCGATATTTTTATCAAAGTGTCCTTAATAGTTGTACTATTAGTGATGCTTAAAAAATGCGTCGCAAATGAATTAAAGTAATTTTTAAAAAAAATTAAGACTATTAGCGACGCTTTTTCAAAAACATCACTAATAGTTTTATTATTTTATTTTATTAAATACTTATTATTTAAATAGATAATATAATAAATAAATATTAAAAAATCTTCAAAAATTATCACAAATGTAATTAATTTTATTTAATATTTATAAATAAATAAATAAAATTCTCCTACTTTATCTCCACTCCTCCTTAGAGCTGGAGCTCACGTTCATGCGCATAAGCGAGAGAGAGGAGTAAAGAGAGAAGAGAGAAAAAGGAGTGAGAGTATTAAAGAGAGAGAAAGATGAGAGAGAGAGTGAAGAGAGATCTAGAGAAGAGAGAGTGGAGAGAGTGGAGAGAGAAGAGAGAGTGATAGTAGATAAAGATAAACGAGAGGGGAGAGAGAGATGAGAGAGAGAAATAGTGTAGAGAGAGAGAGAATACATGAAAGATAGAGGGGGAAGAAATTAATTTAGATTTTTTGGGAATTTTTTTTTATATACTATATTTTAAAATTAATAAAAATTAAAATAAAATATAATATAATATCACACTTAAGAAATTGCATCGCTAGTACCCTAGGTAGTAGTGACACATATGCATATGTGCTGCTATTGCTTAGGGTACTAGCGACAAATTTGTTTATGCATCGCTAATATATTTTATTTTAATTATTTATTAATTTTAAAATATGATATATAATAAAAGATAGAGAGGGTGAGAGAGGAGAGAGAAAAGAGGATGAGAGAGGGACATAGAAGAGAGAGGTAGAGAGAAAGAGAGAGAGAAGAGAGGAGAGATAGAGGGGGGGAAATTAATTTTAATTTTTTAGAAATGTTTGTTATATATTATATTTTAAAATTAATAAAAAATTAAAATAAAATATAGTAGTGATACTTAAGAAATTGTGTCGCTAGTAATCTAGGTAGTAGCGGCACATATCTATATGTATCGCTCCATATATGTCTCTGCTACCTAGGGTAATAGTGATGCATTTTACTATGTGTCGCTAATATATTTTATTTTAATTTTTAATTAATTTTAAAATATAATTTATAATAAAAGAGAGAGGATAGTGAGATAAAGTGAAAAGAGAGAAAGAGGGGAGAGATAGAAGAGAGAGAAAGAAAGGAGAGAGAGAGAGGGGGGGGAGAGGATGAGAGAGGGGAGAAAGAAGTGAAGAGAGAGAGGTAGAGAGAGTGAGGAGAGAGAGAGGAGAGAAAGAATAGAGGATGAGAGAGGAGAGAGGAGAGAGGATGAGAGAGGGAGAGAGAGTGAAGAGAGAGGTAGAGAGAGAATGAAGAGAGAGAGGAAGAAGGAGAAAAATATGAGAGGGAGAGGGAAGGGAGTAGGAGAGAAAGGAGAGAGAGAGGAAGAAGGAGAAAGAAAGAGAAGGAGATAGAGGAGAGGGAGTAGACACTACAACAAAATTAACTATTAGCAATGCTTTTAAGCATCGCGAATAATACTGTAAATGTCGCTAATAATTATTAGCGACGCATAAAATGTTTCGCTAAATGCGTCGATAAAACTGTCGTCACTCATATTAGCCACGCATACTAAAAAGCATCGCTAAAAGTATGTATTAGCAACGTATAATAAACGTTGCTAATACTATAGTATTAGCGACGCTTAATCATAAGCGTCGCTAATAATATAGTATTAGCAACGTTTACAAAACATCTCTAATAAAAAATATTATTTTTATTTTTTTGTTAAAATATATTTTTTAAATATTATTTTAAAAAAAAATTAAAACTAGTATTAGTGGTGTTTGTGTAAATGTCACTAATGTGTATCATTATTTAAATAAATAATAAAAAAATTTATTTGTAAATAAAAAATAATTTATCATAATTAGCGACGTTTACGAAATGCGTCGCTAAAAGTATTAAAAAAATAAAATAAATAAAAAACTCTATTAGCGACGCTCTTATGAGCTTCACTAAAATAATTAAATTAAAAAAACTACAAAACCAGGTCACTACCCGATTTGGAAGGTCGCAGGTCATCAGTGACCTGCGTCGCGGGTCACTGCACCCGCGTGGGGAGCTGGGCGGGGCATGGTGCTCGGGGCCCTGCGCACTGGTACAACGTGGGACGGCGGGCTCAGGGCGGGATGACGTGTAGTGCCCGAGATTTTTCATACATTTTCCACAAAATTCATGGAATTGTTTTGCAATATAACTACTATGAATCAGGAAAAATGACAAATACGAAACTTGTGAAAACAGTTTTATAATTTAAAACATAACACATCAGTTTTTCCCATCCAAATTTTTACTCATTCGATCAAACATCGTATGGCCAAACCAAACATCCACATACGCTACTCGAAAACAAACGTACGAATAAATTGCTATGATCATAGTCGTTAAATACAAATCTCTCCTAGGCATCCTTGAGTGCAAGTCCCATAACAGTCCATAGTCTAATCGAAACTAAAGTCCATAATACATAAACATCTTAATTCTCGTCTCGCCCAATACATCATATCATGGCACAAAATAACTCATAGTAAGTCAAGTATATACCTGAGTCCAAGGGAAACAATCCACCGTGGAAATGAGCATCCATCACCAAGAGCTCTCCAACACAAACCTGCAAAAGCCTCCCAAACCACAGGGCTAAAAAATAGGGTAATGAGTATTTTCATACTCAGTAGAAAAATACCCAGTAGGGGAGTTCTAAACAGTGAACTCAGTAAATCCATATATAGATACGTTCATGCAACTCAAACATGAAGCAAAGAGACATATCATAATCTTGATCATACGCATACAATTATACCAAATGCACCATTGTGCCAAAATCATACCATCAAACTAATCTTACACAAACATTCGTAATCAGAGTTATACAAACTTACTTGTACAATCGTACGCTTATACTCATATAATTTACACATACTTGTATGACCTTACTTATATAATCTTACGCTTACTCGTACGACCTTACTCGTGCAATCTTACACTTACAATCTTACTCAGAATCATACGCTTACAATCTTACTCAAAATCATACTCTTACAGTCGTGATCAGTATTATACTCTTACAGACGTGCTCATACTCATACTCTTACAGTCGTGCTCATACTCATACTCTTACAGTCGTGCTCATACTCATACTCTTACAGTCGTGCTCATACTCATACTCTTATAGTCATACACACACTCAAACTCTTACAGTCGTGCACATACTATCGATCACTGAAACTTATTACAACTAATAAGCTTCAGCATCGAAATGGAAGAGAATGTCACTAGGGCATCACCTTAACCTCCGGGGAGTGACTAGACGCCATGGACTTTTCTGAAGGTAAGGCACACCAATGCTCATGGGGCACAGGATCAAACAGGTAAGAGCAGGTCCATGATACTACTTACCTGAGCTCGCAAACATAAACACTCACACATAAGGGGTCATACAATTGTCCACCATAATGGGTCTTATAGTGCCATAGAATTGCCCACCATTATGGGTCTTATAGTGCCAGTGTCACTCTTGGGCAGAAATCATACAATGCCACTCTTGGGCAGAATCATACAGTGTCACTCTTGGGCGAAAATCATATAGTGCCACTCTTGGGCAGAATCATACAATGCTCTCAATAGAGCATCAAATGTCTGGGTTTAATTTAGTACACAGACTAAAACGAAAACATGCATTGCTCTCAACAGAGTATCAGACGTCTGGTGCTCTATACAGCACACAGACAACATCCCACGGGATAAACACCATGGCAAGACATGAGAAATGCTCAGCCAACTCATTATCGGCTAACTCAAACATGGAACTTAATCCGTTCAACCCTCAGGTTTCAAACTCACAACGCTATCATTAACTTTACTTATAATTCAAGTTTGAATTAAGTAAGTTATGCAGTATAATTATGCCACACAAACTCTCAAACATACTGTGCTCCACTGATGAAACCGAAGCTGGGCCCGATCCAAAACCCCAGTTCGTCAGGGCAGCAAACTTCACTTAACTCATCCATATCATGATCATAACTAACCATACACAAATCCTTATGGTCTTACGTACTCCTCCATCCACCTTATGGCCAAAACAACACACACAAACGTCGTCATAGTATGCTCCTCAGAGCCAAACCCAGCTATCACCCTCTTAATTATACCTCCCTTATTATGCTTACTTTTCACTTCATAATTTGTACGTTATGCTTGTACAATTATGCACACTATTACTTTCTGACAAACCCCCAACATACGTTCTGATCCAAACCAAACAAACCGCTCCAATCCTCGCCCATCAAACTTACATCCTCTGTCTTCCTCCATACGCTTACGCATCCACATTCATATCCAAATCTAGACGAAACCTCTGTCACCTCTTACTGTCCGTCGCCCATACTTCTGCCCACATACACTCACACATATCCATAGCATAGGCAAATAGCCATCATACATACGTATGTCTATCACACATACGTATAACATACACATACTTTCATACATATGTAGCTTACAAACATGCTCGCTAGCCATCACTAGCACATACATACATATCCGTACACATAGCTTACCAACATACTCGCTAGCCATCACTAGCACAAACATAGCATCCATACTCGCTAGTTGTCACTAGCACATACATACACATATGAAGCTTACCAACAAACACGCTAGCCATCACTAGCACATACTCAAACAACATACGAAGCTTACCAACAAACAAGCTAGCCATCACTAACACATACTCAATCCACATACGAAGCTTACCAACATACTTCAAACATACATACATCCCACATTCATGTCATGTGCATTTCAACATGGCATAATATATCCTCTTACATCATGCAAACGGATCATGATTTAGCATTCAAAGCATTGAATTATACAATCCTAGCATGCTGCTACTCATTCAAAGCATGCTATTATGAAATTACGAGTTCAAAGCTCTCCTACCTCGTAATCATGATGTTTGATGGCGAGCACATGACGGTGGCGGCGGTGGAGTTGGTAGCCAAATGTATTGTCAAGTTGAGAGAGTTGTTGTCCCAAGGTTTTTAGGAAGTGTTGGAAACAATCACGGCCAAACGAGGTGTCAGAAGTCAATGCGGCAAAATCTGCAATCCATGGCGGCACACTAGGGGTTGCCAGGAGAAAGGTTGTTCCAACATAAGTGGCGGTGCAACCAAAAGTTGAGGTTGTACTCATTGAAGGTTGGCCGGCGATTGAGAAGTACTTTGCCAGCTACAAGACGTCGAATTGGCCGTGGACAGCACCCAACGGTGGCAATTTCATGTCAACAAGGGCCCACATAAGGGCGGAGGGCATGGGGCGACGCTCTAGGACAGAGGAGAACTGGAGGTGGTGGAAGACTCCGATGTCAACTCCATTCGGTGGCAAAGCCACCTAATGGTCAGGTGGACAAATATGGTGCCTAAACCCTAAACCGCATGCGCGAATACTTGCACACGAGGCCAAAAAGGGCTACTCGAGGGGGATATGGGTTGGATGGTGGCAACCCAAGGCCCACAAAAGGGCAACTGAGCTATAGCCAGGACATGGTGGCCGACCGAAACGACAACATCGCCGATCGCCACCCACAACTAACACATTTGGTGCGGGCAGTTGTACATCTCGCACGGTATAGGGCAAGGGCTAGGGGCCCATTTCGGGTGGAGGTATAATTAGCCAAGTGGGGCTGGCCCTCACTATTGCTGAACTGGGGTAGATCCCATGATGGCCAAATGGCCCACGGCTCGCCGATGGCAACGACCCGAGACGCACCCAAAGCGTCTAATCTGGTGAAGCAAGACAATAGGGGCGAAGCGGGGTCGGAAATGGAAACCCCTGACTGACACCATGTCAAAGTAGGCGGGATGGAGTCTGTCTAGTGGCTGGACGACTACCGGAAACACACTGGCGTCTAAAAGAACATCACAGACAGTGAAATGAAAATATGGACAAAACCCGACCAAAGTACCAGTAGCTCACAGCGGAGCAAAGAAAGCATGGCGGCGGCTCTAGCTAGCACCTATGGGTTCATAGCGGCCAAACAAACATAAGTCTAGTTGAGGGCGGCCACAAATGACATCAAAATCGCACCCCCATGGCTCAAAAACGAAAATAAGAGGGGAAAAAACATAAGAAAAGTCCAGTACCTTGTGGAGGAGCGAAGAGGCCATGACGGAAGTCATAGCCGGTACCTACGGACTCGTGGCAGTGAGGCAAAGAGGATCCCGGCAAGAACTGGCGAAATCAGATGACAAAGGAGGGAGAATGGAGCGACTGGAATCTCACTCGGGTTCTCACAAAATGTTACTGGACATGAAATTTTCTCTGGACATCGAAAGTTTCTGGAATCCGACTTCGGTTCCATATACGTATACTCTTTTTAATTTTTTCATATACGTCCCTAACACATGTTCACTTATTGTTTATGTGTTGTACCTCAAAAATTTGTGCCGTAAGCGCACGACACGGCCTGCAACTAAACCCCACACCCGACTCCAAGGGTATAAATACAAGGTAAATGCATAAATATGAATACGCCAAAGCGTCACATTTTCTTGCCGAAAATGACCATAAAAAATAGCAAAAAAATCACAGAAAATCGTAGAAAAACCAGGAACATTACACTGCGGGCGCAGGATGGGACGATAGGCTCAGGGCGGGAGGGCGGGCTCGGGGTTGGATAGCGCTGCGTGGGGCGGGAGGACGGGCTCAGTGCTAGCCGGCATGTGTGGGGTGAGACGGCATGAGCAGGGCAGGACAGCGGTGGTGGTGTGATGTGCGGGGCGGGACATCTGGCGCAATGCGGGTGCGGCACGGGCCGAGGTGGGGAGGGGCATTGGGCGGGGCGCAGGGAAGGGAAGGGAAGGGAGGAGGGCGGGGGGAGGGGAAGGGAAGGATGGAGGAGCCAGGATGTGGCAGTGGGAGGTTGGAGGTGGCTGAACCGGGACCACTGCAAAAGAGTGGAGGCGCGGTGAAGGCGGGGTGGAGAAGTGGCGGAGGAGAGGTGGAGGAACGACGGAGGCGGGGGCGAAGGCGGAGGCGGAAGAGGGCTGTGGAATGGAAGAAAAACGTTGGGGGGAGCAAAAAAATACCAAGCTGGCGATTTCACCCTCGCGGTATTGTTATTTCAACCACGCGAGCGAACGAAAATTACCTGTGCGGTATTTCGTTTTAGCGACGTTTCTTTACCTATTGCGACGTTTCTCTTGAAACGTAGCTAAAACATTCCCATGTTGCTACCACTTTCACATATTGCGACGTTTCTTTCCAAACGTTGCAATTGGTGAATATTTGTCGCAAATGATTTGGTCTTTCTCTCCCCCCTCCTCTCTCTCCCTCCCCCCCGCCCTCTCTCTTCCATACCCTCTTCTCTCTCTCCCACCTCTCTCTCTCTCTCTCCCTTACCCTCTTCTCTCTCTCTCTCCCCTCTCTCTCCCTTCTCTCTCTCTACCCTCTCTCCTCTCTCTCTCCCTCTCTCCCTCTCTCCTCCCTCTCTCTCCCCTCTCCTCTCTCTCTCCTCTCTCCTCACTCTCTCTCTCCTCCCTCCCTCTCTCTCTCTATCCCCTCTCTCTCTCCTCCCTCTCTCTATTTTATATTTTTTATTTAAAAATTAATGAAAAATAAAAAAATAAAAATGTATTAGCGACGTATAGTCCTATACGTCTCTAATACTAAGGGTATTAACGACGTATATGCATATACATCGCTAATACTCAAAGGTATTAGCGACGTATATACCTATACGTCAATAATATATTTTAATTTTTTTTATTTTTTAATTAATTTTTAAATAACAAATAAAATAAAATAAATTCCTCTCTCTACTCTCTCTCTCTCCTCTCTCTCCCTCTCTCCTCCCTCTCTCTATTTTACATTTTTTATTTTAAAATTAATAAAAAATAAAAATGTATTAGCGACGTATAGGTAGGGGTGCAAACAGGTCGGGCCCTTACGGGCAGGGTTAGGCCAAGCCCGGCCCAAAAGAAAACAATAACTTCCCAAGCCCGGCCCGGAGCTAATGTTAAAATTTTGGCCCGGCCTGAAATTTAGACGGGCTCGGGCTGGGCCACGGGCTTTTGGGCTTAGTTTGAACCTTGAACTTTCGTTTTATGTTGAATATGCTCTTGGCCTTTTCTTTCACTCCAGAATCGGAATCATTCACAAAACATATCTTCGCACAGTCATCCTCATCTAAATCCGAGTTGTCTTCTTCTTTCCCTTCGCCTTCCCCAGAATCTGACTTCCTTTTGTCTTTCCCTTTGTCTTCCTTTCATTGCCCACCAGTGTTGATAGAGGGGATGGCCAACATGAGGACCTTCTTCACTAGAGGTTTGGCACACAACAATTTGCTGACAAAAGCGGCCATGGCTTCCAAAGGGCGCTCCACCCCAAGCTCTTCTATGCATTGCCAGACCCTAACATCAAACGCATCAGTGATTGTTTCAATAGGTACCACCTTCCCACTAATCCGAGCTCGAGCCCTAGCCTGACTCGGAGCACTTCGAAGCTGAACGGTGAAGTCGGACAGTTGCAGCCCATACACTCCCAACCATCGGCCCAGTGCCTCGATGCCGGAGCCATCTCGGCAGTGAAGAAGATGGTTAGGCCCTCCCAGGTGCTCTTTCCGGAAGATTGGCTTACGGCCAGCACCTCCCCCTCTGCCCCGTCCCCCCCACCGTGACCAGCCAGCCACCGGCCCCTCAATCGATCATCCAGGCCTGGTCCGACCTCCGCTCCCCCTCCTCACCGCACCACCTCCAGTCCCTCCACACCCTCGCCTCCTCCTCATCCCGCTCCTCCCTCCACGTCGCCGACCCGCAGGCCAAGCTCCTCCTCTCCCTCCTCCCTCACACCCCTCCCCGTACTCCCCCCTCATCTTCCGCCTCCTGTATGTCTATGCCCGCAAGTCCTCCAACCCTTCCCCGACACTTGTCGATACCCTGGTCGCAGCTCTCTCCGCCGTCTTCTCCAATTCCGGCTATGCCGAAGATGTCGATCAGCAGTTTAGGTCACGAAATTCTTTTGCTGGGTGCCGTCTAAGACAGCTCAAAAAGGTCTTGCTTGGAGCTACTCTGTTGGCTGTCGGTGGCCTCCTGGGCTCAATGGCCATTGTAATAACCGTAATTTCTAAACATGATCTATTTAGTGTTTATTTTTAATAATTTCTTAAGATCGGTTAGAACTCTTTGAGATGAACGTAACAAGTCGTAAATTGCGTAAAGAGGAGGTCGGGAACAAAAGTTACGACCTCAGGAAGCGTGCTCTAAAACTAGCGGGACCCACTTTTAAAATACGGGTAAACTGGTAAGTGGTCTAGTCTCGTAGGGCTCGTCAATACGAGCTCAACGGTACCAAGAACACGCGAAACCGAGTTCGGGATAAGAAGTAACGATTATTTGAAATTTTATAGAAATAAATAATAAAATATTATATTTGGGTCGGCTCGGCGTGGCACGGCGCAGCTCGGCGCAAGGTGGCGCGCTGCTCAGCCGCGCGGCGCGCGCCAAATGGGCGCGTCATGCGTGTGACGAAGGCGCGTTCGTCATGCATGCCGCTAGCAGCGGCGCTCGCCATTTTTGGTGGCGCCCATCGGTTTTTGACGGCGGCGCCCCTGTTTTTCGCCGGAAACCACCACCTCCTCTCCTATAAATACCCCACTCATGCTAGAATTTGTTTTTACACTCCATTTCTTACCCTCTCACTGTTTTTACTATTCCCGACCCATTCTAAGTCCGAATTACACGATCCAAGACCCGTTTCCTACTAAATCGAGGGTGCTCTACGCATCGGAAGGGTTATTTTCTCGAGGTGACCTCTCTAAAATCCAAAAAACCCTACTATGTCCCTAATCCTCCTCTTTCTTCTTTTTACTATATCCGGACCGTTTCAAACCCGTTTTACCCCGTTCAAGAGCCATACCCCACTAAATCGAAGGTGTTCTACGCGTTGAGACCATTATTATGCTGAAATTCCCACTCGAAGGAAGGATCTTCTTTATATTCTACGAAGGGATTTCTTATACTCCACACGCGTTATAGGTAGGTGGTTTTAAATTCTAATCGTATGTCAAGAGTTTGACTTGTCAAAGTTCTGTTAAAAGTTTTCTTCTAAGAAACTGTGTTTTTAAAAGCATCTCCTCTTTTCAGAAACTTCTCTGAGTTATGGGTAGCTAAACCCTTTCGATAGTTTTTGGTTTCTCGAACAAATGATTATTTTGATAAGAAAATTCTGGGTACCACAAATACTTGTCTCTGGTGCGCATATAGGACTGGGATATCATGGGAAAATCCCTTTTCCTTCTATCTCCCATTGCCCCATGAGTGCGGGTGTAAGTCGGGGTATCACGACACTTATGTGACCGCATGTTTTCAGACTTATTTTCTGAATGATTTTCAAAGAAGGATGACATGATTTTTACATCCATGAAGCTTATTTTTAGAATTTAAACTCAACCTACTGAGCATGAATTTACTCACCCACCCTCAGATTCTGCAGGTGTGTCACTCGAATCTGAAGGAGCTGACGGAGAGTTTTCATAAATTCAGTTTTTTGTACTTTCTTTTGTACTTTTTGTAGTATTTGTATTGACTGATGTATAAAGGCATGTTATGCCAAATTTTGGATATCTTTGTATAATACAAAGTGTTATGTAATTACTCTTTTGGTACATGGTGGTCCTTGGCATTAGGAATTAAATTTCGTTACGTTTTCAAAAATTATTTTTCTTTTACTCCGAAAATCGAGGGTCGTTACAGCCATCGACGTTGGGGGAGACATCATAGAGGACCACGTCAAAGGCAGAGCACCCGTGCTGGGACGTGAGGCGCTTGATGGAGGCATGCCAGTCGGGGTGGTGATGTCTTGGGCGATGGAGAGGGTGCCGTAGATGGGGCGGATAGGGATGAGATCCACACCGAGGAGGAAGGAACCGATGAGTACGCGGGCTACGACGACCTGGAACGGAGGGAAGGAAGTGGAAGTTGGCTTCCAGCTGGAGGAGCTTGAAGGTGTCGAACAGTGCCCAAGGAGGAGGAGGTTCAATTCATAGTTGGGGGAGTGCGGCAGGGAGATTTGATCCTTCTTAGGGTTAGAGAAAACAACTTAACGACGCAGCATATATGGTAGTTGTGACCGAACATTATGGGCCGGGCCGGGCTTGTAAAATTTTCGTCTAGGCCCAAGCCCAGCCCTAAACTTAATAGCTTACAAAATTTTAGGCCCAGCCCGGCCCGTAATTTATATTTCAAAGCCCAAGCCCGCAAATTTTCAGGCCGGGCTTACGGGCCAGCCCAAATTCTTGCAGCCCTACGTATAGGCCTATACTTCGCTAATACATTTTTATTTTTTATTACTTTTTAAATAAAAAACAAATAAAAAAATCATCCTCTCTCTCCCTTCTCTCTCTACCCTCTATCTCCTCTCTCTCCCTTCTCTCTCCCTTATCTCTCTCCCCCCTCTCTCTCCCTTCTCTCTATCCTCTCTCTCTACCCTCTCTTCTCTCTATCCCCTCTCTCTCTCTCTCTCTCTCTCTCCTCTCTCCCTCTGTAATGTCCCTGATTTTTCTACGATTTTCTATGATTTTTCTTGTCATTTTCGGTGGGAAAATGTGACGCTTCGCCGTATTCATATTTATGTATTTTACCCCATATTTATACCCATAGAGTCGGGTGTGGGGCTTAGTCACAGGTTGCGAGCTTCACTTCGCGCTTACAACACGAATTTTGGAGGTAGAACGCGTAATCAGGAGGTTAACGCATGTTAGGGACGCAAATAGAAAAATTAAAAAGAAGTTATATAAATGTTAAATCCGTCGACCAGAATGCAGAGCGACTTCCAGAAGAAAAAAATTTACGCCCAATAAGATGAGAAAACCCGAGCCCATTTTCGGTCTTTCCGTTCTCCCTCCTCCATTGTTGGATTTCACCGATTCTTGTCGGGATCCTCTTTGCCTCACCGCCACGAGTCCGTAGGTACCAGCTATGACTGCTGCCATGGCCTCTTCGCTCCTCCACGAGGTACCAAACTTTTCTTCGGTTTTTCTCTCCTTCAAATCTCGTTCTTGAGACATGGGGGTGCGATTTTGATGTCGTTTGTGGCCACCCTCAACTAGACTTATGTTTGTTTGGCCACTAGGAACCCATAGGCGCTGGCTAGAACCACCACCATGCTTTCTTTGCTCCGCTGTGAGCTACCGGTACTTTGGTTGGGTTTTGTTTACATTTTCTTCTCACTGTCTGATGTTTGTTTTTGAGACGCCGGTGTTTTTGGTTGTCGTCCGGCCACCGGACTGATTCCGTCCAGCCTACCTCAACCTAGTGTCAGTAGGGGGTTTCCGTTTCCAACCCCACTTCGCCCCTATTGTTTTGCTCCACCCGATTAGACACTTTGGGTGCATCTAGGATCGTTGCCATTGGCGAGCCGTGGGCCATTTGGCCATCGTGGGCTCTACCCCGGCTCAGCGATAGTGAGGGTCAGCCCCACTTGACCCGATTATACCTCCATTCGAAATGGGCCGCTTGCCCTTGCCCTATACTGTGCGAGATGCACAACTGCCCGCACCAAATGTGTTGGTTGTGGGTGGCGATTAGACCCTAGCTTTGTTGCCCTTTTGTGGGCCTTGGACCGCCACTGTTTGACCCATCTCCCCCTAGAGTGGCCGTATTTGGCCGCGTGTGCATGTGGCCATGCGTGCGTTTCTGGGTTTAGGCACCGTATTTATGCCGCCTGACCATCAGATGACTCCGTCACCATTTGAGTTGGCCACTAGAGCCTCCTCCACCTCTTCTCTATCCTTGAGTGTTGCCCCATGCCCTCCGCCCTTGTGGGCCCTTGTTGACACAAAATCGCCGTCGTTGGGTGATGTCCACGGCCGATTTCAACGTCTTGCTGCCGGCCGAGTACTTGTCAGCCGCCGGCCAACCTTAAGTGAGTACACCCTCGACTTTTGGTTGCACCGCCACTTATGTTGGTAAGACCTTTCTCTTGGCTGCCCCTAGTGTGCCGTCGTGGATCGCGGATTTTGCTGCATTGACTTCTGACACCTCATTTGGCTGTGATTGTTTCCGGCACTTCCTAAAAACCTCAGGATAATAGCTCTCTCATCTTGGCAATGCCTTTGGCCGCTAACTCCGCCGCCGCCACCGTCGTGTGCTCACCATCAAACGTCATGATTACGAGGTAGGGGAGCTTTGAAGACGTAATTTTATGATAACATGCTTTGAATGAGTAGCAGTATGCTAGGATTGTATGATTCAATGCTTTGGATGCTAAATCATGATTCGTTTGCATGATGTAAGAGGATATATTATGCCATGTTGAAATGCATATGACATGAATGTGGGATGTATGTGTGTTTGAAGTATGTTGGTAAGCTTCGTATGTGGATTGAGTATGTGCTAGTGATTGCTAGCGTGTTTGTTGGTAAGCTTCGTATGTGGATTGAGTATGTGCTAGTGATGGCTAGCATGTTTGTTGGTAAGCTTCGTATATGGATTAAGTATGTGCTAGTGATGGCTAGCGTATTTGTTGGTAAGCTTCGTATGTGGTTTGAGTATGTGCTGGTGATGGCTAGCGTGTTTGTTGGTAAGCTTCGTATGTGGAATGTGTATGTGCTAGTGATGGCTAGCATGTATGTTTGTAAGCTATGTATGTGGAATCTGTATGTGCTAGTGATGGCTAGCGTGTATGTTTGTAAGCTAGGTATGTGGAATCTGTATGTGCTAGTGATGGCTAGCGTGTATGTTGTAAGCTACGTGTATGGATGTGTATGTATGTGCTAGTGATGGCTAGCGAGTATGATAATAAGCTATGTATGGAATAGTAGGAGTATGTTATATGTATGTGTGATAGACATACATATGTATAATGGCTATTTGCCTATGCTATGGATATGTGTAAGTGTATGTGGGCAGAGGTATGGGCGATGGACGGTAAGAAGTGATAGTGTTTGGTATGGATTTGGATATGGATGTGTAAACATATGACGGAAGATAGAGGATGTAAATTGACAGGCGAGGATTGGATTGGATTAATTCGGTTTGGATCAGAGCGTATGTTGGAGAATTGTCAGATAGTAAGAGTGTCCATAATTGTACCAGCATAATGTACAGATTATGAAGTAAAAAGTAAGCATAATAGGTGAGGTATTAGCAAGAGGGTATAACTGGGTTTAGCTCTAAGGAGCTCAGTTTGATGACTTTCGAGTAAGATGTGTTGGCCATAAGATGGATGACAGAGATTGTATGAATACGTAAGGGTTTGATGTATGATAAGTTATGTTGTGAGTTGGACTGGGTTAAGTGAAGTATGTTGCCATGATGAACTAGGGTTTCAGATCGGGCTCAACTTCGGTTTGATCAGTGGAGCACCGTATGTTTGAGTGCTTGTGTGGCATAATTATACCGCATAACTTACTTAATTCAAACTTGAATTATAAGCATAGCTAATGATAGCGTTGTGAGTTTGAGACTTGAGGGTTTGACTGATTAAGTTCCGTGTTTGAGCTAGCCGATAATAAGTCGAATGAGCATTTCTCATATCTTGTCATGGTGTTTATCCTACGTGATGTTGTCTATATGTTGTATTGAGCACATAGACATCTTATGCTCTATTGAGAGCGAGATATGTTTTTGCATTCTTTTCCATTTCGACGCTGGAGCTTATTAGTTGTAATGAGCTTCAGTGGTCGATTATATGTGTACAACTATAAGAGTATGAGTATGAGTATGAGCATGACTGTAAGAGTATGAGTATGAGTACTAGTCGTAAGAGTATAATTCTGAGTAAGACTGTAAGTGTAAGACTGTATGAGTAAGGTCGTACAAGTATGTGTAAGTTGTATGAGTAAGCGTACGATGGTACGAGTAAGTTTGTATGACTCTAATTACAAGTGTATGTGTAAGATTAGTTTGATGGTATGATTTTGACATGATGGTATGCGTGATTGTATGCGTATGAGCATGATTATGATATGCCTTTTTGCTACATGTTGAGTTGCATGAACGCATCTATGTATGGACTTACTGAGTTCACTATTTAGAACTCCCCTACTGGGTATATTCCTACTGAGTATGAAAATACTCATTACCTTATTTTTTAGCCTTGTGGTTCGGGAGGCTTTTGTAGGTTTGTGTTGGAGAGCTATTGGTGATGGATGCTCATTTCCACGGTGGATTGTTTCCCTTGGACTTAAGTATATGCTTGACTTACTATGAGTATTATTTTGTGTCACGATCTGATGTATTGGGTGAGATGAGAATTAAGATGTTTATGCTTTCTGGACTTTTAGTTTGGATTAGACTATGGATTGTTATGGGACTTGCACTCAAGGATGCCTGAGAGAGATTTGTATTTAAAGTCTATGATCATAGCAATTTATTCGTACAGTTGTTTTTGAGTAGCGCCTGAGGATGTTTGGTTTGGATGGGAAAAACTGATGTGTGATGTTTTAAATTATAAATATGTTTTCACATGTTTCGTATTCATCATTTTTCCCGATTTATAACAGTTATATTGCAAAACCTTTTCGTGAATTTTGAGGAAAATGCATGAAAAATCTCAAGTGTTTCACCCTCTCTCATCACCCTCTCTCTCCTCTCTCTCTTTCCTCCATTTCTTTATTTTATATTTTTTATTTAAAAATTAATAAAAAATAAAAAATAAAAATGTATTAGCGACGTATAGGCCTGTACATCGCTAATACTAAGGGTATTAGTGACGTATATGCTTATACATTGCTAATCCTCAAGGGTATTAGCGACATATATACATATATGTCACTAATACTCAAGGGTATTAGCGGCATATAAACCTATATGTCGCTAATACATTTTTATTTATTTATTTTTTAAATAAAAAATAAAATAAAAAAAATCCTCTCTCTCTACCCTCTCTCCCCCTCTCTTCCCCCTCTCTCTCTCCGCTCTCTCTCCCTTCTCTCTCTCCCCTCTCTCCTCTCTCTCCCTTCTCTCCCTACCCTCTCTCTCCTCTCTTTCTCTCTCCCTCCCTTCTCTCTCTCCTCTCTCTCTCCCTCCCTTCTTTCTCTCCCTCCCTCTCTCTCCCTTCTCTCTCTCTCCCCCTCTCTCTCCTCTCTCTCTCTCTCTCTCTCCCTTCTCTCTCTCCTCTCTCTCTCCCCTCTCCCTATCTCCTCTCTTTCCTCCCTCTCTATTTTATATTTTTTATTTAAAAATTAATGAAAAATAAAAAAATAAAAGGTATTAGCGACGTATATCCCTATACGTCGCTAATACATTTTTTTATTTATTTTTAAATAAAAAACAAATAAAATAAAAAAAAATTCTTCTCTCTACCCTCTCTCCCCTCCTTCCCTCCACCCTCTTCTCTCTCCCCCCTCTCTATTTTATATTTTTTATTTAAAAATTAATAAAAAAATAAAAAATAAAAATGTATTAGCAACGCATATGCCCTCTCTCCACCCTCTTCTCTCTCTCTACCCCCTCTCTCACTCCTCCCTCCTCTTCTCTCTACCCTCTCTCTCTCCTCTCTCTCTCCACCCTCTCTCGCCTCACTCTCTCTCCACCCTCTCTCACCTCACTCTCTCTCCACCCTCTCTCTCTCCTCCCTCTTTCTCCCCTCTCTCTCTCCTCCCTCTCTCTCCTCTCTTCACTCTCTCTCCATGCACTCTCTTCACTCTATCTTTTATTATAAATTATATTTTAAAATTAATAATAAAATTTAAGAAATAAAATATATTATATATAAATAGTGAAAGTTTAATCTATTATTAACACTAGTTTTATTAAAAATTTAATATTTATTTATTGTATATATAAATAGTAAATATTGAATAAAATATATTATATTTAGGAAGTTTATTATAATTTTTTTAATATTTATTTATTAAATAAAATTAATTAATAAAGCTATTAGTGACGCTTGTAAACAAGCATCGCTATTAAAAATAGTATTTGCGACGCATATTTAAAAGTGTCGCTAATAATTCAATTTTTTTTATTTTTAATTCATAACTATTATGGACACTTTTGTAAGCATCGCTAATAGTAACCCTATTAGCGACGCTTTTGAATAAGTGTCGCTATTGCGAACGCTATTAGCGACGCTTAAGACAAACATCGCTAATATATATATATATATATATATATATATATCTTTTAGCAACAGTTGTTGAAAGCATCGCAAATAGAGGAACTATTAGCGACACTTATAATAAAGTGTCGCTAATAAGATTAGTATTAGCGACGCTTTAAACGAAGCGTCTCTAATATATTACAATTAGCAACATATACGAAAATGCGTCGCTAATAGGTCATTTTTTTGTGTCGCTTTTTTATTTGTCGCAAATAGTTATTTTTAGCGATGCTTAGCTATGCGTCGCTAATACTACATTTTGTTGTAGCGAGCTGAGAGAGAGGATTTTATTTATTAAAAATAATATTATTTGTGACACTTACAAGGAAGCATTGCAAATAGTATCACTATTTTGGACGTTCCTAATAAACGTTGCAAAAGGATTGTTATTAGCGACCTAAGTCAAAAGCATTAAAAATATTTACAATCTGTGACGCTTTGCTAATAAATCCGGTAGCAATGCTATCATAAGCATAGCTAATATTTTTTATATTTATTTTTTTTAATGAAACATTTAAAAGTGTTTATAATATAGTTATTATATTTTTTAGAAGTGTTGCTAATAATTTACTATTTGCGTGCATTATAAAGTATCACAAATAAAATTGATATTAGCGATGCAAAGATACGTGTCACTAATAGTACTCTATTAGGGACACTTTTTCATATGCATCTCTAATTAGCATTTGTGACTGGACTTTATCGATATATTTAGCAACACTTAATAATCATTGGTGACACATTTATGCCTATTAGAGATGCTTAAAAATTATCGTTAATAGTCTTTTTCCTTGTAGTGAAGCTTTATGAATAGTTTGTGATAAGACCTCACACATATAATCACTTACAGTTGAAGGATAAAGTGGTGAAGAAAAAACACCTTGAGATTAGAACCTTAGTTTAATTCTTATTGTAGTGTTGCTTAGAAGATTGAAGATCATTCAAGCTAAAGAATTTACTCTGAAGATAAAAATCTTTGAAGAAAGAGAGGAGGCTAATCAAGAAGACTGTAATAAAACTTATTAAAAATCAAGAAAAACTTTGATTGAAGTTGGGCTAAGGAAGAAGAAGACATTTCTGGCATGCTGTTTTAGAATTTGTAAGTGTGATGCAAGTTTATATTGTACTCTATTGTTCTAGATAATTGTGTGGCTGGCACTTGGACAAATCCTAACTCAGTTGTAATGCATTTTCTGATATTACTAAGAGTATGAGTTTTTTGGCATGTTGTGTCTTTGAAATGATGATCATGGCCCAAGATTTATTTTAGCCAATTATTTGGATTAATTTTTTAGCAAGAAAAATGTGCTTACGCTTTTCTACACAGATATTTTGAAAAAATAAATTTAGGAAATACTAGCTTGTGACATTTCTAGTTATATAGTGTTGTCAAATGTAATGATGTGTATGACAAGAAGAGTTGTAATAAAGTACAAGATATCTTAATGACAGTGCTAAAAGAGTTGTTCTAACATGAAGATAGGTAGGCTAACAACACTTAGCATAACATATATGTTTCTACGTATAACCAGAATGCTTGTTAAAAATGGGGTTAGTTGCTTAGCAAAATTATGTTTGGATTCAATTATATTGAATGTAAAATCTTTTATGTTATTCAACTGGTGCATGGGAAACTAACATCATTGATGTTAACCCGATCCTACATTGATAAAAAACTAATTTTTATTTTTCATATAGAATTCTACTAGGATTAGCTCCAATGATTATTACATGTTTCTAGATTTTAGATTCTAGTGCACTTGGTTATGTTTATATATGAGGATGTATTAATTATTTTTAGGCAAGTGGTTTGGAGGCAATAATGGAGCTAAATGTGAAGCACAATACACAGTTTTGACCTGTTATATTTGCTTATGCTTAGCTAGTATCCTAACATATTAATTTAATATTATTATTTATAATAGTGGATTTGTATGTAATGATTATATCCAAAAATAGATCAACATTTTACTATTGCATATTGGAAAATATATTAAAAAACTAGGATGTGACATGTCCTAATCCCTAAGTCCTCTGCCTCCTAACGCTACTCCCCCACCCACATGCCGTTTCTGACTTCCCCTTTCCATTTATTGAATAATCAAATGATGCCTTTCAATTAAGATAAGTCTATTTAATGTTATTTGCTTCTCGTGTAAAATCAGTTCATATGATATATACTCTAATCTTATTCCTAAGTAGTTATTACAATATCACATCCATTACGAACAAAGACAAGGAGAAACAGTAACTTTCAGGGGAGTCGTACAAATGAAGAGGGGAACCGGAACAGTGATAGAGAGGAGTTCTTTAAGATGTATAAGAAAGGGGAGTCTGAAGGAGAAAAAGGTTACGTAGAAAGAAGAAATAAGATGGAAAGAAGTAGGGATGCCACTACGGTCAAGTATATATAGGAAAACCCAATTTTAAATTGAACCCGAATGACTTTAAGTTGGGTTTAAGTTTTAACTATCTAAAGAAACTTGTCTCGACTAAGGTTATAAATATTAAATTTTTATATATTTTTTTTGTGTTTTTATAATAACTCTTAAAATTTATTTAATGGATAAGCGATAACCTAATAATTGTTTTAAATATTATATTTTTTGAAGAAACTTTAAAATAATTTTTTTATTTTAAATGGGTCTAGTCGGGCTGGGTTTAAGTTTGACATATTTGAATTAGGTCAAGTTTGGGTTACTATGGGTTTTGGTTTGGAAATACTTGAACCTATAACATCACTAAAAAAAAAAAGGAATGAAGGGCATGTAAGAATAAAGGGTGCAAATGCAATGATATAAGTTTAATGACATGCATATTTTGAGGGGGCAGGTAGATGATAAAAAATCTCTGTTGATGAAAATTGCTTGGTCAAAATGTTCAAGACCCTGAGCATATATAAATGGATCTATAATGTAAAACTCGTGAAAAAATAATTGATATTAAAAAAAAATTTCTTTGCAAAGAAATAAAAAATATTTTTAAAAACATTAATACCTAGTGACTTTTATAAAGATAACCTTGACAATGATCAAATTATCATGTTCCGAGGCCTTATCTAAAATGCACTCCACAACTCAAGAACAGTTTTAAAAATGACAGATTAAAGTTTCTTTTTGTCTTTTCGGTAGATTAAAGTTTTTCCAAAAAATGACAGATTAAAAAACTTAATTTTAGCATTAAGTTATTTTAAAATTAGTAAAACCCATACAAGTAAACTCATAAATTTAGTCAAATCTAAACAAGTAAACTGGGTCTTCTCTTTCTTCGGCTTGTATCTTTATTCTTTATTTTTTGGGTACAATTCTTATGGCTTGTATCATTAAGTTGGAATTGTTCAAACCTGCAAGTAGCACTGCAGCTGCTCCTGCCATGGGAACATGAGCACATGAGCCTACTGACTCCTGCCCCCCTCTAGCCGTTTCAGGCAAATTGGATTAATGTAGCCAAAAGCTGGTATCTTCAGCATGCCCAGAAGCACCTATCCTTACAAAGCCGAATCTTGGCTGCGGGTCCCCACATCGTGTTGAAGTGACTCGTGGTTTGATCATTTCTTCCTCATCAGCCATTTTGCCATTGATTTTAGTGTTCTGATAATTACCGGCGATGGCATTTTGGTTTCCGACCGTCGTGGAGGGGGACAGAAGCTGCGGCTGCTGACCCCTTAACAGTCACCACGTGATGAGGCTTTTCTTGCTTGGTAACATCTGACGAGTTGCCGATAGCTATCGAGGATGGGGACGCTTTTTTTTTTTTTTCTCGTTCTTTGGTCGCACTTCACAACGGCGTATGAACGGTCATTTTTGGAACGAGGGAATAAATAATAAAATTTGACCTAATTCGATTTTAATAAGTCAGGGTTTGATTTTTAAAAATTGACCTGAAGGTTGAATTTTAAATAATCTAATTTGACCTAACCCAAATATATTAATAAATATAAAATTTAAATTTTTTATATATTTTTTAAAAATAAAAAATATTCTTTTATTTTATTTGGGTCAAACGGGTCAGGTCAAGTTCGAGTTATAGTTTTGTTAAGTGATATTAGGTTCGGGTTTATCAAAACCAGACCCGAACTTGACCGAGTAGCATCACTACCCCTTTTTATGATGACGGTGCAAAAGAGAGCACATATAAAAACCTACCAAATATCATGCCTATTAATGTATGCACCATTTATTCTAGGCTTGTATGCCCCCTGCCATCCCTCAGAAAGGGCATTGTTCGGTGGGTGTATAATACAAATTTAAAATCTTCCTAAGAATGGATGCCACTAAATCAAATTTGCTACTTGAGAAGTCAAGGCCCTTTTACTCAGTAACTAATGCACAATGACTTAGTAACTATTGCACAATGAGAAGGAGAACAAGGGTGTGGTCCATGTAGAGGAAGAACCATGGAAGGAAAGAATAATTACAGTTAGAAAATTTGTTTGTAATGATGGAATAGTTGGAAAGCACCTAGGTGCTTCTCAACTAACATATTGTGATTTGTTGAAATTAGTTTTTTGCCCCCTGCTAGCAGAATTGCGCTGCTTATATGGGGCAGCGAATCATGATCTACTGATATAAGGGGCAGTGGATTTTTGCCGCACTACTACTATGGCCGTGCGATAAAAAAACACCTGGTGCATATCAACAACACTTCTAATAAATAAGAATTTGCTTGTATTATACAAATGTTGACATATAAAAAAAATTAAAAATTCAAATGCAAAGACTTCGGAGCTTGACTAGCTCTGGATGAAACCAAATTTTCAAAATGGACAAAATCCAAAAGAAAAAAAAATTCTAATGCTACACAGGTAGGAATGTGATAAACAAAAATCAAAATTCAAAGACTAAAATTTCAGAGTTTGACTAGCTCTGAATGAGACCAAATCTTCAAAATAAACAAAGCAAAATCTAATCCTACACGCATAGGAATGGACTAAGGCTTTTAACAAAAAAATTATTATATAAGGACCTAATGACATTTGTTTACACTCAAAATTAAATGGCTAAGAGAGGCTTAGGAAACCTCACGTAGCCACATCAAAATAAAAAAAATCCAAATTACAAAAGACTATGTGAAACCCCAAAAATTTTACAACAAAATAGCCATAAAACAGAAATAAATAAAAGGTTAGGTGAGACTCGTGGGTCCCATGTTAAGTCTTGTTTTGTAAAAAAATAATGTGTTCTACCATAAAAAGACTAAAATGGTTGGAACACACAAAAAAAAATATAAAGAAAGTGATAAAGTGGGGGTGGGGGATACTGGGATTTCTCCTATTACTTTCAAAATTACCTTCACCACATTCCCACTTCCTATGAACTGTCCCCCACAACTCATCCCACTATCTCATGCCTCACATCCCACTAACTCACTCTCCACTTCCCATGAATTACTCTTCTAACTCACCACCACTACTTGCTTAAACTGTACAAATTCAATGCTATAAATACCCCTTTGTTTTCATAAAGAGGGGCTTTTGACTTTCAAGTCTATGGAACCTCAAAAAGGAAATATAGAAGTTCATCACACACCAAAAGACGACCAAATCCTAAAAAGCCTTGACCTTCAAAAAGTCGAAGAAGATCGAGGGATTGAAAGATAAACAGAAACACTCAAGAAGGAAGAAGAATTCGTACGATGGAGTTCTCATCTTTAAGAAGAAGTTTCTTTTTTTTTTTCTTTTTAAACTTGAAAGTTATAGCCACTTCTCATGACAATTCTCTTTTCTTATTTTAATAAAATTTTAGTTGTTTTTTCTATTTTAGCAACTAATCGAAGGGTTTCGAAAATTGATTAATCACTACTGCTCACGCTAAATTGTAAAGAGTAGTTTTAATTAATCAAGAGAAGTCGTCCCACATAAAAAAAAAATTCTTTTCTATCTCTTGTAAGGAAGAATCATCTGATCTATTCTCTTGTCTTGCGATTAAGGAGCTACTAAAATCCCCCAACAGATTTCTAGCACACCCAATAAGATCTTCTCCTCCTTCCATCTCTTTGGCAAAATTGAAAGTTACTGAAAATTTCAAGCTTGTCATTAATTTTGGTGAGGCTAAATTTCAAGCTTTCTTGGCAAAACAGAAACATGAAGAAAAAATAGTGATTCCAATGGACACGAACATGGATGTTACATGCAGTTCTAAGAAAAAGACTAAAGTGAATGTTTCATTGCCTAAGATCACTTACTCCCCTCACTTTGCTTATGACAAAGTTTTGAGTGGTGTCAGTGTATTCTCAAGGCTAAGGCGCAATACTCTTGAAGACTTTGTTAACCAAACTCATGAGGAGCCTAAGACCACTCACTCCCCTCACTTTGTATATGACAAAATTTTGAGCGGTGACAGTGTGTTTTCAAGGCTAAGGCACAATGCTCTTGAAGACTTTGTGAACCAAGCTCATGTGGAGCCTAAGACCACTCACTCCCCTCACTTTGCTTATGGCAAAGTATTGAGCGGTGACAATGTGTTTTTAATGCTAAGTTACAATACTCATGGAGACCTATTCAACCAAGTTCATCTGAAGCCTATGACCACTTACTCCCCTCACTTTGCTTTTGGCAAAAGATCGAGTAGTGAAAGTATGTTCTCAAGGCTAGGGAACAAAATTTTGAGTGGAAAGTAAAAAAAACCTCTAAATGTTTCAAGACGTACGAAGAAGACAAAAACCATAGTTGAAGGGGCTAAAAGAAATATGAATAATAACCTCATTGATGTTTGTATATGAGATCCATCAGGTTGTTTTCCAACCTCTTTCAAAAAGTTACGATAAAATAATCAGTTTAAGCTATTGGAGGAATTAAATGGGGAAATAACAACAAATTTGTTCTTAAGACCTCAAAAATCCAAAAAGAAAAATGAACCCATGA
Source organism: Saururus chinensis (assembly GCA_035235625.1). Taxonomy (NCBI): domain Eukaryota; kingdom Viridiplantae; phylum Streptophyta; class Magnoliopsida; order Piperales; family Saururaceae; genus Saururus; species Saururus chinensis. The sequence goes on along the minus strand of CP141145.1, from coordinate 16,357,247 downwards.
TTGTGACATTCCCCATACATGGAGAATTTTTTCAGCATAGAAAGAACAAAATGTCATCTGCTTTCAAGGCAAAGTTAATGAAAATTTCTTGCGTGATGGTAGAAACTCCAAAGGACAAAAATATTGGACAAAAATAAAACCACATGTCGAAAAGACATGTTGCTGACCATGAGTTACTCAAAATGAAAAAATGAAGTTTCACAAAAATAGTTATCCTACTTTGGGTGATAATCCAAATCCCAAGGAGTAGAGGCCCATAAAAAAAGAGGATAAAAAAGTATGAGATGGAGAAACCCTTTCCTGAAAAGGGAAGATGCTGATTTCAATCACCATGATTTTTTTTTTAAAAAATAACTCAACAAAGTATATTACTCTCATGCTATACATGTGGCGGTGGTAGGATGGTACCATTCTTCTAGGAAAAGAAGGATTATCTGGGGACTGACTTTGGAAAACCATACTTATGAAGAAGGAGGTTATCCAAGTTCACTCCCTTTTCTACCATTGACAAATCAAAGTTCTATTTGATATGAGAAAATTTTAAGAATGATATCATTGACAACTCTTCACAACATGAAGAAAATGGGCACCTGACTCTTAGGAAAGGTAGGATACAAAATAGCCCTAAGATGCTATCTTCTCCTAGTGAGTGATTCTTCAATAGAATTTACCCCAAAAAGGAGAAGAACTTTTACAAAATTAAGTCCAATGACTAGTGATAGTTTGAAAAAATTATCTTTAGATGATGAAATTGAGAATTTGAACTTAAGTTCTCCAAAAATCTTGAAAACAACCCAAAGGTGGAGGCTTAAGGAGAATGAGCCTCATGTTGCAATTGTAAATATGGTTAGCTCAAAAAGTGAAAAAGAGCAAACTATGAAAGCAACTCAATACTATACAAAAAGTAAAAATAAATTTTCTTTGAAAGATGGGGGTATATGGACTTCTTTAGGGTTTCTTAAATTCACTTTTGCAACAAGTGAATTCCCTTTAATTACTCTTATGGAGAAGATGATGATGATGAAGAGGAGGTTCAAGTGGAGGATAGTTTTACATCTTCTAACACTATTCCTGTAACTTTATCTTCTGTAGAATCTAGAAAAGTTAAGAGCACATACGACAATAGGAGAAAAAGACGATACAGAGATAGGGCAAGTCCCTACTCGTTTCATTAAATTTATGGCAGATCAAGAAAAGCAAATAGAAGAATTGAAAGTCATGATTGGAGCATTAACTACAAGAGCTCAAGTCAATAACAAGTCACTTCTAATTATCAAGATGACTTCTATGAAGTTAATTTTCATGAAAATTATGAAATGGATAAGGAAAACCCTTAAGCACTTGTATTAAGAAAATAGATGAAAGAAACTCTTCAACACATTCAAAAAGAGTCCAAGTTGAGAAAAACGGGAGTAAATTCCTCTTACTCAACTTGGATGGATAAGATACATTTCCCACCTAAATTTGAACAGCTCAACTTACAAACCTATAATGGTTAAGCTTCTCCAAAGCAACATCTTTACCACTTCAAAGCTTTAACTAGAAACCTTGTTGGCAATGATGTTGTATTGATTAGACTATTTATTAGCACTTTAAAGGGTACATTCGACTAGTATATGACTTTGCTAAAAGAATCAGTACAAACATGGGCAGACTTAGAGGCTAAATTCTTGAGTCACTTCTTTGATGAAGAAGCAACTACTTCTATGACCCAACTTTATTCGATAAAGAAGGGGCTAAAAGAGACAGTACGTGACTTCATAAAAAGATGGAGGGCTCTTGCACTAAAGTGTCTAGATGGAACAACTCAGAAAAATCTTATTGAAATATATTATTTGAATATTCGTGTAAAGATTCAATCAAAGATGAGATCTATAAAGCTAAAAACTTTTAATGATCTCATGAAAAGTGCTATTGAGGCAGAGCGTCTAGTATTTAAACGTGAAGTTAAAAAATGCGGTAAAAAAAAAGAGTATGTTAAACCCGCTAAGAAAAAAGAGGCATTTTTCGTTCAAACTTCTAAAGCAACATCTCAAAAAAAAAAGACAAGATGGCTGAGATAAAGAAGAGAACATTAAAAGAAAGAATAGATAGAGAATATTCTTTTGATGTAAATGAAACTAAAAACTTCTTTCATGAGTTGATGAAGAAAGAGAAGATCAAGCTTCTAGAGTGTAAGCGACCTAATGAAGAAAAACAAACAAATGATCCTTCATTTTGTTTATTCCATCTTATCCTGGGCCATAACATCAAACAGTGCTATATTTTCAAAGATCAAGTTTAATCTCTTATCAATGAGGGAGTTATTAACTCGAGAAGAGAAGAAAATTTCTGCAAACTTTTTGTCGGTCCCATTTGGGGCTTTTGACCTAATTTCATTGAATATCCCTCAAGAAGAAGAGGATGTTGAGTTTAAATATGCAGAAGTTTATTTAGAAAACTACAAGTCACCTACCCCTCTTCAAATATCAAATGACACCTTCATATGGGTGCATCTAGATCTTTTGAAAAATAAAAGTTGGAAAATTATTAAGAAGTCTCGCACTCCCAAAGTATATGATATCACTTAAATGAGAGCATTCCTTCCCCCATCTAAGTTACGTGGAGTAACTAAGTTAAAAAAAAAAAGAAAAAAAAGGCTAAAAGGAAGAGTGAAGTCTTGCCGGTAGAGTTACTTGAACAAAAGCCAAGAGTTTCATGTACTTTGGCAAAATTTATGCCACTTGAACCTTGGGACATGGTAACAGAAGAAAAAGAAGAAAGAAAGTGTTTTGAAGCCAAAATTCTAGACATGGTAATAAAAATACCCTCTCGCTTACCTCAGCCTCCCAGGGTGACTTTTTTTACGGAAAAAAATTTATTATTAAGAAGAAATACTAGATTGAGATCTAGAGGGGCTAAATCTCATATTAAATCTTTCAGAAATTAAGTTATGACCTCAAAAACTCAAATTAAGGTATCTAATGTTTAACCTTAAATTTTATAAAATTACGAAGAACATTGGGTTGAGTATATGGGATGAAAAGAGGTACATGATAAGACTCCCTAAAGTCTCTCTATGGGTAAGTGATGAAAAAATTATTCCTAGTAGATGGGGAAGTGATGATGAATCAATGATTACTCATTTGAAGAAAAAAGACAAAGACAATGAGAAGACATTCATATATAACATGATTTGTCTTCATAATAAGTTTACTCTAACAATTAAAGATGAATACTTAGTTAAAGACTTTTGCAACATGACTAAGTTAATGAAAGAAGAAGTTGTTGGTGAAACTTATGATAGTTCTGCATCTGATTTCGAGGGAAACATAGAGCAAATCTACAACACTGAATAATCAAATCATGGAACAAGGTTAGGGCAAGATTATCACAAAGATTATTCTGACTATTGGAAGGAACAAAAAATAAAACAACAAAAAATTGTCTGATTTTAAGAGCCAGTTAAAAGAAGTTCACCTCTTCTAGATATAAGTGAGCCTTTAAATTATGACTTGATTGCTAAATTAACAAATGTGCCTGCTAGGTTGACTATATATGACTTACTTCGATTGTCTCCAGATATTAGAAAGACGATTGTCAATGTGCTAATGGAAGTTTAAAAAAAGTTAAGGGAATGATCCACCTAAAATGTCGAATTTGAAGTTTAAAATCTGAAGTGACGTGTTATGTGATTAGCAATCAAACTTCATATAGTCTTTTGTTAGGCCGAACTTGGATACATGAAAACTCGGTGATCTCCTCAACACTTCACCAGTGCTTCAAGTATATTGGAGATGACAGAAAAATTCACCGAGTCTTTGCCGACAATAAACCGTTCAAGGGTGTTGAAGCCTACTTTACTGACTCTACAATATATGAAGATGATGATATTGTGGATTCTAAAGAATCAAAAGAAATAGAGCCACAATAAAGCAATGTAAGGTTTGCAAATGCTAAAGAAAAATACATTGTACATATAAATAAAAAGTCATATAAAAAATATGTTGTAAATGATGTAAAGAAAATGACTTCTAAAGATGATGTATCTCGTGTTTGCATGAATAAAAATTTATTTTTGAGGTATATTCCATCTTTTAAAACTTAAAAAAAAGATAATCTTTTGAAATTGACAAATTATTTTGAGTTGCCTTTGTCTCATTTGTATGTCTTTTCATATATAAAAAATCCTGAAGGATCTACTTTCCTTGTACTAAAAAATAATAATTATAAAAAAATTATATTTTATCAAGCTTCCACTCTTATCAGCTTTTAAGAGAAGAATCAGACTCAAAAAAAGATAAAGTTGAATTAGAAAACTATAATTCAATATCAAAAGACATTATGAAAAATATGGGTTACAACTTTGATTCTCTAAGTTGTCTTAACAATGGTATGGGGAAAAAAACCTCATTACAACCATCTCTAATGACAAAACGAAAACATCTTTCTTATATCGACTTATCTCAACAAAATGAAAGTGCCAATATATTATGCAAAACTTCAAGTTGGGATTCAGAAGTAGATACTTGTGATTTCTTTGAATCACTTGAAATATCTAGTCTTGATACAAAATTTGTAAATATGGTCTCAATAGAAAGCTTTGAAGACAATGAGATTAATGAAGCTGGTGACATTAAGGAAGTGCAAGAATATGAAGTTAAGGAAGAAGTAAAAATTATTACTCCTACCAAAGATGAGGTAAAAGAAATAAATTTGGGTACAGAGGAACACCTATTACCCATATTCCTCAGCACTGGTAGAGGCAGAATCCTTGATAAGTCTATTCAAGGAATTTAAAGATGTATTTGTTTAAAATTATACTGAAATGTCAGGATTAAGTCCAAAAATTGCCGTTTATCATTTGAACATCAGGTTTGAAGTAAAACTTGTAAAACAAACACAAAGAAGGTTTAAGCCTTCAATAATACAAAAAATTGAAAAAGAAGTTCAAAAGCTAAAGAAAGTTAGTTTCATTAGGGAAGAACAACACCCTGATGGTCTTATCAAATACAAAATTCAAAATTGGTTAATTCTGAGAAATCTCCTAATGCAATATTTGCTAAACATATAAATAAAATAAGAATCAAAATCATATCTAATTAGTTCGCGAAGCCACCTAGAAGCAGCTAAAAAATTAATTGGCTACTCAAAAGATAACTAAAAAAATGTAATCATGCAATTTAAACGTGGGATACAACAATATTCACTGTATATATTACCATTATAACCATTTAAAAAGCCAATAACAAATGAAAAATATAACCAAAAACTCCAAACCGAAATTATGCACGAAGATGGGGAATGACACCAAATGCATACGAAGCCCTAATAGCTTCTCAACCAACAGAGATCATATGGGTCTCACATGTAAGCAAAATATATTATTCCTCCCTAATGAGCGGGTAGGAACTAACATCGGTGCTATAAAAGCCATCATCCACAACCCCATAAACATTGCCATCCTCTCTTCATCCCATTTCAAAACTTTCCTAATGTACTTGAACACCTCGTCAACAGTAGCACATTCCTGAGCCTTTGTTTGCCACACAAATAGCTTCCTATCACTTATAGAAGAATAAAGATCTTTGAATTTCACAGCCACATGATAATACGCCTAGCCACATAATAATATGCCTAGTGAGCCAACAACTGATTACTGTGGTGGGGCTTTACTGGGGTAAAATCTTCAAACCACTCACAAATCTTAAAGGGACTCTGTTGATCCTTTCTTCAAAGGCATCATACTTGTTTAGAAGAAGAACAAAAGGAACATCCCTGAACGATGGGTGTGTTACAACACTTTCAAAGAGATCTATGCTAATCAACATCTTGTTTTGTAAGGAACCTGTTCCTTGGGATAACACTTGATCATAGTCGCTGAGAGAAACACAAAATATAATAGCCCTAACATCTTCAATCGTTTCCAGCCATTTGCAACCTCCAGTCAAACCTTTGAACTTACATGAATTAATTGATATACGTGAGGAGGATTCACTAAAAGTAAGTAAAAGATCATTTCAAAGTGATTATTTGAAACAAATACGGAATATCTATTTACTTTGTCAGTGCAGGTAGGCAGTCAATTTTTTCAGGATAAGTATCAAACCTTGGGCTCCTATCATCCAGCAAGAACTCAATGAAAGCCAAACCATTGCATTGGGTAACACCTTCCGCATATGATGTCTTTTTCAGATGGTTCATACTCATTGCTTGATATCTCAATCGCCTAAAAGCAAAGCATTTAAGGGACACAAGAAATCAAATATTGTATAAGATGATGGCCCACAATGTGCATTAGTTTTGAAACTACGTTGGACATGCTTAAACAAGCTTGATCATAAATATTGCCATGTAAAACACTAACACAAACAATGCATGCCCAATCTAGAAAATAGTTTGCAACATCAGGAAGGAAATGCAATTCATCTTTTCTCTTGTATGTTTCCTGAATTGTTGAGTCCTTCCAAAACTTCAACAACAGGTGCATACTCACGTGTTGCTGCAGGGAAAAATGCATCCAAGTCTCCCATATCCATGACTTCCAACAACCAATCAGAGAAATGCTTTAACCTTTGGTTTACAGAATAAATGCATTGCTCAGCATCCTCCGCATCCCCTTCCAAACTCCTCTTAGTTATATCCCTACCTACATGCCAAATGATCCAAATTCAATACCCAACTAATAAACAAATTCTAAATGGAGGTTATACTATCATGAACGCGTGGTAGCCCTAAGATATGGGTTCCAGGAAATTAGGTAAGATGTGTCCATTCAACTGGAAAAAAAACATCTTTAAAAGACTGGAAATTAATAGTACAAAGGAATCGAAATACAAGAGTACCAAAAATACATGGATGACCTGGCCTAGAATCTCCAGTAAAAGTCCTTGCACGCCAAAGCCTCCTCTTCAAAGCGTTCTCGTCCTTCAAGCAAGATACTGAGATATTTGTACATGGTACTTTGTATCATGAGCTTAATACTTTGCAACTCTTCTGCAGTGAATTTGGTCCCATACAAAAATTTCACCTGTTTACATAGCCACAAGAGTCCATGCTTGTAGTTACTTATAAATATAAAATGTGCAATTATCTTCCTCCAATAGAAATAAAGAAAATAGAATTAGACTTGAAATTTGAAACAAATTTGGAAAAAAAGGAATTATTTGTTTTAACAGTCAGCACAAACATGGATGCAAAAGGATACCCGCTTGAAGATAGTGCTTGTCTGAGAGCCTTCAGGTCCAAGTAACAAAAGTTGTTGAATTCTTCCCTGTTCCAAATATTCTGGAACAGATCTACTTGAGTAGGTAATTGTGTCTTCTTTTGATATTTGAAAGCTTCCAGGTCCAACAGGTACAGGCAAAGAGAATAACAAACAAACGAAACGAGTTGAGACCTGCCTAGAAATAACATACCAAAAGTTGCTCAACAAATCCATGCATAACCCTCAAGACTAATTTCCTCAATTGCACTAATCATAAAAGATGTGGCAACAAGTTACCTCTCCCCAAATATTTCTCTTTATATTATTTTGACCTTCTTCCTCGTATGACCCATCATCATACACCCAAAAATGTGTCTCCCAAAGACATTGAACGTTAGCCAACTATATTGACAATAACACCTCAAAATCTTGAGGCTGCAAATGCACTAAAAAGCAAATACAAAATTTAAAACTGGAACCTCTGTATAGAACCAAAATCTATGATTTATCAACACTTTGCCTAAAGTCTTGTATAACTGCTGTGGTGTATCATATAAAATGACTGTAGAAGATGCACTAAAGAATGACTCAAAATGATGGAGGACCACATACGGCATAGACATAGTCAGGTAAAAAACACAAAGCACCCCCAATGAGTCTCCATAAATATAAATGTTATCTGAAGAATAAATTTTTAAAAATATATTTAATCTATAACAATAATAAAAAGTCGCAAAAAAAACACAAGTCAATTACTATCATCGCTAACACATGCACCATGCATGCCAATACCACAACACTGCTAGATGTTGATCGTCCGAGACTTAACTATGTCCAAGCATACTTAAGCCAAAGTTGTAAGTTCTTTTCTAATTTAAAACTAATCCAGAAAAAAACAGTATATATAACAACAATGGCCAATATAGAGGAGGGAGAAAGATAGAGGAGGGAGTGTTATGAACCCTCGAAATCAGAGTTATGGGAGAATGAGGGACAAAGTGTGAGAGGTTCTCCCACTAGTTCGAGTTGAACTAGGGAAGGGACGAAAGGCAGAGAGGGAGAGAAACGTTGGGGAGAGAGAAGGAGATTAGGGCTAACTGATTTTCATAATCTCAATCAAGGTGCTAAGCCTATTACATAACTCAGCCCGTAATGGTCCTGTTTATTTTCCTAACTAGCCTTATGGGCTTATAACAGGAATTAAGCAAAAGACCTAATAGCCTTATGGGCTTACAAGAAACTAAAGAAACTACTAATAGACTAAGGAAATAACGATTCATAACAATCCACCACGCTCCGCTATCGCCTTGACCTCAAGGTGAAAAATCTAGGAAACGGGCAAAGAAGTCATCCTTTGACATCCATGAAGTCTCATCCAAGGAACAACCATGCCAAGCAACCTGAATCTCAAACACAAGCCGACCAGAGCGACGAATGCGATGAGTGTCAATGATAGAAGAAGGAACAGACAACGGAACTTCAGGAAGTATAAGCGGGGGTGGTGGACTCTGCAAAACTCGTGAAGGATCACCCAGAGAGCGGCGGAGGCGCGAAACATGAAAGACAGGATGAACCTGAGAGTCTGCTGAAAACTGGAGACGGTATGCAACAGCTCCCACACGCTCAACAATAGAGTAGGGACCATGAAATCAATGAGCTAACTTGGCACTCATAGGCTGAAATAAGGAGGATTGCCTCTGAGGCATGAAGCTGACATAAACCAAATCGCCTATATGAAATTCCCGATCTGTACGATGACCATCATACACTTGCTTCATCCGGTTTTGAGCGGTCTGCAAATTGTGCTTGAGCTAACGCAGTAACTCATCACGAGTCTAAAAAAGATGGTCAACCTCCCCTACTGCATCTCGGTGGGGAACATAAGCTAGGATAGTAGGTGGATCTTGACCATGCACCACTCCAAAGGGGGTAAATCCTGCAGCTGTATGAAAAGCTGTATTATAAGAATACTCTGCCCAAGGCAAAAAATGAAGCCATTTGTGGGGGTTGTCGCCAACAAAACAACGAAGATATTGCTCAAGGCATATGTTGACCACCTCTGTCTGAGGGTGGTAAGCCTTACTCATGTGCAAGGTGGTTCCCTGTAGTGCAAAGAATTCTCGCCAAAAGTGGGAAATAAAAATGCAGTCACGGTCCGAGATAATGATGCACGGCATACCATGAAGTTTGGCCACATCACGAACATAGATAGTAGCCATATCCTTAGCTGTGAAGGGATGGCCTAGAGGGCTGAAATGAACATATTTAGACAACCAATCCACCACAACCATAATAACGGATTTCCCTTAACCCAATGGCAGAGCTTCAATGAAATCCATAAAAACGTCCTCCCATATGCGCTCAGGAATAGGTAGGGGTTGGAGTAACCCACGGGAGCCGTTGTAGAAGCCTTGGCACACTGGCAAACATGGCAAGATGCAACATAATCATGAACTGCACGGCGGATACCCTGCCACAAAAAACTCCGAGTCACCCGTTTGTAGGTATGAAATGAGCCTTCATGTCCAGCAAATGGAGAATCATGGAAATGAGAGAGTATGGCAGTGCGGAGTTGAGTATCATTTGGAACTTATAGATGATTCTTCCAAAATATCAAGTCACCCTGCAAAACAAAAGAGGGCATACAGGAAGGGTCAGCTCGCAAGCGATCGAGGAAGGCCAATCCTGAGAATACGCCTAACAGAGTTGGTCCAGAAAGGGAAAGACCGGTCCAGATAAAGTCATATCCTAAGCTTTGGCAAATTGCCGGGAGAGAGCATCAACCACCACATTGCCACAATCCTTTTTATAAGCTAACTCACAATCATACCCCAAAAGTTTAGAAATCCAACGTTGTTGGGCCGGAGTAGAGATGCGTTGCTCCAACATATGCTTCAGCGGCTTATGATCAGTGCGGATAATACAATGCCGACCAAATAAATAAGGGCGCTACTTAGTAACTGCATGAACAGTCGCTAACATCTCTTGCTCATAAGTAGACAATAAAAGGGAACACCCACATAGTGCTTTGCTAAAGAAGGCAATGGGGCGGCCATATTGTAAGAGCACGGCCCCCAATTCGGACTTAGATGCATCTGTCTCAACAACAAAAGACTGATTAAAATCCGGTAATGCGAGAACCGAAGCAATCGACATGGCCGCTTTAAGAGTATCAAAAGCAGCTTGAGCCTCAGAAGACAACTGAAAGGAACCCTTTTTTAGTAGAGCTGTGAGTGGGGCGGCAATGATCCCATATTGTGAAATAAAACGACGATAATAGCCAGTGAGACCCAAGAATCCCTGTAAGGCCTTAGGAGATGTCGGAATGGGCCACTCCATCATAGCAGCCACCTTAGCCGGATCAGTATAAACTCCCTCGCCTGTAATAAGATGCCCCAAATAATCCACCTGAGTAGTGCCAAAAACACATTTGGACCTCTTAGGGAAGAGGGAATGCTGCTCCAAAAGGGCAAAGACACAACGGAGATGGGTTAAGTGGGTCTCCCATGTAGGACTGTAGACCAAGATATCGTAAAAAAAAACCAATACAAACCGGTGCAAGTAAGGGAGAAACACCTCGTTCACAAGACTCTGAAAAGTAGAAAGAGCATTAGTGAGGCCGAAGGGCATAACCAAAAATTCAAAGTGTCCATCATGAGTACGGACGACCGCCGGATGCATTCTAATCTGATGAAAACCAAAACGCAAATCTAGCTTAGAAAAATAGTGTGAGCCACCCAATTCATCGAAGAGTTCTTCAATGATGGGGATGGGAAATTTATCCTTGAGTGTCATAGCATTAAGCGCCTGATAATCTACATAAAACCGCCAAGACCCATCTTTTTTTGAACCAGCAAAATAGGGGAGGAATAGGAACTCATGCTAGTGCGAATGATGCCTGCATCCAACATTTTAGAGACCAATTTCTCAATTTCATTCTTTTGGATTTGGGGGTATCTGTAAGGTTGAACATTCGCCGGGGAGGCATCAGACCGAACTAGGATACGGTGGTTGTGGGACTTGATAGGTGGCAATCCTGTTGGCTCAGCAAAGAGTGCAGAGTAGTCTGCCAAGAGAGCAGCTAGGTCCGCAGGGACCGCGGATGAATTTGTGGAGTGCTATACCAAGAACTAAAGTAAGAAGCCCTGATGAGTGCAACGAAAAAATGATATTAGGTCCTGGGTAGAGTGGAGTGTGCTTAGAGTAGACCCTTGAAGGCGCACCCATTGGCCTCCCAGACAAAACTCCATGATCATTTGGAGAAAGTTCTATGTGACATCCCCTAATTATTGTAACCACTGAACGCCCAGTACAATGTCAGCTCCCTTTGTAGGTAATAAGTAAAGGTCTAGAACAAAATTATGGCCCTGAATGAATAACTCAGCTCACGGACAAACGCCTGTGCTACGAAGGTGCTTCCCATCTCCTATCAATACATTAAAAGGAGTGGAATCTGAAACATGGCAACCTAAATGCTGTGCAACCCGGTCATTAATAAAATTGTGTACTACCGCTGTCAATAAGCACTACCACCCAATGTTTTAAAACCCGGCCTAGACCCCGACCCGGATTAGTGGCTGGGCTGGGTCAACCCGGTTGAACTGTGGGTCGACCTGGGTGATGACATCATCATAAAAAAAAAATGCAAGAGTTTCCCCATAACACTAAAAAAAATTTAGTTAAACTTGCTTCAAAATCTTATTTAAACCTATTTAACTATTCAAAATATTGTTCATTCTAACCACATCTAAACCTACACTATTCATTCAAACTCATACTTCTATCATAATTAGAAACATAAACAAACATTCATAGTTTCAAATCTTAAAAAATCATCTACTTTTTACTTCTAAGTCCATTAGTCCAAATTAAAGAACAATTCATCGTCCACTCCAAATTCCACCAAACATATAGATTACTCAAATCACATCAAATTCCTTTAAATGAAAAGATCACTTGGTCCGGGTCTTAATGATGTGTGCATGAACAGCACGAGTTTGTGGTAATGATGTTTTCTTATGCAGTTTTGTAACAGGGGAACATAGAAGGCTGACTCCACTTTGAAGCCTTCTCTGATGGAGTTGGGTTCCTCTTGGTAATCTAAATACTGGGAATCTGAGCTTCTGCCGGTCTCTGATATGCAGTGCTCGAATTCTGATGCCAAAAGTTTAATAATAGGAAGTAGAAATAGAATGAGTTCTTTTCCTGACTCCAATAATTGAGTAATGAAATGGCGAAACAGAGCAACAAGACCCAATCAGGAAAAGATAAAAGGCATGCATACTTCTCTAGAAGTTAAATATTTTGCAATGAATAAGAGAACTGATCATATCACCAAGGCAAACAAGTGCAATGAGGTAAATTTCAACCCGTCAAAGGAGAAAGCACCAAAAGTGCATGATATATACAAAATTTGAAACAATCCTAATCAACTATTCATAACATAACAAACATTCAAAAAATTCCGTGTCTGAACTGGTGGTGTTTGTAAAGAGAAACCCAAACTTCTTTGCAGAACTAAGCCCACCCCAGAATTTGAAGCAAAGAGAAACAAATGATCTACATGCAGTGAATTATCAGCACTGAATCGATGGTAGACCATGTCTTAATATGGAGAATAGATGACTCTTACCTTGTCTATGTGCAGAGAATGTGCGGGCAACTTTCTGAAATCAGGCTCCAGCTTGAGTGTGCTGCTAACTGCAACAGAAGGCAGAGACGCCATGGAAGAAGAAAGATCACAGTACTAATTCCATTGTTCCTAGCTTCATTGCCTTTTCTTCAATTGTTTCTTTCTTTTTTCGTACAGTTCTTCAATTGTTTCAAAATGGTGTGTACGTTATCTTGTATCGTCCTGAGGGAAGAAAGGGGCCGGCGCCACAAGTATGTGATTTGGGTCTTGACAGACAATCTGAGTCGGATAGGATGGATCTCTTTGGCTAGAGCTGAAATCACTTTTAGGGAAATTCATTTGCCTGAAATCCAAATTCTGTTTGGAATCTTTTCGACGGAGAGAGATCTTCGCCAGAGAGGGATTTTAGCTGGAGAGGAAGCCGCCGGCCCAAATCGCCCAAATTTCCCTGCCGGCCGCGACTGTGAGATTCAATCGGCAGTGGAATCGCGCTATGGACGGAATGCAGATGAAATCACCGGACGGCCGGAGAATCGGAGATCGCCTCTATCAGTGGCGGCGATGCCCAAATTTCTCCGCCGGCCGCCGAGCTCCAGATCGCCAGTCGCCACTGTGCACAACGCGAATGGAAGATGAACACTAAACCCAGTTTCCAGTTCGCCCGACTCCGCGACTCGCCCCAAATTCGTTTTGTTTTTTTTACAAAAAACCGGACCGGAACGCCAGGTTTGCGGTTTAACCGGCCGGGTTAAACCAACCTAGATTTTTACTTGAACCGGCCTATATTTTATACCAGGTCCGGTTGAACCTAGTTGGACTGGCCAGTCCGGTCCTGTTATTAAAACACTGCTACCACCTGTTTCCAGTTAATAAAGCCCCGGACACGCATAGTCTGCGGAGTATAAGTACAGGAAAAAGCACGTAAATAAATCTCTGGCAGAACAGAGGCTCCCAGCCTATAGCATCATCCCAAGCCTCCTCTAAAATAAGAGCAGTAGGAGAAGTTTTGCAACTATGACCAAGTGAGTAATGCTTGTCATAGTTGAAACATAACCCTTTCGATCTCCTATCCTCCATTCGAGCCTAAGATAAGCAGGGAAAAGGGATGAAAGTACCAGGAATAATACCGGACAGCTGACAATTACGACTTGCTGGTCCAAGGGAAGGTGCCCAGGGTCGAATCTGGAGGGGCCCTGCTAGTCTAAAAGTCCGCCTCTAACGATTCAATTTCTCGTCCTAAATTCGAGCATGCCGAATAATGTCCTGCATGGTAGGGCAGGAAAAATGACGGATCTCATCCACAATCTCCGGTTTGAGGCCACGACGAAATGTCCCAACCAAGGCCTCTTGTGTCTAGTGCGGAAGTCTAGTAGCCACCCTCATAAACTCAACTTGATAGGCTCTCACAGTAGTCGTTTGAGACAAGGATGATAAGAGTTCATTAAAATTGGTGAAGTTGTTGGGGCCGAACTGTGCACATAATTCTTCTGTGAATTTCTACCATGTCGGATTAGGTACTTCACACTCGAAATATTGAAACCAAACAAGAGCGTCACCGTCCAAGTGGAAAGCAGCCACCCGGAGTTTCTCCACATCTACAGTCGTAGCCTGATAAGCAAAAAAAATTTCAGCCCTGTATACCCAGTCAATTGGGTTGCCATCCTTTGTATATTTTGGAAATTGTAGGCGTGCCGTCCGTGGTACACTTCCCGAAACATCATCTTGCAGAAACCCGCCGAGATCATCAAGGTGGGGATTTTGATTTCCCAACACTATGTGATGATTCCCCAAAAAAATTGGCAACCGCTGGTGCGTCTGAGAGGCAGCATCGCCCACTGGAATTTGGCTGGACGTGTTTCCATCCATAGGGAGGTTTGCCGCTGCCAAGGGAGGTGGACATGGGGGTGCAGGTGCGCGCTGACCAATGTCAGCTTGGCCCGCCAATGGAGGAAGGTTAGGACGCTCCGGCTGAGGCAATAGACCACGACGGAGGTCTGCAGTGACTTCGTCCTCTCTTAGTGCGACTTGATGGCGTCCACTGGAAGGACACCATGCTGGCTCATTGGCTAATCTTTCAAAAGACGCTTGTTGTTCTAATCAGAGAAGGCGAAATTCTTGTAATAGTTTAGAGAAAACCTGCAGTAGGGCTCCATCTGACGTCACTCCTCCCGGTGCGACGGGTGTGCTATTGGAACTCGGGGTGGACGGTTCTGCAGAGGTTTGTTGTTCCTTGGCCGTCATACTCTTCATCTGCACCATTGTTGTTTACCACGTAGGGCTGATGCTTTGATACCAATGTTATGAACCCTGGAAATCAGAGTTCTAAAACTAGGAGAATGAGGGACGAATGTGAGAGGTTCTCCCACTAGTTTGAGTTGAACCAGGGAAGGGATGAAAGGCAGAGAGGGAGAGAGACGTCAGGGAGAGAGAAGGAGATTAGGGCTAACTGATTTTCATAATCTCAATCAAGGCGCAAAGCCTATTACATAACTCAGCCCGTAATGGGCCTGTTTATTTTCCTAACTAGCCTTATGGGTTTATAACAGGAATTAAGCAAAAGACCTACTAGCCTTATGGGCTTACAAGAAAATAAAGAAACTACTAATAGACTTAGGAAATAACGATTCATAAAGGGAGAAAGAGGAGAGAGAAAGATATAACCAGCTAATTTTTCATAGCTATGAGAAAACATATAAAATAATAGAAAAAAAGTTGCCCTTCATCATCATAATGGTGCAATAACATATTTATGCTTGCCTGACATATATAACAACAATGGCCAATATACGAATTTTCATTAATAGTCCAGCCTTAATTATAACAATACAGGCAATCATGATGAATTCAAAACACCAATTGCTGCCAAAATAAAAAAGTTATAGAGCCAAATAGAAATTACATTAATCCTGTGTTGCATGAAAGTGTTTCATTAAATGAGGATTATATTATGTTTTTTAGCATATGATTAACCAATAATAAATAATACAATTAAGACCCACGTAGAACGCAAATTCATTGTTGAGCCGCTAGCTATAAAAATATATCACAAGCCAATTGAAACCATTAAAGTAAAAAACAAAATAAATAAAAATTATAGAACATGATGGTTATTTCTAACTACAATTATTTAGAGAACGATAAAAACTGTCCAGTAAACAGTGGTTATTTTTAGTAAAAAAACACCAACAGCACATAGAGCGACCATAAAAGTAGATCAAAAAAATATTTTTTCAAAATGAAAAGATTGTTGTACAACAATTCTATAAATCAAGACTTGAACTAAAATTTAAGAATTTGATCTTCTATATACAAAGTGAGAATGAAATAGAAATTCACTATTACCACACCTCGGGACACTTATTTTTTTTTTATCAAAATCTCCTTAGGAGTGTCACATAAAGCCCTGACCTTCACCAATTATGTCAACAAACCAATTATAAAGAGCGTAGCCATTCCACATAAACTAAGTACTGAAATGCTAACTAATAAATGATGGCCTAGACTTCGGTAAACACCAGTTCATGTGAAGTATTGGAAAAATCTAGATTGTTTAATGCTTAAACCATTATTCCGTTACTACAAATCAAGCCATAAATGTAATGTCCCTGATTTTTCTATGATTTTCTATAATTTTCCTGCTATTTTTCTGTCATTTTCGGTGGGAAAATGTGACACTTCGGCGTATTTATATTTGTGTATTTTCCCCTATATTCATACCCTTAGAGTTGGGTGTGGGGCTTAGTCGCGAGCTGTAGGCTTCGCCACGCGCTTACGACGCGAGTTTTGGAGGTACAATGCGTAACCGGGAGGTGAACGTGTGTTAGGGACATGGATGTAAAAATAAAAAAGATTAACTATAAGATATGAAATCTATTTCACGGATTCCAGAACTCGACTTCCGGTAAAAATTTGACGTCCAATGAGTTCGGAGAGAAACCCGAGCTTGATTCCAGTCGCTCTGTTATCCCTCCTCCGTCATCGGATTTCGTCGATTCTTGTCAGGATCCTCTTTGCCTCACCGCCACGAGTCTGTAGGTACCGGCTATGACCACCTCCATGGCCTCTTCGCTCCTCCACGAGGTACCAAACTTTTCTTTGGGTTTTTCTTCCTTCAAATCCCGTTTTTGAGCTGTGGGGGTGAGATTTTGATATCGTTTGAGGCCGCCCTCAACTAGACTTATATTTGTTTGGCCGCTAGGAACCCATAGGCGCTTGTTAGAGCCACCGCCGTGCTTTCTTTGCTCCGCTGTGAGCTACCGGTCTTTTGGTCGGGTTTTTGTTACTATTTGCATCTCACTGTCCGTGGGATTTTTTGGACGCCGGTGTGTTTCTGGTAGTCGTCTAGCCACCGAATGGACTCCGTCCAGCCTACCTCGACCCAGTGTCGGTAGGGGGTTTCCGTTTCCGACCCCACCTTGCCCCTATTGCCTTGCTCCGCCCGATTAAATGCTTTGGGTGCGTCTCGGGTCGTTGGCATCGGCGAGCCATGGGCCATTTGGCCATCGTGGGCTCTGCCCCGGCTCAGCGACAGTGAGGGCCAGCCCGATTGGCCCAATTTTACACTCCGCCCGGAATGGGCCGCTTGCCATAGCCCTATACCGTGCGAGATGCACAACCGCTTGCACCATGGTGTTGGTTGTGGGTGGCGATCGGTGATGTCGCCGTTTCGATCGGCCACCACTTCCTAGCCCTAGCTCCGTTGCCCTTTGATGGGCCCACCTCCGTTCAGCCCTCTCCCCCGCCCCTTTGGGCCGTGTGTGTATGTAGCCGCGTGTGCATGTGGCCATGCATGCATTTCTAGGTTTAGGCGGCATATTTGTGCCGCTTGACTGGCGGATGGCTCTGTCACCATTTGAGTTGACCACTAGAGCCTCCTCCACCTCTCCTCTATCCTTGAGCGTCGCCCCATGCCCTCCGCCCTTATGTGGGCCTTTGTTGACTTGAAATCGCTGCCGTTGGGTGATGTCCATGGCCGATTTCACCGTCTTGTGGCCGGCCGAGTACTTCTCAGCCGCCGGCCAACCTTCAATGAGTAACCATCGACTTGTGGTCGCACCGCCACTTATGTTGGCACGACATTTCTCCCGGCCGCCCCTAGTGTGCCACCGTGGATCGCAGATTTTGCCGCATCGACTTCTGACACCCCATTTGGCCGTGATTGTTTCTGGCACTTCCTAAAATCCTTGGGACGACAACTCTCTCAGCTAGGCAATACTTTTGGTAGCTAACTCCGCCACCGCCACCGTCGTGTGCTCGCCATCAAATGTCATGATTACGAGGTAGGGGAGCTTTGAACTCATAATTTCATGATAACATGCTTTGAATGAGTAGCAACATGCTAGGATTATATGATGCAATGCTTTGGATGTTAAATCATGATCCATTTGCATGATGTAAGAGGATGAATTATGCCATGGTGAAATGCATAAGACATGCATGTGAGTTGTAAGTATGTATGGTGTATGAATGCGTATGTATGTGCTAGTGATGGCTAGCGTGTTTGTTGTTAAACTTTGTATGTTGATTGAGTATGTGCTAGTGATGGCTAATGTGTTCGTTGGTAAGCTTCATATGTGGTTTGAGTATGTGCTAGTGATGGCTAGCGTGTTTGTTGGTAAGCTTCGTATGTTGATTGAGTATTTGCTAGTGATGGCTAGCGTGTTCGTTGGTAAGCTTCGTATGTGGTTTGAGTATGTGCTAGTGATGACTAGCATGTGATAAGTATAATTTATACATTATTTTACCCTTAATTATTTTATTATCTAGTCTCATTTAAGAGTTAATATAGGTTAAATAATTAGAAATTAAATTTAATTAGGTTAGAAAAAGCTTCCATGATAATTTGAATTAAATTTGCTTATTTTGCAGATTCTTCATTAGCGTTCGAATGTCCTCACTTACCGTTCAATCGGGATAACGTGATTTTGAGAAAAATACAGTTTAAGCATTCGAACGGGCATGCAGGGCGTTCGAACAGGATAACGCGCAGTTTCCTTATTTCATCCAATTTTGAATCCTTTTCATAGTGGACTTCTTCGTACGGTTCTTATGCCTATATAAAGACATATTTGGCTCGAAATTGAGGGTTAGCAAGTAGATTTTCTGAAGAGAAGAAAGAAGAAGAAGATGGAGAAAAACTCAAAGCTTTCAATGGAGATTCAAGTGCTTTCTTCTACAATGGAAGACTAGACTTTTCTTTTACTTAGGAGTTGATGAAGCTATAGATAAGTTTAAGTTTCTTTTCTTTTTAATTTAGATCTCAGTTGTGAATTATGACAATTGTATGATAAGGATTTCCTTTTTAATGGAAGAGTTTTTCATGTTTATTCAAATCTATGTTGATTTATTGTCTTGTAGATGATAGATTGATGTGGTTTTGATATTTGCATCAATTCTAATTTCTGTGATTTAGATGAGATGGTCATGCAATAGTTTTAATGTTTAGATAATTAATGACTTAGATGAGTTATACTAAGATTAGACGGGTCATGCCTATAGCTAGTTTAGTGTAGATGATTCGTGCTATTGTCGAAGATAGTTCATGCCATGGAATTTAATTAATGATTCTTTCTGAAGTAATTCTAGCTTGTAGCTGAGAATACTTGTTCATATTCACACTAGAATTAGATTAAAAGTTAAGGAATTGTTATGGTTTTATAGTGGATTCGATTTCCTAAGTAAATTTCATTATATTCTCTACCTTTTAAACTAGTTGATTCTTTTCTTTTGCTTAATTTAAGTTTAAGTTATTTTAGTTTTCAACCAGCAAATTCTTCTTTAGATTTAGTAATAATTCATCTGTCCCTGAGGTTCGACAACCCTTAAATACTCATCCTAGTACAATTACCTCGTACACTTGCAAAGGGTTTAATTATAAAGGATCAAGTTTTTGGCGCCATTGCCGGGGATGGTGTTGATTTGTTACTAAATTAGCTATAGGATATTCTAGATACTTTAGTTTCAGTCTACTTATTTTATTTTATTTTTAGGATAATTTTTAGTTTCTTACCTTCTTTTAATTTGATCTTGTAGGTTGAGTTGAAGGTGCTCTCTACACTTGTGGCCACAAGTGGACATTGACAAGCTTCTCTTTGGTTTGCAAGATCCTTTTCCCTTTTTATTATTTTTCTTTAGTTATTTTTGCTTCATCTTTCCCTTTTTACACTTAAAATTGTGTGGTGTGTTTGTGGTGTATACGTTGTCGTGGTTCCTTACTCCCCCGATTAGTACTGTTTGACCCTGAGCCTGAGCGGACATCTAGGAGATCTGAGTTGCCCTCGACCTACATCCCTTCACCCCCAAACTCTCCCACCAATTCCTCCACCCACACTAGTTCTACCTTCATCATGGCTGAACATCAGTTAGTAGATGCACCACTCAAAGCTCTAAGGGAGTATTACACTCCCAATGAGTACACCTCCCCTTCATGCATTAGGTTGCCAGCGGTTGCTGCTCAAAATTATGAAATTAAGCCCAATGTCATTCAAATGCTTCCATCTTTTTATGGACTTAATAATGAAAACCCGTATAGGCACCTAGATGACTTCTTGGAAATATGCACAACTTTTAAGCTCTCAAATTTAATCGATGAAGCTGTTAAACTTCGCCTTTTTCCTTGCACATTGAAAGATAAGGCTAAGGAATGACTTCACTCTTTAGAGCCAAACACCATCACAACTTGGGCCCAAATGCAACAAGAGTTCCTAAAAAAATACTTCCCCATAGGTAAGACCAACCAAATGAGAAAGGTCATAACCACTTTTGCCCAACTTCCCACTGAACAGTTCCATGAGAGTTGAGATAGACTTAAGAACCTTCTTATGAGGGTCTTACTGAACAAAACCGTCATCTTGTTGATGCAAGTTGTGGTGGTACCTTTTTGCTAAAAAAATGAAAATGAGGCATGGAAACTTTTTGAGGACTTGAGTGAAAATTCTCTTCAACATGCTACGTTGAATAGAAATGAGAGTGGACTATCTACCTTGAACAATGCCCCCTCTAGGGGTGGCTTGTATGAAGTCAAAAACCTATTACACATCTCCTCTAAAGTTGATACTTTAAGTAGGAAGTTGGACCTCCTTATGACTTTAACACATCAGCCCACTCCCTTCACTTAAGATGCATGCACAATATGCCTTAGCCCAGCCCATACTATCATGGAGTGCCCCTCTGCCTCTCAATTTCTTGAGCTTGTCCAAGACCATGTGAATGCTACCCAATCCTTCCCTAGGGCTGAGAATAATCCATTTTCAAACACATATAACCCTGGGTGGAGGAATCATCCTAACTTTTCCTGGCGGGCACAAAACCAAGGGGTTGTAGGCAACCAACCCCCTAGGCAACCATTCCAAGTCCCACCAACCCATATCCACCAACCTCAAGTCTAACATCCATATGTCCAACCTAATAGGAGTCCAAGCTTTGAAGAAAAGGTATTGAGTGCCCTGCAAGACATTCAATCTCAATCCCAACTCCTTCACTCTCACACACAATCTATAGCAAAGTTAGAAGCCCAAATTGGACAACTAGCCAATGTTATCAATAAGAGAGAGATGGGAACATTGCCGAGTCAGCCCCAACAAAACCCTAAAAGTCAATGTGGAGTAGAGATAGTCCCTTAATCAGAAGTTCAGTCGATAGCTACCCTTAGGAGTGGTCGACATATTGATAATCAGGTTGGAGAGGAGTTCTTGGGTACCACAAACGAAGGGTTAAACAATTCAGCCCCTAATGAGCCTTATGAGTTAGAGAGTGAACTAAATTCAAAGGAGTCAGTCTCTCCTTCCCATTCCTCAGAGCCACAACCTAAGACCACTTCAGATGTATCTTACATCCCTAGGGCACCTTTTCCTTAGTGTCTTAACATGGCGCCACCATTTAGAAAGAGCACAGTTAAGATGAATGATATTCTTGAGACTTTTAAACAAGTCAAAATTAATCTCCCCCTCTTAGATGTCATTAAGCAAGTCCCTGCTAATGCTAAGTTCCTCAAAGACCTATGCACTCAAAAGCGTAAATCTAAGACCCATGTGTATAAGAAGGTCTTTCTCACCGAGCAAGTTAGCTCTCTTTTGAAGTTTGACACCCCACCTAAGTATAAGGACCCTGAAGTGCCCATTATTTCTTGTATCATAGGCGATCACTCCATTCATAGAGCCCTCCTGGACCTTGGTGCGAGTGTCAATCTACTCCCTTACTCAGTGTATGAGCAATTAGGATTAGGTGAATTGCAGCCTACATCAGTTACCTTGTAGCTAGCCGACCGTTCTATGCGTAGGCCTCGAGGAGTCATTGAGGATGTCTTAGTGAAAGTTGACTGGTTCTTCTTCCCTGTTGACTTTCTTGTCTTAGATATGGAACCTGTCTGCAATACCACACACCAAATCCCCGTCATTCTAGGTCGCCCCTTCATTGCCACTGCTAATGCTTGTATCAATTGTCGAATGGGAGTGATGGAGATATCCTTTGGGAATATGAATGTGAGGCTGAATGTGTTCTTTGCATCTAACCAACCACCTGTTGAGTGTGACTTTGAGTGCTTAATGGTTGACCATTTAGATGACCTAGTCAATGAATCCCTTCCCCTTACCCTAATGAGAGATACTCTTGAAATGACTTTACTACACCCAGGGTTAGAGGAGTCAATTATTGATCCATCTTTGGAGGAGGCCCATAGCCAACTAGCGGATGCTAGTGTTCCCGAGTCTTCCTCTTGGAAGCTCCAGGTAGAGCCCTTACCTATATCAGCCTCCACACCTCTTAAGCCCTCCATAGAGTCACCACCTAAGCTTGAATTGAAAAACTTACCCAGTTCTCTCAAGTATGCCTTCTTGGGACCTAAGGACACTCTTCCAGTCATTATTTCCTCTAGTTTGACTAGTGACCAAGAGAGTAGATTGCTTACCGTCCTTGTCACACATAGGAGAGCCATAGGATGGACGGTAGTTGACCTTAGGGGAATTGACCCATCCATTTGTATGCACAGGATCCACTTAGAGGATAATGTCAAACCCTCGAGAGAAGGACAACGAAGGTTGAACCCTAACATGCAGGAGGTAGTCATGAAGGAGGTGGTTAAGCTTTTAGATGCAGGTATCATATACCCTATCTCTGATAGTGAGTGGGTGAGTCCTACCCAGGTTGTTCCCAAGAAGTCTGGATTCACTGTTATTTCATCAGGAGAGTTAGTCCCTACTAGGGAAACCACAAGGTGGAGAGTGTGTATAGACTACCAGAAGCTGAATTCCATGACCTGAAATGACCATTTTCCCTTGCCATTCATTGACCAGATCTTAGAGAAACTAGCAGGTCAGGACTTCTATTATTTTCTAGATAGCTACTCAGGGTATAATCAGGTACCTGTGTTTTCGGGGGATCAGGAGAAGACCACCTTCACTTGTTCATTTGGTACATTTGCTTATAGACGTATGCCATTTGGTTTGTGTAATGCTCCTGCTACATTTTAGCGTTGTATGAGGTCCATATTTTCTGATATGATTAATAAATTTTTAGAAGTTTTTATGGATGATTTTTCTGTTTTTGGTGCTTCGTTTGATGAGTGTCTCCATAATTTATCTCTTGTGCTTAAACGTTGTGAAGATACTAATTTGGTTTTGAGTTGGGAAAATAGTCATTTTATGGTTCAAGAGGGCATTGTTTTAGGTCATATTGTTTCCAAACGTGGTATGGAAGTAGACAAGGCCAAAGTTGACCTTATAGCTAACCTGCCTCCCCCCACTACAGTAAGACAGGTTCGTTCCTTTCTTGGCCATGCCGGTTTCTATAGGCGATTCATCAAGGACTTTAGTAAGATTTCTCAGCCATAGTGTCATTTATTGGCTCATGATGTACCTTTTGATTTTGATGATTCTTGTATGCAATCTTTTACATAGCTTCGTATACTCCTCTCTACCAACCCTATCATTAAGCCCCCTGACTACTCCCTACCCTTTGAGATTATGTGTGATGCCTCTGACTATGCTGTGGGTGCAGTCCTTGGCCAAAGAGTGAACAAAGTCCTCCATGTCATTTATTATGCTAGCAAGACCCTTTTTGATGCCCAATTGAATTATACCACCATAGAAAAGGAATTGCTAGCTGTTGTCTATGCCCTTGATAAATTCCGATCGTACCTTTTAGGGTCCAAAATTATTATCTTTTCTGACCATGCAGCCTTACGCTACCTTTTTTCTAAGAAGGATACCAAGCCTAGGCTCATCCAATAGATTTTGCTCCTTCAAGAGTTCGATTATGAAATTAGAGACAAGAAGGGTGTTGAGAATGTTGTGGCTGATCATTTGTCTAGGATCTTACTTGAGGAACCTTCCCACCCTGAACCATTTCATGATTCTTTCCCCGATGAGCAACTCTTTGTTGTCTCTACCAATACACCCCCTGGTTTGCCCATATTGTTAATTATCTTGTTGTGGGTCGCATTCCCTCTAATTGGACTAAACATGACAAGGATTTATTCTTTTCTCATGTTAAGCACTATTATTGGGATGACCCTGATCTTTTTAAGTTTTGTTCTGACCAGATTATTCGTCGATGTGTGCCTGATAGTGAATTCCATAGTATTCTCACATTTTGTCACTCTCACGCCTGTGGCGGTCATTTTGGGGGAAAGAAAACAGCTGCTAATGTTCTTCAAAGTGGATTCTATTGGCCCACCTTGTTTAAGGATGCTCATAAGTTTTGTAAGTCTTGTGATAGATGTCAGCGACTAGGGGCCCTTTCTCAGAGAGACATGATGCCTCTCCAACCCATCCTCATTGTAGAGATTTTTGATGTTTGGGGAATCGATTTTATGGGACCATTCCCACCCTCCTTTGGCTACACTTACATTTTGGTTGTCGTCGATTATGTCTCCAAATGGATTGAAGCCATAGCGACGAAAACCAATGACCATAAGGTTGTGGTGGCATTTATCAAGGAACATATTTTTTGTCGATTTGGTACACCTAGAGCAATTATTAGTGATGGGGGTAGCCACTTTTGTAACCATTCTTTTGACTCCCTTCTTCGAAGATATTCTGTCACACATAAAGTTGCCACCCCCTACCATCCTTAGACCAGTGGTCAAGTAGAGGTGTCCAATCATGAGATTAAGAGAATCCTTGAGAAAACAGTGCGCCCTGATCGAAAAGATTGGTCCATGCGTCTTAATGATGCCTTATGGGCGTATCGGACCGCATATAAAGCCCCCATTGGCATGTCTCCTTACCGTCTTGTTTATGGTAAGGCGTGTCACTTACCCGTTGAGTTGGAGCACCGTGCTTTTTGGGCCATTAAATCATTTAATTTTGACATGGACAAAGCTGGTTCTCACCGCAAACTCCAACTTAATGAATTGGAAGAGATGCGTCATGAAGCTTATGAGAGTGCCAAATTATATAAACAAAGGACTAAGGCTTTACATGATCGCTTAATCCATCGAAAGTCCTTTGAACCTACCCAGAAAGTTTGGCTCTTTAATTCTAAATTACGCCTCTTTCTAGGTAAGCTTAGATCTTGTTGGGATGGCCCCGATGTTGTTACTCAGGTTTTCCCTCATGGAGCAATTGAAATCTCTGACCCACGAGATAATCGAGTTTTTAAAGTTAATGGTCAGAGACTTAAGCCTGTCATTGAGAGAGATATTGAGAGGGGTGACATTGACTCCATTGATTTGATTGATCCATTAATACATTAAGGGAGTGCACACCATCTTGCTGAAGACGATAAACTTAGTGCTTCTAGGGAGGCGACCCTTGTTTTATTCGATTTATTTTTACGTTTATTTTCTCTTATTTTCTCTCTAGTTTTAGTTAAATTTCCTTTATTTAATTCATGTAGTGATTTTTTTTGATTAAGTAGTTTTAGTTGATTAACTGGATTTTTATTTTTATTCAAATATATATATATATATATATGTGTGTGTGTGTGTGTGTGTGTGTTTAACCGTTCGATCGGGATTGTTCCCGATCAATCGGTAAGTTGTCCGTTCGAATGGTCGAGTCATCACTTTCAACTCGCGCTGGCCAGTTCGGTTCTGCTGTTGTTTTCCTCTGCCGTGTCATCATTGTTTTCCTCCGCCATCTTCCGTACCTTGTCCGGCGAGATTTTTGTCCGAAAATCATCCCTCCTTTCCAATTTTTCATGTAGAATCCATTTCCGGAGTCCATTTGAGCTGAAACGCCCTCTATTTCACGTTGTTCCTCTGTTTACCTGTTTATTTTCTCTTTTTTTTCTCTATTTTCATAATTTGACATTATTGGGCTGTACAAAAAATTTTTCCCCTTGCTTTTAGTCTCTTCACCATCACTTTTAACACTTCTATTTGAGTTTTTTGCAGACCTATGGCGCACGGTTCTCGTTCTAAAGCCCCGAAGAAGAGGAAGGGCACCCCTTCTACTTCGCGTGCTTCATCTTCTACTACCGCCACTGCTGATCTACCTCTTCGTGCTATTGTTTATGAGCGACATGTGGAGTTTGTCCCCACCATTACTGCTGCCCAGTCATGGCTTATGGAGCGAGACGATTGGCGCTCCTTTTTCTCAGAGATTGCAGCCCCTGATGCTCGCGTACATCATGAGCAAGTCCGATCTTTCTATGCATCCTCTTTTCTTAATCAGAGGGGATATATTGTTAGCACTATTGGAGATATTATGATCACTATCACACCATATCTCATAGCTACATTGATGGGTCTCACGTGCTCCAACTTCACCTATCCGTCTTTTGCTGACTTTGCTTTTCCTGATGAGTATACTATCACGGGGACTCTTATAGGGCAGGAGCGAGGCCCATCCCTCACATATAGATTGCCAGCTTCTCTCATGACTAGGGACTATCATTTTGCACATCTGATATTGGAGTATGACATATGGTTCCGCCGTCATGAGAAGGTTGACTACACCTTAGCTCGCCTTCTTTATGTTCTAGGTCGTGCGGAGCGGATTCACATCGATTTTCCCTCCTTTGTCTTCGCACGGATGGCAGATATAGTCTCTGGACCAGTGGATGCTCGATTAGCTTTTCCTTTCCTTTTGGAGCGGATTTTTGTTCACTTTCACTTGGATTTTCCTTCATATGCACCCATGAGCCGAGGTTTAGGGGTCATTTCCCAGGCGACCCTAAACCGTATGATTACACATTGTCCTCCTCCACCAGCATTAGATGAGGAGAACGAGGATCAGCCAGCCACAGAGGGTGTACCAGAGGTTGCAGCTGAGTAGCACATTCCAGCACGTGCTAATGACTCTTCCTTGAGATGGAGCATCGTCTTAGAGCACATATTGATTCTTCTCAGGCACAGCTTCGGACAAGGCTTACTGCACATATAGATGCTCAGATGACTGAGATGAGGGGACTTATACAGGGACTAGCTGATTTGATTCGTAGTCAATCAGCTCCGGCAGATGCAGATGATAGTGACTAGAGTTCTACTGATGCAGATGATTCTGATATTTTGCTATGCGGGGACTACTTTTCTCTTTTCTTCTCTTTTCTTTTCTTTGTTTTTTTTATTTTTGTTTTGTTATCTCTTTTCTGGGAGCTTGGTATTTTAGGTTTGGGAAATTGCTCTTGACATATATGTTTCTCATGTTTTCTCCATCCTATGTACTTCAATTTCAGATTAGTGGATTAGTTCTACTCTCAGGTGATATCTTTTTTTCCCTCTCTTACTTATTCTTGTCATTGTAGTACATATTTTCTTTTACATTGAGGACAATGTTCAGTTTAGGTTTGGGGGTGTAGAAAGATATTTTTCTACCTTATTTTTCTTTTAGGATGTTTTAGAATATTTTTTTTGTTATTTCTTTAGTTTTGTTTTATGTGGTTTTTATCGCTTATTTTCTTTTAAAAGCTTATGTCTATTTTTAAAGAGATCAATTTCATGAAGAAAGTTTAAGTAATTAATTAAGTGATGAAAGCGATTGAGTCAGTAATTTCTGTTTTATTTTCTTTATCTTGGATAATTGTGCTAATATTTTTAAATCACATTTTACACACTTGAAACTTGTAGGAATACAATTTTATAATTTATTACTTGTAATCTTAGTGGGATATCTTTAACTAGGCATATTTTTGAAAACTTGGCAATTGAGTAATTTTTAATGTTTTATGATAGATCTTTATGTTTGGCTATTATTTGAAAAAAAAATGGGATAAGTGTGTAATGAAAAAAAAAATGAAAAAAAGATTATTAAAAAAAAGAATGAGAAAAAAAAAGTTGAAAAAAAAGAAGATAGATTGATTGAAGAAAAAAAAGAGTAAAGGTTTGTTTCACTTTTCACTGAGTAACCGGACCTTGTGCCTAGGCAAGTATAAGGGATGACGTCAAAAGGTGAAAAGTTGAGATAAATTCTTTTATGACTTACTTGGTTTTGTAGCCTTTATAGTTCGAGTTATTAAGCCTGAAGGGTGTTTCAACACCTAGTGCCTTGAGCCAACTGGATTATGGACACTGGCCTAATACTTGTTACATGGACTATTTAAAAAGCTTAATAGAACTAAGTATTGCACAAGTCATATTTTGAGGTATATTATGATCTTATTCCCTGAATTTAATTTAAATTTAATGGCTATTACATGAGGGTTTATTATGAGATGTTAAAGATGAAATATTGTCATTGTTATATATATATTTTTAATTAGTGAACTTTAATGAGCCTGGTTAATGGGTCACATAAGATATGCTTGTTAATAAAGAGTGAAATTGTATGACTACAAAGTTTCTACACTTTATGTTTTTGAAATGTATATATGTAGTGCACAATTATTTCTAAGATGAGCTTATAGAATGGATGATTTCTTACTTGAAAGTGATCAGATCGATATTATTTACTTGTGTCAAGTATTTGTAGTTGGTTCTTTTTAAAAATAGTTGTGTGTTTTTAAGAGAAGTTTATTTTTAGAATTTTTGTTTTCTTGTTTTGTTTTATTTATTTTCTTAGGTTTAGATGTTTGTGGGTATCATTGCTGCAAACCCTCACGATACACAACTCGTCCAACTAGGGACACCTAGGGGTTTAAAGGCTTGTTGCATACGCTAAATGCAATCGTGATTCCCTACGAAAGTGGCATTTATTCATTTATTTTTTTAGATTAGTTGTTTTGTTTTGCTCGAAGACTAGCAAAATATAGGTTTGGGGGTATTTGATAAGTATAATTTATACGTTATTTTACCTTTAATTATTTTATTATCTAGTCTCATTTAATAGTTAATATAGGTTAAATAATTAGAAATTAAATTTAATTAGGTTAGAAAAAGCTTCCATGATGATTTAAATTAAATTTGCTTATTTTGCAGATTCTTCATTGGCGTTTGAATGTCCTCACTTACCGTTTAATCGAGATAACGTGATTTTGAAGAAAATACAGTTTAAGCGTTCGAACGGGCATGCAAGGCGTTCGAATGGGATAACACGCAGTTTTCTTATTTCATCCAATTTTGAATCCTTTTCATAGTGGACTTCTTCGTACGGTTCTTATGCCTATATAAAGACATATTTGGCTCGAAATTGAGGGTTAGCACGTAGATTTTCTGAAGAGAAGAAAGAAGAAGAAGATGGAGAAAAACTCAAAGCTTTCAATGGAGATTCAAGTGCTTTCTTCTACAATGGAAGACTAGACTTTTCTTTTACTTAGGAGTTGATGAAGCTATAGATAAGTTTAAGTTTCTTTTCTTTTTAATTTAGATCTCAGTTGTGAATTATGACAATTGTATGATAAGGATTTCCTTTTTAATGGAAGAGTTTTTCATGTTTATTCAAATCTATGTTGATTTATTGTCTTGTAGATGATAGATTGATGTGGTTTTGATATTTGCATCAATTCTAATTTCTGTGATTTAGATGAGATGGTCATGCAATAGTTTTAATGTTTAGATAATTAATGACTTAGATGAGTTATACTAAGATTAGACGGGTCATGCCTATAGCTAGTTTAGTGTAGATGATTCGTGCTATTGTCGAAGATAGTTCATGCCATGGAATTTAATTAATGATTCTTTCTGAAGTAATTCTAGCTTGTAGCTGAGAATACTTGTTCATATTCACACTAGAATTAGATTAAAAGTTAAGGAATTGTTATGGTTTTATAGTGGATTCGATTTCCTAAGTAAATTTCATTATATTCTCTACCTTTTAAACTAGTTGATTCTTTTCTTTTGCTTAATTTAAGTTTAAGTTATTTTAGTTTTCAACCAGCAAATTCCTCTTTAGATTTAGTAATAATTCATCCGTCCCTAAGGTTCGACAACCCTTAAATACTCATCCTAGTACAATTACCTTGTACACTTGCAAAGGGTTTAATTATAAACGATCAGCGTGTTCGTTGGTAAGCTTTGTATGTGGTTTGAGTATGTGCTAGTGATGGCTAACGTGTTTGTTGGCAAGTTTCGTATGTGTATGTATGTGCTAGTAATGGCTAGCGAGCATGTTTGTAAGCTCAATAAGTAAGGTATTAGTAAGAGGGTGATAAATGAGGTTGGCTCTGAGGAGCTTCATTTGATGATGTTAGTGTAAGATGATTTGGCCATAAGGTGGATGGTGGAGTATGTAAGACTGTAAGATTTTGGTGTACGATGAATTGTGTTGAGATATGGACGGGTTAAGCGAAGTCTGTTGCCCTGATGAACTAGGGTTTCGATCGGGCTCAGCTTCGGTTTGATCAGTCGAGGACTGTGAATTTGTTTGGCATAATTGTACTGCATAATTTACTTAATTCAAACTTGAATTATAAGCACAACTAGTGATAGCGTTGTGAGTTTGAGACCTGAGGGTTCGACAGATTAAGTTCCGTGTTTGAGCTAGCCGATAATGAGTCGGGTGAGCATTTCTCATGTCTTGCCATGGTGTTTATCCTGCGGGATGTTGTCTGTGTGCTGTATTGAGCACCAGACGTCTGATGCTCTGTTGAGGGCGATATATGTTTTCGATTTGGTCTGTGTGCTATATTAAGCCCAGACATCTGATGCTCTGTTGAGAGCGATGTATGCTTTTAGTTTTGTCTATGTGTTGTATTAAGCCCAGACGTTTGATGCTCTATTGAGAGCGTTGTATGATTTCCGCCCAAGAGTGGCATTGTATGTTTCTGCCCAAGTGGCATTGTATGATTCCGCCTAAGACGCACTGTATGATTCTGCCCAAGAGTGGCATTGGCATTATAAGACCCATTATGGTGGGCAATTCTATGGCACTATAAGACCCATTATGGTGGGCAATTCTTTGGCACTATAAGACCCATTATGGTGGGTAATTCTATGGCACTATAAGACCCATAATGGTGGGCAATTATATGACCCCTTATGTGTGGGTGTTTATGTTTGTGCGCTCATGTAAGTAGTATCATGGACCTGCTCTTACCTGTTTGATCTTATGCCCCATGAGCACTGGTGTGGCTTACCTTCGGAAAAGTCCATGGCATCTAGTGACTCCCCGGAGGTTAAGGTGATGCCCCTATGACATTCTTTTCCATCTCGACGCTAGAGCTTATTAGTTGTAATGAGCTTCAGCGGTCAATAGTCACTACAACAAAACGGGGTATTAGCGACGCTTTTGTTTCCGACGCAATTAAAAGCGTCGCTATAAACTATCATTTACGACTCTTAGTAAACTTCACAAATGACTCTTACCTTTAGCGACGCTTTGATAAAAGCGTCGCTAATGATAGACTTATAGCGATGCTTTTTCGAAAGCATCGCTACAAGTAAGCTTATTAGCGACGCTTCTAAGAGAGCGTCGCGAAAGGTATATTATTAGCGACTCGTTTCTAAAAACGTCGCCAATAATCTTACTTGTAGCGATGCTTTGTCGATAGCGTCGCTAGTAAGCTTACTTGTAGCGACGCTTTCGAAAAAGCGGCGCTATAAGTTGTATTTTAATTTTTTTTTTAATTTTTAAAAAATAACTTTCAGTGACACTTTTTAGAAAGCGTTGCTAAAGGTATATTATTAGCGACGCTATGTAGAAAGCATCTCTAAGAAGCTTACTTGTAGTGACTCTTTCTGCAAAGCATCGCTACAAGTTGTATTTTAAATTTTTTTAATTTTCAAAAAATAACTTTCAGTGACAGTTTTCTATAGCGTCACTAAATGTATATTTATTCGCAACGTAATAAGTAATATAAATTATGAAATACCTAATTAATAATATATATATATATATTATTTTCTTCTAAAATAAACTTTGATGATATTGTAGGAATATCATATTGTTTTTTCTTCTAAATTAAACTTTGAATAATGAAAAAACTTTGATGATATTCCTCTTCGTCATGCATTGGTAATATTATTTATCTCTCTTAAAAAATTATAAGTAGTACTAAATAGTATCAAATTATTATTAATTTTAATTATCTATATATTAAAATTAGAATAATTAATATAAATTATGAAATACATATATTATTAATATATGTATTCAATAAAATTCATAAATAATTATTCACTATATTATATAATAATTTATTTAAAGTGTAAAAAAGAACTATTTACTAGTATTATTAAATTATATGAATAATAAAATGAAGGGAAATTTATTTAAATAATAATTTTAAAAAAAATATTTACCAAATTACACCACTTTGGGAAATATTTCCCAAAGTGTGGTGTTCCTTTTTGCCACGCAGGTGCTAGCCATGCAACTGGCGCCTGTGTGGCTTTTTTAAAAAAATTTAAAGGACGAAATGAGTACTTCCCCCTCCCCTCCCCTCCCCTCCCTCTCTCTTCACTCTCTCTCTCTCTCTCTCCTCTCTCATCTCTTCTCTCTCTCCTCTCTCTCTCTCTCTCTCTCTCTCTTCACTCTCCCTCTCCTCTCTCTTTCCACTCTCTCTCCTCTTTCTTTCTACACACACTCTCTCTTCTCTCCTCTTTCCCTCTCTTCACTCTCTCCTCTCTTACTCCACTCTCTCTCTATTCATTCTCTTAAAGAGGAGAGAGAAATAGGAGAGAGAGAATGGAAAGAGGAGAGAGAGTGGAGAGAGTGAAGAGAGAGAGGAGAGAGTGAAGAGAGAGAGAGAGAGAGGAGAGAGAGTGAGGAGAAAAAGAGGGGTGAGAGAGGAGAGAGTACTCATTTCGTCCTTTAGAATGATGAAATCAATACACTTCATCCTTTTAAAGGATGAAATAAAAAAAAAAATTTAAAAAGTCACGCAGGCGCCAGCTGCATGGCAAAAAGGAACATCACTTTGAGAAATATTTCTCAAAGTGGTCTAATTTGGTAAATATTTTTTTAAAAATTATAATTTAAATAATATTCCTTATAATGAAAAACATTTCTACTATGGTAGATAGGAGAGCGAGGAGAGGGAAGAGAGAGGGGAGGGAAGAGAGAGAGAGAGGAGATAGAGAGGGAGAGGAGAGAGAGAGAGGAGAGAGAGAGAGAGAGGGAGAGGAGAGAGAGGGAGAGAAAAAATTTGAACTTTTAGCAACGTACATAATATAGCGTCGCTAATAGTATATGTAGTGGCGACGTTATATCATATCTATCGCCATTACATGGACTAGTAGCGACGCTTGTATGGAGCGTCGCTAATATTAATCGGTTTCCTTTAAAAAACATTCCAACCTATTAGTGACGCTCTATGTTGAGCGTCGCTAATAGTAAAAGTAATTGTGACGCAATTGATTTAGCGTCACACATATTTTAACTATTAGCGACGCTTATCTCAAGCGTCGCTAATAACTCATTTTAAAAAAAAAACTTAAAGTTTCTAGCGGCGCTTGTAGGCGAGTGTCGCTAATAGTATATGTGTTTGCGACGCTATTTTCTAAACGTCGCGATTTACAATAGCATTAGCGACATTCCTTATGAGCATCGCTAAAATTATTTTTTTTAAAACAAATATCCGCGGCGAAATTCCGCCCGGTGGTGAAATTTCGCACACGGGCAAAATTTCACCTGCGCCTTATATAACTACGCCCCACCCCAGCCTCGCCGTCCTCCCACCTTATTTCACTGTCGCCTCACCGTCTGTCCGCCCGCCTTCTGGCCTCCATGCTGCCGTGCTGCTGTGCCGCCCTCCCACCTTCTTCCCCCCTCACCTGCTCCTGCTTCTGCACCCTCGCCCCAGTGCTGGCCTCCCCTCCCCCAGCTGGCCCCTCGCCGTCTGGCCACCGCCTCCCCCAGCTCCCCACCACCAGCTGTCCCCCCCCCCACCCCCACCCAGCGGCCCCTCTCTCCCCCAGCCGCCCCTGCCCCAAGCTGCCCCCTGCTCCCCCAGTGTCCTCCCCTCCCCTAGTGCCCCCGCCCTCACTTGTCTATTACCATGTTATTTCGAATTTTTACATTGTGATCTTAACTTTGTTAGTTTTTAAACTGAAATGGGGTATTTGACATGCTTTTCATATACCTTTTTCCGATTGTTAACCAGCAATATATTCAGCCATACATCGAAAGCATAACACGTATGGAATCACATCATGTTCTTGAAACTGCGAAAGATGCCAGAGGTTGGCAGGTGATTGAGGCTTTTCTTTGCTCAGATGCTTCATCCAAACAGAAACGCAAGATAATTGCCAAGTATGCTACTGCAGCAAATTGTGATGCTTTTAGAGTTTTCCTAACCACCATCTTTCTTCAACTTCTTCAAATTTTTTTTTATGAGTGTATGCTTCCTTAACAGGTTAAGAGGTCATTTTGGGGAGCTCTCATTGCATCCTTCAGGGTCGTTTGCAGTTGAAAAATGCTTTGCAGCCAGTAATATGTTCACGTGCAATATGTTTTTGGATTTCAGCAAGTGCTTATGCTAGATAACTTAAGGCATTGTCTTCTTCTATTTCTCTAATTTCCAGGTTTGACTGAGAAGATTGCTAAAGGAGGCATATTGAAGCACACATTATTTAACATCCCATATGCTTAGTAAGTTTGATTGGCTATAGTTTTTAACTATAATGGTAGCAGTCATTAATTTACAGCTCAGTGCATACTTAATCCATTTCAGGAACAAAGAACAAAAAGAATTTGATCAACAATTTGCAGGGAAAGGATCTTCCAAAAGGAGAAAATTGTTGGTAATTGTACTATTAACAATTAGCCTCGCAGTGTGTCTTGTAAGCAGTGTTGTTTATTGCTTCAGGAGAATTTACAAACTAGGTAATACTGCTACTGAAGCAGAGTAATGTGCCTTTTCAATTACCGTGGCACGGCCAAGTGATATTATGTTTTTATAAGTAGTTTTCTCATAATACTGCTCAATCCTTTTAATTAATCCAAATTCAGTCTTTTTTCTGTCTTGCAATCCTTGAATTCATTTGTCTTTTCTCCACTGAATTTCTTCCCTTATGGTTTTCTACCAACCAGGACCAAAGGAGCAAGACAAGGCAATCCCATTAGTCAATGCCAGTGACTGCCTCAATGATAAATGCACTTTAAACTCAGGAGATGCAATTGCCGCTGAGGTGCCAATATTCCATTTCCACAGTATAGTCACAGCAACAGACAACTTCAATGAAGCTAATAAGCTCGGAGAAGGAGGATTCGGTCCAGTATACAGGGTAGCCCGTGTTTTTTTTTTCTGTACATAATTTGCCTTGAGTCGAAAAAAAAATATTTAAGCAGTAAAGCTTATCGTCCATATGAATGGAAACTTTTTGAATATCAATTTACAGGGAAAATTACTGGGTCAAGAGGTTGCTGTGAAACGACTATCCAAAAGCTCCGGACGAGGTCCAGTTGAGTTGAGAAATGAAGTGGAACTCATTGGGAAACTCCAGCACAAAAATCTTGTGAGGCTTCTGGGTTGGTGCGTCCATGGAGAGGAGAAGATGCTCATCTATGAATATTTGCCTAACAAAAGTTTGGATAAATTTTGTTCTGCTTAAACTCGGAAGCTAAATAGTGTCGTATCACCTTAGTCAAACATTGTCATGTACACTAAAGCCGAATTGAAGAGTTTTGAAGGTGGTCTGTGAATTTGAATTGGCTAACAAGCCTATGTCAGCAAGTTCCACAGAACTGTCTGCTCTTCAGCTGAGCGGCTCGGTGTACAAAATTGATATGGTAGAATTACCGTTAGCAATATCAGATCATGATTCCAACCACTATATATTTCAAGTATTTGTCAGGTACAACTGAAAACCCTGTTTTATTAATTCAAAATTCTTTCTACTGATAATCAGATCCAATCCAGAAGGCACTGCTAGACTGGAAGATGCGTTACAGCATTATTGAAGGAATTGCTCAAGGCCTTCTCTATCTACATAGATACTCAAGATTAAAATTAATCCACCGAGACCTGAAAGCAAGCAACATATTGTTAGATGGTGAAATGAACCCAAAAATTTCAGACTTTGGCATGGCAAGGATTTTTGGACGCAAGCAAACAGAGGCTAATACAAACAGAGTTGTTGCTCAAGACTTATTTGAGTGTCATGAAACTGATCATATACATGTTGATGCTCCTAGCTCAGATGACTCTGATTTGTAGGATGAACATTCCTTAATCCTAACATAGATATGTTTTAAATATGCCATTAATAGGAAATAACTCAACTTGTATTGTAAGTATAGATTTTTAATTGTATTCGAGATATGATTGTATGAATATAATTAGAAATGAAAAAAGAAATCTTTATTTCTATTTAACATTTTATTATTATTATTATTTTTAATTTTTTGTTCATTAGCAATGCTCCACAACTGTCGCTAATAATACTATTAGCGACTCTTTAAAAGCGTCGCTATTGTTCTATCATTCAATAGCGACACTATACAAATGTCGCTACAAATACTATTCGAGACGCTTTTCAAGCATCGCTATTGTTCTAATTTCCTTTTATTCAATAGTGACGTTCCGCAACTATCGCTAAAAACTAATATTTGCGACACTTTTACTGTGCGTCATTATTGTAAATATTTATAAAAAAATTAATTAAATGTCGCTAATACAAACATTATTTGCGGCGGTAATTCAAACCGTCGCCAATAATGTTATTAGCGACAACTGGACATCGTCGCAAATACTTTTCATTAGCGACAGATATCTAATTGTCATGAATGTATAACATTGTAACGACGATATCTCAACCGTTGCTAATAAACATATATTAGCAACAGTTTACAGAAGCGTCGCTAAAGGTACGATTAGCGATAGTTTGTTTTTTCTGTCGTTAGTAAGTATTAGCGACTAGATTATTTGCGACACTTATTGCGACGATAAATAAGCATCGCAAATAATCTTTAGCGACGCTTTGACAAGTATTAGCGACGCTTTCGAGCGTCGCTAATACCCCATTTTCTTGTAGTGAGTATGTGTACGTCTGTAAGAGTATGAGTATGAGTAAGACTGTAAGAGTGTGAATCTGAGTATGACTATAAGAGTATGTTTCTGAGTAAGACAGTAAGTGTATGATGTGCGAATAAGGTCGTACAAATAAGTGTAAGATGTACGAGTAAGGTCGTACTAGTAAGTATATGATTGTACGAGTAAGGTCGTAGAAGTATGTGTAAGTTGTATGAGTATGCGTATGATGGTACGAGTAAGTTTGTAAGACCCTGGAAAAGGGTGTTTGTGTAAGTTTAATTTGATGATATGATTTTGGCATGATGGTGCATTTGGTATGACTGTATGCGTA
The DNA here is from genome assembly GCA_035235625.1 of Saururus chinensis. Lineage (NCBI taxonomy): Eukaryota > Viridiplantae > Streptophyta > Magnoliopsida > Piperales > Saururaceae > Saururus > Saururus chinensis. Next base: position 16,319,870 of record CP141145.1, on the reverse strand, counting down.
TGTGCATGATTATGATATGCATGTTTGCTTCATGATGAGTTGCATGAACGCATCTATGTATAGAATTACTGAGTTCACTGTTTAGAACTCCCCTACTGGGTATTTTCCTACTGAGTATGAAAATAATCATTACCCTATTTTTAGCCCCATTGTTCGGGAGGCTTTTGTAGGTTTGTGATGGAAAGCTCCTGGAGATGGATGCTCATTTCAGTGGTGAATTGATTCTCGTTGACTCAGGTATATGCTTGACTTACTATAAGTAGTATTAGTGCTACGATCTGATGTATTGGGTGAGATGAACATTAAGATGTTTATGTATTCTGGATTTTAGTTTGGATTAGACTGTGGACTGTTATAGGACTTGCACTCAGGGATGTCACGGAGAGATTTGTATTTAAAGTCTATGATCATAACAATTTATTCGTATAGTTGTTTTTGAGTAGCGCCTGAGGATATTTGCTTTGGCCGTACGATGTTTGATTGAATGTGTAAATATTTGTATGAGAAACTTGGTGTGATGTTTTAAATTATAAAAACTGTTTTTACAGGTTTCGTATTCGTCATTTTTTCCGATTTATAGGAGTTATATTGCAAAAAATTTTCGTAAATTTTGAGGAAAATGTATGAAAAATCGCAGGCGTTACAGTAAAACTCTCTCTTTGACAATGCCAAAGCACACTTAGTTGAAACGTGTGAGTGCATAAGTTCGTCCAATTCTTTTCAATCTTTTCCTGCACATGACAATGCAAAATGTGGAAAAAGCACAATAAAGTTGCCTGAATCAAGAGAAAGGAAGTTATAGACTACATATGAATTGCCAAACATATACAAATGCTTACTTTAATCGAAGAAGCTCTGACAGGTTGAATTTAATCGAAGAAGCTCAAACAGCTTGAATTTGCTTCTTATGCTAATTAATCTTAGAAGTTAAACCCACAAGTGCCTCATTCTACAGTAAAGAAATTTGAAGGAAAATAGAAAAAATAGTTTATCAAACAGATAGTAGAGAAGGATACCACATCTAACTTCACAAAGAAATTCAGCTTCGGGTTCAGAAAGTAGTTTTTATCTAATTGAACAATTAACTATAAACAATAATACAAAACAAATAATTCGGAGCTCAATCAAGAAATATAGAATTCAATAGAGCTACAAAAGGATTGCATGAGAACTTGCAATCAAATTAGCAATGGCAGCATAGTCCATTTTTTGGCTCGGAAAACGAACAAGCAAACATTGGTACAAATGGATATAATAGACGAATATTTGTTAGCAAGTCCATTTGTAGATGACGAAGACTGAACTGGGCAACTAAAGTGTAGTAGAACTGAGTCTGATTGACAAGCAATTCAAATCTTGGAAAATGAAAAGCACCTGAGAGCACTGAAAAAGAAGTTGTCCTCAAAGGCCCTTTGTATGGCGTTTCACTGGATGTACGGCTTACCTGCTTCTTCCGCCGAGCATACATCTATAAAACAAGTCACATAAATATAAAAAGAAAAAAAAACAGTTTTTGACCATCGAATTGAAGGAAAAGTTGGAATTTTATGGAAGAGAAAGCGGAGATCAAAAGAAAGACGATTACATCGAACCCAGAGATGAGGGTGAAATATCAGCATAGCATCCTCCCACCTAATTCGCAGACTTTTCCATCATAGTGCACCAAGGATGCCATTTTGTTTCGATAAATCAATGGAGGGAGCCTCGTGCTCTGAAGGAGACGTAGATACCGCGAGCTCTTTGTGACCAGGACCACCGCTATCAGTGACATCAGAGTGCAGTTTGGAAGATGCTTTGAGTGTATTTAAATCAAAATAAGAGAAGCCGATGGGCCGTGAATAGAGAAATGAAAAACAAAAAACCGCAAATTATGGAAATCGACAAGGGAGGGCGACAGAAGGCACCAACCTTAGTGAGCTTGGATGAAGGAGAAAGAGGAGACGAGGGAGGGCGATTGGAGGAAGTGAAGCTGCAGCGTGTCTCGACCGTGGCGTCTGTTGTTGCCGCCGCCGCCGCCCCTCAGCACTTCCCCTCCCGATCAGATTTTTAAGGCAGTGAAACGGTCAATGAATCAAACAACGTCACACTTTGACAATAACATGAGGGAAGTTTAAAAGGTTTTTTAAAAAAAAAATAACGTGAAGGAAGTTAAACAGGCAAAGCTTGACAATTACACTATTAAACTAAACGAAGTTTAAAAGGTAAGAAAGGCTTGCTTCTTAAAATTAATTTAATGTGTCACCTAAGTGGCATGTATTAAATTGCCACAAGGCTGATTACACGACCTCCTAAATAAATCACAATTAATAAATATAATATTATTATTGCCAGCCAAGCATAATATTATTATCATATCTATCCCCGCAAAAAGACCAACTTACGAGGACCATCTTATGAAGCTAAAACACAAGCATCAAGGATATTTTCATCCGCTTATGCTAAATTTATTTGGCCTCCTTTATTATTGGAACATATTTCTAAAATTTGAATCACTAACAATAAAAATAATATTTATTAGTATCAATTAATTATATCCTATATAGTAAATATACCCCTAAAACTTACGAAATTTACATCCAATACCAGATGAAATATATGCCCATGAGTAGAGGGCATTTTTGTCTGCCTATGACAAAATGACTTGGACGTCATTAATTTTGGCCCTAAATAGTTAAAATACCCCTACAAACCAACTATAATTTCATATAAACTAAACTACATAAGCACGTAAATAGTCACTTCTTTGTGGCCAAAACTATCATTCGTCCGTTGAAAAAGTCAAACTACCCGCAGCTCTTTTATAAGGAAGTGGAGGGCATTCTCATATGTATATGGAAAAATGACTCGGACGCTATTAATTTTAGCCCTAAATTCTCAGGATACCCCTACAGAATACCTATAATTTCATAGAAATTAAACTACATAAACACGCAAATACTTACTCTTTTTTGGCCAAAAATGTCATTCATCTATTGAAAAGTCAAACTACCCGCGACTCTTTTTATAGAGAGGATTTGCTCTTTTGTGTATTTGTCTATCTGGTAGTAGTCTCTATATTAGTGGTAGTTTAGTCCTTTATGTTTATTCTTATTTTGTGATTGGCTAACCCTTCACTCAAGTGAGGGCATTTAGGTCTTTTGAAATAGGTTGACAACCACATAACCTGATTAAATGTTGTTCGACTCTAATTGTACATCTAATATTAAAATTGTGTGGCATGTTTCACTATTGAGGCAGAGTATAGGAGAGTGGGTTCTAGAAGACATGAGTTATTCTTACTACTATAGCATAGATTATCTCACTTCAGTGGGTTATAGAAGACATGGGTTATTCTTACTGGTCCTACTCCTTTTTACTGTAATAGTAAGAGTGCCATTTAGCTTGCTCACTAGCTTTTCTTGCTGGGACTTTGACATTTCCTAGCGTCTCCTCTGCTCTTCACTATGTCTCACAGAATTGCATGCTTCCTGTTCTTGTTGAGCAAACTCTCAATGGTGTCTCAAGGAGGGACGGTAGAGTAATATATTTGCTCTTTTTTTTATTTGTCCAAGTCTTTAGTAATATTCTTTGTATTAGGGGTACTTTAATAATTTATGTTTATTCTGATTTTGTAATTAATTAGCCCTTCACTTTTATGGGGACATTCAGTTACATTTAGGTCTTTTGTATTAGGATGGCGGCATTGCCTGATTGAAGGTTGGCCAATTGTAATATGTTAATGCAAATCTTACGGCTTCTTCCTCTACACAAACCCTAATTCTTAATTAAATCTATCAAATATGACCACAAATTTACATTAATTGAAAATGAGAATAATAAAGGAAACAATCTTTCGCAGACACTGTTAATAAATATTGATGCTTTGAAACCTGAAGATGTGCATCTATGGAACAGCTAATGAAGAAATAAATTCCAGTGTTAAAATTCAAGTTTGGGAATTAGTTGAATTACCTAAAAGAAGAAAGCTCATTGGACACCTATGGATTTTTCAGAAAAAGCTAGAACTTGTTAGTTGCATAAATACATTCAATGCTGGTTTAGTTGTGGAAGGATTTACTAAAAAAGAAGGAATTGATTATGAAGTAACACTTTCCTCTGTTTCTAAACTTTCATCAATTTGGATCCTCATGGCTATTGTTATTCATTGGATTTTGAATTGCATAAGTACTTGTAAGATGGCTCTTCTAAATGGAGATTTTGGGGAAGAAATTTACATAAACAACCCGAAGAGTATGAAAGCTTCAGTTCTGGCAGAAGATCCTCTGTATATTTGTTACTTTTGAACTTTCCTAATGGCTAACTATAGGGCTCCTGTCTTGTTACAATACTTAAACCCAATTAAGAACTCCATATCTGAATGATTGACTAATTAAGCTAAAGTAAAATTGTTTTATAATATTCCGTACTTAAAGACAGTGTCTCCCTACATTTAAAACAAAACTTGAAAACTTCCAAATAGATAACCCAGGTACATATGAAACATTGATCTGACTTTAGAACTCTGCTTGCTGCTCTAAATTGACCGTTTTTGGAGACTTCGGGGCCCACTTGGCGACTTTTTAAAAATCACAAAATGCTCCTACATTTACCAAAAATTTCCTCTTGCATATTTGTGAACCGTTCTTCTGTTTCGGATCATTTATACCAACTTACTCCTTGAATGTCTTTATTTTCTTAGTATGCTCATGAGTATTCATTATTTGTTCTCCCATGTCAACTTCATTTATAGATTTTGAGGGATAATATCCCACATTGTTGCCTAATGTCTATCATGCTTTCACTAAACCTAGTTAAGCTTATGTATGGGATTGACAAGTAGATATTCAAGTAACCAGGCCTTTGAGTATTGGAGAGTTGTAAAACAATTTTAAGATATTTGGTTGGAAGAAATTAAAGATTATGAATGGACTTGTCAAATTGAGACTTTGAAAATGGTAGAAATTATCAACAGTTTTAATTTTTACCATTGGCTGGTCCTATATCATGGGTTAATAAGAAAAAAAGTGTTGCAAGATACACCTATGGAAAAGGTATTTGTGAAAAAAAAAAGCCTTTCACATGGGTTTTGAATATGTATGTATCTTTTACCAAATTCACAAGTTATGTAGATCATTTATAATAAAACCGGCCTTGAAAACAAACTTCCTTGCACCTCTATTTGCCTTCCTCTGGTTTGTCTTCAATTGCCTTGACCAGTTTTTCTTGCATTCCAATTGTTTGGACATGCTCTATGGAATCCCTATCCTTTGACCTTTGTAGATCCTTGTATGTCATTTTTAAATAGCACGAACGGTGAGTTATGAGAAAAAATTTTTTTAATATAAAACGAACCATTCAATTAAATATCCAAGTCATGATAACTGGGGTTCACAAATACGAATATTAAATCATATAATATTATTACACGTCTGAAAATGCATAAAGAACAACTCATCCCTCTAAGTACAAGTTCATCGTCCATATAAAAATAAATAACTAAGTTGACTCTCACGCTAATTAAATATTTATGTACCGGAGTTACAGAAACACAAAAACTTCATAATGTGCTCGCCTATCTTGGTCTCACTTGTCATCGCGGAAAGAATCTGCAACCAAACAACAACCACAGCAACAATAGAACCTCTCCGCCTTTAGGAGAAGACCTTCCAAAGGATAAAATATTTTATTAATATTTTTCGGATCGGGCCAATATTACCCAATGTTAGTTGCCTACGTACTTGTCAGACAATATCTCTAATGTTTCTAACAAGATCGGATCCGGACGTAGTTCTGCCTAAAAACTACCCTATCCTAAGAAGCATAGCATTACACATGCAATGCTTAGTTATTTTCAATCAACCTACATTTTAGTAAGTTATTTAATCGCTCCACTTGTCTAATTAACAAACAATATCAAACAATGTTATTAATTATCTCACACCCCTTGTTCGATAATTAATATTATCGAATTTGTATTCACTCAGAGATAACTCGCCCCTCGAGAAATCTCCAGATATATGACTTCAACCTTGGAGTAGACTGCTTAATAGCAGTTTGACCCAAATCCCCAGGGCTCTCAATAACCTGCCACGAATCTAGAGAAGAGGATCTCAACTTTGCTCATGGACATAGATTGGCGAGAAGTATAAGCCTTCCATAATGCTCATACAACTCCGCTTTTCGTAAGTACTATATGGTCTTAGGAAGACCTGCGGGAGACCCGCGGTAAAGACCCTCTAGTTAATACCCAAACCGTCATGGCCATGAAGAAGCGTATTGCAATCTCCACCATTCCCCAACTCTGGGAAACAAAATGTCTTCTAAGACATTACTAATGTATCCATAGAAACTTCACGTCTTTATGACCATTAACTCCCCAAAACATATGAAACTTAAACTAGATTATTTTCATCCAGTCAAGTATCCGCTCAACCATTTGGGTCCTCTTCACCTTGTGAATCGCCCCAATAAATAGCTCATCCACTGAGTTATCACTTAGAAAATATCCCATAACCACCATCGGTTCATTAACCAAGGTAAAATTCTATGTGAAGACCCTGTTCACTCTATGAACTGGTCCCAACCCTAAAGAGGGTATTTTATTCTTTATTTTGATTAGGTGTTCTCCCCCCAATCCAATGACGACCAATATCTCTTGATTAGTCTTTATTAACCTTAAGTTGAACTCAAAGGGACTACTTGACTTCATGGACTATGTGTAATTTTCCTGGCGTGTGATGGGGTCGTGAACCCCTTGAACCGACCCAGGTTTGCCTAATGGTTTATTATAAACCCTAAGGGCAAAAGGATTAATTATCCACTTACTGGGAGTTTTCCTCTCTATGCGGCTTGGCCTATATTTAGGGTACACATTAAGCTCTTACTGACAATTTTTCCAAATTTTAAATCCACTCATATGCCCCTGAACCAGAGCCTCGAACTTGGCTAAGTTAATATTATATGATAATTTACTAATAGGGGTAAAAAGGTTATTTCATAGCCTCTGGTATTTTTCCCTAAGCTAAAACTTTGTCAGAATACTCCCACACCTCTTGGGGTTATTGAGTATTTTTCTAGAATTTTTTTTGACACATTTAGCCCACTAAACCGGACCCGGTTCCCTATCCTTCTTCATTTTTTTTGAACCCGGACCGGTTTAGACTGGTATTTTTTTGATAGTCGACGACTGGCAACGCAGATCGTCTTCCCCGCATTCGGATAGAGGCAGAACCGCCTCTGGTGGCACCGCTCCTGGCCACCATGGCCGGGTGGTGGTTTGGGCTCCACTAGATCGCCACCCCCGCTGCCTCCCGGTGGCCGGCCGGGGCCAAAGTCACATTTTTTTTCTTCGGCCAAATGCCTGCTGAACATCAGCAGTTGCAAAGGCAGCTACGACCAGGTCTCAAGGCCAGACCAATCCGATTTGCCGACAAGTGGCAAATCCAGTGGGCCAAGCCCCACCGTCGATGGGTGGCTACTCCACTCCGCCCATGGCCAACAGCTCCAACTCCATCTTATCTAGAAAAATTTCCACCGCCGGCTATCGCTACAGTCACCTTGGCTGGCCACAGGACTGGGATTGGTTGGTCCGCCGCCCATAGGCAATTCTGACCAACCTAGCCTTGAGTTCAGCCGGTGATTGGCCGGCCGCCATCGAAAAGAACCGCCGATTGATTTACAATAAAATTACTGTTCCACTAAATTACGAATAGTGGTTGCTTCATACAAATTACACTTGTGTTTAATCACCGAAACCTAACAAAGTCGACTCAAAGTCTAACAAAAGGGTCTTACCTCAATCGCCGATTTGTTATCGATCTACCACCGCCAAAGCGTCACCGGAGCCTCACCGGGAAATTCCTGCTCTTCCTCCTTCGCTTTATCGTCCAAGCTCCTTCCCACCATTAACACTCATTAGCCTTTTTATATACATAAAGATTAGGGTTTTCTAATCTCATTAAGAGTTGGGCTACTTGAGACTATTTTTTATTAATTTCTGTCACCAAAATAATTGGGCCCGTAAAGTGACTTAAACGGCCAATTTACACGTCCAATTCGGGTAAATAGGCCATGCGCTTTATATATAACTTCAAATAGTCATATCTTCTTCATCAGAACTCCGATTCGCGCATTCTTAGATGCATTTCGAAGCTCTTTTTGTCTACTTTCCAATAATATAGGTTTTAACCATCAATTCTAACTAATGATCAAGTTATTTTTATGAGAAGGTCAAGTGTCCAATACCCTAATTTCCATGTGGTCGACTTCGAGAATTTAGAAAAATCCCGGACGTTACACATGAAGTGGGCATTAGTGCAATTTTGGAACTGAGTTTTTCCCAATGAAAGGATTCCAGACACAAGCTTTATCTTATGCTTAGTTTGTATACATTTGTTTTTAAAATTGTTCCTTGTAACATTTCTTTATTTATAAATAAAAGTTTATATTTTAAGAATTTCATGCATACAATTTTTGTTTATGGCATCATGGAGTATAAATTTGAGGAAATTGCTTGGATGGGCTATTAGAAGTCAAAAGTAGGAAGGGATTGTCAAGAGGGTCAGACAAAAGCATTTGCTTTAGGCCTCTTATTTGCATCGATCTCCATGGGAAGAACCAATTGAAGTTACCTTTACTTTTTGGCAACTTGATCCCTTTAAACATATCTAACGTTTAAATTTTAAAACAAAATTGATGCCTATGGCCATCATTCTGTATCAACTTTGCATAGTTATTATTCAACTTTATTCACTTGTTTCTACTTTGTTATCACAGAAATATTGTACATTCATTAGGGTTCTGGTTTTTGCTGATAAACTGTTCACTAATTTTGCTTTGTACAGGCTGTGTAATTGGAGACTTTGCAGGGCCTATCATTGTAGCTGTTTGTTTTGAGAGGATTCTTCATATTGCTCTATAGATCAGTTACATTTGAGCCCTGGACATATGGAGCTATGTTATGGCCCTTCTGGCCACCTATTTGGGCTAATCATTTAGCCATGTATAACATTCCCTATTTAGCTCATTCAAATTTTAGTAGGACTCTTGTACCCTTGTTTAAATATATTCTATAGTTTTAGTTTACTTTCCTAGTTTGGCTATTTTTATTGTTAGTAGAATTCATAAATTGTAATGAGGAAAGGCCTTAAGCAAGCCTAACACTAAAAATTGGGCTTGTACTCATTGCTAAAGTAGTACGTGAATATTGAATTTCATTTCAATAGAACGCAACCTCTCTCTCTCTTTCTCTCTCTCTCCTCTTTTTACAATATTCTCATTTACTTACCTTGTGGTTCTTTGAATGACATCAAGCTGCCGTTTCCCTTCTTCTATTTGGCTACGCGTATAGCCATATAAAGCTTTCCCTGTTTAGCTCATTTTAATTTTAATGGGACTCTTGTTTTCTTGTTTAATTTGATTGTAGGTTTAATTTACTTTCCTAGTTTGGATATTCTTATTCTTAATAGACTTCACAAATTGTAACGAGGAAAAGCCTTAAGCCTGAGTATACAAAATGGTGGTTTACCCATTGCTACAGTAGTATATTAATAGTGAATTTCAGTTCAATAGAATGAATTAGGCAGTTCTCGTTCAACCTATCCTTCGTCACATCTCTCTAAAACTTCCCCCTTTCGTCCAAGAATCTCTTACGCTTACCTAGGCGTAGATTCAAGAAAAAAACATGACCTTTAGAGCGTTGGCTTTTTCTTCAAGACATTCTTTGGACAACAACTTTAATTTTGCAATCCTGTTGCTATTCCTCTTTAATATTATGTGGAAAACGGCAATAAACTGTTATGTAATTGGCAAATACATTAAACTGGCCAACGCATGCCTGAAACTATTCGTGCCAAATAATCATTAGCAACTCTCATCTCCCCATACAGTCGTTCTGAGTATTGGTGCAGGTAAATGAGAAGTGACTTGCATATGATGGAGTATGTCTGGTAATGTATTCTTACATAGTGAACTTTGTTCTAGGGTTGCATTTCAGTTCGGTTTCAGTTGATTCTAGTAGAAACCAAACCAAACCGAATTATGTATCCAAAATGTAGAAACCAAACCGAACCGAATAATAAAACAAAGATACATGAACCAAAGCAAATGTAAGAACTGAAACTGAACCAATAATCGAATAAGAACCAAAAATTTTAATTAAATTTCTTTTATTAATCAAAATCATATCAAAACTACAAAAAATCATATCTATAAAGAAAACAGTCAAAGCATAATTCAATTTAACGTAAAATCTAAGAGCTCTACAGAAGGAACATCTAAAAATTCAGTCGTACTGTCATTTAAACAAGTCAAGCCTAGTAAAAATTTGAGTGGAAGGGGTAAAAAAGGGCATTAATGTGACCCTATGTACAAATTGGTTGAAGATTTCCAATCTGGACACAAAAAAATGGCCATTCGAAATGGATCTACAAATTTATAAATTCCTTTTTTTTTAAAAAAAAAGAATTGAAACCATGTACCTCCATTATGTTCTCCATTTAACTACCACGTTGAGTGATGAAGTAACCAATACAAATGTGGATATTACATCAAAATATCATTAAGACCTTTACAATAAGTATCTAATAAACTAGAAATCGATGCATATCAAATCCGGTTTTGCTTTTATAATGTATTGCTCAAATTTCAACTTCTACTTTCAGTCTCTCTCTCTTGCTTACTTCAAGTATGCCTTTTGCATGATCTAAAACCCAATATTTAGTTTATTTAGTTAACCACCTATAATGAACAAATGACACATTCCATGCCACTACAAGTAAGCCAGGTCTGAACCAAGTGACCAATCTGTCTCACATACATATTAACACAATCCTCTACAATAGAGGAAAAATGAGTGCAGATTACATATTAAGGTCATGAATTTAATGCCAATAGTAATAGCGGTAAGGTGTATTAGCATGTATATAATCGATCACACATAAGGGGCTATTTGGGTACTGAATCAGTGGAAGATTTAGTCGATTCAGGCTCAATTCACTACTGAATTATTAGAATCCTATTTGTGTATAAAAATTTAGCACTGAAATTAGATTCAGACCGTTTCAAGCTTGAATCACTGAATCACCTCATATGTGATCGATTTAGTCTCCTAATCACCGTTTTAAAATTTTAATTTTTATTATTTTTTAATGATTATTATTCATATCGATTTAAACTTCGAAAAATGTGCCATATAGGTAGGGCCCACTTTAAAAATTCAAAATTACCTACCCTTGTGGGATCTTGTTTGATAGAGCTTGAATTTAGAAGTGTAATGATACCAAGAACGTACATATCCGAATTTGAAAGACAGAATTATATTAGTTTAAAATTTTAAAACTAGGTTTGACGTGATATTTAAATTTATTCTAACAAATTCTCTTACCAAACATAATTCATATTCAACGGTGAATTTTTTAAATTAATTCACTACTTAAATTAATTCGCTACCCAAATGACCCCTAATTAAGGGTTCGTTATGCATTCTTTACTCATTATTATCAAAAGGGAAACATTTTTCAACATAGCTGTAGGTATTTAAAACCATATAACTAAAAACCTGAATTGGCAGATAGACGTATCTACCAAATTTCCCCGATCTGATCCGACCCCTGTTTGCGTATATCAATAGCGCGCGCCGGCTTGTCATTTTCGCAGCCACAAAAACCAGTGCTGTGTAACCTTACTTCTCTCTCGCTCTCACTTCCTTCCCACTACCCAGACCCTCTCTTCCTTTCCCACAAATGCCTTCAAATGCTCTCCATCTTCTTCCCCTTCGGGCATCCTCCGCTCCTTTAAGGCCTAAACCTCGCCACACCCTTTTCTTCTCCCACCGGAAGATGGTCTCAGTGTCCCAGAAAATGTTTTCCATCAACGAGGAATCCAATTCCTTGTCAACTCAGCGCCAGGCACGGTTTTCTGCCGATTCTTCTGTCTGGTTTGCAAGATTGCTGCTGTTACATTCATGGGCTTATCGCTCACATTTCTTTCCCGTTCTTGTGTTGTTTCAGATTGATTTCGACCCTTCTGAGGAGCTGTTTGGAGTCGAAGCGGGTGTACGCGAAGGTTGTGTTGGTACTTTTCGTGTTGCTTCAACATTTTCATGTTGTTGGTGAAATTGCGTGAAATTTTTATTTTGCAAATTTCACTGCATTCATCAACTTTTTCATGTTGTTGATGAAATTGTATGACACAACTTTTGCAAATTTTAATGCAACAGGGAAGAAACTGGTTCATGTGTGTCGCTGATATATAATGGAATTTTGTTCAGGGGAACAACCTTAGCCTTTGTTATATAATTGATAAATCTAATCAAACTGTATGGGGTCACTGATTAGAACCCTGTGTAATTGTATGCCTTTTCTAGAGACTGCTCGTTCAAGTTTCTTCTTGCTTACCTAATAACCTCTTTGCCTATCCTCTTCTTTTACATACCAGGCCTAAACCAATTCATTTTGAAATAATTTATAAGTTCTTGAGTATTAGTTTTATCATTTTTAGAGAAAAAACACTGAGTTGTTGGAAGTACTGTGTTTGCTCTTACTAATGGAAATTTGGTAAAGTCTCTATTTAGGTCTCATGATCATGTAGTTGAGTTTTTTAAGTGCCTCACTTTCTCAATACCGCTCCTTCAAGTTTCTGTTTGCAAAATTAATGTCTTCCTCGTCCATCTTATTCTCTTACAGACCGTGCCCAAAACAATTTAATTTTAACTAACTTATAAGTTGTTGAGTATTAGTTTTTATCTTTATCTTATATAAAAAAAAAACATACTGAGTTGTATGTAGTACTCTGTTTGCTCTATGCTTATAGAACGTTGTGCTGAAATTTGATAAAAATCTCTATTTAAGTCTCACGATCATGTAGTAGAGTTTTTAAGTGATTTCTTGACAACTTGAGTGATGGCCCATGGCCTTGTAATTGGAAATTTGAGAAAGGTGAATTCAGCTATGTTATACTAAATGGAAGTCCATAACTTTTTCACAAATCTTACTATCAATTGCCACCTCACTTTTGTCAGAGATGTGGCTTCCAGGTCATCAAAAACAAGGTCGTGGTTTGGACCAAATGGTCAGTATATCAGAGAGCTACCTTGCCCTAGCTGCCGGGGAAGAGGCTATACACCATGTACAGAATGTGGAATAGAAAGATCAAGATTAGATTGTTCCCAGTGTAATGGGAAGGTACACATCGCAACACATTTATTTTATATGAAAAGCGATTTGATATATGATGATGTTTGAAACTTTGGCAACTGTTTGCTGAAGAGGGCCTGTGACCCAGAATATTTCCACTTTCTCTTGATGTTGTGCTCAGCTCGGGGAATAACTGTTCACTCTGGTTATGATTTGCCTTTACTGCTTCCTTCAGCTATGTTGAAGGAGGTTCTAAAGAAATCTCCCTTCCTTTTTTTTGTTTCTCAATAATGATCACTGCATCCTATCTTTTTAACAAATAGAAAGGACAACAAACTCATTCAATTGCTTTCTGTCTCCTTCCTTTTGCCTCCTGAGAGGGAACTGGCAATTGGATTTTCTTGGCTTTCTTTGTATATATATCTTGACTGACTGCTTTCATGTGGAGACTCAAGCTACCTTGCCTACTTGTAGTGGATTTTGCTCGAATTTAAAGCAAATCTTTTCCCTCTCCCCCTCTCTCTTTTAAATTGAAAATTTTCTTAACATTTGTTTTTAAGAAAGAATTCAAAAAGAAGGGAAGCTGTATTTGCATGTAGAAATATATTCTTGTTGAATGCAAAAGGATAGGGTCATATAGGTTCATCATAATTAGATATATAATTATGGGCTAGTAACCAACGCAAAGGCTTGCCGTATCATATATCAGAGATTATCGGTAGGAGAAAGAAAGGAAATAGTGGAGATATCATTTGAAATCATATTACTGATCTAAAAAAGGGTTTTTAACATGTATTTTCACAATCTAAATTTTATTTACATTTAAAAGCACTAATATTAATCTCAAACAAGCGATCATGAGGGTACGCCTTTTCACAATCTAAGTGTTTATCAACTTGATTTATGATATAGTTCACCTAGTAATGGTTTTTAACATATGTTTTCACTGTCCCTGTCATTAACATAAAAAAGCACTAATATTAATGTCAAATAAGTGTAAGATCATGAAATAATTATTTATGGAGTAGATATGTAAAGTCAATAAAAAAGAAATTTTATATAGCTTCCGATAGTTCAAAATCACTTTCGGAAGCTCAAATCCATTCTGGTTCACCTGACAATGGCCTTACCTAAAACAAAATGGCTTCTTGCAATTGTGACAGTTGAGACCCCAGTCAACAGATGTCGGTAGGTAAAAACCAAGGTAACCAAGTCAGCATTTTGGTTCGTTTTGGTGAGCGGCCATTTTGGGTTCTATTAGTTTAGTTTTGTTTCTAGAAAATTTTGAGAAATTTTTGAAGTGTAAAAAGTGGAAGGAGATGAAAAGAAGAAGCATAGGAAGAACAAGAAGACCTAAAAACAAATCTGCCCTAAATGTAAAAACTTAAAAATTACTTATCTAAACTGTATAAGACATAAAATTATCTTGTCTAAAACATAAAAAACAAAAAATTCACCTGCCTAAAACATAAAAAATCCAAAAATAACTTGTCTAAAACGTAAATTTTGCCAAAAAAAATTTGAAATAAATTTTGGTGAAGGCCTATTTCTCCGAAATTAATGAAATTTCGTAAAATTTGTTACTATGGGGAAAACTACTGCTGGGACCTGCCGGCAATTCAAGAAGGAGGGAGTACTAAAGTTGTTGTCTAAGATTCACTACACTGAGCATTTGTTGTCATTGGGTGGATCTATAGTTCACGGGGGAACAGAAATTGGGGGGCCCTACAATAAAAGGGGGGGAAAGAAAGGAGGGTGGGCCTACATTAATACAGGGGGCGAACCGGGGAAAAAGCGGAAATTAAAAAAAAAAAAATGTCAAATATCACCAGTTTTGGCTATATGCTGCCTATCTTGGTGGTATATCAGCCAATACAGTGAAAAATGACATTTACACTGCTTCGAATAGTCAAACTGGGTGATACTAAATTAATGATATATTACTCATATGGCATTCATTGAGCCAAGGAACATCTAAAGTTGAAGAAAATACTAAAATGGCACTAAAAAATTGGGAATGCTGTACAGATGTTTTGATTAAAATGCCGTCAATAATTGATACAAATGCTTCACACACTATGTACTAAAATTTATTATATTCAATGCAATATATTGCACTTCATGCATAGTTCTCTTACATAATGGATCAAATGCAAGAAATATGTTAATCCTCAAGATTGGTTGAACATTTTAAAAATCATTGTGTTGTGTTGGAAACTTGGCTTCAACTATTATTTTTCTGATTATAATTATGTTAACTTTAATAGTTTGAATATCTTTTTAGGATTCAATTTGTTTTTTAACAACTTATGAAACAAATAAAAATGTAAATTAAGTAAATGTAATGTTCAAATATATACTTTTTAAATGTTACTTAGCCTATAACAAATGATGTAAGTCCTTGATGAATGCTTTAATGAAAATATCCAAGTGATTCTAATCAAACGTCTTAGTTCAATCTTATTGCCCTCATATCTATCACATGGATACTTTTGGATGCCCTTGGTGGAGGTCAGGTGTTTGAATAGGTCAACAATACTTGAATGGTGTATCATAATCTAAATTCCAAAAAAATGACATGAAAAAATTGCTTTGGTTATTTAAATTCTTGTCCACTGAGGGCAATGATCTCCTGCAAGCATTAACATATGGATCTCTATGCCGGTGCTCTGTTTGTGGACCTTATAAAGACCTCGTATCTGTTGGATCCAAGATGATTGCAAGAGAGATTAAGGGGCGCACAAAACTTGTTCTCATTTGGACATGTGGGCCTTTTACCTGAACCCCTGAAATCCAGCAGTTGAGAGCGAAAAAGGGATGGAATTTTTAGAGGTTCAGATAGAGGGGGCTCACATGTCCAAATGGGACCAAATTTTGTTGCCCCCTTCTTCTGAAGCCTCCTTTTATCCCCCTAGGTTGCACCTCCAAAGGGACTTTGTGGATCAAATGGGACAAACAGATGTGATGCTTTTAGGAGTTCATTCTCCTGTATAGTAATTCTATGAGATGATGCAACGAGTGCATTGGATTTGATAATTGTTGCTCTTATTATACAAAGTGTGGTGAACTATATCGTCATATGTAAATTATTGCATTAAATACACTGATTTTCGGTATATATTGCATCATGTACTTGGCAATGGTAGTTGGAGCTATTTTTGAACTAAGCACTTTACGATGTATCGTAAAAGGACTGTCCATCTTCTGAATGCTATTTTCAAACTCTTTATGGGCATAATGTACACATCTTGATGAATGCATACACAGACAGAATTTCACATTCTTTGTCACAAAATGACATTATTGGTTGGCCTGGAATGTTGACCTTATTTTTTCTTACAGACCAGTTTTTGTTAAGATTATTTTACATGTAACACTTTCTGTTCACTGTTCTCGTTTTAAAACAGGGGCTAATAACATGTAAGCAATGCTTAGGGGATTGTGTGATCTGGGAAGAGTCTATCGATGAAAGACCTTGGGAGAAAGCTCATTCAAGGTGTATCAAACTTTCTTCTCCTCTAATGTCTTGAAGTTACCACATTTTTTTCCTTCATCATCTTCATCAACTGAACATCCTTCCCATGAAGATTATGTACTTGTATTTAATTCATAATAGGAGAAAGTTAACATGAGTCTGAACTCATGCATGCCAGCATGAGCTAGGGCATCGCGAGCCATTAGATTGAGATTCGACGGTGCATGTTAATAGAGGGGCCAAGTGGGTGATTCAAACCTACCTCCTAAGTAATGTGTGCCATTTGATTGAAATCTGAAGGCTCGCTATGCTTGGTCTCACGTTGATGCACGTGAGCCTAGGCTCATACTAACATGGCTCTTCATAATAATCAACTTTAGACAATTAGAAGTAAACTGCTAATATCGAATTGAAAAGCCAGCTAGTTGCTTGCACAGGTGATTCATGATCTGGATCACCAAAAGAAGTTGCCCATGTAGTTATAAATGTTTTAGATTTATATTCCTGAATGTGGCTGGGGGTATCTAGTGACCGGTATAACTTTTTGGTGGGGCTGGCTCTTTCAATGCTCAGCCTAAAAGTGCTGGACACAAATGGTACAACAAATTGTCATCGGAGATGGGTTGCATGAGTGGAGTTTGGTCCAGCAGCTCCTATGTTTGCAATAACGTGTGTTCAACTTCTGTGTTTTTCTGTTTTGTGTGCATTTAACAGGGAAAA
Source organism: Saururus chinensis (assembly GCA_035235625.1). Classification (NCBI taxonomy): domain Eukaryota; kingdom Viridiplantae; phylum Streptophyta; class Magnoliopsida; order Piperales; family Saururaceae; genus Saururus; species Saururus chinensis. The sequence continues at coordinate 16,302,563 of CP141145.1, read as the reverse complement.
AAACAGAAGTGGATTTATATATGCTAAATATAAAGATTTGGAAGGGTAAAACTTGAATTTGATGGTAGTTCATATCGAGATCTTGATGTGTAGGTTGACTGGAGGCATTTAGATACCGTCACTGTAATTCTCACAAATTGGATTATCAAACAGCAGTTTAAAAAGTATGGTGAAAAAAAAAATACACAAACACTCTGGCTTCTTGATTTAATTGGCTAAGTAAGCTGGGTATCTTATTTTTATTACGGGAGAAAGTTTGAAATCCAAAACAAATAGTTTAATAGGGTCAGTGAAGGGTCAAAAATATTTTTTTCTCCCTCGATAATAGTTCATCACTATGTATTCTTGCAACTCTGATGAATGTCATAAGAGTGGTTGTTAGTATGTAGTAAGATGCTTACTATTTAAAAATTGTGGTTGCAGCTCTTCTCTCACAGGAAAAGAAGATGTTGAAGTTGACGATTTAGATATTAAATTGGATCCAACTCGGAAATCAAAGCGTATCTATCAATCACCCCCACCAGAAGTTGGTTTGAAGATCAGTTGATCCTTGAGAGTTAGTTCTTTTTCCTTTTAATCGTAAATTTAGGATTGTGTGTGTGTGTGTGGATAATATGTTAATTAAGTAACAATTCTATTGTGACCTTTAGCCTTCCCATGTCATTAATTGGATTCTATTGGGACTATGTTGTGTCCTTTGGTTTTCTCTAGGATAGAAATTAGTATTTATGTTTTCTCTCCTATAAAACTATGTAATTTGGGGCTAGAAAGGCAGACATTCAGAAGCTATTCCTCTTTTTTCCCTCTCTTTTCCTCTCAAAACCCCTTTCTGTAGCTATGACCCTCACGATTCACATCAAATTCCTATAAGCAATTTGAAAAGTGGGCCCCATAATGTTGGGGAGGTTGTGACCAAGTGGTATTGGGAGCAACTCAAGTGCATCATGGTTTTGTGAAATTGGGGTTCCACCTGTTGCAGCAAGTGATGTTTCATCCACTATTGAATGGCTGAAATTTTGATGAGCTTCCGTCCCTTTAACAAGTGACATATCATGATGATCCCAAATATGGTTTCATTTTTTATCTGCAGTCCAGTAGCCACTCACGATACCACCACCATCTAACACCATGGCTTCATGTTGAAACTTTTAACAGGTGAAGTACTGAATGACATGAACAACATGTTTGTGTGTGCATATGTGTATTTTATACTCAAAACCAAATGACAAGGGGAAAGAAAGATGAGTTTTACCATCATTCATATCATCATATGATTTGTCCAAGTTATATGTCAGCTTGATGAAATTAATGTAGGAGGAATTGAATATTTTGATGTCAACTTTGTGATGGTTGGATTTGATACTATATGTTTTATGTCGGTTAATTTCAAACTATTATCTATTGTCACCACTTCAGGAAGCTGACAAATAACCAGGAGAAGGCACATACTTCTAATGATAATGTAGATTTCTTTTCCTTTTCCCTTCCCTTGCTAGTAGGTTTCTACTATTATCATTTTGTGTACAACCACAAAGGCCCAAGATAAGGAGTAATCATGATGCTATTATATTCAAATATGTTCACATTGACATACACAAGAGCTCACATGCATGCACAGAATACAAATAGCATGTACCTAATGTTTATGTTTTGCTGTTAGTTTTTATTTGATTTTTAATTTGTTCATTCTACAACTTATACTACTACATTCTCAAATTCATTCCCACCATTTGCATCAGCTTTAGTTGTTACCATAACTGTGTTCCTAGGAGAGCATAAAGTTTGACCTCGGTTTTGGATTTGTGTTTCATATTTATTGTATTGTATGTAGAGGGTGGTTTACTGAAAGTAGATACTTGTCCCTAAAGTAATTTGATCGAAGAAACAAATGGTGGTTATAGATCATGAATGTAATATTTTTTGTTTAGTTGTGATGCTTGCAGAGCCTCAATGCCAAAACAGGACTTTTTAGTAAACGAATGAAGATTATCCACCGTAACCCAAAGCTTCATGCCCAACGAGTAGCTGCAATTAAGGTTTTGAGTCAAGCATTTTTCTTCTGCAATTGGAATATTTCTGTCATGATTCCTGGAGGAAATTTTCATTAATCTTACTATACCTGCAGAAAGCAAAAGGCACTGCTACAGCTAGGAAAAGAGCATCAGAAGCCCTTAAAACATTTTTTAGCAGGCCAGAAAATCGTCTCAAGAGAAGCATGTCAATGAAAGGTAAACACTCAAGCATCATAGACACAGCTGTTCAAGTGTATATTGACATAGTAATTTACTGTTACAGCTCAAAGTCCCACAAGTACCAACGTAGCTCCTATGCCAAACATTTTTGTGTGAAAGCACTCATTGAGTTCAAGGAACAGTATATACACTCTTGAAAACAGCTCAAAGTCCCACAAGTACTTGCATAGCTTCTAGGCCACACATTTTTGTGTTAAACCACTGTTTGCCACCATCACTGAGTTCAATTGAACAGTATATGCACTCTTAAAAAATTGCTAAGATAAAATGCATCCCAATTTATGTTTAAAAATTGGTTCTCGAAGCAAATTGCTTTGGATTATGCTGAGCTCTTTCTTGATATATAGGTACATTTTTTCAGTTTATGATTTAACTCCCCTACTATATAATTTGTGCTTCACGATTGATTTAAATTCTGTTTATTTCATAGGAGTGAAATTTTACTGCAGCAACTGTGGAAAGGAAGGTCATAGATGCACTATTGCCCAGAATTGAAGGACAAGACTGAAGGTAGCTATAAATATAAATGCGGTATCTGTGGTGAAAAGGGTCATAATCGAAGAACCTGCATTAAGTTGGACTCAGCAGGATCTCAAGCATGCTTAATAAAATCTAGGATTTATCATTGTAAGCTGTGTGGTGAACATGGCCATAATAGTAGAAGTTGTTCTAAAAAAACTCAAGTGGAAGCTGTTGGTGTTTCTGAATTACACGAAGTAGGGGCGCTCATTTCTAAAGCTAGGACTTACACTTGCAAATTGTGTTTTGGGAAAGGGCACAACACAAGGACATGTCCTGGTAAAATGACCCAATTATATGGACCTCTCAAAACTTAAATTGCAATATCCATTGTCTAAGTTAAATTTTGTTGCTTCTAAAATATAATATTTTTTACTCTTGTTTCATTTTCATATATAAGAAGAGGCTGCAGGCAAAAGCCTCGACAACTTATATGTTCATTTGTCCTTATGGCGTTGAACATATTAGAAATCAATTTCCAATGGCATTGCTGGCATGTTTGCATATTTTATGTCGAGTTTTTAGTCTTATCTTGCCTTGTGAAGATGTGATTTATGACGAACAAATGTTTAAGGCCGGAAGAAATTTACCTGGAGGTAATTGCATGTTTGACGTATGGGTTAGATTACGATTAAATTGAGGCACAGGTAAAAGCAACAATTGTATTAGTGTAATACATGGTTATTTCTTCCTCTAAATTCTTTTGCTATAAATATTTTTTACTAAAATGCTTATAAGGCTCTAACCTATAATTTTGATATTTACATTTAGTGCCTATTTGACCCAGATATCTAAGTTTTAAACTATGAACAATGGATCATGATATCTGCTTTAAAAATTGCGTTTGAAAGGGAAAGGGGCAACAACCTTTAAAAGAAATTAGGAATGATTTTGTGTTATGTGAGAGTTACAATTTCTACATATTCATCTTCTTTCCTTAGCTGAGGAGGGACAGAATCAGGAAACAAATAAAAAGCTCAAGATTGAGCAGAGCCCACAAATTAAGTTGGGAAGAGTTTTTTATGCTCCTTACTGGCGATGAGCTGAGCATAAGCTATACATGACTACATGAGAGCCCTTGATATTTAACATCGACGGTGCATATGTTAACACATGTTAGCTTTAGTGATATTGACGTTAACATGCACTTGTGTGTCATCGATCTCATGGAAGAAGGGCTCCTATGCGTAGTATAACGCTTCAGAATTTAATGTTTTAAAATTTTAACGGATGGGCCTATTAGGGCCTAATAACTATTTTGACCTTGATTCGTTCAGAAGAGCCTTAAGAAATTTGATAAGGCTCAAAGAGACAAATATATCAAGCTAAGAATGTATTAAACGAACACCGGGATAGTAGGCTTTGGCCTCGAGAAATGTGTTGTAGGCATAACCTATTTTAAATTAGTGAGAAAACATACCCTTGTATGGTATTGTTTTGAAGGGCTTGTTGATATGAGACCAACGGTACAAAGAATGTGCAATTCTATGTTTGGGGTAGGAAATTACGTCCATTTAAAGTTTAAATTTTTTTTCCTTTAAAAAAATAAAAAAAGTAAAATGGTTGGCCTATCTTATCCCATTTTAATTATGTAAGAAAACTTCTTACAAACTCCTTATTTTAAACAAATATACTTCACATACAAGCATTTAGTAAAAACTTATTGAGTACACTACAAAACCTTCATAGCATCTCCAACCATGGATGTTAAATTGAGTTATTAGAGATACTCAAGTAACAAAAATAGTATCGTCATTTACTTGTGTGGCAATTTGATAAAAGGTAAACTCTAACTATGAACGTCAAATACAAGTAAAGAGTACCATATTATTGAGAAATGATGATTAAAAAATAAAAAGTAAAAGAGATGAAAAGAGAGGCAAAGAGATTATTCATTGGAAATGATGCCCCGGTTGGAGCCATGATGTCCCATATGGGACTTCAATTTCCTCCATGCTAAATAGCAAATGGATTTAGCATTTGCCGTTGGAGATGCTCTCATGTTGGATGGGGATGTGAGGCATATTTGATGATGTGATGAGATGAGATATTTACATAGAAGTAGATAAGATATAGTTAAATGCCAAAAAAATCAACAACTCTACTATTCAAATGAGACACAAAGGAGAACAAGTTTACAACATAGCTTTTCAAAAAATTTAACACATGAAATAGAATCTAGCGTACAAGGTGATATGACTAAGATAAACGTAGGATACAATCTTTATTCAAATACTCAACTTTAGTTTTATCTACCTTCACTCAATTAACGCGGGGTCTCCCAAGTATGTCCTTGTGATATACTTCTCTTACGACTTGCAATTTAGAACAAACATCTTTTATACTTGTTCTGTCTTGTGGCAACTCAATCGTGCATGCAATTCCAATTTTGATGACCGATAAGAAGCAATCTTGAAATTTGAGTTTATCACTGATATTTTCGTTCAATAGCAATCTTGCATCCATGATTTCCATCGAATTTTCTTGAAATGACTTATGTGCATACTTTGAAATGTTGACACCATCATTGAACATTTTGTCTGTGGGCCTTTTCCCCATTAACATCTCTAACAAAAGGATACCATAGCTATACACATCCCCTTGGGTAGTAACCTTGTATCCAATACCATATTCTGCCATTGGTATTAAAGAAAAATCACACACCTCAATAAATGCAATAATTTTATAAGGATTGTAAAATAATTATAAGCTTTTTCCAAGATAAACACTAATATGTTTATTTACATATACATGATATCATGATTAACAACTATAGACTAATATATTAAGGATAATGGATTGTACCTGGAGGAATATAACCAATAGAACCCTTTAACATAGATGTGCAAGAGGAATCGTTGCTTCCAAATAATAGAATTTTAGCTAGGCCAAAATCACTCACATGTGCTACCAGGTCCTCATCGAGTAGAATATTGTTGGGCTTCAAGTCACAATGAACAATTGGAGTCTCACAATGATTATGAAGGTAATCCAATGCAAGAGCAATATCAATGGCCACATCTATCCTTTTGTTGAAGCTAAGATATAAATCTTGATTAGCATGTGGATGTAGCCATGAGTCTAGATTCCCATTTGGCATATATTTAAACACTAAAGCTTTAAACTCATTACCTTGAAAATCAAGACTGGAGCAAGAGGTCAATATCTTGACAATATTGCGATGACGAATTTGTTTCAATGCTTCACATTCAGTTGTGAAACTCCGAACACTTGTTTGCTCAGTCCTTATCACCTTCACAGCTATATCCATTTGATAGGCATCTAAAGTTCCCTTAAATACGTAACCAAAAGTTCCAGAACCTATCAAGTTAGTAGAAGAGAAGCCATTGGTTGCTTGATGGAGCTCCGAATAGGTGACTGTCACATGCTGTTTTTTTATAGAAGAGAATGGAGCTTGTTTATTTCTAGGATGTTTTTTCCAATACCATACAATTATACAGCATGCAAAGATGAAAATGCATGTTCCGATGATCAATGGTAGAATAACCTTAAGAAGGAAGGATCTTTTGTGATTTTTTCCACCATACTTTTGACATGAAGGCAAATGCAACTCCAGGATGCCTCCACAAAGTTTGTTATTTCCCAACACTAAAGTTTTGCTTGCATTACTGAATGGACCTTGTTCAGGCACTTCTCCCTCGAGGACATTGAAAGACAAATTTAACAATTCCATAAACCTAAATTTTGTAAAAAATGTGGGTATCGTACCAGACAAATTATTGTGTGAGAAGTCAACCATTTCAACTGCACCCAAGGTTTTCAATGACATTGGGATAGTACCTGCAAAGGAGTTGTAAGACAGATTGAGGTAAATAAGACTCGTGCACTTGCCGAGTGTATTAGGAATTTCACCTGATAGTTTATTGTTACCAAGATGTAAGGTACTCATTGTTTGAAGGTTCCCAACTTCCAACGGCAAGGTGCCCTTTAACAAGTTACTCGACAAAGAGAGAGCAATCATAAACTTGAGGTTGAATATCTGACTGGGTATGTTACCATTAAGGTTGTTCTGATAAAGATAAAGAAATTGCAGACTTGAGCAATTTCCAAGTCTTGGAGTTACTGTGCCTTCCAACTGATTCATCGCCAAAGAAAGTACAATCAATTGAGAGAGGTTTCCTAGGGATGTTGGAATTTGACCTGATAGGCTGTTTTTGTTCAGATAGAGCTCTCCCAATTTTGGAAGCTTCCCAATTCCGTCAGGAATAGAGCCTCTCAAAAAGTTGCTTGCCAAATAAAAACCCTTCAAATTTAAGATATTTTCAATTCCCATGGGGATTCTTCCATATATCTGATTTTCGGAGAGAATCAAATAATCAAGATTACTGGAAAGGTTGGCAATGGAGGCAGGCAATGGACCATTGAGTTGATTAATGTCTGCTTCGAGTGTATTAAGCATGCTACAATTGGTCAAAGACGTGATAAAGAGCATGTCATCACCATTTTCTGTCCCAAGTTCATTTTCATGAAAACCAACAAAGTTCAAATCCTGCAACTTCCCTAAATCAATGGGTATAGTCCCATGAAAGTGATTGATGCTGAAGTCAAGTGCTTCAAGGTGAGAAGCATTACACAAGGAATCAGGGATAGTCCCAGTGAAGTGGTTCGAATCCAAGCTGACAACCTGAAGGTTAGGGAAAAAATAGCCCATATGAGGGGAAATGCTTCCACTCAATTCATTGTTCTGGAATACTAACATCTCAATATTGGAGAGATTGTAAATTGCGTGCGGGAGTTCACCAACGAAGTTGTTAAAACCCAAAAAAAGCATCTCTAAGCCAGATAGAATGCCCACCTGTTCTGGGATTGCCCCATGGAAATTGTTCGTTCCTAGGGAAAGGCGGACGAGAGATGAGACGTTCGCTAGAAAAGGTGGGAAGACACCTGTGAGATTGTTGTGTCCAAGATAAAGGTCGGCTAGCTTGGGTAGAAGGCCAAGCTCAGGTGGGACTTCCCCCTCAAGCTTGTTGTGGTAGAGGTTAATAACTCTCAACAGGGTGCAGTTGGAGAGGCTGGCAGGAATGACTCTTTCAAGTGAGTTATGTCGAATATCGAGGATTCGTAGACGAGAGAGACGACCCACTTCTTGTGGAATCTCTCCATGGAAGCTGTTGTTGGGTAGACTGATGGTCCTAATAAAAGAAAGGTTGCCGAGGTGGGGTGAGAAACGACCAACTAGACCAAGGGTGCTGAGGTTGAGTGCAGTGACCCGCTGGTGACGGCGCCCACAGGAGACTCCTGGCCAGCGGCAGAAATGGAGAGAAGCATTCCATGAGTTCAGGACCTCATGAGGGTCGACAGTTATCTGGTCCTTGAAGGCCAGTAGAGCTTGCCGATCAGTTTCATTGCTCAGAGGTGCAGTTCCAGCTGAAAACGACATCAAGTAACAGATGATGAGCAGGAAGAAAATGTGGTGTGTTTGGAGACCCATTGGGTTGGCCGGAGGGATTTGGGCTCAAGAAGAAGGAAATCTAAAGGATGCCGTGCCAGAAAAGAATTTGTGAGGAAAAACAACGGATCAGCAGCCTTTTTATATGCACTCAAAAGATCTTGGCTTTTGAAGAGTGATGGAGTTTAGTTTATTGTGCAAGCAAATTCTGTGTGTAAACGCAACTAGTCATTTCTCACACGAGCAGAAGACGAAGAAAGTTCAAAGATAAGGAAAGATGAGTTTCGGTAATAGCCAAAAGTTTCATATAGTGGTCAACAATCGACGCTAAATTCATGGAATAAGAGACGAATTGATTCACACATAGAACTGGTTGGTCGTCTAGGCTAGAACTTCCCTAGTTTCAAATAGTGAGAACTGTAAGGTGGGTCTGATTTCGATAAGAGAACGTACAGTTAGGGCTGCATACAACCAAAATACAAGAGCCCTTGTGCCGCACACAGAAATTGACCAATCGAAGTGACCATTCATGTTTAAGTTGACATAGTAAATGGTAATGAAATGGATTGTTGCCTAACTTCTTCTCCACATATTTCAGCTTTCCTCGCAGTGGAAGTGATGCAATTTATCTTCATTCAATTGGCCGACCTGGATTTTCTCCTTGATAAGAAGTTCGGTCTCAATTAGAGAGAACGTGAAGTGGGGGTTTCTTTCCCGTCCGAGAGAATGTGTTCTGTTGGCCTCATTTCAATCTGCAGAGAAAGTAGAGTGCCGGCTGGGCTTGTGCTTCCCCTTCAAGACTGAAAGCAAATTACATGCACTTGAATATGATGTTGATTGAAATTCTATCCTGCCTGCCACTACAAAAACTTGAGTAGTTTATATTTGACTTGCGTCATCTTCCCCGTTTTCTACGTTGTTGCACACCACCATCTCTGTCGAGTGTAAGGTGAGACATGTCTAAAATTGAATGATTACATTTAATGCCAAATTGCCTACTGTCACGGGTAGCGATGCAGACTACCCATGACACGTGCTGAGGCGTATACATGTGTGAAAGTATTGTTCACAAGGTGTATATACATTGTAGGAATTGCTTATAGTGTTACATATCATATGTGTAGGCGTTGCGGGGAAAGTCAGTAATGTTGTGCAAAAAGTACGCAACGATGCGCACACATAGTTGGGTATGTTGGGACACACGACCGACTAGTACATATTTGAATCCTTAAGATGTCCCATCCTCCCTAAATAGTGTTAGAGGGTCTTTGGGAGGCTAATTGGGCAGTTTGGTAAAATTCGGAGAGATCATGCCTGTACGGCCACTTTAGCTGCCACTCCATAGAAATGCAAGAAATTCCTTATGCTATATAGGGAGGGACATGGTGAGCTTCATAGACAAGCTGTCTTAGATATCAATGAAGATATGTTGCATTGCTAGCTATTATGCTAGGAGATCCATTTGCTAGGAAATGGGGCTCTTAGACTCGTCGGGTGGCCGTCCTGCCTTATGGCCGTGTTAGAAACAGAGACCCTTGCATGCACTTGGCTGAGATGAAAAGTTTGAATGTTCGAGTTGTCTAAGTTGGATCCGTGCATTGGAAGGAGGTGTCCCTTTCTGGACAGCTCGTTTGGAAAAAGGCTCGGCACATTCGCACGTCTGCCTTGGGATGGGTTCGTTGCTTGACTTCGCCGGCTGGATACTTGGTCGAATAGTACGAGGCCATGACCTTGACAGAGAAATGTTTACTCGCTCAACTATTTGGCCTTGCGAGTATCGTACGGTAGGCATTCCCCGAGCACCTCCGTGACACTATGCCCCCGGCTTTTATTAATGCACCGGCCCAACCGAACCCATCAAAGCAAGCAGCTTTTAGGGGAAAATACATGCATCTTATATGAGAGTATCATGTCTAATCTTCTTTTAACTTGGAAAGGTATGTATAATATTCTGTGGCTTTATCCCGCGGAGAATTTCTTTAAAGTAGCGGAATATCCAAAGTTGGAACAATGAGACCCTAGCTGTGTTTACTCCGAAGCCTTGCTGTGTTGACCCATCCCTGGAACTTTCATCTTAAACATATGTCGTCTCATACACGTATCACGTCCTCCCTGCTGCTCAAGTTCGTTGAGTCTTTACAAGAGTAGCAATGGATCCTAGGCTGTTCGAGGCAGCTAGAGCTGCCAGCAGAGGATACTCTAAGATGATTCCACTGCTCTCCATAGAGTGCTGATCAGGAGAGACTCCTCTTCATATTTCAGCTTTGCTTGGCCACTTAGAATTTGTCAGGGCAGTGCTGGCTGGAAATCCTGCATTGGCCCGTGATTGCAACGAGCAAGGATCTTCTCCTTTGCACTTGGCTGCGGCAAATGGCCACTTAAAAGTGGTTGAAGAGCTCGTGAACGTGGGCAACGACCTTTGCTTGCTGCGAGACAAAGGCGGAAGATTGCCACTTCATGTTGCTGCCCTGAAAGGAAGGGCTGATGTCCTGGCTAAATTGATCACTGAGAAACCAGACTCCATTCGAGAATTAACCGACGGCGGAGACACGGTTCTCCATCTGAGCGTAAAAGCGAACCACTTCCAAGTTGTGTTGTGGATTTCCCTTTTGGGGAGAGCGGATACCACTGAATTGATGAATTTGCGGGATGAGAATGGTAACACTATACTGACTCTGGCAATTGCGAGGAAACAAGTTCAGGTAACCCACTACAGGATTTTCTGATTAAAACAGTACTATAAATTCAAAATTTTGACTCTACAAACTTTTCAAGCGAACTTGACTCAGCTCTTTCAAGTCACATTTAATGGTCTCCACAAGCTCGTTATACTTTTGTTTTTAGGTTGGATGATAAGAATTAAACACGTTTAACTCGTCAATTCTGCTATTAGCAGTTTTAATTTTGGTTCTGCATGCAGACCACAAGATTATTAAGGCCACCTCCTCCCTTACCACATTGGCAATCCTGGACTTCCCTCTCCTTGCCATCACTATTGTCTATGTGTCACTACATCAATTCTTTGTGGAAATATACGCTTGTATCTTTTGTGTATTCCCCAATGGAAAATATATACCCGTATCTATAAACAGTTGTATTCTGTAATTAAATATGATCTTTTTGCCTGTTCACATGGTATTGGAGCATTTCAGCCTAACGGCTTGATCCTTTCCATTTTCCAGAAACTGTTCCCCGGTAAAGTCTCCTGTCCGGCGAACTCTCCGACCCCCTCCCTCAATTTGACGCCCTTATCCGTTTGCCGGCCGTCCCTCTCACCGGCCAACCCCCTTCCCCCTGTCCTATGTACTCCCCGTCACCGGACTCCCCTTACTGCTGGTGCCCTGCCCTCCCTCTAGATCAACCCTCTGCCCCTCACACTCTAGCCCTCCCCCCGCTCCGCTCGTCGGTCTCCTTTCCCCCCAGAGTCGCCTCTCACTCCAATTGCCGGCCCTCTTTTCCCTCCAGTGCCACCCCGTCCAGATTTGCGCCACCCCGTCTAGATCCGCTTTGACCTGGCGCCGCCCCGTCCAGATCTGCTCTGCCCTGTCCAGATTCGCTTCGACCTGGTGCCACCCCGTCCAGATTTGCTTCGATCCAGGCCGCCGTGTCCAGATCTACTCTGCCCCGTCCAGATCCGCTTTGACCCGGCACCGCCCTGTCCAGATCCACTCCGCTCTGGCACCGCCCCGTTCGTGTCGACGTCATCTACCAGTTCCACCGGTGCAACACCATCCCGGCCCTGGCCCTTCGCCTCCACAGTCCTCCTTCCAGAAAGATTTCACCTTTCTAGCCGCCAGTCACCTCTGGTCCTCTTTGCTCTCTCCCCTCTGCACAGCCTCTATTAGTCCTAACTCATGGCGTCGCCTGGCCATTCTATGACCACGTTTGGTCTAGCCCCTAGCTCCCCTTCTTCCCCACCCCCTTCCACGACAATAGATGACCTCTTCGCTCCCGTGCTAGCTATGGTTCACTTCCTCAGCTCTCATCTCCCTCAACTTGTCACCGTACGCTGTGACTCTAACACCTTCCTCATTTGGCGGATTCAAGTCCGCGACCTCCTTGAGGGTTATGGTGTCATGGGGTTCCTTGATGGCTCCACCCCGTGCCCGGCCATCGGCAACCTCGCTGCCCACCCTACCGTCACCCAATGGTGCTGCATTGATCGGGTACATCTCACTACCGTTCGTGTCACCATCTCCCCTTCCTTGCTCGGCTACTTCATAGGCCTTGAGTCCGCCGCTGCCCTTTGGACCGCAACCGAAGATCACTTTCTCTCTACCTCCCTGGCTCACATCCTCAATGTGAAAGAACGTCTTGCAGCCCACGTACAAGACGATGGCACTATGACCGCATATCTCGACGGCCTTAAAGCCTACGTGGATCAACTTGCCGCCATTGGGGCTCCCATCTCGGACATTGACCTCTTTTACAAGACATTAAACGGTCTCTCCGGCACGTACTTTGTCATCTCCGCCGCCCTCCATGCTCGCGGTGTTACCATTCCTCTCCCGGAACTTTGGATGCTTCTCCTTGCCGAAGAAGCCACTCTCTCTCGTGCCCCCGCCAACCCCACCGTAGGCCTACCCCCGGCGACGGTCCTCACTGCCCTCCACTCATGGCATCCATCTCTTCCGGCTAGCTATGGGCCCCTACCTCTGGCACCTCCCCCCACTGCCCCCGGTCCCTATGGGCTGCCTCCCGCCTCTCCCTATGGCCTCCCGACGGCCCCCCTTGGCGACCTCTCTACTGCCCCCCTTGCCGGGGGCCCTGCCCTTGCACTTGCTGCCCCATATGGGGGATGGGCTGCCCGGGGCCTTCTCCCCACCACTGCTGGCCATGGGGCACCCGGCCCACACGGTGGCCCTCCTCGTGGACATTGGCGCTCTGGCCCTCGTAGTCGTGGTCCCCGGCCCCCTTGCCAGATTTGTGGCGGGACCAACCACTCCGCCAAAATGTGTTGGGAGAGCTATTCCGGCCTTGGGGGCTCATCCTCCAGTGCTCTTGCCTTCTCCACCGGAGCCTCCTCCTCGGCAACTCCCACGGAGTGGCTCCTTGATAGTGGCGCCTCCGACCACGTGACAGCGGATCGCGGTAACCTCTCCTTCCATGTGCCTCACTCGATGTCCGACCACATCAACGTTAGGAACGGGGCGGCTTTATGCGTCTCATCCATGGGTCACACCACCCTCCATCTTGGCCCCTCTACCCTTTCTCTTCGCAATGTCTTACATACTCCATCTATCTCTCATAATCTTATTTCCGTTCATAAACTCGCTCTTGATAATAATTGTTCACTAATCTTTGATGTCTCTCATGTTACAATCCAGGACACTAGCTCTCGGTGCATACTCTTTCGAGGACCGTGCCGACATGGTGTCTATCCGGTGTCCTCCGCCCTTACCGCATCTCCAACCGCCCTACTTGTCTCTGCCTCCTCCCGCCTTTGGCATCATCGGCTCGGACATCCAACATCTACTATGTTTAATTTAGTTGCTTCTACTTTGTTGCCTCCAATCCAAAAAATGTCATCCTTAGATTGTAATAGTTGTCTCACTAGCAAAGCTCACAAACTCCCATTCTCACCCTCCCCGAAGCGCTCCTCATGCCCTCTTGAGCTCGTGCACTCTGATGTTTGGGGTCCCTCTCTGGTCACCTCCTTTCTTGGCTTTTGCTATTAGGTGATCTTCGTCGATGACTTCTCCCGTTACACTTGGCTTTACCCCCTCAAACTTAAATCCGATGTAACTGAATGCTTCCGCCTATTCCATGCCATGGCCGAACGGACCCTCCACCACACCCTCACCACCCTTCGCACCAACAATGGTGGTGAATACCTCAACCACCACCTCTCTTCCTACCTCTCCTCTCATGGCATCTCCCACCAAACCTCTTGCCCTCATACCCCCGAACAAAATGGCGTTGCCGAAAGAAAACATCGACACATCATCGAAACTACCCTCGCCCTCCTCTCCCAAGCCCACATGCCTCTCTCCTATTGGGTGGATGCTACTTGCACCGCCATCTATCTTATCAACCGCCTACCCTCTCCCTCCTTACAAAACCTCTCTCCCTACCAACTCCTCTTCCACAACCCGCCCCAAAGCCTTCGGTTGTCGCTGCTTCCCTTGGACCCGCCCCTACTCCTCCAATAAACTCTCTCCCCGAGCCATCCCATGCATCTTCCTCAGTTATTGCCCTAACACCAAATGATACCGTTGCCTCGATCCCATCTCCCATCGTGTCTACACCTCCCGCCACGTCCGCTTTTCGCGAAGATGAGTTCCCTAACCATGACCATCTCCCTACCCCCAACCCCCCCACCACACTATCCCTTCCTATTTCCATCACTCCCTCCTCTCCCCCTACCCCCCACCCGCCGCCACAACAACCACCCCCCTCTCTCCCCTCCCCTTCTACCTCTCCTCCTTCTCCCCACCCCACTCCTCTCCCCTACACCCCCTCCCCTCCCCCTCACCCCATGATCACTCATAGCAAAGCCGAGATTGTATGTCCTCATGTCCCTTTCTCCCTCCTCACTCTCTCTCCACCTCAAACCAAACCCTCTTCTTTCAAAATTTCTTCCTCCATTCCCGAATGGTGTGCCACTATGGATGAGGAGATTAACGCCCTCTACAAACAAGGTACTTGGAGCTTAGTGGTTCCCCCACCCTCCCCTAATGTCATTGGTTGCCGTTGGACTTGCAAAGTTAAGCGTGATGCCAATGGGACCATCTCTCTCTACAAGGCCCGCCTTGTTGCCAAAGGGTTCCATCAAGAGGAAGGCCATGACTACAATGAGACATTTAGCCCCGTGGTCAAACCTTACATTGTTTGGATTGTTCTAAGCCTCGCCGCCACCCGCTCTTGGCCCATCAAGCAACTCGACGTCTCCAATGCCTTCCTTCACGACACTATCTCCGAAGAACTCTACATGGAACAACCTCCCGGCTACCATGATGTCACTCGGCCCAACCATGTTTGTCGCATCCACAAAGCCCTCTATGGCTTCAAACAAGCCCCACGTGCTTGGTACCTTCGCCTTTCCACCTACCTTCTCTCCCTTGGCTTTACCTCTTGTCATGCCGATACATCCCTTTTTCTTCACACTCAATGCTCCCACATCACCATCCTTGTCCTATACATTGATGACATCCTCATCACTGGTAACCATCCCCCCTACATCCACCAAGTTATTTCCCTCCTAAGCTCCACCTTTGCCATTAAAGACCTCGGCGACCTCCATCATTTCCTTGGCATTGAAGTTACCCACACCCCCAACGGCCTCTTCCTCTCCCAACCCCAATATGCCCTCGATATCCTTGCCCGTGCCTCTATGTCCCAATGTAATGCTTCCCCGACCCCCACCACCTACAAACGCCCTCCCCTTGATCCCCACGACCCACCCTTTCCCGTCCCCTCTCACTACAAAAACATTGTTGGCGCCTTACAATACCTCACCTCCACCCGTCCCGACCTTGCCTATGCCGTCAATTTTGTTTGCCAACATATGCACAACCCCTCCACCTCTCACTATATGGCCGTTAAAAGAATCCTTCGCTACCTCAAAGGTACCTTCACTCATGGGCTCCTCCTTCGACCCGGCAATTTTGTGCTCTGTGCCTTCTCTGACTCCGATTGGGCAGGTGACCCCATTGATTGCCGATCCATTTCCGGTTATTGTCTCTACTTGGATCCCAACCCCATTCTCTGGAAGTCCAAGAAGTAAGACACGGTGGCCTGCTCCTCTACCGAAGCCGAGTATCAAGCTCTCTCCAGCACAACCACTGAGATTACGTAGGCCCGCATGGTCCTCATCTTCCTTGGAGTGACCCTTCCCTCCAACCCCATCCTATGGTGTGACAACAAGTCCTCTATTTCCCTCTCGGCCAACCCGATGTTCCACGCCCAAACCAAGCACATCGAACTCGATCATCACTATGTTCGAGAGCAGGTTTTAGCCGGTAAGCTTGATGTCCAGCATACTCCCTCCACTCAGCAGGTGGCTGACGTCCTCACCAAGCCTCTCTCCATCGAGCGATTTCAGCAATTACGCTCCAAACTCATGGTTCTACCTCCACCATGAGTTTGTCGGGGGCTATTAAGGCCACCTCCTCCCTTGCCACATTGGCAATCCTGGACTCCCCTCTCCTTGCCATCACCACCGTCCATGTGTCACTACATCCTTTCCCTGTGGAAATACACGCTTGTATCTTCTGTGTATTCCCCAATGGGAAATACATACATGTATCTATAAACAGTCGTATCCTGTAATGAAATACTATCTTTTTGCCTGTTCACAAAGACTTGTGTTGAGGTGGCCTGGAATCGACGTGAATGCAACAAATAGGAGAGGAGCTACTGCCCTGGCTGTGCTTCTGGAGTCCCCTTGTGAGCATGGCGATGTGCAACTGCAGCATATTCTTCTTGCAGCCGGGGGGGAAACTAGAAAGCAGCCCATCCTTGCCCCAAAGTAGTGTACAAATTCCTACCATGCAGAGCAGCGGGAAAGATGAAAACCAACACAGCAAATGGCTGAAAGATACACGCAGCACGCTTATGGTGCTGGCCATACTGATTGCCACCATCACTTTCACGGCAGCAGTGAATCCACTGGGTGGGTATTATTTTCATACAGCAGATGACGGAACTCCCGATGGGGATGAGGGGCATGTGATCATCGGCGACTCGCCTATGTACAATGTCTTCATGGTATTTGATGTGATTGGGCTCTCTGCTTCCCTGGGCATAATACTGTTATTTTATAATAAAATGGACTAGTTTTTCTATTTACAATTAAAGTCTCTCTCTTTCTATTTTTTTACAAGAGCTATTTAAGTATAGAATAACCAAACTCAAGCTAAAGGCCTATTCTTATAGCAAATACATTTCTGCCGATTACAAAAAAGTGTTGCGGAACATTACATACCAGACATATTATACCATGATCGACAAAATGCATAAAAAATGAATACGGAAAGATAAACAAAAAGATTTGAAACCAAATGAGAATTTCATTTAAATCAGTAGATTTATCAATCAACTTTCTCAATTTATATTCTCAAAGTTCCTTAAAAAAAATTTAAGATACATAACAAAAATTTTAACTTGGAATTGAGCTCAAGTCTTCCACTGACTTTGAGCATGCACACACACACTGCATACACTACATGGGCCCTCAAACATATTTTGTGTAACCTAATGTAGAACTCCTTGAATGTTTTAGGGGTTCACTTCCCCATGTACATGGTCATGAGGGATGTGATGGCCTCCATGTGGTCGTGGACTTGCACCTAAACTCGTGAATGCAACATCATAGGAAAAACCTACCCGGAAGAGTGACATTGAGCCCCTCTCCCCACTCTCTCATGTCCTCCTCTTTGATCAGCTGCCCTTCTCTCTCCCTTAGGACGTAAAGGAGAGAGGGACTCTTCTCTCCCTCTCTCCATGCAGTGACCAAGAAAAGCTTTCGTCCTTGTGTTGGTGCACCTTGGGAATTGTGCAATGAGGTTGTGGACCACATCCAAAGGAGATTGAAGGGTGAACTCTCTTCCTTTCTATGCAACAAGACTAGCGGTGATCTCATTCATGCTTCCATCAAATATGTAACTTCTATTCCCCTTGTTTACAATTGAAATAAAGAAAGGTCGCTCTTTAATATTAGGTGGCCACGTCTTTAGGGCTCAACACTAAAGGTCAATAGTTCTTAATCATATTTTGATTAGTGTTAATCTTAATTGTTTTGAATTGATCTTCAACATATATGTTTGTTATTGTTTCCACGCATGTGATTGTGAGGGACATAAAAAAGGGATTTTTTCACATCCACATGCTAGGTTCACCATGAGGCTTCCACTGCCACCACCTAACAGTTGTATTAGAGCCATGATTCTTAGATTGGGTATTGAAAAATATATTTTTGACCTTTATCGTCCCTAGGTAAGTTGCGGCTAGGGCATCAATTTTCTCCCTCATCACGATATTAATTGAAATTATGTTTGAATAGGTTTTTAATTACTATCTCAAGTAGGCCTTAGACAAATTTGGACATGATTTGATATTGGGAAGCATGCCAAAAGTTGTCCCCAAGATTAGTGGTATTTTTGTCAATTTGGACCAAATTTGCCTAAATCCTAATCAATTATTTCTAGTAATTTTCCTGAATTAATTAGGACCCTAATTCATTGGAATGAACTTTGACTGAGTTAGAATTATTCTATAATTATATTTTACCGAAAAGGGGACTTGTTTTGAAAAATTAGACTTGAAAGGCATTGTGATCATTTTACCTTGCTGGATTTAATATTTGAGGTTACTTGTTCTTGTTTAAAAGTATTTGCATGCCTACTCTTATGTTTGTAAAGTAATTGATGCATATTAGAATTGCACAATTGTTGCATGGGATTTTTGTGCTTGACTATACGAAATACAATTTAGTGATTTCACACACTTTATAATCTTTATTTCTTGATAGAAGTATACATTAGTATAATTACTAAAGTTCACTTTCTTATGTTGCTTGATTAGCATATAAGTGTTAATATTACTTATTTAATTGATTAAGTGAATTATTGTAATGCCCCAAATTTTTCTACGTTTTCTTGTAATTTTTCTGTTGTTTTCTGATCATTTTCGGTGAGAAAATGTGTCGCTTTGGCATATTTGGCCTCCGTATTTATACCTGTAGAGTCGGGTGTGGGGTTCATCATAGGCCAAAAAATTGATGAAGAATGAAAGTGCAGAGATACGGGGGAGATAAGTAAAAAAAAAAAAAAAATGAAATGAAAGATCGGGCTCGGAAAAATATTAGGTACTGACAGGGTACCAACGTGCCATGCCTATCACCAATCAAGATGTAATATATCACCATGTTTGTTGTTAAGTTGGCTATTTTTAAGGAGTTAACAAAAAAAAGTATAAACAAATCATTTCTTGATTGGTGATAGGCACTGCCACGTTGGTTCCTTATCCATACCTAATATTTTCTCCTCAGGCTCGGCCTGAGCCCGATCCAGAAAAGTTTGGAAGTGCACCCCCCCTCTCCGGTTTCTCTCTGTCCCCAGTCGTCGCCGACTGCCGGTGGGCCGCAAGGCCGCCGCCACCAGCTCCGCCCTAGCTGTGCGACGGAAGTGGGCCATAGCCCCGCCCCCCACGGTTGCGTTGCCCTCCCTTACACACACACACTCTCTCTCTCTCTCTCTCTCTCTCTCTCTCTCTCTCTCTCATTTTCTGACTGGATTGTCACTGGTGGTGGGTGGTAGGCTCCGGCCAACCTCCGTCCAACTGGCCTTGGGCCGGCGACAGAAAGGCCGTCGTCCCTGGCCAACCCCACCGGCGTCCCCTTCCAGTTTTGACTCTGCCCTATTTTTCTGCCCTATGGTTTTTGATTCGGCTGCCACCGCCAGTGGTTGGATGTAGCCAGCTGGACTCCGTCGGCTCCGCCTTGGGCCGGCGACAGCGAGAAGCTGTCCCTCCCAGCCCCACTTGGCCTCCTCTGCCGTCCCACCCCGTTTTTCCCCTCTGTCTCTATTTTTTTGCTCCCTTCGATCGAGCTCGCCGGCCTGCTTCGGCCGCAGTTGGACGGCCTGGCCGTACTCAGTTTGACTCGCCTTTGTCCGGCGACGGTGTTGAGTCACTCCTCTTGGCTCTGGGGCCTCTTCTCCGCCGCCCACCCCCTTTTCTCCCTTCTGCCCTGTTTATCCGGTAGTGCTATGTTTGGGTGAAATAGTGGCCGCCGGTGACGAGCCACGACAGAGTGAACCTCCATCTGGCCACTCCTTGGTCTGGCGACAGCGATGGACTACCCCTTGGGGCCCAATTCCACCTTAGCCCAAACCTGCCGCAGTGACCATTTTCCGGTCCTCTGATGTTTGTCTCTGCCCATTTTGGCTGTTCCAACTGCTACTACCAACCAGATGCCGAACTTGGCCGATTGGACTTTCCTTCAGCTATGCCCCGGTCGGGGCGATGATGTGTGGATGTTTTCCTCGTCCGGTTCCTCATCTGCCCCCTCCATCTCTCCTCTACTCATGCCCGATGCCTCTCCCCTATATTGTCTCACTGTGTTGCACTACAGACGGGTTACTGCCACCGTCTGCAGTTTGTCATTGTCCTCCATTGGACCCAGCTCCGCCCGGTTACTAGGGCCCTGGCGGCACTGGCCAGAGCTGCCGGTACCCTATGTTACTTCGTGTGTCCCCAAGGTTTTTCGCCCGTTTTGGGCCACCATAGCGTCGTTGGACGCTGAACACCCCTAGACAATCTTTGTTCGGCGGGTCTTAGCCTAGTGATTGTTGGCCGCCCTAGCACGGCACCGGCCCTCTTTTTCGGTGTGAGCCAGGTTCCCCCTCTGCCGTTTATGTGTTTGACCGCTCTATAGAGAGCGCTACGTGTTGCCTTTTTACCATCTTACCCTTGCCGAACGCCGATTGGCCTCCGATCGGCCTACCTCGGCACGACAATGGCAAAGGCCGTCTTTGTTGGTCACCACCATTGAGCATGGCCCTACCGCCCTTCCGAGCCTTGGGCTGACACCATCTAGCCCTCTCCCCATCCCTTTGGCCGTGTGTGCAAGTAGCCACGCGTGCGGGTTAGGGTTTTGGTGCTGTTTTGGCACTACCTGACCATTGGATGGCTCTATCATCATCTAGAGTTGACATCAAAGTCCTCCACCACCTCTCCTCCATCCTTGAGTGTCGCCCCACGCCCTCCGCCGTTATGTGGGCCCTTGTAAACTCAAAATCGATGCCGTTGGGTGCTGTCCATGACTGATTTTGACGTCTTGTGACCGGTTAGGTATTGTTTAACCACCGGTCAAATTTTAGTGAGTACACCTTGCCTTTCGGTCGCACCTGCCACTCGTTGGCACGATCTTTCTCCCTACCGCCCCTAGTGTGCCGCTGTGGATCATGGATTTTCTGCATTGACATGTGTCACCCCTGTTTGGCCGTGAGTAGTTCCGGTGCTTCCTAAAACCTCGGGACAGAAGCTCTCTCAGCTAAGAAAAGCTTTTGGCCTCCAACTCTGCCACTGACGCCGCCACCGTCATGTGCTCGCCATCAAATGTCATGATTACAAGGTCGGGGAGCTTTGAACTCGTAATTTCTTAACAACATGTTTTGAATGAGGAGCAACATGCTAGGATTATATGATTCTATGTTTTGGATATTAAATCATGGCCTGTTTGCATGATGTAAGATAATGAATTATGTCACGTTGAGATACATATATGTATGCGAGTTGTAAGCATGTTTTATGTATGCAAAATTTGTATGCGCTAGTGGTGGCTAGCAAATATGTAAGTATGCTACGTATGTGTTTTATGGCCGTGCTAGTGATGGCTAGCGATTATGTGAGTAAGTTACTGTAATGACCTTAATTTCTAACACGTTCTTTTTAATGTTTATAATTTCTTAAGATCGGTTAGAACTCGTAGAGACGAGCGTAACAAGTCGTAAACCGCGTAAATCGGAGGTTGGGAACAAAAGTTATGACCTCGGGAAGCGCGCTCTAAAAACCGGCAGGACCCACTTTTAAAATACGAGTAAACTGGTTCATAAGTGGTCTAGTCTCATAGGGCTCGTCAATACAAGCTCAACGGTACCAAGAACGCGCGAAACCGAGTTCGGGATAAGAAGTTACGATTATTTGAAATTTTATAGAAATAAAAATAAATAAAATATATTATTGGTTGGCTCGGCGCGGCGTGGTGCGCGGCTCAGCCGTGCGGTGCGCACTGAATGCGCACGTTACGCATGATTCACTCGCGTGACGGGCGTGCGTTCGTCAAGCGGTTTGTGACGAACGCGCGGGATAGGCGCACGTTCATCATGCGGTTCGTGACGAATGCTCGTTCGTCACACGCGCCCGCCAAAATCGATGGCACCCACTGGTTCCGGCGGTGGCGCCTGCCGGAAACCACCACCTCCTCCCCTATTTAAACCCCATTCGGGCCATGATATTTTTACCCCATCTCATTTTTACCCCTCTCACTGTTTTCACTATTCCCGACCCGTTCTAAGTCTGAATTACACGATCGAAGACCCGTTTCCTACTAAATCAAGGGTGCTCTATGCACCAGAAGGGTTATTTTCTTGAGGTGACCTATCTAAAATCCAGAAAACCCTACCACGTCCCTAATCCTCCTCTTTCTTCTTTTTACTATATTTGGACCATTTCAAACCCGTTTCAGCCCGTTCAAAAGCCATACCCCACTAAATCGAAGGTGTTCTACACCTTGGGACCGTTATTCTGCCAAAATTCCTACTCGAAGGGAGGATCCTCTTTATATTCTACATAGGGATTTCTTATACTCCACACGCGTTACAGGTAGGTGTTTTTAAATTCTAATCGTGTGCCGAGGTTTTGACTCGCCAAAGTTCCGTTAAAAGTTTTCTTCTACTTATTCTAAGAAACTCTGTTTTGAAAAGTAGAAACTCCTCTGAGTTTTAGGTAACTAAACCATCTCAATAGTTCTTGGTTTATCGAGTTTTAGGTAACTAAACCATCTCAATAGTTCTTGGTTTATCGAAAAAAATGATTATTTTGATAAGAAAATTCTAGGTACCACAAACATTCGTCTCTGGCGTGCATACAGGACTGGGATATAATGAGAAAATCCCTTTCCTTCCGTCTCCCGTTGCCCCATGAGCACGGGTGTAAGTCGTCTGGTATCACGACATTTATGTGACCGTGTTTTCCGACTTGTGTTATTTTCTGAATGATTTCAAAGAAGGATGACATGATTTTGCATCCATGAAGCATATTCTTAGAACTTAACTCAACCTACTGAGTATGAGTTTACTCACGCACCCTCAGATTCTGCAGGTGTGTCACTGGAATCTGAAGGAGCCAGCGAGGAGTTTTCTTAAATTCAGTTTTATGTACTTTCTTTTTGTACTAACTGATGTATAAAGACATGTTATGCCCAATTTTGGATATCTTTGTATAATACAAAGTGTTTTGTAATTATTCTTTTGGTACATGGTGGTCCTTGGCATTAGGAATTAAATTTCGTTACGTTTCCAAAAATTATTCTCTTTTACTCCAGAAAATCGAGGGTTGTTACAGTTACGTATGTGGACTATGTGTGTGGGCAGAGGTATGGGCGATGGATGGTAAGAAGTGGCAAGGGTTTGGTATGAAGTTGGATGTGGATTTGGATGTGTAAGCGTATGACGGAAGACAGATAAGGTAAGTTTGATGAGCGAGGATTTGGAATGGATCGGTTTGGTTTAGACCGTACATCAGGAATTCGGTAAGTAAGAGGACTTAGGCTTGGAACCTTATGGAGGTTTATTAGACAGTAAGAGTGTGCATAATTGTACAAGCATAACGTAAAAATTATAAAGTGAAAAGTAAGCATAATCAGTGAGGTATTAAGTAAGGGGGATAACAAGGATCTTCTATGAGGAGCTCGGTTTGATGACGTAAGTGTAAGATGTTTTGGCCATAAGGTGGATGACGGAGATTGTATGATTATGTAAGGATTTGATGTACAATGAGTTGATCATGATATGGACGGGTTAAGTGAAGTCTGTTGCCTTGACAAACTGGGGTTTCGATCAGGGTCAGCTTCGGTTTGATCAGTCGAGGACTATGAGTTTGTGTGGCATAATTGTACTGCATAATTTACTTGATTCAAACTTGAATTATAAGCAAAGCTAATGATAGCATTGTGAATTTGAGACCTAAGGGTTCGACGGATTAAGTTCTATGTTTGAGCTAGCCGATAATGAGTCAGCTGAGCATTTTTTATGTCTTGCCATGGTGTTTATCCTGTGGGATGTTGCCTGTGTGCTGTATAGAGCACCAAACATCTGATGCTTTGTTGAGAACAACTGTATGTATGTTTTTGTTTTGGTCTGGTGCTGTATAAGCCCAGACATTTGATGCTCTATTGAGAGCGTTGTATAATTCTGCCCAAGAGAGGTACTGTATGATTCTTGCCCAAGAGTGGCACTGTATGATTTCTGCCCAAGAGTGGCACTGGCACTATAAGACCCATAATGGTGGGCAATTGTATGACACTATAAGACCCCTTATGTGTGGGCAATTGTATGACCCCTTATGTGGGTGTATGTTTGCGCGCTCAGGTAAGTAGTATCATGGATCTACTCTTACCTGTTTGATCATGTGCCCCATGAGCATAGGTGTGCCTTACCTTCGAAAAAGTCCATGGCTTCTAGTTACTCCCCTGAGGTTAAGGTGATGCCCCAGTGACATTCTTTTCCATTTCGACGTTGGAGCTTATTAGTTGTAATTAGCTTCAGTGGTCGACAGTATGAGTACAACCGTAAGAGTATGAGTATGATTGCAAGAGTATGAGCACGACTGCAAGATGATGATTCTGAGTAAGAATGTAAGTGTAAGTTTACGAGTAAGTGTATGACTGTATGAGTAAGTGTAAGACTGTATGAGTAAGGTCGTACAAGTATGTGTAAGTTGTATGAGTATGCATACGATGGTACGAGTAAGTTAAAAGACCCTGATTAGGGGTGTTTGTGTAAGTTTGGTATGATGGTGTGTTATGCGTGATTATATGCATATGTGCATAATTATGTTATACGTTGTTTTCTTCATGTTGAGTTGAATGACGCATGTATTTATGAACTTATTGAGTTCACTGTTTAGGATTCCCCTACTGAGTATTTTCCTACTAAGTATGAAAATACTCATTACCCTACTTTTTAGCCCTTGTTCGGGAGGCTTTTGCAGGTATGTGTTGGAGAGCTCGTGGAGATGGATGCTCGATTATGCAGTGGATTGTTTCCCCTTTTGATTCAGGTATATTTGATTCAATGCGAGTATATTTTTGTGTCACGATCTAATGTATTGGGTGAAATGAGAAGTAAGTTTATGTATTCTGGACTTTTCGTTTGGATCAGAATGTAGACTGTTATGGGACTTGTACTCAGGGACACCTTAGAGTTATTTGTATTTAAAAATCCATGATCATGGTAATTTAGTCGTACGTTTATTTTTGAGTAGCGTCTGAGGATATTTGCTTTGGTCGTACGATGTTTAACCGTATGATGGAAAAATTTGGATGGAAAATTGATGTTTAGTGTTTTAAATTATAAATTGCTTTCACAAGTTTTGATTTGGTCATTTTTCCTCTGATTTACCGCCGTTATATTGCAAAAAGTTTCCCTTGAATTTTAAGGAAAATGTATAAAAAATCTCAGGCATTACAATTATTGCTATATAAAACCCTATAAGGGTAAAATTGTAAAATCACCTTGTTAGCATCCACAGACACTATAAGTGTTGTTGAGGGTGAACTTGTTTTCTAATGTTTTTGTATTTAGAGTCCTAGTCCTTAAGTGTTCCTAAAGTAGTGAGCAGTATGTATAGCTTTCATTTGTCTCTTATTACCTTATTTAAATTCATGACTATAGATATACTTTCTTATTATGCCATGACATCCTGTATAATTGTTAGTGAGCTAAGGAAAATTGAGAAGCTCAACTCCACCAACTGGCTCACTTAGAAGAGGAGTATCATACACATTTTTTTCCTAAATAACTTGACCACCATAAATTTCCCTATTTACAAGTGTACAATTCTCTTTAAGAGAATGACACCCTCAAGTGGGGAGACAAGACTCAAAATGGAGTTAGTATCATATTCACATGCTATTGGTTGCTTAATGTATATCATGACTTGTACTCTATCTAATTTATGTTTTGTTGTAGGCATGTTAAGTAGATACCAAGCTAACCCAGATATGCAATACTAGGAAGCTGTTAAGAGGGTGTTTAGGTACCAATTGGGCACTATGGGTACAAGACTCATTTACCAAGCTAAAGGTCTATCATTTGCTAGGTATAGTGATTTCAACTTTGTGGCGGACCCAGATTAGAGGAAATCTATTGTTGATTATGACTTCATGTTTAAAAGCAGAATCATAGTATGGGCTATCAAAAAGCAAAAGCGTTGCTAAGTCCACTATGGAGGCTAAGTTTTACGCATTAAGTTTAGCAACCTAAGAAATAGTATGGATTAAGGAATTTGTAGCTAGGCTGAGGCTAGAAGATTACTTTCATTTTCTGATCCAGATGTATTGCAAAAATCTGGCCATTGTGTTGACACTCAAGAGTAGGGGAATTAGTACCAAGGGTAAGTACATTGAGGTACATTACTAATTTATCTTTGACATGCTATAGAAATGAAAGTTAATAGTTAGTCATTTTCCTACTTATGAGATGTTGGTAGATCTGTTAACTAAGGCCTTACCTATAGACCTGTTTATATAACACTCATAGTGTCATGCCCTGGCACTACCCGACTCGAGCCGAACCCTGTCGAAGGGCCGGCCCAGCGCACGGGGCAACAATATTGAGAAACGGTTAAAGAAATAACGGAATACTTATGCCCCACCTACGGGCGGTCTAATTAACGAAGTTACGCACTACTTTGAGCAAGAGTATATAAGTAGAGCAAAAGAGGAGTTTAACTCAAAAATTAATCCACAAGTCTTAAACCCACATATTAATAATCCATAGCCAACACACTTAGCTCAAAACAAGGTCTCAAATAAATCTGAAGACATAATATATCACAAGTCTGAAACAAGAACCACTCCACAAGGTGTTCTAACATTATAACAGAATAATCAGAAAAACATGCAAAGTCTAGAGGCTTCCATGCCTAATCTCAAGCTCTCCTCGACCTTTCCTCATAAAAAGGATCTTGTCCGACTGCATGTCACACTATGTAGCCCCAAAACAAAACAACGAAAGTGGGGTGAGTATAAAAACTTAATAATGGTTTGAATACAACTATAATAATCAGAAAACACGACGCATGACAATGTAGCAATTCAAATCCAAAATTAATATACTATACCACTTTCTGATCATTTACTAGCTAAAATCCCTATTTAACCATAAACATAAGAGCTAGCATGCATAAGACATACCTATCAAGTCAAGTCATAAATATTCAAGTTATAACCTAACATGCATCCCACATAGGTATTTGTTCATATTTACTCAAATTACACATGATAATCCCATAAATCACATAAGAAGTGTCTTTCACACCCTTTTTGATCATGCAACCATATCACATAAACCTGCATAATAGTGTCTCAATCACACAATTTCTGATCATGCATTCATATCACATAAACTTGCATAATAGCGTTTCATTGACACACTTTCTGATCATACATTCATATTACATAAACCTAAATAATAGTGTCTCATTCACACAATTTCTAATCATGAATTCATATCACATAAACTTGCATAATAGTGTCTCAATCACACTTTTTGATCATACATTCATATCATATAAACTTGCATAATAGTGTCTCAATCACACATAATCACATAGTGCAAACTCGTATAATCATAATAAACCACATCCACATGTGTCACATAATCTAAAGAATCCCTACACACCTGTGTAATCCGGGCATAATATTATCTCATACACGTGCATTATCAATAAATGGTGAATGCCTCTATTAAGGAGTGAACACAATCATTGCGACAAAGGCTGGACGTGGTCCGATTTCCTAGCTAGAAACTTAGGGCATTGCTTGCTTTGGATACAGTCCGAATTCTACAAGAAAAATTAAGATATAAGGGCAGTTATCCCATCTGCTCGCCAAGGACAATCTACATGGGAAGTCCAAATTTCTAAAGGGAACCTAGAGTAGGTCTGCTCGCTAAAGACGATTCTGGCGAAGAACGTCCAAATTCTCACATAGGGAACCTAGAGTAGGGTGTTCGCCAAGGACATCTCTATGGTGGGGAGAGTCCAACTTCTACTAGATGTTTCTTTCATTTGTGTACTATATATTAGTTCCTATTTGGATCAGTAGTTTCATACAATTTAAACTTTAATAGGTATCTTATAATAAAACTATGACTCTATTGAAGGATCTTCTTTTACTAAGGAGTTTTAACTAGCAATCTTAATTTCATTGAGGCGGTTGTAAATATTGGTTTTTTTGGGCTTATGCTTGTTCCTTTCTTTTCACCTTTTTGGCAATGGTTTAATATGATGTGCATACAATTATCTTGGAAGTAGTTTGTGTTTCCAAATGTATTGGAGGCTTCGGCTATTCTGTATGCATGCCTTTTTTATTGGGCTTGTGCATTTGTTTTCCATCTGATTAAGTACACGATGAATACATTTTACACCATTGCCAAGTCATATTCTCTACTATGTCAGTCTTTTATAGTGTAAAGTGTATCTATCTTAGATGACCTTAGTGTTCTGAGGTGCATAGAGTATTAACTATTATAATTCCAAAGGCATGTTATCTATTTTTACAATTTTTTTTAATATTCTGCAGCCTGTTTACGTTAAAGATGACTTCTTTTATACTCTTTCCTGTAATTCCCTGGATTGTGGGACCCAAAATGGTAGGACTAATTTATCTGAACAATTGAAAAATAACACCGAGGTACTAAGTTCGATTAAGTATGTCTCTTCTCCTCTGAATAGCTAAATTTATTGACATTCGTTGAGTTCTTTATATGTATGCAGACATGTGGCAATTTTCCAAGGCATAGAGGGAGCCGTGGTGGCCGTAGCCCTCCCCGGAGAGGCTGAGGTTGTGGATCCTATTATGGGAGAGTATTCAGCTATGTTAGTAGAGGACGCAGTTAGGTTGTGCAAAGCCCCATAGCTAGACAAATGAATATAAATCAGCCTTATCAGAGTTTGCCTCTCTGTGTTTTCATCAAGAGCAAATTTTTGCCAAGGCAACATGTAGGCGTACTGAAGGTCTATGACCTTGTAATGCTTACTCTGTTTTCATGTATTCTTTTATGAGATTTGGCACAAATCTGTTTTACCGTATCTGTGGTACATCTATGGTTAACCTGCATTGAGATAGGTTGTTGCTATATTAGCACAATAATTATGAGCTAAAGCTTATTGCTACTGAAATGATAATGATCAGAATCAACGCAATAATGATACCCAGCACCACAAGCTTTATCTTCATGTTCTGCTACAGCCTGGGCCTTAAGTTTTGCAAGTATGATAGTCTCCAAAGGATGTTAGTACCGCAAGTGCTCTTTAAGTATGCAAAGTACAAGGCTCCCATATATGTACCAAAGAGGTCACTTTTAATTTTTCAAGAATAAAACTTTCAATGACAATGTACAGCTTTCTATTTCCCCAAAATTATTAAACCACCTCCAGTGCAAATGACCACCATTGTGGTGACATCTTCCTATAAGAGGAAAGTGTAGCACATTAACAATTCAATTTGCAAAATTTTCTGAACTACAACTATTAAAATTTGGGAGTTAAGACACAAGTCACATGAAGAAAGTAGACCATAATGTGACATTGAAGCCAAAGCATAAGACCACAGGAAAATCACATAGCATTCACTTTCCCCTGTCCCCAACAATTGAGTGATAGTACCTGTACAATAGTGTAAACATAAGACCACAAGAAAATGGCCGCTATGTGTACAATTCCTTTAGAATGAAGGATAAAAAATTATGGATATCTAAAATTTTCATGAAACTGAAAATACTGACTTTAATAGACACAATTGACATAAACAGTTTCTTATTTTTTTCTGGGTTATGAAGGAATAACATGTACGAAAATGAGCAACACCACTGCATATCTCCTGTTCATTTTGTATTCTATAATTTTTTTTCACTTCTGTATTGCCTAATCTGCTTCCGAGTCTAACTTGTTTCTACCAATGAGTACAACTAGATTCCATGTCTCATTCCATCTGCACAGACAAAATTGATTAAAAAGATTAGCAGATATAAATGTCATTAAACAAGGATGACAAATTTGTCCTGCATCCACTAACAACAAATGATATAGAGGTGTAAATTCTCTGAAGAAGGCAACAACCAAATGTTGAGATCTTAAATAAAAGTGGTCGCACAATAGGTTTGTTATAACACGATGACAAAAATATATGAGCAACAGCAAGCCTTCTTCACCAACCTGGGTTGTTTTTAGCAAAGCCAGTCCTTCAGTGCTGGAGGTTACAAGTAATCCACCCCCTATCTTCACAGCAATTTCTGTTGTTTGTTTCTCACATCCAAGCTTGAACCCTAAAACCAAAAAACAGCAAGAAGGCTTGTGATCAACTCCTAAAGAAAATGTAGATATTCTGTTATAGATGGGAAATTTCTGATCCAGATCCCATAACTTTGCTATAATAAAATCCCTTCAACTAAAAGCTAAAGCTACCTATCAAATAATAAAACTAACAGCTAAAGCTGTTAGATAAAAGGACTATTAAGCTAACACTATTATACTAAAAAATTATTTATCTTTTTAATGAAACCAATGCTAGAAATTAATAAGACATGCCCAATGCACATACCATTCATAGTCCATATAAAATTTTATTGCAACAAAAAAAATTATTTTGAAAATCCACCATTTAAGATACATACTTTTCTATAAAATTCTACACTATAGCATAACACACTAAGATCTTCTTCCCAGGATAGTACTCTACATACCAATCTACTTGGGGTTAATTTGCAAGACTGCTCATTATAGATGATAAAACAATGCTGGCTTATGCTTTATAAGAAGAGAAAATTCAAATCGGCATTTAAAAAATCACAGCCATTTTTTTAACAAATGAATAACAAACAAACCATGATTATGAGGTTCACCGTCAATATAAACACGCTCCCATGGCTTTTCAACTATTCTGATTATGGCAGTAGAAACATGCATAGCATGAGCAAGGATGATTTTGTTACCGAAGACGGAAAAATTTATAAAGGAGTAACTAACAAAAGGAAACAGTAAGAAGTAAAAAGTAAAATTAGAGCACTAAACGTAAATGTACTTTCATTTGACAGCCTAATCGATACTCACCACTGGGCAGAATGAAACAAAGTGTCTACCTAACAGAATGCCAAATTCCTCAACAGACAAAGGTTCAGAACACTCCTTCACTTTTGCATATACCTGTTCACAACAGATAGTTGACTCAACTATGTTATTGATTTCAATTGTTACGTTGTTTATATATGAAACATAAAATATCTAGGTAATATAAAAAATCATTGCAAAATGAGAAATGCAGTGAAAAAATGGGAAGCAAACTAAAGATTGAATCCAAACACACACAAAAAAATAGAACTTGAGCAAACTAAAAAAGGCCAAATATTTACCGTGTTCTTCATGGTGTGAGTAGCAACGATGTTGGAGTTGTCTACAGACACACAGGCCGGAATGCAATCCGAGAGGAGGCTGATGCTCATGTTCCACCACCATCAAATGCGTCCCTTCATTTCTGCCTCTCCAAACTCTGCTGACACTGACCTTCCCATGCCTCTGCTCCATCTTCAGCCCTTCTAGAAATGCTGTCCCGGCCATGGCCCCAAACACAGCTACTACCACTCCTCTCTGGAAGCTTATCTACTCTTCCTGCAGCCTGGAGCCGAGATCACAGCTGGCTCCAACTTCTTATTTGTGATATTTCTGCTGAGGAGAACGCGTGCGAGAGAGAGCCTGAGCTCACGTCACTGGGAAAGATGGTGGACTCCTCCAAGAGCTCACCCAAAACATCCTCCCATATCTTCCAAATCTCGCCGGCCACAGAGATACACAGAGGTGGGAAGGTGGGAGATTTTTAGACGGAGGGAATAGGTAAATGGACGGAAAGAACGACGGAGGTAACGTGGAGTTAGTTCTTCTGTCACCGTTTGGGTGCTCTTTCCTCTGCAACATGCTGCTCCATGATTCGTGGCTTGTACTGGGCTCATTGAATCAATCAGGGAGCATATAAAACGCTTCCGGAGTGAAGTCGTGAGTTTTAAAAATAAGATGCATTTAGTCTGACCTGGCTCTATAACTAGTTCCTATAACCACGCTATATAGAGCTTTTGCAATGGTACATAGATGCCACGTTAGACGAGAACAAATCTAACATATATATTACATAGAGGCAAACACAACCAGCCTTTATGTACCATATTAGGATCCCCATGTAACATGATCACAAGCATAGTCATAGAGCTGGTCAATGAAAACGTCATGAAGCTATCCAACTCTCAAAGATGATCATCATGTTTGTATGTCTATATTCTATGTTGAAAGAAATAATAATTAGCAAACAATAATAACATTAGGAACACGTCTATATCACCCTAATAATCCCCTCATAAGCCCAAAATATTAAAAAAATTAATATTTTTTCTTTTCTCTCTCTTACCTAGGAACCCCATTGTTTCTCTTACTTATTACCCCATTATTTGTGGCCATTTCCTTCTCCAACTGATTGATAGGATGAATGTCATTTGATAAACTTGGCCACAAATGCATATAACTTTTTTCTCTACCAAATTTCAATGATAAATTTATATAAAATAGAAGAAAAATAGAGGAGAAAGAATAATATCTTCTTCTTCAATATCTCATAAAATAACACAGAACTTATGCTTTCATACAACTCCAAATAACATAATTATAAATAAAAAGTCTAATCTATAACTACCATATGACTAACCAATTAAAATTAAAGAAACTTAATGAGAAAATTTCTAAATAATCAAAACAATAAGGAATAATACTCCTAAGAATGTAAAATACTAAAAAGAAATCAACTTGGAATCAAATTCTAATCCAAAATGAAATTCGAAACTGTATCACTATAGCAACGATCGATCACTAAGATATAGATTGATCAATCACAAACTCTCGGCTTTGTTTTATACTAAATGATGATTTCATGTGCCGGTCGATCACTTCGAAAGGTATATAATTGATCGATTGATTGTTTGTCCCATCAATCGCTTGTAGAGACTGATCAGTCGCCAAAGAGATAACTTTATTTTTTCTTTGTGTGATCCTAATGCTCTATATATGTTGATGCCTACTAGTCTGCATCATCAAATTCACATGATCATCATCTGAAGCATTGCCATGATAAAGAACAAGATGCTTAACATTAAAAAATTCAAAAGTGCCAATTTAGCTTGGAAGCTTGAGTCGATAGGCATTAGAATTAATCTTTCGAACAATTTCCAAAGGCCTAATCTTCCTTGCTGATAGTTTATTCTATTGTACAACTGAAAACTTATCTTTGGTCGAAACAATGCATACAAAATTACCAATGTTGAAGTCCACATCTTCTTCTTAGATCTCTAACTGCTTTATAATTATCATTAGACACCTATAATTTTTTATTATCAGAATGAATATCTTGCAAGTATAATTAAAAGTCTTTACCTCGGCAATTCAACCTCTTCAAATATTATAACAACTATGAATTTTTGGTACAATTATCTACCTCTAAGAAAGCTATTTTATGAGTTTTTAATGATTTTCAATTATTTAGAGGTAGATGTTTGGTGGGATTTTGTATGGGTGTATTTGAGCTTGGAGAAATAAGCGCAACGAGCCTCACAAATCAGACACCGGGTCGAAAGTTATGATCCCGGGAAGTATGACATGTGTGGGACTTACTTAAAAAGTTTGCGATAACCTACCCATGTAGGGTCTAGCTTTGTAAGCCTCCTCGATACAAGCCCAATGGTACCAAGAACAAGTGATTCAGAGTATGGGAGAGAAAGTTATGCATGTTTAAAGTTTTTAGAATTTTTGAAATAAATAAATAATAGAAATATTGTTTATTGCATCAGCCGATGTGTAAATGTGACGCATCAACACTCGACATGCAGCACTGTGCATCAAATGCTACATGGCTAGAACCGCGTCATGCATTGTACGTGTTACGCATGGCGCTCAAACCTCAAATTGCGTATAAATAGGCGTGAGGCTCCAATTTTTTTTTATAGTTTTCTAGTTTCTTCTCCCCCATACTCTTCAAACTTTATTTTTCTCGTTCTGAGTCATTTTATGTCCGATTTGAGTTGTTCAAGAGACATTCTTATCTAAATCGAGTATGCCAAACATTGTGATATGCTATTTTTCATGGTTGGAGACCTCTAAAGCACCAAAAGTGGACATCCAAGTGCGTGGAGTCAGACGCCTCATCTTTGAACTCGCTTAGAGATGAGGTAAGGATTTATATCCTTTCTTAAGGCATGATTATAGACTTTGGTTGTCTTTTTAACTTAATATTTATATGACGCTTGCATGTTATGTGTTAGAGTTACTTTCAAGTTGTGAGTTGTAATTTCTGCACATATGTTTGATTTGTCAAATGATTAATCGTTGATATGGGATATGAATTATATATCGTATGTTTATAATTTATTATGTATATTCGATTAGCTGAGTGATTATCCGTTAATAGCAGATATATTTTATATACTGCATACTTTATGATTGCCTCATATATATAATTCCATTGGAAGTAGATATGTTTTATATTCTGCATGCTTTATGATTGCCTTGTATATAATTGTTTTATCGAATGTTTATCCATAGAATTTGGCATGAATTATACATGTTGAAGCGTGTGAGATATAAACAATCTAGCTTCGCCATTATTTTCATTACGAATACAATATGTTTGAAAGACGATTTTAGAGAAGTCATCCTTATTGAAAGGAGGATTCTCTAGATTATTTTTAAAGGATGTATAAGAACAGTGATCGAGTCACTGAAGTAGGACAAGGAAGGGGTAATCGTCTCGTTGGAACGAGCAACCAACATTTCCTTTGTAGTCGTTAATAGTGACACTCTCATGACTTGTAAAAGTGATGCTAAGGTTTTTAAAAAGATAAACATTGGGATATAATGTTATAAAAGAAAACTATTCTTTATGAGTCTAGAAACTCTAAAATGTTTTGGTTATGAGTCTGGGACTCAAGATTATGAGTATGGGACTAAGGAATGTTTTGGTTGTCTCGAGCCATTGTTGGGCACCCTGATAAAGCTCCGTGGAGATGAGGGCACAACTAAAATCCGGTTTGGAATCAAATGCATGACACTTAATTTAGCCTAATGAGCCCCTAATGAAGGGTAAGTGTAGCACCCCGACCTGGAATACCCGACCCGGACCGGGGGTTAGTTCGGAAGACAAAATTGGAGTGTATAAAATAAGTGGAAAAATTAAAACCGACGGACCAGGAGCTGCCAACTCTGAGTGCGAGAGTCATAACATTTTTCCACAGACTACGGAGCTTTAACGTTCTGTTGTGCATAGATCAGAACAAACCTAATTTTATAACTAATTTGGATCGGGCCAATATTATTTTATCGTCGGTTACCTACGTACGTATTGAATATCATCTTTGATGTTATTCCAATATGATCGGATCTGAACGTAGTTCTGCCTAACGGTTAATACATGTATTAGGCATCACAAAATCATATACGTTAAAATACGTATATCTTTATATCCGAATAATATTCGGAATCAGACAGAAAGCTTATAAATCGTCAGAGTCAAACGGAAGCCAATAAATCAGTAAAATACACATCTCACATAGGTGAGTAGAATACTAACAAAATACACATCCCACTCTATCATAGAGCGGAGTAGAACACACACTACATAGCATATTGGATCATATCAGATCATATCAGATTTCATCCGACCATACTGGTCACATCAGATCAGAGTAAGTCAAATCACAATAGAGCATTTCAGAGTAGTTAAGATCACAACAGAATAAATCAAAGTAGATTAAATAGGAACATATCAGCATATATTAGATCAGCAAATTATATATCTTAATTAGTAATATACTAATTAAGATGTGCATTCATATTATACTAGAAGGTCATAAAAGTGTACTTCCCTGCGGTCCCGGAAGTGGTGACGTTCGGAGTTGCTCTCTTTCTCAGGGTGTCCTCCCTTTTTGATCCGGAGACGGTGAGCAGAACCTCCTCTGACTTCAGAATACATTTCTCTTTCTGTGCCCGTAAGCTACGGACATAATCTCCCCTTAACTCGGGATCATTTCACCCTTCACGGCCTCGTAGGAGGCAGACAGAACCTTCCTTTATCCGGAGACACTTTACCTTTTCCATGCCCGTAGGCGGCGGACAGAACCTCCCCTTACCCAGAGACACTTTACCCTTTTTGCGCCTGTAGGCGGCGGACATAAGCTCCCCTTACTCGGAGATACTTTACCCTTTTTGCACCCGAAGGCGGCGGACAAAACCTCCCCTTACCCGGAGACACTTTTCCCTTTTTGTGCCCGTAGGCGGCAGACAGAACCTCCCCTTACCCGGAGATACTTTATCCTTTCTGTGCCCGTAGGTGGCAGACAGAACCTCCCCTTACCCGGAGACACTTTACCCTTTCCGCGCCCGTAGGCGGCGGACAAAACCTCCCCTTACCCAGAGACACTTTTCCCATTCCGCATTCGTAGGCAGCGGACAGAACCTTCCCTTTCCCCGAGATGTTTCCCCTACATAGGGTTGCTAACTCAAAGAATGGATGCTTCCATTGCGTAGAACACCCTCGAATTAGCTAAGAATGCTTTTTGAATGGAAGAAAACGGATATAAAATGACTCCAGAAACTCCTCCAGAAGAATGAACAAAATGAGAATTTATAAGAAAATAGCGTGCGAGCATACGAAGGAAGGGGAATATGCGCGCTGGCGCTTGGGCCACATGGCACCATTTTACTGGACTGCCAGCATGGACGGTGCGCGCCGATGCATGCGTGATGTGCGCAGCGCCAGACGATGCCGCGCGTTTGTGACGCGACTCGCGCGGCGACGAGCGTCCCACGTGCGTCGCGTGCTGTGCCATGCGATCCTGTGGTCCAGCAACTCGTGGACGATCCAGATCAAGTGGCGCAGCGTTATTTTGACGTGGCTCGGCACGACGCCAGTGTGCCGACGTCATCAATTTCAATATTTTAATATTATTTTAATCAAATACAATTCCAACTTTAAAACGAAATAACTTCTTATCCCGAAGTCGAAATCGCGCGTTCTTAGTACCGATGGACTCGTATCGACAAGCCCTTCAAAACTAGACCCCACATGGGTAGGTTATCTCGTACTTAGAAAGTGGGTCTCACCTATGTGGTACGCTTCCCGAGGTCATAACTTTTGTTCTCGACCTCCGATTCGTGTGTTCTTTGATTCATTACGCTCGTTATTTTGGGCTCTAACCAAATATGGGAATTTCATTCCTAAAATCTTATTAAGACTTAACTGAAATTACATAATTACCCCTAACCTTTTGGGGTTAGGCGTAATCAAAACATGGGGTGCCACAGTAAGACTCCTTGATTAGCCCCTAATGAAGGGCACCTTTAAAGGTTACATGCGTTAGGGTAGAGTATCATAGTAAGATTGTCTACTCTCTACTTAAGTTGTATCCCTTCATTCTCAATGGCTTCTCTAATAAAGTGATGCTTGATAGCAACGTGTTCTGTTTGGCTATTATAGATGAGGTCCTTTGTCATAGCAATGGATGACTTGTTGTCACACATAAGTGGAGTAGATTTTGTTTGCTTTTCACCCATATCTTCTAAAATTCTTCTAAGCTAAATTACTTGAGTACCTAACATTGAGGCGGACACATATTCGGCCTCCTCGGTAGATAAAACAACACAATCTTGCTTCTTTGGAGCCCAAGAAAACATATCGGACCCAAGAGAGAAAGCATATCATGAGGTACTTTTCTTATCATCAACACATCTAGCCCAAACGCTATCACAAAAGCCAATTAAATTTGCATCAACATTTTCTCATATAAAATGCCATAATTAAGTGTACCTTGAATGTACCTCAAGGCTTTCTTAGCTGCCCCATAGTGAGTTTAACTTGGCGTAGCCATAAACGTAGCCAACAGCTAGAAGCATACATGATATCTGGTCTTGTCACCGCCAAATATAACAAACTTCGAATCAAACGTCTATAAAGAGAGACATCTACTTCTTTGCTTCCATCTTCTCTTGAGAATTTCTCATTCACAACCAATGGTGTATCAACGGGTGTGCAATCTTTTATTCTAAACTTTTCAAAGTATTCATGCATATTTCTTTTGACAAATAAAGATACCATCTTCATTTTGATAAATTTCCAAGCCCAAGAAGTAATGCAATAGTCCCAAATTACTCATTTCATATTTGTTCACCATTTCTCTTTTAAAATCTTCAAGTGTTTTTTTATCACTACATGTAAACACTAAGTCATCAACATAAAGAGAGACAATAAGGAAATTTGATGTACCTTGAGTCTTTAAATACAAGGTTGGTTCACTTTTGCTTCTTTGGAACCCACTTTCTTTAAACTAAGCATCAATTTCACTATACTATGCCTAGGGTGCTTGTTTTGGCTATATAAAGCCTTCTCAACTTATACACCTTACCTTCTTCACCTTCCACAATAAAGCCTTGTGGTTCCTCCACATAAACTTCATCTTCTAAGACACCATTTAAAAAGGCTGATTTGATATCAAGTTGATATAAAAAGTATCCTCTTTAAGCCACAAAGTTAATAAGGGCACTAATTATTTCAAGTCTAGCAACCACTGCAAAGGTCTCTTGAAAATCAACTCTGGGTTATTGAGAATACCCTTTTGCTACAAATCTTGCTTTGTTCTTTTGAATTGAGCCATTTGGATTGAGTTTTGTTTTGTAAATCTATTTTATACCAATGACATACTTTTTTTAGTTCTATCCACGAACTCCGAAGTTTTATTTTTTTAAATTATATGAATTTCCTCTTGCAAAGCTTTTACCCATACTTCTTCTTTAATTGCTTCTTCAAAGTTCTCCAGGTCAACAATACAAAAGTTACAACTTGCATACACATCACTAATAAGGCTTTTCATTTTTCTTGGATTTGAACGAGGAGATGAGGAACTCAAACTTGATGTAGATGGTTGTGATGCTTGCAAACTAGCATTTGGTGTAATCTCTTGTGGAGCTTCTTGTGCATTTTCACTTTCTTGATTCTCCAATTCTTCATTGAAAGTGACAACTTGATCTTGAACCTTTTTTTTTTCCAATCCCAAGAGGCCTTATCATTGAAAAGAATATCTCTGTAGATAATTATTTATTTCTCTTCAAACTAAAAAGTCTATAGCCCTTTGATTTTGATCTATAACTCACAAAGATGCACATTTCACTAGCTTCATCAAGTTTGTGTCTCACCACTTTTAGAACATGAACAAAACAAATAGAGCCAAATACCTTCAAATGATTCACCGAGGGTTTTCTTCCACTCCAAGCTTCAAACGGTGTTTTATTTTCCACCACTTTGTTGAGCATCTATTCATCAAGATGCAGCCGTATACACCGCTTCACCCCAACATGTCTTGGGCATTCCTTTGTCATGAAGCATTGATTTGACAATCTCAACAATGGTCCTTTTCTTTCTTTTTGCTGCCCCATTTAGTTGATGGGTATGCCCAATACTCAATTGCCTATTCAACCCAATAGCTTCACAAAAGCTTTCAAACTCATGTGAGTTATATTCTCTTCCTCTAACACTTCTTAGAACTTTCATTAGATTTCTACTTTGCCTCTCAACAAGCTTTTGAAATTTCTTAAAAATAGCAAACACATCTTATTTTTGTCTCAAAAAAGAAACCCAAGTAATTCTTGAAAAATCATCAACAAAAAATATAAAATACTTGTTACCACTATGAGTTAAGTGATCATTGGCCCACACACATCGGTGTGAACAAGCTCCAAGGGTGCTCTAGTTCTCCATGCCTTTTCTTTTGGAAATGATTCCTGGTGATGCTTCCCAATGACACATCCTTCACTTCTTCTATAGAGGGCAACAAAAAATTAGGCACTCCTTCCTCCTCCATTAAACTGCTACCAAACCAAAAAAACCAAGCACCATTCCCTTCTCTATCCAACTAGGAGTGCATGACAAGTTGAGGTCTAGAGGGTGGGTTGAGGTCGTCCACATGGGGTAGTAAGTTGAGGTCCAGTAGCTCATACTTGCTTAACTTGGAAATGATGTGGAATAAATCATGGGTATTTAAGTAAGTTAGTAGTCAAAATATCCAAACAGTATGCAATTGATATATGGAATCTTAAATTCTATTACCAAGGATAATTCCGATTCTAATCCATTTTGTCTGAACTAATTTTGCCGAATCAACATTTTGATTTCAGGTTGATTAGCTATCCAAAAAGCCCCAAATCTTTACTTCTTCACATTCGGCGGTCTACCATCACCACCAAATGGGCCCTCGTAGAGCTCATCAACCATCTAGACATTCTCAAGAAATCTTTTTCCTATGTCATGGGGCAGAACCCGATCATCGAAGAATCTTTACATTGTGGAGCGCCCCTACATGCAATCCATCATCAAAGAGACACTAAGACTTCACCCAACCAGGTCCACTCATGTGAAGAGCCTAGCAAAGATTGCACCATCCATTGCTATTACATCTTGGCCCAAACTCCTTTTTTTGTGAAACATGTATGGGTGATTGGCCGAGACCCCCAACACTTGGAGGAGTCATTGTTATTCAAGCCAAAGAGGTTCTTGTGTGGCTGAGATCATGGTAGTGATTCGACTCAAATGGATGTTCGGGGGCAGAGCTCCTGGCTTTTGTTATGTTTGGGGGAGGGGGAGCTATGCTTTGAATTGAAGGTTACAGATGGTAAATGGAATAGAATTGACATTGTTGGCAAGTGAGTTACCCACTTTCATGTGAATGATAACACATATATGAATTGGTTAAAGGTTCTGAATGGTCCCACATCACTTAGGAAATGGTGATGGTGTTAGTATATAAGGCATAAATTTGGTCTTTCAAGTTAGGCCTTGGGCTACCCCACTTTTATGGGGGAGGTACATGTTAGACCTATGTACCTAGGTTACCTAACCCACACACTTGTGCCATTGTGGCCATTTATCTTATAAGTTTGGTTGGCACGCACGGCTAGTTGACCAAGTTAGGTCGGGTTAATAAGATAATTATTTTTGGGAAAATAACCCAAAATGGGTCTAATTTTCTCTTAACCAAAATGTGTTCGTTAACATGTGAACGCATCCCTTTGAACAGATGGGTTGTCTTTAACGAGATTTCTTATAATACAAATAATGGAAAAATACTCCCTTAGCATTAACTCCACTTGAATTTAACATGCATAAGTTTCAAATAAAATCTTATCCACTTTGCAACAGCATTATACAGACTATTAACATCCTTTCTTAGAATTGATCTTTCACTTGTAGAATCATGTTCTTTCATAATTATAATTCAAAAATTTATAAAAGCAATGATTCATATTCGTTCAGCACATATTAAGAAACATGCTTTTGACTCAGTCTAAGTTAACCAGAACAAGTTTCATATTGAGTGACTATGCGTCTCTTTTGAATATAACTAGTATAAAAA
Organism: Saururus chinensis; assembly: GCA_035235625.1. NCBI lineage: Eukaryota > Viridiplantae > Streptophyta > Magnoliopsida > Piperales > Saururaceae > Saururus > Saururus chinensis. Next base: position 16,261,170 of record CP141145.1, on the reverse strand, counting down.
AGCTAATATATATATATATATATATATATATATATATATATATATATATATATATATATATATATATATATATATACACAGAGAGAGAGAGAGTTCTAACGCAGTGAGCAACTGTTCATGGTGGGCTAGAAATGTAGCTATTATTTTACCCCTCCATCTCCCAGGACCTGGCCCAGATTTGAGCGCTCCAATGGCCAATCAGCTTTTGTGTAACTCCAACACGAATTGTTCCAAAATTACCCTTTTCGTCTTCCATCCTCCCCGGTTGATTTCGCCCTCCTCGCTTCGCCATGCGATTTCCCCCTCCTCCTTGCCCAACCATGCTCCTCAGTGCTCCGCCCTTGAGCCCTACCTTGCCTGCCCTCAAATCCTCCTTCTATCTTCCTTTCTCCCCTACGATTTCTTCGCCATGCAATTTTCCCCTCCTCAGTGCTCCGCTCTCTCTGCTCTCAGATCCTCCTTATCTAGCTCTTAGACTTGCCTCGTTTCACCATGGAGGTCACTTCCCCTGTGATCTGCTCCTTCTCCCCTTGCTTCGCCCTCCATATGACGTAGGTAGCCCCACCATGACAACCCCCCATTGCCTGCAACTTCTCTGGACTCTCGTGCCCGACTTTGCCCCGACTCACAGACTTCACCCAGCCCCATCTCCTTCATCTTTCTCCTCTGTAGAAGGCTCTCATCGTCAAAGACCATGTGGCTACGCCCTAACCTCCAAACACCACCCCGCTCGGCTTTCCCGGTGGATCCTCCAACCCGAGCAAAACTAGGATTAGGGCCACAAGAAAGGTATTTGTTTTGTTTTGTCATTCATCGTAGTCAGCAGTGTTCTTTGCGTTGTTCCAGGTTGATGTGTTCTGTCTTAGTATGCAAAATCTTGGTATATGGAGTATTCTTTGCGTTGTTCCAGGTTGATGTGTTCTGTCTTAGTATGCAAAATCTTGGTATATGGATTGATGTGTTTTGTCTTCATATGCAAATTCTTTGTGTCAGATGTGTTTTGTCTTCATATATGCAAAATCTTGGTATGATTTATGTCGGGATTGGCATTTTATTTTAAAATTCTATTTTACTTAATTGTTTCGACCATGGTGAATTCACTCCTTAATATCTGGAAAAAATAAAATAAAATTTTCTACCCTATGATCTCCTCAAGTCTCCCTGTTAGGCTCGTCAGGAGATGTAATTACCATCATCATCACATCCTTTCAAGTCTATGTGAGGTCAATTTATACAAATGCTACTGGGGTTTCCTTCATGGAGATTCAAAGTTTAAGAAAATATTATGTTATTAATATTATTAGTTTTATTGAAAACGTTTTGTTTATCAGTGTATTTGGAGTCATATTACTTACTATAGAAGCTAAAGAAATATGATAAGGCTTTTGTGGTTCATTTGAAGTTGTGAAATTTCTTTTCGTTCAGAAGTGTATTTTCTTTTGTTAGATTTATGATTATACAAACCCATCTTTATGTTTATCTTGATGATTTTTGAATTTAGATAAGAAGAGGAGCACATCACCCAAGCGGCTTTCCATCAATTCAAACGGCCTTGCATCTTGTTATGGATTGTTTGATGTGGATCCATGTGGCATGAAATCTGCTTATTTAATTGTAGCCAGGTTGTTGAATTGCCACCTCCCTTATAGCAATTATGGAAGTGTCCTAAGACTTGGGAATTGATGAGGTGTTTGTTGCGAGGATATGAGAGCCGGGTTGAAATTTGTGTGTCAATGGCTTCCCAGGTTGGCAGGGTAAAATTGTCTTGCCTTCTCTTGTGGCAGTCTGTTATGATGCACTTGGCTTTCACAAAAGTTAACTATGAACAAATACAACAGTTGTGTATTAAACATTCTCTTGGTATTTTTTATTGAATGCATGCAGGGATCAGATTAATGTGTAACTATGTATTAAAAAAATAATTACAGCTATTGAAACACCTGCATCCTTCAATTTTTTTTTGCTGACTAAGACCACTCATTCTGGCTCCTTTTTTATTATGTTAAAACACCATTCTACTTGATTGCTGCCTAAACATCATAGCATTCAGTGAGCCCCGGCAGGTTTGAGTTCTCATTTCCAGGATGGGCTCTAAACTATGAGAACAAATCTAGCCAATGCAAACAAATTTTACTACTGAGAGCTACAAAAGCAAAAGAAATATCATGGTGAACATAGAATCTCTCAGCACACGCACAATGCTGGCCACTAACTTGGGGTGCTCAATAGTTTCATAATTATAACTTCTCGGATCTCGATTTCCCATCAAAATCCTTTCCACATGGATTCATAACTCAGTTTGAGCCTATATATTGATCAATACATAAATAAGTCATACATTTGATTCTAAAAAAAGGTTGGATTCAACAATCACAATAACTCCCTCGGAAACAGCAAAAGCAAAATTTCATTTGATATAGAGCACATATCCATTTCAAATAGTAGTCACTAAACCATTCTTTCAATTAAGCTAATTGTACTTTCAAAACAAAATAATTGTAATTTAACCACATCCTATAAAAGGGTTTGTGATAGGAATATGGCCAAAATTTACATGCCTTCTGTCGAACTATCACAAGTTTTTAAGAAGACTCAATAGACAATTTCATTGCAATGAGAACATTACATAGCTTTAATCATAGCATCCACATTAGCTTCCTATGACATATCACCTCCAAAAGTACTGGCCTATTTACCAAATGCATCAATCTGTAGGAGATCGTATTAGATAATTAGGCTTTCTTCTTTAATTGCAACATTAGAGTAATATTTAGATGCATGGTAAACACATGAATTAAATGACTCTTGGATGGACTGTGGCGTTCAAAAGCTATCAAAAGCACCAAATTATAGGTTTGACAGTGTATTAAAGATTCCTTAAAAGGAATTTCATACAATTAGGTATGCATCCAAGAAGTTACATAGACTATACCTCCTTTGATGATCTTGCATAATTTACAAGCACCTGCAACATAGATCATTGTACAAAAACATAATAACTTTCTATGAAAGGCCAATAAATTGGGGAGATAACCTGTTGAAACCACAATTGCTTGATTTAGCCTCAAATTATCGTCAACAAGAAATAAAACTGCTTCTCATACAAGGAAAATATTTAACATACTAGAGGAATTAAAAGAGTTAAACTTATCCATTTGATTCCCAATAGCCATAGAGATTTAAAGTCTATTCCATACTAAGGGTGATTTATTTAGTACTTAAGAGGAACCCCTCAAAGATATGAAATCAATCATCATTTCCAAACAAAAGAAGATAACCAAAAACTCTAAGGTATAATTGTTTCCTATTTAACAAGCACAAGCTCAATAGAATTGCGAGAATAATTCAAGAAGCACAAGCTCAAACCTAAAGTAAGGTCAGCCAAAATTATGCAAAGTTGAAGGAGAAATAAAGCATAAGAGAATGAAAGATATCCTTGTAAGGAGTGAGACAAGAGCCATAGAGATTCCATTGGATCATCAAGATAAATTCATGGCTTCTTCTTTCCTGCATACAAAACCCATGTAGTTAATATAAAACATAAGTAATACAAGAATACACATGGATAGAAGCTTATAAGTTTGTTACCTCATCGCTATTACCATGGGACAATTGCGTATGTCATGCCCTTGTCCATGTAGATTACATCCTTTACATATATAGTCTTCCACCTTTAGCCTCAATTTCCATGGCCACCTCTTTTCCACTTTTAAGCCGCTTTTTAAAACCCTTAGTTTTTTAAATATTAGGGGGATAAGCATTGATCACTGTGGGCATTGTCTTAGACTTGGGATGAGATTCTTGCATATTCTCTTTAGGGCACTATCTTTTAAATATTTTCCAATGTTGATAACCATCTCCTCCACAACTCCAAATCATTCATCACTTGAGCCACATGCCATGTTTGACCACTCATCTATAAGAGATTGAATCCTTCTTTTTCTACCCAAAAGTAAATACACTTGTTCTAAATCTATGAAGTTGTATTCGATTTTCAACGTACACCTCTTCTTTTGTTATAGTCATGGTCCATCATTTTAATATCAATTCATTAGGTAAATTGTCAATACCATTATTCCTTAAGAGAAGCAAAATGTGCCTACATGGAATCCCCATTGACTCGAACATCTTACATGAACAAAGTGCATATCCTTGAGACACAATAAACTCAACTTTGCTAATAGCACTCACATCATCAGGCCTTTTGACTTCATAAAAAATTGAAGGTCCATAATTTTTTTTTAAACTTGAAAGATAATATACACTCTCTTTCAATTCAGTGTGAAATTCGTTGGTAAAAATATACTGACTATAGCATGTAGCCATTTGTCTCTCAATATTGAAGGGAGTAACAAGAGATGGTTTGGTGCCTTGGATTTAAAATCAATAGTCAATTCATTGTGCCTAAGTCTTTTAACAGCCCTCTCATACCATTGAATGAATTCCATCAATGTATTTTTCTTACTCACATATTTATCCAAGAAAGCATTAACACTTTCACTACGCTGAGAAAGTTATACTCCATCTTCAACCGGTGGGACATAGAAGGTTTTCCCCTTGGCAAGTGGGGACTTGTTTGTGATGATCGGTTCCAATGTAGTTTCCATCTTCATAAAATCCTAATCATACAAACACCATAACAACCACACAAAAGTATGTCAACACCAGTTATACTATACTATAATTAGTCATACCCTATTCAATTCCTATAGATTAATGACACAGTATTATGCATTCAGCTTTCTTTTTTAATCATAACATGTTACGTAAAATAAGTACATAGAGTTCATAAGTGTAGGAGACCCATATACATCTTAGTTTGTCGAAGCTTTCGCAGGTGCAGGAGCAAATTCAAGTATCATGTAACTATGGACCAAAAAATGGAAACATAAAGAGGTTATTTACCTCCAGGTGACACACTATTAGGGGAAAGAACAACAAGGAAGTTTCAAAATGAAATTAAAGTAAGACCGGTTAAAACAAAAGGATATGGAAGGGATTGTAAGTTCAGAACATATGACAACCAAGAAGTTGCATATGAAGACAAAACACATCAATCAAGATACCAAGGGTCTGTTTGGGTTGGTGGAAACAAGGAGAAAGGGAAAGAGAAAGAGAAAGTGAATTCAGGTAAAAGAGAAACTAGGAGATTCCTAAAAATTTTTCACTATTTGGTTGCACAAATGATGTTAGAGAAAATTGATGGTGACTGTGGTAGCGGTGGTGGCAGTGGTAGTAGCGATGATGGTGGTGGCGGCGATGGTGGAGGCGGTGGTGGTGGTTGTGGTTGCAGTGATAGTGGCGGCAGCAGTGGTAGCAGCAGTAGTGGTGGTGGTGGCAATAGTGGCAGATGTTGTGGCAATAGCGGTGGTGGTGGTGGTGGTGGCAGGGCTGGTGGTGATGGAGGCAGCAGTGGTAGGGCTGGTGGTGATGGATGTTGTGGTGACAGTGAGGGTAGTGACAGTGGTGGTAGCGGTGGTGGTGGTGGCGGTGGTAGTGGCAATGGTGGCGGCATTGGCAACGGGGGTGGTTGTGGTGAAGGTGGTGGTAGTGGTAGTGGTAGTGGCAATGGTGGTGATGGTAGCAGTGGTTGCTATGGTGGTGGCAGTAACGGTGGTAGTAGTACCAGTGGTGGTGATGGCAGCGGTGATGGTTGCAGCAGTGGTGGTGGTGACAATGGCAATGGTAGTGGTGGCGGCAGTAGCGGTGGTGGCAATGGCGGTGGTGAATGCGGGGATAGTGATGGTGGTGGTAGTAGTAGCAAGACATAAGTCTTTAGTACAAAGATTTTCTCCCAAAATCCATGGGTTGATGGGTGGAAAATTTTTGGGCTAAATTTTCATCCATTTTATCTTAGTTTTCACTCTAGTTTCTCTTTCCATGTTGCACCAAACAGTGAAAACTGGGAGATTTTAAGAAGATTCATTTCCTTTCCCCCCACTTTCTACCAATCGAAATAGACCCCAAAATTTTGCATATGAAGACAAAACACATAAAGCCGTAACAACATTTTGCATATGAAGATAGAACACGTCAAGCCGGAACAACGTGTTGTGGACCAGTGTCCACAACGGCCTGGCAGCCGGGGTAGGGGAAGGAAGCGGCGCTCGATGGCCGGGAAAGGGGAGAGGAAGCGGCATGGCCGCCATGGAGGGAGAGGCAAAGAAGAAAGGGGAGAAGATAAGATACTCAATAATTCATTCACTGCGTTATTAGGGCATAACCCTTACACTTATATAGAGAATCTTAATGGGCTCACTAACATAAGCCTAAAAGCCCACTAAACATTATTTAAAGGAAATAACAATAAACTCCCTAATAATTAAGAAAAGACTAATAGCCCTAAACAGCCCTAAGGCCTACGCCCCTTATTAACAATAACATAATTAAAGCTTATTGCACTAGCATGTGACCCCGATGGTAGACCCTTAGGACGTTCACAACACAACGCTACTGACCATGGACTTATATCTTTATAATAATGACAAAACAAAACATATACCTTTCTTGTTGGCCCTGATCCAGGTTTTGTTGGGATTGGGAGATCCATCGAAAAGCGGAGCAGGTGGTGCTTGGAGGTCAAGCAGTAGCCATATGGTCCCTGACGATGAGGGCAGAGCCTTCTATAGAGGAGAAAGATGACAGAGATGGAGTTAGGAGAAGTTTGTGAGTCGAGGAAAAGCCGGTCACAAGAGTCCAGAGAAGTTGCAGGTGGATGGGGGTTGTCATGGTGGGGCCACCTACGTTTGATGGAGGGCGAAGCAAGGGGAGAAGGGGCAGATCGCAGGGGAAGTGACCTCCATGGTGAGATGAGGCAAGTCGAAGAAATGGAGCAGGGAGGATCTGAGAGCAGGTGAGGGCGGAGCACTGAGGAGGAGAAATCACCGGGGAGGAAAGAAGACAAAAGACTGGGAAGGCAAAAAGGGTAATTTTGGAACAATTCACACTAGAGTTATAAAAAACTGATTGGCCATTGGAGCACTCAATCTGGGCCGAGAATTGGGAGATGGAGTGCCGAAACAATAGCTATATATATATATAGGGCTCACGCTCCTGTACAACCCGTTAAATGTGGTTAGGTTTACATATCCTGTTAAAATGTAAGTTATGGCCAAAACATTTTAGGCTTAGTCGTTAGATGGCTAAGCCTAACAATTTTAGTTTTAGGCACAATAGAATCGGGTGGCAAAAAGCCCACAATTGGCATGTACCCTAGTATAAAACAAATTTTATTTTACATGTTTCAATAGTCTTAAAGGAAGTTGAGGAAATTTTAAACTTACGATTTATTGTATTTAGCTTTGAAAGACTTCACCTTAAGTTGAAACACATATAATCTTGTGTCTTTTGGGGTCAGTGGAACTTCATCCAAACATTGTAAATATTTTTAATAATTTTAGTAAAAATTATTAAAAAAATAAAAGAGAAAAAATACACTGCCCATACCCCTCTTATAAAAGCTTATCTAAGGCCAGGGCTAGGTTTAAAATTAGTCCAGGCTAGGGCAGGGTCCAGCTCCAAGCCTGCTAGTTTCAGCCCTAAGTTCAACACCATTCCTTAGTTTAGTTCGGCTGCACAGACTTCACCCACCCGTAGGCCGAAGATGTCTATACTTCAACCCAATTTATGTCTCACGTAAGGGAAAATTATTTAAATAATATTAAAAAATAATTACTAAAATTGCAGAGAGAGAAAAATATTCCCAAAGTGGTGTCAATTTTGGCCATGTAGGCGCTAGCCAAGCGCTGGCGCATGTGTGGCATTTTTTAATTTGTTTTCGATTTTAAGTTGATTTAGTCCTCCCGAACCATGAAGTCACAACACTTCACTTTTTGAAGGACGAAATCAGCTTAAAGTTGATGGACAAAATTCACTATATTTATGCCCCGCTTGTTCCCGTCCACCCTCCTAACAGTAACATTCCAAAGTGTTCCGACCATTGCATTCTAGATTTTGCCACCTCGTTTATAGCCATCCACCGCCCCGTTTGGTATCACTGGTAGCCGCCATCAGTCCCTTAGCCTGAAGCTCATCGGCCCTAAGCCCCTCAGCGTAGATCTACTCTACCTAGAGCCCCTCTGCCCGGAGTTCCTCTAGATGTCTGCCTAGATCCGTTCACACTTCACTGCCCTAGATCCATCCACCTACAATTTCTACACCTAAAGTTATTTTTTGATTTTATATTCTATAATTAAAACATTAAGACTACATGATGATTGGTTGTGTTTTAGACGATTTAAGGTTTTATTTTTTAATTTCATGGTCTGTAATTAATGCAGCAAGTTAGCATGATAGATTGCTTAAATTTTCATCGCTTAAAGGGTTTGTTTTGTTATTTCGTGTTCTATAATTAAGGCGTCAAAATTTCATGATAGGAAGGTTGTTTTTTGGAGATTTAGGTTCTGTTTTTTGACATGATGTACTATAATCAAGACAAGAAGAAATAGTTCACATATTCGTTGAATTTTTGTCAATTTAAGGGTCCGTGTTTTGATTTCTTGTTCAATTATCTAGACGGCAATTTGGTGTGTGATTATATTTTCTTAATTTATTTAAGTTCATATGTTAAGTGAGTGAAATTGTGCTATTGAATTGTGATATGATTTTTTTTAATTGAGTGGAATTGCTTAATTAAGCTCTAAGTAATAGATTAATCTCATATTTCAATAACTAAAATAGTTATATTGAAGTAATTTTTTTATGTATTATTTCTGTAATTTATTGGTTATGAATTAAGTGAATAAAGATGACAGAAGAAATTGTTAGTTTTATGCTTCGCCATGAAGGATGCACAAATGGATTATTCATCAAGAAACCATCTACTCATGATAAACTTGAGATGCAAGTAGCTAGCAAAGTTGGGTGGGATCAAAGGAGATGGAAAATTATTATACAGTGTAACCTTCCGATATTTAGATCGAGATTAGGACTACTACGTATAGATGATGAGGTATCATTTAGACAAATGTTTCACCATTCATCTCACGTATTTATATTCGAGTTATTTCTCGAAAAAGAGGCCCGAGTGCCTAGTGAAGGGCACAATGTAAGTAGGAGTTCACACAGGAGCTCTTAAAGAAATGTGAGCAGTGGAAAGTACATGCAAATGCCAGTGGATGATAATGAAGAAGAAAATTTATCGATGTCTATAGCTTCAACTAAACGTTATAGGTCGTCTGCGCCTATTAATGATGGAAGTGGACCTAATTGGAAGTAAGATTTTTTAAGATGTGAATCATGTATGAATCTTATAATTGTCGATGAAAAGTAGGATATTGAATTATGAATTTTGTGCGTAACGTGGAAGGTACACATCACATGCACATGAGACATTTAGCCTTGAAATGTCTCAAGGCGGTGCATGGTTTGGAACTCAAAGCCCAATGGGCATTCATTACCACTACACAAGTGTTGGACATACTAATGTTGGACCATCTAATCCAAGGTGAAATATACATTTATAAATGAATCTAACATTTTAAATTTTTAAATAAGTGTTTAAGTAATATGAAATTCAATACATGTACGATACTTATGTGTAGGGGCGCCTACATCCATGATGATGATGTTGATGTAAATGAGGCCAATGAAGGTGAATATAATATTGTCAAAGCAAGTGAGAAGAGTATGGCATGAACGAAGGTGTCAGAGGTGCGGAAAGAGCTCAATAGATGGTTGACAGTGAGGGGGATGATGTGGTAGATAATGCGATTGCCGCAAATGACATGAATGTTGATAATGAAGAGCTTCCATGCTATGATGAGGAGGAGCTAATCTATACACATATCACATATGAGGAGATAGTTGTGGTAGTTAATTGTGTTATAGATATGGAGTAACAAAACGAAGAGTTATATGTTGGGCGCATCTTTGAGGATAAAGAGGCATTTGTCATAGCCTTAAGGGAGTTTACAATTAGGAATCATGTCCAATACACGATTCTACGTACAAATATGTCAGAGTATATAGTTAAGTGCATTTATAGTACTTGCCCTTGAAGAGTTCATGGACCAATAAAGAGGGGTGCAGGGTACTTTAAATTGAAGACATATGGAGGTGACCACACTTAAATGAATGCCCAGCTTAGCACTGATCATAGGTAGTGTAGTGCATCATTTGTTTCCAAGGTCATAATGCCCACGATCCAAACTGAATTAACTCTCACACCAGGTGATATTATTCAAAGAATGAAGGAAAGGTTCCACATTGACATTTCTTATAAGAATGTATGGGCAGCAAGGAATATGGACATAAAAGCCATTTATGGGGATTGGGCTGAATCATACAAATTGTTGCCAATGTACCTCAAGGCAGTGCAAGATGCGAATCTCAGTACCTACTACAAGTTGGGGTCTAATGTAGTACATAGTGTAGATGGTGGCCCGTGTCGGAGATTTATGCAGATGTTTTGGGCATTTGGGCCATCTATACTGGAGTTTTGGCATTACATTTCGGTGATTGGTGTCGATGCTACTCACTTGTATAGTAGGTATCACAGAGCTCTTATGGCTACAACGGCTATAGATGGGAACAATGAGCTATTTCCTCTAGCATTCAGGATAGTAGCAAAGGACGATTGAGGGAGAATGTGCTTATGGATATGACGAATGTTGTAATCATTTCAAATCGACATAAGGGGCTTCAAAAGGCCATGCTTAAGATTTTCCCCCCGCTATTCTTCTACCATCGATACTACATTCGTCACATAAAGGCAAATTTCAAGGAGTTCAAAAATGATACACCGACATACTGGATTGGGGCAGCGGCATATGTACTAATAGTAGAACAATTTAATGCTAAAATGGACATGATTGGTTAGGAAAGTCTGAGGGCAAAATAACTCCTCTTAGAAGAAGGATTGCATCATAAACAGTGGTCTCTTGCTCACGATGGTTTTAAAAGATTTGGCATGATGACTACAAATATGGCGGAAAGTTTAAATAGCATCTTAAAGGGTGCACGAGGATTACCCATGAAGGCTTTAGTGTCAGCTATTTTTTATCAGGTAGTAAAATTCTTTGTGGAATGATCTTGCACTTAGGATGCCATGGCCACCCCATATACTCCCAAAGTGGAAGGGATAGTTAGAGAACAAATAAGTAAAATTGGGAAGTATATAATTAACAGGATCAACCGCAATGAGTACAAAGTGATGTCAATGCGTGGAAGGAGGGTTGTGGTGAATGCGGTTCATCATACTTGTACATGCAATTTCCCTCAAGTCTACTTATATCCTTGCTCTGACCTTCTTGCCGTGTGGGTAAAGCAGCGGGAGCTTGTACAAGAAGGACTATGTTACACATTAACTGCTTATAGAAATGTGTAATCCACACAATTCTACTCTCCTTGTGGTCGGGAGTTTTGGGAAAGAGATATGCCTTATGTGTTATTACCTCTAAAAGCAACAAGACAACCCGGTCACCCATGATCTATCCACATTAGGAATACAATGTATCATATGACCATGGAGAAAGATGATAGAGTAAGGTATAAATGTGGGAGGTGAAACAATCTGGGCATAATAGCAAAAGATGCAGAAACCCTCCTATTGATTGGTAAACAATTAGACTATGACTTTTTATTTATACTCTATTTTAGATATGACTATATGTTCCTCATATTCTTATTTCTCCGCAGATCACATGAGGCTTTTATACGGGTCGGGTCCCATTGATAAGTTGGTACTTGTCCAGCAGGAGTCTCATAGGTCACCTTCAATTTGGTGAGGAGAGGTATTTTAATTGTTCATGAATTTTAGTTAGTTTTTAGACTATATGTTATGTTGTGTTATAATATTTAAGCTTATTGTAGGACCTTGAATGCCTTGAGTGCACCAAAATTTTAAATACCTTCGACAGTGGCCAATAGATGAGCGTATTCTACCATACATCGAGCGAGCATGATTTGGAGACTTTATTCATCTTGATAGGCCTTTGCTGACAGGTCTTGTTGAGCGATGGAGATGGGAGATACAAACGTTTCACCTACCTTATGGGGAGATGTCCATCACTCTTATGGATGTGACAGTTCTTCTAAGACTTTGCATCGATGGAGAGACAGTGGCAAGCATGATAGGAGGAGGAGATTTAGATTTATTAATCGGACTTCTTGACAGAGCACCTCCTCCTTTAGTGATGCATGGTAGACGAGTGAGCCTTAGATGGCTATTAGGTGAGTTTCATGCACTCCCAATAGATGCCACCGAGATAGTGATCGAGCAACATGCACGGGCATATTTGTTACATTTACTTGGGGCTACGATATTTGCGGATAATATGAGTAGTCATGTTCATGTTGCGTATCTTTCCCTCTTTGCGGATTTTGACATAGCAAGCACTTATACATGGGGCAGTGCCACCCTTGTGTTTTTATACTGAGAGTTAGGGAAAGCTTGTCAGGCAATGACCTCGGGGATTGCAGGATGTCTAACCCTTTTTCAGGTAAATGAATTCATTAAAGTTAATATTTTTCACATGCACAATTACTTAATAACTGACTAATTATTTTGTGACACAACTATGGTCGTGAGAGCATTTACATGTCGGACAACCAACTATTGAGATAGGTCACGTAGTCGAGGGTGCTCCATTAGGAGCCAGGTAGGGTTTTTTTTTTACACTTATATTTTTAGAACAGTTTTATTTGGATGTACTGAACTTATTTTTTAAATTTGACTCCTTTAGGTGGATTGTTCAGAGGAGAAAAACCAAAAATCCACAAGGAGTCCTTCGTTTGTATAGAGGAGAGTTAGACCACTGGTGGCCTTATTAGGTAATTTCATTTCATTATCACATTTCATTTAATGATTATAAGCTATGTAAAGTCATTGAAAATTAATTATGCTTATAAATTGTGTAGGTCATTTAGAAACCGTACTCAACTGAGGTGTTGGTTGAGTTACCTCCTCTTTGTACAAAGGGAAGAGATGTGTGGCTCTCTTGAATGCCACTCATCTGTTTTGAGATTGTCAAGTTGTACATGCGTGATCATGTGATGCTCTAATTTAACTTGGAGCAAGAGGTCCCTCCTTGTACCATAGAGTTTGTCCATCAGATCACTCGATAAGGCCGCCATATTACCAATTGGGCTCTACATCATGCAACATATATCGCTTGATGGGATAATAGGATAGCCACTATTATCCGAGGGGAGATAGCTACAACATCGTGAGATGTTCTTAGCCCGTATATGCAGTGGTATTTACACATTACGTGCAAATATATTTTACCACGCGATGATGTAGAGGGGATGACATATCAACCTAGGGGTGTGTCTGAGGTAGCTTTGGTAGCTATATCTTAATTAATTATTTAATAATATTTTCTTATTTCTCATTTAATTTTTTTATAGTTTGATTTAGTGCGACGGACATATGCGCATTTGACTGACGTAGTTAACATCTATACTTTAGGTGAGGTCTTATTAGCATCATGTAAGTCGATGATTAGGCAACATGAGGATGTCCTTCGTAGCTTGCTACTACTTGAGTCGGTTATTATAGACGTTCATGGACATTATCCAACCGATGAGGCAACTCAGACATAGCCAAGGCACGATCCATTCCCGAATATTCTATCTTCATCTGCAACACCTGGCTCTCCTCCACATTCATCTTCTCCTGTTGCTCCACATCTAGTCTACCCCCATCCAGATCTGATAGTATATCATAGACGATAACGGGCAGCTCGTGCGGATCTTATCCCATTATCTTATGCGGAACTTTCTATTACTTATGGTGAGCCATTTGCTACTTATGTGGAGCAAGTGGAGTAGGAGGAGCCAATATAGCACAGTCGGGGTCGAGGTCGTAGGGGTAGGAGAGGTAGAGCAACTTAGAGTTGTTATATGCTTATTTTGTAAACCAAAACATTTTGAGAACATTGTATGTAATTTATATACTACCTATTGACTTTCTAATCACTTGATGTGTTTATATTATTGTGATTTAAATGTTGTTTGTGTGGAACATATGTGATGTTATATAGGGATAGACTTATATGTTTTATGTGGAATATATATGATCTTATACAGGGATGGATTTATATGTTTTGTATGGAACATATGTACAGGGGCATGGGTTGCTTCCAATTATAAGTTATCTAAAAAATATTTTTTTAGAAGATTTTGTCCTTTCAAAGGACGAAATCTACTCTTCAAAAGATTTCATCATTTATTGTTAAGTGGATTTCGTCCTTGCGAAGTGGACAAAATCTACTCTTCAAAAATCAGCTTATAAGCTGAATTTGTCCTTCCGAAGGACGAAATCTACTTGAATGCCGAAACCTTCAATCGTTTTTTAGTCACAAAGTTGAAGTGTTAGGATTTCATCATTTCGAATGATAAAATCAACTTGAATGCCAAAACTTTCAATCTTTCTTCAGTCACAAAGTTGAAGTGTTGGGATTTCGTCCTAATATAAAAGAAAAAAAAGCCACACAGGCGTCGGCGCTTGGCTGGTGTCTACGTGGCCAAAATGGACTCCACTTTAGTAAATATTTTTCTCTCTCCGCAATTTTGGTAATTATTTTTTTAATATTATTTAAATAATTTTCTCTGCAAAGAAATTAGGCCTCTATTGAATAATAATTGAAGAAAATCTAAGTAATTCTACTTTTCTATAAATACTGTTAAGATCACTTGAGCATCACCGGATGACTGGCGGGCGCCTCAGGGAAACTAGTAAGACAATCACTGCATTTCCATTGAACTAGATTGGCGTTCTAACATTGATCTACGGCACGCAAGGCAGCCCCAAGCCTTAGAGTCGCCGCGGGCCATCTTTGCATTTTCACTTTCATATATTAAGTAGAAATGCATGGAGTGTAAGCACCATGTCGTACATTCTTTGCCATTCATTTGTCATCCCAAGGAGATCCGAGATGTAATCAACTCGTTAAGCTTTCACTGGTTACGTCAATCACTGTCGCACCGGTGATACGCAAAATCACAAATAACGTGTATGGATTGTACATAGAATGTGTTTTAGCTGTGCATCATCAATCCACTAGCAGTGAAGCTCCACCCGCTGTTTACGGGGCTGTTTGGGTGTGGAAGATTTTGGAACGGCAGCAGAAAACTAAACTGCCTAATTCACTTCAACGAATTTCCTAAAATTTTACATGGTTTCAGGAATTTGGAGTTTCAATTTATTACCCATGGGCAGCAGAAAACTAAACTGCCTATTCACTTCAACGAATTTCCTAAAATTTTACATGGTTCCAGGAATTTGGAGTTTCAAATTATTACCCATGGGCAGCAGAAAACTAAACTGCCTATTCACTTCAACGAATTTCCTAAAATTTTACATGGTTCCAGGAATTTGGAGTTTCAATTTATTACCCGCCCCTTCCCATGTTAGTAACTACATTTTGTAAAATAATATTTTTTATCAAATGAAACCCATAATATCTAAGGAGAAGGAAAAAAAACTTAACTTTTTTTAAGCACTTAAGCACTTAAATTTAACAAAATAAAACTATTAATATAAAATATATTTTTTTAACTGAATAGAACTACTAATTTAGGACGTATGGTGTAAGATGGAACTTTTTTCCCATTCTAAATTAAGCTTTCAGCCGGGGATAGACTGATGTCCGGCCTTCATAGACAAAGAACAAGTCCAGACATTTCCAATCATTTTATGGCGGCTGCATCAAACAATAACAATAGCAACATGTTTGTTTTTCTTCATAGAAAAAGGACCCAACAACAACAATGATGATAAAAAAATATGATGAAGCTGCAGCAAGTATGATATTTCCACTGCCCAAAACAATGTCATAGACCGAATATTTGAAGTAAGCAAACGGATTTGCTTCACAGTGCACAGCGAATCTTCTTTTTCTCTTCATTTGAATATGAAAGGAGCACACAGAAGACAAAGCCATTGGACTTCACATAAAAAAGAAAAAAAAAGGAGTAATTTACACAATGTACATTCAAATTTTTTATTGAAACACGATGTTGATGTTTCTCTATCGTTGTCGTCATGTTTCAACTCTCTCTTATCAAATTGGTTGGCTCGCTCAAAACGTATTTAGGTAGCTCATACTTTGCACCTGCAGGAAGTCTTCGATTAAACAATCTGAAAGGATTTTCAGGAAAGGAATAAAAGTATTATTTAAACAATACAAATCCAAATGCATACCCCTTTCATCATAACAAGTCGTCATGTCTGGGCTAGTGACGATGACACCTGCACTGTCCACAAATGCTTGTGCAAGACTTAAGTCGGCTTCAGATGCTGCTCTGAGCGCATCCCAAATCTCTGAAACGCAGAAACAGGTTAAGTTTTACCATATCCATAGTCATGACATTAACCAAGTACTTTCACCCCAAAAAAATTTGAGATCATAAAAAAATCTTTAGAACAAAGATTTTATGTTCAACAACTAGTCAGGATAATAGGTCAAAGAAATAGCAATAGCAAGTGTCTTGTCTTGGTTCAGAATCGTCAAGCACATTCAAATCATTTTTCAACAATCTCCTACCCTGCTTGACCAAAGCTTATGTCCCTCATCTGAGAATTTTATTAAGGCCCATCCGTTTGCTTCTACGATTGTAGAAGCAAGGGAATACCCAAACTAATCAAAAGAAGTACCAACCTCCAACAACAGGAGGTAATCAAGCCCTCAAAAATAATTTATTCAACCCAAATATTATGTATACTACACTCTATACTGAAAATGCCAAACGCAGCAAATTTTATTGCAATCATAAAAATGATTCTGGTTGCGAATAACCATTACAGCAAAAAATTATTTTTCATTCTTTCAGTAAAAAATGGTTATAAGTTGAGCAATATACTCCGTATGTCCCAAATTAATAGCTACAGTTGATTTTTCAAAATGAACTAAAATTAGTTCATTTTGAAAAACTAAATATAGCTATTAATGTAGGACAGAGGGACTCACAAGCAAGCCAACAAGTCAAACCGACCAAAGCTACCTTGAAACAAACAAAATTCCCTAAATAAAGCCAAACTATGGGAATATATAGCCCATAAACCCTGAGAAGAAAGCATAAATCTATATCAAGGCTCAGTTCTAATGAAGCTTCCTCTTCTTTATCAGGACCAACCTCTGTCTTAGTTATGTCTATTTCAAATTTATATAAGAATACTACAAGTTTATTTTCCGTTGGCGTTAAATCTTCGTTTTATATGATTATGCATGGAGAGAACAGATAATTAGTCATTTTAATTTTAATTGCACGTCTGAAGACAACAACAATTTTCCATGGTGACTATATTTTAATTTGTTTACCTTCAATTAGAATGTTGTGTGAGGTAAGACAAAACAATATGAATCCATCTCAAATAGATGATGTAATATCATTTAAAGAGCTAGTTAGCTTTGTAAAAGAGTTGTCAATGTCCCAAGATAGCTCAAGTAAGAGATAGAAAGAAAATGGTCACAGTAACCATCTTTACTAAACGGGCTTCTCCATTTGGAGCCTGACATCATATTAAACTGCTCCACTATATTAATCATTATCATAAGCCTTAAAGCATAATCACAGTTTACCACAAATAAATGTTCATTCATTCACATAGATATCATCTGGGTCACACAGTGACACCACAATGAGACCAAAAGGTTTTAGAGAGACATAAGAACTTGGGACAACAAATGTTTGGCCCACATTAATGCATGGGCAAACCCACTATACCTTGTAAATTCTTACTTACCCTTATAAGGTTGATTTTTCTCATCAACATAATTGTTGTTGCCAGTACATTGGGTTCATACAGGGGTGTAATTAGGAGGAAAGAAATTTAGCTGCGTGCCTGCATATTCATTTTCTCTCCATATCATCATGATCGTCATCATCTTATCACACTTATCTCGGGTTGGTAACATACAGTTTTTATCACCAATTGACTCTCCGCATATATTATTATACATAAAAATATGGAAACCATCTTTTTATGTATAATAACATATGCAAAGAGCCACAATTTCATCATTATAAATATATATTTTTAATTTGTGCCAAAAATTTTCAAATCAATGTCAAGAATTTGACAAAAATTTCATGTCAAAAAATTTAAAAGCAGTATGTCAAAAACAATAACAAATCATAGGGACACATTCACCTTTCTGGCCACCATAATGAGGAGCTGTATCCCAAAACTCATCTCGCATTTGTTGGAGCTGTGCTCTTGTTATGGGTTGAGAATGCTTCCAAGGCTTTGGCTTCCGAAGCTTTTTAACAGTCTCTGAAAGAGAAATAAAAACTCAACATACATGGCAAAATTAACATACTTATCTAACAGTCCAGGCAGCATAGCTAAAATCCATGCATCCATAATTTTTTACAAATAGTACACAATACACCATAATTTTTTACATTATATAGCCACAAAAGTTAAGAGGAACAATCTCATCTTCCAAACTTTTGACTCAAAAATTAGATTTGTAATGGTCTTAAGCAACTATTACCAATTGTCATGTCCATATCATGAGAATAAAATTTTCTTCTACACTTAGCATAAACTCCCTATTTGTGCCACAAACAAAATTTTCTCTTCAATAAAGACTTATGGGATGGATAACTTGTTTTGTGCATCTGTGAGCATGTTTTTGTGTACGCATGTGTGTGCATATAATTTTCTCTGCATCAGGTTTTGTAGATTTTCCACTTTCATGAAGTTTTCCATAAGTCTTTATCAAAGAGCAAAAATTTGTTGTTTTATTTTGATGTGGTGTAAATAATGAGTTCTTGCTAAGTGGGGAAGAAAATACAATTGACTCACGACATGTAAATCACAGCTTCATGAAAGTGGCAAATCTACAATGTGAGGTAGAGAAAATTACACACACACATTCAGGCACAAACACACAGAAAAATACTTTCCACCAACAAGAAATTCTGTTCTGTACATGTACATTCTCTAATATCTACTACCCTCCAATTAATCATGACAACACGTTGAGAAAAAAGTTAAGCTCAAGACATTATTTATCAACCAATGGATCAGGTAGTTCAACTAATATTTCTAGCATTAATAGTATAGTTTTAGACGTCACCCCCTAAACATATTCACTCACTCAAACTTCTTCCAGAATTCAATTTACACATCTATTCTGCGAATTAATAAGTTAACATCAAATGAGTCATGAAGGCATCAATAACAGCCACCATTTAGATATAGGTGGGAATACGCACTCAAATGAGTTTATGATATTCAATAAGTGAGAAAAAATAATTTAACAATCTTAGGTGAAAACTTTCAGTCTACAAGTTCCTTATCCATAGTAATTGACAGCAGACATTCATTTAGCAATTATCTATAGAATTCCAGTCTCATCCTAAACACTGCTCTGCATTTTGAAACAATAAAATGCTGCTTCACTCCACAGAGTTGACATCCTTATATCACCATTACCGTCACCACCACCCTATCCACATTATTTCTCCACAATTATTTAAGGATGAAAGTTCAATAACTTGATCTGAAAACAACACATTTTTCCGGTCAATGCCAACCATGAACTGCGAAGTACAAGAACATGCAACCCCTTTACCGAATGTAGTCCACAATCTGCACGTAGTATGCGCAAATTCTTCAACGTTTCAAAAGAAACTGAGGCACTAACCAATAAAGCAACGCATGTCCTATACAAAACAAAAAAATTCCAGTAACGTCTAAGCATGTAGCTCCAAACCCTAGTCACTCGCTAATTCTACACTAGCACTCACACACAAGTTCAATCTCATGGCCAATTAATCTAGAACGTCTTTCCAACGACTGTAAAAGTTTTAACAATGTTGAATCAAACACGAAAGAAAGTTAAAAAAGTGAATTAGAACCAAAAACATCGCATGTTCTTGCCAAGAAATGCAGCACAAACGGAATAAGATTTTCAAAAACTAGAGGATAAACCAAACAAGGCGAAAAATACAGATACAAAGGAAGAGACACAGAGCAAAGAACTCGGACCTTCACCCTTTTTCTGAGTCGATCCAGCACAGCCCATCCCTCCGCCCTTCCGCTGACTATTCCCTTCAAACGACGGCCAGTCGCCGGAAAAAAAGCAGCTGAAATCGGAGGCCGGAACGGAAATTCGGGGGATCCGTGGATGACAGCGTCGGAATCCGGAGGAAAGAGGATTCCTCCGGTTGCAGAGGGAATGGCTTCGGAGGAGGTGAAATGGCTGCCATTTGTTTGTCATATAGAGATGGCTCAGCGCCAAGTCGACAACTACAACGCCGCCGCCGCCGCTGCTCAGGGGTAGTTTTAGTTATTTTAGATGTCTAAAAAGTCACGGATTCGGATCAGATTCATATGGTTAAATTCTTGTAAAAGAGTTTTTTTATGCTCCTTTCTAATAATAAGCTAAGTGTATAAAATATATAAGAGCCTTTGAAATTTAAGATCGTTGGTACATATACGAGTATATATTAGTATTGGTGTTCATAGCTCTAGTGTTGCTAGTATTAATTATGTTAGTGAGTATTATTAATTTCATGGATGAAAGGTTCCTATGCGTTCTTTGCATTAGGATCGTCATTAGAGTGAAATATTAAAAATATTTCATGACAATAAGCCCACGATAAGCTATGCAAGGGGAGTTGATATTTAATATTAATGACGAATATGTTAGCATCCATGATATTGATGCTAATGTGCGCACTTTCAATTTTGTGGATAAATCTCTCATGTGTAGCTTAAGCTGAAATGCATTGAAAAACTCTTCCTCCCCGCTTTACTTTGCCTACGTTTCTTATGCTTCCCAATAATAAGTCTAATATAAGTTGTATATGGGAGCTTTTGATATTTAAATTTAATGGCACATATGATAGTGCATGTTAAGGTCTCTACCCTTGCCTCTTTCTTCTTGAATGCCTTGTCTAGCTTTCTTATTTTTTTCGATTTTACAAAAATGCTAGACTAAGGAACCAGGGCCAATATGCCCAAACCATTTGTTAAAGGAACAATTATGTTAAACCAGTATAGTATAGAATTTTATAATTTAACTGCAAAGTAGTGTGGGTTTATTGTTTCTTTTTTTTTTTTGCACTAAAAGCTCACTAAGAGATTATACTAAAAGTAACAACTTCAATTTTTAAGTGATCAAATTTTTTTAGTGGCTTGGCTTAGGACGGCACCTGGCTTAAATTTGGGGATATTATGGATTTAGGTGACTGCAACGCGATATGGGTTGCACAATTGTTGCAAGTGTAACACAGGATTTTAAACACATTTTTACAACAATAATTAAAATGCATAAATTAGCATAATTATTTTTTTTATTATAAACTCTAAATCCTCAACCAACTATGTTTGAGCATTACATTTATATTTCAAACATGCAAATACCAAATCACTCCCAATAGTCATTTAAATTATTAAATCATCTTTAAAATCATCTATGTACAAGCAATGTAACTAACAAAAGGTAAATGCATCTCACGTACCTTATTACAATTTTTACGAAGAAATTAAACAATAAACTCCTATAATCAGCTGATGTCCTTGCAAAGTACTGCCAACTCCACTCTAACACCATAGCAACTACTCCTTAACTAAATGAACTTACACACACACATACATACATATAGATATATATATACATACATACATACATATATATATATATATATATATATATATATATATATATTCAATAATAAATACATAAAGATAAATGACTATAACCAATCATGCTAGATTAATCTTCTACTTTATTAAGTATATGTTGTAACCCTAGTCTAACAATATCCATATTAGTAATCATAATAAAATGAGCAAGTTATAAAGACATCTCTCATCTACTGAGTCTATTGTCTCTAGACTCCTTTTGAATATTATTCTATTCATCTCCAACTTTAACTTTGAGGGTCAGTGTTGTTGGTAAATTTTAATAGTTCTCTATACAAGTCAAGTGAAAAATCAAATGATCCTTCTTGCAAGATGTAGAGAGCAACTTTTTTTTGGGTAGAATGACCCTCTTTTAATTAATCAAGATTACTTTTATAATTGTTAATAAAGTAGTTGTGATTAACCAAATTTTAAAGTTATTTGATTAAATAAAAATAAAATTGTCAAGAGAAGTGGCTACATGTTGAAATTAAAGTGAAGAAAATACACAACAACATAAACTTCTTCCAAAAGATAAGAGCTCATTTGTCTTGAAGAGGATTTCTTCATCTTCTTTCACTTTGTACAAGACCTCCACTTTCTTCAAGCTCCTTGGATTCTTTTAAACTTTGTAGACTTTAGGGATTTGGAAATGACTTTTAGTGAAAGATGAGCTTTCGAGAATTTTTTTTATGAAGGATTATGTAGGTGTGGAGTTTGATGAGGTTTTCTGTAGATTTAGAAGTCAAGTCCCCTATGTAGGAGTAGGGAGTATTTATAGTAGCATGGGTTGGTTAAAGGTTTAAGTAGTGGGTATAGGTGGTGGGTAGTTGTTTATAGAAGTGGGGAGTGTGTGAAATTAAACCTTTTACCTTTAACACTCAACATAGTCTTCAATCTTGAACTTTCAGAATACATATGCTCCTATATTTTAAGTCCTTCAATTCCAAATTTAACTTTACCACAAGATCTAATCAGACTCCTACAACTAAACATATATAAAGTTTTGACATTATTTTGATCATCGAGATTAGCCAATTACACACATATGTAATGCCCAAGGTCCGCAGGTGCCTAAACTTTAAGGGTGAAACCCTAACTTGGGTGCTAGAAATACCAAAATAAAATTCTTTTTGTTGATCATCAAGATATTTATTCATGTGTAAGAGTAGTAATAATCCTCAAACACCAGTTTTGAAAAGAATAAAAAGATTAATTATTATTATTTTTTGGATCGGACATACATCATCAATTGTTTGTTACCTACGTACTTATTGGATAACATTTTTAATATTATTCCAATAAGATCAGATCCAGATGTAGTTCTACATAATAACAAGGTCTTTTAACAAGCATAACATCAAACATGCAATGATTAAATATTTTTTAATTAAATACGTATTCACATGTCAAAGTTGACTTAGAATAATAAGTGTCGACAAATCAAATAAATTATTCATTCACGAAATCCAATGAATCATTCACATAATCAGATAAATCATTCATTCACAAATCCGGTAAAATGTATAAGTTATTTGTAAATAGAATCCGATAAATTATTTATAAAACCGGATAAATCATCATTCACATAATGTCATCTTTACCAAAGCAATATACACATATGCTCGTGGGGTAATAGGATCAAAATGCAAGGGATCTTCCCCGATATCCCATTTCATAGGTGTGCCTTATGCCTCAATAGGCCGTATCTAAGAGTCATTAACTCCGATAGCTTTTGAACTTCATACCAAGGAATTACCCTTCAAAACCAATGATAGTTTTTAGACTTTATTTAAAATAACTACACTTCAAATCCAATCATTCAAAACCATTCAAAATGTCATTTAAATAATATAATAATAATTCAACATTCAAAAATCCAAATATAGAAAAGTCGAAGACCCAAAACTCATGAATTTATCAAACAGTTATAAGTCATTTGACATTTTTTTAAAACATTTGTAACTGGCATTCATGCATAATTTTGAAAACCATACATGTCAACTACTTAAGGAATCTATGTATTTATTTAAATAAGCATGCATTAAAATCATAAAGTCATAAATGCTTACTCCCTTGATATTTTTGGAGGTAATGACGATCAAAATATTTCCCTCTCTAGAAAGGTTATCTCAAGAAATTAACCCTCCTACGGCATAAAGCACCCTTGATTTAGCTAAGTTCACCCTATGAACTGCTTAAATTAGGTTAGAAAAGGCTCCGAAATGGAGAACAAAAAGTCAAAAGATGGGGAAAACAAGAAAAAGGAAGCCGAAAAGGCATGGGAATGGACGGGAAACCCGCCCCCTATTTATAGTGAGTGGAACAACTGGATGCAGGCCACAAGGCATGCATCCGCACTCCTAGCACGCCATTCCACGCCAGCACAATGTGGCTCACCATGTCATGCCATGCGCACTGGATACCCAACATTAGCATCAGTGCTTGTGTCAATATTGATGCGGTGTTGACTTAAAAACTCTTTTTTTTTATTGTTTTCTTTTTCTTTTCGTCTTTATTTGAAATATGATTTTCTAATTTCAAATGTCATAACTCCCTACCCCAAGCTTGGATTCACGGGTTCTTTGTACCGTTAGGCTTGTATCGATGAGCCCTACAAAACAACATCAAGCAAGGATATGTTATCTTGTAATTTTAAAGTGGGGGCTACCTATGACACTCTTCTCGAGGCCATAGCCCATGATCCTAATGTCCAATTTGCGCATTCTAGGGCTTGATATGTTTGTCTCATATAGCCCTATCAAAAATCTTAAAGTTCCTTCGAATGAATCAAGCTAAAAAATGGTTCAAATTTAAGAAAAACTATTATTAGCCCCAAAACTCGCGTATGAGACCAAAAGTTCAATTTTTCAAATCATTAGAAATTTATGGATTGTTACAATCTCCCCCACTTAAAAGGAATTGTGTCCATGCAATTCTCCCATAACTAAACTTCAAAAAATATAACTTTTTTTAAAATTACTACTAGGCAACATATGTTAAATTGTGTTTGTAACAATGCCTCTAAGTCAATACTATTACTCACGTCCCATACCATGAGTATTTTGTAATACCCCAGAAGCAACTTTACATTGCATTAGTACAACAAACCTTAGAGATAACGACTAACACCTCATGTCTCATACCATGAGTGTTGGATAGTTTCTAATTGGTAGTTGCAAACATATTCAAGACATGTTTACCAAAAATTAGTAAAATAAAATTTCAAAACACTTGAAGATTCAAAATAAAAATTTGTATATAATCGTTACATTGAATTATGCTAGATCGCCACCCTCTTATAGACAAATTCTTCGCTTTACTACCATTAGTAATGCCTCAAATCCATAGGTGCCTAAAATTCAAGAGGGAAACCCAACCGGGTGCCTAAAATATTGAAATAAAATTCTTCTTGTCAATCACCAAGATCTACATTCATGTGCAAGAGCTGTAACGATCCTCAGACACCTATTTTGAAAAGAATAAAAAAATTAATTATTACCATTTTTTATATTGGGCCAAGATCATTGGATGTTGGTTGCCACGTACTTATTGGATAACATCTTTAATGTTATTCCAATAAGAATGGATCTAGACATAGTTCTATCTAATAACTAAGCCCTTTTAACAAGCATTGCATCATACATGTAATGTTTAAGTAATTTTCAATTAAATATGTGTTCACATGTCAAAGTTTCCTTAGAGTAATAATAAATGTCAACAAATCAAACAAATCATTCTTTCAAGAAATTGGATGAATCATTCACAGAATTCGATAAATCAATCATTCATAGAATTCGCTAAATCAGATAAATAATTCATAAACAGAAATTGATAAATTATTCACAAAATCAAATAAATCATTATTCACATAATGTCGTTGATACGGTAGTGACATATACATGTGCTTGTGGGGTAATAAAATCAGAATGAAAGGGATCTTCCCACATATCCCAATTCATAGGCGAGCCATATGCCTCAATAGGCAGTATCTAGGAGTCATAACTTTGATAGCTTTTGAGTTTTATACCAAATAACTACCCTTCAAAACCGACGATAACTTTTGTGCTTTATACCAATTAACTACCCTTCAAATTCAATCATTCAAAACCATTTGAAATGTCATTTAAATAATATAATAATAATTCAAAATCCAAAATTCCGAATATAGAAAAGTCGAATACACAAAACCGATGAAGAACTCATCAAACAGTCATAAGTCATTCAACATTTTTTAAAACATTTGTAACACGCATTTGTGCATGATTTAAAAAACCATACAAGTCAACTACTTAAGGAACCTATGCATGTATTTAAATAAGCATGCATTAAAATCATAAAGTAATAAACACTTACTCCCTTGATAATTTTAGAGCTAGTGGCAGTCAGAGTCTCTCCTTCTTTAAGGATGTTCTCCCTTTGAGGCCCAAAGACGGCGGGTAGAGCCTCTCTTTACATCAGGATGTTTCTCTCTTTGTGGCCCAAAGCCGGCTAACAAAACCTCCCCTTACTCCAGGATTTATTCTATTTGTGGCTCAATGGCGACTGACAGAACATCCAATTTCCCCTGGATGTGTATCTCTTTGTAGCCCATAAGTGAAGGATAAAACCTCCACTTCCCTTAGATTTTCCCCTTATAGAAAGGTTATTTTAAGAAATAGACCATCTCGGGCATAAAACACCATTAATTTAGCTAAGTTTGCCTTTTGAACGGCTTAAATCGGGTTAAAAACAGCTCTAGAACAGAGAATAGAAGATCAAATGATGAGTAAAAGGAGAGAAAGGAAGCTGGAAAGGCATGGGAATAAATGGAAACTTGCTCCGCATTTATAGGGGGCTGGGGTAGCTGGATGTGCACCACATGGTGTGCCTTGCCATGCCACACATGGTTTGACATGCACTGGATACCTCCGACACTGGCTTTAGTACTTGATGCGACGTTGACAAAAAACTATTTTTCTATTATTTTTCTTTTGCTTTTCGTCTTTAATTGAAATTTGATTTTCTAACTTAAAACTATCATAACTCCTACCATGAACTCGGATTCATGCGTTCTTAGTATTGTTGTCTTTGTATTGATGAGCCCTATGAAACAAGACCATACAAGGGCATGTTATGTTGTAAATTAAAAGTGGGGTCTGCCTATTACATGTTTCTTGAAGACGTAGCCTACGATCCTGATGTCCGATTTACATGTTCTTGGGCTTGATACGTTTGTCTCTATGATCACTACCAAAAACCTTAATCCTTCAAATGAATCGAGCTCAAAATGGTTTGAATTTAAGAAAAAATGGTTATTGGGCCAAAAACTCGTGTATGTGCCCAAAAGTTCAATTTTTCAAATCTTTAGAAAATTACGAGTCGTTACAACGTATCCCTCATATGTTCTTACACTCTTATGCTTATCCTAATCTTATGATTTAGGATTGGTTAAATGATTGTTCATAATGTGTAGATAATTAACAAGTGTCAAGGTAATGGGTGGTAGAAAACACCATGATCATTAATGGAATGTGGAAATACTTTTGTTTGATTTATTTTTTGAATGACCATCATGAGGCTATCTAATTGTTTCCTAACAAGTATTCCACCACAGTTAGTATGCTCTGGGGTGGGCATGAGTTACTTAGGTTAACAAGATGGAAATTGGTACGTAGTTTTGTGTCGATTGGACAACGAAAATTGTATGGAAATAGTCTAAGTGGGATCCCACGAACTTTTGGAGACACGACATGTATTGCCTTCTAGAATGGTGCATGACATGGCCCTTTAGGTCAAGGGTGTTTGGGCAAAGTGAAAGATCAATGTCTATTTTCTTGTAAACCTAGGTGTGTTTTAATTCAAATTGTTAGAAGGCTAAAATGTCTTTAGGTTTGCTTCTTCAAAGGATGAAAATTAGGGTGTGTGAGTAGCATTGATTATCTTTTTTTTTTTTATGGTTGAACTATGAATTTTTCTTAGGTTCAAAATTGAGAAATTGGCATGATATGCTTAAGTTTAATTAAGAGATTATCACATTATGATAATGTGGATTGTGCATGGCATGGCATAGCTTATTGTGTGAAACACTTTTAAACTAAGGATGTAAATGGAATTACATTCACATTTGTATGATGTATATAAGTGCATGTGTATGTTCTAGGGTACATGTAGGGTGCATGTATATCATAAACTAGTGTAGATGTAGTGCAAGCCTATTGAGCTTTGTCTTATGAGTGGTTCTCCACCGCACATATTTTTATACGCATAGGTATGCGATGTTTCGATAGAAGACTACTGCAAGGACTCTGCCATACTCAGTGATTTTGTGCCTACAACTCACCACTTTAGTACCCCAAAAGATTATTAATTTGTAATAATTTTGAGAAAATTATAAATTCAAAATTATCTGGGGAGCTGAGTCGTGACAAACTGTGTCCATAGGAAGTTCTTTTTTTCAGTGATAAAAGGAAATCGAATCGCTAAATTTTAAAAGGAAAAATTCCTAAAGGGGGAAAAGATGTAACATCCATGAATTTTTAATAAATACTTGCTTCTATCTTGAAATTGTTTGCGAGAAAATATGAGGATATTTGGAAAAGCAAGTATCTATTGACAAGTTAATCAACATGTCAAAGTCAAGGGGATAACTCACTGATAGACTAGTACTTGACTTAAAAATACACATTTCTTCATTTCATGGGTTTTCCTTGGCTATAAAATGCCTTTTTCACATCCTGTGACTATGCTATTGGAGGTGGCCATGTGCATTCACATTCTTTCTTATTATCACCATATACTCCCCTCGGAGCAAACTGCCAAACTAAACACCGGTCATGGAGATAAACCCAATCCCTTTTGAACTAGTTGGCCTATCCCTCTGTCATCCATAAAGGCAAAAGTTGT
Source organism: Saururus chinensis (assembly GCA_035235625.1). Taxonomy (NCBI): domain Eukaryota; kingdom Viridiplantae; phylum Streptophyta; class Magnoliopsida; order Piperales; family Saururaceae; genus Saururus; species Saururus chinensis. The sequence continues at coordinate 16,232,699 of CP141145.1, read as the reverse complement.
GCCATGCTACTCATGGACAATATGTGACACCCGTAATTTCTATGAGGAATTTTCATGTTAATATTCAAGATTTTCCTCATAGTTTGTTTTGTTACCTTGGGATGGAGGTCTTTGTCTTCCTTGGGATGTTATGCATGAAGTTTGTTTAATCTTAGTTTAGAATAAAAAGTTCTATCAACAAGCAGCGACACATTGGTGAATCTACCAATGAAACAATATTTCACTGCTGACGAGGTTCAACACGTCAGTCAACTCACTGATGGGGTACTATAGACATTGTCGGCCACCTTCGACGTGTCGATGATTGTAAAATAGTTTTACTAATAGGTTTGAAACTGCATGAAATAGTGGTTTCATGGACAGTCATGTACCAAAATTCAATTATTCTGTTCTCATATAAATACCTTTGACAAACTTTGATCATAATCCTACAAATTCTCACACTTTGGGGAGAAAGTCATGGACTAAGGGCATGCAAGAGTTCAGTGGAAGGGGAGAAGAACTAGATTCATGGAGACCCTATTAGATTGTGGAAAGAGGTCATATTGTTAACCTCGTACTATGATTTAACATCATGTGTATACATGTTGGGTTCAAATTACAATGTTATTGTGATTGATTGCGTGAAAGCATGACTTTTTAGAATGCTCTGATATGATTAAAATATGATAATGATCCCTATGTTAAATGAATATTTAATTCCATGAGAGCATGTTATAGCCTTGATTATATAATATTTATTGTGAAATATCATATTACATCATGTTTCTAGTTGAGTTTAAAATAAAAGTGATAGTTCTGTTACTCTTCCCAATCATCGGTTAGTTTACTAACACGTTGGTAATGCTACCGATGGAACAAAGAAGATAAAGGTATGAGATATTGACATGCATCAATTGGTCGGTATACTACTGATGACTCACTAACAGTGAGGTCGACACGTCGATGAAGCATCAATGAGAATGATTGTTCTTGTCATTCCATTGTTGGCAAGGGTTTGACATGTCGATGAGTTACCGATGGTCATCGTGATTTGGTCGACGCATCGATGAGTCTACCGACAGTAAGTTGGTTTTAGAGAATATTTTAGCAATGAATGATATAAGTGTTAGGATATTATTATGAGACATAATATCATGATATTGAATGCATGAAATGCAATTATATGTGATGTTGTGATTTATGATGATGTTTGGGTATATGTGCCCTTGTGTGTGTTGAAATCATTGTAATGGATTGCACCCCGAGATTATTATATAAAGGCACTTCAGGATAATAGGATCCTTTTGTATGATTGGCTCCTCAAGTGAGTCTTTAGCACATAATGAAAAGGGTTTAGTATGAAAAATAACAAAGGCCTTCCAACTCTCTAGGGATGGGAGTTATATAGAACTACATCCCTAGAGTACGAATGGACTAAAATATTAAAAGATGATTGGTCCTTTCCAACACAATCTAGGAAGTTCTGATGATCATGGAAGTTGGGACTTCGACCACTTAGGTCCATGAGCCCCTGTGGGTCTAACGACCTGCTTTTCAATTACATCTAACCTCAAGGGTTAGGCCTAATTGGATAATTTTATGATGAATTTTAGAAGGTTTCAGAGGGTGAAACCTCTGTATATGAGTAGAGCTCGAAGAAACGAGCGTAACGATTCTAAGAACGTGCAAAACGGAGGTCAGAACCGGAAGTTATGACCTCGATGAGCGTAGAAAATAGGCAGGACCCACTTGGAAATAGTGTGATTTGCTACTTTAAGTGGGTTTGTATTGAAGGGCTCATCGATACGAGTCCAACGGTACCTAGAACGCGCGAATCCAAATACGGGGTTGGAAGTTGCTCGTGTTTGAAGAAAGAAGAAAAAGAAAAATAAAAAATAAAAGAAACAGGAAAGCCAGCGCGCGATTGGCGCGCGCCGCGGCGCACAGCTGATGTAGCATGGCAAAATGCACACCCGCAGAACCACGGGCGTGCACGTGGTTTCTGCAGGCGCCGCCGCCTAAACAGCGGCACCGCAGTTTCGGCGGCTCGGGGGTCTATAAATACCCCATTTCGTTCCTTCTTTGATCCAGAACTTCTTCTGCCCCGTTTATGACCGTTCTAAGGCCGATTAAGGCCGTTCAAGACCCATTTCCTACTAAATCGAGCGTGCTCTATGTGATGGAGGGGTCCTTTCTTCAAGTCGGAGTCTGTATAAGGAGGAAACGCCCCGAGACAAGGAGAGATTCTGCCCATTGTCCTCGAGCGCCGACAAACTTCTTTCTCCCCATTCTTAAGCATCCTAACTCTGATTTAGTCCATCCAAGAGGCGTTCTTGACTAAATCGAGTATGTTCTACTCGATGGAGATGTCCGTTCTTTGAGTCGGCAAACATATAAGGAGGAAATGCCCCGAGACAAGGAGAGGTTCCGCTTGTTATCCTCGAGCACCGAACAAGAAATATGGGCCCGGAGTAAGATGGGCTTCTGTCCGAAGTTGCCGAGCTACGTCAAGAGAAGTAATCTAGAGTAAGGGAGGTTCTGTCCGCCGCTCATGGGTGCAAAAAATGAGAAGAGTCCCCGGCAAGGAGAACATTTATACATGGTCCTTCAGTACAATACGATGAACGTATGGAGGCTAGAGGAAGCTCCGTCTATATCTTCGGATCTGAAGGGGAGGATGCTCATATGAGCAACCCCGAATACTGCTACCTTACGAGACATGAGGACAGTAAGCTTTTCTGATCTCCCATTTTAATTATAGAACGACGTGTGTGCTATGCTTTGATCCATATGCTTGATGTGTGCTTATATGCCATGATGTGTACTTTTATGTCATGATGTGTGTGGTCTCGCTCTAAGGTAGAGCGAGACGAGTGATGTGTGTGTTCGGTCTCGGCTTAGTGATAGAGCGAACCGGTTGATGTGCTCAGTCTCGATTCAGTAATGAAGCGAGATATGTGTATGTGATTTTGTTCCCGCTCTGTGGAAGAGCGAGACGTACGATTTCGTTAATTTATTAACTTCCGCTTGACTCCGATATATGACGAGTTTTTGTATACCTCCGATTAAATATTCGGAGATACGTATGTTATACGTATATGATTTTGTGATGCTTGTTGTATGTAGTAGCCATTAGGCAGAACTATGTTCGGATCTGATTGTATTGGAATAATATCCAATACGTACGTAGGCAACCAACGGCAAGGCAACGTTGGCCCGATCCAAATCATTATGATAATATGTTTTATTCTATTTTACACGCGATGAACTATGAAGCTTCGTTACGTGTAAATGGTCGTTACGACCTAAGTCTACATACGAGGAAGCCTTAACGATCCATAGTGCATAGACGAATGTTGTACCTCTCACACACAGACGATGATTCCTGGCTGAAGGAAAAAAAAAATTTCTATTAGTGATTTTGTAGACCCAGCTCGGGTCGGGTTGTTACAGTGGGCCTCAGCTTCTGTTGTGGACTGGTGTCCACAATGGCCTGACTAGCGGGTAATGGGAAGGTGACGACACAAGATGGCTGGAAAAAGGGAGAGGGGACGACATGGCCGTCAAACAGAAGGGAGAGGCATGGGAGAAAAGAAGATAATTAGACAATAATTGATTCATTCCATAAACAACTTAGGGCATAGCCCTTACACTTAAATAGACTAACTAATGGGCTCACTAACAGGCACCTAGCCCAATAACATAATTAAAAGAAAACCACTAATACCCTAATTAACCTATTGACCTAAATGCCCTTATTACATAATAACATAATAAAAACCCTAATTATCCTAGTACGTGGGCCCCAGTGATAGCCCCTTAAGACGTTCACAACACTCCACCATGCTTTGCTTGCGCATTACCTCATCCTCGAGGTGGCCCTTAAAACTCTAAGCATTGGGCCCACCAAAGCTCCACTGTGAATAGCCGGTCTGAAACGGTTGATGAGACAAACAGAATGATGGAGATAATGGGTCATTACTCAAATGTATATATGCATAAGCCAGCACAAACATGATGAAAGTACAGTTAACTGAACCCAAAGGCAAGGTATAATTGTGGTTGATAGAGATGGAAGATGAAGGAGGCGGCAGAGCAAGGGAACGGGCTCGACTTGTTGGGTGCACAACAACATGGAGTGCCTGTACAGGTCTCCAACAAGTGGGATCACCGTAAGAACTACATGGCACCCCAAAACTGCCCATAGAGGGCTTCAGACAACGGTAGTAATAGGGTCAGATAAGTACCAAGGACAGTAACTGACACAGGCCATAAGGGTGTAGAAGTAGGTAAGTTGAATAGTGTAGTAGGTGGGTCAGCTAACGGCAATAATAGTGGCTTTTGGCACCTCCTAGTTTATGTGTCGGCTAGCTTAACAACCTTTAAAAATATGTAAACCTTGACCTGGCTAAGAAGGTAGGCTACCACGAAGCTTGGGCAAGATCTGTGTGAAGCTTGACACAACCCGGAATGGGTAGAAATAGGCACGTGTGTAACTGACCCACAATCGCTCTGGCGGGCAGATAGAGTGCAATGGGCAAATGAACACATAGCACACCCGTGAAAAGAATCAAGGGCCATCTTGTAACAATTGGACCCATGTATGAAAAGGGGCTCACGCTCCATCACTAATGTTTTGGCATCCAATGGCCCATCTCCAGCGTATGATAAAATAACTGCCAGAAGCATCTACCCATGACATGATACGGCATGAATGACTTCAATCTGCTGGAGTGCCAACCGAGATTCAGGGCGGGATGGAGGAACCAGTAATCAAAGTTGGCCAGTAGGCCCAGCATGGAAATAGCGGCAATTCTTCCCAAATCGACAACCACGCTGGCTGGACTAGAGTCGATTTTGCTGGCTGAAGCAGATTTCCCTGCGACTATTCTGCTAAGGAAGCTCGCCGGGGCTGGGAGTATGATTTGGGCGAGATCTTTCGCAAAGACATGAGAAAGGGTCCCATTTTCCACTGAGAAATCGCTAGAGAAAATTCTGCAATGGAAGATTTCACCGGAATGGATTGGTATGCCAGACACCAGATGAATTGGTCTGGGCGAGGAAGAAGGCAAAAGCTGCAGAATGTCCGCCCGGCGAGCCGACACGGGCATCTGATTGGAGGTGAACGGGCAGAGGAGGAAGCCGGAGTTCAGGTGATGGGGCTGGTAGCTGAGGCTTGTGTCCCCTCGCTCATGCCAAGCCTCGAGGCGACCCCCGGGCTTGAGAGTGGCATCGTGGCTGAAGGGGCGGAGGACGAGGCAGGTGCTAGGGTTGGCCCGGAAGATCTGGATGGAGCTGTGCGAGGAGGGAACGAGCGGGGTGACCATGGAGGCGGTGGCCACTCAAGCGCCCGATAGGATGTGGACTGTGATGGACCAGCCCTTGCGCTCCTTCACCAGCCGCTCCCGCTCGCCGCCGCCATTGCCACCCAACGGGACCAACCAGCTCCTCGAGCAGCTCTGTTCTGAGGACTGGTGCATGCATATAGATCCGGTGGTCCAATCGCCGGAATCGCGCAGGCTGAACTTGCGGGTGAAGACCCGCTGCCGCAGATTGCCCTAAATTGGGAACACTTGGGAGATACACTCCGGCTCCCCGTCGAACTCGAACACGAACCCCGGGTCTGTGTCAGCCCGCACCGTCACAAACAACTCCGCTGCGGCGAACGGAGCCGCTCTCTTGGCACCTGTCCTGATCGTCAACCACCCGTTGTGGAAGACCACTGCCTTGCTCTCCTTCTCGACCAGATCCAGTGGCACAAACAATCTCCGAATAGCTTCCCAGAGTTACCCCGCAAGTGGTGCCCTGCCAGCCAGTATAAATCCCAATCTACACCCACGGCCGCTTCCTCCTGCCGGCAATGGATTTGGATGCGAGCCGCGCCAGGCCAGCCTTGGAAAGGTGGAACGATGCCACGGCGACAGCGGACGTGGCCGGATCAGATTGCACAGCATCCTGCATGAGCAGTAGCAAGGCGGTGGTCTGCAGGGGGAAGTGCTTGATTATCACTTTGCAGTCAGTCACGAATGGAGGTGGTGCTATTTGGGGATTGGCAACAACGGTTGTGGTGGGGGATCCGGGAATGGCGGCAGATGTGCATGTGGTACCTACCACAGTTTGGCTCTGATACCAATATTATGGACTGGTGTCCATAAAGACTCGGCTAGCCAGTAACAAGAAAGTGACGACACAAGATAGACGGGAATGGGGACGACATGGCCGCCAGACAGGAGGGAGAGGTAGGGGAGAAGAGAAGATAATTAGACAATAATTGATTCATTCCATAATCAATTTAGGGCATAACCCTTACATTTAAATAGACTAACTAATGTGCTCACTAACAGGCACCTAAGGCCCAATAACATAATTAAAAGAAAACCACTAATACCTTAATTAACCTATTGACCTAAATGCCCTTATTACATAATAACATAATCAAAACTCTAATTATCCTGTAGGTGGGCCCCAGTGATAGCCCCTTAAGACGTTCACAACAGCTTCATGATGTGGATGGAGCGGAGATGCTTCAAAATACTTAAAGCCTATGATGAGTAGCTCATAGTTTAGTGAGGTGAGACTGTACTCCTAGATGTGGTTACCATGTCATAGAGAACCTTTTTGACTTACACATATGGGGCAAAATAAGCAAGATATCTATAATAGTTTTAATATAATTTCAAACATCATAGCATGACTTCACTCAATATCCTCGTGATGCAGGTGCGCCAGAAGAGTAGCTGGGCTAGTATCATGAGCACTGAAATGACAACAAGCTCTATAAGAAATGTAGGATTTCTTATCTAGTTTATTAAGTCTTTTTGTGTGGTGTGTAATTTAAATATAGGCACATGAGTGCCAATTACTTATGATTGTATGTGTGTGGTGGATTGTTGGTATGTACATGGGTAAGATCCTGTGCAATTTATATGTGATTTTGCCTTGTCCTTATTATGGATATGATGGTTTGAATATTCATATGTTCAAAAATGAGTAGGTCACCCCAAGGATAATTTTTTCGTTGATTGAAAAAAGGAGTTTTAAAAAAGAAATTTATTTCTGCTGATTTTATTGTGATAAAAGAGTTTAAAAATTCTGTGGTATGGTAGTTTGGTGTCAGAGAACAAGGTTTAATCCGTCTACATGTTAATAACCATGATACATTACAATTGTGATCAATTGGATGGGGTAGACTTAGAAACTCATCTAGTGCACATCTTAATTTGCGATACCCTATGGCACCTACTACCTCTAATCATGTGAGGTAGGCAATGACTGAGCTTAGTGGAGTAGGTGAGCCATAGGCTACAAATGTAGTTGTTGCTGCTACGGTTGCAACACCTATGTTAATAGAGGTGTTCAACAAGAAAACCAAGGTAATAATTTTGTACCTTCATTTGCACAGGAGTGGCTGATACTACTTTAACCCCTATAGAGATGATGAGTATGTTTTATAACATTACTCAAACCCTTCAACCCTAGACTCAGGCGATCCAAACTCAGCTTCAGGCTAAAGGTAATTTGAATAACCTTAGAGAAAGGGAAATGAGTGAAAATGACATAATAAACTCAACCACCTTAGAAAGGTTAAAAAAGGTGACTCCAACTTTAAGTGAGTCGGAGGAAGCTGAGAAATGGATTGAAGAAATGGAAAATGTGTTTGAGGCCATGATGGTGAAGCCTAATCAAAAGATGAGTTTGGCAACTTTCATGATGAATGGAGAAGCTTACTTTTTGTGGAAAATGTTGAAGAATTCATTATTTAAGGATAAGGAGGTACTTGGAAAGAATTTATTGAAGCCTTCAACAAGCAATACTTTCTTCCCTATATCTAAACGTGTAAAGAAATGAAGTTTCTTGATCTCCAACAAAGGGATTTATAGGTGATCCAATATGAGAATTTATTCAACTTCAGCGTTTTGCTCAATATGTCATTCCCACCAAAGAGAAGAAAGTGGAGCACTTTGTTTGGGGTTTAAAAAGTGGACGTCCTTCTAAGGTTTTGACATCTAGACCTACTTCATTTGTACATGCAGTTGCATAAGATGTCTTGGTTTCTACTGCATTGATTTGGTTTTGTTAGAAGTGTCGTGGTTATTTACCTATGTTAGGATTTTCTACGTAAATTGCTCTATTCATGTGTGGATTGAATAATGGTAGTTGATTGATTTATTCTTTCTAAGAGTGCGATTTGAGATAATATTTACTTTTTCCTACTTAATAAAAAATTATGTGCAAAGAGGTCATTTCTTGTAGTCTTTATCTTTAATAGATAATCGGACTAGGGCCACTGTAGTGTTCCACTAGGTAATTAAACAGATATTAATCTTACAAGATTTAAACTTTTCTCAAGAAATTTTCAATTCATTCCCTAAATCTTCATTCTTCTTCAAAGAAGCCTTATCTGTCTCTACTTTTTGAAATACTCCTTTTCACAATTGAGTTTTAAAAACATTGAGCAATCAAAATTTTTGTTTTCAAAACATTCAAAAACAAATCATGATAAATTTTATTGCTAAGAAATATTGAAATATATTAAAAGCACTTCAAATTGAGATAAAAAACTCAAATTAATAATAAGCAAAGTGGAGCTCTTTTTGACAATTTTTTAATCAATTCTCTTTTAATCTAAGTGCATTCACAAATTATACTCATTAATTTTTTGCCTTAGATCAGTTAACCCCATTAGTATATGATTGTCAATTTTATTCTCTTCTTTTTGACTCACTAATTCTCTTTTATTAGTTTTGAAAAAAACCACCAATGTAGTTAACTCTTGTCCCTTTTAATCTTGAGACAAATTTGTTCAAAACCTAGTAGCAACTAAGTTCACATTTTTCAACTCTCGTTAGCTAGAATCTATATATATAATTTTCTCAAAAAGATAAAAATAATCAAAAAGCTCATAATCAACACGCTCATGCCTTTTTCTGAGTTATGATATTTTTTCTTAATATATTTTTCTAAGGCTTGACTTTTTTTTAATATTATCTACTTTCATCATAATGTATTTTTTTCTTTCTTTTCTTTCTTTTTAATTCATTTTTCTAGATGTCAAGTGAATGAGAGTTTTACACAAGCCTAAACTGACCTAAGTAGGTAGTCCTTCCTCATCATCTTTACGAGGACAATTCCATTATCTAAACAGATATGAAAGTACATAAGACTCATAAACATTGAAGTGCGTTACATAGAATTTTCTTTTCTTTGGATTCAAAATAAAAATCTAACCAAAGATCCTCTAATTTGTTCACCAAGACTCCACCAAAATCTAAATGCATAAAGCAATTTATGTTTAAGAATTCTCTCTTCATGTTAATACATAAAAGTGACTTGAGTCTCAACATGATGTGTGTAAATTTTTAAAATCAGACAATTGCAACAGCAAGAAAAAGAAAATCAAATTGATCTTCACTCTCGTTGGTGTATCCTTCTCTTAGTTAAGGTACGTTTGACTATTAATCATGTTTCTTTTCAGCTTAAAAGAAAATTAATCTCAAAATATCTCAAGAGCGTAACTTTATTAAAAAATAAATACAAAACCAAGAAAAAGCTACACTAATTTTTTTGTGTTTTTTATCATCTTCTATTTTTTTGTTTTTTTCAATTCAAAACCTATGAATTAAAACCATGTAAAAACATAGTAAAAATGCAATAAACTGAAAAAATATGAATGTCTAAATAATAGAAAGAATTAAACCATGGACACAATTCAAAATCAATCTAAGGTAGAATTCTTTATTCCATCAACTTGGGATCTAAAGTTCTCTAAAACATTTTTTTTAATCCAAATTTGCAATGTTTTCTTCCTATTATCTTGAGTAACCTTATTTGGTGTGGAGTTTGGTGTGTGCTTTTTAATCCATGTGCTTTGGTCTTGAGGTTTCTTATAATTTGAATTGATTTTTTTCCTCTTCTTAGGCAAATTGTTCAAGTACGAAGCACCATAACTCTCCTTAGTTTTGATTTGTTCATGACACATTGACTAAGATGATTCATGGTATGAATTTGTCTCATTAAGGACTTATGAATATCACTATTTTGATGTCTCTTCCTATAGTTAAACTTTAGACTTTGATTCCTGGGAGGATTTTTATGTTTTGACACATTATCAACTTGTGGAACAACCTTCTTAGTGTGCATGAGTTTTTTTGTGTTGACAAATATATTGAAACCCTTAGAACTAATAGAATTTGACTCTCTAATCCCTAGTCCTTGTTTATCACTACTATCTTTTCCCATGTACAAAATTTTATCAAATTTCTCTTTCCCTAAATTGAAAGATTTCAATTTTTCTTGGAAAATTTTCAATTCATTCCTTAGATCTTCAATCTTCTTCAAAGAAGCCTTATTTGTCTCTACTCTGTAATGAATTCCATTCTCTAAGACTTTTATCTTATGCATAGAAGATTACTTTTTTCAAATTTAAAGTCATTAGTTTCTTCATTATTTTTTAAGATTACTTTTTATCTTCTAAAGATCTAGAATTTCTCCTCTTTTTCTCAAGTTTAATTCTCAAAGTTTGAACCCCTTTCTCTAGTTCTTCTTTACCTTCAGCCATATGAAAATTTTGATGAGAAAGAGACTTAATTGTCTCCGCATTTGCTCAGACAATTTTCTCAACTTCTTACAATGTTTACTCGATTGAATGACTTGTCTACAAAAATACTTTCAAAATCCAAATCCTCATTATCACTAGAAAAATAAGAATTAGACATGATGAACCAAATAAAAACAATTAAACAAATTTAACAAAACACCCCTTTTAGGAAAAGAAAGCAAGATGAAGCAAGATAATTATGCACTAACATGACAAATTTGATTGATATCATGAAGCAAAATCAAATTTTTAATAATTAAACCTCAGCTACCACTTATGAGTTTAACATATGTCTAATAACCTATCAGATCACTAGATTGCCCCTAGTCCGATTCTCAATAAAGACAAAGACTATGAGTTGTAGCCTCTTTGCATAGAATTTTTATATGTAGCAAAATCAAATAAATATTCTCTCAAATCTCACTCATGCTATATCAATAAATCAACCACCATAATTTAATCCACACATGAACACAATCATTTAAGGTGAAAAACCCTAACATGGGTAAAAAACCATGACAGTTCCAGAGGAACAAAATTAATGCACTAGAAACTAAGACTTTACATTGACACTAGCAAATCACCAACCATGTTTAGACTCTAACACAAGCTCCTCTTGTTTAAATCATTGTTGCTAGCATTAAAGTCTTCTCCCTCAATCACAAACTTCTTCCTCTTTGCCTTGTCTTTGTCTTCTTCTAACCTTCAATAAGCACCTCTTGTTGTATTGACTTTGGCCTTGTGGAATCTTCAATTTCCCATAGAAATTTTTTTGCAATACATATTTAAAATCTTTAGGTATAAACTCCTTTAGTTGTAGATTGTCTTCTTTAATTCGTCATGGATCTTCAACTCGCAGCTTCATGTGAATTCTCCTTGGAAAACAATAGACAAAGGTATAAACCATTTTTCTCTAATTACTTCTTGGTTTTTCTCACTCAAATTTCATAATTTCTTAACATTTATATAGCGATTTAAGTTGGTTTAGGACTTGTACTTGAATAAGGATGTTGTGGGCACAATCCGTACACAGGAGTTCTATGCAGGGAAAGGGAAAGAAGTAGGAAGAAATGAGAGAAATAAATTGGAGTTCTATTAGCATACCCAAACTAAGGAGGGAGATGACCCTTTATGGGGAGTCATGCCCTCCCACATTGGGAATCATGCCACTAGTAGGCCCGGCTATCCCGTGGTCCACTAGCGCGCCTATCACAGGTCCATAACTAAATACAAATGCAAATCAGCCACTAACATAAGGGAAACTAGCCTAATGTACCGAAATAAAGATAAGTGATGAATTAGGTGCACGTGCACAACACTCCACCACGCTTCCGCAAACGCCTTGTCCTTAAGGCGACCAAGCTGGGTATCGAGACATAAACTCATCCTCGGATATCCACGTAGCATCCTCAAGTGATTGCCCCTGCCAAGAAATTAAAACCTTTGTAATAATGCAACCGGAGCGGCGGACACGACGCTTATCGAGCATCGAGGCAGGAACCGGAAACAACTAGGCCTATTAGGGGTGGTGGTGGAGCATCAGTGGCTAAAGACGTGTCACCTATGCAATGACGCAACCTGGAGACATGAAAGACAGGGTGGACCATCGAACCCGGAGGCAGGGCAAGGCGGTAAGCCACTGGACCAATACGCTCCTCTACAGCATAGGGGCCATGGAAGCGGGGGTCGAGCTTGGCGTGCTCAGGTTGAAACAAGGAGGTCTGGCACTGAGGTAGAACAGAGACATAAACCAAGTCGTCCACCATGAACTCCCTGTCAATGTGATGACCATCATAAATCTGCTTAATCCTATTCTGAGCCGAAGACAAGTTCTCCTTAAGCTGTCTAAGAACCTCGTCCCGTGTCTGGAGCATATAATCGATCTCTGCCACCGACAAGCGATGGGGAACATACAATAATATTGTCGGGAGCGGCCTTCTATACAGCACCTCAAAAGGAGTGAAACCGACACGAGTGTGGTAAGCGGTGTTATAAGACCACTCCGCCTAAGGAAGAAGTTGAAGCCATCAGCAGGGCTGAGACATAGTGAAACAACATAGGTACTGCTCTAAGCATCTGTTGACCACCTCTGTCTGACCATCCATCTGAGGGTGATAAGTGGTGCTCATGTGCAGAGAGGTGCCCTGTAAAGTGAAGAACTCATGCCGAAACTGAGATATGAAAAACTGGTCGCGATCAGATACAATAGTGCGAGGCATATAGTGTAATTTGGCCACCTCCCGAACATAGAGTTCTACCACTGACTTGGCGGTGAAGGGGTGTCCCAGAGCACAAAAATGAGCGTACTTGGATAATCGGTCCACCACCACCATAATCACCAACTTGCCATGTACCAAGGGTAGGGCCTCCACGAAGTCCATAGAAATGTCCTCCCAAACCTTATCGGGAATAGGCAAGGGCTGAAGCAAACCCGCAGGAGATGTCGTGGCGGCTTTAACTCTCTGATAGACATCACAAGCGACCACATACTCAGTAACAGCCCGACGAATCCCCTATGGCATAAAGCTCTGGCTGATCCGCTTATAAGTGCGGAGTGCACCCTCATAACCGGCCACAGGAGTGTCATGGAAGTGGGAGAGGATACACTGACGAAGATCAGCAACATCGGGGACCCATAGGTTGTCCTTCCAAAAGAGAAGGGCATCCTTCCATGCAAAGAATGGTCGAGCAGCTGGGTCGGTCTGGAGGGAAGTAATCAAGGTGCGGGTCGGAGAGTCATCCTGGAACGCCTGTTTTAACTCAGCAAGGAAGGTGCAAGCCGGACTAGAAAGAGCCAAACACAAACCTAGAAAAGAACGGCGAGAAAGGGTGTCGGCCACAGTGTTTTCCGATCCTTTCTTGTACATGACCTAATCATAGCCAAGAAGCTTACTGACCCACCGCTGCTGTGACGGAGTGGACACCTGCTGTTCGAGTAAATACTTGAGGAGCTGGTGGTCAGTACGAATCAGGAACCTGCGGCCAAGCAAATAAGGCTGCCACTTGTCGACCGCGAGGACGATGGCCAACATCTCCTTCTCGTATACGGACAAGGACAGGGAGCGGCCAGCTAAAGCTTTGCTGAAGTAAGCAATAGGGCGCTCATCTTGCAGTAACACCGCCCCAAGGCCAGCATCAAAAGCATCCATCTCCACCACAAAGGGCCGGCTGAAATTAGGAAGGATCAAAACAGGGGCGAACGCCATAGCCCTCTTCAGTTTGGCAAAGGCAGCTTGGGCAGCCTCGGACCAGCTGAATGCCCCCTTCCTCAACAGCTCTGTAAGGGGGCGAGCAATCTCGCCATAGCGGTTAATGAACCTCCGATAGTAGCCAGTGAGGTTGAGAAAGCCCCGAAGCGCCCTGACCCAAGTAGGGACCGGCCAGGAAAGCATGGCGGCCACCTTTGAGGGGTCAGTGGCGACGCCGTCACGAGAGATGATATGGCCCAAATATTCCACCTGTGGGCTGCCAAACAAACACTTCAAATGCTTAAGAAACAAAGAATTATCTTTCAGAATAGCAAAGACAGACCTGAGATGCACCAAGTGTTCCCCCCATGACTTGTTGTAGACAAGGATATCGTCGAAGAAAACCAAGATGAAATGGAGGAGGAAGGGCCAGAAGAGATCATTCATGAGGCTTTGAAATGTGGAGGGGGCGTTTGTTAGGCCAAACGGCATGACAAGGAACTTGAAGTGGCCATCATTAGTCTAGAAGGCGGTCTTGTGCACATCGGCGGGCTGCACCCTTATCTGATGGTAACCCGACCGGAGGTCGAGTTTGCTGAAGATAGTAGCTCCAGCCAGCTCATCTAGAAGCTCCTTAATCACCTGTATAGGGTACTTGTCCTTGACTGTGATAGCATTCAAGGCCCGGTAGTCAACACAAAAGCGCCAAGTGCTATCCTTCTTGCGAACTAGCAACACCAGGGAAGAGAAGGAGCTCGTGCTTGGACGAGTGATACCGGAGTGAAGCATGTCAGCCACAAGACGCTCTATTTCTGCCTTCTGAATGTGCAGGTAGTGGTACAGTTGGACATTGGACGGAGAGGCCCCTAGAAGTATAGGAATACAGTGATCATGAGGCCATACAGGAGGAAGGCCATGCAGTTCAGCAAACACCACACTATGCTCCACCAATAAGTCAAGAAGATCCTGCGGCAACTCATCTTGAAGGACTTCTATTGTTGCCCGCTGCTGAAGGAGGAATCCCTGGGGGGCAAACTGAAACAAGGAACCCATCAGTTGAGCAGAAAGGAGGGTGCCCGGCTGAGACCCCTGGAGCCGAACCCGCTGTCCTTGAACCTCGAAATCCATCACCATGTCCTTAAAGTTCCATAACACATCCCCAAGCTCTTGGAGCCACTACACCCCTAACACCACATCTACCCCCTTCGTAGGCAGCAGAAAGAGGTTGGTAATGAATGTGTGGCCCTGAATGGAGAGCGCTGTCTGGGCACAGACCCCTGAGCTCCGGAGGTGCTTCCCGCCACCAATCAGCACGTCAAAGGGCTTCGAATCCAACACAAAGCAGCCTAGCCGTTGGGCTACTCTGTCGTTAATGAAATTGTGGGTTGACCCACTGTCGATCAGAATGGCCACTTGCTACCGCTTGAGGTGGCCCTGGACTCGCATTGTGCGTGGAGTGAATGCCCCGGAGAAGGCATGAACAGAAATCTCCGGCAGCATGTCACATAGTGCAACGAGTTAGACCCATCTGCCACCTCCCTCTCCTCATCGATCTCCTCCACTAGAAGACTGCCCTTGACGTAACAACGGTGCCCCAGGACAAACTTCTCATCGCAGCGAAAGCAAAGCCCCTTTGACCAACATTCCTCCATCTGGGCCGAAGTGAGCTGGCGAACAATCGGGTCGGTTTGAGAGGGTTGCTGGCCAGAGCGGCCAGCCATTGAGCTGCTGGTCGGGGCAGCAAGAGGGGAAGCACTCACAGCAGCCCGGGGAAAAGTCTTGAGCCGGCCTCCACGTCACTGTCTAGCTAGTTTCCCTTCCTCAATGCGTGCATGGCGCACGACATCCCGCATGCTGGAGCAGGGAAACTGGCGCATCTCCTCAGAAATCTCTAGTTGGAGCCCCCAGTTGAACGTGCCCACCAAGGCAGACACCGGCCAATCGGGGAGACGGTTGGCCACCTTCATGAACTCCGTATAATACGCCCGGACGGTGGTGGTTTGCCGCAGGGAAGAGAGCATCTCGTTGGAGTCTTGGAACTCATTTGGGCCTAACTGGATGCACAACTCGTCAGAGAAGGCGGCCCAAGTGGGGTAGCACACCTCCTTCTCAAAACTTGGGAACCATACCGAAGCGTCCCCGTCTAGGTGCAAGGCCGCTATACGTAGTCTTTCAGCCTCCGAATGTGTTCCCTGGTAGGCAAAAAACTTCTCCGCCTTGTACAACCATTATACTGGGTCGTCGTCCCCATTGTAACATGGGAACTGTAGGCAGGCCAAACGAGGTTCAGCCCCTCCATGGGGTGATCCGCGGGGTCCTGGGTACTCCTCCCAGTCATCCTCCATTTCCTGGAACAAGTTTTGAGGAGGCGACATCATTGGGGTATTTTCCCAAACACTTGGTGTGCCTCTCGTATCCCAGGCCTAGCGCCTCCCATCCATGGCCTGATCGACTGTGCCGAAGCGCACAATACCTTGGGGAAAGCGCTATCTCAGTCCGCCAGTACCAGAAGGTCAGAGGGGTGCAGTTCGGAGGCCTGGGACGGACCCCCCCTCTCCATGGACATAGTTGGCAGCATGGGCAAAAGGGGTGCTGAGTGCTCTACTTGAAGTTGAGCCACGGCCAAGCCCAGAGCATCGACCTTGGCTACCCCCACGCTCAATGTCCTAATCTCCGCCATGATTTGCACCAGAGTAGGCTCGCCGCTAGATTCTGGCACTGTCTTTGGGCTGTCCGTGGAGGCGAGAGCCTCCTTCTCTGGCTAAACTTCCGGGGCCGCGACAGCTTGTTTGCCTCATGCCATAGCCGGGGATCGTAAAAGCTCCGATACCAATGTTGTGCCTGATGTGGGCACAATTGGTACACAGGAGTTCTACGTAGGGAAAGGGAAAGAAGTAGGAAGAAAGGAGAGAAATAAACTGGAGTTTTATTAGCATACTTGAACCAAGGAGGGAGACGACCCTTTATGGGGAGTTGCACCCTCCCACATTGGGAATTGTGCCACTAGTGGGCCCGGCTATCCTGTGGTCCACTAGCGCACCTATCACAGTTCCATAATTAAATACAAATGCAAATCAGCCACAACATAAGGGAAACTAGCCTAATGTACCGAAATATAGATAATAATGTACTAAAATAAAGATAAGTGATGAATTAGGTGCACGTGCACAACGAAGGATATATATTGAAATCAGAATGGCTCGATTTGGATAACCATTTCTTGAAACGATTGACACTATTTGTTTTGTGCATAATATGTCAAGCGATCAATCGGTTTACGAAAGTGATCGATTGATAACTATCAGCTTTGTTTTGGTGAAATTAAGTTCCGATCGATCATTTGGTCTTCATATTTCGAAGTGATCGATCATTCTACCTATAATTTTACTATTTTGCCCTTTTTACCCTAAAACGTTCTGAAACTTTTGAAATTACTTCTAAAACTTCTCTAAGTGATTTTTGTATGAGAATTTGTTCTAAATAAGCTTTGAAAACCTTCAAAATTCTTCGGTCTTCTTTCTTGTTCAATAAAAACATGTCCGCTCCTATTTTTTAAGTCTATAAATTCCAAATCTGACTCGACCACAATAACTTCAAATTAGATTCTAAGACTCAATACATACACAAGGTTTCTATACATAATTTTGACAAGAGAATAAACTAATAAAATTAATGCATTACTCATATGTTCTTATAGATCCTTGTGTATGAATGGCTTCTCAAGTGAGTCTTTAGCCACGCAACAAAAAAAATTTGGTATTAAAAAGGACTAAGGTCTTCTGGCTCTCTAAGGATGTGATTTATGTAGAACCACTTCCCATGTGTGGGAGATGTGTTTAAATGAATTAGAGCATTAAAGATGATTAGTCTCATCCAATAGGTTCCGATGATTATGGAAGTCAGGACTTCGACCACTTGGGTCCATGAGACCTTGTAGTCCTTAAGCTTCATGATGTGGATGGAGCGGGCATTCCTCAAAGTAATGAAATAGAAATGGCACACTCTCATGCCTAATCAAACCTAAAAGAAGAAATGCCTTAGCGAGCTAGAAAGAGAGTCAAGCTACAGTTACGACCTACCTATTACCTCTTAATCTCATCCTGGACACTTGCACCACAAAGGATGTTGAGTGTACAAGAATACTCAGTGGGATAGCAATCTAAACAAATCCAAAGTTCTCAACAACATACTAAGAAATGCTAGTTGGTAAATCCTTGAAGAAAGACACAAAATCACAGTGACACTACCTTTCATCAGCAAGTATTCAATAGCCAAAGAGCAATCCATTTTCAAGGTTATCTGTCACGCCCCGACACTGCCCGACCCAAGCTGAACCCGGTCCAGGGGCTGGTCAAGCGCACGGGGGCAACAAGGGAAAATTGAGATACGGTTTAGCGGAAGACTTAGCCCTATTCACGGGCGATCTAACAAAATTATGGAGTATGCACACCACTTTGAGCAAGAGTAAATAAGTAGAAAAGAAAGAGTTACTTTAACTCTAAGATAAACAACAGTCTCAAACCCACATGCTTAGTTAAACCATAGCCCACTCTAGGCTCTAAAATAGGTCTTAAACAACACAACTGTATAAAATAGCATAATTAAAAATGAGAACCATACACAAAGGTTCTAATCATAAAGCATAAACCAGGAAAATACGTCACATAAAAGGACTCCACGATCACTCCCAAGTCGTCTCCAACCTTTCCTCAAAGAGGAGATCTTGTCCATCTGCGTGTCACGCCACGCAGCCCCAAAGCAAAAATACAAGAAAGAGGGGTGAGTTTAATAAACTCAGCAATGGTTTTTAATATAACTATCATCTTCGAAAACACGACGGCATAACAACACAATCATTCAAATCAAAGATTGACAAGATGTATCATTTTCTGATCACCTATACACATCACCTAAACCTGCATCATAGTGTATAATTCACATAGTGTCATTCACATCACATAAACTTGCATCATTGTGTATAATTCACATGGTGCCATTCACATCATATCAACCTGCATGAGATGTATCTCTAACATACATTTTAGATCATGCATCACATCATATCAACCAGCATGAGATGTATCTCTAACATACATTTCAAATCATGCATCAACATCATATAAAGAATGCCTCCATCAAGGAGTAACCACAACTTAGTGTCACGTAGACGGGAACACAGACAAGGCCACGAAGGCTTGTCATGGTCCAAATTCTACACAAGAATTTAAGAGGTTCGGGGTTGTCAATCCCTAAAGTTGCTCACCCCAGACGATCCTGGCCAAGGATGTCACATTCTCACGAAGAGAACCTAGAGCAGGGGTGTTCATTTTGGGACATCTCCTGTGATGGGGAAGAGCCCAAGTTTCCAAGTAGGAAACCCTAAAACACATGGTAGCCGGTGTAAAGAGCATACCATACTGGATTCTCAGGGTCCAGAAGACAATAATAATCTCAAATCGCAAGACAAGTATGTAACTCATCCCCCACATAATTCCACTTAACTAGACTCAACCTGGGGAGTGCACATGTTCTACGAAGGAACTCAAATCAAAACATGTCCTTTCAGACCAATCAAGTTTCGATTAAGCCACGACCGATTAATCCGATACGCAATTTTACCACATTGCATCCAATCGATCACATTCGATTAATCTCGACAAAGCCTCAATTGGAAATCCTTTTTCATGATGCATGCAACATGGTACATACGTGGGCAAGGCATACAAGAATCCTAATTCATGATAAGTGCTCTCATCAGCCCCTCATACATCATTCATAATCATAATATCAATGCTCATCATCATCATTAAATCCCACATGTGTGTGTGTACATAGTAAAAGTATTTCCCTCAATGCATATCAACATACTTGTAATTCACTCACCATCACCCTACACATGTGTATTAACATCTAATTATGAATTCCAGCGGAAATCATAGGTGAAGAATCATTAAAATCATAACTCAAATCAAAGCTTAACTACAAGCTAAGCACATATAAGATCATTCACTTCATCCTTGAGCCATGACATTCACTAACATTCACACATCAATTAACCACATCCTAACATGACATATCAGTCTGTTAGTATGCTATAACTCTACTGAAAATATACATAACCATAGAGAATCAACTATTCGTAACTTCAAGATGGCAATTCCAACATCATATATCCAACCACAAGCCATTCTACAAAACACTAAATATATACCACAACTTCATAACCTCAATGGTATACCCTTCCAGTAGCATACTATAGCTCAAAACACTCCACATACACATGAAAATGATATATTAAAGTAGAATTACCAAAATAAACATCATGCAAATATTACAAAATCTGTTGTGTAGCCGTTCGAACGCCAACAAGGCAGAATCGACCTTCTTCTCCATTTCAAAATTTCAAACCGAAACTCCATTGATGAATCTTAAAATATCCATCTAACAACCTAAATGCCATTAAAATTCCACCATAACTTCTAGAAAGCTAATCTACATCATAACAAGATAAAACCCTATTAAATCGGGATTAAAGATTACTATTTACTAATCATGTCATTAAAGCACTAAATCAAGTAAATCCACTCAAAATAAACCACAAAATCAAGAGTTTTACCATAGGAAGACTAAAATTTCGAAAGTCCATTACCTTATCCCTTGATTAGGCTTGGATTTGATAGTCACCCTTCTTAAAAACCTCACAAAGACATAGAGTTTAAATTAAACTCCATTAAAATAGATTTAACATAGAAAACCCTAATGAAAAACTTAGATCTACGACTTGTTCAACATAAAAATCAGATTTTTTGTGTCACGACCCAGATTTTTAAAAGCATTTTTAAATAGCACGAACGATAAGTAGCGAATTTTTTTTTCTTTCTTAATTACAAAACAAACCAGTTGATTAAATATCCAGGTCATGATAACTGGGGTTCATAAATACGGATATCAAATCATATGATATTATTTAACGTCTGAAAATTCATAAAGAACAACTCATCCCTCTAAGTACAAGTCTGTCACCCATCTGAAAATAAATAACAAGTTGACTCTCACGCTTAAGGTACACTTACGTATTGGAGTTGCAGAAACGTAACCACTTCTTCTTGTGCTCACCTGTCTTGATCTCCCTTGTCGTCGTCTGCAGAAGCTGCAACAAAGCAAACCAAACAACAACCACAATGGAGCATCTCCACCTTCAGGAGAAGAGCTTCCAAAGGACAAAAGGTTTTATTAATATTATTCGGATCGGGCCAACATCGCCCGATGTTAGTTGCCTACGTACTCATCAGACAACATCTCCAATGTTTCCAACAAGATCGGATCCAGACGTAGTTCTGCCTAGAAACTACTCTATCCTAATAAGCATAGCACCACACATGCAATGCTTAAGTATATTTAACCTACATTTTAGTAAGTCATTTAATCGTTCCACTTGTCTAATTAACAAGAAATATCAAACAATGTTATTAATTATCTCATATCCCTTATTCAATAATTAATACTATCAAATCTATAACTCAGAGATGACTCGCCCCTCGAGAAATCCCCAAACAAAGTACTCCAACCTTGGAGTAGACTGCTTAACAGCAGCTTGATCCAAATCCCTAGGGCTCTCAATAGCCTGCCACGAATCTGGAGAAGAGGATCCCAACTGTGCTCATGGACACAGATTGGCAAAAAACACAAGCCTTCCATGATGCTCATGTAACTCCGCTTTTCGTACGTACTAAATAGTCCTAGGAAGACCTGTGGGAGACCCGCGGTAAAGACCCTCTGGTCAATATCCAAACCGTCATGGCGATGAAGAAGCATATTGCAATCTCCAGCATTATCCATAGAAGCCTTAGGTCTTTATGACGATTGACTCTGCCAAACATCTGAACTTAGACTAGATTATTTTCATCCAGTCAAGTATCCACTAAACCATTTGGGTCCTCTTCACCTTGTGAATCGGCTCAATAAATAGCTCATCCACTGAGCTATGACTCAGAGAACATCCCATAGCCACCCTCGGTTCATTAACAAAGGTTAAATTCTATGTCAGGGCCCCGTTCACTCCATAAACTGGTCCCAACCCTAAAGAGGGTATTTTAGTCTTTATCTTGATTAGATGTTCTCCCCCAATCTAACGGCAACCCATGTCTCTTGATTAAACTTCATTAATCTTAAGTTACCGATATAAATTAAAGCATCAACAATAAAAGCATGCACCAGCATAATCAACACAAATAACATACATTCACACCAATGCGTAAAGAATGAATAAAGGCCCGTTGCACTCATTTGCAGGGCTAGGGCTTAACTAGTTCAAGCCCAAGAGTGTAACAACTCTAACGCATCCCGCGATTTACATATATAACACTCTAGTCGATCGATGTACTCGATTGCAGACACGAGTAATACGCTACTTTAAACCTGAGAATTAGGGTTCTACCCCTTATTTCCCCGTGATACTATGACCTGTCAAGGTCTTCATGTCACTTGCTGGTCACACCCCTTTCTTTTGAAGTCATTTAACATCATTCTAGGGCACCCTAACGCTCGGTTGCTAGGTTATCCGTTTTAGCAGAAATAGAACATACTGCCCCTAAGGGCATTATGGTAATTCCACCACCCCTCCCTTGGTTCATTCTAGTCATTTTACTACCCTTCTATTAATTTAAGTCATTAACCTCTCACAAAGCTCCACTCTCAGACTGAACCGCACTTCCATTCACACGAATGTGGGCGGGTCCATTCTAAGGGGTATTTCTGTCATTTGGTTTAAGGCCTTAATGACATCTAATGGGTCCAAAATTCAACTCAAGGGTACTATTGGGCTTCATAGCCTCTGTGTAATTTTCCTGGCATGTGATGGGGTCGTAAACCCTTGAACAGACCCAAGTTTACTTAACGGTTTATTATAAACCCTAAGGGCAAAAGGGTCAATTAACCACTCATTGGGATTTTTATTCACTAAGAGATTTTTCTTATAAATAGGTTACCCATTAAAATCTCATTGAGAATTTTCCCAATTTTTAAATAAACTCCTACGCCCCTGAACCAGGGCCCCGAAGTTGGGTAAGTTAATATTATACGATAATTTAATGAACGTGGGTAAAAAGGTCATTTTACAATCTCTGGGATTTTTCCCCAAGTTGAAACTTGGTCAGAATAATCCCAAACTCCTCTAGGTCCAATAGTAAGTTTCTACGATTTATGTGACACAATTAACCTCTTGAACCGGACCCGGTTCAGAGAATGTGAATTGTTCTCTTTTTATATAAAACCAACTCGGCACGGGTCAGGAACCACATGTTCGGGTCACCCAACCCGAACCCGGGCAGACGACCCACTGTGGGTCGTCTTCCCTGCGTCCGATGAGGACTCCCAGTTGGCGGCTCCCAGGCTGCCACGCCGGGGCGATGGCAAGGATCGCCGCCAGGCGGCGATCCTTTCCGGCCTAGCCCGGCTTCCCTGACGACCGGCCGGAGCCTCTAAAAAAACATCCAACGCGGCCGCCAGAGACTTGGCATTTGGCGGCAATGCTCCTGGCGGCCACGGCGGGGCGGGAGGCTAGCTTCACTAGATCGCCGCCAGGCGGCGATCCTGTTGGGCCAGGCTCCGCTACCGCTCGGTGGCCGACCGGAGCCAAAAAGATCCCTTCTTTTTTTTTTATTACTGTGCGGCATCGGTAGAAGTCGCCGCCGCCGCGGCAGAGCATCTCTGACAGCCGCAGCCAAGCATCCCCCGGCCGCCGCGGCCAATACCAGAACCGGCACGCCGTTCCAGCCATGGGTCCAGCCACCAGCGGTCGGCCGGTGGCCGGTCGGTGACTGGCCGGCACTAAATAAATAACTATTTTTAAAAAAAAAACTGCATGAACAGTAATTGCAGAAATTATTGTTCATGCTGATTACAAATATGGTTTATTCTCTACAAATCTATGCAATTCTCGATTTGAAATCCAACCTCAATTGCAGAGTTGTCGTCGATCCACCGCCGCAAACGCTTCGCCGGAGTCTCGTCGGAAAATTCCCTCCTACCTGTCCAAAAACTCCTCCTTTTCTTCCCTCTTTTTATTTTAAGAGCCCTAATTAATTCTTTTTATAGGCATGAGATTAGGGCTCCTAATCCCATGAGAAATTAGGCCCCAAAAACCCAATTTCGGAACAGTAAATAATCGGGCCCGCAAAACGACTTAAACGGCCCAGTTGCACGTTTAATTCGGGTAAATAGGCCTTATACAATATGTTCAACTTCAAACGATCGTATCTCCCTCATCTAAACTCCATTTCGTGCGTTCTTGGTGGCGTTTCAAAGCTCTTTCTGTCTATTTTCCATCCATATATGATCCAGCCACCACTTCAAACTGATGATCAAGTTATTCCCACGAGAAGATCAAGGGGTCCTACACCCTAATTTCCTCGTGTACGACTTCGGAAATTTAGAAAATTCCCGGACGTTACATTTAGATCTAGGGTTTGAAGTAAAGATGCAAATCAGTAGTTTTGATGTTTAAAAACAAATGAAAATAAAGGGGAAATGATAGATCTAGAAAGGATTAAGAGAAAATTTAGGTTTTAAGGCTTAATTACAAGAGGCTTACCTTAAACTCCTTATAATCCGGGCCTAATTGGGGAATTAGGCCTAACTTCCCTTTCCCAGCTTATTCCCAAAATGGAAACGGCTCAGGTCATTCTATTTATAGTAGGGTTTGGGGTGTGTATGGGTAAATTGTGGGGTATGAATAGAAAAATAGGCTATAAATGGGTAATTTAGCTATTTGAGCAGTAATTGAACCTGGGAAAATTATGAAAAATTTTGGTAAAGGCTTGTGTTGATGTCTGGGTTAATTTTGTCCAAAAATCCAAATTTTGATGGTGGGGCCCATAGGGACCCGCCAAACCCTAATTTCGGAAAAATTAGTGAAAAATCAAAAAAATTCCAAAAATTCAGATTTGACTCAAAATCACTTAAAACTGATAATTGTAAAGTTGATTTTGATTAAAACCATCAGAAACACCATTTATTTACGAAACCACCAAATTAATAAGAAAGTGTGTTAACCACGCAATAATCGATAATTAAAAAGGAATGAAAACCGATTTAGAAATGAGAGTGCTTACATTATCTAGACACGATGACCTTATCTAGGAGCTTCACTCAACTAGATATTGAGCTATCACAATAAAACCTTGATTCTTATGAAGCCTGCCTAACCCCATTTGCTCCATGAAGTAAAGACTTACTAAGGATCATGGACCCTAGTATCTAGATTCCAACTTCCATGATCATCGAAACCTCCTATATTGCACTACAGATGACCAGCCATCTTTTAATGCTCTAGTATATTCAAAGTCAACTCTCGGGCAAGGGAAGCGGTTCTACAAACTCCCATCCTTTGAAATTTAGAAGATCTTTATTCATCTACGTGGCTAAAGACTCACTTGAGGAGCCAAGGCACTATGGTATCTCTGACCATCAGTGCATTCATTGACATGTCAAATAGCTAAGCTCATTGATGAGTCAATTACCTCACTGATGACCATCGATGAAATCACTAACGCATCGAACCCTACTGACAATGGGTTAACTGTACAACCCACCTCATCAACGCCTCACCAACGGATCAACCTCAGTGTCGATGACCAAAAATAGCATGTATGCCACTTCATCATGCAAGAGTATTGTTCATCCTATTCCACTTGCTAGTGCAGTCATTGACATGTCGTTGGCCTCACCGGTGATCAGAAAATTAAGATTAGATACTCAAAATTTGATTCAAACATATTTTTAAGATGAAAATTCATTAGAAATCTCTCTATAAATTTTGACCATAAAATAACAAAATCCCATGTATACCATAAAAGCAATGTCAAATTTTGGGATACCTTTAAAATAACTAAATCATAAGTTCATGATCATGAAGAACTTGAAGAAAATAAAAAATAGATTATTTCTCTAAGAATTTCAGGTTTAGAAAGCGATTCGACCTCAAATCGCGACCTTCCTCCTCTCTCCGACATACTTTCTTCCCGAATAGACTCCGGACACTCCCCCATCGGTAATTGGTCTCTCCGTTGACTCCCTTTCTCCCCCAAAAATAGATTTTCACTCCCTTAAATACTAATATACCTACTCTTAGTGTCCAAAACTGCTCAAACACCTCATTTTCCAGAATAATTGCATGCATGCAACTATCATTGGCAACATGATAAGTATAATTTATATGTTATTTTACCATTAATTATTCTATTTTCTAGTATTGTTTAAGAGTTAATATAACTTTAATAATTAGTAATTAAGGTTAATTAGGTTAGAGAACACTTGTATGATGTTTTTAATTAAATTGGCTAACTTGTGAAGTTTTCTTGTAGTTTCTTCATTGGCATTCGAACTAGCTAGTTAGCATTCGAACATGCATGCAATTAGAACTTCTCCCACAACTCTTAAACCGATTTTGAATCCTCTTCTAGTTAGAACTTCTCCCATGACTCTTATGCCTCTATAAAGCCATATGGAGCTCAAAATTAATGGATTCCAGTAGTTTTTTTTAAGAGAAAAAGGGATGAGATAGAGGAGCAATAAAAGCTTTCAATTGAGATTCAAGAGCCTTCTTCTACCATGCAAGGCTATATTTTTCTTTCACTTAGGAGTTGATGAAGCTATAGATAAGTTTTGATTTCTTTTTCTTTTTAATTTAGATCTTAGTAGTGAATAATGACATTTGTATGACAAGGATTTCCTTTTTAATGGAAGAGTTTTTATGTTTATTCAATTCTATGTTGATTTATTGTGTTGTAGATGATAAATTTATGTGGTTTTGATATTTACATCGATTCTAATTTATGTGATTTAGATGAGATGGTCATGCAATAGTTTTAATGTTCATATTCTTGATGAATTGGATGAGTTATACTAAGATTCAACGAGTCTTGCCTATAGTTTAGTTTAGTGTAGATGATTCATGATATTATCGAAAATAGTTCATTCCATGGATTTAATTGATGATTTTTTTTAAAGTAATTATAGCTTTTAGCTGAGAAAACTTGATCATATTCACACTATATTTAGATTAAAGGTTAAAGAATTTTTATGATTCTATAGTGGATTCGATTTTCTAAGTAATTCTCATTATATTATTTTCTTACATTTAGTGTAATTGATTACTTCTTTTATTTAATTAAATTTATTTTTTAAGTTTCAATTATCAATGAATTCTTCTTTTAGATTTATTAATTAATTCATCCATCCCTGAGGTTTGACAACCCTTAAATACTTATCCTAGTATAATTACCTTGTACACTTGTAAAGAGTTTAATTATAAATGATCAAGTTTTTGGTACTGCTGTTTGGGATGGTGTTGGATTGTTACTAAATTTGTAGTTCTATTTAGTTTTAGCTTTAGTTTACTTTACCTTTTATTTTGATCTTGTAGGTTGAGTTGAAGACTGTACTCTCTACTCTTGTGGCCGTAAGGCGACACCGGCAAGCATAGTTCTTCTCTTTAGTTTGCAAGATCTTCTCCTCTCTTCATTTTAGCATCTTTTCCATTAGTTAGTTTTTGTTGTTTCCTTTTTATGCTTCACATAGTGTGGTGTGTTGTGGTGTATAAATTGCTCCTTGCTCCCCCTATTAGCACCATTTGACACTAAGCCTGAGCGAATGCCTAGGAGATCTAAGTTGCCCTCGAACTTCATCTCTACCCATTCTCCCACGAATTTTATCACCTCTACCACTACTTCTCCCACCACTCCTACCATCACCATGGTTGAACATCAATTAGTCGATGCACCTCTCAAAGCCCTAAGGGAATATTACACTCCTAATGAGTACACCTCTCCTTCATGCATTAGGTTGTCGGCGGTTACTACTCAAAACTACGAAATTAAGCCCAATGTCATTCAAATGCTTCCATCTTTTTATAGGCTTAACAATGAAAACTCATATAGGCACCTAGACGACATCTTGGAACTATGAACAACTTTCGAGCTCTCTAACTTGACTGACGAGGCCGTCAAACTTTGGCTTTTCCCTTTCACATTGAAAGATAAGGATAAAAAATGATTCCATTCATTAGAACCGGACACAATCACAATATGGGCACAAATGCAACAAGAGTTCTTCAAAAAGTACTTCCCCACCGATCAATTCCATTAGAGTTGGGACATACTTAAGGACCTTCTTAGGATGAGTCCCCATCATGTTGTCCCTAAGTGGCAATTAGTGTAACACTTATATGAGGGTTTTACCGAAAAAAATGGCCACCTTATCAATGTGAGTTGTGGGGGTACCTTTTTGTTAAAAAATGAAAGCGAGGTGTGAAAATTTTTTGAGGGCTTGAGTTGAAATTCCCATCAATATGTTGTGTTGAATAGAAATAAGGGCAGACTATCCACCTTGAACAATGCCCCCTCTAGGGATGGCTTGTATGAAGTCAAAACTCATTAGACCTCTCCTTCAAAGTTGGTACTTTGAGTAGGAAACTAGATCTCCTTATGACTTCTACCCATCAACCCGCCCCCCTCATAACACATGTGTCATGTGCCTTAGTCCAGCCCATACTATCATAGAGTGCCCTCTGCCCCTCAATTTCTTGAGCTTGTCCAAGACCATGTCAATGCCACCCAAGCCTTCCCTAGGGCTGAGAATGATCTTTTCTTCAAAACATATGACCTTGGGTGGAAAAATCACCCTAACCTTTCATGCTGGGCACCGAACCAAGGGGTTATGGGCAACCATTTCACACTCCACCAGCCCCTTTCCATAAACCTCAAGTGCCACTAACCCTTGTCTATCAACCCCAAGTGCAACCCTTATATGCCCAACCTAGTCAGGATTCTAGTTTTGAAAAGAAGGTCTTGATTGCATTACAAGAGCTGCAATCTCAATCCCAAATCCTTCACTCAAATACCTAATACATCGCAAAGCTAGAAGACCAAATTGGTCAACTAGCCAAAGCTATTAACAAGAGAGAGATGGGGATGTTGTCAAGTTGACCTCTATAAAACCCTAAAAGTCAATTTCAGGTAGAGGGAGCTCCTCCCTCTGATGAACAATTTCAGTCCATAACGACTCTTAGGAGTGAGAATCTTGTTGACAATAAGGTTTGGGGTACATCAGTGAGAGATAATAGGAGTCAGGAGCTAGAGAGGGTCGTCCCCAATGAGCCTCAAGCGGATGTGAGTCCACCACATGACAAGGAGTTTGTTCCTCCTTCCCCTCCATTACCACCATTATCCCAGTCCACCCATGAGGGATCCTATATCCCTAAGGTCCCATTTCCCTAATGCTTAGACGTGGCCCCACTATTTGGTAAGCGCTAAGCTAGGATGGACAAAATTCTAGAAACCTTCAAAAAAGTTAAGATTAATCTTCCCCTCCTTGAGGCTATCAAGCAAGTCCCCATGTATGCTAAATTTCTTACAGACCTTTGTACCCAGAAGAGCAAATCTAGCCCATACGTGTCTAAAAAGGTCTTTCTCATTGAGAAAGTCAACTCTTTATTAAAATATGACACACCACCTAAAATCAAGGACCTTGGTATCCCTACAATTTATTGTATCATAGGTGATCACTCCATCAACAAGGCACTCCTTTACCTTGGTGCGAGTGTAAACCTCCTTCCTTACTCTGTGTATGAGAAACTAGGATTAGGTGACTTGCAGCTAGCTGACCATTCTGTATGTAAACCCCGAGGAGTCATTATGAATGTTTTAGTGAGGATTGACTAGTTCTTTTTCCCCATTGATTTTCTTGTCTTAGATATAGAACCTATAGCCAACTCGACACATTATATTCCTATCATTCTAGGTCGTCCTTTCCTTGCTACAACTAATGCATGCATCAATTGTAGGATAGGGGTGATAAAAATTTCCTTTGGGAACATGAAAGTGCAACTAGATATTTTTTATGTGTCTACCCATTTACTTGCGACTTGTGATGTTGATTGTTTTGTGGTATACAATTTTAGGTTCGATGCTTTTGATAGAGGTCCATCTTTTGTAGCATCAACTAATAATCAAGTCATGCCTTCTAGTTTTCCCGAGTCATCCCTTATAGACTTAAGAGAAGAGCCAATGTCAATTTCTCCCACCTGCCCTAACATATTTGAGAGTGTTGGCATTGTTTGGCTGAAGACAATGAACTTAGTACTTCTTGGGAGACAACCCATGTTTTTGACATGTTTCTTTTCCCTTTTATACTTTGTTTTTTTAATTGTAGTTTCTGTTTCTTTTGTGGGATATAGTACTTTAGGTTTGGGGGACTGCTCATCACATGTATTTATCTATTTTCTCTCAATCTTTTGTATTTGTCTTTTAGCTTCATTGATTAGATCTTTAGTTGTTGCATTCAGGTGATATCTTTCTTTCCCTCTCTTACTTATTCTTGTCATTGTAGTATATATTTTCTTTAACAGTGTGGACAATGTTTTGTTTAGGTTTGGGGTGTACAAAGATATTTTTCTTTCTTATTTTTCTTAGTTTAGGATGTTTTTGATTATTTATCAATTTTTATGTTATTTTTATCTTTTCATTTTCTTTTAAAAGCATATGTCTATCTTTACAGAGATCAATTTCACATAGAAAGTTCAAGTAAATTAATTAAGTGATGAAAGTCATTGAGTAAGCAATTTCTGTTTTATTTTCATTATTTTGGAAAGTTGTGCTTGTATTTTTAAATTACATTTCATGCACTTGAAACCAGGAATAATTTCATGATTTGTTGCTTGTAATCTTTGTGTGGTATCTTTAATTGAGCATATTTTTGAAAACATGGTATTCTAGTAATTTTTAATGTTTTATGATAGATCTTTATGCTTGGCTATTATTTGAATTTTTTTTTTGGGATAAGTGTTTAATGAAAAAAAATGATGATGATAAAAATGAATGCAAAAAAAAGTTGAAAAAGGAATAAAGGTTTGTTTCTCTTTTCACTGAGTAACTTGGCCTCATGCCTAGGCAAGCATAGGGGTTCACGTCAAAAGGTGGATGATTGAAATAAATTCTTTTATGATTTGTTTGGTTATGTAGCCTTTATAGTTCGAGTTATTAAGCTGAATGGGTGTCTCAACACCTAGTGCCTTGAGCTAAATGGATTAGGGACACTTGTTTAACGATTGCTCAATGGACTATTTTAAAAACTTAATAGAACTAAGCATTGCATGAGTCATATTTTGAGGTATATTATGCTCTTATTCCGTAAAATTGATTGAAAATTTGAAGGTCATTATGAGGTTTTATTATGATATGCCAAGGATGAAAGATTGTCATTGTTATATTTTTTAGTTAGTGAACTTAAATGAGCTTAGTTAATGGGTCACATTAAGATATGTTTGTTAATAAAGAATGAATTTATATGACTACAAGTTTCTACACCTCATGTTTTTGAAATGTATATATATGTAGTTGCTCAATTATTTCCAAGATGAAGTAATAGAATGGATGATTTCTAACTTGA
This sequence comes from Saururus chinensis, assembly GCA_035235625.1. Classification (NCBI taxonomy): domain Eukaryota; kingdom Viridiplantae; phylum Streptophyta; class Magnoliopsida; order Piperales; family Saururaceae; genus Saururus; species Saururus chinensis. Next base: position 16,201,487 of record CP141145.1, on the reverse strand, counting down.
AAGTGATTGGATTGAAATTATTTACATGTTTCAAGTATTCGTTGTTGGTTTTTTTAGAAATAATTATGTATTTTTAAGAGAAGATTGTTTTTCAAGATTTTTGTCTTCATGTTTTTGTTTTATTTCTTTTCTTAGGTTTAGATTTTGTAGGTATCATTTCTGCAACCCTTAGGAGACACAACTCATCCAATTAGGGACACCTATGGGTTTAAAGACTTCTTGCATATTCTAAATGCAATCGTAATTCCCTACAAAAGTAGCATTTATTTATTTTTCTAGATTAGTTGTTTGTTTTGTTTTGTTTTGCTCGAGGACTAGCAAAATTTAGGTTAGGGGGTATTTGATAAATATACTTTGTATGTTGTTTTACCCTTAATTATTCTATTTTCTAGTATTGTTTAAGACTTAATAAATCTTAGATAATTAGTAATTAAGGTTAATTAGGTTAGGGAACACTTGTATGATGTTTTGAATTAAATTGGCTAATTTGTTAATTTTTCTTACAGTTTCTTCATTGGCATTCAAACGGGTTATATGGTCGTTGAACAGCTAAAAAGGACTTTTAAAAAAATAGTGTTTCCGTTCGAACAGGCATGCAGAGCATTTGAATGGCTTAACTGTCAATTTTCTATTTTAAGCCGGTTTTGAATCCTTTTCCTACTAGAAATTCTCTCATGACTCTTACGCTTACATAAAGCCATATGGAGCTCAAAATTGATGGATTCTAGTAGACTTTCTGAAGAGAAAAAGGGAGAAGAAGTTGGAGGAGTAATCAAAGCTTTTAATAGAGATTTAAGAATCTTCTTCTACCATGGAGATCTAGGTTTTTCTTTTACTTGTGAGTTGATGAAGCTATATATAAGTTTTATTTTTTTTTAATTTGGTTCTCAGTAGTTAATAATGACAATCATATGACAAAGATTTCCTTTTTAATGGAAGAATTTTTATGTTTAGTCAATTCTATGTTGATTTATTGTCTTGTAGACAATAAATTTATGTGGTTTGATATTTACATCAATTCAATTTTTTGTGATTTAGATGAGATGGTCATGTAATAATTTTAATGCTTATATGATTAATGAATTAGATAAGTTATTCAAAGAATAGACGAGTCATGCCTATAGTAAGTTTAGTGTAGATGATTTGTGCTATTGTTAAAGATAGTTCATGCCAAGGATTTAATTGATGATTCTTTCTAAAGTAATTCTAGCTTTTGGTCAAGAAAATGTTCACAATAGATTTAGATTGGAAGTTAAGGAATTGTTATGATTCTATAGTAGATTCTGTGAATTTAATATCCATCAAATCGACTTAGCGGATCACAAGATTGCTCTCAAAATTATTACTTTGAAAAGTAAGAATTAAGAGTTCTAGCCTCTTTATGTAGAATTTTTTTATTAAGCAGAAGGAAGTAAATATTCTCTCAAAGCTCACTCTCATGATGAATCAATCAACCATCATGCAATCACCATCATTCAATCCATATATGAACATAGCAATTTACATGGAAAAACCCTAACACGGTTAAAAAACCATGGAAGTTCTAAATGAACCAAATCAATGCACTAGAAACCCAAACTTTACATTAACACAAGAAAACTACCAACCTCGTTTAGACACTAATACAAGCTCCATTTATTAAGATCATTGTTGTTGGCCATCAAGTATTCTCCCACAAGCACTTGAAACTTTCTCCTCCTTTCCTTGTCTTCATCTCCTTCTAGTATTCAGCAAGCACTTCTTGTTGTATTGACTTTGGCCTTGTGGAATCCTCAAACTTCCATTGAAGATATGCAACAACTAATCTTTGAAAACTTTGTGTATAAGCCTCTTTATTTATGGATGGACTTCTTCAATTCATCATGGATCTTCAACTCAAAGCTTAATGTGAATTATCCTTTAGAAAGCAATAAACAAATGTGTAAACCCTTTTTCTCTTTTCACCTCTGGGTTTTCCTCACTCAAATTTTGTAATTTCATATCCCTTATATAGCTCCTTAAGTTAATTCACAACAACAATTGATCGATAACTGTCAGTTTTGATTTGCATAGGGATGAATCAACGAACAATTGATTGGTTATTTCTTCTTGTTTTGCAACAATCGATCATTATGCTTGATTTTTGTTTTTGCCCTTTTTACCCTAAAACTTATATAAGTGATTTTTTTTTATGAAAATATGATCTAAATAAGCTTTAAACACATTCAACATTCTTCAGCTTCCTATCTTGATCAACAAGAACATGTAAACTCCTATTTTTCAATTATGTCAATTCCAAATCCGACTCAACCACAACAACCTCAAAATCAAATTCTAAGATTCAATACATACACAAGGCTTTGATATAACTTCGACAAAGAAATCAGCTAATAAACTAGGCGCATGACTCATATGTTCTTACAATCCCCCCCTTTGGCTATTTTTTGTCAAAACACTACGTATTTAAAAGTCAAATTAAAATTACAACTCTTGACATAGTACATCGAATTTTAAATTGTACAAAATAACATGACACTACATAAACTTAATTAACTTAACACATTTATTTGGAATTGAGCTTGAAAAGCTTCTAACTATCCTGTACACTTAAAATCAAATTGATTTGCATAATACTATTCAATCATTTGAAAAGATAAGTACTTTGATTTTTATTAATCACTTCTCCCCCTTTTTGACATAAATAGACAAAAAATAAAAGTAATGATTAATAAAAATACTCATTAAAGCTCCATCAAGTTATAATAATCACTTAAAGACATGAAAGTAAATAAAGCCATCAAACCAACACATGTCTATCACATATCCCTCAATAAAAAATGAGTTTCAAGAGTATATCTCATCATCACAATGAAACATAAATGAACTGAATAAGTTTTTAACAAGGAATACATGAAAAGTGATACAAAATAAATAAAACTATCAAACTACAACTCCATCATCATTACCACTCTGCTCCCCCTCTCTATCTGCTTGTGGAAAGTGTATATGATCAAGTGATTAAGGTCTATCAACCTCTGGAACACAACAACCTAAAATGATATGAATTCTCCCATAGTCACTAGTCCATCATCATCTGTAGGTGTTCGTAGATCTAATGTTGAATCCACTGCCTCCTCTGCAACCTGTGGCTCATGATCATCACCCTAATGGTAATACAACATCCTTTGAACCACTCCAAGATCAATTGGTCGCATCCCAGTCTTGGTAGGTTTTGCCCTGGGTACTCTAACATACACCACTATGAAAATCCGGCATAAGATTTAAGGGTATAGCAACATCTCATGTGTGTGGCCATGCAGAAACTTCATAATCCTTCCAAATATGATAGAAGGTAGATAAAGCTCCATATATGTCTGTGCCAGGAGGTGTAGTTTTTGTGCCATCGTCTCGTTCTATCTACTATCTACTTCCTAGCACTCAAAATATCGTCCTGAGCAATAATATGTAGAAGCCTAAAGTCTAGTGTCATCGAGTGTGCAAGCAAAGACACCTCAAGTTCGGGTCCTCTCGGCAAACCAAGCAATGTAGTAGACAACTTACTGTCAAGTGGGAAGTCATATCTAAAAAATGGGAATGCGAACTCTCTCCTCTCACAACCAATCACTCTAGCAATAATATCATGTGTCATTATCACCTGAACTCCTCTTGTAACTCCAATGAGTTCACCATCATCCTCCAAGCGGAATGATGCATACCATTGCCGAACTAGTTTAGGATAAACCTACTGACATGATGTGGAAATTATGGAAAAGTAATCCATCTAGTAAGGTCTGGCCTCAATCCAGCCTAGTGCAATCCCTAAAGGAATGTGAATTACACTCCGCTCACATCTAATTGGTCTAACCCTATCTGACCCACTGCTAGATGATCTAGGGTCCCCTATGCCTAACTTGTCTATCTTTTGCATCTTCGCTCTGCTCATCTAGAGTAATTGATACATAAAGCAACCTACATCTAAGTAACCACTAGGAAAAAAGATATAACGAAAATAAACAACATAGAAGTTCAAATAGCATTGAAATGTGTTCAAAAAATAATATTTTGAATTTAAGAGAAACCCCTTAAAATTTTCATGTCAAAATGACTCCAAATTTGAACCAAGGTAGATCTTGATGTGCAAACAAAAATTTTCTATTGGATCAACAACCAATTTTGACCATAAACCCACAATTTGAAAAATCCCCAATTTGGTAAAAAAACTTGAAACTACATGCATTTTTCCTAAAATCTAAAGTTTTAACAGATCAAAATGCATGAAATTTAACCAAAACCAAATCATCCTATTTCTAACATTCCCAAAGGTCAAAATCTTAAAAAAAAAAACATTTGAAATCAACTAAAAAAATCAAAATTTGGGTTCAGAACATACCTTGGCTGCAATGAAATTTGCAATTTTGATGTGAAAAATCAACGGTTTTTATACCAAAATGCACTCAAATCACCTTTATTCTCTCCCACGAAAGTTTTGACAAAATTTGGAGAGAAATGGAGTTTGAATGGAGTAAAATCTAATTTAAAATAGAGCTTCATTGTGAAAAACCCAACCAGCGATCAATCGTTTGTGAATTAATATGATTTTTTAAATAATAAGAATTGCAAAAATTCAAAATTTTTTTAAAAAATCCAATAATTCCCCAAATTATTTCAAACATTTCCTATCAAAACAAAAAAATTCTAATAGTTAGAACTCAAATTAAAATCAAAAAGTTGAGCTCTATTTGATAATTTTTTAATCAATTATCCTTTAATCTAGGTGCATCCACAAATTATGTTCATTAAAACCTTACCCTAGATCAGTTAACCTCATTGGTATGTAATTGTCAATTTTATTCTCTTCTTTTTGACATATTATTTATCTTTTATTAGTTTTGAAGAAAAACCACCAATGTAGTCAACTCTTGTCTCTTTTAATCTTGAAACTCGTGAGATACCTTTTAACCAAACTGAGACAAATTTCTTCAAACCCTAGTAAACACTAAGTTCACATTTTTTTACTCTCTTTAACTAGAATCTATGTACATGATTTTCCTAAAAAAAATAAAAACAATCAACAAGCTCATAGTCAACATGCCAATGCCTTTGTCTAAGTTATGATATTTTTCCTCAATTCATTTTTCTAGGACTTGGCTTTTTATGAATCATCTCTACTTGCATCATAATATTTTTCATTCTTTTCTTTCTATTCATTCATTTTTTCTTGATGTCAAGTGGATAGGAGCTTCACAAAAGCCTAGGCCGACCTAAGTAAGTCGCCCTTCCTCATCATCTTTTTGAAAACAATTCCATTATCTAAATATATATTAAAGTACATAAGATTTATAAACATTGAAATAAATTACATAGAATTGTCTTTTCTTTTAATTCTAACTTGAAATCTAACCAAAGATCCTCTAATTTGATCACCTAGACTCCACTAAAATCCAAACGCCTAAGCCAACTTATATTTAAGAATTATCTCTTGACGTTCAAACTTAAAAGTGACTTGGCTCTCAATAGAAGGAGTTCGAGTTTTTAAAATCAAAGAGTTGTAACATCAAGTAAAAAAAATCAAATTGATCTTCATTCTCCTTGGTGTATTGGTATACCTAAACTATTGATTCATTCAATTGAGCCAAAGCTTAGGGTTATATTACATATGAGTCATATATCTAGTTTATTGGTGGATATCTTTGTCAAAATTATGTCAGAAAACCATGTTTATGTAATAAGTCTTAGAATCTGATTTGAGGTTGTTGTGGTCTAGACATATTTGGAATTGACAGACTTGCAAATCGGAGCATACGTGTTCTTATTGATCAAGGTGGAAGATTGAAGAATATGAAGGGTTTTTGAAGCTTATTCAAATCACATTGGTATACAAAAATCACTTGGAAAAGTTTGAAAAGTGATTTTAAAAGTTTCAAAAAGATGTAGGGTAAAAAGCGCAAAAAGGTAAAAATTTGGCAGAACAATCAATCATTGCAAACAATGAAGAGAAGAACAATTGATTGCCTATTAAATCAGCCCTGTGCAAAATGAAGCCGAGAGTTATGGTCAATCGCTCTCGTAATTGATCGATCACATGAAATATCATGCAAATTAAAAACAATGAGTGATTGATCGCTGTTTAGAACGATTAGTCATTTCATGGACATTTTAGCCAAATTAAGACATTCCTTATTCAATTACAACTCTTAAACCAACTTAATGAGCTATGTAAGGGTTATGAAATCAAAAAATTTAAGAGAGGAAAACCTAGAGGAGAAAAGAGAATGAGAGTTTAGACCTTTGCTTATTGTTTTCCAAAGGAGAATTCACTTAAACTTTGTTTTGAAGATCTATGGTGAATTGAAGAAGACAATCCACAACTAAAGGAGATTATACATAGAGTATTCAAAGAGGAGTTGCATTATGTCTTCAATGGAAGATTGAAGACTTTCACAAGGCCAAAGTCAAGATAATAAGAGGTGATTGTTGAAGACTAGAAGTAGACATAGACAAGTCAAGGAAGAGAAAGTTTCAAGTTATTGGAGAAGACTTGAAGGCTAGCAACAACTTTCTAAACAAGAGGAGCTTGTGTTAAAGTCTAAACAAGGTTGGTGGTTTGCTTGTGTAAAGTCTTGGTTTCTAGTGCATTGATTTAGTTCCTTTTAAATTGTCATGGTTTTTTACCCTAATTGGGGTTTTCCACATAAATTAATGTGTTCATATGTGGATTGATTGGTGTTTGATTGATTGATATTTCGAGCGTGAAATTTGAATGATAATTAGGTTTTAGTCGTTTATGCTTGAAAAAATTCTTTGCAAAGTGGCTTGAACTCTTATTCTAACTTATCGAATTACTAGTTTTAAGAGCTTCTAGTGATCTGCTAGGTCAATTAGACGAATATTAAACTCGCATGCCAAATAGTAAGAGTACATAATATAATTGTACTAGAATAACGTATATATTATGAAGTAGAAAGTAAGAACAATAAGTGAGGTATTAATAAGAGGTTGATAACTGGAGTGAGACCAGATAGGCTTAGTTTGAGGATTTTCGAGTAAGATGACTTAGCCATATGGTGGATAGCAGAGAATGTATAGATATGTGAGGATATGTTGTGTGGTGAGTTATGATTTTGAGATGGATTGGTTCAGTGAAATATGTTGCCCCAACAAAGTAGGGTTTCATAACGGGCTCATCTTTAAATTGGTCAATGGAAGACTATAAGACTAAAGATTTTTATAGCATAATTGTACCCACATAAATTACTTCATTCAAACTTGAAGCGTAAGCAAAGATAAGTAAAAATTTTGAAGACACAAAATACATATATGTCCGCATGTGATATATGTTGAAATTTAGATGTATAATAGAAATTTGATTTATTAAAGTATATACATATATAGTACAATCAGTAAAAAATGGGATATGCATGTAACACCCCGGCCCAAAAACCAACCAAGATTGGGGGTTTGGAAAACAAGTTCGGAGTAAATTAATTTTTCATACAAACAAAAACGAGACCAACCAGGAGCAGCAGACTTTGAGTGTGAGAGTCGTAACATTCCTCTATGCACTACAGAGCTTTAGTGCTTTGTTGTGCGTAGGTTAGAACAAACCTAATTTTATAACTAATTTGGATCGGGCTAATGTTGTTGTACCGTTGGTTGCCTATGTACGTATTGGATAACATCTATAATGTTATTCCAATACGATTTGATCTGAACATAGATCTACCTAACGGCTATTACATGCATCAAGCATCATGAAATCATATACATCAAAATACATATATATCCTTATATCCGAATAAAACATCCAGAATCAAACGAAAACCTCATAAATCATCGGAGTTGCACAAAAGCCAATAAATTAGTGGAACGCACATCTCACTCTATCACAGAAGTGATCAGAACACACAACAAAGCAGATTAGCTCATATCAAATCCCATTAGATTATATTCTATCATAACTGGTCAGATTGGAACATATCAGAGTAACTAGAGTATTTCAGAGCTTATCAAATCATATTCGATCAAAGCATATCAAAACACATCGGATCAAAGCAAAGCATATATTTTAGTAACACATGCATTCATATAATCATATATCATACTTAATATAATAATATTACCAAGAATGATATGTATGCATATAAATCAAATCAGAAAGTTAGAAATGCTCATTCCCCTGTATTTCTAAAAGTCACGACATTTGGTGTTGCTTGTTTCCTCAAGGTGTCCTCCCTTTCAGGTCCAGAGATGACAAGTAGAATATCCTCTAGCTCCGGAAGGTGACGAACATCACTTCTCTTGGACCTGGGATGTTTCACACTTTTTGTGCCCGTAGGCGGTGGACATAACTTCCCCTACCTAGAGACACTTTTTACTCTATGTGCCCATAGGCGACGAGCATACATTTCCTGTACCCAGAGACACTTTTCATTCTACGTGTCCGTAGGCGACAAACAGACCTTTCTCGTACCCAGAGACACTTTTCACACTACGTGCCCGTAGGTGATGGACAGACCTTTCCCTTACCCAGAGACTATTTCTGTTTTTTGTGTCTGAAGGCTACGGATAGAACCTTTACTTAACCCGGGGATATTTCTCTCACTGTATGGCCCTTCGGTAGAGGATAGAGCCTCCCCAACTCAAGTCCAGTTTCTTGTTGTGGCCCGATAACGGAGGATGAAGCCCACTCTTACTCTGGGCCACTTCTCTCTCTTTGGAGTTGAAGGGTGATGGGCAAAGCCTCCTCTTGCCTCAGGGTGTTTCCCCTTATGAAGTCGACAACTCAAGGAATGGATGCTTCTATTGTGTAGAACACCCTCGAATTAGCTAAGAAAACCTTATGAACGGACGAAAACGAACTCAGAACGGACCAGAAAACTCTTCCAGAAGTTTGGACGAAAATCGGAATTTATAGGAGCCACGAGCGAACAAAGACATGCCCACAGCTGAACACACCACGCATCGTGCATCCGCGATGTAGCGCCATGGTCAGCTCACACATGATGCATGCATTGCATGATTTCGCATGCATTCATCGTGCATACGTGATTTCGCGCCGCAGTTCGCACAGCTCGACGTGGCTCCAGCTGACATCATCTATTTTGTCTTTTCTTCAGTATTTATTATTATTTTACTCAAATACAATTCCAACTTCAAAATGTGATTACTTATCCCAAAGTCAGAATCGTATTGAGAGCCCTTCAAAACCATACTCATATGGGTAGGTTATTCCATACTTTTTATGTAGGTCCCACCCAGGTGGCATGCTTCCCGAGGTCGTAACTTTTGTTCCCGACCTCTGTTTTATGTGTTTGTCAATTCATTATGATCGTTACTTCAAGCTCTACGCATATGCTAGGATTTCATCCCTTAAAGCCCCTTAAAATTTAACTAAAATTATGTAATTACCCCTAACCCTCCGGTTTAAGCGTAACCAGAACACGGGGCGTTACATTCTTCCCCCCTTAAACGAATTGCATCCTCACAATTCTCCCAACAACACTTTTAAAAACACAACAAAATCGGAATAAAATCTGATCGTTAGTCGGATAGCAATTACAAACATGAGTCTGATAAGTTACAATCGAACACAACATTCAGAAACACAATCCGATAAGTTATAATCGGATAACTACACAAATAGAACATTCAGAAATATGTATCTGATGGTTAAAATCGAATAACACTTTCATAAACTGATAGTTAATATTTAGTTAACACATTCAAAAACAAGTAGAATCTGATAATTACTCGGATAAAACAAAACAAAATCCGATAAATTATAATCGGATTAAACACTTCGTAAATGGAATCTGATAGATAAAAATCAAACGTCACATTCATAAGCAAGATCCGATAATTTAAGATCGAATAGGACTTCCTAAACATAATCTGATAGTTTATAATCAGATTAAAAACTTTAAACATAATCTGATTATCAGATAGATCATTATTCATAGTCAAAACACAATATAGCGAAGCAGGGTTAATGAAATCCATAGACACATTTCAAAACCCTTCAAACACTTAATTACCTGATATCTTATGGATAATCACAAAATGATAAATTATGATCGGATAGAACTCTTTAAACAAAATCCAATTTAAAATCAGATAAATCATATCATACAAAATCCGATTATGAATTATAAAATCAGATAAGTCATTTTTCAGAATCAAAACAGAGCGGATCAAACGGAAAAAAGCCGACAGGATAGATCCAGAAATTTTTGGAATTAAATCGTTCAATAGATCACATAATTAAAATCTATTAATTTAAGATCATATAACAAAATCTGATTATTAGTTTAAAATAAGATAAATTTTTAGAATCAGAATAACACAAACGATATAATAGTCTAAAAATTCATAAAGAATCAAAAACTTCATCTTTGCCTCAAAACAATTATTTTACAAACAGAATCAAAAATCGTCGTTTTTTTCCGATGACGATAAATCTAGAAACCGTAATACCAAACAATGTTTGCCTCGATACACATGGGCCATCGAGATGCTCAAAAAATGAGGAGCTTTCCCATGATACTCCATACCCATGCGCATGTCATACTGAGTATTTTTTTTGGCAAGTATCAAGTACTTATGCTCCGATAGTTTTTGGACTTTATACCCAATAACTATATTTCAATATTCGATAGTCCGGGGCTTTATACAAGATAACCATCTTTCAAAATCTGATAGTCTTTGGTTTTATACCTGATAACTATCTTTCAAAATGTAATAGTCCTGGACTTTATACCAGATAACTATCTTTCAATATAAGATAGACCTGGACTTTATACCAGATAACCGTCTTTCAATATGTGAGAGTCCTGGACTTCATACCCGTTAACCCTTCAATTTGCGATAGTCCTGGACTTTATACAAGATAACCATCTTTCATAGGGAATGCCACTGTCTTTAAAAACAATTGAATTGAATTTAAACACACCAGTAGAACTAGCCCGAGAGTGATCCACTAATACCACGTGTCCTATACCACTGACATTTAGTGGTTCTTCCTAGGTAGTTCTACTATTTTACCAAAAATGAACTATGAAAATGCAGACATTTCAAATTTAAATATTGTGTCAATATATCGACAGAATTTACCATAGAGCTTTCCACTAATATCTAATGTCGCATACCGTGAGTTTTTAGTAGTTTTTCCATGGCAACTCTACCGCCTTTCAAAATAAATTCATTTTATAAGAAAATAAAAAAAATTGAAACAAACAATTGGAAAGCAAATTCTATTTTCAACACACAGGCAAAACTTACCCTAGAGCTATCTACTAACACCTCACGTCCCATACCATGGGTGTTTGAGGGTTACTCTTAGATAGTTCCACCATCCTTAAAAATAGATTTGTTTCTTACTCAAATAATTTTTCTCAAACAAACGATTTGAAATAGAATTTTGTTTCAATACCCCAATAGAATTAAACATAGAGTCTTCCACTAACACCTCGTGTCCCATGCCACATGCATTTAGTTGTTACCCTTGGTAATTCTACCAGCATTTAAAATAAATTTAACAGACTACTTAAAATCAAAATTACTAAAATTATTTTTAAAAAACTCATGTAATGGATTCAGAACAGATATCTCCTATTGATTTAAAATCAGAGTTCGTACAATGAGAGTTCAGATCAAATCCAACACAGACAAAACAGAGTTTCAAATTATTCCTAAATTACAAATTGAACTTTACAAAATAGGAGTTCATCTTGAATCCGATGTAACACATACAAAATGGAGTTTCAAATCAAATTCGATACAACTTATTCAGAATAAATTTCATAGAACACGTTCGTAAAATCAAAGTCCGTATTAAATCCAATGTCATACATACATAACAGAAAGTTAAAATTCGGAATTCATATTAAATGCACTACCACAGTTGAAACAAATTTCAAATTAATTCAGATTTAAAATCTATCAAACCAAGATTTAAATCAAAATTTTTAAATAATAACCTTTTCAAAAATGACATTCATAAAATTGGAGTTTATACAAATCTGATACAATTCAAGTAGCACATAAATTCCAAATCACTTCTAGTTAAATAAATCAAAATTCATAAATATCATAGTTAAGAGCAATTTCTGATGCCATACTAGCAAAACAAAATTACAAATCAAAACACGATACGATTTATTCATAACAAAATTTGTGACTTATTTTAGATTTAGGATCAAATTCATAAAATTGATGTTCGTACCAAATCCATTGCAACACATGGAAAATATAATGTACAAATCTGAAATTTGAGGTAACACAATCAAAACAAGATTCAAGATTAATTCTGATTAAAACTCGCGATTCAAATCAAATGAATATATATTTCTAACACATTTTCCTCATGGAGACAAAGAAAAGCTCTGATACCATTTGTAACACCCTGGCCTGAAAACCGACCTGGACCGGGGGTTTGGAAAACAAGTTTGGAGTAAATTAATTTTTCATAAAAACCAAAACGAGACCAGCCAACTAGGAGTGGCCAACTCTGAGTGCGAGAGTCGTAACATTCTTCTACACACTACGGAGCATTAGTGCTTCAATGTGCGTAGGCTAGAACAAACCTAATTTTATAACTAATTTGGATCGGGCCAACGTTGTTGGACCGTTGGTTGCCTACGTATGTATTGGATAACATCTATAATGTTATTCTAATACGATTGGATCCGAACATAGTTCTGCCCAATGGTTATTACATGCATCAAGCATCACGAAATCGTATACGTTAAAATACATATATCCTTATATCCGAAAAAAACATATGGAATCAAACAAAAAGCTCATAAATCATCGGAGTTGCACGGAAGCCAATAAATTAGTAGAAAACACATCTCACTCTATCACAGAAGTGAGCAGAACACATAACAAAGCAGATTAGCTCATATCAAATCCCATTATATTATATTATATTATACCATAATCGGTCAGATTCAAACATATCAGAATAACCAGAGTATTTCAAAGCTTATCAGATCATATTAGATCAAAGCATATCAAAACACATCGGATCAAAGCATAGCATATATCTTAAGTAACACATGCATTCACTACAACAAAAGGGACTATTAGCGACACTTTTAAGCGACACTAATAGTCATATAAGTGTCACTAATGACTATTCGCGAAGCATAAAAAGCGTTGATGAAAGTCCAGTCGCGAATGCTAATTAGTGACGCTTATACAAAAGCATCACTAATAGTGCAATATTAGCAATGCTTATATTTGCGTGTCTAATATTAATATTTTTTGTGATGCTTAAAAGAGCATCACAAAAAAGACATTATTAGCGATGCTTAATAACATACGTTGCTAATAATTTATTATAAGCGACGTTTTGTTAAGCATCGCTAATATTAAAATATTTTGAAAAAAAATTAGAAATTATTATCAACTGTCAATTTAGTGGAGTTAAAAAAGAAAAAAATAAATATAGTTATTAGCGATGCTTTTATAAGTGTCGCTAATAAAAAGAAAAAAATTATTACTGACGCTTTCGAAAGCGTATTAACAAAGAAAAAATAAAAAAAACTATTGGCAAAAAAATAAAATCCCAAAAAAGTCACTAATAGAAAAAATAATTAAAAAAATAAAATCCCAAAAAGCGTCTCTAATAGAAAAAATAATTTAAACAATAAAATCTCACCTAGGTAGGATTCTAGGGAGGGGGTGGTGGTATGAGAGTGGGGGGGGGGGGGGGGGGGTGAGGCTCTAGCTGAAGGCGGCTAGAACGGAGAAGAAGGGGGCAGGGGAGAAGAAGAGGGGAGGGAGGGGAGAAGAAGATGGGGGCGGGGCTTAGGCCGGAGCGGAAAGGAAGGGGGAGAAGAAGAGGGGGGCTCCGACCGTAGGCGGTTGGTGCAGAGGAAGAAGGGGGGCAGGAGGGAGGGGGAGGGAGGGCTTCGGTCGGAGGTAGCCGGAGCAGAGAAAAAAGGGGGGCGAATGGAGAAGAAGGGGGGCAAAGGCTGCCTCTTGCCGCAACAGAGAAAGAAGGGGGTGGGGGCAGAAGAAGAGGAGCAGAGGGGGGCAGCTGGCAGAGGAGTGCAGCGACTAGCGGAAGGGGCAGCGGTTGGCGGAGGGGGACGGCATCGCAGGGGAGAGAGGTTGGGGAATGTTAAATAACCGCACAAGCAAAATTTCCCCCGCGTGCAGGCAAAAAAGAAATTGTATTAGTGATGCTTAGCCAGAAGCATCACAAATAGTATATATATTTGCAACGCTTCTCGTCAAGCATTACTAATATGTTTACTAATAGTGACTCTTATTAGTAAGCGTCGCAAAAAGGGATGTTATTTGCGACGCTCATTTATAAGCGTCGCAAATAATATAAATTAAATAAAAAAACTCCTCTCCCTCTCCACTCTCTCCCCTCTTTCTCTCCTCTCTCTCCAATCTCTCTTTTTCTCTCTCCACTCTCTCTCCCCAATCACTCTCCCCTCTTTCTATCCTCTCTCTCCTCTCCCTCCTCTCACATCCCTCTCTCTCTCTCATCTTTCCTCTCTCTCCTCTCTCTCTCTCTCCTCTATCCCCTCTCCCTCTCTCGACCCTCTCTCGACCCTCTCTCAACCCATCTCCCTCTCTTGACCCTCTCTCAACCAGTCTCTTCTCTCTCTACCCTCTCTCGTCCTCTCTCTCTCTCTCCTCTTTCCTCACTCCTCTCTCTCTCTCACTCTCTCTCCTCAATCCCCTCTCCCTCTCCCTCCCTCGCTCTTCTCTCTCTACCCTCTCTTGACCTCTCCCTCCTCTTTCCTCACGCTCTCTCACTCTCTCTCCTCTCTCTTACTCTCCCTCCTCTCTCCTCTCTCTCCTTTCTCTCTCACTTCCTCTCTCTCTCTCTTCCTCTTCCTCTTTTTCTTTATCTCTCTCCTCGCTCCCTCTCTCTCCTCTCCTTCTCTCTCTGTCTCTCTCCCCATTATATCTATTATTTAAATTTTTTAAAATAAAAAAAACTAGTAGCAACGCATAACTGTATGCGTCGCTACTACTCTAAGGTAGTAGCGACTCATACGGATATGGATATGCATTACTAAATTTTTTTAAAATAATTTATAATAAAAAATTTTAATTATCTCTCCTCTCCTCTCCTCACCTCTCTTTCTTCTCTCTCCCCACTCTCTCTCTCTCTCTTCTCTTTGTCTCTACATCCTCTCTTCTATCTCTCCTCTCTCTCTCTCTCCTCTCTCCCTCCCCTCTCCTCCCTCTCTTCTCTCCCTCTCTCTCCCTCTCTCTTCTCTCTCTCACTCTCTCACTCCTCTCTCCCTCACTCCCTCTTTCCTCTATCCCTTCTCCCTCTCGACCTCTCTCTTCTCTATCTACCCTCTCTCGACCTCTCTCTCCTCTTCCCTCAATCTCTCACTCTCCCTCCTCCCTCCTCTCTCTCTCTCTCCTCACTCTCTCTCGCTTCCTCTCTCTCTATCTCTCTCTCCTCTCTCTCTCTTCCTCTCTCTCTATTTTTATCTCCTCTCTCCCTTCTCTCTCTTTCTCTCTCCTCTCTTTCTCTTTAATTTTAATTTTTTTAAAATAAAAAAACTAGTAGTGACGCATAACTGTATGTGTCGCTATTACCCTAAGGTAGTAGCAACGCATATGGATATGTGTCGCTAAATTTTTTTTTATTGATAAACATTTTTAAAATTAATTTATAATAAAAAATTTAATTCTCTCACCTTTCTTCACCTCTCTCTCCCTCCTCTGTCATCCCACTCTCTCTCCTCTTTCCTCACTCTCTCTCTCCTCTATTCCCTCTCCCTCTCTCTTCTCTCTCTACCCTCTCTCTCACTCTCTCTCCTCTTTCCTCACTCTCTCTCCTCTCCTCTCTCGACCTCTCTCACTCCTCTCCCTCCTCTCTCATCCCACTCTCTCTCCTCTTTCCTCACTCTCTTTCTCTCCTCTATTCCCTCTCTCGACCTCTCTCTTCTCTCTCTACACTCTCTCTCCTCTTTCCTCACTCTCTCACTCTCGCTCTCTCTCACTATCTTTCTCCTCTACCACCTCTCCCTCTCTTGACCTCTCTCTTCTCTCTCTACCCTCTCTCGACCTCTCTCTCCTCTTTCCTCACTCTCTCTCCTCTCTCTCACTCTCCCCCTCCCTCCTCTCTCTTTCCTCTCTCTCCCTTCCCTCTCTCTCCTCTTTTTGTTAAGCGTCGCTATTAGCATAACTATTAGTGACACTTTGCAAAGAACGTCGCTATTGTTAAAACTATTAGCGATGCTTAAAAACAAGTGTCACTAATAGTTATTATTATTTTTATTTAAAACACATAGGATAACTATTAGCGACATTTATTATAAAGCGTTGCTAATAGTTTTAATATTAGCATCACTTTTTATTAAGTGACGCTAATATATGACTATTAGTGACGCTTAATGAAAAGCGTCGCTAATAGTTAATTTTTTTGTGACTCTTTTGAATGCGTTGCACGTAGTAGTTTTTAGCAACACTTTTTGTTGCGTTGCTAATAATACATTTTGTTGTAGTGATTTATATAATCATACATCGTAATTAATATAATAATATTACCAAGTACAATACATATGCATATAAATCAAATCAGAAAGTCATAAATGCTTACTCTCTCGTATTTTCGGAAGTTGCAACATTTGGTGTTACTCGTTTCCTCAAGGTGTCCTCCCTTTCAAGTCCAGAGATGATGGGCAAAATCTCCTCTAGCTCCGGAAGGTGGAGAACATCACTTCTCTTGGACCCAAGACATTTCACACTTTCTGCGCCCATAGGAGGCAGATAGAACTTCCCCTACCCGAAAACACTGTTCTCTCTACATGCCCATAGGCGACATATAGACCTTTCCCGTACCCAGAGACACTTTTCTCTCTACATGCCCATAGGTAACGGATATACTTTTCCCTTACCCGGAGACTCTTTCTATTTTTCGTGTTCGTAGGCTACGGACAGAACCTCCCCTTAACTCGGGGATGTTTCTCTCATTGCATGGCCCTTTGGTAGAGGAGCCTCCCCTACTTGAGGCCACTAACTCATTGTGGCCTGACGATGGAGGACAAAGCCCCCTCTTGCTCTGGGCCACTTCTATCTCTTCGGTGTTCAAGGGAGACAGGCAGAGCCTCCTCTTGCCTTAGGGTGTTTCCCCCTTATGAACTTGCCAACTCGAAGAGTAGACGCTTCCATTGCATAGAGCACCCTCGAATTAGATAAGAACGCCTTTGGAACAGACGAAAATAAACTCAAAAAGGACCAGAAAACTCTTCTCAAAGTTTGGATAGAAATCAGAATTTATAAGAGCAGTGAGCAAACAAAGACGCGTTTGCAGCCGCACATGCCATGCGGCGCCACGGTTAGCACGTGTCACGGCGTTGCGCGAGGTTTCACGTGTGTTTGCCCCGTGTCCCGCCGCACGTCGTGCGGATGCGATTCTGCAGCTCGGTGTGGCTCCGTTGGCATCATCTATTTTGTCTTTTCTCTATTATATTCTTATTATTTGAGTCAAATACAATTTTAATTTCAAAATGCAATAACTTCTTATCCCGAAGTTGGAATTGCGCGTTCTTAGTACCAATGGACTCCTATCGACAAGCCCTTCGAAACTAGACCTATATGGGTAAGTTATTATGTACTTTTTATGTGGGTCCTGCCCATGTGGCATGCTTCCCGAGGTCGCAACTTTCGCTCCTGACCTCCATTTTGTGTGTTCGTCGATTCGTTACGCTCGTTACTTCGATCCCTACACATATGTTGGGATTTCATCCCTTTAAAATTTAACTAAAATCAGGTAATTACTCCTAACCCTCCAGTTTAAGCATAATTAGAATACGAGGTGTTACAATGCAATAGATTATACAACATAGCAAACTATATGTCAATCATCAGACAAAAATATATTAGTAATATTATTTACCATCTCTACATGTCAAACCAATTATGATATATCTTTTCGAATTTTATATAGAGACTAATGTTGGAATCCATAGAAATTAAAATTTTACAACAATTTCCTAAAAGTTATTTAACATTGAATCATGGAGTCTTTTTTTATTTCATTGGATAAAGACAAGTTATATTTATTTAGGATGGGTCAAAGACGGAAAGACTCCAAGTTTCTTGTTGCCAATACAATATGATTTGCTTGATAATCATTATTCAAAGGATGAGATGTAAACATACCAAAGACGTCTTGCCACATACTGAGACAAAAAATGAGGGTAGTCACAACCTAAAAGTAAAAGCCTAAAGAAGAGACAACATTGATTATACAATTAGCTATTGTATTTTCATACATGCTCAGTCAATAATGACATTTTGTATTATATTTATTGAAGAGTTGAGAGCAACTATGGCTCAAGTGCATCATAGTTTGAGGCTTTGATCAAGTTTGCTCTAAGCACATATTAACTTTTATTTGTAACTTTTCATATAATTTTAAAGTGATCAATTCATTCTGTGATTGATTTTTTTATTGAATGTTAGTTTGAAATTTTGAATTTAAAATTAGGTTTATTTTTATATATAGATCGAGTTCAATTCAACCTGGGCTTGCTATTGTAATAGAATGAGTTCGAATTCGAGCTCATGTTTTTGGTTCATGTTGAGTTTGAGCTAATAAGTTCAAGCTCATTTGACCCTTGAGTTGAGTTCAAGCCAAGTATTTTGACTTCGAGTTCAAGCTACATGAGGCAAAAATTTGACAAGACTTGACTCGGCTCATTACCACCCCTACCTCTGACTCATTGTGAGTCTTTATTATTTTTACCATGATCTGATGTATTGGGTGAGATGAAAATTAAGATGCTTATATTTTATGAACTTTAATATTGGATTACACTACGGACTATTTGTGGGACTTATACTCAGTGATGCCTGAGATGGTTTGTAATAAGCCTATGATTATGGTAATTTATTTTAGACATTTGTTTTCCAGTCGCGCCTGAGAATGTTTGGTTTGGCTGTACGATGATTGATTTGGAAATTTTTATATGGAAAAAAGTGATGTATGATGTTTTAAATTATAAAATTGTTTTCACAAGTTCCATATTTCTTCTTTTTTCCTAGTTTACAACTATTATAATGCAAATATTTTCTATGAATTTTTAAGAAAATGTGTTAAAAATTCTCACACATAGTGTACAAGAATACTCAATGGGACAATAATCTAAACAAAACCAAAGTTCTAAACAACATACCAAGAAATGCTCATTGCTAAATCCTTGAAGAAAGACACAAAATCACAATCATACATACCTTTCATAAGCAAGTATTCAATTCCCAAAGAGCAATTCCTTCTCAAGGTTCTTTAGACTTGATGACCTCATCTAGAAGCTCTACTCAACTTGATATTAGGTCATCATAGTACGACCTCAATTCTTCTGAAGCCCGCCTCACCCTATCCGCGCCATGAAATAAAGGCTCACTAGGGCTCATAGATCCTAGTACCGAGATTCGACTTTCATGATCATCGAAACCTTTTGTATTGCGTTGTGCGGGACTATTCATCTTTTAATGTTTTAGTCCATTCAAACTCAACTCTCATGCTAGGGAAGCAGTTTTATATAACTTTCATCCTTTGACATCTAGAGGACGTTGGTCCAATTTCATACCAAACTCTTTCCATCTATGTGGCTAAAGCCTCACTCGAGGACTCAAGGCACCAAGGAATATATGCCTGCATGTGCCAAATGCATATTTTTTGGGTTGAGAGTAATATCTGTCTAGATGAGAGTAGTTGATTGCTAGATTGCTCCTAGTCCTATTATCTAACAAAGATAAAAACTACAAATTCTAGTCTCGATGTGCAGGAATTTGTTTTTTAAGCAGAATAAACAAACATTAATATCTAATCGCCATTCATGATCAATCTAACCAATAAATTAAGTATGCAAGCCACATTATCACACAAAGATTTTTACGTGGAAAACCCAAACTCAGGCAAAGAACTACAGCAAACTCAACCAAGGCTAAATAAATGCACTAGAATGATATAGAACTTACAAGACACTAAACAACAAACCGACCTCTAGACTTGACACAAACTCCTTTGTTCAGTCTTCTTCGTTGTTAAGGTCGCCCTTTAATTCATCCTCCTTGAATCCTTGAAACTTTCCCTATTCATTTCGGTTTGTTAGACTATGCGGGTGGCATAGACAAACTAAGAAAATAAAGGGCCTCTCACTCTCAAATAAGTTACAAGATTTATTTTCCCCCTCTAAAACCAAATAAAACTATATTTTGTTCAATTTAACGTTCATAATTCCAATGTGTTCTAATAAGAAATTTGCAATCAAATAAACAATCAAAACACACACAAATGTTACGTGGAAACCTAATTAGGGAAAACCATGGGACACTCTATCTAGATCAACTATGAACTATGTAAACCAAAGATTATAAAATAACCGATTACATAGACAAAAGACTTTTTTTTCTTCAAACCAGTTAGATCTTCACACCTCTTTTCAATTCTAAATCAACCACTTATTTGTTATTTACCGGTCATAGTTTGATCTTCTCCTCCTTTGTGCTCTTTTAATAAACATAGATATTTCATATCTCCCTTGGAATGAATCTTCTATTCACTTTATTTTCTCAGCAACAAGCTTTAGCAAACACCATGTGTTTTGTGCTCTAATCTCACCTCTAACTACTCTTTTTGATTTATGGTTGAGATTTTCTCAAACTAGAAGACAACTCTCTCAAAACTCCATTGAAGAGACTCCACGCAAGCTCTATAGGTTTTTTCGGTCTTCTCGCTTCCTCCATCACGTTCCAATCCCTTTTATAGATTCTCAAACCCTAAAAGGAAAAGGTCTCCAATTTTGAATTGTATCCAAACCGAAAAATCTTAATTTTAGGAACTAGCAGCTCCAGCGATTGATTGTTTCACACGGCGATTGATCGTTCCCTGCATTTTTCTTCATGAATCTTCAGCCAATCAATAGCAAACCCTCGTCTTCATTTTACACAGTGATTTTAGGTGCTAATCGATCATTCTATCAATTTTTTGGAATTTTTTTTATTTTTCACAATTTAAATCTTCAATCTTCACCAATTCTTCACCTAAGGTATCTTTTACCCTAAAGTATGTGATTGTGATGTGTGTGCATGCTTTTATATGACAAAAACACATATTTAAGTCTTCACCTTTTGAAAAATATCTTTATACTGTAACTTGACTCAAAATACACATTTTATGGCATTATTTTGATCATGACAATATGCCAATACATGAAATAATGACACTTACGTTCTTACACTTCGTATTTTAAATCTCCATTCTTCACCTAAGGTCTCTTTTACCCTAAAGTGTGTGAATGTGATATGTGTGTATGCTTTTATATGGCAAAAACACATATTTGAGTCTTTTTATTTTTCACAATTTAAATCTCCAATTTTCACCATTCCTTCACCTAACGTCTATTTTACCCTAAAGTGTGTGAATGTGGTGTGTGCGTGCTTTTATATGATAAAAACATGTATTTGAGTTTTCTTTTCATTCCACCTTCATAAATCCATCTTTAGACAGTAACTTGACTCAAAATACACATTTCATGACATTAATTTGATCATGAAAATAAGCCAATACATGACATAATGACACTTACATTCTTACATTTTGTGTTTTGTTCTTTCTCTTCTTCTAGCATAACATAAGGACTCTCACTTTAGTTGTGCATTGGCATGAATTCACCATGAACAATTACTTCAAGTTCTTTGTGAATAATTTAGGAAAACAATGTGTAAATAACTCTCCTTTTTCTCCAATATTTTCTAGGTTTTCCTCTCTTCAAATTTGTTATAGCATAACTTTTATATAAGTCTCCAAGTCAGTTTAAGTCATTGACTTCAACTAGGAAAAAAACTCTTCTGGAAAGGCTTTTTTAGGGCAACTAAAACTACTGGCGATCAATTGTTTTAAATAACGATCAATCGCTCACTATTTTCTCATGACATGACTCCTTGATAGATCGATCGGTCTATCAAGCGATCCATACATAAATTCTCAGCTTTGTTGTACAAAGGGCTATTTTAGGTGCCGATTGATCTATTCCTTGGGTGATTGATCAATTCCACTCTTTTATGCTATAGTTCATTAGTGATCGATCGATTCAATTAGTATATTTTTCCAATGATCGATCGATGACATTGTTCAATAACTTTTCCCATTTTACCCTAAATCTATCTAAACCCTCCAAAATCACTTCTAAAACTTCACCAAGTGCTTTTGTATGAGAATATGTACTTAATAAACCTCTTAAACTACCAACATTCTTTAGTCTTCTGTCTCGATCTATAAGACTACATATGCTCCTTTTTTTCAAGTCCATCAATTCTAAACCTGACTCAACCATAACTATATCTAATCATATTTCTAAGACTAATTACACACTCATACTTTTAACAAACAAAATTAGTCAATTAATATTACATATGACACATATGTTCTTACAATCTCCCCTTTGGCTATTTTGTGACAAAACACTACAAGATTGAAAATCAAAATAAAATTACAATTCCTAGCATAGTGCATTAACTTTAAATTTGTACATATGACTTAACAACAACAAGACTTTAACATAGGCATATTGGAATTAATGTTTAAAAGCCTTGAATAATCATGTACTTATCTTGCACACTTAAAATCAAAATGATTTGCATAGTATTATCAAAATAAGTATGGAAATAAGCATTTTGATTTTCATTACTAATTCCCCCCCCCCCCCCCTTCCCCTTTTATATACAAATGACAAAAATTTAAGCAATAAGTTAATTTTCTCAATTAAACATAAACAAGTCATAAATATCACCACAAGACATGAAAAAATAAGTTATCCACAAAGTAATACCCCGCCTTTTTGATTACATCTAACCAAGGGTGTTAGAGGTAATTAGTTAATTTTCTGATAAGTTTTAGAGGGTTTTAATGGTTGAAACCTCCGTATACGAGTAGAGCTCGAAGAAACAAGCGTAATGATTCAAAGAACGTGTGAATCGGACGTTGGGATCAGAAGTTATGACCTCGGGAAATGTGTAATATAGGCGAGACCCACTTAGAAAAAGCATGATATGCTGCTTTAAGTGGGTTAGTGTCAAATGTCTCATCGATACGAGTCCAACAGTACCAAGAACGCGAAAATCCGAATCCAGGGTAGAGGGATACTCGTGTTTGAAGAAAAAAAATATTAACCAGCGCGCTGCGTGCGACTGGCGCGCAGCCGGCTCTTGTCGGCGCGGTGCAATGCGCGCCTGTGAAACCACTGGCACCGCAGAAATGCGGGCGTGACCCACTCGGCTTTGACAGGCTCCGCGGTTTTGGCGCGGCGGAAGGCTATAAATAGCCTTCTTATGTTATTTTTGAAGTCAGACCTTCTTCTGCCCCATTTTTGACCGTTCTGAGGTGGATTAAGGCCGTTCAAGACCCGTTTCCTACTAAATCGAGTATACTCTACACGATGGAGGGGACCTTTCTTTGTGTTGGTGACCATATATGAAGTAAATGCCCCAAGACAAGGAGAGGTTCTGCCCATTGTCCTCGAGCACCGACCAACTTCGTTTTCTTTATTTCTGACCATCCTAACTCCAATTTAGTCGATTCAAGAGGCATTCTTGACTAAATCAAGTGTGTTTTACACGATGGAGGGCTCTGTTTTCTGAGTTGGTGACCATATAAGGAGAAAATGCCCCGAGACAAGGAAAGACCCTGCCCGTCATCCTCAAGCACCAGAGCAAGAAAAAAGGGCCAGGAGCAAGACAGGGTTCTGTCCGAAGTTGCTAGACCACAACAAGAGAAGTAATCCAGAGTAGGGGAGGTTCTGTCTACTGCCCATGGGTACAGAAAATGAGAAGATTCTCCAACAAGGAGAACATTTGTACGTAGTCTTTCAGTGTAAGACGAGGAATGTATGGAAGCTAGAAGAAGTTCCGTCTACTGTCTTCGGATCTGAAGAGGATGACGCCAGAAGGAAAGAGCAACTCCAAATACCTCTACCCTATGAGACATAAGGGGTGTAAGCATTTTTGATCTCCCGTTTTAATTATAGAACGACATGTGCTAGTTATGATGTGTGCTATGCTATGCTCCTTATGCTTGCTATGCTTATATGCCATGAGGTGTGCTTATATGCCATGAGGTGTGCTCATATGCCATGATGTGTGCTTATATGCCATGATGTGTGCTTACATGTCATGATGTGTGTGGTTTCGCTCTAGGGTAGAGCGAGACGTGTGATGTGTGTGTTCGGTCTTGGCTTAGTGATAGAGCGAGACATGTAGTGTGTTTTCAGTCTCGGCTTAGTGGTAGATGAGACCCGTAGATATGTTTCGTCTTGTTCTTTGGTAGAGCGAGATGTGTGGTGTGTGTCCGGTCTTGGCTCAGTGATAGAGCGAGACGTGTGATTGTGATTGATCCCGCTTTGTGATAGAGTGAGATGTGTAGTACCGGTGTTTTATCAGTTTTTGCATAACTCCGATTGAATATCAGTATATACGTATTTTAACGTATATGATTTTGTGATGCCCGATGTATGTAGCAGCTGTTAGGCAGAACTACGTTCGAATCTGATCATATTGGAATAATATCTAATACATACGTAGGCAACCAACGACAAGGCAACGTTGGCCCGATCAAATTATTTGTAAATATATGTTTTATTTTATTTTACACGCAACGAACTATGAAGCTTCGTTGTGTGTATGTGTTCGTTACAACCTAAGTCTACGTATGGGGAAACCTTGAAGCTCCGTGGTGCATAGATGAACGTTGTACCTCTCGCACACAGACGATGATTCCTGGCTTAAGGAAAGAAAAATTTTCTATTAGTGATTTTATGGGCTCGGCTTGGGTTGGGTCGTTACAAAAACCATGTCCATCATTTATCCATCACATAATCAGTTTCAAAATACATCTCATAGTCACATGAAACATAAACTGAATTGAAAAAAGTTTAAGAACAATAATGCATGACAAAGCGACATAGAAAAAGCAACATCAAGCATCTCCAGCATCGTCATCCACATCAAATTCCTCCCCCTCAATCTCAACTCGTGGAAATCTATTGCGAAGCATCCGTCTAATGTCTGCAAGACCATGAAGTATTGCATCCTGAAATGCACTGAACTCAGCATGTCACATATCAGTCTAGCTAATCCTGTTAGGCTGGCTCATCTGCTGGTGCTTGCAATTCCTCTAAATCTTTATTTTGTCCCCTGTGATGAGACATCATACGTTGATCTACTACAACATCTATAGGACCCATCCCAACCATAGTCGACTCACCTTGTGGGATCCTAACATGAACTGAAGTGAATATCCTACAAAAAATGTAAGGATATGGCAGCATCTTGTACATATGTCCATGCATAAATGTCATGATATGACAAAAAATGGTCAATCGTTGATCTATCACGAGCTCTGGCTATGCAAGAAGGTATAAAATCCTGGTCTTTGTGTGATCAACTATCTCATTCCTAGCACTTCAGATGTCATACTGATCAATGACTTGCAGCAGATAAAAATTGACAGTCATAGAACGTACAAGAAGTTAAACATCAAGCTCTCTGCATCTGATAAGTCCAATCAATGTCCCAATTAACTAACTGTCCGATGGAAAGACATGTTTAGCAAGTTTGTATAAGTGAGTGGTTTCCTCACACATCAAATAACCTCGGCAATGATTTCAGATGAAACCCGCAACTGTGCTTCATGCTACTCCTACCAATGAGTCATCAGTATCCAGTCTAAGGGATGAATACCGTTGTTTGACTAGACGTGGGTATCAGGCTAATCTAAGGTAGAGATCATCCAAAAGTAGTTCATCCAGTATGGACAAGCCTCTATCCAGTCCATGGCTCTCTCTAAAGGCACATGAATCACTGCCCTCACAGCATATAAGCCTAACTCAATCACCCCCACTCGATGATGCACCAACGTCAAATGAGCTTGAATCACTCATCAATTTTTCCTTCTTTTCTCTCCCCATATAAATATTGATGCAAAGATTCAAACCTAGGGCTAAACAACACTAGGAACTTATCACAAGACATAAATAAAGTCCTAGAATTTCAAAATCACTGAAATGCACGTCAAAAATAAGATTTTTAAAATTAAATAAAACCCTAAAACTTTCTGTCTCATTGACTTCAAATTATGATACAAAGTATATATCAATGATTATAACAAAAGTCATAACTAGATCTACACATAATTTTGATTAGAAACATGCAATTTTCAAAACACCCCAAATTGGCGTAAAAACTTGAAGCCAAATTGGGTTCTTTTTGTGAAATCTCAAAAATCTGACGAATCAAATCACATGAAATTTTGTAGAAACGTAAATTATGCTATTTCTAACAATCCTATCAATTAAAAAATCATTGAAAACTATTAAAAATTCACCAAAAATAAAAAATTAGTTTCCGAACTCACCATGACCGAGTTGAAAATATTGATTTTGAAGGCGAAAATCGATGTTTTATTGTGTACAAACAACCCAAGTCGCATCTTCTCTCACTTTCACACCCTTTGGGAAAGTTTGGAGTTAAGTGAGGGGATTGTGGGCTTCAGCAATTTTTTAGATAGTGCTTCAGTGGGAAAACACAACTAGTGATTGACTAAACTTGAGAAAAAATGAATATTTAATTTTCTAAAAATTAAGAAATTTTAAAATTTTCAAAAAACTCTAAAAAATATTTCAAGAATTTTCCCATCAAAATAAGATTTTTCTTATAGACAAAACTCAAATTAAAAATCAAATATTGAAAATAAGCATATTACAGTTCCTTTTGACGATTATTCACTTATTTTCTATTTAACTTAAGTGCATCTACAAATTATGTTTATTAATATCTTGTCATAGATTAGTCAACTTCATTGATATGTGATTGTCAATTTTATTTTTTTTATTTTAACACTTTATCTCTCTTTTATTAAGTTATAAAATTACTAATGTTTTTAGCTCGTCTTTTTTAATAATAAATCTAGCAAGATTACTTTTATTTAAACTAAGACAAATTTGTTCAGAGTCTTCAGACCATAGTAAAGACAAAGTTTTCATTTTTCAACTCACTAGCTTGAACATATGTACATTGTCTTCTAAAAAATAAAAAGCTTAATAAGTATATACCCATATCTATTTCTAATTTATGATATTTTTATTCAAATTATTTTTCTAGGACTTGACTTTTTTAGAATCTTCTCAACTTTCATTATTTATTTTTTTCTTTGTTTTTTAGTTTTCTTGATGTCAAGTGGATGAAAATCTTACACTAGCCTAGGCTGACCTAAGTAGGTAGCTCTTCCTCATCATATTTACAAGGAAAATTCCATTAACTAAAAGATATGGAAGTTTTTAAAACTTTCAAACATTGTATCACATTAGATGAAATTTTTTTCTTTTGAATTCTAAATAGAAATCTAGTAAAAGATCTACTAATTTGATCTTTAAGACTCCACTAGAATCCAAACTCCTAAGTCCACACATGTTTAAGAATTCTCTTTTAATCTTCACTTATAAAATTAACTTGAGTTTTAACATGATCTGTGCATATTTTAAAAATTAGAGAATTGTAACATTAAACAAAAGAAAATTAAATCAATCTTTATTCTCCTTAGTATATCATTCTCGTTGTTAAGGTATATTTTTCCACAAATCATGTAGCTTTTCAACTTAAAAGAAAATTAATTTCATAATGTCTCAAGAACTGAACTAATCAAAAACAAAATTAAAACTAATTGCAAAAAACAAGCAAAAGCTACACTAGTTTTTTGTGTTTTTTATCGTATTCCATTTTTTCCAATTCATAACCTAAAAATTAAAGATATGAAACCAAAGCAAAATGCGATAAAACTAAAATATGTGTTGTCCAAAAGATTCAAAGAATTAAATCATGGACAAAAAGCTCCTTGGCTTTGCCTAGCCAACTTATCCTAAGACAATTTAAGGTGCTCTTCCTAATTGATCTTTCAATGCTTAAAGATCAATCTTCCTCACCTGTACACTCTTTATCTTCTTTTAATAAATTTGGTAAGGTATCTTAGGGGTCTCATGGGTAGTGTGCTTCTTCTCCTTCTTCTTTGACCTAAGTTTGAAAAGATGATTCTTTGGGCACTCTTTTCTAGTATGGGAATATCTATGGAATATGTCATACACACCCACAATACTTACTCCATTTCCTTTTGATTTAGGTAGGTTGGGCACTATCTTAGGCTCTTTATCACTCTCTTTGGCCTTCACAAAAATAGTAAGCTCTTGCTAAGGGGTAGTCATACAATTCCTAAAACTTAAACTCATCTTGTTAGTTTGACCTTTTCTCAACATGGTCTCCAACTTCTCTTCCCATTATAAGTCTATCTAATTTCTCTTTAGATGACACAAGTTCTCTATTGAGAGCATTATACTTCTCTTTCTCATTCTCAAGGATTTTCATAAGATCACTCACTTCTCTCTCAAGTTTAATGTTCAACTCCACTAACCTATTTACCTTGTGAGAATACAAGACTAATTCATAATCTTTCATTTTCAACTATCTTTCAAGGCTTTTGGTTTTCTTATTCAAAACTAAAGAATTTTTTAAGAAACCCTTTATATTCATAGAATCAAAGTGAGACTCTGAGTTCTCTTCAAGAGAATGGGACTTATGAGACTCTTTACTAGAACTATCTTCCTTCACACTTGCATGGAAGGCAGTATAGTTACACATCTCATCTTCATTAGAAAAACTCTCATCGAAGTAAGTTTCTTTAAGCACCTTACCCTTTCTCTTATTATCAAACCACTTTGATTTCTTAGGCTTATCATCAGAAAAATTATCAAAAATTTTCTTCAAACAATCAGCAACAAAATGACATGACTTACCACATTCAAAACATTTTATATTCTTCTTGTGTAATTTGTTCTCATCTTTCCTATCCCCTTGTCTCTTCCCTTCTCCAACCTAAAGTTCTAAGTTTTCATAAATTTCTTGAAGTTTTTGTCTAATAAGAGCATTAATTCTTCATCATCCTCAAATTCTCCTAAGGTGTTCAAAGTTTTATTCTTTTTAGAGGTTCTCTTAGATGCTTTAAGGGCAGTTTGTTTTACCTTAGTTTTTTTAAATAATTATTTCTTATTTTTCTAAGATTCTTCTTGCATCTCAAAAGTTATAAGGATCCCAACAAGCTCTTCATTGTCTAAGGTGTCTATCTTTTTAGATTTATTAATTGCTACCACCTTAATTATAAATCTAGAGGATAAGGACCTTAAAAATTTTCTCACAACTAGGTAATTAGGAATGGATCCCTTAATTGATCACATATGTTTTACTATATCCGATATCTTAGCATAATACTCAGAAATAGTTTCATCTTCATTCATTATCATGTTTTTAAATTCAAGGGTAAACATATATAACCTAGACACTTTGACAACCTCAGTTCCTTTATTATACTTCACAAGTTTTTCCAATGCAACCTTAGTTGATGTGCAATTTGAAATTAACCTATATTGTGACTTTCCTACATCATTAAACAAAGCACTAAGGGCCTTACTATTTTAATTTCCAAGTTTTGTTTAATTTTCAGCCCATCCACTTTTATCTTTTAAGATTGAATTTCAACATTTAATCACCACTTTCCAAGCATTGTCATTAAGCACTTGAAAATAAAAACTATCATCCTATTCTTCTAATATGAGAAGTTTTGATCATAAAATAATGGTCGATGATTCATAGGATTTCCCAAATCTCTATGTTTGGTCATTGAATTATTTGATGCAATCATCAAGATAAAACAAGTTTAAATCACCCAACCAACAATTTTTAAGCACTCAAAGCAAGGAGAAATAAATAAGCAAGCAAGCAAAATTACTAATTAGAGCACATAACACAAAAAGTTTAACATGTAATTATAATAGAAAAATAAGTAAACTAAGCACAATTAAAAGATTGAACCCAAAAACAAGATAAATTACTATAAAAATAAAAATCTAGCAAGATTAAGCAAACTTATGATGCAATAGCATGCCAAAATGGAGTGAAAGCATGAAACAAACTCAAATTTTCAATAAAAATCCTTAGCTACCACTTGAGAGTTTCATATTCATCTAGATGAGGGTAGCATATCACTATATTTCTCCTAGTCCAATTATCTAATAAAGATAAAGACTACGAGTTCTAGCCTCGATGTACAAGCATTTATTTTGAAGTGGAATAAATAAACCATAATATCTAATCACCATTCATGATCAATCTAATCAATAAATAAAGAATGCACACCACACAATCACACAAGGATTTTTATGAGAAAAACCCAAAATCAGGTAAAAAACCATGACATCCTTAACCAAGGCTAAATCAATGCACTAGAACGATATAGAACTTACAAGACACAAAATAATTAACCAACCTCTAGACTCTTTCTTTGTTTGTTGATTCACCTCTTGAGATTATTTAATCACTCCTTGATGAAGAACTTTGCTAACACTCCTTTGATATTTGCTATGTAAAATCTTCTTACTTTAGTTGTGCATCAACATGAATATACTATGAACAATTTTTTTAAGCTCTTTGTGAATTCTCTAGGAAAATAATGTATAAATGTAATGCATCGATTCAGCGAGCAACCGAAATTCGAGGCTAAACCCAGTCTGGGGTTTAGAAAATTTTGAAATAAAACTTCTTCTACCGATCACCAAGATCCTCATATGTGTGCAAGAGCTGTAGCGACCCTCAGGCATCAGTTTAAAAAGAATAATTACTACTATTTTTGGATCTGGCCAACATTGTCGTGTCATTGGTTGCCTACGTATGTATTAGATAATATCTCCAATGTTAATCCAATAAGATCAGATCCAGATGTAGTTATGTCTAAAATTAAGGCCTTTTAACAAGCATAGCATTATATATATATACTATGCTTAAGTATTTTCCATATGCAGTCATATATCACAATCAACATAAAAATAAAAATGTTGACAAATCATTCTTTCATGAAATTTTTTGAATAAATCACAAAATAGAATAAATCAATCACAAAATCTGATAAATCGTTCACATAATCAGATAAATCATTCGTTTAGAGAGCCGTGATACTTAACAGTTTACTCCTGCACTCATGGGGTCACGAAAGCCAAGAGGATAGGAGCTTTCTCATGATGCTCCACACCTGTGCGCTCCATAACTAATTATTTCTTTCGGTGGGTATCCTTATTTAAATTCATGATACTAATGGCTTACCCCCGTACTCATGGGGCCACATAGACAAGAAGCATAGGAGTTTTTCCATGATGTTGCACACCTATGCATGCTAGAACCGATTATTTTTCTTAATAGGAATAAAGAATTGATAGTTTTTGGGCTTTATACCAAATAACTACCCTTTAAATCTAATCATTTAAAATATCATTTAAATAATAAAACAAAAGTCCGAAGACCCAAAAGCGATAAAGAAATTATCAATCAATCATAAGTCGTTCAACATAATGTGCATTCGTATAAGTCAACTATAAATATATGCATTCATAAGCATTTAAAATAATAAAGTTGTAAATGCTTACTCCCATGAGATTTTTGGAAGTAGTTGGAGTTTCTCCTTCCTTAAAGACATCCTCCCTTCAAGGCCCGAAGATGGTGGACAAAGCCTCCTCTTACTTGGGAACTTTTCTCCTTTTGCGGCCCGAAGGGCACGGACAAAGCCTCCCCTTACCCAAGAAGATTTCTCTCATTGTGGCCCAAAGGACGCGAATAGAGCCTCCCCTTACCTAGGAACATTCTCTCATTGTGCCTCAAAGGCCGCGGATAGAGCCTCCCCTTATGCTAGAACATTTCTCTCATTGATGCCTGGAGGCTGCGAATAAAGTCTCCCCTTACCCAGGAACATCTCTTATTGTGGACCGAAGGCCGTGATAGAGCCTCCCCTTACCCAAGAACATATCTTATTGTGGACTAAAGGCCATGGATAGAGCCTCTCCTTACCCGGGATGTTTCCCTCATCTAGAAAGGTTATCTCTCGAAACTTACCCTCCCACAATGTAGAGCACCATCAATTTAGCTAGGTTCGCCTCTTGATCAGGCTAAAATGGGTTAGAAATGAAGGAAAGAAGGTCTGAAGACAAGCACAATCAGAAAAGGAAGAGGGGAGGAGCATCCATGCGTCTCCTCCTCCAAATGGGAGAACCCCCCCCCCTTTTATAGAGAGGCGGGGGCGCTGGATGGGAGCCACTTGGTGCGCATATGCACGCCAACATGGCTTCCCATGCTACACCATGCACAACATGGGAGCAACTGACACACCTGGCACGCATCAGCGCTTGATGCAACGTTGACACAAAAACATTTTTTATTTTTTATTATTTTCCTCTATTATCTTTATTTGAAATTTATTTTTTTGAATTTCAAATATGAACTTAGAATCAGGCATTCTTGATACATTGGGCTTGTAACGACGAGCCCTATAAAACAAGATCCTACAAAGATACGTTATCACGAAAAATTTAAAATGGGCCCTACCCACGTACACTTCTTGAGGTTGTAGCCTACAATCCCAATATCCGATTGACGTGGGCTCAATACGTTCATCTCTTCAAGCCCTATGAAATATCCTAAGATTGCTCCCAACTAATCAAGTTCAAAATGGTCCAAAATTATGAAAAACGGTTAACAGGCTCACAACTCGCTTTTGGGCCCAATAGAAAATTTTGGGTCATAACAGGTAAAAAACTCTCCTTTCTTCTCCAATATTTTCTATGTTTTCCTCTTTTCAAATTCGTCATAAATTAGCCTTTATATAGGTCTCCAAATTAGTTCAACTCATTGACTTCAACTAGGCAAGAAAATGCTCCCGTAAAAGCTTTTTTAGGGTAACTAAAACTGTTAGCAATCAATTGTTTCAAACAACGATCGATCATTCACTGTTTTCTTATGACACTACTCCTTGATCGATCAATTGGTTTAAAAAGCAATCGATCGATAAACTCTTGGCTTCGCTTTACAAAGGGTTGTTTCAGGTGTGAATCGATCTATTCGCTCAATGATTGATCGATTCCAGTCTTCCATGTTATAATAGTTCATCAATGATCAATCGATTAAATTAGTGTCTTTTTCCCGTGATCGATCAATGTCACTATTCAATGATAGTTTTAACTTTTTTATCCTAAACATGTTTGAAACCTCTAAAATCACTTCTAAAACTTCTCCAAGTGACTCTTGTATGAGAATTTGTACTTAATAAACCTCTTAAACCACCAACTTTCTTTAGTCTTCAATCTCGATCCATAAGAACACGTTTGCTCCTATTTTTCAAGTCCATCAATTTCAAACCTAACTTAACACAACTACATCTAATTAGATTTCTAAGACTTAATTACATAAGGTTTTTGACATAGTTTTGACAAATGAAATTAGCCAATTAAGATTATATATGACACATATGTTCTTACACGGGTACCCATCTATCACATTAAATGGTTTCATACACATGCATTAGGATTCATTAACCCTTAATAATGCATAGTTGACACTTCAATTACATAATTAAATGCTTCAAATCATGCAATTATATGCATAATAATCGTATCTGTAATATTATTATAAGATCCATTAAAGATTTAAAACCTGAAGTACCATTGGTAATCTCACCGACAGGTCATTTACGTTATTGATGATTATGAGTGGATTCATCGACATGTCAAACCTTACCTACAGTGGAATTGAGGCATCATCGGTAACCTAACAAACAGGTCATTTACCTCACCGATCATCATCAGTGAGTTCACGAATGTGTTGAACCCTGACAATGGGTTGACTAGACTGCCCACCTCATCGATGCCTCACCAACATGTTGATCTTCTCACTGTTGATGACCAAAAATAGTATGCATACCACTGCATGCTTACAAGAGTACTATTCATCATCTTCCTCTCGCCGATGCAGTCACCGACACATAAGTGGCTTTATCAATGATAAAAAAAATTATATTAGATACTCAAAATTAGTTTCATATATGTTCTTAACATGGAAATTCATCAGAAATCTCTTTATAAAGAATAATTAAGCTAGTTGGACCAAAATTCTGACAATAATAACAAAATCCCAAGAATACTATGAAAGAAATGTCAATTTCTAGGATTCCTTTAAAATAACTAAATCATAAGTTCACAATCATGAAGAACTTAAGGAAAATCATAAATAGAGTATTTCTCTTAGAATTTCAAGTTTAGAAAGTGATATGACCTCAAAGCGCAACCTTCCTCCTCTATCCAGCATACATTCTTCCCAAATGGACTCCAAACTCTCTCCCACTGGCAATTGGTCTCTCTATGGACTCCTCCCCTCCCCCCCCCAAAAAAAAACTCGGTTTCACTTCCATAAAAATTGAGAATACTACTCTCAGAGTCCAAAACCTCTCAACTGCCTCGTTTTTTGAAATAACTGTATGTGTGCAATTATCATCGATAGCCCATCGATGTGTTAATGCCTACCGACAATGAAAATACAGTTCCATCGATTGCTTCATCAATGTATCAATAGCCATTGATGGCTAAAATAAAAGTTTTCTTTTACATACAAAGGATGGATTTTCCTTGCGAAAGATATGAGGCATCACATATATGCCCCATCGTATGTTGCACAAAAATAAAGCAAAAATGCCTACACTAAAGACCAAATTTTTTTTGTGTCTAGTGAATATGAAAATCAATTAAACAACGATGCAAGATATTTTTTATGTGGAAAACCCTCAACAGGAAAATCCAAAAAATGCTCCATGTAGACCAAATATGCACTATGCAAACAAAATAAACAGTTACCAATTACAATGAAAAAGCCTTCATTTCTTCTTCGGTTGTTCTTCACACCATTCTAACTAGTATCATCTCCTAAGCGGTTTACTTGCAATTGATTTAATATTCACTCCAGGTTTACTTCAAATGATCTCGATTTCCAACTTAGGTCCATTAGCTTGAAGGATCTTCCCTTTGATTGTCTTTGCAACTCTTCAAAGATGAGATTTCAAAGAAAGTTTTAATCTAAACTCACCCATTCTTTAGTGCTTTGTCCTACAACTATTTGTGTAACTCATCCTCACTAACAATTCATGAAGCTAACGGCATACACATGAATTCTCCAGGAGGATTCTTATAACATTTTTTATATTTATGACAAAATTCAATAGTCATGGAAGCTCTCTCTTTCTTCTCAATTTAATAGAGAAGCCGTTCAAGCTTTTCTCTAAGTTTTCTAGGTTTTCCGTATCTCTTTACCACATCCAAACCCTTTTCTATACACCCCGAAGTCAATTACAAAATTATTACTTTAATAAAATATAAAATCTACACAAAATATCTTATTTCTAGTAATGTGAAGCTTTGGATGGGCAAACCGACTTCTCATATATATTTGTCAATATTAAGGAGTTATTTGAGAGACATTAGGGTTTGAGGATATTGCTTTTCCTTCCAACTCTTCTTTGTTTAGAGAAAAAATTGTTCCCCCCTTACGTGACATATTGTATTGAAGGTAGAAATCGATTTCTCGTATAAAGCGCTCCTAAACATCCACTAAGTTCAACTAACGCCACCGCAGTAGATCATTTTCAAAGAAACTAACCTGCTAGTATCCTCGGATTAAGGGGCTGTTTGGATGAAGATTATTAGGTGTAGCAAATCAGGATTCACTTTAATCTGATTAGTCAAATTCATCGATGAATCACTTTTATGTTTGGTAATGTATATTTCGTGAATCTAATTTATAAAAGATTTGTATATGAATCATGTTTGGTAAATTCATATA
The DNA here is from genome assembly GCA_035235625.1 of Saururus chinensis. Taxonomy (NCBI): domain Eukaryota; kingdom Viridiplantae; phylum Streptophyta; class Magnoliopsida; order Piperales; family Saururaceae; genus Saururus; species Saururus chinensis. The sequence goes on along the minus strand of CP141145.1, from coordinate 16,165,775 downwards.
GAAATATGATTCATGAGTTGCAAATTACACATATACCCCTTTAAAAAGAAAATGTATTTCAACACACATTATGTATTGTGTATGAAACCCATTTGAGATTAATAAGTTATAACTTTGTTCTTTGAAAGAAACCCATCTTCCAAGATGCAGCAAGCACCACAATGGACATGGCTAGGAGAAAGGCACAATGAGACCCTCACATAGAGACACATGCAAAACCCTTCAAGGGTCCCACCTCCCCTAGCGTGTATATGTGGGCTTATTTAGATGCTAATGCGACCATGTTGGTGGGTTCTCTTTGAAACTTTTACGTAATAGTACGAAGAAGCAACAAAACCCCAACTTTCATTAGATTGATTAATTTGAGCTTAAAAGTAAAAAAAACATATTAAAAATTGTAGGCACAATATTGGAAACATAACAAGAATTTTCAAATATAAAAGGTCATTATTTTATGTCGTCTCCATATGCTCCTTTTAGGGTAAGCTTCTTGGTGCCCCCTCATGAGCTAACGATGGTTTGGATATTTTTGGTACTGTGGAAGCAAGCCATGAAGCTCAACTCAGTGCCGCCTTGTAGCGGAGAAGGAGACTGGAGAGGGGATTAGAGAATGGGACATGGGACTTATTGGACACCGCTAGTTGGGAAGAGATTTGTATGTTCCCTGCTTACCATGAGCCCAGTAAGGAATGGCTGGAACTGGATTGTTTATTTTTACCTTTGGGCATTTCTTACACGGGGCTCACGGTGAACAGGGAACATTAAAAACTCTTCCCACTAGTAGAGCCCAAACCCGATCAAGTTTATTTAAGCCCAATAAAAGTGTGTTCAATGTTGCCAAACGGACTCGGGCTGGGTTGGTCAAGCGGGCTCAAGTCCCATTTGCCAGCTCTAGCTCTTGGAAATATTTAGGTTGAGTACAGGTTATTATCATTTTCCTTCATATGAACAGAACATCATTGAATACTTGCCGAGCAAAAATAGTCCAAGGACTGGCAACTAATACAAAAAAACCAGTTCATTACATTTCTTCCGTATGTGTTGTGAGCAGCGTCAAAAACAAAAAAAAGCGTATTGCTACTCAGAGAAAAAACTTTAGAATGCTATCTCAGAGAAAAACAAATAATCTTTGTCGTAATTTTTTAGGATCACCTAAATTACTTTAACTACTTTGTAGTTCCAATAGCCCCCATTTAGCATCAACCAACAAAACTATATAGGACGTTTGGATTCAGAATCAAATCTATTTTAAGGGAAAATGGTCTGTTTTCTTATTGCGTAAGGATTCAAATTTGTATAGAAGAGATGCTTGGCTGTGAAAACTTTACCTTACCTAAGTAGTGGTGCCATATGTTAGTTAATATTACAAATTTCTAATCCATGCAACAAAATGCTTACGTGAAATTTTTTTACCAAAGTAGTGCTGGATAATTCGTTTTTCAAAGATTCAATACATTAACCAGGAAAAGGTATCTTGATTCAAATTCCATGAAGAAAAGGACACACTTGAATCTAGAAGTGTGTGATGGTTCCCCCAGTTTCACCATTTAAACTTAGAACTATGTTTTGTCTGAAATAGCAAGACACCCGAATTGAAAAAACATAACGCATGGGTAACAACTACCACCTCAAGAAGCAAAAATACTGAAAAGGAAAAGATGCGCAGGTATGTTCCATACAATTCTATGAGTTAAGTATACAAATATAATCAATAAGATTGGGTACCTAGAGAGAGAAAGAGAGAGCAGCTTTTGGTCCTACTCTCCGAAATCAGTTGGCTTTTTAGGTCGGGCAATTTTGCAAAAAAATTTGGGTCAACTCATAATTTGTCTCTACTCAATTGAACCAAGAAAACTTAGACTTTGACCATTATTCGGAGTGGGTGGCTGGTTCAAATTTAAGAACACAAACATGCATTATAGGTTAGGCATTTGGGTCAATCCCATTATTCTAATGGTAAAGTCTCTATTTTCATTGTTCCCTTAGCATAGCGATCATATTTTGTAAGCAACGCTCATGAAACTATACAGTAGAAAAAAAAGAACACTTGTAATACACTCCCTCTATCTGGCAATAAAATGTAAATTAGAAAACAAAAATAAACTATAAGGGCAAAGGGGGTAGGTTATTGTGCAACAACTTGATTAGTATGAGTAGTTAACTCTAATATTTACAGTTGATTGGCTGATGTATTGTTTGTACATGAAACTATGGAGAGAAAACAGAACTTCATTCATATTTTTAGGTGGGTTGATCTTAAACAATTTAAGACGATTCTAATACATTAAATATTGGTTTGGTAATACTTAGCTAGGAAAGGTTGTAGCTATAAATATACCAAACCAGGACGAAATAGAGACGAGAAACAGAAACCAAATCTATATATGCTAATGCAATGAATACTTAAAATCAGGATGCTGAAATCTTCTAAACAACAAAGCCGAGCATAAAGAATGGTGCATACAAAAGATAAACATATTTTAATCAACAACAAAGCAAACCTACACCTAATGTACCCTCCATAATAGACCATAACATTCTGAAAATAAGCAGATGAGTTTGAGTTCGATAAAATCTGAAGAAAAAAAACAGAATAGAGCATCCACATATGAATTAGAGAAAGATAGCAAAGCAATTCTAATGAAAGATCCCCCAAGCAGCTCCTACTTTTACAAGGTGTAGATGCACAGGACAAATTGATAAACGGTGTACAGAAAATTTTCTAACTCTTTGCTCAGATTCACATCCTAGGAAAGGGAAAAGGCAAACTGGAAAAATAAAGACCAAAAACTATTCTAACTCAAACTTATTAGATACTAGTAAATCATACCTAAGACCGGGGGAATATATCAGCAAGGAGTCTCTTATAATGCTTTACCGGCTCCGGTCTCCTCCTCAAGCGAAGCCACGCGGAATGTACATCGGCTCAGCTATGGCCTGCAACATGCAACCACATAAGAAGGACCAGCGAAAGAAAGAAAAAAACTACCAGTCATTGAAATCAGAAGATTCTGAATCAAATTTAGCAACGATAAAGCAAAATTCAAAATGCCTAAACAAATGACATCATGGATGAGCAGAGTCTTCCTCAAAGAGTAACGATGAAGAGAAAATGAGGTAGACGAGATCGGTTGCTAAAGCCAGAGCTGCTGCAACTGTTGAATCGATGAATGAAGACGGAGAAGAGAGGGAAATAGAAGAGAGGGAAATAGAAGGAATCGCCGAACCTTTCGATCACAGCTTCGCCGGAGGTATCCCCGCCTCAGATCTGGGCCTTGATGGACTTATGCATGATGACGAGGGTGCGGGTATGGAATTTGATGCCGACGGTGGCTATGGAGGAGGCTGAATTCGTCCACCGCTGAGTCTCCGGCACCACCTTAAGCAGTACACAACGCCGGAGCCTCGATCGCCTACAGAGTGGAGCTTGCCCCGTCCTTCATACATAGCGGAGCTTCAAAGAAATCACGCAAGACTAAAAGGGTAATTGGAAAAAAAATAAAAAAACAGATTACCGCCTTTGATTAGTCATAAAATCTCCTAATGAGGAGATAACTTATGAAATCAAAAACAAATCTTGATAAATCCAACGATTCATGGCAAATATGATACATCAAAGAATTTTTGTAACCAAACCTAATTCGTAAGATTTTCCCTTAATCTTACGTAAATCTTATTTATAAATCTTCATCCAAACAGCCCCTAACTGTCATCAAGAAGCTTTGGTTTTCTCTAAATCCTTTATTCTTTCTGTTTTTTCATATTGGGAGGTAGAATAGGGTCTCCACCTTGATCTTAGATGTCTCCTGTTATCATTTCTTCGTGCAATTGTTAACCGAAAAAAAAAAAGCTTCAAACTTAAAAAGTCTCAGCTAAAAAATAAAGATGAAATTAGGGGTATGAATACCGAAGAATCCGACACTACCCATGTCCTTCGCTCTCCACGTTATTCCGATTCCGAAAAAGGCGAATCGGCATGGCACCACGCGCTTCTCCCTTCTCCCGCCATTTTCCCTCTGAAACCCACAGAAACCCTAGTCCACCTCGACTCCACCCCCAATCTACTGTTTTTCACTCTTCATTCTGAGCATTCTCCCCGGCGGAAGCCGCAGCCATGAACATCTTCCGTCTCGCCGGGGACATGACCCACCTCGTCAGCGTCCTCGTCCTCCTCCTCAAGATTTACGCCACCAAATCCTGCTCCGGTAATTGCTAGGGTTTGGGTTTTATCTTTTTCGTTAATTTGTAATGTAAGTTTTTCATTGTCCTTATTTTCTTCTGGGTTCAGGGATTTCGTTGAAGACGCAAGAGCTCTACGTGCTGGTCTTCTTGGCACGCTACCTGAACCTGTTCACGGACTTCATTTCCATCTACAACACAATCATGAAACTGGTCTTCATGGCCAGCTCCGTTACGATCGTGTGGTGCATGCGAGCCCACCCGGTCATCCGCCGCAGCTACGACAAAGAGACCGACACCTTCCGCCACCGGTTCCTCCTTCTAGCCGCCTTCGCTCTCGCCCTTCTAGCCCATGAGCACTTTACCTTCCAAGAGGTCATTTTCATTTTTTTTTTTGTTCGAAGCGGAAAAATACAAGTTTTATAATTTGTCATCGTAATTGTGATTCAGGCGTTTTTGGTAAATGGGTGCTTGTTTTTACAGGTGCTCTGGACATTTTCAATCTATTTGGAGGCAGTGGCCATTCTGCCGCAGCTGGTTATGCTGCAGAGGAGTGGAAATGTGGACAACCTCACCGGACAATATGTTTTCCTCCTTGGGTACGATTACTTTTTACCTGTTTTTAAGTTCATTTGCCACATCAATTACTTTGACTAGGGGACAGTTTGGAAGATCTTGGGAATGGTGTAACTAATTACATTTTAAGATAAACTTGTGTATTGCTTATGTGATTTTGTGCAGTGTCCATATTCTGTTTTCCCCTACTGGTTGTCATACGGAATTAAAACATATGTGCTAAAGAAGAGTAGCAATAAGTTTTTGGCCACCTATCCTGACACCCAATAAACTTGCATGGACCCCCAATTTGTATTGGACCCCCATTTGTGTTATTCTCAATTACGGAAGGGCCATGATTTCCAACAAACAGAATATTTATATTTAATTAGTTGTTTGGAACGTCTTCTACGTGGTCACTTGGATTGTTCATCTTCTCACTTTCTCCCTCGTCTTTGCCAGAGAGAGAAGGATCATGGCCTCCTCTCTATCATCAGACAAAGCTTTCTTCTAGCCTAACCTCTTTATCCTTGTCCACGCTGGAAGTTGTGACCTGCTAATGACAAAACAACTGGCAAAACTCACTTTTAGGTGATGAAGATTGGTTTGGTGACCATGATCCGACTCAGAAAGAATGAACATAGCATTATCACTGTAAAAAGTTGTAGTTTTTACAGTGAATGGAAAAATAGCCTTCCCATTTACAGGTCCGACAACTATGTTCATGACGGTTCTATCTCTAAAGTATTTCAGGGAAAGAATCACAGTACTTCAACTGGAAGCGTACTGTAGCTTCTTTAGGGAGATGGAGCCATCTGAAAGATCATGGAGTGCTTGTCCTTGGTGTGCTGATCTGGTTTGTGTTGGGGTCCTTGCATAAGGCAATCTTAGAGCATGGGTGCTCCTCAGAAAGAGAGAGAAAGTGTTTTTTTTAAAAACTTACTAAAAGAAGACAACAATTTGAGGGCCCTTGCAAATTGACCGGGGTGTCCGGATATGCGGCCTTAGTTTTTAAGCGTCTGAATATCAGAAATGGTTGTAGACGACTCAGGCAAGGGCATATTATGTTAACTGACTGGCCAACTTTAATTATGACTAGTCATTTGATGTTCTGTTATGACCCATGGGCCACTATGAAGGGGCCCACTTCCACCACCGGAATAATTTTTCTTTGGGCAGATGCCTCGTTAATCATGTTTGTCTTAATTAAGCCATTAGAGTCATAGTTACTTTATGATTAGCTATACTTGGTAAGATGTTTTATTACTGATGATTTCTTTAAAAGAAATCCTACTTTAAAAGAAATCATTATTTATAAAGCATCTTACTAAGGAAAATAAATCATAAAGCAACTATGACTCTAATGACTTAACTAAGATAGCCATTATCAATGAGGAATCTGCCCCAAGAAGAATTATTCTGGTGGTGGTGGAAGTGAGCCCCTTTTTAGTGGCATGTGGGTCATAACATTCCACCTTCGCTTCTGCTCCACCTCGACCTCGAGGTGGTCTTTCATTCTTGCGATTGAGGTGAATTTTTCCTTGAAAATCAAGGCCATATAACCACCCCACGCAGGCCCACCATTGCTTCTTTTCATGTGTATCATGAGACATGCTCGAGTTGGCATATGGTCATGAGTTGGATTCCATGAGAAAACCCAAGTAGACATTTCCAATAAAACCTGCACAATGCTTAGTACAAGGGAGAGGACCTCGAGTGGAAAAGGTGGCGGCTTGTAGTGCAAGCGCTGGAGGACGTCTTACACAACAAAGTGGAGAGATATTGCTCAGGGGGACACCATGGTAGACGACAGCCGCTTCGATGGTTGCTGGAGGTGGAGGCGCTGGTGGTTGAGGCAGAAGCCCTTTCTTTTGAGGGGCTGACGGCAAGAGAGAAGACGCTCTCATCGCATGGCTGCGGGATAAGGCAGAGATCATAGTCTATTCAATCTTTGAGCACTGATTTTGTGACTGGATTGATTGTGTTGGCAAGCTATCAGGTGGAGGCAGTACGGGCAAGGAAGGCAGAGGATGTGTCTGGTAGTTAAAAAACACTGCAGTTGAGGGCTGTAGATGGCGGAGGCACGAAAGAGGTAGCGGCATGATAGAACACTGGTAGTGGCGGTCATGGACCACGAGGAAATAGGCCGGCTTGGAGATAGACAGAATGGGATACAAACTGGTAAAGCAGGGTGGGAAGTCGAAGGAGACACAAATGATTATTCACTCTCTTCTCACAAGTTTGGGCAACATGAATAGCCTTAGTCAAGGTTTGAGTGTTGAGAGTATCCACCTCATTGACAATGTTGTTATGCTGTCCCCCAATAAAGGTTTTGTCTAATGCATCTTCATGCAAATGGTAGACCTGATAGCCAGCTTTTCAAATTTATCCACAAATCTTGGATGGTAGTCATCTAGCGGGCCAGTGAAAGTTGCTTGTTGAAATTTTGATATGCAGAAGGACCAGCCCAAAGCGAACAAGCACATCCTGCTCTAGATCATCCCATGTAGTCCGAGGGATGTGATGAAGGTAATGGTTGAGCCAACGTAGGGTGCGACCCTCCATGTGGGAGGGGTGGGATCTTGTGCCTATGGCCCGACGCTTGGAGGCAGATTTGGTGGAAGAAGCAATGTCAATTCCAGGAGAAGGACGAGCACATGCCGGGCTTCTTCAACCTTCATAGTTGTGTGGAGGGTGACACAGCGGACTGGAACATGCCGTGGAAGTGGCTGACAGGGTGCAGGATAGAACCTGCTTTGGTACCAATGGCGTAGACCATTGTAGTCTCCATGAGAATTCATTACATAGGAAGGGAGAAGACTACATCTATTGATTACAGCTAATGCAAAACCAAAATATAACTTCAATTTCTCAAAGCTTGATTGTGGGGAATACACTACATATTTATAGGCAAAGCCTTTCAAACCCTAGCCTAGTTAGGAATCCTACTTTAAAAGAAATCATAATTAATAAAGCATCTTACTAAGGAAAGTAAATCATAAAGCAACTATGACTCTAATGACTTAATTAAGATAGCCATGACCAATGAGGAATCTGCCCAAAGAAGAATTACTCCAGTGGTGGAAGTAGGCCCCTTGCTACTGGCCCATGGGCCGGCTTGTTGATAGATGGAATGGGTGGGAAGTCAAAGGAGACACTGTTGATTATTCACTTTCTCCTCACAAGTTCAGGCAACATGACTAGCCTTAGTCAAGGTTTGAGGGTTGAGAGTATCCACCTCATTGACGATGCCATCGCGCAGTTCCCCAATAAAGGTTCCTACTATTGCATCTTCATGCCAAGGTAGACCCGATTAGCCAGCTTTTTCAAATTTATCCACAAAGTCATTGACGGTAGTAATCTCATTTGGCCTCCGAAAGTAGCTTATTGAAATTTTGATATGCAAAAGGGCCAAAGCAAACAAGCAAGGCTTGCTCCAAATCATCCCATGTAAGTCGAGGGTTGTGATGAAGGTAATGGTCGGGCCAATGTAGGGCACGACTGTCCATGTGGAGAGGGGCAGGATCTTGTGCCCATGGCCCGACATTTGGAGGCAGATTTGGTGGATGGTGCAATGTCAACTCTGGGAGAAGGACAAGAACATGCGGGGTACAACCTTGGTAGTTGTATGGAGGGTGGTGCAGAGGACTGGAACTTGTGGGGCTCCTTCTGTCGTGGAAGTGACTGACAGGGTGCAGGATAGAACTTGCTTTGGTACCAATGATGTAGACCATCATAATCTCCATGAGAATCCATTACGCAGGAATGGAGAAGACTACATCTATTGATTAAAGCTAATGCAAAACTAAAACATAACTTCAATTTCTCAAAGCTTGATTACCGGGAATACCCCTACATATTTGTAGGCAAAGCCTTTCAAACCCTAGCCTAATTTGGAATTCTATTTTGAAAGAAATCATGATTAATAAAGCATCTTACTAAGGAAAGTAAATCATAAAGATACTATGACTCTAATGACTTAATTAAGATGGCCATGACCAATGAGGATTCTGCCCAAAGAAGAATTATTCCGGTGGTGGAAGTAGGCCCCTTGCTATTGGCCTGTGGGTCATAACATGTTCATGATAAAAAATGCCAAACTGACAATTGTTGTGGTCATCAAGCAACTAGCAATACTTTTTATATTCTTTTTTCCCGCCCCTTGTGCATTCATAACTTCTTGAAGCAGATTTATAGATTCTTGTCTTGTAAATGGGTGCAGTAAGGTGCCGTAAAAGGGATATGCACTTTCTTCTTATAGTTTTATATTTTTGACTGCAAGTAGGTGATAAGTATGATCTCTGTAAAGCTTGGTTGAAAAGGCTCATGGAGGCATCAATCTGAGAGCAACATCTGGGTTCATAGTTGGGACCTGATTATGATGAATGTAGCTGTTGACCCTTTATGCACCCCATTAGTGGGCTGCTAGGACTGCACATCTCCTTAATTTGGCTGATATATTTTAGTTAGTTCTATTTTGAGTTAGTATCATGTTTCCTAGTATAATTTGAATTTACTTGAGTTACTTTTATTAGGATTCCCTTATACTAGTTAGAGAAGATGTTGCCTAAACTATTTATGGAGGGCATTGGCCTATTGCGAGCTACAGTTTGTGGACTGTAATTTACAAGAGCAGATCTCAGGTTTTACCATTTGGTGCTCTTTCTCTTTATCGTTACTTTTCCCTTTTCCTTCTGTACTGCATCCCTTTCATCCACTTTCTCTACTTTAATTGGCTTGTGATCCTAAGAGGTTACAATATTGGTATCAGATAATTTGATCATGAGGAATTCCACGGTCAAGTCCGGCACAGCTTTGGTGTAGTTGCGGGAGGAAGTTGATGAACTTTGGACAAAGGGTGAATTTCTGTCTGGCACTGGATGTACATCTCTAATGGTTTGAGGCTCAGTTCGATCAGTTTTGGAGGGAACATTCAGCGCACAATGCACTACTCATGGACTAATTTGAACAGATGATGGTGTGTCTCCTGCAGGGTTTTGTCTGGCTGCTTCCAACACAGATTACCCTGCCCTCCCTCCACAGTTGGCTTCGCTGCCTGTGTCTTCATGCAACCAGGTAGTTCCGGTGTTGCAAGAATTATGCAGGAAGCTGTTGATGAGATATACACTTGGTCAAAAGCATAGTTCGAGAAAGAAAATTCCGTAACAGATCTGCCAAAGCCTGTCATTGAATAGCTAGTGTCTGATTCAGCAATGAAGGCCGTTGCCAGCACCAACAGCAGCAAACTTTGGCCCCAGCTATCGAGCCACTATCTGCCAGAACTGGCAATCATGAAGGAGGTTCTGGTGGCAGCATAGGCAAAGCCAGACCCTTTTCTTGCATTCAGAGTTGGTGTGCTTGTCTCTAGGTTCTGCAGTTGGTCGGTTTGCCACCCATTGCCTTGCTATGGGTTCTCCTGCGTCGAAGGCACTTCCTCCTTCCCGGAGGTCCACCCTTTCAAGCAACGATAAGAATCCATGTTGGGGTGATGTTGCAACCTCTGTTGCTGCTGCAAGGCCGCACTATTTTAGGAGGAATTAGGGTCCCACACATTTATAGAGCAAAGAAGATGACACAGATGTGTTTTTTGGGGCGGATCTAAGGTGGGCTCGCTAACATATCTTGGTCAAGCGCTTTCACACATACCCGGCTCCTTTTCCGATCTCTTTCTCACACTAGACAGCGATATTGTGTTTTATGCGGACATTGGGCATAAGTACTCTTTCATCCCCTTCTGGACAGGATTCATGTCTGCAAGGGGTAGACTTATTCCACTGCACGGATCTTCCATGATTTCATCAGTTTTTGTTCCACACTATCTAGACCCTGGGGAATTTGATCAATTCCAATATGGTCTGAATTGGGATTGTCACTGGGCCTTTGACCCCAGTGGGTCTACTTATTGGCATTTTTGGGTCATTTGCTGGCCCATTCTTTCACAATTTATTGGTCTATGAATTGAAGAAACCATATCATGCTAGAGCCACCCCTTTCTATGTAGGCAACATTATTTTCATCCTACCATTATATCCAAGTATGCATAGCAATGGGGGGACCGATTTGAGCTATTCAATCAACTGGATTTCGGGTTTATTCTCACCTCGGACGAAAGAATCATTAATCAACTTGAGGGCAAGGCAGATGTGGAGTGTGGTGGGATGTTGTGACCCTTCATGGTGCATAAGTGGTCTGCTAGGGCTGCACATATCCTTAATTAAGGCTGACTTATATTAGTTAGTTCTATTTTGAATTAGACTTATGTTTCCTACTTTAATTTGAAATCACTTAAGCTACTCTTATTAGGATTTCTTTATTTTAGTTAGGGAAGGTTTTGCCTAAACTATTTATGTAGGGCTGGAGCCCATTGCATGCTTCTGTTCATGAACAGTAGTTTACAAGAGCAGAGCTGGAGTTTTTCCTCTCTGTCCTTCCTCCTCTTCAACCTTACTTCTCCCCTTTTCCCCTTTACTTGACCCCTTTCATCGGACATTCTCTACTATAATCCCCTTGTAATCCTAAGGGGTTACAATAATGGTAGTTCATTTGTATTATGCAGTTCTACTAAGTGCATAAATTTCTGCCTGCCTTTTGTTTTATTGTAAAATTTTCATGCTACAAATTCTGAAGAGTCTTTTTACAATTCAAATGCTTTTTGCACTTTAATATAGCACAAAGTCAAAAGTTTTGCCTTAGAAGATATTATGATCACTTAGGTCAACCTTTTTAGTCAGGTCTGTTGTTCAAGCACCCATTTAAATTTGAACAGTCAAATAGTTCATATGACCCATGATCAAAACAGCTGGAATGTCCACCACCTTAATGTTATGTACTCCCTTTTCATATATTAATAGCTACATTTGGAAAAATAGTGGTTTTATTGAATGGTGAAACCTTCGGAGAAGCTTATGATACTCTCTTTTAGGTACCCAACCACTTAAATTGAACAAAATTCAGTTATTAATATGGAACAAACTTTTTTGCCAAACGGAGCATTTAGGAAATTATACATATTTTTGTTGGTCTTCCTGGCATGACTTCACGACAGATGTATTAGCTCACGGTATGCAGATAAAAATTATAAAGCAAAGCCTTTTAAATTTTGTATGTGCACTGTAGATTGTACTTTCTCTCTATCAAAATTCATGAAAGCATGTACTGAACTAAGATCAAGATCTTCACAGACGTGCTCTGGTCAACTAATGTTAGGAAGGACAGATATACTCAGTTTCAGAATATCGATTTTGGTGTCCTACATCCTCTCTTTTTAGAATCTTTGATTTTACAATTTGATGATCTTAACCTTTTATTTTGCAGAGCGTATCGAGCATTCTACATTCTTAACTGGATTTATCGCTTTTTTGTTGAGAATCATCACTTCAGATGGATAAGTATGCTAATTTACTGCAAATTGATTTCACAAACTACCTCGTGAGATTGTAGATGGGTTCTGATGTCAATATTTTATCCTTCAGCTTGGATATCAGGTCTTGTTCAGACAGCTCTTTATGCAGACTTTTTCTACTATTATTTCATTAGGTAATTTTTGTTTCCTATTTTGTATCTTTTGGTGGTTATTGTGGGAGATGCTCAAACTGCTAACCCGTTTTATATTTCTGGTTTGCAGCTGGAAAAACAATGAAAAGCTTAAGCTTCCAGCTTGATGTAATTAGATAGAATGAGAGCTCTAGTGGTGAAGTATCATGATATGCAGAGAACTTTTGCACGATACAGATGCCCGAGGGAACCAATTATTAACACACTGGACAAAAAAGCGAGCATTTAGCAAAGAATGCTAGAAATCCTGGTTCATATTTTGCGAAGTTTAAAAGGTTATAGAAGCAGCTGTTGTTAATATTTTGCCTATAATATGTTAATTGGGATTCACAAATTTGTTGTATTTAGTGATTTTAATCTGTCAGCCTTCGGGAAATGAGGATGCTTGATTGGTATACCCCAAATCCCCGTCTTCAAAGAAATTTCTTTTTGATGCGAGGATACCCTGTTCCAATACCCCTTTGACTTTCTTTTTCACTAAAATCAAATTTCGGCCACAACGTTGGGTATTTATGACTAGCCACTAAAATTGATGTGTGAAGGAGCGTTTCATTTTCGAATATGATCTCGGCAATGGAAAGTCCTCGATGTTAGTGGTCAAGGTTTTTGTTGGATGTGAATCAATTTTCTCCCTTTTTTGGTGTATGTAAAAAAGTGTATATATATATATATATAGAAAATAATTATATATTATAATATTATCATGTATCAAAACATAATCTTGAACATGTAATAAGAAACCCTATTCATGAAATTGACCATAAGTAAGTCAATTAGTAAGTGAAAATCACTTACCTCTCGATTTGTTTTTTAAAAATTTGATTTTAAAGAAAAAGGCAAAGAAAAACTCTTCTTTGATTTAAACCTTAAATCAAGCACAAAAATCCTCAGTCACCAAATTGAGATATTTACACCACAGTCAAGAGTAAAAGAAATTTGATTTTCCTTATTGTGATTTGGTCTAAAAATTCTCAAGTAATTATTTAATGGCATCCCAAGTTGAAGTAGAAACTACTAAGGTGGTGATCAAATGATAGAGAATTCAAGTTTTAGGTCTTCTATGATGCTTTGTATAATGTTTTTGATTTTTCTACAATTTTTTGTAATTTTTTTGCTATTTTTTTGGTCATTTTTGGCGAGAAAATATGACGCTTCAGTGTATATGTATTTGTATATTTTTTTTCGTATTTATATCCATAAAGTCAGGTGTGGGGTTTAGTCGCAAGCCGCAGGCCTCATTGGGCGCTTTTAGCGCAAATTTTGGAGGTATAACGCGTAATCGGGAAGTTAATACGTGTTAAGGACGTAAATGGAAAAATTAAAAAGATTGTATAAGTTTCTAGATCCATTGATCGGATTCAATAAACGAGACGTTCAGAAGAAAATATTTCACGTCTAGTAAGATGAGAAAACCCGAGCCCATTTTCGGTTGCTCCATTCTCCCTCTTTTGTCATCGGATTCCACCGGTTCTTATCAGGATCCTCTTTGCCTCACCGCCACGAGTCTGTAGGTACCGGCTATGACTACCGCCATGGCTTCTTCGCTCCTCCATGAGGTACCGAACTTTTCTTCGGTTTTTCTCTCCTTCAAATCTCATTTTTGAGCCGTGGGGGTGTAATTTTGATGTTGTTTGTGGCCTCCTTCAACTAGACTTATGTTTATTTGGCCGTTAGGAACCCATAGGCGTTGGCTAGAGCCGCCGCCATGCTTTCTTCGCTCTGCTGTGAGCTACTAGTACTTTGGTCGGGTTTTGTTCGTACTTTCATTTCACTATCCATGACATTATTTTGAGACGCCGGTGTTTCCGGTCATCGTCCGGCCACCAGACGAACTCTGATTGGACTCCGTCCAGCCTACCTCAACTCGGTGTCGGTTGGGGGTTACCGTTTCCGACCCCGCCTCGCTCCTATTGTTTTGCTCCGCCTAATTAGACGCTTTGGGTGTGTCTCGGGTCGTTGCCATTGGCGAGCCGTGGGCCATTTGCCCATGGTAGGCTCTACCCTGGCTCGGCTACAGTGAGGGTCAGCCCCACTTTGCCAATTACACCTCTGCTCGGAATGGGTCGCTTGCCTTCGCCCTACACCGTGCTAGATGCACAGCTGCCCGTACCAAATGTGTTGGTTGTGGGTGGCAATCGGCGATGTTGCCATTTTGGTCGGCCACCATGTCCTGGCCATAGCTCAATTGCCCTTTTGTGGGCTTTGGGTCGCCACAGTTTGACTCATCTCCCCCTAGAGTGGCCCTTCTTGGCCACGTGTGCATGTGGCCACGCGTGCATTTTTGGGTTTAGGTGCCGTATTTGTGCCACCTGACCCTTGGTTGGCTCTGCCATTTACTGGAGTTGACACATAGCCCTCCTCCACCTCTCCTCTATCCTTGAGTGTCGCCTCATGCCCTATGCCCTTATGTGGGCCATTGTGGACGTGAAATCGTCGCCTTTGGGTGCTGTTCACGACCGATTTTGACGTCTTGCGGCCGGCCAAGTACTTTTCAGCCACTGGCCGACCTTCAGTGAGTACACATCGAGTTCCGGTCGCACCTGCCACTTATGTTGGCACGACCTTTCTCCCGGCCGCCCTAGTGTGCCGCCGTGGATCACGGATTTTGTCGCATTGACTCCTGACACCCCATTTGGCTGTGATTGCTTTCGGCACTTCCTAAACCCTCGGGACAATAGCTCTCTTAGCTAGGCAATGCTTTTGGCTGCTAACTCTGCCACCGATGCCGCCACCGTCGTGTGCTTGACATCAAATGTCATGATTACGAGGTAGGGGAGCTTTAAACTCGTAATTTCGTGATAGCATGCTTTGAATGAGTAGCAGCATGCTAGGATTGTATGATTAAATGCTTTGGATGTTAAATTATGATCCGCTTGCATGATGTAAGATGGTAAATTATGCCATGTTGAAATGCATATGGCATGCATGTGGGCTGTACGTATGTTTGAAGTATGTATGTGCTAGTGATGGCTAGCATGTATGTTTGTAAGCTACGTATGTGGAATGTGTATGTGCACTAGCGTGGATGTTTGTAAGCTACACATGTGGGATTTGTATGTGCTAGTGATGGCTAGCGTGTATGTTTGTAAGCTACGTATGTGGAATATGTATGTGCTAGTGATGGCTAGCGTGTTTGTTTGTAAGCTACGTGTATGTATGTGGTAGTGATGGCTAGCATGTATGTTTGTAAGCTACGTGTATGAGCTAGCGATGGCTACTGAGTATGATAATAAGCTATGTATGGAAGTACATGTATGTTATATGTATGTGTGATAGACATACGTATGTATGATGACTAATTGCCTATGCTATGGATATGTGTATATGTATGTGGGAAAAAGTATGGGCGATGGACAGTAAGAGGTGACAGAGGTTTCGTCTGAATTTGTTGTGGATGTGTAAGCGTATGACGAAAGACAGAGGATGTAAGTTGACAAGCGAGGATTGAAGTGGATCGGATTTGTTTGGTTTGGATCAGAACGTATGTTGGGGGATTGTTAGACAGCAAGAGTGTGCATAATTGTACAAGCATAACACACAAATTATGAAGTGAAAAGTAAGCATAATAAGTTAGTTATAAGTAAGAGGGTGATAACTGGGTTTGGCTCTGAGGAGCTTAGTATGATGACGTTTGTGTACGCTGTTTTGACCATAAGGTGGATGGCGGAGTACGTAAGACCGTAAGGATTTGTGTATGGTGAGTTATGATCATGAGATGGATGAGTTAAGTGAAGTCTGCTGCCCCGACGAACTAGGGTTTCGGATCGGGCTCAGCTTCAGTTTGATCAGTGGAGCAGGGTATGTTTGAGTGCTTGTGTGGCATAATTGTATCACATAATTTACTTAATTCAAATTTGAATTATAAGTAAAGCTAATGATAGTGTTGTGAGTATGAGACCTAAGGGTTCGACGGATTAAGTTTCGTGTTTGAGCTAGCCAAAAATGAGTCGGCTGAGCATTTTTCATGTCTTGCCATGGTGTTTATCCTGTGGGATGTTGTCTATGTGCTGTATAGAGCACCGGACGTCTGATGCTCTGTTGAGAGTGATGTATGTTTTCAATTTGGTCTGTGTGCTAAATTAAGCCCAAACATTAAATGCTCTATTGAGAGCGTGGTATGATTCTGCCCAAGAGCGGCATTGTATGATTCCACCCAAGAGTGGCACCAAATAATTTTTGCCTAAGAGTGACACTGACACTATAAGACCCATTATAGTGGGCAATTCTATGGCACTATAAGACCCATTATGGTGGGCAATTGTATGACCCCTTATGTGTGAGTGTTTATGTTTACGCACTCAGGTAAGTTGTCACACCCCAGCACTATTCGACCCGAGCCGAACCCGGTCCAGGGGCCGGTCAAGCGCACAGGGGCGACAAGGAGATTGAAAATGATTAGCGGAAGACTTATACCCTAATCACGTGCGATTTAAAATTAACTGAGTAAACGCACTACTTTGAGTAAGAGTAAATAGGTAGAACCAAAAGAGTTACTTTAACTCTAAATTAAACCACAAATCTCAAACCCACATACTAATTAGTCCATAGCCCACACTAGGCTCAAAACAAAGTCTCAAACAATCTAAAGATATAATGTAGCACAAATCCGGAACAAGAACCACTCCACAAGGGTTTTAACATCATAACAAAAATCAAAGAAATATGCAACATTTAGAGATCTCCACGTCTATTCCCAAGTTCTCCCCGACCTTTCCTCAAACAGAGGATCCTGTTCGTTTGCGTGTTACGCCACGCAACCCCAAAACAAAACAAGGAAAGTGGGGTGAGTATAAAAACTAAGTAATTGTTTGAATACAACTATAATAATCAAAAAACACGACAACATGACAATGTAGTAATTCAGATCCAAAATTAACATGCTATACCACTTTCTGATCATTTATTAGCTAAAACCCCTATTTAACCATAACCTTAAAAACTAGCTTGCATAAGACATACCTATCAAGTCAAGTCATAAATATTCAAGTCATAACCTAACATGCATCTTACATAGGTATTTATTCATATCTATTCAAATCAAGCATGGTAATCTCATAAATCACATAAGAAGTGTCTTTCACACTATTTCTTGATCATGCAATCATATCACATAAACCTGCATAATAGTGTCTCATTCACACACTTTCTGATCATGCATTCATATCACATAAACCTGCATAATGGGGTCTCAATTACACCATCCTGATCATGAAACCATATCACATAAATCTGCATAGTAGTGTCTCAATCACACATAATACATAATGCAATTTCATATAATTCATTCATAAATCATTCACCCTGCACGATAAATGTCTCAATTACACTATTCTAAATCATGCATTCACATCATATCAACCTGCATAAGAAGTGTATCTAACACATAATTCAGATCATGCATTCATATAAATCTCATACATTTAATAGCTCATTCACCTGCATGACAAGTGTCTAAACCACACTACGTCAAGATCATGCATAATAACCCGCATCCACATGTGTCACATAATCTCAAATATCCCTACACAACCTGTGCAATCTGGGCATAATATTATCACATACAATGCATTATCATCAAAGGGTAAATGTCTCCATCTATGAGAGGAATGCAATCATATCATATCATATCATATTATATCACCTACTCTGGACATGGTCCGAATTCCATATGGAAAACCTAGGGCATTACCCGCTCTGGACATGGTCCGAATTCCATAAGGAAAATTAGGGTGAAGGGGTAGTCAACCCCTCTGCTCACTCTGGACAATCCACACGGGAAGTCCGAATTAACTAGAGCAGGTTTGCTCGCTCTGGATAGTCTAGGCTAGGGAAGTCTGAATTAACTAGAGCAGTGTGTTCACTCTGGACATCTCAGCGGCAAGGAGAGTTTGATTTCCTCAGGGAAACCTAGAACACGTGGTAGTCGGTGCACAAAGACATACCACATTGGATTCTCAGGGTCCAGGTTTGACTGTCTCAATAAATAAATCTCAACCGCATTAACAATTCAGACAAATCAATTTGACTCGACTCAACCCGGGGAGTATCCATGTTCTACATAGGAACTCAAATCAAAATCATGTCCTTTCGGACCAACCAAGTTCCGATTAATTCACCGACCGATTAATCCGGCACACAATCTCACATCATTGCATACAATCGATCAATTCCGGTTAAACATCGGTAAAAACCTCATTCATGAAGTCCGATACATGATGCATGATATCATGATACATCTGTGAGCAAAAGTCTACGTGGGTCCCAACACATGGAATGTGCTCCCATCAGTCCCTTCATGCATCATAATCACATCATAACTAATTATAATTTCATAGTAGATTCCCCATACGTGTGTTCATGCATATTCTAAGCATACGACAAATGCTTGACATAACTCATAAGGCAATATATGCATGCTTAAACACATTCAAAATAATGATTCCCAACTGAAATCAAAGCAAAATCCACCATAAAGCTTAAATCTATCCATGTGAAATCGAACACTCACTCCCACAAGCATGATTCTTCCCACACATTAAGCCACAACATGATCACATCAATTACCCATAAACCATCCACTTTATAAGAGAACACATCGCACCATTTTCCATATAATATCCCTGCTAGAAACATATTCTAACCACAAGAATTCCAACATTCAAAAGTTCAAGGTACTTCAACATCAACATGCATAATTATCAACATAATATAATGCCACATGACAACACTTAAACACATTCCATAAACTTCTATCATCAATTCCACACCTCCAGTAGCTTAATTTTAATATAATACACCTCCCATAACCATTAGAATCATTAAATGGAGTAAAACATTGAAAATGAGCATAAATTTCAAAAATAGCAAAACTGTTGTGTAGCTGTTCGATCGCCCTGCATGGCTGTTTGATTAGCTACACTGAAAATATGTCAAAACTGTAGTGTTGCCGATCGATCGCCCTGCAGGGCTGTTAGATTGCCAACAAAGCAATTTTGACCTTCTTCTTCATTTCGAATTTCAAAACCGAGACTCTATTAAAGCAACTTAAAACCTTCATCTATAGTCCCAAACACCATTAAAACTCCATCAAACTTTCTAGAATACTAATTTACACTATCTTAAGACAAAACCCTAAGAAATCGAAACAAGAAATTAACATATACTAATCCCACCATTATAGCCCTAAATCAAGCAAACCATTCCAAATAAACCATAAAAAATCGAGATTTTTCCATAAGAAATTGAGATTTTGAAGACCCATTACCTTGTCATGTGTTTTGGTTCAGATTTGACCTTCACCCTTCTTGGAAACCTTCTAAAAACATAGTGCCTAAGTTAAACTCCATTAAAAATCGGTTTAACCTTGGAAACCTTAAAGAAATCTTAGATCTAGGGTTTGTTGAGCATAAAAAACAAATTTTGAGAAGTAGGTTTGAAGTAAGGGAGTAAATCAGTGATTTTGATGCTTGAAATCAAATCAAATCAAAGGGGAAATTGTGGATTAAGAATGGATTAGAAGAAAACCTAGGGTTTATGCTTGATTAAAGAAGAGCATACCTTAATCCCTTTCTAATTCGGGCCTAATTGGGGAACTAGGCCTTAATCACCTTCTCTCAGCCTATTCCCAAAAGGAAAATGGCTCTGCCCTTTCTATTTATAGTAGGGCTTGGGGTGTACTTAATTAATTAGTGGGGTATAAATAGAAATTTGAGCTAAAAATGAGTATTTTGATCATTTGAGCATTAATTAAACCTGGAAAAATCCTAAATTTTTTTACATAAGATTGTGTTAATGTCTGGGTTAATTTGGTCCAAAAACCTCAATTTTGTTAGTGGGGCCCACAGGGGATCCCGCTAAACCCTAATTTTTGGAAAATTAGTAAAAAATCAGAAAAATCCCAAAAATTCAGGTTTGACCCAAAAATACTTGAAACCAATAATTGTAAAGTTGGTTTTGATTAAAACCATAAAAAACCCATTTATTTTTGAAACCACCGAATTAATAAAAAAACACGTTAACCACACGATAATCGATAAGTAAAATGAAAAGAATACCGGTTCAAGATGAGAATCCTTACATAAGTAGTATCATGGACCGGCTCTTACCTATTTGATCTTGTGCCCCATGAGCAATAGTGTGCCTTACCTTCGAAAAAGTCCATGGCGTCTAGTCACTCCCCGGAGGTTAAGGTGATGCTCGAGTGACATTTTTTTCCATTTCGACGCCAGAGCTTATTAGTTGTAATGTGCTTCAATGGTCGATAGTATGTGTACCACTGTATGAGTGAGTACGTATGTATGAGCACGATTGTAAGAGTATGAGTATGAGCACGACTATAAGAGTATGAGTATGAGCACGACTGTAAGAATATGAGTATGAGTACGACTGTAAGAGTATGATTTTGAACAAGACTGTAAGCGTAAGTTTTCGAGTAAGACAGTAAGTGTAAGATTGTATGAGCAAGGTCGTAAGAGTAAGTGTATGACTGTACGAGTAAGGTCGTACGAGTAAGTGTAAAATTGTACGAATAAGGTCATACAAGTATGTGTAAGTTGTATGAGTAAGCATACAATTATACAAGTAAGTTTGTAAGACCCTTAATAAGGGTGTTTGTGTAAGATTAGTTTGTTGGTATGCTATGATATGCCTATTTGCTTCATGTTTGAGTTGCATGAACGCATCTATGTATAGATTTATTGAGTTTACTGTTTAGAACTCCCCTACTGGGTATTTTCTTAATGAGTATGAAAATACACATTACCCTATTTTTTAGCCCCGTTGTTCGGGAGGCTTTTGCAGGTTTGTGATGAAGAGCTCTTGGAGGTGGATGCTCATTTCCATGGTGGATTGATTTCCTTGGACTCAGGTATATCTTTGACTCTTTGAAAGTATTATTTGTGCCACGATATAATTTATTGGGTGAGACGAGAATTAAGATGTTTATGTATTTTGGACTTTAGCTTAGATTAGACTGTGGACTGTTATGGGACTTGCACTCAGGGATGCCTAGGAGGGATTTGTATTTAAAGTCTATGATCATAACAATTTATTCATACATTTGTTTTTGAGTAGTGCCTGTGGATGTTTGGTTTGGCCGTACGATGTTTGATCGAATGAGTAAAAATTTGGATGAGAAAAACTGATGTGTTATGTTTTAAATTATAAAATTATTTTCACAGGTTTCGTATTCGTCATTTTTCCTAATTTATAGCAGTTATATTACATAAATGTTTCATGAATTTTGAGAAAATGTGATGAAAAATCACGGGCGTTACACTTTGATAGTAGAACAATGGTTGATAATGAAAGTAGCAATGGAGAAAAAATAGGAGAATAAGAAGAATATGGAGAGAAGGAGACAAGTTGGGAGAGAAAGGGAGGGTGGACCAAAATAGAGAGAGAGAGAGAGGTGTGTGGGGTTGACGGGAGGTGTCCTCTATACGACAATTTTCCTTTTTGGCTTGGACTCCTTCCAAGCTTAGCCAATATGATCAAACCAAACCAAATCAGCTCAAATCACTCCAATTTAGAATTATCTTCAACTTGGCATGAAAACAGGCTCTGGCAGATTGGTCGATGGGCTTGGTTAACACATGTCTTGCCCAATCCAGTTTCATGTACCCGTTTACCCAATTATCCAATCTTAGTCAAAAGGAGCCAAAAATATTTAGAAAATTCCTGAAAATTTTTCTAAAAATCATAGAACATAAATCGATGGTGTTACACCCACTCTCCGCAAGGCAGTTGTCTCACACGCTTGATGGAAGACAAGCTTTCCAACTTGAGTTGCGTCTCTCGCACCTTAGATGGTGTCTGATAGACCAATGCTCCACCTTCCATTCCCCCCAAAAAGGGGCTGACTGCTAGCATGCTACTATGCACCACTCTCCCATTTAGATGCTTGATGTAGGTGTAGGTGTAGGTGGAGGAACGTCACTTCAAGAGCCTCTATTACAATTACAATGAAAAGTTTACTCCTAGACACCATTGCTAACCCACATCCCTCTTTTCGGAGGATACTTGGAGCGATGATGTTGATTATTTTAACTTTGGCATGGATTTTTTGGCTGACTTCTCCATGGAGACACCGAAGATATTTGTCCTCACATTTTTGGGGTCTATACACCCCAAACTATGAATGTATAGGAGATAATGAAGAAACAGAAAGTGGCCATCCTCATCAACACCAGCAACACACACAACTTCATCAACAACTTCATCAAAGATTAGCTGGCTCAATGCCTTTAATGTATTGATTGGCAATGACAAGTACCTTCAAACATCTAATGTGTGCCCACTTGTAGGGCATACCATCATGGGCCATTCATTCCATATAAACAAGTACCTCCTGCCCAGTAAGGGGACAGATTGGTCCTAGAGATCTAGTGGCTTCAAGAGCTTGGAGAAGTCGAGTGGAACTTTTGCCATATGCTTTTGGAGTTCTCGATTCATGTACAACATATCAACATCTAGGGATCTCCACTGGGTACACTATAGTCTGCTCAATCTATACTCACTCTTCCGTTTCCAGGTCCATGTGATTATACTCCAATTGTTACCGGTTGAGGCGGTTAGTCCTTCCCATCCAACCAACCTATTAGATCTTCTAGCTAGTTTAGTGAGCTCTTTCAGTCTACTACCAGTCTTCCTTCGGCACAAGCCCATGATCATTCCATTCAAATTATGCCATGGGCAAACTATGATTAGAGTTTTGCCCAAGTTAAAGCCCATGATCTAGATGCTCAAATTGCTTTCTGCCCGCTTTTAGCAGTTTTGCAAGTAAATCTTGTTTAGTTGGATAATTTAAATCAAAAGTTTTACTTTGTTTGAAAAATGCCTTTAACCTTGCTTTCGACTTATTTTTGCTTTCTACCCACTTTTTGTCTAACTCTCCTCCTATGGAGGGTTAGGCCAAAAGTGTGTCAATAAAAAGTAAAAAAAAATAACTGATATTTTTGCCCTTCTCCCATATCGTGGTATAACTCAATCCCGCAATCTATTCCTTCTCTCCTGCCCATTTCCTTTTCTGTAGATCTCTTCCTCTTTCTCTTCCCGCCATCACTTATACCCTCTCCGGGCCCGATTTCAAATCAGACCAGCATTTTGTCTTCCTCTCTGGGCTACGAGGGCATCTGCTCACCGATCTTCTTCCCCATCCGTGGATCTCGTTCACTAGGTGGACTCCATCTTCCCCTGGTGCTAGTTCCCATTCCATTTCCAGAAACAAAAACACGTCGCTGTTGTGGAGAAAGTAAGCGCATGCGGAGGTCTTTGTCATGTAGGGAGGCTATGACTGTCAGCAGCCACTTTTTCCAACCGGTATGTACAAGAAATGAATGCCTAAAATCGATATTATGGTTGTCTTCACTGTCATTATCTTGTTGTTATTTTGATTACTGATTTTTCTTCTATGACCTGATGTTTTTTAGCTTTCATGTGCTTTTATTGTTGGTTGACAGTAATCTTTCTAATAATGTGTTAAAGAGTAAAATTTATATTGATTGCTTTTATGTTCAAACTTGGTAGTTCTTAAATAGAAAAATATAAATATGTCTTAGGAGAGGCTTCAATTTATACTGAATGGTATGTTATCAATTGAGTGTAATCTTCTATATGGGGTTTGTTAGTTGGACGATGAAGTGTGGGCTGTGTCATGATTATTTTTGGGATGTTTTTTATCCTAATATTTTTTTTATCTACATATTCAGATTATTTCTTGGATGGTCTTTTTCTCTACTGTAATATGTTTAGATTCAAAGTTAGGGTGCAACTTAATCTGCCAAAGGATCAACATAAGAATGCTGGAAACAAAACTGTAATAGAGTTTGAAATTTTTTTGCACAAATCTTCATGTTTATTTGAATTAAGTGTCTTGTTTCTTGACTGAAATTCTCTCCAGAGAAGAGAATTAATGTAACTTACAATCAATAGTGCAGACAGAAGCCGTGAGTTCATTTCAACATCAGGCTGTCCAGGACTCCTCCTACGCTGCTTTTATTGACATCCTTCTTCTCATTTTGGTCTTTTTTGTCCAATTTATTACCATGACTTGCTTCTGTCATAAGTACCTGAAGTTGATTCCCCAAAATTATTTGTTATGAGTTGTTTGTTCCTTTCATCTTTGATATGGTTAATAAATTGTGATATACTTAGTCAATTTCCCTTATTTAATAAGATGTACTTGGATTTTCTAGAAATGGCTTATAATCAGGGAATGTCTTATGGGTTTAACCCATCTTCTGAAGTTGAGGGACCCAAGAAGTATTCTAAAAAGGTATCATGGGGTAGATCAATGCACTGTGCCCTTCTGAGGCACATGACATATGCAATTAACAAGGGACATAGGAAAGGGAGTGGTCTAGATGCCCAGGGATGGGCATTAGTCATCAATCTCTTCAAAATTGAAGAGAATGTTGAAGTTACAAGAGATATGTTAAAGAATCACTATGATTGTTCCCATCGGTTTTATCAAGCTTGTGTGGAGTTAAGAAACACGACTGGCCTTGGTTGGACTCTCACACCCACACGTTCATTTTGTATGACTCTGCATGGGACACCTTCTTGAAGATGATTGATGAATGCTTATTATGTAAGTGATTTATATTTTGATGTGTTAATGTTGTTTTATTTATTGATATTTGTATTTTACTTGTTTGGTTTAGAAATACAAGCAATGCAATAGTCTAAAGATGTGGGGTTATGATGAGGAGGCTAACGGTAACTTACTTCTTGTTCATGGCAAGCACCATGCAACCGGTGTCTATAAGAGTTATTTTTTTGTTAGGGAAGAAGACTCTGAAAATGAGACAGGTGAGGAGCAAGGTCAGAGACATATTGAAGTTGAAACTGAGGGTTTTGAGGCTTCACACCACTACTATAATGATACCCAACCTGATGATGTGCACGGTATAGGGCTTGATGGAGGGATGTCAAGTAATGTTTGGGAAGATTTTGGGACTAATAGCTAGGTTCCATTTACCCCTATTGCAGTCCCTAACCCTTCTAAGCACCCTACACCAACATCCATGCCAACCACGAATACAACTACAAGGCATACTAGAAAGAGGAAGTCATCATCGGTTGGAGAGTCTATTGCCATAGCTATGTCAGAAAGAAATGAGATTGCACGTGAGGCCTCCCACAATAATAAGAACAACTATGAAGTTGAGCAGTACAAGAGAGCTATTGATATATTGAAGGCCCTTCCAGGGTTCTATATATTTGACCCTATGTATGTGTCTGGAATTTCATTCTTCCTAAAGACTAAAGTAAGGCGCCTATGGTTGGGCCTAGGAGATGATGTGATGGTTAGGGAGGAATGACTTTGTTGCTATTGGGTGGAGCATGGTTAAGTTTAGTGTTAGCTTTATTTATGGGATGATGTGTGTATAGTTAATTAAACTAGTTACTTGATTTTGAACATTGTTGTTTTAAATGGTTATGTAACACTATACATTGTTTTTCATCTTTATTATATGATTATGTGTGCTGACATTATGATTGGACAAAATTTGTGATGGCTATGACTTTTATGTTGAATTGAATGTGTGATGGCTTACGATGATGGCTTTTGTTGATGTCTTTTATAGTACCATGCATGATAGTTTTTTTTTTAAATATAATGTGTGATTGCTTAAGTTGAATAATTTATTTGATTATTATTGTCAATTGATTTATATTTGTATTTCTATTTGTTCACATAGTGCTTCAAATTGATGTCATGGCTTTTACATAGAATGAACTTGCATGTGTTTGATAATGATGAAGAAGAGGGAATCTTACAATATCTACTTGATGAGATCCCACAAAAGAATATTGTTCACATGCATAGGGAAAGGGGTAAAGAATTAGTATATGAAATGTTGAGCTACTCAAATGACATATGTCAGGATATGTGTCAAATGAACAAGAAGACCTTTATTAATCTGTGTTTTGAAATGAGGTTTGGGAAGTATCTTAAAGACACAAGGAATGTTCCAGTGGAGGAGCAAATGAGGTATTTTCTTTAAATAGTTGGTCATAGGGAAGGACAACGTGTTGTAGGCCACCACATGTTACACTCATCAGAGACAATAAATTGGCATTTTAACAAGGGAAGTACTCTCCTTGGTTTAAACACTGCATAGATGGAACCCATATAGAAGCAGTTGTACCAGCTGAGGAGGAATAAGCATTTAGGGGTAAAACACAAAAGGTAACTCAAAACATAATGGCAATGTGTGACTTTAGTATGAAATTCACTTTTGTAGTTGCAGGGTGGGAAGGATCATCCCATGACTCAAGAGTCTTTGATCATGTCATTTCTGATACAACCTCAAGGTTTCCACACCCACCATTAGGCAAATATTATATTGTAGATGCGGGTTACCCAAATATGAAAGGGTATAAAGGAACGAGATATCATGTTCCATAATTTCGCCAATGAGGGCTGAGAGGAAGGAAGGAGAAGTTCAATCATCTACATTCTTCATTACGTAATATAATTGATAGGACTTTTGGGGTATAGAAAGAACAATAAGTATGACTTCAAAAAGCAGTGCAAGATCGTGATTGTTACCATGACACTTCATAATTTTATTAAAGAGCAACAAGGTTATGGTAATGGTCCAGATCATAAAGATGTTTTGTTTGCCCGTTGGAAAAATGATGAT
The DNA here is from genome assembly GCA_035235625.1 of Saururus chinensis. Classification (NCBI taxonomy): domain Eukaryota; kingdom Viridiplantae; phylum Streptophyta; class Magnoliopsida; order Piperales; family Saururaceae; genus Saururus; species Saururus chinensis. The sequence goes on along the minus strand of CP141145.1, from coordinate 16,138,836 downwards.
TTGGTTCCACCTACACAAGAAGAAGAAAATGTTGGTCCGAGTATTATGTGAGACAATGCAGCTATGAATCTCATCTGAGATGGCATTTGGGATGCTATTGGCGACCACTTTGGTTTGCCTCTTGTAACTTAACATTTGAAATAGGGCTTATATTATTTATTTGCTTGTATGGACATTGAAGAACATTTGTTTGTTGGCCATTAGGAGTTTCTTTTTTTTTAGTACATGTAGTTTTTTTATGAGTGTGTAGGTAGCCTTGTTGATACATACATTAGAGTGTGTTTTTATTTTCAGATCAAGCAAAGGTCGAAAGCTGTTTAAACTCTAAAAAACTTGTTTACCCAAAATATAGGATGATCAGAGGATGGGGCCCACCTACCCAGTAATTTACTTAATTTAGGATTACATATGCTATTTGGGTCTTGTCCAAAATACATGCACATTATATACTTGCCAGTTGTCATTAGTAAATTGATCATGGTCTATAACGGCTACAAATACATCTTCCAACTTGTCACTAGAGATCAAACCATTCTACAAGAGATTACAGTTTGATGTTGTACAAACTTTTATGTTCTGAGTTGGTTTAATAGTCTCCAAGTCATTTTGTTTTTCAAAGTTTATTTCTCTATTTGTGCGTGCAATAATGGTAACCATAAAATATTTTGTTTGACATGTCGAAGAGGCAATCTGATTTGTTGATTTTGTATATTTTAATTAGCTAGAATGCAAGATTTAATTATTAATTATTATTTTATTTTATAAGTAGAGATGAAGTTTACATAAGTTTGTGAAGTTTGTAAATCATAATTATTGAGGGGTAAAGTGGGTATTTCTCATAACTCAGATGTATGAAATGTAATGGCCATCCAAACAAGATTTTTGAAACTTTGTTTGAAAAGTTAATTTTTTATAATGTACATCCAAACATGACCCGCTTTTGCTTTGTTTTTAAAAAAGTGATTTCAACTAAAAGCAACTTTTTGGATGACGCAAAAGCATTATCCAAACGACACCTTAGTACTGGTTTTTCAAGTAACGAAGGTAGATTTTTTAGGTAACAGAACTAACAGACATACTTGAATAGAGATGAGGATGTAGGCAAGTGGGCTGGCAACTTTTGGGTTGCCAATAACACTTGGGGATAATCGTTAAATAGACTTCTTCCCTTTTAGGCCTCAACCGGAGATGGTTGTTGAAGATCATTGGGGATTCGAAGGACGGCAGAGGAAATCACTGCGTGCAAGGCACCACATGCAAGGTGAACTCTCAACTCGCAGTTTGTGCTATTCAATCGATGGCTCAAAAATGACATTGCCTTTTAGGTTTATGAAGGGTAGGTATTTTTGTCTTTTCCGACAACAACAGCCTTTAATGACTCTTTACGACAAGTAAATTGGTTGTTGTAGTTATTCGTAATTATTATATTTTATGTGGTAAATGGATGACACAAATGGTTGAAGAAAGTAGAAAAAATGAGCAAAGCCTCCTGAAATGAAACTCCTCTCAGTTATATAATTGACTTAAGAAATGCGAATTGCATCATACATTTTAATAAACTCCTGGCACATAGACCACCATAATCGCGAATACATCTCACCTAAATGCCAATTTTTCTACTAAATGACGCAAATGAACTGCCATCCCTCATCTAAATATCTCTGTTAATGGCAATTACAATAAGAAAACAATACATGGTTATAATACAGTCTAGCTTCAAAACCTTCCATGATGTATGCCTAGAGAAGATTAGGGTCCATCTACAACGCTCTGTCGCAGTCCTTGAGGGTGTGCTTGTTGAGCACCAACTGGCTGTAGCAGTATGCTCGATTGCTTAACATGGAGAATAACAGTGAAGAGAACCAATTAGCACAATTTGTGCTAAATTTAGTGGAGAAAGAAAACCTAACTTCCCATGATATAATTGTTATTTTTGTACCTTTGTAAGTTTGTGACAAGAAAATCTTATTGGAAAAATTATGATCGAATCAAACAAATTACTCTTTGTCCTTAAGAAAGAATTCGCCCTCGTTACTAGTACTTAGGATACACTTGGGCGTCTACCTCCCAGGATAAGACGATCAACCATATAGTGTAGAAGTACCTTCACACAATACATGCAGCAAACCACAGTGTGGAATGCTCTCACAGAAACGATATAGATGGAAATCCAGTAAAGGATTGTGCAAAAAATATTTTTCTGGAATTTATAAGAAATCCTGTTGAAGACAACTCATCCTATTCAAACGGACGCGTCTGTCCGTTAATGGACACAATTTGGTGAGAATAAAACCGGACCCGTTTTGGGTTAAGAGAAAACCAAATCAAATTAATTTTGGTTAAGAGAAAACCAAACCAATTGAATTTGTCCTAAAAATAATTATCTTATTGACCCGACCCGACCGGCCAGACGACGACGCGTGCATGTGGGTTAGTACACCTAGATGCATGGGTCCAATATATAACTCCTTTACAAAAGTAGGGTAGCCAATGAGCCTAACTTGAAAGGCAAAACTCGTACCTTATATACCAACACCATCGTCTTTATCTAGGCGATGTAGGACTATTCACTCTTTTAACCTCTTTCAACTAATTCACATATGTGATTCTCATTTACTATAAAGTGGGTTTGGGCTCTCTACCTATATAGGCTTAACCTACAAAAACAATATTATCTTGACCCACATAAATAATAGAACGTCACCCCATTTTTTTCCTCTATCCCCCGTTACTTAGGTACCCCGCACTTAAGTTATATAATCTCTCACCTATACCCCGGTTCTTAAAAATAATTGAGATTTTTTTAACTCGTGTGTACCCCCTTCACCCCCGTTACGGCCTCCCCCTGCTACTTTATCCCAGCCGTCGCCCTTACAAAATCTCTGGTGACTTCGTCGGCTCCATCACCCCAAATGGGTAGAAAGCTCAAACCTTTCGTTCTGAAGCAAGAGCTGGACGAGATCTGGGTATTTCTATAGCACGTATCCTACGAATCTGAGGTGCGACTGGGTCGAAACCCGCCACTGAAGCTCCTCGGCGGCCAGCCACAACCGCCGCGAGCAGTCCCGCCGGTGCCAGCCACCGCATCACTTCCACGAGGCAGTTCCATGGCAACAAACCCGACCCTCCCTCCGGACCCTCTTCTTCCTCCTCCTCTTCCCCCACCCCACCACCAGCAGGCCACAACACCATCCTCCGCCCCCTTCTTCCCTCTCCTCCACCTCCTCGCTTTCCTCACGGAAGGAGAGCGCCCGAGACGGGACACTGTGGTGGTTGGGCGTCAATAGATGAGTGTAGTTCATATCCCCTTTTCCTTGTTATATGTGAACCATGCGTCAATCGATAAGTGTAGTTCATTAAGTCTGGAGCCTAAAGATAGGAAAAGAGAAATTTTAATTCCAGACCTATGAGTTATCTACTGTTCTTATTTGTGATTGTTTCTGAATGACAGGTTCCATCCATGAGCGACATGATTGACATGTGGAGGAAAAAAAAATGAACAGTTTTGGAATTCTATACAACTGGTTTCTTGCTAAGGCATGTGAATTGCGTGCAAATTCTGGTAGTTCTGGATGTTCTTGTATTTTTGTTAGCTTATTTTTGTTCTGTTTTCTTTTTCTTTTCCCTCTCTTTACGTGTGCAAGTTGCTGATAAGCTTGAAGTTCTTCCTGGTTTCGAGTTTCATGTGGCATTTGAAGCAGGAAAGAGCTATGGAGCAAAGGTTATACTGGGTGACCATCCAATGAATGTAAGATGTTATGCTTCATAGTACTAAAGACAGTATAAGATGTGTGAACATAAGATATTGACAGGAAAAGAAAACCAAATGCATTAAGTGGTGTTTATATATGCATTTTATAAGCAGCCTTGTTCATTAAACTTCATGAATGTTGTTTGTTGGCCTTTGATTGCGGAATGCACCAGTTTTCATTCGAGCCTAATCTTTACCCACTTAGTTTTTGTTCAATTATTGAAGATGAAGTACATAAAGCTTAGATTTAAGTGGTTTCTTAGATCAAAATCAAGTCCTTAATCCAATTGGAGTGATAATCAAGCAACCACAGATTCAAACTGAGATAGCTTGCCACACTTTCTAGATGGTTGTGCTCAACTTGGTGTAAAGCATAGATGTCAATTACATTGCATTTTATCTGTATGATTTCTTATCTATTATGTTTACACTCAATCTACTGTGCTGATAGATCACTCTTCGGAGAATATGGGGGAAAATGTCCTTGTGGCACAAAGCGAAACTCATCTTCTTTCTACTTTTCCAATCAGTGTTCTTACCCAGTCCCGATGATTTGAATAAAATGGTATATTGTGACACTTAGTATGTTTACTTGTATAAATCTTTTTTAAAGCTTGTGTACAATCTTTACTTCTATTATGGCTTGTTTGCTAATATTAAATGCAGTGAGTGACAAAGAGCTCTTGTTAGCCGAGATGCTATTTGTGCTTCAATAAAGGTAACTCTTTCAAAGGATGGCTTCAAAGACTGTTCTTGCTTTGGGTATTCTCCTGGCAGTTATTATTGCCATTTCATCTGAAGTGGCTGCTAGAGACCTTGCTGAGACTTCTGCGGAAGATTTCAAAGGTGAAAGAACTTATATAGTGGTGTTTTTACCTATTAACTGCTACTTTTAGCTACTAATCACCTTTGAAGATGCCATGAATGTCTTTTACTGGTTTTACATAGTTGAACGGCTGCATTCTTTTATCATGTATTCTTGGTGTTTCAGCAACCTCTGAGACCCACCACTTGGGTGCTCTGATTCATTCTATTGGGTTTAATGCAGATCCATGTGTAAGAGACTCTCTAAATAGACTAGTTGCACTTACTTTCGTGGACAATTGTGATTTCAGGCTATGTCTAAATAGACTTCTGCAGAAGCTCTTAAGCATTTCTGTTTTATCAGAAAGTAAGGTATAAATTTAGATTTTATTTCTTGTAGCAGTGTTCTTATGGGATGTATTGATCTTAAAGTCATTAATGAAGGTACACAAGTTCATGCTTACCTAGTAAAGTTTGGGTTTATATTTAATCTTTCGGTTCAAACTTCTCTATTTTTTCCTGTATGCTGATTGTGGATCTTTGGGTTCTGCACTTGCACTGTTTAACATTATGGCTTTGAGAGATGTTGTTTCTTGGACTGCATTGATGCCAGAATATTCAAAACATGGGTGCAGTGAAGTTGTGCTGACGTTATTATTGAAAATGCTTCAATAAAGAATTAAAACAGACCACTTCACTCTTTCTGCTAGTTTAGCATACCACTATTATAACATGGAAGTTACTACATGCCTATATTGTTAAAACAGGATATGACCTTGATAAATTTGTCAGCAGTGCTCTGATTGGCATGTATTCCAAGTGTGGGAACATCAAAGATTCAATTCAGTAGTTCATGGTCGCACCAAAATTCAATGTAACAATTTGGAATGCTCTTCCAGCAGGCTATGCTCACCATGGTAATGGCTTATAAGTATTTGAAATATTTATTTGAGTGTCTATGGAAACATATTAAAATACAGGCACTTTTGCATCTTATTTTGTAACTGCCATCACATATGCACTTAATTGAACTCATGGTGACCCTCATAATTCTCTCATTTGACCAAATCTCATTCTTACTGAATGATTTATGTTGTGATTATTTTGAGTGTCGTAACTCTCTTTATATTCTATAATATTGTTAATAATATTGAGGCTAACCTTTGCTTTGATTCTCCATACACTAGATGATGAGGACACACCCAATAACATCAAATAGGAGGCGACGAGCTAAAGCAAAAGATGGAGTGGCCGATGATGAATCAAAAGCAAATTCAAATGCACAAGAACGAAGACAAGATCTGCTATAGTTTAGTTGTATGACATTTAAATTTCACGTACGGAGATATTTTATGTAGATATTTCTATTTGTATAATGGACTTCGGATAACAGTGAAAACAGTGGAATGAAAATTTATGTTGAACAGGATGAAAATTATGACCAGTTTATTTGTATAATAGATTTTATGTTTGGCGTTTCACAAAAGAACCCTTGCAACTTACTTCACAAAAGATCCTTCATTAATCTAAGTTTACTAACTGTGCATACAATGAAACCCTTGCAACTTACTTCACAAAATAACCCCCATTAATCAAGTTATTGTCTTTTTCGTGGCGGGAGGTACCCCCCGTTAAATTGAGCATGAAGTGGAGGGTGGTGAATGGGCCTGTAACATTCTTCGAAAATTGGTGGGGGGTGCCCCCCGCCACGAAGAAGACAGTAACTTGAAGAAGTTACTGTCTTCAAGTTGATGGGAGGTACCCGCTGTCAAATTGAGCATGAAGTGGCGGGGGCAACCCGTGCCCGTAACATTCTTTGAAAACAGGCGGGGGATGCCCCCCGCAACGAAAAAGACAGTAACTCGAAGAAGTTATTGTCTTCGAGTTGACGGGGGGTACCCCCCGCCAAATTGAGCATGAAGTGGCAGGGGGCACCCCGTGCCCGTAACATTCTTTGAAAACAGGCGGGGGCTAACCCCCGCCAAAAAATTAATACAAGCTTATCTCCGAAAACATTCTCGCGGAAAAAAAATTCCGATTAACTTGTCTCTGAAAGTGTAAAGACGGCATTGATGAACAAATAAAAAAAACTTACAAAAAGGGTTCAACTAGTGGGTCACCGGAGCTTTTTTACCTACCATCGGAGTTTTTAAAATATTGCCAGAGCTACAGTGTATGCCGGCAAAAATAATACTCTCTGGTGGCCGGCGGCTACAGTATTTGCGGGTAGCCTTGAAGAGGAGGAGAAAGTAAAAAACTTTTTTTCTTAGGTTAACTCGTGAGGTGAAAATGTGGGGAAAGAAAATTTAAGTCATAAAATGGTAAATAAAAAATAAATGAGTAAATCAGTGGAAAAAAATAGGGTATAAAAGTAATAAAAAATTTAAACTTTTTACTTTCATTTAGAAGATAGTGAGAAAAAATAAAAATTTAAATAGCCAGCTTCTAAATAATATTCATTGTTGAAGACAAATCATTTACATGTAGGAGTCGTCTTGGACGCGTAGAAACAGAGAGAACAAAAGTTTTCAAAAGGGAAACAAACAGACAGTGAGTTCGAAGGGACAGAGAGTGGGAAAGAGAGTGAACAAAGAGTTCAAAGAACAGCTAGACGGAAACAAAGAAAACCGCCCGTTAGCATCCCGTTTCCAGTCTGCCCACCAAACCCATTTTCTCCCGAGCCCACTCTCCCCAATTGCCCGATCCATCCCTTCCTCCTCTATGCTCTCTTTGCTTGACGGCATCTCTCTCCGCCATACGACATTCTTTCCGGCCAGCCACCTCCCATCAGGTATCCCCTCACACCCACCGGTCTTCATATCCATCCCTTTTCCTGACGCATTTTGCACCAATCGAACAGTCACAGTCGTCCAGTCCGTTCGGCTAGAAGGAAAATAGTACTCTCCTCTCTCTGTCTGTGTCTCTCCCTCCCCCTCCCTCTTTGTGGTGATGGCCATTGCTCCTCCTATTTGGGTTTGCTGGGGATGATCGAGTTGATGCAAACAATTTGAATGATGATCTTGACGATCTAATAGCCAGCCAACTCCCAATGGACATCCCTCACAGCCCTCCTCCAGGCCCTATTGATGCTGGGACCTATGAGTGTAGTCAGTAATTTTGGTGTTACTATTATTTGAGGCTTCATCCTATATTATATTTTGAATTTTTGCTATCTTGTTGAAATAAATATAAAGGTTTCTACTTTGGTATTCTAATCCAATGGTGGAAAGAAAGGTGGGCAGAATTGAGCACAGCACTTGTTTTGCGTCAAGAGATTTTATTTCCTGATGGATACAATGTGGGAAAACCCCACTTGATTTCTTCATAGTGAAGATTTAGTTTGTCTTTTACTTAAAATTCACTCGCTATAATGAATATTACTCCTCATTATATATGAGTGTAGTCAAATATATTTTCATTAACATTTTCTTTTATATGCCATTGTAGTAACAAATATTTTTTTAGATTTCTATGTTCTTTACGTTATGATATTAATCCTTTGTTTTTTTTTATCTCTAGACAAATGCAATTTGGAATTTGAATTCGGTTATGCTATCCAGCTTAAAAATCTTTGCTTGGTATGGGGGTAAGTGGTGCATCATATTGCATATTCTTTAGAAATCAGAAACCAATTCAACTTTGGGCTGCTTTTCTTTCTGATTTGTTTAGGAGTATAAGCTGGTCCATCCAGAGTTTTGATGATAGCAACAAATGACAACCTTCTATGGGTGAAGACGAGTGTGGTACCTATTTACTTGAGAATATTGGACCAATCTTATGAATACTCTCTGTTTTTGTAGGTTTTTATCGTGATTCTTTGCCACTGTGATAGGCCAAACAAAAGATTGAGTCATTCTTTCTGCTAGTCTAGCTGTGGTTATAGTAGAGGATATGGGTGCTTATAATGCTTATTTATCGTTGCTTAGGAAGATTAAAATCTCATCAGCATAAGTTCAATTTTAAGGAGACTTGTAGCAAAAAAAATTATAGGCAGTTGGGGCTTGCTGTGGGCCTTTGTTTGGATGCTATTAAGCACGAAGTGTATTTAGTTTTGGAAACCCATGTATTGTAGCTTAAGATGTGGCATCATTTGTTCATTTGAGTAAGTTACATTGACATCAATGTACAATATACAATAATGCACAACACAATTGTTTATAATAAAAGCTCAAATTTGGGGGCAAAAATCTGTGAAGCAGAGCATTGGGATTGCCCCTTGCTACACTGAAACGTCGTTGTGTGAACTGCTATCTCTGACCTGCTATCTTTGTCCCAAGCCTCCCTAACTATTCATAATCTCTTCATTGTAACTTTCCTTCATCCCTGCAAATTTTTGTCAATAGCTCAAAGCTTTCTTTTTATCAGAATCCAGCTGAAATAACAGTTCACACACCAAACCAAATCCCAGCTTCTCCTCTATGATTTAATATGCTTCATCAACGAGAGTCCTTCCCAACAAATTAACTCACCTTTCTTTTATACAATACCTATCTTTTCAAGCAATTGCTTCCGTTCTTCAACTAAGCCCACGTTTGCACATGTCGAGGGTAGTGATACGAAATTTTAACACGGTTTGGGAGCACCCTGAAATCCTCCTCCTGATGCAAAAAAAAACGAGTATGTTTTGACTCGATTTACCATTTTTCTGGCAAAAAAATCGTGCCTCAATGAACATGACATGGAAAATATGGCACGTCAATCTGGTTTCCCATGTACATAGTCCAGCTGAAGGAGATTATCAAACTGTCCAGCTGAAGGTGCTTATATAACTTTTCATTATTCCGAGCCTTGATTGTCTTTGCACTTCGCATACATAGCATTGATGATGAAAACATCGATGTCGATTCCATCCCCTGTGGCGATGCACGACCTCGCGCATCTCGTAAGAGAGAGAGGCACGCATCTCGGTGGATCAAGGAGAGAGAGATGTCAGGGAGAGTGGGCATGAACGGAAGAAAGGCGTGGGTATGAGGGTCGCTCAGGGGTACATGTTAACCCATACAATGGGTTATCGCTGTGGGTAAACCGGTGTTTAAAAATCCAGCCTAGCCACAGACCCGGATTGGTTGCCAAGCCGGGTCAGCCTGGTCTAATCATTATTCAACCGTGGGTTGACTCGTTTATGATAGATAAACTACAAAATAATGATAGCGCAGTTGGTTAAGGTGCCAACAATTTTACTTGTATGTTTTTCCTATATATCTACTAATAATTTATAAGCGTTTGGTTAAATACAATAACCCATTGTTGCCCAATTGATAGAAGCTCATTTAACTTTTCTTAGGCCTTCACTTTGAATCTCACTGTGTACAAAAAGTAAAAAAAAATTGTATGACCTGTTTCGAACGGACCAGCTCAGTGTGCCGGTTTACCAGTTCAACTGGCTGGGTTAGTGTGACCCGGATGGGTCAAATTAACCCAAAAATTGATTGAACCGGCCCATTTTCTGTGCTGTTTCCGGTTGAACCGGGTTAACTGGCCGGGCCAGTCTAGGTTTTAAAACAATGGGATAAACCCAGACCAGAAACAGGATGCTAACGGGGAATCCGCTGCTTTATGTCTGGGGAGGGAAGCCCTCACTCGTGGCATTTGTTTACTTGTGGCTAATGCTGCAGATGGCTCAGTCCTCCATAGAAGATTTGAATTCAGAGTTCAAAAGCAAGGACAGTAAACAAAGAGTGCATTCAAACGGAAATGGAGAGTCTTTGTATGTGTGGGAAGTGGAGAGAACATAGAATTAGAAGGGAGAGAGAGTAAGGACTACGAAGGCAGGGTAACTGATTAGGATAATTTTGGAATAAACAAAAAAGGTGAGGGCAAAATAATTGTAAATGAAAAGTTCTATCATACTCTCCTCTCCCTTTTAATATAGTATAATTATATATACTAGTCAAAGTTCACATGCAAATGCAGGAACACATAGTTACATTTATCACTTCCTGCTTCACAAATAGTTTGATGAATCATTTAATCAACAAGTATAAGTTGATTAAAAACTTCAGTGAAATATCCTAGGAGATTTGTTGAAGATAGAAATAGGAGAAAGTGTAAGATAAACATGGAAATCTAATACTATCTTCATGTAGCTTGTAGTTCTTTTAATATCCCCTCTTACACCACCCACTACATTATAATCTTACAAATTCAAAAACCATATCTCCAATTATTCATGTATGAAGTTTATTATGGGCATACCACTTTTTTTGCCTCTTTTCAAAATTATATATTTTTACCATATGCATATTTACTTACACTATACATTCCGTGTGTTGTAATATTTCACACACAACCAAGTCAGTAACCAAAATATTCTGGTACACCTTTTGAATTTATCATGTGCAACTTACATGTTGTAGGGAAAAAAATATCTACCATATATGGTGAATCACTGGAAGCTACTAAAAATTCTTCAAGCCCTACTTTAGTATAGTATTTAGAGATGGAATTTCACAAATTTTAAATCAATTAGGACTTCCCATAGGATATGGATGAAGTTTATAATTTTTAAAAAATAATTAGAAAAACTCTAGAGATAATAGGTAGATGACTTTGTTATTTACTTAGGTAAAATTGATTTTGGGTTTTGTGAGTTGGGATGGGAGAAGGTGAGACCTCTCTAGATTAGGTTATGCATACATCAGGAAAGACAACAACTAATTCTATTTTGTGCTGTGTTTAGATTAAGCAAGCTCTAAAACGAAGTCTTTGTATCCAGGGGAGCTTCTCTTTTCTCTTAATATACTTGGAACAGACTTTTAACTAAACTTTGAACACCAATTACGACAAGAGTTGGAAACATTTATGTCAATACTTGAGAATTGGATAATCTTGCCTATTACTATTTTAAATAATTATATTTTCTTTTGAAGTTTCACATGTTCTAAATTAATTAGGACTTTGAACTCTATATTTTTTAAGTGGACTTGGGCTTGACCACTACTCCTTGGAATCAAGATTAGAAAGAGTAAGAGGGCAGAGGTTCAAATTTATGGTAAAATGGGAAATATGAGAACTTAAAGGGACAATCAGCATTGTACAGAGATTCAATGTCAATAATCGGATCTCTCTTTATTATTGCTATCACAATGCTAATAACCTTCTCAAGCATGTCTATGTTTTTTTCTTTTTCTTGCTTTTTTTATTATCTAAAATCTGAGTTATTTTGGCACTTTGTATTTAAAATTGAATTATTATTAGTGTCATTCTTTTTTCCTGTCAAGTAGGTACGCTAATGTTGTTTTCAATTTTCTCATCCATGGAGATATTTTAGACTGTTTTGTCCTAAAAGGTCGTTGAATATAATAAAATTAGTCATCTAAAGTGTTTGATGATTGGCCTTAGACATTTTTATCATCATCTGTGCCAAAAGCTCCAACGCTGTGATATATCAATTTTTCGCTGAAAGGAATTTATTGAGGGAAGGGTAAATGAATCATGTTTTGCTCGAAGGAACTTACTAAGAAATTGAAAATGACATTAGCATACCTACCAACTTGTCAAAAAAAAAACACCCTAGCTGGTCTAGCGATTGCCAAGCCTAGGCCACAGTAGATATGGGCCAGACTAGCTAGGTTACCCAGGATAGGCTAGATCTTACCATGGCTAGACCATCCTCTGTGAGCCAAGCTTTGGTCACAAACACTAAAGAAAAATAGTGGGCGACGCATGAGGAGGTTGTAGAAGAAGGGAAAGGGAAAGCATGAGTGTAAAAGGATGTTGGGGTGGCCGGTAGAAAAATAGTGGGCGACACATGAGGAGGTTGAGTAATAAAAAAATGAATGCATCTATATGCACCCTAATAATTCCCTTAGTACCCCGTTTCACTAAAAAAATTAACATTTTTTTCTTACTCTTCTAACCCCATAAACCCTCTTTTTTTTCTCACTCATTTCCCCAACCCAAAATAACCCTACATCTCATTCTCCAACTCCAGTGAAGGCAGTAGCAACAACGGCAGTAACTTCACTCAGGGTTTGGAGCACCAAACAAGGGCCGCCCTAACTTGAGTGAGACATGTGCGACTAGATTGGGCTGCACCCAAATCTTTCGTCCATTTGAGTGCTCAAGGAAATCATCCCTAGATGGAAATCGCCACAAACCAGAAAAGAGATCGGCCTAGAACAATGAAGCAAAGATGAGAAAAGCATCAAATCTCCTTCATAACTTAGTACGCGCGAGCGCAATGTGCGTTCCGCGTGGGCATGACTCGTGCCACGTGCGTTTGGCGGGCACCTCCGCCGAAAATAGTGGCGCTGCCATTTTTTGGCGGTGCAGTGCAGCTGTTTCAGCGTGGTTGATGGGCATAAATAGCCATTCTGGGTGTTTTCAGGTCAGAACTTCATTTTCTCTATTTCTGATCATTCTGAGTCTAATTCAGTCCATTCAAAAAATGTTCTTAACTAAATCTAGCGTATTTTACGCAATGGAGGGGTCCATTATTTGAGTTGGTGATAGTATAAGGGGCAAATATCCCGAGGGAAGAAGAGGCTCTGCCTGTTGCCGTCGAGCACCGAAGAAAGAGAAGTGGCCCGAAGCAAGAGGGGGTTTTGTCCTCTGTTGTCGGGTCACAACAAGAGAGGTGGCTCAGAGTAGGAGAGGCTTTGTCCTCCACCGAAGGGCCACACAGTAAGAGAAACATCCCCAGATTAAGGAAAGGTTTTGTTTGTAGCTCACGAGCATAGAAAGAGTAATGAATCTCCAGGTACGAGGATATTCCATCTGTCGCTTACGGGAACGGAAAGTGAGAAGAGTCTCCGGTTAAGGGGATGTTCCGTCTGTCGCCTTTTGGCACAAAAAGTGAGAAATGTCTCCGGGTAAGGGGATATTTTGTCCATTGCCTACGGACACAGAAAGCGAGAAGCATCTCTGGGTAAGAGGACACTCTGTCTACCATATCTGAACCTGAAGGAGAGAACGCCCTAATGGAAGGAGCAACTCCAAACGTCATTACTTTCAGAACTATAGGGGAGTAAGCATTTTGATTGTTTGAATTAATATATGATTATGTGAATGCATGTGCTACTTAAGATATATATTATACTATGATCTGATGTGTTATGATATGCTTTGCTTTGATCTAATATGATTTGATAAGCTCTGAAATACTTTGTTTTGTTTTGATATGCTCCGATCTGATTTAATTTGATATGATCTTATGAAATCTGATATGATTTAATGGGATCTGATGTGAACCAATATGCTCTGTTGTGTTTAGAAAGATGTGTAATTCTGTTGTATTGTTAGCTTCCGTTTAACTCTGATGATTTATGAGATTTCTGTCTGATTTAAATGATTTATGAGATTTCTGTCCGATTTCAATGATTTATGAGATTTCTGTCTGACTTTAATAATTTATGAGATTTCTATTTGATTTTAATAATTTATGAGATTTTTGTCTAACTTCAATGATTTATGAGATTTTTGTTTGATTTCATTGATTTATGAGATTTCCACTTGACTTCAATGATTTATGAGAATTTTGTCTCACTCCGATGATTTATGAGATTTCTGTCTGCTAATTTATGAGATTTTAGTCTAACTCCATATGATGTACTTAAATATAAGGATATACATATTTTAACGTATATAATTTTGTGATGCCTAATGTATGTAATAACTATTAGGCAGAACTATGTTCGGATCCGATCGTATTGGAATAATATTGTGAATGTTATCTAATAGGTACGTAGGCAACCAACGGTAAGGCAACGTTGGCCCAATCAAAATTAATTATGATTATAAGTTTTATTTTGACCTACACGCAATGAGCTTTGAAGTTTCATTGCGTTTATATGAACGTTACAACTCTAGTCTAAGAACAGGGAAGCTTTGAAGCTCTATAATGCGTAGATGAATGTTATACCTCTCGCACACATATGATGTTTGCTTGTTTAAGAAAGAAAAAAAATTATTCGAGATTTTCTGGACCCTGACTTGGGTTGGGGCATTACAAGAGCATACTACTTTAGGATACTGATCCTCTAATTATCTTGTCAAAATTTTACAATGATTCACTAACACATTGTTTCAAAAGTTCATCTACATTGAAATTTAATGGTTTGGACTTTCATGAATTTTTTTAATACTTAATCTATGAAAATTAGTGCTTGAGTACTTTAGCGTTAATTATAAAGTTTGATGTTTGCTAAGTGGGGAAGAAGGGGTTCTTTGGTCTTATTTTACAATTATTATCTTAGTCTTTACTTCCTTAACACAACTTGTTAGCATTGTCACTCATTTTTTTTCTCTTCTTCTTTGTTTTGTCTAGTTGAAGCAATAAACTTAGAGCTACTTGGGAGGCAACCCATGATTTTTTTTTAATTTTGTGGCTATATTCACTCTAAACCCTCATGAGACATGACTCGTCCACTAGCGCAAGTTAGGGGTTTAATGGCTTGCTACATGTGCTAAATATAATCATGATAGCCTAAGAAAGTGGCATCTTTTCTTGTTTTCTTTTTAATTAGTTTTCTTCTTGAACACATGGATTACTAGAGACTAGTAATATGCTGGTTAGGGGGTATTTGATGCACTAAAATAATATTTAATTAAATTCTTTAAAATTTTGAATTAAAACCCTATTTTATTTAATTCACTACTTATTTAAGCTATTTATATTTTGAATATGTGAGTTGAACCTCTGTTGTGTTATATGTCTAAATGGGCTTTGATAGGATCCAAGTGAAAGAGGAAGTGAATCTCAACTACCTAAAGCTATTTAAGAGTCAAGAATTGGCTCTTAATGGTATAAACATGCATAGAATGATTGAACATAACCTTGTAGACCCATTGAATTTCAGATTTGCATCAAGAGAACCAAATTCCGAAAGAAGCTTATTTGGACAAATTGTACTAGCCTTAGTATTTCTATCATATCTTTTTATATAAAATTCTGATTGATATGATTTTAGCTCCATTAGAAAGACGCCTTATGTGGCTACAATCACTATTTGAGGAAGAAATTCATAATTTTGAAGATATATTGGTCAAATCTGGCATGCAAAGGGACAACTAGTCAATTAACCCGAGGCTAACATATGGAGGATCTTTTCACTGGCTGTAATTAATATACATAAGAAAAGATAATGAGGCTAATTAGATAACTAAGAGAAGACTAAATAATACTTATTTGCTAAATAAATTATTAATTTATTTAATTAATTTAGAATCTAATTATTGCCAAAGAAGCAACCAATCAAGCAATTAATTAGGAAGCAATCAAGGGATATGATTGGACCTTCCCCTTTGAAGCAACCCCTTCTTCCCTTATGAAAAGAGGGGTGGAAGTGGGAGATGCATCATCCCCTCCTCTTTAGAGCTCTCTCCTCTTATTTTTCTCTTCTTTGGTAGTTTTGATTTTTTATTTTATTGTAATGACTGTCTAAGCACTCTAGCTAAGGCTAATAGTGATTTGTAACAATCTAATTGAGTTCTATTCATGTTTCATCAATGGTTTCATATAAGTATTGGTTCTTTGAGGTAATTTTTATTTAATATTATTCTTCTTCATGTTTCTTTGTGATCATAATACATAAGATGCTTGAAGGCATATGTAATTAATTAAGAATGTGCACAAATTATTATATCGTTAAAATTTTAAAGAGACTTCTCATTCATTTGTTACATTTAAAATTATGACTCAAATGAACTAAGTGATACCACAATTTGACTGTTCTTCCTTAACTTATGTGATTTCATTCGCTTAACTTGTTTTAGAACAAAACACTCAGTCTCATCACAAATGTATATTTAGTAGTTTTAAAGACATACTTACTCATTTACAAAGTTCATAAGAATGAATCAAACGCACTAAATGACGAACTAGTCGGATCAATTTTCGTCTAGTTATATCATTTTAATTGCTTAAAACTGAAGTTCGTTAAGAATGTGCTCAAATCGTTATATCGTTTAAAGTTTTAATAGACCTCTTAATCATTTATTACGTTCATAATTACAAATCAAATGGAGAATGTCACACTACAATTTGACTGTTAAAATTATAATACATAAGATGCTCTAAATCATTATTTAATATTATTCTTCTTCATGTTTCTTTTTTATCTTTGCTAGTTTTGATACATAGAACTCTTGAAATTACAAGTTTTTTATCCTTCATTTATCCAAAGTGTTTCCTTTTTTTGTAGAAGTAAAACTAGTCAATTAACTACTACGGTAGTTGATCACGAGATTGCTTTTCAAACTTATACTTCGTAGAAATAAAAATCAAGAGTTCTAACCTGTATGCGTAGAAATTTCTAAGTAACAACAAAAATGAATTACCTACACATAAACTATCAATTTATCAATTATCTAAACAAACTAAGCATTAAATCACATGTGAACACACAACGATTTAACATGAAAAACCCAACTTGGGTGAAAAACTAGGATAACCTCATAAGGCTAAATCAATGCACTAGTAAGCAAGAACTTACAAGACCAAATACAACCAACGTGACTTGACACAAGCGAAAACACATTGTCTCTATTTAGTCATCTTCATTGTTGGTCTTCAAGTTTCTCCCTCTTTTGAATCCTTGAAGTTTTTCCTCTTAATGTTCTATCTTTGTCTCCTTCTAACAACTCAATCGAAGATTCTTTCTTCAATTGTTGATTCACCTTTGAGATTCTTCAACTCCTTTAAAAAATTTGTTATGACTCCTTTTTGTTTATTGTGTGAGAATCTTCTCTTTGAATTGTGTGTCTTCATGAAATCGTCATTAACATGTGCATGAAGCTTTTTAGTGAACTATATAAGAAAATAATGACAAAGGAACTCTCATTTCTTCTCTATTATTGTTTAGGTTTTCCTCTCTTTAAATTCCTGGTTCTCTAGCCTTTATATAGATCTCTAAGTCGGTTTGATACTTTGACTCCAACTAAGAATAAAATCTCTTTTGGAAAGCTTAAACTAGGTAACCATAATTGTCAGTGATCGTTTCAAAGAATGATCGATCGTTCATTGTTTCATAAGGGAACGACTTCGTAAGTGATCACTTGGTCATTAGGACGATCGATCGTTAAACTGTTGGTCTTTTTTTACAAATGGATGTTTTAAGTGCTGATCAATCATTGACATGAAGCAATCAATCAATTCAACAATGTTTCAATGCTATAGTTCATAACAGATCAATTGTGATTTATCGATTATAGAGTAATTTTATAGTTTTGCCCTTTTTACTTTAATTTTGTCTAAAATTCCCAAAAATCACTTCCTAAGTCATTATAAGTGATTTATGTATGTGAGTGTGTGCACAATTAATCCTTTTAACCTTAAACACTCTTAGTCCTCACCTTAATCCATAAGAACATGTCTGCTCCTATTTTTTTAGTCTGTCAATTCCAAATTTGACTCGATCATAATTAACTCTAGTCAGATTTCTAAGACTAACTATATACACAAAGTTTTGACATAGTTTGAATCAGAGAAATTAGCCCATTACAATACATATGCCTCACATATTCTTTCAAAATCTAGTTTTATTGGATTATGCTTCAATTCAACACCTATATCAATTCATATTGGCTGGAGCTCCTCAATGCCAACTGTCATTTGCTTAGAGTCCCATGTGTGAAATGCTACGAGTCTTCTACACATCAATTTGGATCGAGCCCGGCAACTTCATTACAAGGAATTGTTAAACACCAACTAAATCAAGGCATCCAAACAACATTATTTATTTAAAAATAAATATGATCATAGAAAACTCCTCTTATAGGGTATGGATCTTGGTTGTTATATACCTTGGGACTCTCTCATGTTTGACTCTCTAACATAAGGATTGGGACCATGTTAAATGACATATAAATGAACTTCTTTAGAAGTGTATAATGTTGAGGAGTGGAGGGAGAGAGAAATTACAATAAGTTTCAGTGCATTGGTTAACATGTCTCTTGATTTAACTATAAGTTGTGTAATTGTCTAATTTAGTTTTGATGTAGGTAATTCTCTAATTTAGTTTCATGTGGCTAGTCTAGTTGGAATTGATGGGCGAGTGGATATTTGAATCCATATATTTTATGTCTCTTGAATTCTAATTAAATTAAGAATTTTTTTAAAAGGGCATTATCAGTATAATATGGTAAAAATCTTTGCCCACATTCTCACTAAAAATAGTAATATATA
Organism: Saururus chinensis; assembly: GCA_035235625.1. NCBI lineage: Eukaryota > Viridiplantae > Streptophyta > Magnoliopsida > Piperales > Saururaceae > Saururus > Saururus chinensis. Next base: position 16,120,156 of record CP141145.1, on the reverse strand, counting down.
TATATATATATATATATATATATATATATATATATATAGGGCTAAAATGCCCCCTAAGTAACATGGGTCGTCGGATATAAATATTACGACCCGGTGAGTCTAGGTTCATGCAGTCATGCTTGAGCTCAATAGCCCTATATATATGAGTCCCGTTTATATGACCCCGGGCGCAAGCCGGCGCGTGCGAGCCTGGGCTCATATTAACTTTTTCCTATATATATATAAAGTTAATAAAATATTAGAAATATATAAAAAATATTTGTAAAGATATCTCTGGGTGTGAGTCACTCGATTTTCAAACATATGGTTATAAAATCAAAATACAATAGTACAAGTCAAACCACATCATAAACTAAAAAAGGTATATCTAAGTACATGTATGAAATTCTTGTATATAAACCTAGTAGGATGGCTAAATAAGAAATCACATGCACAATTCATTATGCTTATAATGCATTTATACATATAAATACATAATATCTTAACTTGTCATTTTAAACCCTAAAATGGGTCACAAGTATGTAAAACAATCTAATCCCAATGGTAACATTAATGAGGTCCCTCAGAATATGCGCATATATATCGCCCATGGAAACATCAATGAGTTTTCTCCAACTCTTCTAATGTATACCACTAACTACTTAAAAATCTTGTGAAGATTATCACCCGCTCCATCATCGCCATGAAACTAAGTTCCACACAGGCTCATAAACCCGTGGTCAAGATTTTTAGCCTATGATTAATGAGATCTCCTTTGTTGCGTTGCACCAAAATCATGCTTCTTTTAAAGCAATAACTCATTCAAACAAACTCCATGGCCAAAAGGACTACAAACAAAACTTCTAAGCATGGGGGAGCTGGTAACTTATAGTCCTTTTTCAGACTATGACCCTCCTCTACATGGCTCACAAACCAACTTTCGAGCCCACCGCGACACTTGGTACTCATGACCATCTATGTCATTCATGAGTAGGTTGAGGTCAGTATCCTCTTGGTATGCCCAAATACAGTGTTTGCATTTTGAACCAACTCCCAAGCATACGAGAGAAGGCCTAAGAGAAACTTCCACTATGTGACTAAACAAACCACACATGGAGCCCACATCTAAGGTTTACTTTACCCCCTTCCAATATGTATGTTACTATGTTTTCCAATTATTACTTACGTTCATTTTACAAGTAACATTTCTTATTGTCTTTCTCTTCATATGTATTTTATCATGTGTTCAAGTGATTACTTATGTTCATCATGCAAGTAACATATACCAAAATACTCTTAGTTAGAAGTAAAAAAATATATGAAAATACCACTTTGAAAACATGGATAGAAAATTCATCACACTCCACCAATGCATTAGTGTTGGTGCTCATGGCCATTGACACCTCTAACAACATGTTGGATCCTATCAAAGGTAGTTAGACTACTGAAAGTACGGTTCACTGTTGTTACCATCAACACGTCGATCCCTCTACCAATAAACACCGACACACCCCAATGTGTCGATGCCAGCAATTGTTCTTCTCATAACCATCAACACCCTCATTGACATGTCAATGAACATGCGATGGCCTAAGAAGAAGAAGAAATTGTTCCCACAGTAGTGTCATAACAATTTCTTTGGAAAAAATCATTCAAATGAAACTTGTACATGCATAAAACTTTTCATTCATACCTTTACATGATAAGAATAACACTTTAATGTCTAGATTCATTATTTTAACATGTGGTTTACATATTCATGGTCATATAATCTTTACATACATAATACTTAAACACGTAACTACAAATTCAAGTTGATTGAGTAACATATAAGCCCTAAGATCATGATTTTCTTATTAAAATCATGAAGGTTTAGGGTTAGCAATTTTATATTTTTTATGAAATAGAAATCCCTTCTCACACTCCTTGTTGACCATTCTCCACAAAATTTGTTCCCTCCCTTACTTCTTCTATTTTTTTATGCACCCTTGACCACGTCCCTCTTGATTTTGAGAAGTTTTTAAAGAAATTGAAGTCTAAGGGGCCTAAAAGGGTATTTATAAGATAGAAAGAATGGAACTCTTGTACATACCAATTAAACAGGGTGATTTTTGAGCTGTCTGCATAACTGCCCCAACCATTGACAACCTAGCTGACATGTGAGAGGTCTACAAATAGTAAAATCCAGTTTCATTGACGTGAACATTGATGCATCAGTGTTGTCATATGGGTCACTAACAACACCCTAGGTCCAACTCCGAACGGCCATAACTTAACTTTGAATCGCGTGTTCTTGGTATTGTTTCAAAAAAATTATGTCTATTGTTTAAACCCCAATTTTGAATTTAAAATTTACCTATAGTAGAAGTTAGTATACTTAGAAGGTCTAAGGGCCAAATCGGTATTGCATCTATAGGTAGCCAACAATATAGAAGGTTCAACTCTAAATGACCATAACTTCCTCATTCGAACTCCAATTTCACTCGTTCTTGATAGATTTTCAAAGATCTTTCTATCTACTTGTTAATGCTAAAGTTTTATCCCCAAACTCCATCTACATAAAAATTTATTACATTGAGAATGCCCAAAGGTCAAACTCTTATATTAATTTACAATTATTTATACTAAAAATAAAATAAAATTTTAATTGCAATTACAGGAGATCAATAAGGGTGAGTCTACACAATTTATATATTTTAAAAAAAATATAGTGCACTATGCCTAAGTATTCATTTACACTTCTTATGGGTTTCTATATATATTTTCTATGCAACCAAGTTTAGGAAATTTATGAAATTCCCTGGTATTACATACCCTTAGGTCTAACTAAATGCTTATGTTACACTTAATTAAAAATTAACACTCACTTTTTTAGCTACTAGTAAGCATGCATGTGCAACTGGATGCAATGCTTTACTTTATACATTGATATGATATCATAAACAACACGCAATTGAATTCAGAAAAAAATGCATTTGTCATGGAAAAATAATTTGGTCAACTATAGATTATGAATGCATAATTTAAGCGAATAACACAACATAGTCTAAAGTAAGAGATGTGTTCTTGTAAAATGCATAAAGTTAAATATTCTTTATTCAAAGGACATTTTTTTTAGATTTGATAATCGACTTTCAGTCCTTTGTAAAAAATTGACTTTCATTGCTAACAACATTCTTCTTGGTGAGTAACTGAAAATTAAGTCACTATTTATATTAAATAGTAGATAGACAATAAAATGGAAGAAGACAGTATCATTTGGAGTGCTTTTTGTGTATGTTTTACCCTGGTGAATCTTGTACATCGATGCACACCTAGTTGTGTAAAAAATCTTGTTTCCAAATTGATTATATTATTTTTTGTTTTGAGAGTAAATATGAAAGGTTTCACAAAACTTTTTCCATTACAGATTGAAATCATTCATTTGATATCTGCATTGGCATAAATGTAAGTTTTTATATGTAAAGTCAATAGTGTCCACAACTCATATATAAAATATTGATACTTTTATTCTAATTTTTTTGTACTTTTAGCTTGTGTAATTGATAACTATATACCCAAGCTTAATGTTGTGACTATCACCAATGTTTGCTTAGAAAAGAAACAGGTAGTATGCAGAAGTCATTTTTAATATCTTAATATTAACAAAATGATTACCATAATATAATATTTTGTACTTAAGAGCTTTCTTGATTGGGATAACATGAAATTTAGTATAAATGTGATCGTTGGATAAATCAATTATTTTTTCCTACATTTTGATCATGTAGATGTGGTAAGAGTATGAGCTCGAGTTGCTAGCACCGGACAAAAATGGGTTGGTAAAGTCAAAAGAAAGAAAATAAAATAAAAATATTTTAAATAATTTTTGCCACATGTGCAGGGGTTCACGTGCACATGGCTATTTTTTGCATTATATTGAAATTGGTGAGATTTTGTATATGACAGTGTATTCAGTATTCTGGGACTTTTGGCAAATCACTATTTTTTCTACGTGAAACCCAGTGCATCATGTGCTTTGGGCAGCATAGCAATCACATTGCCACAAACACTGCATGATACAGGCAGAAAGATGGAAAATAAGCACGGGAGATATTAAGCCAGAGAGAGAACACTTGAAATTGAAACAGCATGAGGCCCACAACATCAGAGAAATCGTACATACATCAACAGGTTGAAACACCACCTTGATTTTTGTAGAACCAGAGGCATAACAACTAGAGAGCCCTGTTAAAAATTATCTGTAAAAAACGAGGCCTTCCTTCCCATGTTAACATCTTCTAGACTTCAATTTAAACTGCCATTGACAGTGCTGAAAACAAACTCAGAAATCAAAGACGAAATAGATGATCTTCTGCAGCAAACTTGCTCCTAATATTGTAATGATCAAACTTTGGATCTCCATAATCTACTGACTTGATTTCAACAGGTTTGGATTCTCCTGCTGTAGCACCAAAGATTCCTTCCCCAGCTTTGTCACGATGACGGTGCCTAGTTCTTTCCTTCAGGCTTTTTGAAGCACTGAACTGGCTACTCTGAGATGCCTCCGCCGATCCATAGAATTCTGAGAAATCTTGGCGTTTGGAGGATGACCTGTGTTTAGCTAAAAGTGATGGATCTTTAAATGAGGAAGACCTGATCTTAGAAGACTTCTGCTGGGTGTAGGAATTGGTAGTTGTACTGGGGACTTGTGGGATTTCACCTCGGGGTTCAGTGTGGGTTTCAGTATGAGATGAAATCCTTTGCTTCTGCACTATTGGCGGGTTTTGTTTATCTTCAGGCATGATGAGAGAGTCCTTAATTGGAGTCAGACCTTGCTTGGAACGACGTGGCCAGAGACCAGAAGGGATGAAGGATAAAACAACACTTCCTAAACCTTCAAATGCTTGTTTTGATAGGTCTGTTACAAGGCTTCCAAAAGATGGCCATCCAGCAATAGGATCTTCTTTAATGCTTTCCACATGAAGAGTGGTTGGCTTCTCCACTATGGGCTTCTCTTGAAATTTAGGCTCGGGGATTTCTTTCTGCATTGCAGCACCAGATCAGTGACCATGTCCAATTAATATATTAGTATACATATTCTAATTGTTTTTAAAATGAACTTAATACTTACATGTTCAGTATCATGGTAATAACCCTTAAAAAATACTACTGGAACTAGTTATAATAATAATATTAACAGTAACGTAATAATACTGATATTCATATGATAGCATAAAAAAATAGTAACCGAGCATGTTAGAACACTGCAAATTCTTCAATGTTAGAATGAAGTACTATACACCTACTAGTGATATTCTAGGGAGATTGAGAAATCTTTCAGCTGTCTTCTATGGCTAAGCAAAGCATAAAAGATAGAAAACACCAATGATACTGAGAAAACCAAAAGCATGCAGAACAAACATGTTTGAAAAAAAAAATACATGTTACAACTGGAAACTTTCAAATTAAAGGATGGAATAATACATTATTATATAGTCAGTATAGTCGCAATTTTACCATGTGAGCTAACCATATTTGTTGCATTGTATCAAATTTTGACAAAGCTATAATCCATCAAAAAATCATGCCACATCACATTCTGAACTTTAAGACTTACTGTCTTTGAGAATAATGAAGGCCCAAATCCATGATGAAGTACACACGAAATATATCCCACCAGTATTGCACCCATAACCATAAAAATATCTGCAAGAAGATCCAACAAAGAACTCTTAAAGTAAACGCCAAACAAGCTCTTAGCAGTAAATATTTTAAGATGGTTATTCATGTCTTTTACCTCGTTAGCTATACCAACAATTATCGGTCAGTAAATGAGGTAAGTAGTGACGTATACAAACATATGGAGCAACCTATCAAATTTTGTTATGCAAAAATCCATGAACTTAAAAATTCTTGGCAAGGTAGTACCAAAATACAGAAATATCTCCTGCACTATAAACTCAACTTCTTCCATAGACAACTACTTGGAAGCCAGTTGAGATTTCTATCAATACGCATCACCCAGCATCTCTTGGCAAGCATGCATTGAAACTTATGATTAAGTGGATATGGCAGCCTTTCCAATTATGTCCCTTGTATTAGCTGACAAAGCTAATATCAAGCCTCTTGTAAATTGATTTATACATAATGACAGCAAAGGATAGGAAATCTGTCATAAACGCTAAGACCATAAACATTGCAGAGAAGAAAGTAGATTGATATTATCTAACATATATGCAAATGAACATATTGGAGAAGCACAGGTTCATGCCAAACAATGGGAGATGCCAATGCAGATCAACAAATTGGAAAAAATATCAAAGGGCTACCAGCTCCTAATTTCTCAAAGAGAACTTCCACTTAGGTATCAGCTAAAAACAGGGAACTTCCTCTCCATTCAACTCAACAAAAAGCAGGAAAAATTAAGCAGTCTGTTAGTAGGAAATAGTAATATCCAACAGACGCACCAAAATGCCCTCTTTAATCAACAAATAAATGTTACAACAAACAAGACTTCAGAAGCAAAGAAAGAATAAGTGAGAGTCCATGAATGGAGATAACTAGGGAAAGAAATGAATCATCCTCCCTCCGTCCCACATTAATAGCACCATTTTAATAAAGGTAATCAAATAATTAATATCAGAAAAGCTTTTCAGAAATGCTGTTAAATTTCCAGTTCAAACCTGATGCAGAAATTGAAGTACTTTGATAATTGCAATCTTCTTGTTGAAGTGAAATTTGGCGAATGGCAGCATTTCCTCTGTCAATTACCAACAATGAACAAGTTCGCCCCTCATAAACCACATCAAAATCATTGGAGAACTTGGCATCCTCACTAGGACCATCCCTATATCCTGCCATATTTGACTTGCCACCAGCAATTGTTGTCACACCTACAAAAATTTTTGTCCATAAGATTATAATTCATTGATTATTATATGACATTTTATATAAAGTTCCTCTCACTTACCCGAGTCCCCAATTTTCCTGATAGCCAAATTTGTTGTATCAGCGACATACACATTCCCTTTATCATCCATAGTGACCCCCTTGGGATGATTGAAGCGCGCATCACTTGGTTTTCCATCTACATGCCCTGAATAACCCTGAAATGAACCGGCAACCAATCTGGCTCTGCTATCTGCAATAGGTTTGGACTCTCAACAACAGGAGATAAATGCAAAAAATACCTCAAACAACAAATCAATGTGCTGATTCGCCAAAAAAGCAGAATATCATCATTAGCGCCTCCCCATACATACAACTAAAAAAGCAGGATAAGTTCAAAAACGACGTATAACTGTTTGAATAAATAGCTCCGCAGGATAAGAAAATAAGAGATGAAAAAAGAAAAAAACAAATTGGATCGGAAATGTGAGAAGCTTACACTGAGACAGTGGAGGAGTAATTCGGACAATGTTACTGTTAACAGAATCAACTGCAAAGAGCTCTCCTTCCTGAGATACCCGGATGGAATGCGGCTCAACCCCAAGCTTATTTCCTTCCACAACAGTCTCAACCAGGTACCCGTTTTCAAATTGAACAACATTTCCATCTGTCAAGCAATAAAGAACATTAATCAACTACCCATCAAGCCAAATCATCATTACATCACCAGGCAAGCATCTAGACAATTGTACGTGAACCTAACAGGAAGTAACAAATGACTGTCACACTAACCAGTCTGGGGGGTTTTGGGAGAAGCCCTCGTCCATTTGACAAAGGACGACAAGTACTTTATCAGGTGCCCTGCAAAAGATAATCAGATAACACAAAGAAAATGAATGGGGAGTGAAAGGAAATAAGCTAATGAAGCATAAAGGCATGGGCTCCCGGGATTACCCGCTGGAGCGGCATCCACTCCAAGCTCAGGAGGGAGATAAGCAAAGGCTATCAAGAAAATGACAAAAATAGGTGATTTCTTCATCACAGTCTCAGAGTGAGAGGTGCTGATGAGCAATGAGGGGGAGGAGAGTGGGAGCAGATCCGTGTGTGAGAGAAAAGCGAATCATGAGCTAAAGATAGCTTTTGCCTCTACAGCGGTCTGCTGTTCAGTGGGAGTATTTTCTCCTTTTCGCACGATTTGGAAATCTTTGCTTTTCCTCTTCACTTTGTTGGCTTTATCAACTCGTGTGTTTAAAAGGGCTTAACAGGTTGAACGGAGGCATTCGTCCGTTTGTCGGTCTGCTTCAGCGTCCCTATGAAGCGAACCACGCCGTAATTTATGAAAACCTTTCTTTATCCTCCCAATTAATGAGCATAGCATAAGCTACTTATAAGAACCTTTTATATTTATAATCAACAGTATACATAGTAGTACTATTAATACTAAAGTATACTAATATATAAACAATCAATCTCATAAAATAAGTGCTCCCTTGTGCTATTTACATCAGACTTATTATTAATAGGGAACATAAAAAATATTTCATAATTTGTAAGAAGCATTTTTTATATTCACCGTAAATAATGAGCCTAGCATAAGCCATGCATAGGAGCCCTTAATATTTAAAATCGACGGTGCTAAGCATGTACACCATCTATCTCATAGATAAAAGGCTCTTATGCACAGCTTACGTTAGGCTCATTGTCGATAGGGAGCATAAAAAATAATTCATAATTTCAAGAGTTTTTTCCATATTGCCTCGACGAAGAACACAATATTTCATACCCTGAATTTTAGATACAAATGTCATATTACCTGCTTATAGACGAAACTACCTTTAGGTTTTAAATAAACCTATTACCCAACATATTATAATAAATGAACACCGAAATAGTGCAGCACCATTCTGGTGTGCTGGGATTCATTAGCGGCCAACGAAAGTTGTTGGCAGGAGGTGACCGACAGTGACTCACCAGTGAGTGCCATTGTTCATTTGAAAACTGTTTTTTATACCTCAAAAGCTGTTGAGGGCTCCAAAAGCTTCATTTCACGGATTTGATCACCCTTTTACACCCATTATGGATAGGATTGGTATTTACATATATTACAATGAAGAAGTAGGCAATGATGGCGTGTATATAGGTAGAAAGGCACAGTTGATGAATATTGATCCGTCAGTGAGGTTCGGCGAACTGCTGCCTTAAGTCAAAGCATGACTTGCCATCAATGGTAATGTGACTTTGAAGTATTTAATTTCATTTCCTTAATCATCCATGATACATGAATTACAAGATGGTGAGGACCTCCAATTAGTGTTCTCCATTCATAAGAATGTAAATAAGGAGGTATTATCATTGTATGTCAAGATGAAAGAGCCCAACAACGGTGATAAATCATCATCAGTAGAAAAGGAACCAGACATTCAATAGAGCTAAATCACTAGTCGTAATGGCTTAGCACAACTCTAATTTCAAAATGCAAATGGTTGTCAATAATACACAGTTTACTTTTGAACTATCAGATAACAATCAATTTTAAGTCTACACAAGAATGTACTTTATCGTGTACTCGAGCACACGATATAGAACATATCGTGTTCCTTTCAAAGCATATTGTTTGAAGGAAAAACACAATTTTTATTCTATTGCATAAGTAATGATGTGACCTACACATGCGATATAATAATAATGATTTTCAGCGTAGATGTAATAACAAGATATGTATTCCTATCATGTTATCATTAACACAATATGAATTGTAAGCATATAATTGAATACACGATGTTGAGTTATATCACATATTTATTAACACGTTAATATCCAATGCAGATTGGGAGAGCCGGGAAATTTGCCCTCAACAAATCCATGTCATTATTCTTACATCAATCCAATGACTACATAACCTATGATAGAAGTCAATTAGACTAGATTAGAAAAATTATCGCCAACGATGGGTGCAACAATGACTTCATTTGATAACTATGAACTCCCATACAACCCTTGTAATTACTATGGTGAAGAATTTGAAAAAGTTTGGGGTGATGATCAATGGAACGAGAATGATATAGTTGACATGGAAAGTATGTTTGACCACGAAGAATTCGAAAACAGTAAGGTCCCCAGTAACTTTGACATTGAGGCCGAGGCAAAGTGGGAGACAATCGATGATCTCAATCTATTGGAATTGAATATTAGTGAAGGCGAGCTAATGACTGGCAGTTTGCAAGCAAAGGATTACCAGAAGCTCCTTGAAATGGGCACACATTTTCTAAGCCTGTTGCATTTGAAGAGGGTTTTGATCGACTTAGCAATAAAGGCGAATTTCACTTACCGTGTTGTGGATGAAAACAGGAATACATATGCCGCAAAGTGCTTCAATTATTCTTGTAATTGTTACATAAGGGCTTCAAATATAGGAGAGCATGTGACTATCATGAGGTTAGTGTCGAACCATTCATGTGGAACTCAAAGGAAGTCAACTGACCATCCTCTAGCATCACACCTTTGGATTGAGAGAAAATGTTATGGGTTGTTTAAAGATTCAGTAGACATTACACCTAAAAGCATAGCGAGTTATATTTTGAAGCACTGAGGCATAACTGCTAACTACAAGAAATGCTAGCGCGTAGGTAATATAAACTTATGAGACTTCTTGAAGCGTATGTTCTGTAACCCGAAATTAAGTATGATGCGTTATCGGGCACATGATAAGCATACAATCGCATTTTCTTATAACCTGACCTAATTACATATTGTGTTAACATGACTACAAGTGTTATCGTGTGATCGGGAACACATTGAATGAACTTATCGTATAACCTTTATTAGAATGTTAACAACTTAATATTCGGTCATGCAGGTAAAGCACTGATTGATTTAATAGATGGGGAACCAGATGAATCCTATCGCGTACTTCTTGCTTACGGAATTCAAATAGAATATATAAATCTAGGAAGTGTAGTTGTTCCAATAAAATCATGTAATATTCCCGAACCTATAGGGGGGGATTCAAAAGAGTATTTTGGATATTTGGGCCTACTGCAAGAGCGTTTAGAACAACATTGAGGGCATTGCTAACACAGTAGATGCAACTTTCTTGAAGGGAAAGTATCCTTGACAATTATTGATACCAACTGCATTGGACGGGAACAATAGTATGCTATGCTTCGCATTAACAGTGGTCGAGAACGAGTGTGAGAAAACATGTTGTTGGTTTCTTGAATTACTTAGAAATCATCTATTTTCTGATCTTCAAGCTAAGTTGGATACAATTGTTTCTGATAGAATGAAGGGCTTCGCAAATGCTATTAAGCAGTTTTTTCCATCTACACACCACAGATATTGCATCAATCACATGGCAGCAAATATGTTGAATATATTCAAGGACAACTACCTAAAGAACTAGCTTCATGTTGTAACCGAAACTTTTAGACATAACATGTATGATGAAACAATGAACAACATAAAAGAACATAATCTTGAAGCATTTGCTTGGCTAAATAAGATATAGGTTAAGAGCACTGGGGCAATGTCATATTTTTAGGAAAAAAATATGGAACCCTCAGCTCAAACAGGTCTGAAAGTGCCAATGCAACATTCAAAAAGTCAAGTTGATGCCTATAACTTAGTTAATTGAGCATACAAGGGAACACACAACCACATTATTTGATAAACGTCGGATAGATGAACATAATATGACTAAAGATTTAACCTCATTTGCCTATAAACACATTGAAAATAGACGAGAAGAAGCAAGGAATGTGCATTTATTGCCTGTGTCAATGTATGAATTCCAGGTTAACTCGCTATATCACCAAGTAAAATATGTTTATACGTTATTGTCCATATTGTGTGTACGTGTTATTGTCCATATTGTGTAAGTTTATCTGTTATACTTACATGATCATATGGTTAGCGTTATGGGTCGTGTAATCGGTATCATGACATTGATTATTTATCGTTACTCATTTACACGATATGTATTGAACAAGATGTTGTGAATTTGGCCGAATGTAGCTGCACATACAGAAAGTTTCATCATCTAGGGCTACCATGTAAACATGCAATCACAATAATTGATCACAAACACTTCTATGTGTCTAACTACTGCGAAAAATGGTACTCTATAGAAATGTACAAATTGACATATCGAGAGGCAATATACCCAACAACAGATAGGCACCAGTGGGCACTAACTAGAGTTCTGCCTACATTCAACCCACCTATCTCACTGAAGCAGCAAGGGCATCCACGAAAAAATCAGATATAATCGCAAGCAAAGGTCAAAGCCCTACGAAAATCTGGAGCATGTAGACAGTTGGGTCACAACCACAAATGATGTACAAATGCACAAGAAGAACCTTCGAATGTGGCAGATGGTCTAACTACAAGCCAAAGGAGGGCAACCAAAAGAGTAGGAAAACAACGTTCCACAGGGGAATGCCGATCGGGGTTGTTTTTTCCACCTCCTTTCTTTAGCTAACTGGAGGAAATGTCATTGTACAATCGTGTTATGAGCTACATGCTTTACTAACTAATCGTGTTGTTGATAACACTTTATTTTGATTTTTTTGTAAACATTCTACACTGTATACATATCATGTAACTAATAATACGGCAAAAGGTTGTACGTGTTACCAATTACACAATAAGAGATTCAATTAATGTAATGTTTTTTTTTTCTGAATTGTGTGTCACCAATTACACGATATCCTTTAACATCATATAATCGATAATACAATAGTAACATTAAATTAACGTACAATTTCCGAAGCGTCACTCCGTTTTCTGAAGAGTCAAACCATTTCGCTACCATTCAACACGCATCCATTTCCAATTCGCTATCATTAATCACACATCCATTTCCAATTTCCGACACTAGAATCGACTTGAATCGGCAATTATAAATCCAGATCTCTGGTCAGATCAAGATGTGATTCGGGAGAGTCCTGGAAGATTGTCGTGTTTTTGCTCGGGACGGATCAAACACCATCTGTCTCCATGAGCACAACATGGTCAGACCACTGATTAAAGTGTGGGCCGATCTGACCATTGAAAATACGCTTGACCGTGAATTCACATACCCTAGTTGGACGATGAGTAAACTCGTGCGGACCTCATCTGCCACTTGGGAAGGAAATTCATAGTCTGGTGTAATTTTAATGTCCCGATTGTCTAATTGCATTTTATTTGGTGGCTTACCAGGATGTGATCATAGAAACAGTTGGTGTTCATTCTTTTGTCGAAACTTCCATTATATTTTTTTATATCTTATTGATTGTTTTTTCTCTCTTACTTGCAGTTAGTGTTGGGGGATTTCAGTAGTTCTCTAAGCACAAGACAAGAGAAAAGATCGAATGATCCTCTCTTGCAAGAGGTAGAGAAGAACCTTTTTTTTTTATGTGGGACGCCCTTTTCTTGATTAATCAAGACTACTCTTTACACTTTGAAGTGAGTAGTAGTGATTAACCAATTCTCGAAACCCTTCGATTAATTGGCAAAATGGAAGAAGCAACTGGAACTTTATTAAAATAAAAAAAGAAAGTTGCCAGGAGAAGTGGCTACAATTTTCTAATTTAGAAGAGAGAAACGAAGAAACAAAGAAACTTCTTCTAGAAGAATGAGAGCTCCCTTGTACGAATTCCTCTTCCTTCTTGAATGCTTCTGCTTGTCTTCCGACTCCTTGAACTTTTTCAGTTTTCAAAAGGTCAAGGCTTTTTGGGAAATTTGTGTGTCTTTTGGTGTGTGATGGACTTCTGGATTTCTTTTTAGAGGTTCCATAGACTTGAAAGCCAAAAGCCCCTTCTTATGGAATCGAAGGGGTATTTATAGGATGAAGGTTGTACAGTTAAGCAAAGTAGTGGGGTGAGTTGGAAAGGTAGTTTGTGGGAAGTGGAGAGTGAATTAGTAGGAAATGGAAAATGGGTTAGTGGGAGGGTTGATAGGAACCGGCTTGCTTAGTGGAGGAAGTGGGAAGTGTGGGTTAATGGGAAGTGTGAGAGAAGATCTGGTATTATAAATTTGACTTGGTCCCCTCCACTTAATCACTCTCTTTACACATCATTATTCATTTCATCATTCATTTTTTTTTAATAAAACTTATCGTGGGGTCCACGAATGTCACTTAACCTTTTGGTTTTATGGCTATTTCGGTGTAAGACTTATGGGGTCCCACATAGCCATTTGCAATTTGGATTTCTTTTTTTTTTTGATGTGGCCATGTGAGGCTTATAAAACCTTTCTTAGCCGTTTAATTTTGAGTGTGAAGAGGCCCTATGAGGTCCTCTCATAATATTTTTTTTATTGGAAGCTTTAATCCATTCCTACGTGTATAGGATTAGATTTTACCTCCTCACTTTTTGTTAGAAGCCTTAGTCCATTCCTACGTGTGTAGGATTAGATTTTGCCTCCTAAATTTTTTTTCTTTGGACTTTGTCCACTTCAAAGACTTTGTCCATTTAAAAATTTGGTCTCACTCAGAGCTAGTCAAGCTCTGAAATCTTGCCCATTAGATTTTGATGATGATTTTTTTCTTTTGGACTTTATCTGATTTTGAGACTTTGTCCATTTTGAAAATTAAGTATCATCCAGAGCTAGTTAAGCTCCAAACTCTTACTTTTGAATTTTAATTTTTTTTTTTACACATTACTACGTGCGTAACATTAGAATATGTTTCATTTTTTTTTTCTTTGGACTTTGTCGAATTTGGATACTTTGTCCATTTTGAAAATTTAGACTTATCCGAAGCTAGTCAAGCTCCGAGATCTTTGCAATTGAATTTTGATTTGATTTTTTTTTATGTCAACAATTAGCAGTGGACGATCTCCAAGAAACTAACAGACAGAGCGTGGAAGGAGAACACTGATGGTGGTCGATTGAGGGATATTTTAAATTTTTTTTAAGTTCTGTAAATATGAGTATTTTGGATTTAATGGAGTACTATTATGTAAAGAAAAATATTAATAAAAGTTAGATCTTTTTAACCAAGAAAAATTGTCTTCTGGTAACTTTTTGGACAAAATCATCCTTATTGCATTTTCTGTGACACAATTATCTGATAGTCATGGTTTCAATGACTCGCTAATCACAAGCATATGACACGACATATATAAAGTTCATCTGATCGGATACACGATGAAAGCACCGATCGTGTGTTTACTTACACGATGTCAAAAAGGTCGTGTGAACGATGACACGACATAACCCCTGACATGTTGTTGCTTACACGAACTATCATACGACTGAGACAACTAAACACGATCTTGTAGGTGATTACATCATCGGTGAACACAAATTACACGATATAAATCTTACATTAACAACACATATATGAGTCGTGTTATCAAACACGATAGGCTTTCACATATTACACGATAGGGAATCGAAATAAAACAGTTGAGTCTATTTATTTAATTACCTTAGCATTGTGTGTCACCATTAACACGATATACTTAATGGTGTAATATTGATAACATGATAAAAACATTAAATGAACGCTCAATTTTCGAAGCGTCACTTTGTTTTTGAAGAGTTGTTCTGTTTCCAATTTGAGGGCATTAAACACAATTTATTTCCAATATCCCACGCTGGACTCCACTCGAATTGGCCATTATAAATCCAGATCTCCGGAAGTCTATCAGGACAAATCGAATACCATCCGTCTCCATGTGCATAGCATGGTTAGGCCACCAACTAAAAAGCTACCCGATCTGGCTTGTCAAACCCAGTTGGCAGATGAGTCACCCAATCAGTCCTCATCCACTGCTGGGTTTCGACCGCTCATAGTCGAGAGTAATTTCTATGTCCCGGTTGTCTATCTCTTTTTAATCTGGTGGCTGACTAGGCTATGGACATAAAGACAATTGGTGTTCATTCTCTAGAAACTTTGCATAAATTTCATATTATTTTATTGATTGTGTTTTATCTCTCCCTTGCAATTGGTGATGGACGATCTCTAGATGACAGGTGCTGAAACTTACAGACAGAGCATGGAAGGGGAACACAGATCGTGGTGGATTGCAGGACTTTTTCTTTTTTTGATTTTTTGTTTGTGTAAAGAATATTATCATTGTAATGGACTACTGACATGTAAAAAAAATTAATAAAAGTTTGATTTTTCCCCATACACAGTTGTCTACCTTGTTTTTCTTTGTGCATACTCATTCTTTTCGGCTTATCTGTGATATGATAATCTACTAGTTGGGGATTCGAAGACACGCTCATCACAATAATATTGCACAATATTAATACTGATCATCTGATCAGACACATGACTCATAAAAGTGTTTCGATGACCAGATAGTCGTTGTTTCGATGGCATGATCATCCTAATTGGATGATACACTCATAACAATAATATTGCACAATATTAATACTGGTCATCTAATCAACACACGACTTACTTGCCGGTTGTGTTTTTCCTCACACGATGTGTACAACAGTCGACATAACGATTAGATGACATAACATTTGGTGTGTTGATGCTTACACGTGCCGTCATCCAACTTGAACGATTTGTCAAGTCTTCGTGTTATTAGTTATATGATTGAAACATAGTCACATAGTTGATTATACAATCGGATACCATAGCCTCAATGAAATAAAGTTTTTTTAGCATTGTGTGTCACCAATGACACGATAAAAACATTAAATGAACGCTCACTTTCCGAAGTGTCAATCCATTTATGAAGAGTCATTCTCTTTCCAATTCGAGGGCATTAAACACGCATATGTTTCCAATATACCACGCCGAACTCCACTCGAATTGGACATTATAAATCTGGATCTCGGTTAGATTGCTCAGATAATGCTCGGGACTGATCAAACACCATCTTTCTCCATGAGCTCAACATGGTCAGCCTACCAGATAAAGTATGGGTCAATCTAGCCATTGATATAGTGCCCGATCATGAATTCATCAATCCCAGTTGGTAGATAAGTAAACTCGTGCAGTCCTCATCCGCCTCTGGGGTTGATAGTTCATAGTAAGGTGTTATATCAATATCCCAATTGTCTAATCGCACTTTATCTGGTGGTTGAGAAGGTTGTAGTCATAGAGACAGTTGGTGTACGGTTATCTGTAGAAACTTCGCATAAATTTTCCACTATTGTGTTGACTTTTTTTCTGACTCCCTTGCAGGTGGTGGTAAACGATCTCCAAGAGACAAGTAGTGTAACTTATAGACTGAGCGTGGAAGGGGAACACATATGGTGGTGGATTGAGGGATTTTTTGTTTATTTTTTTATGTTTTGTAAAAAATAGTATCATTGTAATGGACTACTGTTGTGTAAAGAAAAACATTAATAAAAATTATATATTTTCCCCCATAAACAGTTTACAAGAATTTTTTTGTGCATACTCATTATTTTTGCATTATCGGTGATACAATAATTTGTTAGTCGTAGATTCGAAGACACGCTAATCATAATAATATGGCACAATATTAATATAGGTCGTCCGATCAAACACGTGACTAACGAAACAATCGTGTGCGTAGTCACACGATATTACCTAGGTCTACTTAATGATGTCACGACTTAACCCTTGGTGTGTTGTTGTGTACATGAGCCTTCATCCAACTTAGACGACTTAATGTGTCTTCGTGTCATTACTAACACAACTAACATATATTTGTCGGACTGCTTACATGATATGAAACATTCAAACAAGAAATGTACATAAGTTGTGTTATCAATTACACAATTAAACTCAATTAGCGTAGAGGATTACACGATATGGAATCGAAAAAAAATAGTTGTCTATTAGTAAACTATGTATTGTCAGTAACAATTGACTATTTACAAATTGTGTATTTTATGTGTATAAATTGTATATTGTGTATTGCCTTATTACAATTCATATGTTATTTAAAATTCTATTCTGAATAAACTTATTTTGATTTAATTCAAAATTCCATTCTGCATGTTTTACATCGAATTTTCAACGGATTCCAATTTCTCCAAATTTCAATTTTTCATCGAGAATGAATTGAAATTTTTGTTTTGCATGTGTGGCTTTAGATTTAATCTGAAAACTTTGATTTTATGTATTGTGATTTTGAATTTGACTCGATCAAAAATTTTGTTTTGAATTCGTTACATGAATTTTTTTTAAATGTTTTCAACGACTTTGATTTCAAATGTGTTTTAACTTATGGTAGAATTACCACGGGGTAACCACTAAACGCTCATGGTATGGGACATGCTACGCTAGTAGAAAACTCTACAGTTAATTCTACCATGGAATTAAAATAAAATTTTGATTTTGAACTATTTATTTTAGAAAATATTTTTGATTTAGAAATAAATTTATTTTCAAATGCAGTAGAACAACCTAAGAGTGACTACCAAACACCCACGATATAGAAGGTGAGGTGTTAGTAGATAACTATGCGGTAAATTTTACCAATATATTGATATGAAGTTCAATTTTGAAATATGAGCATTTTGAAAGTTCTGTTTAAAATATGTTTTGAAAAATAGTGGAAATCCCAAAGAGAAATCACAAAACACCTGTGGTATGAAATATAAGGCATTAGTGGATTGCTCTAAGGTTGAATCTACTGGTGGATTTGATATAAAATTTTAATTTCAAATCCTCTGTAATTCAAAAATAAATTTGAAATTTAGTAAATTTGTCTTAATCATTTGTAGAATTGCTAAGAAGAAACCATCAAACACCCGTGGTATGGGACATGAGGTGTTAGTGCATAGCTTCAAGGTTAATTCCACTAGTGTATTGAAATGAATTTTGATTTCAAATCTGGTTTATTCGAAAATGTTTGTTCTGAATTTTATTTGATGACGAAGATTTCGATGATTTGGGTCTTCAGGCTCTCTAGATGGTTATTTGGTATAAAGCCCAAAAGCTATCGATTTTGGATACCTACCAAAATATATCATCGGTTCTGGCGTGCACATGTGTGAAGCATTATGGGAAAACTCTATCCTTCTGGCCTCTGTGTCCCCATGAGTATGAGGGTAAGCCATTCGGTATTGCGGATTTAAATAAGGATACCCACTGAGAGAAACACTCAGTTCTGGCACGCACAGGTGTAGAGCATCATGGGAAATCTCCTATCATTCTAGCTTATGTGGCCCCATGAGTGCGGGAGTAAGCCATTTGGTATCACGAATTTAAATAAGGATACCCACCGAGATATATAATCGGTCTGGCGTGTACAAGTGTGGAGCATCATGAGAAAGCTCCTATCCTTCTAGCCTCTGTATCCCTATGAGTGCGAAGGTAAGTAGTTCGGTATAATGGATTTAAATAAGGATACCCACAAAGAAAAATTGTAAGATCCCTGATCTTAATCCGGTTTATCTTAATGATTAATTATCGGTTATCGTGTACTTAACACGTTTTCTGATTAATTCGGTGGTTTCAAAAATAAATGGTGTTTCTTATTGTTTTAATCAAAATCAACTTTACAATTATTAGTTTAAAGTGATTTTGGGTCAAACCTGCATTTTTGGGATTTTTTTAATTTTTCACTAATTTTTCAAAAATTAGGGTTTAGAGGGACCCCCTGTGGGCCCCACCGGAAAAATTTAGGTTTTTAGACCAAATTAACCCAGACATCAACACAATCTTTTATAAAATTTTTTATAATTTTCCCAGGTTTAATTAGTGCTCAAATAGTCTAAATACTCATTTTTAGCCCAAATTTCTATTCATACCCCACTAGCTAATTATGTACACCCCAAGCCCTACTATAAATAGAAAGAGCTGAGCCATTTCCATTTTGGAAATAGGCTGGGAGAGGGTGATTAAGGCCTAGTTCCCCAGTTAGGCCCGAATTAGAAGGAGATTAAGGTATGTTTTCTTTAATTAAGCCTAAATCGTAGGTTTTCTCCTAATCCGTTCTTAATCCATCATTTCCCCTTTGCTTCGATTCGATTTTAAACATCAAAACCACTGATTTGCTTCTTTACTTCAAACCCTACATCTAAAAAATCATTTTTTATGCTTAACAAACCCTAGATCTAAGATTTCATTAAGGTTTTCAATGTTAAATCGATTTTAATGGAGTTTAACTTAAACTCTATGTCTTTGGAAGGTTTTCAAAAAGGGTGACCATCAAATCCAAACCTAATCAAGTGATAAGGTAATGGGTCTTTAAAATCTCAGTCTTCCTATGATAAAAATCTCGAATTTATGGTTTATTTGGAATGAATTTACTTGATTTAGTGCTTTAATGGTGAGATTAGTAAATGATAATTCCTTATCCCGATTTCTTAGGGTTTTATTTTAATATGAGGTAGATTAGCTTTCTAGAAGGCATGATGGAATTTTAATGGCATTTGAGTTGTTAGATGGAGATTTCAAGTTTCATCAATGGAGTTTCAGTTTGAAAATTTGAAATGAAGAAGAAGGTCAAATCTGCCTTGTTGGTGTTCAAATGGCCTACCAGGGCGTTCGAACAGCAACACTGCATTTTTGGAAAATTTCCTGTTTAGCAAAAATTGGTCATTGTATGTATGTTGTTTATTTCAATGTCTCCACTCTGAAATATCATTTTTATATTTATGTGGAGTGTTTTGAGCCAAAGTAAGCTACTGGAAGAGCATACTATTGATAGTTAGAAGTTGTGGTGTATATTTAAAGTTATGTAAAATGACTTGTAGTTGGATATATTTGTTGGAATTGCTATCCTGAAGATATGAGTGGTTGATTCTCTATGGTTTAAGCATGATTTCAGTAGAGTCATAGCATGCTAATAGACTAATATGTCATTATAAGATGTGGTGAAATGATGTGTGAATGTTAGTGTTATGTCTTGACTCAAGTATGAAGTGAATGAGCTTACATATGTTTAGCATGTGGTTAGGTTTTGGCTTGAGTTATGATTTTAATGGTTCTTCTCCTATGATTTCCGCTGGAACCCATGATTTGATGTTAATGAGTATGTGTAGTGTGATGGTGTGTTAATCTCAAAGCATGTTGATATACATCGAGTGAGGTGTTTCTACCATGCACACACACACATGTGGGGTTAATGATTATGATGAGGCTTGATATTATGATTATGAATTATGCATGAGTGGCTGATGAGAGTACTTATCATGAATTAAGATTCATGTGTGTCTTGCCTATGTATGTACCATGTTACATGCATCATGAAAACGGATTTCCAATTGAGGCTTTATCGAGATTAACCGAGTTTGATCGATTGGATGAAATGTAGTGAAATTGTGTGCCATATTAATCGGTCGTTGGCTTAATCGAAACTTGATTGGTCCGAATGGACATGTTTTGATTTGAGTCCCTTTGTGGAACATGTGCACTCCCAAAATTGAGTCTAGTTAAATGGAATTATGTGGGGACGAGTTATGTACTTGTCTTGCGAATTGAGATTATTATGATTATCTAGACCCTCAGAATCCAGCTGGTTTGTCCGAGTGCACCGATTTACCAGGTATTATTGCTTGGGACTTTAGTCTGAACAAGCAAGGTTGCCAGGGAGTGTAGGCTTGATGGGCAGGAGTTGCTTGAAGGTGTTGGCCTTGAGGAGCAGGAGTTGCTCGAAGGCGTTGGCCTTGAGGAACAGGAGTTGCTCGAAGGCTTTGACCTTGAGGAGCATGTCTATTTGATAAGTGTTTGCTCGAGGGCTTCGGCCTTGAAGAGTAGGTTTATTCTCTATGTGTATAGACTTGCATGTTAGACTAATGTGTATTAAGACACTTATATATGCTTGATGAATGAGAATGTTGATGCATGATTTGAAATGTATGTTAGAGATACATCTCATGCAGGTTTATATGATATTGATGCATGATATGAAATGTATGTTAGAGATACATCTCATGCCAGTTTATATGATGTTGATGCATGATCTGAAATGTATGTTAGAGATACAACTCATGCAGATTTATATGATGTTAAATTGCATAATTTGAATGTGTAGTAGAGGCACTTCTTATGCGGTATAGGTGATATTCTAAATAGTCAGAATTGTGCGATTTAGACACTAATATGCAGGTTTAGTAGATATATATGTGTGTGATCAGAAAATGATGTATATCTTGTTAATAATTGATCTGAATTGTTATATTACTATGTTGTAGTGTTTCTGATGATTATAGTTATAGTAAAAATCATTGTTGAGTTTGTTATACTCACCCCTCTTTCTTGTGCTTTTGCTTTGGGGCTGCGTGGCGTGACATGCAGATGGACATGATCCTCTCTATAAGGAAAGGTCGGAGAGGACTTGGGAGTAGAAGTGGAGACCTCTTATGTGGCTTGTTTATGTGATTTTGCTATGATGTTAGAACCTATGTGGTGTAGTTCTCATTTTGGATTGTGCTACATTTTACCTTTAGATTATTTGAGACATAGTTTTGGTGCCTAGTGTGGGCTATGGATTAATTAGTGTGTGGGTTTGAGATTGTAGTTTATTTTAGAGTTAAAGTAACTCTCTTATTTCTACCTATTTACTCTTGCTCAAAGTAGTGCGTTTACTCAGTAAATTTTTAGATCGCCCGTGACTAGGGCATAAGTCTTCCGCTAATCATTTTTCAATCTCCTTGTCGCCCATGTGCGCTTGACAGGCCCCTGGACCGGGTTTGGCTAGAGTCGGGCAGTGCCGGGGTGTGACAAAAATAATCAGTTCTGGCACGTATAGGTGTGGAGCATCATAGGAAGGCTCCTATCCTTCTATCTTTCGTGTCCTCATGAGTGCGGGAGTAAGCAGTTAAGTATCACGACTCTCTGATTAAAGATTGATTTATCGAATTTCGAAATAACGATATGTCCGATTTTGAGCGACATATCAGAATTTCTGAACAAGGATTTATCCAATTTTGAATTACCTATCGGATTTTATTTATGAACGATTTATTAGATTTTGATATATGATCAATTTATTGAATTTTGAAAAAAATGATATGTCTGATTTTGAATGACATATCAGATTTCTGAAAGATTATTTAAAACTTTGAATTAAGTTTCGAATTTTGTACAATATGATTTATCTGATTTTAAATTAATAATCAATTTTGTTTAAAATATTTTATCTGATCATAAATTATTAGTTACTATTTGTGAATGTTTTATCCAATTTTAAGATTTGATTCTGTTAATATATGATCTATTGATCTCTGTTTATGATTACTTATCCGATTAATTATTGGATTTTATTATATATTTACTTAGAATTTGATGTGTTTTGATGAATATTTTGAGCGAATTGCGAGGATGCAATTCGTTTAAGGGGGGAAGAATGTAACACCCCGCTTTTCTAATTACGTTTAGCCTATGGGGTTAGAGGTAATTAGTTAACCTTCCAATGAGTCTTAGAGGGTTTCAAAGGTTAAAACCTTTGTATATGAGTAGAGCTTGAAGAAACAAATGTAGTGAATCAAAGAACGCGCGAAACGGAGGTTGGGACCGAAAGTTACGACCTCAGGAAGCGTACAATATAGGCAGGACCTACTTGAAAAGAGTGGGTTAATATGCTTTAAGTGGGCTAGTATTGAAGGTCTTGGCGATACAACTCCAACGGTACCAAGAACGCGCGAATTTGAATCCGGGGTAGAAAGATACGCTAGTTTGAAGATAAAGATTCAAAAAAACATAAAACAAAAAACAGCACAGCGCGCAGCCGGTGCGGCGCAATGCACACCCATGAAACCGCGGCTGCTGTGGGAGCGTGCCACGTTTCGACGGGCGCCGCCACCCAAAACCAGAGGCGCCGCTGTTTCTAGTGGCACGGCGTCGCTATTTCTGGTGGCGCGGCGAGAGGCTATAAGTAGCCTTCTTCTATTATTTTTGGGGGAGACCTTCATTTTCTACGTTTCTGAGCGTTCTAAGTCCGATTAAGGCCATTCAAGAGGCATTCTTAAGTAAATTAAGTGTGCTCTATGCAATGGAGGGGTCCTTTCTTTAAGTTGGAGACCGTATAAGGAGGAAATGCCCCAAGACTAGGAGAGGCTATGCCCGTCATCCTCAAGCACATAGAACTTCTTCTTCTTCGTTTCTGATCATCCTAACTCTGATTTAGTCCGTTAAAGATGTGTTCTTGACTAAATCAAGTGTCTTCTATGCAATGGAGGGGTCTGTTCTCCGGGTTGATGTTCGAATAAGAAAGAAACGTATCAAAACAAGAAGAGGTCTTGCTCGAGTACCGGAGAAAGAAAAAGAGGCTAGGAACAAGAGGGGATTCCGTCCTCCGTCACCGGGTAGAATCAAGAAAAGTGGTCCAAAGTAGGGGAGGCTCTACCCTCTACTAAAGGGCCACGATGTGTAAGGAACATCCCCGAGTGGGGGAGGTTCTGTTCACCGCCCATGGGCGCAGAAAACAAGAAGAGTCTCCAGGAAGGGGAGCATTTGTGTGTTGTCTTTCGGTGCAAGGCGAGGAATGTATGGCGGCTAAAGGAGTCTCCGTCCACTGTCCCCGGATCCGAAGGTGAGGACACCCAGAAGGAACGAGCAACCTCGAATGCCACTGCCTTTCGAGACATCAAGGGAGTAAGCGTTTCTAACTTCCTGTTTAAATTATAAAGCTACATGTGCTAAATTAGAATGTGTGCTATGTCATGATACTTTGTGTTCTGATCTGCTATGCTTTGATGTGACCTGTTTATGTTCCGTCTTGCTATAGGGTAGAGAGAGATGTGTGATGTGTGTGTCCGGTCTCAGCTCAGTGATAGAGTGAGACCGATGATGTGCTCAGTATCGGCTCAGTGATAGAGTGAGACATATGTTATGTTCGGTCTCGGCTCAGTGAGAGAGCGAGACGTATGTTATGTTTGGTCTTAGCTCAGTGATAAGAGTGAGACATATGATTGTGATTGTTCTCGCTCTGTGGTAGAGCGAGATGTGCGATTTCGTTGATTTATTAACTTCCACTTGACTCCGATAGATTACAAATTGCAGTATGATTTCAATTGAATATCAGTATATACATATTTTAACATATATGATTTTGTGATGCTTGATGTATGTAATAGCCGTTAGGCAGAACTACATTTGGATCCGATCGTATTGGAATAATATCGTGAATGTTATCCAATGCGTACATAGGAAACCAACGGTAAGGCAATGTTGACCCAATCCAAATTAACTATAATTATATTTTATTTTGATTTACACGTGACAAGTTATGAAGCTTTGTTGTGTGTAAATAAATGTTACAACTCGAGTCTACATACAAGGAAGCTTTGAAGCTCCGTAGTGCATAGATGAACGTTGTACTTCACGCACACAAATGGTGATTCTTTGTTTAAGGAAGAAAATTTTTTATTTGAGATTTTCTGGACCCCGGGTCAAGTCTGAGTGTTACAATTATTAATCCCATTGTTTAAGGGCATGTAGTGTAAGTTGCATTTTATATGGGATTCATGAATGTGGGGACTAGATAAAGACTGACACATGTTGAAGTGAGATGATGATGATGTGCATAGGGTATGAGATATGCATTTTATTATTATGTCATATGCATGCTGAGTATGTAATACATTGATAGTATTA
This sequence comes from Saururus chinensis, assembly GCA_035235625.1. Lineage (NCBI taxonomy): Eukaryota > Viridiplantae > Streptophyta > Magnoliopsida > Piperales > Saururaceae > Saururus > Saururus chinensis. The sequence continues at coordinate 16,094,838 of CP141145.1, read as the reverse complement.
TGGTTCATGCTTTATTATAGTGTGTGCGATGAAGATGTCATATGCGAGCCACTAAAATGTAGGTGGTAGTCACCTGTGTACATGGTAACATATAAATGGAAACAATTCTCTAAAGAACCATTAGGGCCTATGGTATGAAATGTAGGACTAGTGGGGACTGTAGGGTTGTTGTTTCCCATATGTGCTAGTTAGGTTTCTTTAGAAAGATTGGCCTAGCAAAGTCAGTCAGGTCGTGTTGTTGATGCTTCACCAATGACATATAGAATGATGAAGTACATTTATACTATAACTTATAGTGCACACTTAAAATTAGAGTAAATTTATATAAATGATCATATTACACAATTAAAACTAAAGTAAATTTATATAGTTAAAGATAGAGTAAATTTATAATAAAAAGTATAGTCATAATTTATTTTTGAATGTTTACCACCCTTGACTTATCTCTGCATCCAAAAATGTCTTCTGGTCTCCTTCTGACAAGCTTGACCACACTTTGCCTTAGTTTATTTTTACTTTCTTGGGTGTCTTATTTCAATAAACCCATATCTTTTTTTATCATTTCTCCTTTGACTATTTTGTCATATATACAGAGTCATCACTTTAAGCTTTTTAAGTGCTCTACTCCTTGTCTTAACACCTTTAACTAAAGAACTTTCCATTTGATGTTTCTTGTCCATTTTTCTCTTTCCTTCCATTGTTAATACCCATTTTATTATTGTTGAAGATGGCTTTAACATAGGTATTTCGGGAAAATGACATTTTTTTTGTCCTTCGATACTAATATTTCTTTTCATTCTAACATTTTCTTCTACATGTTCAGCTGCCGAAGATAATAAACTATCATCCAAATAAAACTTTTCTTTCTCTAATAAATCTATTTTTTTTCCTAAAACACTTTATTTCTTTTTGTTTCAATTGTATTTCATTGATGTGATTCAACTCTAACTCATTCTTTTCTTCTTCTTCTTTTTGAATTTTTTCTTCAAGAATATTTCAATGTCTTTTCTCTTCTTCCAATTTTTCCAGAAGTAAATCAACTTCAACATTTAATGCAATTGTCACTTTGCTTGTGGCAGCTATTTCTTAATCTACAAAAGCAAAAAAAAATGTTATTATTATAGAAAAAATATAAAATGTAAAATATGATATCATAATAAAAAACTATATTAAGATTATATTCTACAAGTGCAATTATTCAATTGTATGAACTAATATAGTAATCAAATGATACTTTGTATAGTGAAATAAAATGATACTAGTTTCAAAAATGAAAATTGTACATTACACTATTTTTTTAACTGCATTTCTAGTTTCTTTTTTGCTTCTTTTTCTTCTAAAAGTTTGTCTTCAAGCAAAATTTTCTTCTTTTTCTCAAGTTCAAGTTCTGTTTTAAGTGTCTCAACCTCAATTTTCAAAGTATTTAGCGGCAAGTCCTCTGCCAAAAAATCATAAAGTAATTTAGTATAAAAATGCTCTTATAAAATAATTTTCTATATAAATAAATATAACATAAAAATATTGCCAAAGCTATGCTGACCATTCTCATCGCGAATTTCATAAGAACCTACATGTTGTAAGAATTAAGTCAATAATTAAGAACAAGAATACATAAATAATATATTAAAAATGTAGTATATATTATAATTAAATACTAATAAAATTACCATAGTATAGATACTTACCAAAGTTGTGATGAACATAACTGCTTTTATAAGCCTCATCTATGACTTTTTATTGTTTTCTCTATTGAGACTATACTTTATGGCAATGAAGAGAATAAATAAAGTTAGGGAATCATAAATACTAAAATATAATTTTGTCATAGTAAAATCATAGTAAAGTATAATTTTACTTGTCACCTTATAATCAATTCTAAACATATATTTGATACAAAAAAATAATTAGAATATAAATTACATTCTCAACTAGGCTTTCATCATATACATCAATTATCTTCATATTCTTTTTAAAACATTTCCTCTTGATTCTTGTTTTCCTATAAATGACCTAAAATGATAACAACTCATATATAATTATAGTTGTAATACTAGAGTAGAACACTCTCACCTAAATTCTTTAGGACAAAAGCAATAATACTTTAAAAAAGTTGATACATTAATTTACAAGTAAAAAAACAAAGTTATAAATGAGACCACTTACCTACAGTTGCATTATACTACTTACAAATAATATTAAGTATAATCACAATCTTCAAGTACAATCATATTCTAAAAAATATTAACAATTAATAAAATACAAATAATTACAACATTACCCCTTCTTGCATCTCTACGTCTAATCTTGTTGAAAAAATCCTCTCCTTGAGGTCAAATGCACATTATTTTCCATAACATGCATTTAAATATTATAAAAAACATATTAAATAATTTAATCTTCTTCAAAAACAAAATCTTACTTTTGAAAAAAACTATTACCATATCATCTGTAATATCACAAAATTTTTCACTGAAAAATATTTTGTTTACTTCCCGCACACTCAACTTCATGAATCTTGGAAATGAATTTGTTGTGACTTTTCTTTCAACTATATTTGAATGTTCACAAAAAAAGTAATGAAAAAATATTTGTTAACATATGCATGTTATTTATTCTTAAAAGTAAATAAAGAGAGATGTTTTTCTTACCAATAAAGTTGAAACACAACCTGTCACATCACTAAGATTTGGTTGTCTTTTAGTAGAAGACATCAAATTGATTGTAATATACTGCGGCGAAGCATATGTAGCTATCCTATATATATCCTCCATAAATTTTATATAAGACCATAGAATTGAAAAAGCCTTTGTGGGAAGAGTAAATATTGTATAAAGAGTTAGTAGCTTAGCTAAATCCTCATTACCAAGTTTACTTTTATGTTTGACTGCCTCTTTAAGTGACTCTTCTATGAAATTTTTTTCTAAATGTCTCATCTTTAATCTCCTTTGTACAAAACTTTAATTATGCTTCATTTTACTAGGTTTAAGTACAATAGTAACTTCACTCATTGGGATTCCAAAAATAACTAAAATGTCCATGTCTCGCACTTCAACATACTTCGATGTTATCTTAAATTTATGGACATTCTTATCATAGAGTTTGATCAATTTTAAGCAATTTTCATCTATATTTTTTGTTTTCTCTCATCATAATCTACATAATGAAAGAGAGAATAAACAAAGACAAATCAACATATAAACACACAATCAATCGAGGGACAAAAAATTCGAAAAGTATAAAAGGGAAAAACCTTCTAGCCATAAGAGATATAGGACGTTACAAGATCTTCTTCGAATGCTCTTTTGAAGAACCAAGGTTGCTATGGTGGAACTCAATTTTCGAAAGCGAAGCTTGTTTATGGCAAGGATTTTTTAGTTTGGATGTCTCGAGATTGAAGATGACCTAGCTCAGCCTAGCTTAAATGCAATGTTAGAAGAACATTGACATATTTAAGAGTGCTTGATCGCTTTTTTAAGATGGGTAATTGTGACACTCCGTGTTCCGATTACACTTAACCCAAAAAGGTTAGGGGTAATTATGTAATTTTAGGAAAATTTTAAGGGGCTTTAAGGGATAAAACTCTCGTGTTTGGTTAGAGCTCAAAGTAACGAGCGTAATGAATCGAAGAACACGCGAATCAGAGGTCAGGAACGAAAGTTACAACCTCGTAAAATGTGTCATATGGGCGGGACCCACTTTCAAAGTTCAAGATAAGATACCCATGTGGGGTCTAGTTTCAAAGGTCTCATCGATACGAATCCATCAATACTAAGAACATACGATTCCGACTTCGGAATAAAAAGTTATCGCGTTTTGAAGTTGGAATTGCATTTGAATGAAATAATAATAAAATATTCAAAAAAAGACAAAATAGCTGACATCATCAAGCCGCGTTGAGCCGCGCCGATCCGGAGCTGAGCCGAGCCGAATCAGCCATGCGCCACACCGATCAATCGCGGCCGTCCGCGCAATGCGGGGCCGCGCAATCGAAAGGACAAACGCACGTCACGCGATCAACGCGCGGCGTTACCGTGCACGCCGCTTGCAGTGCCCTGACATGCGTGTCACGCGTGCGTCAGCGGCACCGGCCACTTTTTGCGGCCCTCTGATTTTGTGACACGTGGCGAGCGCTAAAGCGAGCGGTTCTGGCTTCTGTCGCACGCTCGCACCCCATTCTCTTATAAATTCTCATTTTCGTCAAACTTGACGAGAACTTTCTGGAGTCATTCTGTATCCGTTTTCTTCCGTTCAAAAAGTATTCTTAGCTAAATCGAGAGTGTTCTACGCAATGGAAGCATCAATTCTTCGAGTTAGCAACTCTAGATAGGGGAAGTGTCTCCAGGTAAGGGGAGGTTCTGTCCGCTGCCTACGGGCACGGAAAGGGAAAAGTGTCTCCGGGTAATGGGAGGTTCTGTCTGTTGCCTACAGGCACAGAAAGGGTAAGGTGTCTCCGGGTAAGGGGAGGTTCTGTCCGCCGCCTACGAGTGCGAAAAGGAAAAAGTGTCTCCGGGTAAGTGGAGGTTCTATCCGCCGCCTACGGGTGCAGAAAGGAAAAAGTGTCTTCAGGTAAGGGGAGGTTCTGTCCGCCGCCTACGAGCGCGGAAAGAAAAAAGTATCTCCGAGTAAGGGGAGGTTCTGTTCGCCGCCTATGGACACAAGAAAGGGTAAAATGTTCCTAAGCTAGAGGAGGTTCTGTCCGCCGTCTCCGAATCAGAAAGGGAGGGCACCTTGAAGAAACAAGCAACTTCGAACGTCGCTACTTCCGAAATTGCAGGGGAGTACGCTTTTCTGACTTTATAAGTTAATATAATTTATGTGCATGCATATCTTAATTAAGATATATAATTTGCTACGATCTGATATATGGTTTTATGTTCCTATTCGATTTACTTCGATATATTTTGTTGTGATCTGAATTACTTGGAAATGCTTCATTGTGATTTGACATACTCCAATTTGATATGATCTGATAGGATCTGATATGATCCAACATACTTTGTAGTGTGCTTTGCTCCGCTCTATGATAGAGGGGGATGTGTGATTGTGTCTGCTCACATATGTGAGATGTGTATTTTACTGATTTATTGGCTTCCGGTTAACTTTGACAATTTATAAGATTTTCGTCTGATTCCGAATAATTATTCGGATATAAATATATACGTATTTTAACGTATATGATTTTGTGATGCCTGATGCATGTATTAGCCATTAGGTAGAACTACGTTCGGATCCGATCATATTGGAATACCGTCAGAGATGATATTCAGTATGTACGTAGGCAACCAACTATAAATAACGTTGGCCTGATCCAAATTAGTTATAAAATTAGGTTTGTTTTGATCTACGCACAACGGAACGTTAAAGCTTCATAGTGTGTGGAAGAACGTTCTGACTCTCGCACTCAGAGTCTGGAGCTCCTGGTCCGTCGATTTTAGTTTTTTCGCTGATTTTAATGAACTCTGATTCTGTCCTCCGAGCTAACCCTCGGTCCGGGTTGGGTTTATGCGGGCCGGGGTGTTACAAATGGTATCGGAGCTTTGCTCTGTCTGCGAGAGAAAAATCTTTGAAAATAATTTTAAGTTTCAATTTGTTAGTAAGTGGTTTATCGGAGTCAATTTAAACTTCGATTGGGAATTTGTGGTTTCTTATGTGTGTTTATCGGTTGTAATTCATACTTCGATGGTGATTTTTGCCATTTTGCATATCTGCTAGTGGTTTTCAGACAAACTCTAATTTTGAATTTCTTTATGCATGAGTAGCATTAGATTTAATATGAATTCTAATTGCGAGTGTCTGTTCTGCATATTTGTTATCAAAATTTTGGAGAATTCCGATTTTGAGTTTAATTCGTGTGATATCGGGTTTCAGATTTTCGATTTTTGAACTTCCACATGTGTTGTATCGATTCAAGATGACTTCCAATTATGAGTTTTCTGTTCTCCAAGTATTGTATTCGATTTAATACGAACTTACGACTTCCAATTTTGAATTAAAAATAATTTTAAATTTATGTCTTGAAAACTCTGCAAGTAATTGGTGCTAATGTCGATTTTGTGAATTTGAATTTTAAGTTAGAAACTATTTGAATTCCTATCTTAATTTGTTACGTAAGGGTTTGGTACGCCAATCCATTTTATAAAAGTTTAATTATGAATCCACAATGATTTGAAAATTTTAAGTTGTATCAAATCTGATTCATAGTATGACATTGGAATTACTCTAAACTTTACTATTTATTCTGATTTGTTTAAATATACGTAATTTTGAATTTCTGTTCGACTTATGTTATCTTAGATTTATATTACGAATTTCGCATCTAAATCGTTATTATTTACAATTATTGTTCTGAATATCGGTTTGATGTAGATTCCGAATTTTCAATAGGAATTAATTTGAAATTTTGGTTCAACTGTAATACTTGAATTAATACAACTTCCAATATTTGAACTTTCTGTTTGATATATATGCAATTGAATATAATATGAACTCAAATTTTATGAATTTAAAATTTTAATTAAATGTACTTTTTAGAATATCAGTTAATACGTACTTTCTGCTATATCGAATTTGATGAGAATTATATTTGCATGTGTTACACCAGATTTCCAATGGATTCTGATTTTATGAATTTTGATTTATAATTCAGGAATAATTTGAAATTATGTTTTGTATGTGTGGTATCTGATTTGATCCAAACTCTGATTTTACGAATTCTGGGTTTGAACTTTTTGTCCGGTTTATACGACATCAGATTTAATACGAACTATGAAGTTCTAAATTTTAATTGAGAATGGTTTGCCAATTTTGTTCTAAAATCAGTTGTATTAAATTTGTTTTAAATTCCTACTTTGCACATGTTACAGCAAAATTCTGAGGGACTCCAATTTTATGAATTCTGATGACTTACAATTTTATTTTGTCTATGTAGCATCGGAACTTATCTGAATCTTGATTTTTATAAATTCTGATAAATCGAAAATATATGTTCTGAATATATTTTAGTAACTTAAATTTCAAATAGTTTGTCAAATTTACGATAGTAGAATTAACACCTGTGATATGGAAATGGGAGTTAGTGGATAACTCTATTGTTAATTCTATTAGTGTATTGAGACAATTTTTGAGTGCAAGTTTGGTTTGAAATTTTACTTTGAATGTGAAGTGAACCGGGAATATATTTTCTGATTTAAATATGAAGCCTGCTTTATGTTAGATGCTTTGATTTTTGATCAAATGCCTCTTTGAAAAGAGCCTGGTTGATTTCTGATATGTTCTCTGTCCGATGTTTTAAATTCTGAATGATTTCGAGGAAAATTTATTAGTGACATCTGCGTCTGATAAAAATTTCTGATCAGATGCGTACATTGATATGTAAATGCTTCCACTCTCTAGATACCCACCGATAAAAATAATCGGTTCTAGCATGCACATGGGTGTCGAGCATCATGGGAAAGCTCCTCACTTTTTGAGCCCCTCGCTACCCCATGAGTGTCGGGGGGAACGCCGTTTGGTATCACGGCTCTGGTTTTATCTTCACTCGAACGAACCGACAATTTGTGCATATATTTATGCATCAAATTATTTCTGAATGAGTCTATTTAGATAAACGATTTTCTGAAAATTAATTATAATCATTTTCATATACTTTGCTTAAGATTTTAACTCAACCTACAGTGTAGGGGGTTTTAAATTCTTATTACCCATGTTTTCAAGAAAAAATACAATATTTGAGAAATGATTTATATACTACATTATGTTTTGAATATGTGCACTTTTTAGGTAGTTTTAGGGTAAAACCTAAAAGTATCAGTGCACTCTCTGTCTGGATACCCACCGAAAAATCGGTTCTGGTGCGTGCATATAGGAATAGAGCATCATGGGAAAACTCCTATCCTTCTGAGCCTCTCGCTACCCCATGAGTGTCGAGGGGAACGCCGTTCGATATCAAGGCTCTGTTCTATCTGATCTGTCCGTTCTGATCTGTCTATTTTGTCAATTCCGTCTGTTTTGTCTGTTCTGTTTAATGAATCTGATTTGTCTATTTGTTTCCGTTCTGTGTGATCTATATGTTATGTCTGATATGTGTGATCTATCCGTTCTCTTTGTTATGTCTGATCTGTCTATTATGTTCGTGTTGTCTATTATGTATGTTTTGTCTGATCTGTTGTTTTGTCCATTCTGTCTATTCTGTTTGTTCTGTCTGTTCCGTTTATTATGTCTAATCTATCAGTTCTGTCTCATTTGTCTGTTCTATCTGATATATGTCCGATTTGTTTGATCCATCTTTTATATCTGATCATTTTGTTCGGTCTAATCTGTCTGAAGTCCCTAGTATGTCTTTTCTATCTATTCCATTTGTTCTGTCAGATGTGTTTGTTATGTCCGATTTGTCTGATATGTATATTCTACCTGTTCTAATTTGTTTATTTGATATGTTTGTTCTTTTCTAATTCTGACAAATTATCTAATTTTGAAAACAATAGTTAGATTTTGATATTCGATATAAAATTATTAGAATTAAGTATATGATTTATTGGGTGATTTAATTCTAAAAATTTCCCAATTAATCTGTCTACTCTATTTTGATTTTACTCTGATTCTGTATGATATGATTTATCCGAATTAATCAGATTTACATTAAAGTATTTTTATCTGATTATAACTTATCAAATTGTACATATAAAAGGTTTTGAAATTTTGTAAAGAGATTTCATTAATCTTGCTTTGTTATATTTCAGAATAATAACTTATCTAATTTTAAAATAATACGGAGATTATTTTATCTAATTTTGTTTGCGAATGATTTACTCGGATTATGATTTATCGGATCTCTTTTTGTGATATCCGAATTGAAACTATCGACTTATGAGTTTTATCTGATAAGTTATTAGATTATGTTATCCGATTATAACTTAGTTAATTGTGTTTCTGAATGTTATATCTGATTATAAATTAATTGGATTCATGTTTGTTATCCGACTAACGGTCGGGTTTTCTTCCCATTTCATTATCTTTTGACAAATATCTTAGGAGAATTGCGAGGACGCAATTCATTTAAGGGGGGAATAATGTGACACTCTGTGTTCCGATTACACTTAACCAAAAAAGGTTAGGGGTAATTATGTAATTTTAGTTAAATTTTAAGGGGCTTTAAGGGATAAAACTCCCGTGTCTGGTTAGAGTTCGAAGTAACGAGCGTAACGAATCGAAGAACACGCGAATCAGAGGTCGGGAACGAAAGTTACAACTTCGAAAAACGTGTCATATGGGCGGGACCCACTTTCAAAGTTTGAGATAAGATACCCGTGTGGGGTCTAGTTTCAAAGGTCTCGTCGATACGAGTCCATCGGTACTAAGAACGTACGATTCCGACTTCGGGATAAAAAGTTATCGTGTTTTGAAGTTGAAATTGCATTTGAATGAAATAATAATAAAATATTCAAAAAAGACGAAATAGCTGACATCATCAAGCCGCGTCGAGCTGCGCTGATCCGGAGCTGAGCCGAGCCGACTCAGCCTCGCACTGCGCCGATCGATCACGGCCGTCTGCGTGACGCGGGGCCGCGCGATCGAACGGACGAACGCGCAACGCCCGCGGAACGCACATCAGACGAGCACGTCGCGCGACGAATGCGCGGTGTTACCGCGCGCGCTGCTCTCAGTGCCCTGATGCGCGCGTCACGCGTGCGTCAGCGGCACCAGCCACTTTTTGCGGCCCTCTGATTTTGTGATACGTGGCGAGCGCTAAAGCGAGCGGTTCTGGCTTCTGTCACACGCTCGCACCCCATTCTCTTATAAATTCTCATTTTTGTCAAACTTGAAGAGAACTTTCTGGAGTCATTCTGTATCTGTTTTCTTCCGTTCAAAAAATGTTCTTAGCTAAATCGAAAGTGTTCTATGCAATGGAAGCATCAATTCTTCGAGTTAGCAACTCTAGATAGGGGAAGTGTCTCCGAGTAAGGGGAGTTTCTGTCCGCCTCCTACGGGCACGGAAAGAGAAAAGTGTCTCCGGGTAAGGGGAGGTTTTGTCCACCGCCTACGAGCGCGGAAAGGGAAAAGTGTCTCCGGGTAAGGGGAGGTTCTGTCCGTTGCCTATGCGCACGGAAAGGGTAAGGTGTCTCTAGGTAAGGGGAGGTTCTGTCCGCCACCTACGAGCGCGGAAAAGAAAAAGTATCTCCGGGTAAGTGGAGGTTCTATCCGCCGCCTACGGGCGCGGAAAGGAAAAAGTGTCTCCGGGTAAGGGGAAGTTCTGTCCGCCGCCTACGGGCGCGGAAAGGAAAAAGTGTCTCCGGGTAAGGGGAGGTTCTGTCTGCCGCCTACAAGCAACTTTGAACGTCGCTACTTCCGAAACTGTAGGGGAGTACGCTTTTCTGACTTTATAAGTTAATATAATTTATGTGCATGCATATCTTAATTAGTAATATACTAATTAAGATATATAATTTGTTACGATTTGATATATGCTTTTATGTTCCTATTCAATTTACTTTGATATATTTTGTTGTGATCTGAATTACTTGGAAATGCTTCATTGTGATTTGACATACTCCAATTTGATATGATCTGATAGGATCTGATATGATCTAACATACTCTGTAGTGTGCTTTGCTCCTCTCTATGATAGAGGGGGATGTGTGATTGTGTCTGCTCTCATATGTGAGATGTGTATTTTACTGATTTATTAGCTTCCGTTTAACTTCGACAATTTATAAGATTTCTGTCTGATTCCGAATAATTATTCGGATATAAATATATACGTATTTTAACGTATATGATTTTGTGATGCCTGATGCATGTATTAGCCATTAGGCAGAACTACGTTCAGATCCGATCATATTGGAATATCGTCAGAGATGGTATCCAGTATGTACGTAGGTAACCAACGATAAATAACATTGACCCGATCCAAATTAGTTATAAAATTAGGTTTGTTCTGATCTACGCACAACAGAACGTTAAAGCTTCGTAGTGTGTGGAAGAACGTTCTGACTCTCGCACTCAGAGTCTGCAGCTCCTGATCCGTTGATTTTAATTTTTCCGCTGATTTTAATGAACTCCGATTCTGTCCTCCGAGCTAACCCCCGGTCCGAGTCAGGTTTATGCGGGCCGGGGTGTTACAGTAATATTATATTTTTATCCATAATCAATATCGAGATTAATTAGTATAATATAATTCAATCGGGACCAATTAGATATTAATCACTTAATTTTGTCATTAACAGTCTAGCCTATTTTGACCAAATATCACGATATGCATACCTAAACCCTCAAGGTATTTCGGTCTAATTTTCCTTAAATATCGTATAATTAAGTCCAAATTTTGTGGCATTTAATGTTCAAAAGTAAGTAATATAGAAATATAGCATCTTCGGCTACATAATATAGAAAAAGTTCTTAAATTATTAGCTACAATTGGTTTTTATGCAAGAATTAATTTAAATTTATTTTTAAAAATTAAATATAATTATTAATTTAGGACAAAGAGAATATAATTTAATATTTATAGATAAAGCCGTGTAGAGCTATAGCTCTGGCTAGCTGGCTTTTTCATATTTATAATTATATAGAAAAAGACATAATTCCAACCAATCCTTCATTACATGTTTTCAGTTTCAAGCGTTGATCGCCAGCAGAGGAAAATCAGATATAATATCGTATACCCATTTCCGTAACCCTAAAAGTTTTAAATACAAAATTTGCTTTCACATCTGAAATTGTGCTATTTGTCCTTCCACACGTTTCTCATGTCCGGCCCACCGCCCCCTGAAACTGTACACACAAAAAGCTCCGGCTCCTGCTCCAGACACGTCATATCCACATTTGTGGGCCCGGATGGAAGCGCAACCGTCGATCCAACCAAAGAAAAGGGCGATATTCGAGATTCCCAGCGCACCAGTTGGTCGAGTTCAGCCCTGATCCGCCGAGTCATGGCCTGGGACGATGTAGACCCGGCACTGCGCCACCGTCTTACCAATCCTGAACCCGGGCGAGACGGTGAACCCGACCCGGGGGTGGGCCGAGTCGGGCGGGTCGTCGCAGGCGCTCTCCATGTAGACCTCCGAGAACCGGGTCCCGGGCCGGACCTGGAAGATGGCCGCCTCCGGGTCGAAGGCGAAGGCCAGTAGGTGTAGGATATAGACCCGCTTCGCCATCTCCAGGAAGCTGGCTAATATCGCGGGCAGCGGCGGCTCCGGTAAGCCGCCCGCCCGTACCGCGGCCCGGCAACGCAAGTCTTCCAGCAGAGACGACTCCAGCCTCGGATGGACCAGGGCGAGGTACTTGACGCGGTAGAACTCGGCGAACTCAGACTTCGGGTGGCCGGCCAGGAACTCGGCGATGTTGGTGGATTTCATCTTCATGAACTCCTCGAAATACCCGCCCGGCTGCTTCCGCTTCCCGCTGTCCGAGAAACCCGGATGCTGAAATTTTGCGAAGATCGTCTCGGAGACGAACGATTCGACGGCGAATACCCGGTGGCCCGGCTTCGCTACGGCCAAGTCGGGTTGGATCGCCCGAGCGGCGGCGTCGAGGTCCCATCCGGCCGCTTCCATCTGCACGAGAAGCAGCTTTGCAAAGCTACGGACCGCGCGGCCGGCGTGCCGGAGGGCGGTGACGAAATGCCCGGGGTTGAGGCCAGAGAAGTGGAGGTTGTCGAGGGCAAAGATGAATCCTTTGGGGTTTAACTGCTTCTCCAGTAGCCGGGTCTGGCTCACTGACTCCTGCAACTTCTCTCTGAGGAAGATGACCTCCGATTCCTTGAGCTGGAGCTGGGACTGGAACTTCTTCACCATGATTTCGTAAGTTCTCAGCAGGTTCCTTTGTTCTTGGTATTCGGCCTGCATCTGGGCCTGTGTCGTTTCGGGCAGGGACTGGCTCGGCTGCTTCTTGAGGTAGCTCTGCTTGACCTGGGAGATGGTCTTCAGCTCGGAGACGATTGCCTCGTCTGCAAGCTGGATGTTTTCCGGGTCGTACGGCGACTGGGCGGACTGGAGCTGCGCGTAGGCGGCCTTGATGGCAGATACCCCGGTGAAGAGCTCGGCCAGAAAGGCCTCCTTGACCTCCTTCTCCCTCCTCCGGGCCTTGACCTTCTCGTCCATGTCGTCATCGGAAGGTCGGGAAGCGGAGTCGTCCGCAGCCTCGGGAAACTTAGCGGCCTTGCGGGCGGTGTCGTCGGGGGTGACGCCGATCCCGGCCGCCTTGAAGCGGAGGGCCTTGGCGAAGGAGTGGACCAGGCCGGCCACGGCGGCGGGCTTGGGCTTGACGGAGTCCATACCCTGCTGCAGAGGCAGAGGAAAAGCAAGGCAGCTGAGATCGAGCAATAATGGAGATTGGCTTGATCGAAGACAAGAACGAGGGATGAGGGAGGGATTCGAGCTTTCGCTCCGATCGAGGCTAATGGCAGAAATTTTTTATAGATTAAAACCTCCGTCCATTGTTTCTAGCTTTATTTGAAACGGCGAAAGGTCGGGATTTTAGAAGCGGGAAAAGCAGACACAGTGTGCGAGAAGAAGAAAAGCAGAAAGTAGGCGCGTGAGGAAGAAAGCTATAAAAGAAAACAAAACCGCAATCGAGTTTTTTCGATCTCGAAGCTCGGGACTTGTCTGTCTTCTCTGCGTTACTTGGAATTCACCCACAACGGGAAGCAGGAAGAAGAATCTCTGCGCTATCTTTGAATAATGGGGAAGCCGTAAAACAACAAATCAAATAATGGGTTCCCGTCTTACCTCAAGAACTTACTGAAATATCGCTCCTTTATTGAGCAGCTTCCATGGTTCCTATATTCTCTTCACCTACACCAGTCAGAGATAGGAAATTGTTTCAATGGCCCTCTGATCCGCGTTGACTATCCAGCTATCCCTTCTTCAGATGCTTGATCAGGAGATTCAGGACCCAATATCAGTTGACCCGAAAATGGGAAAAAACAGAGAGAGCTCTGTAACTGTGACCTTACCGGAAATTGACAGTCTTGCAGGTGGAGATTTAAAGCCGAGTTGCTTTTTCGTCGAAGACTTGCCGCTTCCGGCAAACACCTGCAACTCCCCACGGCCGAGACAGGATTGGGAAACCCCCTACGATAATGGAAAGCTCATTGATGGGAATCTAGGACTCGAAAATTTCCTCTGTGATGACAAGTGCAGGCTTTGACTTGGTCCCTAGAGTTCGCATGGAAGGCGAAAATGGCTACAAGTCTGGGAGCAGGAAATCGGATTTCGTCGTAGGAATTGCAATAAAATGAAGGAAATATGAGCGGGAAAGAGGAGGAGCAAGCCGAGGGTAAAATGGTAAGTTGAGTGGAATCAGGGCGGTGGAAACAAAACCCTAGGGCTTGAGGTTCACTGTCCAATTTATAGATTCTTGTCCGTTTGTTAAATTACTTATCTGTCCCTTTTAAAATTATACAAAACCAATATGTATAATTTAAATTACTTATTTTTTTAAATTATAAGTCTTACACTATTTATGATTAGATATAAAAAAAAGTATATTATTAAGTAAGATTTATATTTTTTTATCTAATTAAAAGTGATATAAAACCTATAGTGTAAAGTAATGAGGTGTAAGAATATATTTTCTGTATTTTGAATGTGTCATATCTATTATCTTAAGAGTTTTTATATAAAAGAATAATGTTACAGCAAGTTTCTTAATGTAATGAACCTACTTTATTACTTAAAAATAGTTGATCACAGGGTAAAAAATAGGCTTTTACAATTGATGATATTTAGATAATAAATTAAATGTATGAAGTTGTTCACAAAATCATTTTTCTATGTAAAATGGTTAAAGAGTAGTTAGGAACAACATTTATATTTTTTAAATATGCATTATAAAAGGTATTTTCGTATAATTATTTCTAAGGTTATTTTGGTAATTAAGAATCTTACTAGGTTCAGTGCTAAACTGCCGATACATGACTTTTGAAACGAAATTATTGGTAATGTGTATTTATTTTCGTTGTCAGGGTGGATTGTGGGCCCATGAGGCACACCGCTGGCCTTCTGAGTTAAGGCATATGTCATTGTCAATGAATCAAGAAAAGGTGCGGCGTCAATAAAAAATGAAATTAATTGGAAAAAGAAAAGAGGGGCCATGAGTCGTGAGTGGAGGACATTCAATGGCATGGCCCACAAGCCCCACGCGAGTGGCTAATACGTGTCTTATATAATTTAAAAATAAAGTTTGTGGGCCAGCCACATTCAATGTATAATTTAGCATGAGCTTGAATTCACTCGCCTAAGTTGGGTATGTAGTACTCGGTCAAATTTTAATTCGATGGAGCGTATTATTCAAGAGCATTGAGTAATAAGTCTCAACAATATTGAATAGATAGTTATTTTTTTAAATAAAAAAATTTATATCTTTTCTAAAAATAAATTTATAATATTCTTTTTTAAGTACCTAATTACTTAAATTATTAATAAAAAATAATTTTTTAAAAATTAATATACTCCCTCTATCCATGTTAATAGTTATATTTAAAATAATAATTATTTTAATTAAAAAGTAAATTTTATATTTAAAAAATAAAAGATAAATTTATAATATTTTTTAAGTATTAAATAATTTAAATTAAATAAAATAAAATTATTAATATAAAATAATTAAATAAAACTATTAATTTAGAATGAAAAGAGTATGACAAAGGGAGCCTTCGGATCGAAGTTCCGTAATACCCTACCTCACACTAAAAGTTTTTTATCAACATCAAAATTTACATAAATATTTAATTATTGTATTTTTAAAGAAACAATTAATTTTATTCAAAATGTAATGTTAATTTAAATGTCAATAATGAAGTGATTCTAGTCTTAGACCTACTCCTTTCTAATCCAGTCTCTAGTCAGCAAAAACGGCAAGCAGGCAAGTGTCGCAGGAGTCAGGCCAGGGTGATACAAATTTGTCTTATTATCATAAATAGCTGACATCTTTTGCAGCCTCATGTTCATGTGTGGCGTGCCAGAGGAATTGCTAGGCACAAGTGTGAGCGTTTGTGACACATCCTATAGAATTAAAATTGACTCTCTCCATCACTATACCCTCTCTGTGATGTACTTCTTTCATATTAATTATTTATATTTAAAAAATATTTTAAATAATTAATTTATTAACTTTGTATTCTATTTATGAATTTTTTATTTTATTTATTAATTACATTTTTTGCATTTCATATAATTAATAGTTCCACTTTTCTTAATTTAAATAGCTTTAAAAAATATCTTACAAACTTATTTTCAATATTTTACCGGTGGTTTCTACTATTTAATAAAAATTATTCTTTTTATTCTACATTAATAATTTTATTTAATTTAAAAAAAAATTAAAATAAAAAACCAAATAAAAAAATAATGTAAAAAATAAAATTATTTTTTAAATAAATAAAAATAACATAAAATAAAAAATTTATACAAATAATACTACCTTCATCCCACATTATTTGGTCGGTTTAGTTTTTCAAAAGAAAGTAATTTTAATTTATTTTAAAAAGTAACATAGAGCTACTAATATGATGGAATATATGATAAATATACATAATACATTACCATTCTCTATGCCCATATTAATAGTTATATATATTTAAAAAAATATTAATTTTTATTGAATGTTAAAACCCACATCTAAGAGAATAGAAAATATATATTTTAAGTATTCAACTATTTAATTTAAACATAATGATACTATTATTATAAAAATAACTTTTTTTAGCAACTCAAAGCTATTAATTTACGACAAAGGAAGTATTTATTAATTGATCATTATAAATATTTAGACTGTTTGCACACAAAAAAGGCTTATACCAAACGGTTTGTCACCAAATGATCAAATCCATTTAAACCTACTGTACTGTTGTACAAGCCCTATATATATACTTTCAGCAAGCGTATAGCGAGCAGTCCTCGTTGCATGTATACGTAAAATTTCACTATTCTCTTAGTCTCAATTGAAATGATGATTCAAGACCCAAAATTTTTTGTTACAACACCCAAACAATGAGTCAATGGCGAAGACCTCTAGCTATACATCCAACTGTCTAACCGTCTTCTAGCGCATGCTAGAGTGGTAGGTAAATGCTGACGAGGACAAAAAGTAGACTTACATTTGGGCCATGCTTATCCCCAACTTGCATGGTTTGTATTTGCACCACTGTATTAATTTGGCAAAAAATAAATCTACACTATTATATTAGCAATTTAGGATTATAATATATTCTCACCCAAATTAATGGCTTAATTAGTTTATTTTAAAAAAATTAAATGTATCTATTAATTTGGAACGGAAGGAGTAAATTAATCAATATTTAAATACAAAAAGTAGTTTATTAAGAGCTATTTTATGTTTGCATTTCTACTTTTGACTCATCAGATATATGCGATCAAGTTTTGATCTTTTTGGATTTTTTTATTTCTACATTAAATGATCAAATGCAATTGTAATTGTATGGCGTAGACACTCGCATTACTTATATTTTACATCTTTACTACTCCATTTACAATTAAATGACTCATAGGTTCAACCAACTTCTCAATCTTGGTCACATAAAAAAAAATTATTAGGAAACAATGTGATGACACACTAAGCATATAATGGGACTGAAAAGATAAGCATATTCTTGAAATCATGAAATAGTGTGTGAATCATCGTTGAATGTTGGATGATAGATAAGACATTTCCATGAGCACTTGTAGAAGGAATTGTATGGCAGTTTAGATCATTATAACTTTGCATTCAAATGTTCATATTTGGTATTTTTTAATTTTCAAATGACTATTCCTTAGGACACGAAGTTTCTCCATCAAGTGGCCACTCCACCTTGGTTTATTATCCCTTCATTTTAGTGTATTGAAAGTGTCCTTTCGTCTTGTTAAGACTATAATATGACCTACCTAATTCCTATGAAATGACAAGATTGACCACAACATTTTGACACGCCAAACTAAAATGCAAACTTGCATTGAAAGTGTCCTCTTCTCATTAACATGATAATATGAACTACCTAATTCCAATAAAATGAAAAGATGACATGCAAAAAAGAACAATTCTACGGTGTAGAAGTTGGCATTGCAAAGTATTTTGAAATGATAGACTAAAGATAATTTGGGACTATAGTGGGTGTGAATACTTCTATTTGCATTTACACTTTTGACTGATCAGATCTATGATGAAAGCCTGGTCTTGTTGGAGAGGTTTTATTTTTTTTTTTATTTGAGAATCTTTTGGGGGTATTCCTTTAGTTGATTTGCTCCCATCCCCCCTTAAATGACCACATGCATATGCAATTGCATACCATATACATTCACAATACAAATATTGTACCTCTCTATATATATATAAGAGTTTTTTCCATATTACCTAGCCTAAGATACAAATATTTCATATTTCCTGGTTTTGTAAAAAATATTCTATAGAACCTAGGTTTATACAATATTAAAAAAATAGACCAAAATACCCTTTCAAAAAGGTTGGGTTAAAAGTCGTGTAAACTAGTTGTGACGAAGCATAAACAAAGAGGAGATAGGAGCTCATAGACAATTTGTGATTTTTGCCTGGCAGTTTTTATCAACAACAAATTCCGATCTCTATTTAGCGATTGTCGGCCTCCCTCACTTCATCGGCGATCGTTCTTTTCTAATTTTCGTCCAAAATTTTCTAACTACATAAATTATTTATCATTACAAAAGGAGATCAAGATGATACAGCAACTCAAAAAATGAATCTTGATAGAGTATATAGGGAGAACATGGCTATTTTAGAATGAAGAAGGATGTAAATGCCAAGGAAGGACATTGTAGAATAGTTATGATAGCCTCCTACCCTATTATGCAAAGAGGGACTCTAGTATGATTTTTTATATGCAAGTTTTACTATGTAGAACATCTTATGTAAGCATGTACACGATCTCAGAGGTTTTTATTCCTAACTTGATGAACAATTGTATAAATAACAAATACTGGTAAATATCGTGTTATCAAGCATATCGTGTTATTGATAATACGCTATGGTTGCATATCGTGTTATCGATAATATGCTATGGCGAATATCGTATTATCGTATATGCGATATAGAGGAAAATAAATAACACATCTTGTTGGCATATCTTGTTATCGATAACACGTTATGGCAAATATCGTGTTATTGATAATATGCTATGACGAATATCATATTATAATATATGCGATATAGAGGAAAATAAATAACACGTCTTGTTGGCATATCATGTTATCGATAACACGCTATGCCAACATATTGTGTTCTCGATAACACACTATTTGTGAATCTCATGTTCGGCATCCCTCACTTCATCGGTGATCGTTCTTCTCTAATTTTCGTCCAAAAATTTTTAACTACATAAACTATTTATCATTACAAAAGGAGATCAAGATGATACTGCAACTCAAAAAATGAATCTTGAGGGACTATCTAGGGAGAACATGACTATTTTAGAATGGAGAATGATGTAGATGCCAAGGAAGGATATTGTAGAATAGCTATAATGGCCTCCTACCCTATTGTGCAAAGAGGGACTCTAGTATGATTTTTTATATGCAAGTTTTACTATGTAGAATATCTTATGTAAGCATGTACACAATCTTAGAGGTTTTTATTCTTGACTTGATGAACAATTGTATAAATAACAAATACTGGCGAATATCGTGTTATCAATAACACGCTATGGTTGCATATCATGTTATCGATAATACGCTATGACGAATATTATATTATCTTATATGCGATATAGAGGGAAATAAATAACGCATCTTGTTGGCATATTGTGTTATTGATAACATGTTGCATTGAATATCATGTTATTGATAATACGCTATGACGAATATCATATTATAGTATATGCGATATAGAGAAAAATAAATAACACGTCTTGTTGGCATATCGTGTTATCGATAACACGATATTGTGAATCTCATGTTATTAATAATATGCTATAACAAATATCGTGTTATTGATAACACACTTTGGCGAATATCGTATTATAGTATATGCAATATAGAGGATATCATAACATATTGAATTATCAATAACACGCATTGTTGGCATATCGTGTTATCAATAATACGCTATGGTGGTATATCGTGTTATCGATAATACGCTATGGTGGCATATCGTGTTATCGATAATACGCTATGGCGAATATCGTGTTATCGTATATACGATATAGAGAATATCATATTTTGGGTTGTTGGCTCAAAGAATACATATTGTATTATCAAAAATACATTTCATTGACATATCGAGTTATCGTATATGCGATATGGATTAAGTGTTGGACACATGCCATGCGGAGCGTGAAATTTTTGGTTCGTTTAATGGGAGTCATCATCTCATTCTCGCATTCTCGGAAGTCTCGCAAGTCATGCAAAGTTGATGTATACCCGATTTCATTCGAATTCGTTGTACTCCCAAAAATCATTTCTTTTTGCAGCATTCAATCCCCATTTGGCGCAAGTCTTCGGAGTCCTTCAATCCGTTCTAAACGCAACCTAGTTTTTCAAATTGACAGAACATTCTGTTTGTTGCAATTCAGCAAGCACTAAAGTGGATTCCTTTGATTCCCCTTTTTGAACCAGTTTTTGAATTGAAACCAGGAGGTGTCTTTGTTTTGGTTTGTTCTCTAGAACACAGGATTGACAAGGAAATTTTTTTTACTTTCTATCGATCATCTTTAAGTGGGTGATTTATTTTCTATATGTTGAGTGTTTTGATTTTGCTCATACAAATTTGTGTCATTGTCGGTAATTTTTCACCTATAATGAGATAAGAGCTTTGGTGTAGGTTTAGGTTTGACCTAAGGGTATATTTGTCCTAAACCAGGCCATATGAGATTAAGTGTTAAAATCCAGAGAATATGAAATATTTATATATTGAGCCAAGTAATATGGAAAAAACTCTATATATAATTAAATGTCTCATAGGTTCCACCAACTTCCCAAACTAGACTACATAAGATATTTAATTGGGAATTAGTCTGATAACACTAAGCAAGCACTACAACAAAACTGGGTAATAGCGACGCTTATATAAGCGTCGCAATACTATGCGTCGCTAATATATGCTAATAACGACATATAACAAACCGTCGCAAAAAAGACAAATATTAGCGACACATAATATTAAGCGTCGCTAATAATAGTCTATTAACAATGCTTGAATTTATCCATCGCTAATACTCACGTTATTAGCGACGCTTTTATAAGCGTCGCTAACAAATATATATTTAATTTTTTTTAAAATAAATTTCAACACTATTAACGAAGTATACTTACAAACGTCACTAATAGTTTCCACAATGGCGACATTTAAATATGAGCGTCGCTAATAATTCTTATTTTTTTTTAAAAAATAAAAAATAGGAACTAATAACGACGTATATGCTATATGTCGCTACTACCTCATAGTAGTAGCGACGCATAGTCATACGCGTCGCTACTACCTATTTTTATTAACATTTTATTTTAATTTTTTTAAAATTTAATTATTTTTTATTTTTAAAATTAATTTTAAAAAATAAAAAATATTAAAAATTTAAAATTAGAGGAAAGATAGTGTGTAGGTAGATAGGAGAGGGAAGAGAGAGGGGAGGTAAGAGAGAGGGGGGAGAGGGGAGGGAAGAGAGAGAGAGGGGACGGTAGAGAGAGAGAGAGGGATTTTATTTTGTTGTTTTTTTAAAAAAAATTTATTTTTTTATTTTTATATAAAAAATTTAATTTAAAATAAAATACTAATAGCGACGTATAGGATTATATATGTCGCTATTAGTACACGTATTAGGGGAGAGAGAGAGGGGGAGGGAAGAGAGAGGGAGAGAGGAGAGGATAGGGAAGAGAGAGGGAGAGGGGGAGAGGAGAGGATAGGGAAGAGGGAGAGAGGGGGAGGGAAGAGAGAGATGGATTTTATTTTATTATTTTTTTAAATTTTTTTAAATTTTTTTAAATTTTTTTTATTTTTTATCTATACGTCGCTATTAGTATTCACTTTTTTTATTTTTTTATTTTCAAAATTAATTTTTAAAATTATAAAAAAATGAAATTAGAGGAGGGAAAGGGGAGAGAGAGAGGAGGGAAAGAGAGGAGAGGGAGAGAGAGGAGGGGGAAAGAGAGGAGAGGGAGAGAGAGAGAGAGAGAGAGGGAGAGAGAGGAGAGGGAGAGAGAGGAGGGGGAAAGAGAGGAGAGGGAGAGAGAGGAGGGGGAAAGAGAGGAGAGGGAGAGAGAGAGAGAGAGGGAGAGAGAGGAGAGGGAGAGAGAGGAGAGGGGGAGAGAGAGAGAGAGAAGGGAGGAGAGAGAGGAGAGAGAGAGGGCAGGGAGAGAGAGAGGGAGTGAGGGCGGAGAGAGAGAGGAGAGGGGAGAGAGAGGGCAGGGAGGAGAGAGAGAGGAGAGGGAGGAGAGAGATAGAGAGAGGAGAGAGAGAGGGGAGGGAGGGTGAGAGGCATTTTATTTTAATTTTATTTTAATTTTTTATTAATTTTTTTTATTTTTAAAAATAAAAAAATTAAAATAAAATATTAATAGCGACGTATAGATATATACGTCGCTAATACTGGTACTAATAGTGACGTATATGAATATACGTCGCTATTAGTATTTACTTTTTTTATTTTTTTTATTTTCAAAATTAATTTTTAAAAATAA
Organism: Saururus chinensis; assembly: GCA_035235625.1. Classification (NCBI taxonomy): domain Eukaryota; kingdom Viridiplantae; phylum Streptophyta; class Magnoliopsida; order Piperales; family Saururaceae; genus Saururus; species Saururus chinensis. The sequence goes on along the minus strand of CP141145.1, from coordinate 16,072,201 downwards.
AAAATTATAAAAAATTGAAATTAGAGGAGAGAGGGGATAGGGGAGGGAAGAGAGGGAGGGTGAGAGAATTTTATTTTGATTTTTTAAATTTTTTTATTATTATTTTTTATTTTTTAAATATAAAAATAATTAAAATAAAATACTAATAGCGACGTATAGGAATATACGTCGCTATTAGGACATGTATTAGCGACGTATAGGAATTATACGTAGCTAATACCTCAAACAATAGCGACGTATATATCTATACGTCGCTATTAGTATTTAATTTAATTTATTTTTTTATTTTTAAAATTAATTTTTTTAAAATAAAAAATTGAAATTAGATGAGAGAGGAGAGAGAGAGGGAGGGAGGGGGAGAGAGGAGAGAGGCGGGAGATAGAGAGGAGAGAGGCGGGAGGAGAGAGAGAGAGGGGGAGATAGGGGAGAGGGAGGAGAGAGAGGGAGGAGATAGAGGGAGAGGGAGGAGAGAGAGGGAGGAGAGAGGGGGAGATAGAGGGAGAGGGAGGAGAGAGAGAGGAGAGGGGAGGGAGGAGAGAGAGAGAGGGGAGAGAGAGGGGGAGAGAGAGGGAGGAGAGGAGATACAGAGAGACAGTGGGAGAGAGAAAGAGGGGGGAGAGAGAGGGGTTGGAGAGACAGGGGGGAGAGAGAGAGGGGGGAGATGAACAGTAAATTTTTTTAAAAAAAATTCAATTTTTTCTAAAATTTGTTTAATTTTTTTTAAATTTTTTAAAAATTTATATTTTAAAATTATTTAAAAAATAAAAAATGTATTAACGACGTTTATAAATATACGTCGCTAATACCTTGAGTATTAGCGACGTATAGCCATATACATCGCTAATACCCTTCAGTAGTAGCGACGTATATCGTTATACGTCGCTAATATATATATTTTTTATTTATTTTTAAATAAAAAATATAAAATAGAGAGAGGAGATGGAGAGAGTGAGGAGAGAGAGAGAAGGGAGAAGAGAGAGAGGAGAGAGGGGGAGAGAGAGAGAGGAGAGGGAGGAGAGAGATAGAGAGAGGAGAGAGAGAGAGAGGGGGAGGGAGGAGAGAGAGAGAGGAGATACGGAGAGAGAGAGAGAGAGGGAGGAGAGAGGAGAGAGAGGGGAGAGAGGGAGGGAGGAGAGAGAGAGGAGATAGAGAGAGGAGAGGGAGGAGGAGAGAGAGGAGATAGAGAGAGGAGAGGGAGGAGAGAGGGGAGAGAGAGGAGAGGGGAGGGGAGAGAGAGGGGATAGGGGAGGGAAGAGAGGGAGGATGAGAGAATTTTATTTTGATTTTTTAAAAATTTTTCTTAATTTTTAAAATTTAAAAAAATAATTAAAATAAAATAGTAATAGCGATGTATAGTAATATACGTCGCTATTAGTATTTTTGTTTAATTTTTTTTATTTTTTAAAATTAATTTTAAATAATAAAAAATTGAAATTAGAGGAGAGAGAAGAGTGGGGAGAGAGAGGGAGGGAAAGAGAGGAGAGGGAGAGAGAGAGAGAGGAGAGGGGAGGGAAGAGGAGAGGGGGGAGAAGAATTGTATTTTTTATTTTTAAATTTTTTTATTACTTTTTAAATAATAAAAATGAAAAATATAAAAAATTAAAATTAGAGGAGAGAGGAGAGCGGGGAGAGAGAGAGTGAGGGTGGGAAAGAGAGGTGAGGGAGAGAGAGGGAGGAGAGAGAGGAGAGGGAGAAAGAGGGAGGAGAGAGAGAGGAGAGGGAGAAAGAGGGAGGAGAGAGAGAGAGGAGAGAATGGAGAGAGGGAGGGAGGAAAGAGAGAGAGGAGATAGAGAGAGGAGAGGGAGGAGAGAGAGAGGGGAGGGAGAGAGGAGAGGGAGAGAGAGGGAGGAGAGAGAGGGAGGAGAGAGAGGAGAGGGATGAGAGTAGAGAGAGGGGAGGAGAGGGAGGTGGAGAGAGAGAGGAGTGAGGGGAGAGAGGGAGGGAGGAGAGGGAGGAGAGAGAGAGGAGAGGGAGGAGAGTAGAGAGAGCGGGAGAGAGGGAGGAGAGGGTGGAGAGAGAGAGTGGTGGAGAGAGAGAGGGGAGGAGAGAGAGGGGAGAGGGAGGAGAGGGGAGAGGAGATAAATTTTCTTTTTAAAAATAGTATTTGCGATGCAACAAGTGAAACGTCGTAAATGTACGTTATTTGCGATGTTTAGATACAAACGTCGCAAATATATTACCTATTGCGGCTTTGCGAGGAAAATGTCGCAAATTAACATATTTTAGCGACGCATAATATGTGTCGCTAAAATTAACATTTTTTTCATTTACCCGTGTGGGCAAAATTTTGCCCGCGTAGTCGAAGTAAAATACTGCGCGGGCGAAATTTCGCCCGCAGGGCGGAAGTAAAATACCGCGCGGGTGAAATTTCGCCCGCGCGGTATTTATCCTGCACCCCCACCCCCTGTTTCTGTAATCTTTTCCCCCCGTCCTGCTCCAGCTGCGCCCCCCGTCGCCTTCTCGTCCGTCTCAGCCCCGTCGCCTCCTCCTCCGGCTCCGCCCAGTCCCCTCCTCCTCCGGCTCAGCCCCGTTGCCTCCTCGTCCTCTTGCTCCAACCCGCCGCCGCAACCTCCTCCTCTGTGCCAGATCCTTCTCCAGGCCCCCTCCTCCCTCCCCCCGCCAGAGCCTCCTCCGCCCCGCCGCATACCGTTCTGCCCTGTCGTCCCAACTTAGAGCCCCCCCGATCCAGCTCCGGCTCGCTTCCCCCCTCCTCCCCCTTAAAAGTTCCCTCTTTACCCTGAAATCCCCCCCGAGCCGCATCCATCTCCGCCCCTCCGTCCCGGTTTAGAGCCCCCGGCCTCCATCCTCCCCCCCCCCCCACCTTCTCTCCCCTGTGTCCTCCTCCCTTCCCCTTCTCTCGTTTCGGAGGAGGGGGGCGGACCAAGGGGAGAGAGAGGCGGCGGCCAACCACCCCCCTCCCTCCCACTCCCCCTTCTCCTTCGCCCTCCCCCCATTGCACTCAATAGAGGGAGAGGGGGCAGAGTGGATTCCAGTGAACCGGAATCTAGTCACCCAGCCCACCTCCTCCCTCTCCTAGAGTCCCCCTCTAGTCTCCGGTCACTACACACCCCCATGCCCCAACCTCCCACCGGCGTTGGATTCGGCACATTTGCCGGATTCCGGTGCCTTTTTTTTTAAAATTTTTTTAAAGTTATTAGCGACGCTTTGTAAGCGTCGCTAAAGTTTTTTTATTTTTTTAAAGTTTTTTAAATATTTTTAAAAAATATTTTTTTATTAACGAAGTTTTTAAAAAAAATTAAAATTTGTCAAGCGTCGCTAATACATGTAATATTATTTTTTAAAAATAAATTTTTAAAAATAAATTTTTAAAAATATTTTTAAATTTTATTTTTGAAAAATATTTTTTATAATAGTGACGCTTCTAAAGCGTCGCTAATACATGCAATTTTATTTTTTAAAAAAATATTTTTTATCATAGCGACGCTTAGAACGCGTCGGTAATAACGAATTATTAGCGACGCATATAATTATGCGTTGCTAATAATTTATTTTTTATTTTTTTAAAAATAAATTTTTTTAACGATGTATATATTAACGTCGTTAATAATCAGTCATTAACGACATATTTTTTTTATTAGCGACGTATTTATATGTGCCGCTAAAAGGTTTATTAGTGACGTTTTTTGGTATACGTCGCTAAGAGGCAGTAGCGACTCTACTTTTTTCGACGCTTATAGCGATGTTTTTTATGCGTCGTTAATAATCATTAGCGACGTTTAGAAGGCTATTAGCGACGTATAAATGCGTCGCTATAAGGCTTTTTTGTTGTAGTGAAGTAATGGGACTAAAAAGATAAGCATATTCAAGCATAAAAAGCATGAACTAATGTGTAAAACACCATTGAATGTTGGATGACAGATGAAGACATTTTCATGAGCACTTGTAGCAGTTGTTGTATGACATCTTAGATTCATCCTAACATCGCATTCAAGTGATGATGTTTGGTATTTATCAATTTCAAATGTCGATTATGTAGGGCATGGAGTTTCTCTATCAAATAACCACTCCACCTTGGTATGTTACCCCTTTATCTAGTATATTGAAAGTGTCCTTTCATTTCACTAAGATGATAATCGGAAGTGCCTACTTCCAATGAAATGACAAGAAAATTTGCACAAAAAAATAAACACTTTCTTTTTAAGTGAAAGTGCGGGTTTTGACACATGTGCATTACATCGCATCAATTATGTCAATCACATGTAAATATTATCCATCAAATTAATTAAACTATTCAATAAAAATAATCTTGATAGAACATATGTGTCAAATGTGTTATATTAGCTTTATTTCATTGAACAAAATTATATCTATTGAATGTGTGTTATTTAAGTTTTATAAAATTTCAGTTGATTAATGATACATCAAGTTAAATTTATAATTAAAAGACTTTAAAAAATTGGATCAGACATGCTTTAAGATTTCTAGATAAAAGACTTAAATCATTATTTAAATTTTTTATTAAATAAACAAGTATAGAATCACGCACACGTGGGCACACATACATACCCACCCACCCACGTACCCACACACACCTAGAATTACCATGTGTTTAATCAAATAAGAGTGATTGTTTATAATTAATCAATATTTGTGAACTTGTATTTATAAAAATAATTTATGTTGTAATTTCTTAAAATATCCGTGGAGCTAAGTTGTGACACCAAAACTACATATGGTCTCAGGCCACGGAAGGGTTGTTCTCAGCCAAGGGTTACCATCAAACAAAGGTCCAAGTAGGCACAAACTTGTAAATATGGGTGTAATAGAAGGCCTGACAAGGTTATGACATCATTGACCATGATTGTCGTGTGCCACGGCCCCTATACATGTGGTAGTGGTAGTAAGGGAGTGGTTAGCAGGTTATGTAGGTTTGTAGGATTCACGAGGAGGGGAGTTCGAGCTCTAGAGTTGTCTTCAGAAGAATGGAGCTTCTCGTGGAATTATTCTAGTCAAGTAGACACTGAAACTCAAGTAAAGGAGTTTATTTGTAGCTAATATAAGTCTCTTTAAAAAGTGAGTGCACAGAAGAGATGTCATCTTAAGACTGAGTGACAAGGTACCTAAAGAACTAAGTGGGGTATGATCAAGAAAGAAAGAATTAAAATGAATGTATATGTAATAAACACTTAGTAGTATCTAAAGAACTGATGTTATATTAATATTTAATATTTCTACTAGGTGTACATACATGTACTCAATATCCTAGTATTGTAGCTCGTGTACTTGACGACTACGTATCACCTCTCCTCTCCTTTAACTCTTAAGCTAAAGTGATCCATTCCGCATGGAGACTAATCAACCAAATAGAATAACATAATGTTAAAACATGAAAAAAAATTGAACTCAGTGTATAAGAGATGAAGAAATTATACCAATTTGAATGATGATTGGAAGAGGAGAGACCAAATTTCAACCATGAGAGACAAAGATAAATGGTTGTGGATGGTGAGGATTTGGGGAGAGAAGAAGACTGATATAGCTGAAGAAGACCGATATAGCCGTTAGATGTGGTTTCGAAAGGATAGGACCCAACTTGTGATTCTAGGTTATTCATTTTTACATATAAATTAAATCGCATAATATGGCCCAAAATTAAATCCCATTCATAAGTATGTTGTCCAAACATAAGATTTGGCACTTAGTCTGTGCCCAAGGGAGAAAACAGAGAAATAGAGATATACGAACCCCCCTACAATTTAGGAGTTGGTTAGGCGCATTATGCTTGTACTTCAGGAAGTGTTTTTCATGCTCTCTAATGGTAATGGGCCTAATATAAACTACACATAAGAGCCTTAAAATATTTAAGATTGATAGAGTAAATGCTAGCATAACGTCAATGGTGCTGACAATAATATATGCTAGTATATATGTTATCAATCTCATAGATGAAGGACTCTTATGTATAATTTATGCTAGGCTCATTGTTAATAGGGGGTATGAAAAATACTTCGAGACGTTAGCCATGATCTGGATTAGCTAATAACAATTTAGTTCTCAAGTTTTCTAATTCAAAATAATTTCTTCATTTCAAGTTGAATTAAAAATAAATCTATGGGCCGTGTTCCCTCAAACAAATTTTGGAATTAGCACATAGGTTATGCATCTCCAGTTGGCATATTCGGATCAAGTATCACACCCATGCCAGCCCACACCTAGCCTATGTATGGTCGGCTCCACCCTTGTCCACCCCTTCAAACACACGAACCTTTTGGATCTCAATTACCCGTAGGGCAAATGTGAAAGTGACGACCTAATATTTAACCCCTTACAAGTCATTTATTTAGGCGTATCAATTGGAAAATAATTTTTTTATACCTTATTTTTCATATTATTAGTTTTATACCACCTTTGATTATATAAGAAAGGTAAGACTTACTTGACAATATAAAAATTACTTTTCTCTTCCAATTATAAGTGGTATAAAGTCTATAATATAAAGAAATAAGGTACAAGAATATCACTATCATATTAATTCAGCATCCACTATCACTAACATTCGTATGGACGTCTAGCATTTCCAATATGCGTGTCTAATATTCTACCTTCTAAGTCCCTCTCAATCATCAGCCTTTATTTTCTTGTATTTCTGTAAGAAATAAGGTGTAAGAATAACATATCCCACACGATTTGCCCATGCAAATCAGCCCCGAATGTGTTTGTCACAATTATTCAGAAAGTCACAGTTTGATTCTTCTCTGATAGTGAGAGATGGCTGAGACGCACATGAACATTCACCTAACCGTCCACTTGTTACACCGGATCCTGGACCACACCACATAGCCTAAGAGGCCTATTAGGGGAATTTTTGAGTACTTAGTCGATGTGTTCGTGTACCTTTATGTAACTGCACTTATGCAACCATATGGGAATGGCTTTTGTAAAATGGGAGAACATCCCGATTCGGCACTCTGGATGCTGGGAATAATTACTCCCATTAGAGGAACAGAAGCAAAAGATTTTGCTAGTGGCAATTTTGTTCGCTGATGCGTCTACGGAATATGGGAGGGAGATTTGAAGCCCTTGTTTGTGTTGTTGTATGAATTTTTTACTTTATGATAGAATTGAGAGAGAATAAGATGAGTAGTTTAGCGCACCCTCACGGAACATGATTAGTAAATATTTATCATCTGCCTAGATAGAGAAATATATATATTATCTTTGTATAAGAGGGTTGGGCTAGCTAAAAGAGGACGTGACAAACTCCTTATCCTTTAGAAAATGTGAATTCATTTTTTTATAGGTAATTAAGACTCACATACCCTAATTACATGCAATAACGAAATAAAATCTTATTGTGGAACATCCCCTACATAATTAAAGGTGGATAGGAGTAGTTCCTATTTTGTTAACAAGAATCTAGCTCAATTGGGGGCTAATTTTTTTCAAAAGATTGATGCTTTATTTTAAACAGAAGTGTTTTCTAAGCTTCACTATAAGCGTAGCGTAAGGAATGCCTTAAACGCCTCAAACCAATTTATCTCTGAGATCAATGGTATACATGTTAGCATTAGTGTCACTGATGTTAAAGTAAACTAATATGTATATATATTGTCAATCTTAAATATCAACGTACCTTAAAGCATTAATTTATTACATTGAGCTCATGGCAAATAGAAAACACAAAAAACGTTTCTTTTATAGACCAAGCCTGTTTCTCATCTGTGCACCAAATCACGTCAACTAGCGTTCTTCAAGTTCCAACTACCATTCTTCACATTCCAATTGAACCTTCCAGCGAAAAAAAACAATCGTATATTGCATGTGGGACCCCTGAAAGAAAGAGATACGCATGCATCTAAAATATCAAATGTCCAGTTATTTTGACGAAGAACCAACCAACAAGGTTGCCTGTTAGTGCAAGTTGTATTAAGTACTTGTTATAATTATTCCTTGTATTTTTAATACAAAGATTGTTTATAAAGTATGTGCTGTGAATTCTAGCATTCATTTAGGACACAGGAGATGGTGAATCATGCATTAAGCACCTGAATAATTGCTCCTAATAATATATCATGCGAACACGTTGAATGATAGATTTGAAACTGTTGTCATGCGTATGGTTCTTAGCTTTTCAAGGGGCCAAAGAGCCAGGAATTATGAAGTCTTAGATGCAGATGTTGGACGCATGGTAAAGCCAAAATAAAGGCTAATCATCTAATGATGAATTGGCAGGGGTCCTCATCAAGGCCCACTTTAATTAAAGTGGCTGAGCTTTTACTGGTATTGTATTTAGGGAAAGTTTTACTTACACCTCTTATTTATGATAAATTTATATTTATATTTATCAGATGTGGATCGTGATTCGCCGGTGCACAGGAGCAATGAGATTTTTGCCCCTTAATACTGCGGCTGCGCGATTGGAATTGCACGGTGTATATATATTGGGCCCATATCAACAGGACTTTTTAAAAATTATGTATAAACCCTTAAACTTAATGGAATGGTTAATCAAGTAAAATTATGAGTAAAGTGGCCTTCTTAGTCCTTAAATCTAATTTCTCCATCCACACTACAAGGAAGATTTTTTATTCTCCAAATAGTTGTCTACCTTGTTGCCATTAGTCATTTTAGGTGACAAAAGCGAGAACGAATGCAAGCGGATAGAGAAAGAGTACAGGTGTTAACGAGCCGAGCCGAGCCAAGTCGAGCCGAGTTGAGTCGAATTTTTAGTTGACTCAACTCAAACTCATAGTTTTGGGTATTGGCTCGAGCTCATCTCACACTCAATCAAGTTACCAATCATCCAACTCGAGCTCATCTCAAGAAGGAAACCAGAAACTCAACTCGCACTCGAGCTCCAACTCAATATACAGTGACCATGGACTTAGTTTGACAAGTAAAAATTTAAAAAGATTTTAGAGTCAGGATTTAAGCTTGTGACGATGTTGCTAAGAACAAACTCCTTGGCCACTTTGCCAAAAAAAACTTTTGTGTCAAGCATTCCATCAAAGAAATATAAGGTTCTCATCATTAAATATTTATTTTTTACTAAATATAATTTCAATCATTCTCTCATTTTAAATTATATTTGTATTTCTTAATATTCACCTTATATATGCATAAAAATGAGTGCAAAAACTTAATTAATATTTGTACCTCATTATACTAATATATACTAATTGTTTGGTAAAAAATAATATTATCAAATACTCCATCGTCTTAAATTAATAACTCCACTTGGTTTTTTTAAATGAATTAATTTAAATTTATTTTTAAAAACTAAATGGAGCTATTAATGTAGGGAAAAAGGAGTATTTATAAATAGGAAAAAGATTTATATGAGTCTAGGTTCACTCGCGCTTGCATGAGCTCGGGCTCTTTGGGTACAATCTTGTACAAGATTGCCAACATTTACTAAAAGCTCATAAATTTATAAATAGACAACTAAAGTATAAATAATATTCTTTACTTATTTATTAGCTTTCCTTTTTAATATTTTTATTTGTTGTTATGCACACTACAATAAAATGTACTATTAGCGATGCAATAAATAGCGTCGCAAAAAATTAATACTTGCGACAATTAAAAAAGTGTCGCAAAAAAATTAACTATTAGTGATGATTTTTATAAAGTGTTGCTAACAATACATTTATTAGTGACGCTTAACCGAAAGCATCGCTAATATTACAACTATTAGCAGTACTTTATAATAAATCTCGCTAATAGTTGTGATATTAGCGTCACTAAAAGTTATATATTTTAAGTAAAAAAAATATAACGATGCTTTTTTCAAGCATTGCTAATAGTTTTAATAAATTAAGAGGGGGAAGAAAAAATGCTTAACAAAAATAAAGCTATTTACGACGATAAAGAGTGAGCGTCGCTAATAGTTCATAAATTGGCGATGCTTATTCTTAAGCATTGCCACTAATAATACTATTAGCGACAAAACCGAGCGTCGCTAATAGACTTATTTTTTTTAAAAAAAATTGAACTATAAGCGACGCTCGGTACAAAGTGTCGCTAATAGCATTAGTATTAGCGACGTTGAAGATGCATGAGTGTCGCTAAGAGCTTTATTTTTTCAAACAAATTTAATCGATTAACGATGCTCGGAAGCGAGTGTCACTAATAGTATAAGTTATTGCGACGCTAATTCTTAAGCGTCACAAATACTTATGCCTTTAACGACGCTCTCTACAGAGCATTGCTAATAGCCTTATTTTTTTAAAAATTTTTCCCCTCCCTTTCACTCTATCTCTCCTCCCCCCCTCTCTACTTTCTCTCTCCCTCTCTCTCTACTCTCTATCTCCTCCCTCTCTCTATCCTCTCTCCTCCCTTTTGTGACACTTCCACTAGAAGAGTCACAAAAAGGCCCGCACGAGGATATTTCACGCGTGGGAAAAAATTCCCCGTGTGGACAAAATTTTGCCTGCCTTCTATTTACCCCCCCGGCAACCAGCCCCCTTCTCCCCGGGACCTCCACAAGTGCCAGATTTCGGCACCCCGCCGAAATCCGGTCCCCCACCCCCTCTCTCCTTGGGTCCCATGTCCTTCCTCTCCTCTTTTTTTTTTGGGGGATTCTAGCTCCCAGCAGGAATCCAGCCTCTGAAGGCCCCTCCTCCCTCCCTCTCTCCCCGGTCACACCCCTTGGTCACCCCCTCCCTCTGTGCCCCCAGCGGCGCCGGATCTGACACATTTGCCAGATTCCGGTGCTGCCCATCCTCTACCCTAGTCCCCCCCATTGGCGCCCGTCCAATCATCCCGCCTCCAGCGGGATTTTTTTTTTTAAAATTTTAAACTTTTTAGCAACGCTTTTTAAAGCGTCGTTGAAGATTTTTTGAATACGCTTTTTATTAGCTGAGCTTTCTGTAAGCGTTGCTAAAATATATATTTTTTCAATTTTTTCTATTAGCGTCGATTACATAATCGTTGCTAATAATTTCTTTATTGTTGTTATTTTAGCGACACATATATAAGTGTCGCTACTAAGCTATTTTTTATATTTTTTAGATGTTTTTATATTTGCAACGCATAATAAAGCATTGCTAATAACCAATTATTAGCGACACTTAGAATTTTACGTTGCTAATAAATGACTATTAGGGACGCTTTATTATGTATCACAAAAGTAAAATAATTAGTGACACATCAATAAACGTAGCTAATGTCACACTAGTAGTGACACTTTGTATTAAGTGTTGCTAATGAGCAATAGCGATTGCAATTTTATTGACGCATTTAGTGATGCTTATAGCACTTTTAGCAATGCTGAAAAGCGTCGCTAATAGTACTATTTGTGGTAGTGGCTATATCTTGTGTTTGTATGTTTAACTATATATGCATCTTTTAGTAGTATTCTATGTTCATATGTTTGTAGTATATGTATTTTTTAGTAGTTTTGCTGGATACTCCAACCTTCTTTTGGTTGTATGAAACATATTTATTGTTTGATAACCTAGATTTTCTAAATATTTGTATTCACATCTTACTTTATGTGTCATCTTATACCCACCAAAAAGAAAAAATTAGTCCCTTTTAGGGGTGCTCATGGATGTATGTAGTCTGGATGTCCGTCTGTGTCAGGGTTTGTTTTTTTTTATAAAGTGGACAATTCTTTGTGTTTGGGACGGATACGGACTTGGACTCAGACCAAGTTTTTTGTCCGCCATAATGGGGAGCTATGGACACAGACATACTCTTGCCCATCTCCGCGGACATCCACGTCTGTCACCCTTATCTAACCCTACCTCCTATAAATATTAGTGTATTACTAAATACTCGAGGGAAAAATAGAAGCACCTATACAAGAAACCTTAAAAACACGAATATATTACTTATGTAGTGTGTTCGGATAATTCTAACATGTTACAGGGGCTGGTCAAAGCACACGGAGATGACTAAATTGCATTGCGGAAGACTTTAACCCCTTAATCAGGTATTTAACACAAACACGAAGACGTGCACGTTAAGACCTTTGTGCAAGAGAAATAAGGTAAAATAAAAGAGGATAATAATTCTGAAATGAACCTTCAAGTGTAACTCACATACTTAACATCTTGAGCCAACACATGGCTCGAATTCAGAGAATCTTAGACAAGTCTAAAAGAATCAGATAAACACGAGTCTGAAACATAAACATCCATACAAGGTGTTCTATAATCATGATGGCATAAATAAGAAGACAAAATATTGTACTAAGGCATCCATGCCTACTCCCATGCATATCCTGGTCGTCCATCATATAGGGAATCTTGATCAACTGCATGTCGTACCATGCAACCCTAAAACAAAACATAGAAAGAGGGGTGAGTAAAACTTAGTAAGGTTTGAATTATGGTAACATTAATTAGAAAACAACCACGGCACATCAACATGGTAATTCAGATCCACATTTCTAATAATAGCTCTATTTCTGATTAATTCCCTTACTGTACCCCTATTTACCCATAAGTAATTATCCTGCATACAAGTATCTCATACATTCTAATCATGACATGAATAAGCACAATATGACATAAAATCCATCCTGCATAATAAGTGATTATCACTCAATCACATCATGCATATATATCATATATAACCTACATGAGTAGTGTCTCTAACACACATTCAAATCATGCATAATAAACCATTCTCCTCTTGACATTCAACCTGCATAATAGATGTCTCCAACACGTAATCACATAATGCATACTTATATAATTCATCCATAGATTATTCACCCTGTACGATAAGTGTCTCAATCATACTACACTAAGGGGTTGTTTGGGTGTGGAATTCATGTAAGAATTCTATGATTTTGTCAAAATTCAATGCAGAATCATCAAAATTTTGTTTGGATATAGAATGTAAATGGAATTTAAAATTCCGTCTAAAACACGATTCAAATGCATTTCTGTCTTGAATCACCGAATCTCTTGGTGAGGAGATTTAGTCGATTTTGAAAAACACGTGAAAATGGAAGCACACGTTATCGCATATTTCCAAGCCTTGCTAATATGCACTAATGTGTGCTTTTTTTTTTATCTTAATTATCAACGACTCCTGAGTATTTTTTACACTGACCTCATTGTTAGAGGGGGGCATAAAATTTTTTTCCCATCAGGTAGGGGCAACTAGTCGATTCACATGGGTACTTGTGACTCTTTCTTTATGCTTGCGTAATCCAATCTTAGATCAACAAAGTACTCCAATCAAGATCGTCATATGGTGGAGGCTTGACCATGAAGAACTGTACGTGCTAAAGAATTTGAGGGAGCAAACATTGTTCGCTGTAGAAGTTGAAAAAGTTAATTGCTTGCAGTAGTCCAATTCGCTACCAAATTAATTCCACATCTAATTATAATAGTTTTTTTATAGCATCATAAGACCATAGAAGGTTATATCGTGGACCATAAAAGACCATAGAAGGTTATATCATTATTGCTGCAATGTTGTAGCAATATCACTATCAAGGTATGGCATTAACGTTACAACAATGTAACATTATCGCTACAATGATGTATCGATATTGCTGCAATGATGTAGCATTATCGCTACAATGATGTATCGTTATTGCTGCAACGTTGTTGCAATATCGTCACAATGACATAGCAATATCACTACAATGACATAGCAATATCGCTACAACGATGTAGCAATATTGTTACAACAATGTAGCATTATCGCTACAATAATGTAGTATTATTGCTACAACGATGTAGCATTATTGCGTTAACGATGTTTCGTTATTGCTATGTGGGGCCAATACAACTATGTCTCGTTATTGCTATGTGTCCCTGTTGTTTAATTTTTTTAAATATTCTTATAAATATAATAAATACTAAATTAATAACATGTCCATATGTATCTACTGTATCAAAATAGTACAAACCAATACAGCCGATACACATTGATTTTTACATAGGGCGTATTACTTAGTATTGATCTCAACCGATACAGGTAAGTACGGCTAATAGGCACCGTATCCGTTGGTATGGACTTTCATGGGCCCATCAAGCCATAAAAGATTGTTTAAGGAGGAGCATAAGGTCTCTTGTACTTCTACAATCAATCTAGCAAAATAAAAAATCTTTTTTAGTGTGATCTTAAACCGTTCGATATAGCTCAAAGTTGAATACATCGGGCCAGACATATTATTGGTGTTGCACACTAACTGCGTACAATTCCTAAACCAAGGTTATATTGTAATTTTTTCATAAATTCAATGATTCCAAAAAATAAACAAATTCCTTACCCAAACATGATTCTATCAACACAATTTCATTCAAAGGGTATATTTGTCAATTTACCTAAAAATTCTAAAGATTCTGATCATAACACAATTCACTATCCAAACGTGATTCCATCTAAAAAATTCTATACCCAAACCAAATTCCGTTTCTATATTGAATTGAATGAATTAATTCTGAAAAATTCCGATTCACTAGTGAATTGATTCCGCACCTAAACAACCCCTAAATCAAGAATAATAGATCATATTCACATGTGTCGCATAATCTCAATTATCCATACACAACTTGTGTAACCTAGGCATAATATTTTCTACATATGCATCATCAACAAATGGTGAATGCTTCCATCATGGAGAGAAATACAACCCGCTCTGGACGTGGTCCGATTTTCTAATTGGAAACCTAGGGCATTGCCCGCTCTAGACACAGTATGAATTCCCTACCAAAACTAGGGTGTTTGGGGTAGTCCGCCCATCTGCTTGCTTTGGACAATCCACAAAGGGAAGTTCGAATTCCTTACAGAAACTAAAGCAGGTCTGCTTGCTGTGGATAGTCCAGGTTAGGAACGTCCGAATTCCTTACGGAAACTAGAGCAATGTGTTCGCTCTGGACTTCTTTGCGGTAGAAGAGTCCGAATTCTACAAGTGAAACTAGAACACGTGGTAGCTGGTACACGAAGGCATACCACTCTAGATTCTTAGGGTCCAGGTTTGACTGTCTCAAGAAAATCTCAATTGCATCAAACGACTCAACTCAATTTAGATCGACTCAACCTGGGGAGTATCCATGTTCCACACGGGAACTCAAATCAAAATCATGTCCTTTTGGACCAACCAATTTCTGATAAGCCAACGATCAATTAATCCAGCACGCCATCTCACATCATTGCATCCAATTGATCAACCACGGCTAATGTCGATAAATTATAATTCAGAAATTCGTTTCATGATGCAAGCAACATGGTACCTACGTGGGAAAGGCATACATGAATCCTAATTCATGATAAGTCCTCTCATCTCATGCATCATTTATAATCATAATACCATACATCATCATAGTCATCCCCCACATGTGTGTGTACATAGTAGAAATATTTAATTCTAAGCATATGGACATACCTTGTAAATAACTTCTCATCATACCACACATGCTTTTTAACATCTAATCATGGTTCCTAATGGAAATCATGAGTGAAAACCATTAATCAAGTCAAGTGTAACCTCATGCTAAATCTATGAAAGCATATTCACACCACACTTGAATCTAGTCATGACACCATCAATCACCCATAATTTAATCACATTATATGAAGACATATCATTTCATTCTCATGCTATAATCTTGCTGGAATTATGTTTAAAACATAAAGAATCATTCAATCATGGATTTAAGAATAGCAATACTAACATGTGTAGCCAACAACATGCAATTTCACATAATACTTAAATATTCCTCATAATTACCAACATCAATATCATACCCTTCTAGTAGCTCATTTTAGCTCAAATTACTCACCATGAACATAAGAAATGATATTTAAGAGTAAAAGCATAAAAATAAGCAAAAGAAACAAAATGGCCAAAACTACAATACTGCCATTCGATCGGCCTGCAGGGCCGTTCGAACGACTAGCCGTTCGATCGGCCTGCAGGGCCGTTCGAACGACTAGCCGTTCGATTGGCCTACATGGCCGTTCGAACGCCATAACAACATTTCCTAGTTCGTCTTCTCCACTTAAAAATCAAAACCAAAACTTCTCATGAACCGCTTCAACTACCAAATCCTACTCCCAAACATCACCAAAATCAAACCCATGCTTAATAAATATCAAATCTAACTATTACCAAACAAAAACCCTAAGAAATTTCATCAAAGATTAAACCTTTCTCAAATCACCATTAAAGCTTATAATCATGGAACCCATTTCAAAAGTTTGACAAAGCTTGAATTTGAAACCACGACAATGTTTAAGACCAAAACATTTACCTTCCAGCAACTTCTTGACTCGAAATGGCTCTCAAACACCTTCAAAACCTACCCAAAACATGATTTTTATTAATATCCCCACAAAACTGATTTTAAAATACCTAAATCCTTCAAGAACAAGTAGATCTTGGGTTTAAGAGACTGAAAAACAAAATTATCATCATTAGGTTTTGAAATAAAAACCCAAATCAATAGTTTTTGAGTTTAAATTGAGATTAATCCAAAGCAAAGGAAGGGATTTGAAAGATTTAAACAAAACCCTAATAGATTAATGAAACATTAAGTAAATCTATACCTTAATCTCTTTCTCTTTTAGGAAAATGGGGATTAGGCTCCTAAGCTCCTGCTCTCAGCCCTTTCCCAATTGGGAAAGTGGTTGGGCTTTTCATTTTATAGTAAAGGGTGGGGTAAACCTAATAGGTTTGTGGGGTGCAAATACAATTTACTACAAAAAATGGATAAAATTGTTTATTTAAACCCAAATTAATGTCTAAAAATTTTAAAATAATTATTTTTGGTCTTAGGTTGATGTTAGGGTCATTTTGGACTAATAACCCACATTTTGCACGTGGGGCCCATGGTGGGTTCCAACCCTAACTTTTTGGGAAAATAATGAAAATTTTGAAAATTCTAAATGACTTAAATTAACTTAAGAACTATAAACGTGAAGAAAATTCTGGTTAAAACCTTTGGCAACCACTTTAATTTTAAAAATAGTCAAAACCGATCAAAATTAACACTAAACCACACAATAGTGATTAAATAGAATAAAAAAATAAATCGGTTCAAGTTTTGGGAGGGATCTTACAACATAGGTATTGGATAACTTGAAAATATAGATCTTGAACCTATGCAGTATGTTAGGACAATCTTAATGTCACGCCCCGGCACTGCCCGACCCGAGCCGAACCCGGTCCAGGGGCCGGTCAAGGCATGGGGGCGACAAGAAGATTGAAAAAGATTAGCGGAAGACTTATGCCCTAATCATGGGCAATCTAAAATTTACAGAGTAAACACACTACTTTGAGTAAGAGTAAATAAGTAGAACCAAAAGAGGTACTTTAACTCTAAATTAAATCACAATCTTAAACCCACATACTAATTAATCCATAGCCCACACTAGGCTCCAAAACAATGTCTCAAACAAGTCTAAAGATAAAATGCAGCACAAGTTCGGAACAAGAACCACTTCACAAGGGTTCTAACATCATAACAAAATTAAAGAAACATGCAACATAAAGAAATCTCCACATCTACTCCCAAGTTCTCTCTGACCTTTCCTCATACAGAGGATCCTGTCTGTCTGCGTGTCACGCCATGCAGCCCCAAAACAAAACAAGGAAAGTGGAGTGAGTATAAAAAATTCAATAATGGTTTTAATATAACTATAATAATTAGAAAACACAACGGCATGGTAATATAACAATTTAGTTCAATGATTGACAAGATATATTATTTTTTGATCACACGTACATATCATCTAAACCTGCATAATAGTGTCTAAATCACACTTTCTGATTCATGCATTCAGATCACATAAATCTCATCTACTCCCAAGTTCTCTCCAACCTTTCCTCATACAGAGGATCCTGTCCGTCTGCGTGTCACGCCACGCAGCCCCAAAATAAAACAAGGAAAGTGGGGTGAGTATAAAAAACTCAATATTGGTTTTAATATAACTATAATCATCAGAAAACACAACGACATGGTAATATAACAATTCAGTTTAATGATTGACAAGATATATCATTTTCTGATCACACATACATATCACCTAAACCTGCATAATAGTGCCTAAATCACACTTTTTGATTCATGCATTCAGATCACATAAACCTGCATATAGTGTCTCAATCACACTTTTTGATCATACATTCATATCACATAAACCCTGCATATAGCGTCTCAATCACACTTTCGAATCATGAATTCATAACATATAAACCTGCATATAGTGTCTCAATCACACTTAATCACATAGTGCAGACTGGTATAGTCATAATAAACCACATCCACATGTGTCACATAATCTCAAGCTCCCTACACAACTTGTGTAACTTGGGCATAATATATTCTCATACACATGCATTATCAACAAATGATGAATGCCTCCATCAAGGAGTAAACACAATCAATTTCTGTAAAGGTTGGACGTGGTCCGATTTCCTAACTGGAAACCTGGGGCATTGCCCGCTCTAGACATGGTTCGAATTCCATAAGAGAAACCAAGATGTAGGGGTAGTCAGCCCCTCTGCACGCCAAGGACAATCCACACGGGAAGTCCAAATTCCCCTAAAGGAAACCTAGAGCAGGTCTGCTCACCAAGGACAATTCTGGCCAAGAATGTCCAAATTCCATGTAGGGAACCTAGAGCAAGGTGTTCGCCAAGGACATCTCTGCGGTGGGGAGAGTCCAAATTCCCACGTAGGGAACCTAGAACTTGTGGTAGTTGGTGTACAAAGACATACCACTTTGGGTGCTCAGTGTCGAGATGTGACTATCTCAATAAGTAAATATCAACCGCAAGACAAGTATATAACTCGTCCTCATATAATCTCATTTTGACTCGACTAAACCCAGGGAGTATCCATGTTCCACATAAGAAACTCAAATCGAAAACATGTCCCTTCGGACTAATCAAGTTCCGATTAAGCCAACGACCGATTAATCTAACACACAATTTCACAACATTGCATCCAATCGATCAAACTCAGCTAATCTTGATAAAGTCTCAATCGAAAATCCATTTCATGATGTATGCAACATGGTACATACGTGGGCAAGGCATACATGAATCCTAATTCATGATAAGTGTTCTCATCAACCCCTCATGCATCATTTATAATCATAATACTACACATCATCATAATCATTAACCCCACATATGTGTGTGTACATGGTAGAAACACCTCATTCGATGTATATCAACATGCCCTGTAATTAACTCGCCATCACACTACACATGCACATTAACTTCTAATCATGGATTCCAGCGGAGATCATGGGTGAAAACCATTAAAAACCATCAATCAAGTTAAAACATAACCACATGCTAAACATATGTAAGCACATAAACCTCATACTTGAGTCTAGGCATAACACTAACATTCACCCATCATTTAACCACATACTATAATGACATATCAGTCCATTAGCATGCTGTAATTCTACTGAAAATGTGCTTAAACCATAGGGAATCAACCACTCATATCTTCAAGATAGCAAATTTTAACATGTATATCCAACTACAAGCCATTTCACATAGACTTTAAATATACATCACAAATTCTAAACGTCAATAATATGCTCATCCAGTAGCTTATTCTAGCTCAAAATCACTCCACATAAACATAAAAAATGATATTTCAGAGTAAAGATATCAAAATAAGCAACATGTACAAAATGGTCAAATTATGCAATATAGCCGTTCGATCGCTTGTAGGGCCGTTCGATCGGCTAAATAGAAAATATGCCAAAACTGTAGTATTGCCGATTGATCGCCCTACAAGGCCGTTCGATCGCCAGTAAAGCAATTTTGACCTTCTTCTTCATTTTGAATTTCAAAATCGAGACTTCATTAAAGTAACTTAAAGCCTTCATCTATAGTCCCAAACACCATTAAAACTCCATCAAACTTTCCAGAATACTAATCTACACCATCTTAAGACAAAACCCTAAGAAATCGGAACAAGAAATTAACATATACTAATCCCACCATTAGAGCACTAAATCAAGCAAACCCATTCCAAATAAACCATGAAAAATCGAAATTTTACCATAAGAAAACTGAGATTTTGAAGACCTATTACCTTGTCACTTGTTTAGGTTCGGATTTGACCTTCACTCTTCTTGGAAACCTTCCAAAAACATAGTGTCTAAGTTAAACTCCATTAGAAATTGGTTTAACCTTGAAAACCTTAAAGAAATCTTAGATCTAGGGTTTGTTAAGCATAAAAAACGAAATTTGAAAAGTTGGGTTTGAAGTAAGGGAGTAAATCAGTGATTTTGATGCTTGAAATCAAATCAAATCAAAGGGGAAATGATGAATTAAGAATGAATTAGAAGAAAACCTAGGGTTTAGGCTTGATTAAAGGAGAACATACCTTAATCTCCTTCTAATTCAGGCCTAATTGGGAAACTAGGCCTAAATCACTTTCCCCCAGCCTATTCCTAAAAGGTAAATGGCTCTGCCCTTTCTATTTATAGTAGGGCTTAGGGTGTGCATAATTAACTAGTGGGGTATGAATAGAATTTTGAGCTAAAAATGGGTATTTTGATCATTTGAGCACTAATTAAACTTGGAAAAATTCTAAATTTTTTTACATAAGCTTGTGTTGATGCATGGGTTAATTTGGTCTAAAAATCTCAATTTCGTTGGTGGGGCCAAACCCTAATTTTCGGAAAATTAGAGAAAAATCATAAAAATCCCAAAAATTCAGGTTTGACCCAAAACTACTTAAAACTAATAATTGTAAAGTTGATTTTGCTTAAAACCATAAGAAACACCATTTATTTTTGAAACCACCGAATTAGTTAGGAAATGCGTTAATGACATAATAACTGATAAGTAATAATTAAAATAAACCGGTTTAATATTAGAGATCTTACACTTAACATGCCATATAGGTACTAGACAACTTAATAACATGAATCTAGTACCTATGTAGCATGTTAGGACAATTTTAACATGCTACATCGTTACTACACAATTTGAACTTAAATAAAATTTAGGTGTTAGAGTATTTGTCCAAGTCCATCCATGTCCGTAGCGGATTGAACAAAATATGATACAGACCAGGGCAGACATGGATAGACAAACAAAAGATATGTAAATGGTTGATGGACACGGACAACCCTACGTCTATGTCCATTTTTGTCCGTGAGCACCTTAGTCCCTTTGTCGTTAATTATATTTGTGTATATGATATATCATATATGAATGTACATTCATTTCTATTATTCATGAATATAACTATTAGTAAATATCACATATATAACATATGTATATTATGCTTATTTAAAACATTTACTTCCAAATAGTATATATCATGTGTAATGTATAAGGGTGTTAAGGAGCTGAATCAAGTCGAGTTTCAGTATAGTGGGAACATGAAACTTGATGTCTTTCTGTCTTGGATCCATCCTAAATAAATATAACTTACCATTGTGAAGAAAAAATATATGTCAATGCAAAAAAATATTTAAAAATTCCAATTTCTAAGGATTCAAAGAATAGCTTCCATAGAAAATTTGAAAAGATATATATTGTAATTTGTTTGACATGTAGAGATAGTAAATAATATTACCATCATATATTGTCTAATGACTGATATATTGTTTGATATGTAGTACAATATATCTCATTTGTTTACTTAGTTGTACTATATATGTATATACTTTATCAAATCCTATTGCTATGATATATCTAAATTTCAATAGATATCGCATGTGGACATATGTGTATAATGTGTCTTTATATGTTTACTTCTTAAAAATATATATCATTGTGATATAGTACATACATTTTATATATTCATTAATAATATATAAATTTATTGTGTATATATGTATGTTATGAAACAGAACCAAGGTCTATCAGTTTTCTAAGGATGAAAGTTATGTAGAACAACTTTCTTAGCCCAAAAGTTGAGGTTGAATGGACTAATGTATTAAAAGATGACTGGTCTAGCACAATGCAATATAGGAGGTTTCAATGATCATAAAAGTCAAAATCTCAACACTAGGCCATAAGCCCTATTGAGTCTTTACTTCATGGCATAGATGGGGTGAGGCCGAATTCAGAGGAATTGAGGTTGTACTGTGATGGCCAAATATCTAGTTGAGTGGAGCTCATAGATGAGGTTATCATGTCTAGAGAATCTTGAAATGAGATTGCTTTAAAAAAATTTAATATTTGCTGATGAAAGATATGTTTAAATGTGATGTTTGTGTATTCCTTCAAGGTTTTACCAATGAGCAGTTCTTGGTATATTGTTCGAAACTTTTGGTTTTTGTTTAGATTACTATTCCACTAATTATTCTTGTTTACTTAGCATCCTTTGTAGTGTAGGTTTCCAAGATGAGATAAAAGGTAAAATGATAAGGTTGTAGATGTAGCTTGACTTTCTTTCCAGCTTGCTGAGACATTTCTTCTTTTACGTTTGATGAGGTACGAGAATGTGTCATTTCAATTTCATTAACTTTGATATTATCAACAAACAATTATGTAATTGTGAATATTTTGAATATTTAAATTTATTAGCTCTGTAGTTTATTATTTAAGTTATGATTATCACAACTATAATGTCTGAAATATGGTTATTCTCACACCCCTAATTTAGGATTTTCAGTGAATTTCCTTTAATGGTTTATTTCTGCTATACATATAAAAGGAGATAGGTCATGATTTTCAATTATTTTTCCAAAGAAGGAGATAAATATTACTCCTTAAAGAGTTGTGAAATTGGGGGCGTGACACAAATTCTCATATATTTTTTTTAATCCCATTTTACCAAATCCCTGACTCTAAGTCTGCATACATTGTAGTACCCTAGGGTGACTGGTGTACTAGGAGTGATTCATCATCCTTAGCAATTCTTGCCTTGAATTTGAATTATTAGGGACTACCAATATGCTTCTAGACCTTATCCCTCCATCTACTCTTAAAAAATTTGTTGTTTCTATAACTTTTTTCACATATTCTTTTCCTTGTTTTCCATTAATAATCTTTTAAAAAATATAGCATTGTACAACAAAATTGGGCGTGAAGGGGCTTCCCTCCTTTAGGTAATTATTCAATATATAGTTGTGCCAATTGGCTCAACAAATCCCATTCTCTTAATGTCAAGTGTGCTACTATCACTTCTAAATTTTCCCAAATGGTGATTGATGGCCAATCGATCGACCTAAGTAGGTTGATCTCAAGACCAATGGATTGATAGGGCTCAACTTAATGGAATCTACCTAGGACTTGGGCAATTGATCAATCTGCAGAAAAATAACTTATATTTCAAACTAAAGTTTGACTCTTTTAACTTCATAGACAACTTCAATAGGATATAGAAAGTATGGCTATGTTGGAAACTCGGACCTAGCCCAATTCGGATGGAACCAACCTGAAATTGACCCGGGTTGGGTAGGGTCCTACCTTGGGTAAGTTCGGGTCCGAGAAAAAAAATATCCGGGTAAATCTCAAGTCATATCGGGTCTTGCATGGGAAAAACTCAAGAATTGACCTGACTCAAGTTCCTAATTAACTTACAAAACCATATTTAACCCATGTAATATAAATTTTTGTAACTTTTTTTATAAATAAAACTAACCCAATATAGTGATGATTTGGTTTAAATTATTGGAACCAACCCAACCCAAGATAGAATCTCAGTTCTTATTTTGGGTTCTCAAGTTTTTTGGTTTCTTTCTTGAGTTGGGTCCAAGGAACTCGAATCCTATCTAAGGTTAGGTCGGGTCCTACAAAACCTGACCTAACCCTACCGGAGATGCAACCCTAAAAGAAATAGAATAAAGCTATGACAGTTACCAAATAGTGTATACACTCAGTGAATTTGTGCACTTTGGTGCAAACTTAGGCAAAAGCTAGCTTGACTTAACTTTAATTTCTCTGAACCTTCACTCTTCAAGCTTCATTGAATACCTTATCACTTAGACAACCCTACAATTTTAAGTAGATTGACCTAAATACATAACAAATATTTTTATTATGGAATTAGCCGATTTAATAGCTATTCCTTTACAACATCTCCTTAGATGTCCCTCGGCTAGAGGATTTTTAGGGCCTTCTTAGTAGTATTAAAACTTGCATCTTGGGAATGTAAATTACTGACTCAGGCAGAAAACTATGGTCTAAGAAATTTTGTTATATGGTTAAATTTCCAAAAAAGTCTGACCGAATCATTGGATAAGTTTGCCTGAGTTTTCTTCGTGGAGAATAAACAACATGAACAGAGTTTATATACAATTAATAGGGATAGAGTGTGTAAGAATAAGAGAAGTGAGAGTGTAAATTTTATGAAAAATGAATTTAATGAAGCCTTACGGTGTAAGGAAGCATGAAAATTGCTTATGAAGAACAATCAATATGGGCTCGGCAGATGAAACAAAAGTATTATTGAATACAATCTTTTCTTAAGGTACAATTCAAACAAGCAGAATCTCGAGGATGGAGAATGCTACTTAACGTTAGGGATAAGGTAAAATTAGGATTGGAATGGTATGATGGAAAACACACAAAACTCTTACCTTAGATGCTAAGGTAGATGACGAAATTCATTGTTGAACATGTAAGTTATCTTTTTGTCCTTGAACCTTAAAGGGGAATGTTGATTTGTAGTAATATGTATGGTCTCTTGAAGTTGTGGAAAAGATCAGAGCCATTCCCATCTCTAATGAGCCAGTTGATTCTCCATATTGGCAACTGACTGCATATGGTACCTTTTCTAATACCTCTGCTTATAGACTAATCCATACTTAATTTGAGGAGATAAATTATGGCCAAAAGACTTTTTGCTTAAGTTGTGGAGATTACCAAATTTTGTCAAAATAAAAAAGCTTAATTGGAAAACAATGTTGCATGGCCTCACATGTAATGATTCATGTAATAGAAGATTAAAGACTCTCTTATATTATGTCTTATGTAAGAAGAAAAGTGAAACTACATAACATTGGTTCCGTACATTTGGAGGCCACCTTCAGAAGTTAGGATTTGTATTATGGAAATAATGGAATTCAAAGACCTCGTGGTCGAGGGAATAGGGTCCTTACTACGTTGCCAATGTTGGGTTCTTTGGAATAGAAGAAATCGAGCACTGTTTAGTAACTCTTTGGTTAACATTCTTAATGTTTCATTGTGGTAGTTGTCTCTACACTTTTGAGTCTCGGTTAAAGGGGGATGTGCCCTACTCTCGTATTACGGCTGTCGACTGTTGGGTTGAATGGAGTCCCCCTCCTTTTGGTATTGTCTGGATCAGGTTTGATGTCTCTAGTCGCGGAAACTAATTGGCGATCAAGCTTGGTCTATCTAAAGTGATGATTGAGGGAGGAGTTTTTTCGATATTACTTGGCCGAAGAAGCCAATATTCTATATTTCCTGATTTTTAAACAAAAATACAACATAACCCGAACTTACACGAAAATTTTAAAAAGCCGGACCAAAATCACCCTGTCTTAGCGTTTTATATTGTGTAAACCCATCAAAATGTTGCATTTACCCAAAAATGACCCAACCAACTGGTAATTTCTAAAGTCCGATTAGTGAGAAGCAAAAATACAGTGGGAGGTCTGATTTCTGACCCATCCGATCGGTGATTTCCAAAAACCGACAAGTGAGAAGCGAAAATGCCATGGGAGGTTCGATTTTTGTTGTCTCTGACATGCGATTTTCAAAGTTTTTGCATGAAGCGAGGTTCAGTCCAAGTGTATACTCACACACCCCCAATAAAGGAGTGATTTTTGACGATGATCAGCGGCCCATTGAAGGGTTAATCCGGCGAGGCTCATCGGCATAAATGAGTTATTGACTTACCTAGTAATGGCCTATTGTAGTTAGAAATCATATGTTCATATACACGATTGTTTATATATCTGTTCTCGAACACACGATAGTTAGTACTTTCATACACTTAGTATGTTGTCATGTTACAATGTGTTATCAATAATACGATATTGACTATATCATGTTATCGATAATATAATATACAACATTGGGAACTCATCTTATCATATATGCGTGGCATACATAACGTGTTATCAATAACATGATATGTGATAGAAGACATTGTATCGTGTAACCGATAACACACTCTATGAACTTAGAATGTATTGTACGTTAATTACATAATATGAATCAACACGACTCTTTGATTTTGATTACGACCCATTGCTGATATACATATGTATAACATCTTTTATAGACGAATGCTAGCTACAAGAATACAGTCAAATGGTCGAATCAATGAAGGCCTTAGATGAGAAGAAGAAGAGAATTTATAAGAGGAGACTAGGTCTGGGAACTAAAAGTTTCCCTGTTGGACTTCAAGTATCAAAAACCTCGTTGAATCAAGGTAGGGATGTAAGGCAATTATGGAGGAGATTGGGTTCTACCCAATATATGAAAGCGAGAAAATCATTATCTCCAGGACGCTCCTGGACGTTCTAATCAGTGAGTGCTGGGATGACTCATAAGAGGTATTCAACATTTGGGGCAAAGTACAACCCCTTACAGTGGAACGCACTGATCACTATTTTGAGGGTGAAAGAAAACCCGTTGAATTTTAATAGTAACGATGGGAAGGCTACACAAGGCAAGGGGCAATTCTGCAAAAGGTTTTTCGTATGAAAGCGGCCAAAGAAGAAGCATATTGAAGAAATTTTGAAGGAAGAGGCAGACAACAGGCTTGTTGTCTCCCAAGAAGACTTAGCACAATTGGCCATTGTGCGCATGGGGGTCCTCTATATGACTTCATCGATGGCTTCACTATTGTAGGGAGGTACAACTAGGCTAAAGCCATGCATGACATGTTGCATCAAGGTATATCATCAGCCCACTGAAATATTAGGAGCAGAGAAGATGAGTGCTCTGCCACAATCGATATTCTCATTAGCGCTTCATTTGTACTACAGGTAAATTTTGTATTATGAATAACATGATTACTTATATGAGCGTAGAATTGATAACATGACAACTTATTAACATTTTAAGTTTATCGTCTTATTAATAACATGATAGTGTAATTAACGTGTTTATATAACACACTAATTTGATTTCCATGTTATTGATCACGTACTAGTTAGGATATCGTGTTATTGATAAGACAATAAATTATTGTACAGTGTATCTTCAATTACACTATGTGAGTATTTCATGTTAGCAATGACACAATTAGTTTAATAAACGTGTTATCCATGACACGACATACATGATATAGGATCACTATTAACGGGATTGTTTTTCCCACACAAGTGTGATTTTTTAGCATACTTCTATATGGGCTCCAAGTTCACCTCTATGTAGCCTGAGGAGCAAGAGGTAACCCAGATTTACCCAATTGCTGACGGACGTGGAGAAGGTCATTAAACTTGACCCAGCTGATGAAAAGTCGAGGAAGAAGTTGTTGGCTCATTACATGATGAGGTAGTGGTACAAAGAGATACTCGTACTGCTCAAGGTAGATTCAGAAGAGATGCAAATAACTCCAATTTCTGAAAAGGCCCACTTGATAGATGGCCAAAGGCTGGACCAAAAGATGGCCACACATTCTATGATATAGAGAAAAATGGTTCATGTTCAAGCACATCATGGCCAAACATCAAGACGATCTCAATCTAGCAAAGACATCATTGAGAGCTTCATCATGCCATTAAATGTCATAACTGGGATTGTTGACATTGTTTTCAAGAAGGTTGCTTTTATATGGTGAGCACATTTGCAAGTTGCTATGGAGAGAGTTAAAAATGCTCTCAAGTTTGCTACGGGGTTAATGGAACAAATGCAGCCCCCACCTGAAATGATTATCTCATCTAGAGACCGAGCAGCTGCATGAACCCCATCAATAGGGGAAACGTGTTGCGGCAACCCCTCAGCCAACAACTGAAGGAGAGATGTCAATTATAGTCAAGGCTCGAGCTTCCAAATCAAGTAAAGTTGTCCATCATTCTGCTCATGAAGAGCAAAGAAAATTTGTTCTTCAATTTGTCGAAGGGGATTTCATTTTGCATAAGTATATATATTCAATGACATGACCTTTTGTATTATTATGTGATCGATAACACGACCTTTTATATTATCTTGTTAGTTTCAAGATGACTTCTAGATCATCATGTCATCGATAACACACAAACATACAATATTGTTTTATGTAAAAATGGAATTAGTAGTAGTTGTGTGATCGATAACACAACCATTTGTATTAACGTATTAGATTCAATACTACAATTGTAATAGCTGTGTCATCAATAACATGTTTTATTTGACTATTGTCTATATACTCATATGACTTGTTATATGTATTATGTAGAGAAAAGGGAGTCAAAGCTGGCTCCCTAAAGAAGAAGAAGGGTCTCAAGATTGAACAAACCATAATCACCAGATTCCTCAAGAAAATTTATAAGTGGTGCAAGCCTGGGAGGAGGAAATGGTACAATCCCGAGAGGAGGAATTGGTGCATGCCTGGGAGGAGGAAGTGGTGCCATCGAAGCAAATAATGCTCAAGATACAGAAACAAAGAGCTTCATATGCTAGCCCCATCGCATCCCTGCTACGACCCGTACCTAGGAGGATGAGGTACATGGTGGCTAATCCATTGGCGCATGCAACCAAGGGGGAGGATCCAACCAAGAAGGTAGCCAAGGAGGCTGCAAGGAAGGCAAAGGCTTCGAAGGAGGATCTAGCCCCTACTGAGGCTGCCAAGGAGGATCCAACGAAGAAGGTGTTACGTGAGGTTCGTTTAAAGGCATTTAGTAGCTTCTTGGCAAAGAAGCTTGGAAAGCCGACTCGGTTGGCAAGGGAGGAGGGCGAGGCAATGCCAAGGGATAAAGTTCTGTTGGCAGTTGTCCCTGCCACATACATTATCCCTACCCTATATAAATTTCCTGCAGTCTCCTACCCCAGACCTTGAGTATAAAATCTCTAATTGTAACTCTGTTTATTTTTATTTCAATTATGTGAATTTTTGTGGTTTTGTTGATTTTCCGGTTTGACTTCATTTTTATAAGTTTTATTGTCAAACTTGATTTATCCAAATTTTATGGATTTTGTGAGATTTTATTGTAATATTTCCTTAATTAAGGGTGCGGACCCCGCCGTGGGCTCCCCACGTCCATGTTGGACGGCATGCAACCCACTTGACCCTCTAAATCTTTATTATTTTATTTTAGTAGGTTTTAAGGCGATTAAATTTGTTTCAGACTATAAATAAACCAAATTAGCCACTTAGGGCGTTTTAACCTATTTTACAGCCCAATAGTTTGTTTATCCAAGCCAAAATATTAGTATTTAAAGAAAACCCTAGCCATTTGCCCAAATGAGGAAGATCAGTATTAAGAGGGAGGAGGTGCTCTACCCCCTTTTTCCAAAAAAGAAAAATGGATTAAAGTGTACTTTCTTGCCTTAATCACCTCTTATCTTTAGATTTTGGTCTTAATCTTTCTTATCTTCATTTCCCCCAATTTGATTCTTGATTTTTGCCATTAAAAATCTTATTTTTAATTTCAAATTAAAACCCTAGATTGGTGATTTTCATTTTTAACCAATGGATATTCTAGATCTACCTATTTTCAAGTTGATTTGAGCCTATTAGTGGTTTTTTTATTAGAATGCATGATTGTGGATGTATGTGGATTCTTGCTTCATTTTAATCTTTAATAGTGATTTATTTAAAACGTGTTATATATGGCTATTTTCTTGCAATTAAGCATGAAAATGATTAGATCTATAATGTTCTAGGGCTAGATTTTGATATTATAATGTTCCATGGTGATTTTAGAATTTATCTAGAACTTTAGAAAATTTTCGGTTTGAAAATGAAAAAGGAAAAAGTGGAATGTTAAGTGCATTCGAACGGACCATCAGGCGTTTGAATGGCCAGCCGAACGAATGGCTAGACATTCCAACAACCCGCTAGGCCAATCGAACGATGACACTGCTGTTTTGTCTTTTGACCTATTTTTGTGTAATTTTGACAATTTCTTGTTCTCTTCTCATAATCTAATTCTTTATGACTAAAATAAGTTATTATTACCTACAAATGCTATTGTGATTGCATGAGAACCATTTTTGAATTATGATTTAGCTTAAACATGAATAGGACTATACTTGTTTAGTTTTAATGTGATATTCTACTTGTTTTAAATCCATGTTTGATGACTTCTTCATAATTACTTGATGATTCCAATATGTTTTTAACCATGATCATGTACGTATGTTTTCACATGTAATTAATTTTAGGTGATCTATGTTTCCCATGTTTTAGCTTAAGTATGAGATGTTTATACTTGTCTAGGTCTAGCATGATATTAGACTTGTCTTGAACCCATATTTTCACATTTTCTACACATTTACTCCATGATTTCAGTTGGATAGGACGATGATAAAATTATAGATGCTTGCATATATAACTTTGATTATAGTTTGTTCATGCTTCACATGTTTTAGCTTAGGTTTTAATAGTACCACTTATGTACACTTTTGCATAGACTTATATGATTTTATTTGACCCAAATGGATCATGTTTCATGCACATATAGACTGATTTGAGCATGTTTACTTATACTTGGTCTACTTATCTTTTGCTCATGTATGTACTATGTTGCATACATCATCAAATGATTTATAAATGATATTAATCGTAATTAGTTGTGATTGATCATATGGATGCAATTGGATGTTGGATTAATCATTTGAAGACTTATCGAATCGGTTTTGCATCTAGAAGGACATGATTTTGTTTCACGTTCCTTTGAGAATGTGGTGCCTCCATGGGTTGAGATGAGCAGGCTCCTCTTGTTTTCCTTCTTAGAATTTAAACCTTCCTTTTAAAGGATTGTTATGTGTGAGCAGGGGGTACCTTCCCAGATAAGGAACCTACCCAACTGCTCTACCTTTCATTTTATAGGAATTTAGACTTTTCCCACAGTGGTTTGTCTTAGACGAGTGGGTTGATTATTTTGTTAATTGTGAGACATTCACCATTTATTGTTGCATGTGTATGGAAGATAGTGCTCATTGACACAGGTTGTCTAGGAACAATGAAGCTTATGTTACATATGTAATTTTAGTATGGATTTACATGGGTATGCATGATGGTGTATGATGGATACACTTGATTTTATAGGGTTGTTGTTTATATTGAAACATGATTATGCATAATATAAATGTTGAGAATTGATTAATGCAGGATGTGATTGTTATAATGAGATTCATATATTTACACATGATGTGTATATGTTTTATGAGCTATGGATGAACCCATGATGTACAGATGACATGATATGTATTTATGGAATGTGGGTTATAGCATGATATGCAGGTGGCATGACTATGTATTTATGGAATATGTTATACATCATGACATGCATGCAACATGATTATGTGTATGTGGAATAGATTTGACATGATGCATAGGTGGTATGAGTACATGTTTATGGAATGTGAATTGGAACATGATGCACATGTCATAGATATATGTGAATTGTCCTATGATGAATGGGTAAGGTGAATGATCATGTGATGAATGTTATGTTGATAATGCCTGTGATATCTTCGTGAATTTACATTCTGTATTAAAAACCCTTGTTGAGCGTAAGCTAAGCCCTCTTTGTTTTGTGGTTTTGTTTTGGGGTTGCATTTTTTCATTTAGGTTCTTTAGATGAGCTCTACGTTGAGCATGAGGATGGTGCTGGTCATTGAGAGAGAGATTATAGGGATGCTTGGTTTTATATTAGATTGATTCCATGTATGTTGAGATAAATACATTTGACTCTACTTCACACTTGTTAGACATTATTGGCTTAGACTTGTTTCTCCATGTATGGGCCTTGTTTTATATGATGACTAGTTGATGTGGGTATGAGTGGACTAAAATATTAATTAGTAGTCCTATATTTGCTCTATTTGCTTTTGTACAAAGTGTTTATGCGTCACTTCGTTGTGTGTTCACCTAAGGATGAGTTAAGTCTTTTTCATTTCAACTCTACTTAGTCACATCACGTGCCATGTACTCCTTGGAATAGGTTTGGTTTAGGGGTGACGTGTGCTAGGGTGTGACAAGTAAGTTTTTGATATCAGATCACAACTTTGTTCAAAAGCAAATGAGGTTAAGAGATAATCTCTAATGATAATGGGGTGTGAGGTGATGTAAGATTTAGACAATGCTAGCGACGTTGAATTCCGTTAGTTGATTGTCTTGTTGTTCGCTTGCGTGATGTGTTGCTTGAAGCTTGGTGTTTGCTTGAGTTATTAGGTCTTGTTATTTAATTAATGTCTAGTAGTTGTGTAGATGGCTGGACCAAATCATATCGGTGATAATAATAATTGCGCGGCTAGAGACCTGAGAGTTAATGATGTGTTGACCGCCAACGAGGGTTGACACAAGTCATGTAGGCAAAGCAAGCATGTAGCAATGGGTAGGAGCATCTCTCCTTGGAGGGTTTCAAGAAGCTCAATCCTCCTAGTTTCCAAGGGAGGATGGATGCTTCAAAGGTAGATAATTAGAGGCTACATACGGAGAAAATCTTTAGTACGAGATGGTGCACGGAGGAGGAGAAGACCTATCTAACAGTTTTCACCTTCAAGGGAGAGATTCTAGGGCCGTGCTTACATTTCATGGGAAGAGTTCTTATATGCTTTCAATGACGAGTACTTCCCCCTACATGTGCGAGAGGATAAGGAGTTCCTCAATCTCCAGTAGGGTTCTATGTTTGTGCTTGCCTATGAGACTAAGTTCATCAAGCTTGAGTGCTTTTATCATTGTTTCTTTTGTGATGAGTATAAGCGGGCGAGGAAGTTCAAGGATGGATTGAAGCCTTTCCTAAGAGGCTAGGTGGTTCCATTCAGGCACAAGATATAGACGGAGGTTCTTGAGACCACCATTATGGTGGAGAAAGATTCAGAGGAGTAACTCAAGAAGAATGGGTATCTACAAAAGAGAGAAAGGTAAGAGGACTCTCATGCACATCGGAACCAAAAGCCTCATGGTGGTAGCTTTGGGAGGAACAAAACTAACCACGTGCTGCTGGATCACCTCAACCACCATGCCAAAGTCACTTGCTTTGGGTGTAAACATAAAGGGCATTTCATAAATGAGTGTCCTTAGAGGACTCAAGATGATGCACTAAGGCGTCAGCCGGTTCCACCAAACTAAGGCACAAGGCAGCAAGGAAGGAAACAAGGGAGATCTCAAGAAAGACCACAAGGTGGGCAGCAAGAGGGACAACAAAGGAAGCCGGTCAACCAAGGCAAAGTCTTTGCAATCTCAGCTCATGAGGCAGCCAATGCTTCGACAATGGTGGAAGGTATGCTTGAAATCGCCTCCAACTATGCTAGAGTGTTGTTTGATACCAAATCTTTGCATTAATTCATTTCTCCTCTTTTTGCTAGTGAGCTTGTAGTTGAGTATAAGATGTTGTCTATTCCCTTGCGTATGTATACTCCTTCATCTTCCCTTGGGGTAGAGGAATACCTTGAGAAGGTCTCTATGTTGATTGAAGGGCACGAGTTGTATGTTGATTTGATTATCTTACCTATGATTGACTTTGATGTGATTTTAGGTATGGACATGATGTCAGTTTATCATGGACATGTTGATTGCCGAAGAAAAATGGTTTTGTTTGCCTTGCCATATGCTAAACCTTTTATCTTCTAGGGTGGAAGATGGGCTAGCAAAAAATTCTTGGTGTCCTCATCTGAGGCAAGGAAGTGGATCAACAAGGGGTGTGTAGCATTTCTTGCAAGCATCTCGGCGAAGGGTGCGACATTACCTCATCTTGAATCTGTGCGGATAGTGTCAGAGTATGGGAACATGTTTCTTAGCAACTTGTCAGGATTGCCTAATGAGAGGGAGATCGAGTTCCATGTCAATATTATTTCGGGCACAACTCCTATTTCTAAAGCCCCATACTGTATGGCTCCATCCGAGCTAAAGGAGCTCAAGGCGTAGCTGCAATATTTGATGGATAAGGGATATGTTCAATTGTGTGCATCTTCTTGGACCACACTGGTCCTCTTCGTCAGAAAGAAGGATGGTTCCCTTTGGCTTTGTATCAATTACCGGATGTTGAATCAAATAACCATCAAGAACAAATATCCCTTGCCACATATTAATGGTTTGGTTGATCAATTGCATCAAGCTCAAGTGTTCTCCAAGATTGACTTGAGGTTGGGCTACCATCAGCTTCATATCCGCCCCGATGATGTGTCTAAGATAGCTTTCCAGACACGTTATGGGCACTATGCGTTCTTGGTTATATCTTTTGGTCTCATCAATGCATCGACATCTTTTATGTACTTGATGAACATGGTTTTCTGGCCTTATTTAGATTGGTTTGTCATTATCTTTGTGGATGACATATTGATATATTTAGTTAGCAAGGAAGAGCATGAGGAGCACTTGAGGATTGTCTTGCAAACTTTAAGAGATCACAAGCTCTATGCAAAGTTTGACAAGTATAAATTTTGGTTGGAAGAAGTGACATTCCTTGGCCATGTCATCTCTAAGGATGGTGTAGTGATGGATCCATCTAAGGTGGAGACGGCCTTGAGGTGGGACCAACCTAAGAATGATTTCGAAGTCCAAAGTTTCCTAGGTCTTGCAGGATACTATCAGAGGTTCATTGGGGCTTTTCTCGTATTGCCACTCATATGACTAAGTTGACAAGGAAGAATGAGAAGTTCCTACACATGACTTGGAGTTAGCGGCCATAGTATTTGCATGGAAGATTTGGCAGAATATCTCTATGGTGAAAAGTTCGAAGTGTTTACGGACCACAAGAGCTTGAAGTATCTCTTCACTCAAAGGGACTTGAACATGAGACAAACAAGATGGTTAGAATTCCTTAAGGATTATGACTTCACTATTTCCTATTATCCCCAAAAAGCTAATGTGGTAGTAGATGCCTTGAGTGGAAAATCAACCACTTTGGTAGCTTGTGTGTTCTTACAAGAATATCTTTTATATGAAGAGGCCATAGAGCTTAAACTGGAGTTAGCTATGGAGGATACACAGGTGGTTTGCCAACCTTTCCATAAGCTGTAGCCTGGTTGATGAGGTGGTGGAGTTTCAAATGAGGGATGAGGAAACCCAAGCCATGAAGGCTACGTTACAAGAGCACTCAGTGATCAACTTTGAAGAGAGGGCTGATGAGTATAAAAAATGTGATAGTTGTCGAAGAGCACATTGAGAAGCAAAAGGACAAGGAGGAGGTTGCTATGGCGTTGCTGTGGTGACCCTTCTCCATACAGATTATGTGGTTTTGCTTAAACAGGAATACATAATGAATGAGGTAATAATTAGTTCATAGTTTTTTCTGTGTTATTTGACCACATGATTCTTAACATAGTGTTTTATGAATAACGTAATATGTGAAATCAAGCTCCGGCCACATCCATTTTTCGCGTTATTGATAACAAAAAATAGCCACATGTTGTATCAATAACACGATGATAAGTAGAAAATGAGATCATCGTATGTACTTAGCATATTTGTCTTTACATGACCTAGTATATGTCATGTTACCGATGACACAATGAATTAGCATGTCATGTTCGTATTTACTTGACATATTATATGCCATGTTACCACAAACACATTAATATGTTGTTGATGATTTTAGGTCATAAGACGTATTTTGCCATCTACTTGAGGAGTAAATATAAGATATCCCGATGTTTATCGCAACTATTTTTTTCGGAAAATTTTCTATCAAGTACTACTACAACATAGGGACGTAGCATGACAAAGTGGAGATGCATCCCAAAATCATCAACAACTTGATGAGGCGGCTAAATGTAAACACTGAGAGTGGTTTTGTTCCGATCTATGTCACTGGCCATTTCCTTCTGTTCATTGCCATATGCAGAGAGAAGAGGTTCAGGTGGTATAACTCGTTAAAGGGTGACCACATTCACCACTTTGTAGAGATAGATAAGATAAGAAGACATGTTGCCACAACGAAGAAGGTCCTTTTCATAAAGGGTGCTACAAAGTAGCTACTGACGAAGATCCAAAATACCCATATTAAGAGACAAATGAAGACTGTAGGGTGTTCCTGATGTTCTATGTTACAAAGCTGGCCACAGGAGCCCTTCAACAAGATTTTACCCAATCAGATATCACTATGTTGGTTTGGTCATAGATATGTGTGGCAATTCTTCATGGGCGAATTGATCGGGACTTCGATGCTTCATCGGATGAGTTGTAGTGGTTTTTTTGCTTCTCTTACAATACACAATTGACAAAGTTTAAAAATACAATTTCAAATTCATTCAAGGTCGTGTAATCTATTGTTGTAGATTGTGTAATTAGCAACATGCCCAAACGTAAGTTGTGTCACAGATAACACCAAGTCATGTTAGGTCATCTAATGTAGGCTACATATTATGTAATCAACAACATGCCTATATGTAAGTCATGTCACCAATAACACGAAGTCATGTTAGTTCGTCTAATATAGGTTAAATATTGTGCAATCAACAACATGTCGAGACATAGGTTGTGTCACCAATAACACAAAGTAAAGTTAGATCATATATTACATAATTGTAGATCGTGTAATTAGCAACATGCCCAGATATAGGTCAAGTCATTGATAACAGAAGAAAAGTTAGGTCGTATATTATACTTTGCAAATTGTGTTAGGAAAAAACACGATCACCTGGTAGGTTGTATCATCGATCACATGAATTTATGTTAGGTCTTAAAATATATAATTGCATATCATGTTATCAAAAACAGGCCCATAGGTAGATCGTGTCAATGATAACATGAAGTAAAGATAGGTCATATATTATATGTTATAGATCGTGTTAGCAAAAATACGATCACCAAGATGAGGTCGTGTCACCCATAGAGTGTTGTAGATAGTGTTATGAAACACTTTCATGCGTAGCAAAATAGAAATGTAGATTGACAAATTTATAGGCAATAAAAATCTTTTTCATTAATATTACTTGATGAATACATTGTATAAACATAACAAATAAAAAAATGTATTAGTAGACCAAAGTTGCAAATATAAAAATAGAACATCGCACACCATATGCCTCCATGAACATGACTTGGCAAGCCATCAAAAAAATGTGACTAGACATTTAGGACATTGAAATAATGCTAGATTACAACTCGTCTACCTTTGAGGAGATAACAAGACTAGTACGAATGATTAATGTGGTGAATTGGCAAATTCATTTGACAATACACACCATTAATCGTCCGCACCTGTCTAGTCATCCACCTCGAAGGGGGATGAGTCATAGTAGGGCATTATTTTGAATGTCCGAATGGTTCCCGCATTTTTTCCTGAAAGTTCACCATGTTGTGCTCATGGAGATGGATGGTGTGTGATCCATCTGTCGGCAATCTTTTGGTGATGAAGTTCCTTAGCTAGCAGAAGGTGCGTGCCGAATGGTTACTTGATCTAACAGAAGGTGCGGATTTATAATTACCGATTTGGAACCAGATGTGTCAGAATTGGTAATGACTCCTCCCAAATTGGTGATGCGGATTCACGCTAAAAATTGGAGTGACTCTTAGGAAATTGGTGATGCCAAAAATTAGAGTGACTCTTCGGAAATTGATCATTTATTTATTGATATGGTCATGTTATCAATAACACGACATAAAGATATCGAGTAATTGGTTACACATAGTGCCAAAAAAAATTATAATGTTCATTGTAAGTCTTTCTTTGATCGTGTAATTGGTAACACGTAAGCCCTTTGATCGTCTTTCCAATTACATAATATTTATGCAATGTACAATATTAACAAACTATAGATCAACATATCGTGTTATCGACATCATGATCTTTTTCAAGGTCGTGTTATTGATAACACGATGTACATACAAAAATATCGTATAATGTAACATGACATTTACTAAAAATTGTGTTTCTAAGAACACAACTATAAAACAATATTTTCTCTAATCAACTAAAGAAAGGTGGTGGAAAAGGCAACCCCGATCGATGCTCCCCATCCTTACGTAGTTTTCCTACTCTTTTATTGGCCATCCTTGGACTTGTACTTGGACTAGCTGCCACATTCGGAGGGTCCTCTTGTGCACTACTGCAACGTTTGCGGTTGTGACCCAACTGCCTGCATGCTCCACATTTGCATGGGGCTTTGACCTTGGGTTGTGACTCTATTCGGTTTTTCCTTGGACGGGGCTGAGTGGGATAGGTGGGTTGAATGTAGGCAGAACTCCAGTCAATGCCCACTGGTTCCTATCCGTTGTTGGGTATAAAGGCTCTTGATATGTCATTATATATATTTCAGGATTATGTTAATTAATGTTGTTCATTTTATAAGTGTGTTGCACCTATCTTATTTAGCCAAACAATTATGTATTTTAATGTTGTTCATTGTTTCATCATACATGTTCAGTCTAAAAGTTTCAGCTGCCACATGGAGTAGGTTCTTTAGGTAGTTGTCTTTAAATTTGTCTTACATATTTGCTGCCATGTGACAGATGCAATATTTGTGGTGTGTAGATGGAAAATACTACTAATAGCATTTGCCAAGCCCTAGAAACAATTGTTTCCAACTCAGCTGGAGGATCAGCAAATATATAATTTTTTAGCAATTCAAGAAACTAGCTCCATGTTTTCTCACACTCATTCTCGACCACTGCAAATGTGATGCATAACAAATTATTGTTCTCGTCTAGTTCATTTGCTATCAATAGCTGACCAGGATACTTTCCCTTCAAGAAAGTTACATTTACGGTTAGCGAGGGCCTCAATGTTGCTCTAAAGGCTCTTGCAACTGACCCAAACATCCAAAAGACTCTTTTAAAATCGTATCCCCCTATAATCCGAGAATATCATTTGATCGTGTAGGTAAAGTATTTAGTGATTTAATAGATAGGGACCCAGACGAATTCTATCGCATACTTCATGCAGACGGAATTCATATAGAAAAGATTAATCAAGTTGTGCTCTCAGTAGCTGTAGAATCACCAATTACAATAGAAAATTTCCCAAACAATGGACATCCTCTCTCTTGATATTTATGGAAAACTACATCTTCCTACATTCAAATAAAAAATCGACATTTTAGTAGCATAATTCCATGATTAATTATTTATATAAATATTCTATAGAAAACTAGCTTACCGTAATTAGTTCACTTCATTGATACTCCTCAAGAGTAACTCTCCCGGTAGTCGAGTCCCACCCAGCTCCACTCTTTGATAGCATTTTCATCCCATGTTTGTAAATTTTTTTCCAAGTTTCTAAACGATTGATAACATGGTCTTTTGTTATCACAACCCTAGTCCTCTTTTGCAAAACACTGGGCCACATAGTAGATACCCATGCATTTCCAACTCTAAGCCCATTAATTTTTGCTTCTTCCAAAAGATCAAGCATTGTCTCATCCTCTTGAGTAGTCCATTTCTCATTGCTATTTTTTTTCACCATTGCTTATTCTACCAAAATAAATCACAACACAAAAAAATAAGTAATAATCGAATTAAATATCAATATAAATAAAATTAAAAAATAATAAAAACCAAAACTTTAGAGCATATAGAAAACTATTTAAAGTTATAAATAAAGTTAAAATAATAATAGTGATAATGAAAAGCATGAACTAAAATGAATTTATTTTGTTGCAGCAATAGAAATATTATATAGTAAGTCAATTTAGAGCTTCCATTCAAAACACTGTAGTTAAATGCTAACTTTACAAACTAAAGAATTCGCCTATGAGCTCAAAATTAAATCTGTTGGAAACAAGCAAGAAAGAGAAGATTATCCATACTTATGCACTCAGACAATATACACTGCAATCAGCTTCAAGCAGGTCATAAAATTTGCAGACATCACACTCAGAAATTGTTTGCTATGTTAGAAAGCTACTTTAAAACTTATCATAATACAAGAAGAAAAAGCATGATCTGTTGTGCAAGATAGCTTAAATATACAAAAAATCACTATTGAGGAGGAGGATAAAAATTGTTACAAGTAAATTGGAAACATATAAATATGACGGTGTCACTGTTTATCTACTTTGTATGGTGAAAATATGAAATATTGAAATTGGGGTCCTAGTAAAAGAACTAACAGTTTGGAACTCCAGCCCAGGCCGTACCTAACTAATAAATGGGTCAGACTTTGCCATATACACAAAGAGATGAAAAACGAAGGATAACAAAACAAATCAAGTTCTAGTGTAGTAAACATTTATAGTTTTCAAGTAAATGATATGGCACTGTGTTGTGTTAGGATCTGCATAACCGAAATTCATAGAGGTCATAGTCAAGTAAATTTAGATTGGCAAGAGCCACATTAAGAAAGATGTGACTTTTGTGAGTCATAGCTAGATCTCATCCAGCTAATACTCGGGGTCAACATAACCAAAGGTTCCCCTGACTTCAGAGCTCACATACGATTCACCCTGGTCCATCACTTTTGACAAACCAAAATCCGAAAGTTTGGCTTCTAAGCTGTCACCAAGTAGGATATTCGTTGGCTGCAAAAGCACAGTGTTTTCAATGGAATTGGCAGACAAGGAGATCATAGACAGAGTTAATGATAAGAGCCACTGAAGAAAATGTCTTGTATCCTATATCTGGATCATACTAAAATATAGTCTCAGTGCCAACAAGCAGAAAGCCAGAAAAGTTCTTTGATTAAGATCGATATTTGTGAGCAAGTCTACGAAAATTGCAAGAAATAATCTGAGAAGAGCTGAAGAGAAGTATTAGGTTATGAAAGGCATTAAATAAATTCTTAATATATGCATGGATAAGTAAATTATAGAGAAAGCAGAAAAAATCCATATGGCAAAAGAGCCAATAAACCATTAACACACGTGTATCACATCCCTGACAACCTCTTAGTTAAATATTTAAGGGAAAGAACTGTTTTCATCATTCCCCTCAAAACAATGAAAATTTTCTGATACAAAAACACGGTGTGCAAACAGAAATTTTGATAAATACCCAGATACAATATTCATTTTAAAATTGAATAAACATGAGTTAATTGTATCGTAAAGCTAGCATTACCTGACAACAGAGAGAAAGGTACTGAACAGTTCATTCACCAAATCATCACATTCAAAATCCAACATCACAACACATGACTTATATCTTGCAAGAGTTTCCAAGATAACAACTCTTCTTCCAAATGATGGTGCATTGACATCAGCTAATCCTTTAAAAATACCTACAATCAAGTGGAAAATATCCCGAAAGACAAAGGGAGAGAGAAATAAATACATACTGAAAAAAAGCTTCATGCTTTTCTCGGAATTAAATGTGGCAAAAGGGTCTCATTTCAATCACAAGAACATGGTTTTCAATCTCAGCCTCTCTTCTCAGTGAGGGTCTGAGAAATATGGCATAGAAGTAGTCTTGGTTTGAGACAAATTCCACAAATTATCTCCATAAATCTCGTCCTATTAATGTAATTTAACCCAAGAAATGTGATATTATTAGTGTTTGGGTTGTATTATTATTCACTGCAGATTTTGTGTATAAGATTAGAATTTCCTCTTCATCGAGATCAGTTTCTCAATCTCTTAATTTTGACCGACCGAGGTCGAGATTGCAAACCTTGCACTAGAGGTAGAGCCAAGAATGCCTAGGAGAGCTTAAATTTTAAAAATTTGCAAATATGACCCACTAGATGAAAGATCAGCCTCCCATATTTTGACCCACTAAATTTGAATAAGTGTGAAAAGATAGAAAATTGATACAGGTGCTTGTAATGCAAAAACTACCTCGTGTGCAGGAAACTTAAAAATTGTCATCCGAGAGTGCAAGCCAGAAGCTGAAAACCAAGCAACTTCTCTATTAGAAAACCAAGCCCCAACTAAACAAGCAGCATCATTTATGTGGCCATTTGTTTCAATCCGGGCAGCTTATCGATGCCGGAGCCTCTAAAATTTATTTCTTAACTGAACACAAATGCAAAAAGAGGAAATTTAATCCCCTGAACATGCTTACAGTGTTTAGTCATTATAGATTTATGCGCCCCAAAAAAAATTATCAGCAGCCAAGGTAAACAAGTGCATATCAGCAGGTCGCATGGAAGGTTTTTTAAGATCTTATACACAAGCGGCCAATGTAATAAGGAGAGGAGACTTAAGAAAGGAATGTCTAGAAATAAAGCTGAAGTTCGTAGCTAGCAGAGAATAAAAAGCAAATTCACAATAGTAAAAAACATCCAAAAAACATAGCAAAAAAATAAAGAATTCAAAACAAGGAAGAAGACCTAAAGAAGGAAATAAGTGATGACCAGGAAAGTTTACAAAAAGAATGAGTCAATAGAAACCATCTAATTTGGGGCAGAATTAATGGCCTAAAGATGGAAAATAGTTCTAAAGAATTGAAGCCCAATTTGAGAGCAGCTTTCATGTCAATCAATAAGCAAATAGACTGCCTGCTCGGTGTCCACTCCCTCTCCCACGACCGGCTGCTGTAGAAGACGACGACGAAGCAGAAGAAGCAACAAGAGCGCACTTCTCTGTATCAACTCTCTCTTCGTCCATGAATATGTGCCTACATCTACACTCTTCGCTACAAAAAGCTTGATCTCCTCTATTGATGAGAGTTCTGAATGAAATAGAACAGATAAGGAGGCGTTAGATTGGCCTGATTATATAAGATCAAAACGAAATAAACAATAAAGACAAGCAAAGAAACCAACCTCAAATAGATAGAAAGCAGAGAATAAAAATAGAGCTAAAGAATTTCATATTAGAGAAGAGAAAAAAGGCTAAACTAGAGGAGAGATCCTTTAATCCCTACTAACAAAAACCTTCAAAAAATAGTTTGAAAGCTAAAGAATCAATGCCCAAAGCCAGAGAAATGAAAAATCAGTAAGAATTTTTTTTTTAAGGTCGTAGTTACGGCAGCAGTACTGGAGGTTGAATGTAAGGTGGTTACTGCAGCAGTACTGGAGGTTGAATGTAAGCATAATATCTATAATGACATATTGTAATGGTGGTGGCTGTCCTTGGCGTGATGTCCTGTGCTTGCCTGAGGGGAAGCGTTTATATTGGAGGAGAACGGCAATCTTCAACGGAGATGGCAGAGGCAAACACCTGAAAATCAGAGAGGGAGATCGAGAGAAGATGGTAGAGACAAATCCCTGGAGGCAAGAGAAATGGAAAGGGAGAAGAAGAGAAACATACCAGGGAGGGGATGGGGATCTCCTCAAGACCAAACCCGATGCTCGGAAAAAAGGTTTCCAGAGGGTCGGGAAATAAATCCCACATTTCCACCCACTTTTCCATAGGGGTCAGAAAAATAAAATTTTCCGTTTTAAAATTTTCTAAAACCCCTAACAAGGTACAAAGTTATTTTCTAGAAAAACTTGTTTTCCGACTTATTTTTCCAGAACCCCTAACAGGTCCCTAATGTTTTGGGCATGCTAACTCCCAAATCTCAAGTAATTTGAAGCGGGGCTAGGACGAAGGGGTGGCGTTTGGTAATATATAAAAAGCACTATCCCCTTCTCTGATTACGTTAACTGCGCTTGTAACAAGGGCAATCAGATACTGCAAGAAGAATTAATGGGGGATGAAGTAGATGTTATTTGCCAAAAAAATTACATTTACACCTCTCATCATCCAATCAAAGACCTTATGGTAAAAAGTACAAATGAATATCTCGAATCAAGTAAAATTGGAGTAAGAATGAACAAGTATTGTTGTACCACTATTTTTGTATATCTATCCTTTGTATGCATGGAGCAAATGGAGCAAAATTGGGGACCATTGATGAAAATGTATGTTGTGTCTGGATCGGACACAAACGGTACCTAGCTTTACGAAGGGGAAATGGGAGAAGTTTGGACGAAGGAAGAAGAGAAATAATTTTGAATTGCATAAAACGTCCAAGGAAGAAGACAACCCCTTCTTATGGGAGGCAGCCAGCTGGTTCTATACAATCAAATCCCCCTAATTAAGGACCAGCTGGTCCGTTATAATCAAATCCCCCTTATTAGGGACCAGCTGATCCATTACAATCTAATCCCCTTAATTACGGACCACCAGCTGGTCCGTTACAATCATTAACCAAATCCCCCTGATCACGCTTTATTACATCACAAAAAGAAATTACCAAAAAGTAAAGTAAGCCCTAATATAGTAGGTCCAAAATGGAAAGTAGTGCATGGTGGGGGAGATGTCCCGTGGCGTACACAACACTCCATCACGCTTCCGCTTTCGCCTTGTCCTCAAGGCGACCAAGTAGGGTAGCACTCCAGGAACTCGTCCTCAAGCATCCAAGTAGCATCCTCAAGAGGTTGACCCTTCCAAGACACGAGTACCTCGGTGACAATGCGGCCCGAATGACATACCCATTGTTTATCAAGCACAGAGGCAGGTGTTACATCAGGCTCGGGAGGCCCCATCAGTGGTGGACACGGGACACTAGAGACAAGGATCGGATCCCCAACAAAACGGAGAAGGCGAGAGACATGGAAGACCGGGTGCACCAACAATCTAGCGGGCAATGCCAAGCGGTAAGCCACGGGTCCGATATGCTCGATAATGGAATAAGGGTCATGGTAACGTGGAGCCAACTTAGCATTGTTAGCCTGGAATAAGCTGGTCTGACGCTGAGGATC
This sequence comes from Saururus chinensis, assembly GCA_035235625.1. NCBI lineage: Eukaryota > Viridiplantae > Streptophyta > Magnoliopsida > Piperales > Saururaceae > Saururus > Saururus chinensis. The sequence goes on along the minus strand of CP141145.1, from coordinate 16,027,706 downwards.
ATTGAGACATAAACAAGATTGCCCACATGGAACTCCCGATCAGCATGCTTCGTATCATACACCTGCTTCATACGGTTCTGAGCGGATGCCAAATTGAGTTTAAGCTGTCAGATAACCTCGTCCCGTGTCTGAAGCAGATAATCAACCTCAGCCATAGAAGAGTGGTGAGGCACATAGGACAACACAGTAGGAGGAGGGTGGCCATATACTACCTCAAAGGGAGTGAATCCAACCCTGGTATGATAAGCCGTGTTGTACGACCATTCCGCCCAAGGAAGGAGCTGGAGCTATCGGTAGGGCTGATCCCCAATGAAACAGCGCAAGTACTGTTCTAAGCAGCGGTTAACCACCTCTGTCTGCCCGTCCGTCTGTGGGTGATAGGCGGTACTCATATGAAGCTCGGTGCCCTGAAGTGCAAAGAACTCACGCCAAAACTGAGAGAGGAAGATCTGATCTCGGTCGGAAACAATGGTGCGAGGCATGCCATGCAACTTAGCTACCTCACGAACATACATGTCGCCACTGTTTTGGCGGTGAATGGATGACCCAAGGCACAAAAATGCGAATACTTGGACAAGCGATCCACAACCACCAAAATCACCGATTTGCCCTGCACTATGGGCAAGGCCTCCACGAAATCCATAGACACATCTTCCCAAACTTTGTCGGGAATGGGGAGGGGCTGAAGTAACCCAGCAGGTGATGTAGTGGCAGCCTTCGCCTGCTGACAAACATCGCACACAGCAACATAGTCTTGAACCACCCTCCGAAGACCCTGCCACAAGAAGCTCTGACTGACCCGCTTATATGTTCGAAAGGAACCCTCATGGCTAGCCAATGGTGTGTCATGGAAATGAGAGAGAATACGCTGTCAAAGGTCATATGTATCCGGCACCTACAATTGTCCCTTCCAAAAGAGAAGTTCATCTTGCCATACAAAGAAAGGAAGGGTAGCAGTGTCACCTTTTATTTGAGTAACCAACTCATGTATGGATGAGTCCTCCAAGTAAGCTCGCCGCAGCTCTGGTAGGAAGGGGCAAGAGGGTATAGACATTGCAAGACAAGATCCCTCAGAAGGTCGGCGAGAGAGAGCATCTGCCACCGTGTTTTCTGTCCCCTTCTTGTATACCACCTCATAATCATAGCCCAAAAGCTTGCTAACCCATCGTTGCTATGCCCATGGAAGGCCGTATTGGCTGATACGGGTGTGTATCAGCCGATATGTACCGGTATCAGCCGATAACCATATGGTACGCACACTGATACGGCAGGCGCAGGATTTATCGGCACGAACGCCACATTTCGCTCGTATCAACTCGATCCGAATCGATCCGCTGCAAGAGGGCGATGCGATCTACAGAGGGAGAGTGCGATCGGAGAAGATAGAGGGCGGTGTTGTCTTCCTTCCCTCTGATTCACCGAGATAGGTTGAGGGCGGCAATCTATCTTCCCCATCTCCAATCTGTCTTCCCCAGCTCCGATCTGTCCGAAAATCGCCCCTAGCCTCCCTATACGTGGGCTCTCACCATCCTATCTTCCCAGCTCCGATTTGTCCGGAAACCGCCCCTGGCCTCCCTATACTTGGGCACTCACCGGCCTTGTCTTCCCCAACTCCGATCTGTTCGGAAACTGTCTGGAAACCACCCCTGGCCTCCTCGTCTCTTACTCTCCTCTTCGTTGTCTACTGGACTCGTCTGCTCAGAGCCTCATGAAGCTTACGATTCAGGAACCAATGATATTTGGTTTCTTATAGCCGGAGGAAGTGGTTTGTTTTTTTTTCCCATTTGTGTTTTCAAGTCGTTTCCTTTCTCTGATCATGGTCAAATCAATTTTATGTTGCGTGTATGAATCAAGGATGAAAAACTGAAAGAATTTTCTTAGTGTTCAGGCTCAGTTCCAGGATTCCCAAACTCTGAACAGAAATGGAGTTACCATCAGCTTTGCACTTTGGTTGTTGTAGCCGCTGGGCTGGAACTCATTAAAAGGATGAGCCATAACTGTACAAAGGCAGAGGTAGAGGCAGGTGCAGGCTCAGATCTCTCTCACGAGCATTTTATCAAACAGTTGGCGGCATGTGAATGCGGTGTCATTGCAAGCCTTTTTGCCGCTGCCAGCAATGTTGGGCTGGCTGGCTGGCCGTTGTCGCGAGCGCACGCGGTCGTATGCTACCGTCACCATGACTTGCATTCCCGTGTATCTAACGTGGTTGACTGTTTGTGGTTCCATTGTTTTACATATGAAGGGATAAATGAGTTTCCATGTTTTTTTATTCCAAGCACAGGATTGGGGAATACAATGTTGTTCGGACCTCGTTGGTGAGAGAGGAGATGTTCTCACAGCAATCCTGAACGCTCTGAAGGTTATAGAACCAGAGTTTAGTACGAAATTGCCTTGATGATCTTTTTACCGCTTCAAAAAATTGATAACGATTTGGAATTTATCTTGCTCGCTATATCTATTGACGAATTAATAACTGGCATATGAGATGAGGTTAGTTGTTCGTGTCTTTTTCCTGATTATCTAGTGTTAGTGTGTTACTATAAATAACCACTGAAGGTCAAATTGTTATTAGAAGTAGGCAGTATGCCTTTACAAGCTATTACTCTTTGTGATCAATATTATTTCCATGTTATCATTTTGAGAGGGTTCGCTTATGTCTTAAAAACTTATCGACTTATTCTATCATATTTTTTTTAAATAAACTGATGGCATGTTGTAAGAGTCCATACTTTCCCGCTTGAAAAAACTAATGTAAAATGGAAATAAGGTAGAAGAGGGTAAGCTGAGGCATGAATCATCTGCCTGCCTTATTGGAACTGGATTGGGTCATGATTTCTTTTTTCCAATACAGTTTTTGTGAAAGAACTGAAACAAGATTCAGTTCTAGAATGTTTCCTTTGTAACGTGGTACATTTCATGAGGTGACTTTCACAGCTTATTTATTTGCACTTTTGTTCAGTGTATGAAGTCACAGTTGTTTCCCAAGTTCAGATTTAACTTTTTGAGTGTGTATCTGCAGATCTAGATGTTCAGCTGGAGATTGAAAATCATGTATCTGCTGGACGAGCCACATTTAATGTGCTAATACTGGTATGTATTTTCCAAATTAAGTACGGTTAGATATTCTTGTGGTACCTTTTTATCAGTTCTATAAAATTTCTGTTTTGAGTATAGCAAGTGGCAACTAAAATAAATTCGTTTGTTAATTTTATTTGGTTCCCGAAGTATGAAAGAATTTTTTTTATAGAAAGCCTGTTGTTGGTTCATATCATTCATAGTTAGATAATTGTAACTTGAATGAGTCTTGAGCTCTAGTACATTTATTGATTTAGGTCCTTACAGATTCTTTTTTTGTAAAACAAAGTAAATACAGAAATCATATCTGCATTTTCTTTTAACATAATGAGTTCAATGAAGCTTTCTCATTATTGATTGCAAAGTATTTGAAATAAGTTAGCTAAAGACATAATGTGAAGGGATGCTTCCTTAGAGGTGGAGCAGTATCATACTTGATAATAAGTGAAGATCTATGTCTTTGGTGACGAGGATGATACTGGTTAATTTTCCTGATCTTTGAAGCAAACACTGAAATGCAAATTATACTATTCTTTTATAAGAATTTCTAGTGTTCATTGTTATGTGCTTTTTTCATACAAATATAGGTTGACACTTGCCTAGCCTCTAAGAAATAGTGGAGTAAGTTCTAGTTTTTGTTGATTGGACTTGTTAGAGTGTGGACAGAGTAACTTCTTAACATTTATGATTTGTGCTTGGTGCATATGTGGATTGATCTCGAAAATTGGAGACAATGACCATTTGATTGGACTTGTTAGAATGTGGACGGAGTGGCTTCTTAACATTTCTAATCTATACTGGGTGTATATATGGATTGATTATTAGATTTAGAAAAAAATCGTTTGAGGCTGCTGTTAGTTAATTTAGAACAATAAGTTTCATTTTTATACCGCTTCAAATATTGACAAACTATTTTTGTGCAGGATATTTATAATTGTGAAACTTGATTTGGAAGTTTTCTTTTGTTTCTTATTAGTTGTTAATTTTCATCTCAATGCAGGGGACATCTCGAGCGATGGGATCTGGAGTCAGTAATTTGGAGCCAAAAGCACATGAAGTTGAACTTGAAAGATTGGAAGGTCGTCTGAGCGAGTTAAAAAAGGTGCTGGATAACTTTTTTAGTATATATGCTATTAAGAAAGAATTTTGTGTGTTTTTTTTTTCTGCTGCTATTATCAAAAAAATTTTGTTGTATTGACATTATAGTATTTTTAATTGATAAGACATTGATGATATAATATTACATTATGTTCTACTGTTATGTATATTGTGCTTTGAACTGATTTATATTTTCTTATGGTGTTATTACTCATTGATTGTGGCTCTATCTTCAATCATATATTTTAGTGTCTTACTATACTCTAAACAAAGTATTATAATGATATATTATGAGTTATAATTTTTTTTATGTGCATCAAAGGGTTTACGACTGTATCAGCGCATACCAAGCGTATCATCGGCGCGTACCAGTATCCATAGTCATCGATACTGTCATCTATATCGATGCTGCCTTCCATGGCTGTGCTGGAGTTGACACCCGCTACTTAAGAAAGTACTTCAAGGGCTGATGGTCTGTACGAATGAGGAAGCGGCGGCCGAGCAAGTAAGGGCACCATTTGGTGACTGCATGTATTATGGTGAGCATCTCTTTCTCATAGGCTGAAAGTGATAAGGAGCGGCCAGCAAGAGTTTTGCTGAAAAAAGGCAATTGGCCACTCATCTTGAAGTAGAACGGCACCAAGACTTGCATCCGAAGCATCTGTCTCCACCATAAAGGAACGACTGAAATCTGGAAGAACCAAGACTGGGGCAGTCGCCATGGCCTGCTTTAGCTTCTCAAAGGCCTCTTGGGCGCCTCTGTCCAATTAAAGGACCCCTTCTTGAGGAGGGCGGTGAGGGAACTAACAATCATCCCATAGCGACTGATGAAACGTCGATAGTACCCTATAAGGCCCAGAAATCCACGGAGTGCCCGGACACAAGTGGGGGTCGGCCATGAGAGCATAGTGGCCACCTTTGAAGGGTCAGTTGCAACCCCTTCATGAGAGATGACATGGCCAAGGTACTCCACCTGTTTACTGCCAAAAGAGCACTTTGAGGGCTTAAGGAATAATGAATTAGCTCACAAAATGGAGAGGATTGACCTGAGATGCTCCAAGTGATCCGCCCATGATGTGCTATAGATCAATATATCATCGAAGAAGACCAAGACAAATCGGCAGAGGGAAGGGCGGAACAAGTCATTCATGAGGCTCTGGAAGGTAGCTGGTGCATTGGTCAACCCAAACGGCATGACCAAGAACTCAAAATGGCCATCATGGGTGCGGAAGGCTGTCTTGTGGACATCAGCTGGCTGCACACGGATTTGATGATACCCCAAGCAAAGATCAAGCTTGCTAAAAACGGTCGCCCGGGTCAGCTCATCGAGCAGCTCTTCAATCACCAGAATAGGATACTTATCCTTGACGGTGATAGTATTCAGTGCCCGGTAGTCTACACAGAACCGCCAAGTGCCATCCTTCTTCCAGACAAGTTACACTGGTGAAGAGAAGGAACTAGTGCTTGGTTGGATGATACCTAATTGGAGCATGTCGGCCACCAAGCGCTCAATCTCCACCTTCTGGATGTGAGGGTATCGGTAGGGCTGCACATTTGTGGGTGAAGCACTAGGGATGATAGGAATGTGGGCATCATGGCGTCGCACTGGAGGTAGCCCCTTAGGCTCGGCGAAGACATCCTCATGCTCCGCCAAGAGAGCAAGTAGATCCTCTGGAAGGCTACCTTGGCACACATCAATAGTGGCACGCTGCTGAAGGAAAATTCCTTGAGGTGCAAATCGAAAGAGGGAGCTTACCGATTGGGCGGACTGCAAGGTGCCTAGCTGAGAACCTTGGATACAACCCACTGCCCGTGTACCTCAAATTCCATGATCATGTCATGGAAGTTCCATACGACGTCACCCATCTCTTGAAGACATTGGACTCCCAACAGCATGTCAGCCCCTTTTGTGGGCAGCAAGAACAAATCGGTGGTGAAGGTATGACCTTGGATGGATAATGAAGCCTGCGCACACACCCCAGTGCTCCGAAGGTTTGCCATCGCTAATCAAGACATTGAATGGCTTCGAGTCCTACACAAAGCACCCCAACCGTTGTGCAACCTTATCATTGATGAAGTTATGAGTGGAGCCACTGTCGATAAGGATGGCCACTTGTTGCCGCTTTAGGTAGCCTTGGACGAGCATGGTGCGAGGAGTGAAGGCCCCTGAAAAAGCATGCACCGAATTCTTAGGCAGCACTCTATCATAAGGGGGCGGTGCATCCAGGGCTGGATCATAATCCTCCTCGTTGGCCTCCTTGACTAGTAGGCTGCCTCGGACGGAACACCGATGGCCGGGTACAAACTTCTCATCACACTTAAAGCACAAGCCTTTCGATCTCCGCTCCTCCATCTGGGCAGGAGTGAGGCGGCGTATAGGAGCACCAGCAGGGCGGAGGGCTGGCTGGGGCGGCTGGTGGGAATGCTGGTCGCTGCTGTAGGGAAGGGCGCTGGGCTGGTTGGGGGTCGAAGAGAAGAGCCCAGACGGCCTCCTCGTCGCTGTCGGGCCAGCTTCTCCTCTTCAATTTGTGCGTGACGCACAACTTCACGCATCGACGTACAAGGGAAATGGTGCATCTCATCTGAAATTTCTGGTTTGAGCCCCCTTTTAAAAGTTCTAATGAGGGCTGTCATTGGCCAATCATGGAGGCGATTCGCAATCTTCATGAACTCGGTGTAGTATGCTCGCACGGTAGTGGTTTGACGCAGGGTGGACAGCATCTCATTGAAATCTTGGAACTCGTTTAGGCCGAATTGGACACAAAGCTCATCGGCGAATGAAGTCCAAGTTGGGAAGCGGACCTCCTTCTCGAAGCTCTGAAACCAAACGAAAGCATCGCCGTCTAGATGGAAAGCGGCTCTGCGTAACCGTTCAGCCTCGGAGTGAGTTCCATGGTAGAAAAAAAATTTCTCCACCTTGTATAGCCATTTCACCGGGTCTTCATCTCCATTGTACCGTGGGAATTGAAGACGAGCCAAACGTGGCTCAGCCCCACCCCGAAGTCCTCCACGAGAGGCAGAGTACTCCTCCCAATCATCCTCAAACTCGTGGACAAGATTTTTGTGGGGCGGCACCATTGAGGCATTTCCTCGAGCACCTAGAGGGCCTCGCATATTCCAGCCTGCATGTCCCCCTTCTTTGTGCTAATCAAAGGGGCCAAAGCAGACTAAATGTCCAGGATGGTGCACCTCTCTCTCGGACGATGATTGGAGGCTGAGGGCGCGAGATTCAATGGGCTGCGAAGGTTCACCCAACTCAACCTAGACTAGCTGTGGCTTGGGAAGATGTAATGCTGTGGGGGCTGCTTGAAGTTGGGAAACCGCCGTGGTGAGATGCCCGAGTTGTGTAAGGATCAGCAAGAGCATAGAGGGATCAACCTGTTCGGTTGCTGGTTTGGGGCTGCCCGCCCTGTCCTCTTGTCCCCTCTCGGGCTATGTCTCGGGAGCCATTGCCAGCTGTTTGCCTCGTGCCATGGAAGATCAATGAGGCTTTGATACTAATGTTGTGTCCGGATTGGACACAAATGGTACCTAGCTTCACGAAGGGGAAATGAGAGAAGTTTGGACGAAGGAAGAAGAAAAATAATTCTGAATTGCATAAAACGTCCAAGGAAGAAGACAACCCCTTCTTATGGGAGGTGGCCAGCTGGTCCTATACAATCAAATCCCCCTGATTACGAACCAGCTGGTCCGTTATAATCAAATCCCCCTTATTAGGGACCAGCTGATCCATTACAATTTAATCCCCTTAATTACGGACCACAAGTTGGTCCGTTACAATCATTAACCAAATCTCCCTAATTACGCTTTATTACATCACAAAAAAAAATTACCAAAAAGTAAAGTAAGCCCTAATATAGTAGGTCCTAAATGGAAAGTAGTGCATGGTAGGGGAGATGTCCCGTAGCGTACACAACAATGTCTAGTCAACCTAAGAATGAATAAATGTATATCCTCTCTGTACTTTTAGGCCTGTTACAGGCCAAAACCTGTTTCTCAGACTGCCATTCAAATCTTCTAATTAAATTGAACACTTCGAGTATATCCTACGTTGCACCCCTTCATATCTTGGCCTAAACAATCCTGCTGAGAGGATTGTTGATCCGAGACGTCAGAAAGAGCTTGAAGCATGTCCCTGACTTCAGTTGGGTCATCTAGATAGTACTCAGCTTTGCTCGGCTTCTGGCCTACTGTACATGCAAAAATTGCCGAGTTGGCGGACAACATTTCTCCTGCAAGCGCAGTCATGCCCTCAAACATGTCTTCATCTGATCTGTCATCACCAATACACAGCACAAAATCGGCTTGCGTCCATTTCTCTTTCATTGATGATATGATCTTCTTGGCGGCCAGGCCCTTGCTGACGCCCTAAAAGGCCACCATTCAAGATTAGAGTGAGCATGTCATAGCTAATAAGAGGCCGTAAGAATCGTACTTTGCACTACCCTCATTGCCAGATTAATTTTCTATATGAAATTGATTAGAATAGATATAAAGAGCATAAATTTAGAGGAAAGCAGTTTTTGATAATCCAAGGCTGCATTCAAGAGGAACCTACTGCCGGCATATGTAAAAATAATTAATTTTTGCCTTGATTATCATGAGCTGCACTTCTCTAAATATGATCCTTTTCACAATGGTTGATGGAACATTGGTGAACGCATCCTGACTGGTGCGCCATGACTCGACCCCCGTGACCATGTTACACAGTGATCATAATGTAAATAGGCTAACACAGTAAATATGTATCATGTTAAATATGACATAATACTCCCTATGTCCTAAATTAATAGCTTTATTTCATAAAAAAGTTTGTTTTATATTAATAGCTCTATTTTGTTCAATTTAAGTGGTTAGGTACTTAAAAAAGAGTATCATAGGCTTATTTTCCAATCTCTTATATCTAAGTTTCACCATTTAATAAAACCTACTATCATTTTATATATAACTATTAATATGATATAGTGGGAGTACATAATTACCAGGTAAGCCGTTATGTACCATATTAAGAGCTCTATGTAACATTGTCACCAGGATGGAGCCGGCAGGAAAACATTTTCAAACAGTGTTTTGTCTCTAAGCATTCCAATTGAAAACTGTTCCAATATGTTATGAGTTGAATCTAAATTCAACCGAGCCAATAAGTAACAGAGAAAATGAGGGTACCTGAGGCCTCACTTCGACAATGTGGTACCCACTTTTCACTGCAATAGGCTCATTAGCCAGCACACTTTCTAGATGGTCTAACATCTCTTTTGCCTGGGCAGATCCAAAATTACGGTATGCATCTTGGTGGTGCCAAACAATGGTAGTCAGAGTGTAAGTGTAAGTTCCGCTAGTGCGATGGTGGGTGTAAGATACATTATTTATGCTGCATATACTTCTTGCTTAAATGTGTAATTGCACGAATGATGCATCTATGTATGAACTTACGAAGTTCATTGATATTTTTCCCCCTACTAGGTATTTTCCTATTAAGTATGAAAAAACTCACCCTATATTTTTTTTAGCCCCTTTGTTCGGAGGTTTTTGCAGGTCGATCAACAACTTTTTTGAATGAGACTATTCCTGGTGGTAGATTCTTCTTCATTGAATGGGTGTGCAACAAATGCATGGTAAGGCTTCGTGGTTTTTAGTGCCACGATTTCGTGTATAGTTTAAGGAGAGAGAAATATATTATTTTCTGGACTTGTGCATATATGTATTAATTAGAACTCTGACTCTTATAAGAACTTGTACTCGGAAAGGCCTAGGATTTATTTGTTTTTAAAGATCATGGTCATGACGGGTTTCACCTTATGTTTTCATTTCGGTCACGTCTGAGAATGTTAGTTTTGTCGTATGATGAATTAATTTATAAAAATTATTTTCACACGTTTTGTTGGTTTATTTGATTTACATCAGTATTTCAAAATAAAAATATTATCAAAGTTTGTAATTAAATTTAAGAAAAAACCCCAGGCGTGACAAGGAGGCACATAGCCAAATTGTCATGGTGGCAAATGTTGAGGTGGCTTTAATAACCTTTAACAAACTCACGGTGGAGGTAGAACCATGAGTTTAGAGCATAACTGTTGAAACTATTTATGGAGAGAGGCTTGATGAGGACATTGGCCACGCTGAGCGAAGTGAGTATGTCGGACTTCTATCTTGCTCCGATACATAATAAAGTACAACTAAAGAATGACAAGTAGATAGAGAAGATGACAAAAAGAGAATAAGATGTACGATGCAGCGTAGAAAGCATGTAGCCGGATTGCCATATTGGCAAGTGCTAAAGTAGCCTTAATAGTTACAACAATATCCGCTAGAATTATATTGGAGACAACTTGCAATTCTGAGACAGGCTGCGACTGTAATGGTGGGAGCACAGCCACTATTGATGGAGATTGTGGCTACCCCAATGGGATTGGAAAGGTTGTGGGTGCGATTGATTGTTTGTTCGCCTCTGGCTCGTCGTCGGATGCAGTTTGTTCGACTGCAACATCAATTGGATGTACATCCGAGGTATTTGCCTGTCATGGGACAGACACCTGCAAGGCAAGAGGTGATGGCGCAGGGAATATCATGTTCATTGTTCATCGGAGGAATATGCCTGTCATTGGACTAAAACAATTATTCATAAACATTTAAACATGCCCTTAATTTTGACATTTTTGGACTGTATTCCTTCAAATTTATTAATCTGTAAGCATATTAGGCAAGAAAATCTCCACTTGTACTGCTACCAATAGAAATTCTGCTCAAATTGGGAATCTCTCAGCGTCAAATTCGTTATGGTCTAATTGTGTAGAGAATTTAGTAGTTGGGCTGCCTCCAGACGTGTAATTTAGTTGTTGGCAAGTTCTAAATTTGTTGCCCACTCCAACGTATTTGACAAATTGGACTCCTAAGGCTATCGTGATGATGCCCATATTTAGAAAACATACTTTGAAGAGGATGATGAGTACAATGTGTCCCTCAATCTTCATCAGGGTACATTTGCTTTTGGGCACGCAAGCTCCCAAATCTCACGTAATTTGAAGCGGGGCTTACAGTATCTTAGTGGCTATGGAGGCTTGGACGAAGGGGTTACAGTAATATGTCAAATAGATATCGGCTCGTATAACTAGTTGTGTGTACCAGGTTGCCTCATTCGTCTAAAACGGTCGTCATCCAGGGCTTCTCTGATTACGTTAACTGCGCTTGTAACAAGGGCCATCAGGTACTGCAACAAGAATGGGGGATGTAGTAGCTGTTATTTGCCAAAAAAAATTACATTTACACCTCTCATCATCCAATCGAAGGCCTTATGGTAAAAAGTACAAATGAATATCTCGAATCAAGTAAAATTGGAGTAAGAATGAACAAGTATTGTTGTACCATTGTTTCTGTATATCTATCCTTTGTATGCTTGGAGCAAATGGAGCAAAATTGGGGACCATTGATGAACATGTCTAGTCAACCTAAGAATGAATAATGTAAATCCTCTCTGTACTTTTAGGCCTGTTACAGGCCAAACCCTGTTTCTCAGACTGCCATTCAAATCTTCTAATTAAATTGAACACTTCGAGTATATCCTACGTTGCACCCCTTCATATCTTGGCCTAAACAATCCTGCTGAGAGGATTGTTGATCCGAGACGTCAGCAAGAGCTTGAAGCATGTCCCTGACTTCAGTTGGGTCATCTAGATAGTACTCAGCTTTGCTCGGCTTCTGGCCTACCGTACATGCAAAAATTGCCGAGTTGGCGGACAACATTTCTCCTGCAAGCGCAATCATGCCCTCAAACATGTCTTCATCTGATCTGTCATCACCAATACACAGCACAAAATCGGCTTGCCTCCCTTTCTCTTTCATTGATGATATGATCTTCTTGGCGGCCAGGCCCTTGCTGACACCCTAAAAGGCCACCATTCAAGATTGGAGTGAGCATGTCATAGCTAATAAGAGGCCGTAAGAATAGTACTTTGCACTACCCTCATTGCCAGATTAATTTTCTATATGAAATTAATTAGAATAGATATAAAGAGCATAAATTTAGAGGAAAGCAGTTTTTGATAATCCAAGGCTGCATTCAAGAGGAACCTACTGCCGGCATATGTAAAAATAATTAACTTTTGCCTTGATTATCATGAGCTGCACTTCTCTAAATATGATCCTTTTCACAATGGTTGATGGAACATTGGTGAACGCATCCTGACTGGCGCGCTATGACTCAACCCCCATGACCATGTTACACAGTGATCATAATGTAAATAGGCTAACACAGTAAATATATGTATCATGTTAAATATGACATAATACTCCCTATGTCCTAAATTAATAGCTTTATTTCATAAAAAAAGTTTGTTTTATATTAATAGCTCTATTTTGTTCAATTTAAGTGGTTAGGTACTTAAAAAAGAGTATCATAGGCTTATTTTCCAATCTCTTATATCTAAGTTTCACCATTTAATAAAACCTACTATCATTTTATATATAACTATTAATATGATATAGTGGGAGTACATAATTACCAGGTAAGTCGTTATGTACCATATTAAGAGCTCTATGTAACATTGTCACCAGGATGGAGCCGGCAGGAAAACATTTTCGAACAGTGTTTTGTCTCTCAAGCATTCCAATTGAAAACTGTTCCAATATGTTATGAGTTGAATCTAAATTCAACCGAGCCAAAAAGTAACACAGAAAATGAGGGTACCTGAGGCTTCACTTCGACAATGTGGTGCCCACTTTTCACTGCAACAGGCTCATTAGCCAGCACACTTTCCAGATGGTCTAACATCTCTTTTGCCTGGGCAGATCCAAAATTACGGTCTGCATCTTGGTGGTGCCAAACAATGGCAGTCTCTTTGGTCTCAATGTAAGAGCCATCTGTGCTCTCTGTGTACAGCTTCATCACGGGCTCAGCAAGCTCCATCCAATCAAAACTTGTGTTCTGGCCACAAGTCTCCCATTCTTCATCAGAAGACCACCTGACAGAAGAAGAAAGGTGTTGAACCAACTGGAATGTGAATTACCAAATTAGGAGGAAGAAGAACACCATTCTACCTCAGAAAGTAGCCATGCTCTGCGGCAATCCCCAGCTTCTCACATTGAGAAAACCAATTCCCCAAATTGTCTCTTCCTCTGCCGCTAATAATGAAAACAACGTTCTTTGGATCATCACAAAGAGTAAGCAAAATGCTGATCACGTCTGGCCCCGGAGACTTGACATGAGAATCATGTGGCATTACTGTGCCATCGTAATCAAGCATAATTGCTCGGTCCACGGACTTGCTGTATGCGGACACAATGTCGTCTATTGACAGCTTCCTGAAATTAGGATCCATGGACAGAACTTTGAAGCCCAGGCCGAATCCCATGCCCCAGCACCTTCTCCTGAAGTGATCCTCGCACATTCTTTCCATGTCTTGCATGAAGCTTCGAGACCAGTACGCAACATCATGGGTGCTCACGTATTTGTAGTGCTTCTCGTGCCTCAGTTGCTTCTCGGATTCATCCATGGAGATGGCCTTGTTCATCGCTTCCGCGGTTTCTTCAATGTTCCACGGGTTGATCCGAATAGCTCCGCTGAGGGAAGGTGAGCAGCCGACGAACTCCGACACAACCAGCATACTCTTCTTCGGCTTTCCCTGCCTGCAGACGATGTATTCATACGGAATAAGGTTCATGCCGTCCCTCACAGCAGTGACAACAACACATTCTGCAATCGAGTAGAAGGCAATTTTGTCACTGGCCGAAACAGAATCATCAATCAGCACGACAGGCTCATAACCCAGTTGCCCAAATTGTTGATTGATCCGCTCGCAACTGGCTTTGATCTGGGTCAGCATCTCCTCGGTTTCCGTTCCTCTGCCCCTGGCTGGATTAACAATCTGAACTAGAACTGCTCTGCCCTTCCAGCTGGGTTGCTGCTTGAGCATCTGCTCCATGGCCAGTACCTTCAAATTGATTCCTTTGAAGATGTCCGTATCATCCACACCAAGCAGCACTGTTTTTCCATCAAACTTCTGCAGAAGCTCATTCACCTTGGACTCCTTATCAGCAAGACTCAACAGAGACTCCAACTGCCCCATGTGAATCCCCACCGGCATGATCTTGATCCCTACTGTCCTCCCGTAGTATTCCAACCCAATGTAGCCCCTCTTGGACTGGTACTCCAGACCCATTATCCTGCTGCAGCAGGAAAGGAAATGTCTGGCATAATCAAACGTATGGAAGCCAATTAAATCTGCATTTAACAAAGCCTGTAGAATCTCCTCCCTTACAGGAAGAGTCCTGTAAATCTCCGACGACGGCCAAGGGCAATGGAGGAAGAACCCCATCCTCAGCCGGATGAATTTCTTCCTCAAGAAAGAAGGCAGAACCATCAGATGGTAGTCGTGGATCCAGACGTAGTCATTGTCCGGGCTGAGGACCTCCATCACTCTCTTGCAGTAGGTACTGTTGGCAGTCACATAGGCCTGCCACAGCTCCCGTTGGAACCGCCGGCCATGGTCGGCGGCGAAGGGCAGCATATAGTGGAACAGAGGCCAAAGCTGCTTCTTGCAGAATCCATCATAGAACCTGCCGGAAGTTTCCGGGGGCAAGAACACCGGCACGCACTTGAATCTCTCCTTCAGGGCATGCGAGACCGCATCTTGCTCGGCTTCGTCGATGTCGGCCAGGAGGGAGCCAACGTAGAGGACCTCCAAGCCGTCGGGCAGGCCGTCCTTAAGCTGGAAAAGGAGGGAGTCTTTTTCCCAGGCAAAGCTCCAGCCTTTACCATCCGGGCGGCGCGTGGTCTTGAGGGGGAGCTGGTTGGAGACGATGATGACGCGGTCCATGTCGAGGGAGGAGGGAGAGTCCGGGGAGGAAGCGACGCCAGCGTCCGCCTCGCCTTCCATCTCCTTCACCATTCCCGGCATTGACATTATCCGCGGCATCTTCTGCAGCCTCTGTCTACCCATCGCCGGGAAGTTCCCCGTCGCAAGATCCAGAAGATTTGTATACGACCTCGAAGTCATCCTGGCTGCCGAAAGTCTCGGACTCAATCCAAATTCAAGAAATCTGTCATGCCCAGAAAGTAACGAACGAATTAGCAATCCGGTGCTGCTTCAGAGCAAAAAAAAAGTTCAATCCAACAAGTCCCAGAAACCAAAACAGCAAAAAATTTAACACACAACGAAAGTGCTCTCTTGACAAGAAGCATAAAGCAATGAAGTTCAATCCAACAAGAAAATCTATTGAATCCAAAATAGAAGTAACAAAACTTTCAATCTGCTGTTGAATGCGAGCAAAGAAGTTCAATCCAACAAGAACCAAGAGCAGAGAAACAACCAAAGTTGGATTTAACTGGAATAAAGAAATACAATTCGCAAAGCAAAGAAGAGATCAGATGACCCAAGAACAGAGGCAATCCAACGGGAATTTCCAAATCTAGCAATTGCAAATCGGAAAGAAAAAATTATTTTAAAAGAAGATTGAAGCTTACCCAGAGTATGATGAGTGATAACGTTTTCGATCACGCAATTGCTTTTCTGGGACTGTTTCTAACTATTCAAATACAAGAGCAAGTGCAGGACGCGGGAAAATATGTGGTTTTGATCCTGGGTTGCCATGAAATGCAGTCGGAGTTGGGTCTCCTCTGTATGAGTTCTGTGTTCGTAGTTGTTACGTTTCGAAGGACCTGAATTTGAAAATTATTGGAGCGGAGGAAGAGAAAATGATAATGTAACAATAAAGGGAGTTGGCGTGGAAATTTTTGGAAATGAAATACTTTGGACAATCTGGAGGTGGATAAGATCGGTCCACGCCAAGGCAACAAGAAAAAAGGCATTCGTGTCCAAGATGTGGGTCCTATTTTTATCTTGAAAATTATTGGGTACTTTGGCAGGACTACATAGGATTTTCTCACTTCAGATAAATCCCAAATTCTTGTGCGAGTATTATCATAAGTGGAAACTTTTCCACTTACCCTAAAATACCCAAGTCTTTGTGCCTTAAAATCGATGACCTATGGTTAATATTTTAAAACCTGGCCTAAACCTCGACTCGGATTAGTGACTATGATAAGTTAACTTAGTTGGACCATAGATTAACTTGCGTTGACCATAATGATGACATGAACACATAAAAAAATTTAAAAGAGTCCTCATATTTTAGAAAAAAAATCTGCTTAAACCTGTTTAAATTCTATTAAAAAATTCACTTTAACATGTTTAATCATTCAAAGCATGTTCATTCCATTTCAATAATTAAATCATCATTTTAAATTTCCAATCAATATATACAAAATTAACATGTAGTAAATTGAACTAAAAATAAAAAAAAAATTATATGAAATTACCTTTTGTAGGTTTAAATTCTCATCAAAGCTGTGAGAAGGCTTGAAGTACACTCAATAGACTCATTGAATTTGGTGCAAATCCCTGAATTTGAATAAACAATGCTAATGTTTTCTTTGGAAGCCCTTGATTCACATAGCCCATCATCATAGAAGTCTAGGACACCAAATCTTTTCTCCTTACCATTTCAAAAACCAGATTTGCCTTGTCCATATCCCCAAAATTTGCAAACATGTGGAGGATTTGATTCGAAACTTCAACATCTGAGTCAAATCCACTTTCTTATTGCAATCCATGGACCCAACTTCCTTTTCTTATTTTTTCACGCTCACCACAAGCTGACAATACATTCAACTATTTGCTAAGTTAGGTATAAGGCCTTCTTCAAGCATCCTTCGAAACATCATAATAGACTCATGAGTTGAACCAGTAGATGATAACCACTATCATAACATTATAAGAAACGACATCTCTTTCCTACATGTGGTCAAACAATATTTTGGCTTCATTTATCTTCTTGGGTAGATAATCGATTGTCTTTCATTTTTATAGTAAGTAGTTTTTATAATAATAAGTCAAGTCAATTTGGTGTACAAATCGATTAGGGCAATTGAAGCAACTAAGTCAAGACACGCTCCTCTTTCAATAAATGAGGAAAGTTGTATTAGAAGGAACTTAAACTTGATTCAATTCAACCCGATCTAGTATGATTCAAAACCTAACTTAACCCGACCTAGCTTGACTTGAAATGGGTTTAGTAAGGGTATACGTTGGGGTTTTCTAAATGGTGATGAGTTTGGATTTACCGAAAATAAACTTTTGGCAATGCAAGATGTATTCTACGTGATACTTGCTAGATTTTGAAGATATCCACAAAGTGAAGAACACAATATGAGTGTAGGCAGATGCAGATACATGATTTTTAGTGAAGGGGGTCATAAGATAACAAAGCTTTAAAAATATTCCTTCATATTAATATAACTAGGAGAACAATTAAGATGTATTCATGTAAAACATGTAGAAAAATTATTAAAACATAAGTAATTATGGTAACGGCTAAAAAAGCATTTAAAATGCACTAAATGCATTCCCATTGGACATTTTCTTAAAATTTTCCGTAACAATTTCAACAATTCATGTAACTCATTGTCAAGAAATTAATTGCTTCCTATTTTGGGGAGATAAATATTAGTCAAATGGCCATTTCCAAATGATTTGTCTCAATACATTTGCTTAATAGTACAAAACTCCATTAATGTAATAGATATATACAAATAAAAATAGCAGCAAATAAATAAAAATAAAATAACAACTAAAACATTGTTACGCTTAGATTGAAGTTTCCCTCAAAGGTGTCATGTTTTAGAAGCATTCAATGATCTTCTCATTATCAATCTTTTTGAAAATGTCATCAAAGAATCACTCATCAACTTATCTCCAAATAGTTCAAGTCATCTTCCAATAGTTCAAGTCATCTACCGGTCGATTCCGAAGTCTATTCTTCACAATATTCATTACACAAAATGTTCTCTTAATAGTAGCAGTTGCAATTAGAAGGGTTAATGCCCACTTTATTAACTAATAAACAAAAAGAAATCATAAGTGTCTTTTTCTTTTCCACCATTTTATTAGCAAGGTAAAATATCCTAATGAACTCATTATTGGAGTGTATATTCACAATATAAACATCCAGTTGTTCATCAAGTGTTGAGATATTCATTGAAAAGAATTCAAGTGGATAACTTCTAGGAAGACAAATAATTTTTTGTTTATCATAAAAAAAAATCCCTTTTATCAAGATATATAGTAACTCTATATTTGTTTCTATAAAACAAGTATTAAGTTTTTAGAGTTGCATATCTATAACAATGTACAATAAAGCAACATGTTATATACTCGTTGTCCATGCAAGGAATATCAATATCATGTTTGTTACAAAAAAATAAAAAGATCTGTCATGATTGAGTCTCATCCATATCTCTGAGTTCTTGCACTATTTCCTTAGATAATTCATCCGAAGCCATTGCATTCAAAATGGCTTGGTCCTTCCTTCATAGTGATTTTGATAGATCATTAGTAACCCCTAAAATCTTCTTCATAATATAAAAATTAAAAACAAATTCAAAATGTAGCATACGATTAGTTAGGGAATTTGTTTTGGCTCTCAACTCTCACTCTTCTCCATCTTCATCAATAATGTTAATCACTTGGATCACATAAGAAGACATTATAATAAAGCTTTGCAATGCACCATAATGTGAGACTCATCATGCATCACATCAAGTTAGTTTCTTTGCTAAGTCCTTTCCTAGTCACTATTCACCAGCCTCAACTGCTTTAGTAATATCGTTCACTTGTTGTTCTCTAAGAATATCTTTATGCTTACATGATACTCTAACAACATTCATTATAGTGAAGAGAAAATAAAAAAAAACCTATTTGCTTGTATTTTTTGCAGTGGCAATAAGTGTTACTTTAAGACGGTGGGGAATATAATGAACATAATGTGCATATTCATTCTCATTCAAAATAAGCGCCCTTAGACCATTAAACTCACATTATGTGTTATTTGTGCCATCATAACCTTGTCCTTACAATCTTTATATACACAATCCATTTTTTGAAAAATAGTTCTTCAATTGCGTTTTTAAGTTCAAAAGTTGTTGTTTCTTTAATAAATATGAAGCTAATTACACTCAATCACGCAACCTCATTTATCTACATAATATATATCAACAACTATTTACTCTTTAATAGATATATTATGAGATTCATTAAGCAAAATAGAAGTCATCCCCAAGATCATATATGATACTGGTACAGTCTTCATTGCAAATGAATTTATAATATCATTCTAAATATTTATTGTAGTCACTTTGTCATTTTGAAGAGCATTTTTTAGTACAACCTGCCTCACATATCCAGTTTTATGTACAAGAAAGTTTCCCTAACTATTAGAATCTTCTAACTCATCTTGACAATAAAAAGGTAAGCCTTGAATTAAAAGAAACCAAATGCACTCAATTATTGCCTCCAACCAAGTACAATATTCAAGTTTACTTTGCTCTTTCTCGTTATGATTAACTCTTCAAATGTATTGATTTAATAGGTCTTGACCCATCTTGTAACTTTTTTAATGAGAGTCGTCCACTCCTTTATGAGAATCAATTCATGCATATTTCC
This sequence comes from Saururus chinensis, assembly GCA_035235625.1. Taxonomy (NCBI): domain Eukaryota; kingdom Viridiplantae; phylum Streptophyta; class Magnoliopsida; order Piperales; family Saururaceae; genus Saururus; species Saururus chinensis. Next base: position 16,008,039 of record CP141145.1, on the reverse strand, counting down.
TTCAATTTCTAAATCCTTTGACAACAAAAGCATCCTTATCACCGAACTCCCCCAATAGATAGCAATATAAAGAAAATTTTGCATCTTTATGTATGGTGTATTCTAGCCAAGTAGGATACTTATCAAACTAGTTAGTATTAAAGTGTCGTCGCACTCCTAAAAAATCACTTGGAAAGGGTGATTGTGAGAGGCTAACATGGACCATTTTGCAAATAATGTCTCATAACAATGTCTTGGTCATTGAGATAGAATTTTAAAATTGGAGTGTGTAACCATGATTGGCTTTAAGTTCATCTAGATCCCTTGAAGCATATCTTTCATTCCTTTCGGTTTGATTCTTATCACCACTAGAAGTTGATAGCATAAAATGAAAACTTAGACTTTCTCTTGAGAAACTTATCCATAACTTAAGCAATGAGCATATGCTATGAAAAGTTGTTAAGAACTTCTTATCTATAGTTTTATACTTATATTTGCATAATTATACTGAATTAAAAATTTTTACATACTAGAAATATGATTAAATTTAATACTTTAAATACACAATAGAAATCTGGCAATAACTCATAATAACAATAATTATGAGACTTTAGAAGCTAGAAGTTACAGTTGTGTTGTCTTATGCATACACTTGATAAATTCCAATAACAACTCTAAATAAAAAATGATAAGAGATGACATTTAATAACATCAAGGATGAAATATGCATAGATTAAATAGAATTTTAATCATTCAATATGCTAGACCACAACCAAACAAAGCAACTTTTAATTTTTAAAAAATCTCAACTTCATGCCACACAACCTCTTAAAATTGAATAATCATTTAGATGATAAATGAATATGTAAACATCAGTAAGAAGCTTATATGTGTCGTTAAGTGGTCATTTGCACCCCTTTATAAAAGGCAAGAATCTAAGAAATTCATGGGTTTGAAGTCTCTAATGAGTCCAAGGAAGAGTGGAGTGCATTTGGCTTGGATTGTAAAAGGCTTCTTGCCAAGAAGGAGGAGTAGTTTGTGTTCAAGGTTGGATTGTTAACCTTCAAACCTTACGATGGTTGAAATGTTTTTTTCTAAATTTGATTGCATGCATGTGGTGTGTTTTGATGGATGCTCTAGTGATTTTCTTATATTTATACCATGTTTAGAATAACAATGGCAATTTTGATGCATGCTGATTATATGGCTTTATTCATGTTTTAAACTGTGAGAATTACTAATTAGATGATGAGATTATCATGTTTTTCTGAAGGGAATACTCAGAGAGCCAGTTCGGTCTCTGTTTGTCTTCTCTTGATCATTGATGTGGTTGTTGACAAGTTGATAACAATGTCGGCGATTGGAGGAAGATAAATAGTACTGACTCTATGACGTTGTGGCACTCAGTGTTTTACTAAACATTGACAATGTGACAGACATGTCAGTGGTGATGTTGACAAGATGGGCTCCAATAGGTTAGCAACTTTTAGTAAGGATTCGACTCGTCTATGGGGACATCAATGTTCATCAACATCTTGACCGACATGCTGCGATTTTCAAGCATTTTTTCTATCACAACCCCGACCCAGAGGGTCCCTAGAGCATTGAGGTTGTAATAATAAGGCCTTAAAAATGTAGTGGGCACTTGAAGAGAATAATCATTTACTACTTAATTAATTTATAATAAATTAAACAACAAAACTATGAGTAATCAAGTCTAGCCAAATAAACCAACACATAGCAAAGTTTTTACATTAATCCAAAATAATGAAGCAACGAACTGTGAATTTTATATAATAAAACCACTACTGCTTCCATCCTTAGTTACTCAAGTCAAATGTTTATTTAGTGTGCTCTCAATGCTCCCAACTATGCATCAACAAACTCGAATGCATCTAAATGTACAAGTATATGCAATGGAGAGGTTCATACAAAACAAAACCACTAATGAGCTTACACCTAGTAAGATATCTCTCAGACACTAAACCAAAACTTGTGCTTTGAAAAACATACATATAAGCATATAAATCAACAAGAAGTAAACATGAAGTGTTCTTCCTCTAACATATTTAAGTAATTCAAATACCCATGATTTATAAAAATAAACAATTAACTTTCCACTTTACCCAGCCCTTGAACCAAGTGCCTGTAAATATGAAACACATGTATGCATCTTGCACTGTTCTTGAAGGCAATGCATGCACCTCTAGAAAGTCCTCGAGAGCCCACTTGGACTATTTTAGTACAAATTCTATTGTAGAATCGATACTCAAATGTTACCACTTTCATTATCTTGTTACCCAAAAATGCATTACCCCATTCCCACCATGTGGTATAATTACTATTGTGTAGCACTAGAAATTTTGCAAAGTTAAATCTCAAAAGAACACAAAATGGTAAAAACTCCAAAATCATGCAAGGATTTTTATGATGAACAAATGACTTATGAATATTTCCCACAATAAATTTAGGTGCAATCTAATTCAATTTTGAATGCAAGAAAAATTGTAGAACACAAAACAACAAATCTCTCAATCTCAAATAGTAAGGATTCTAGAAAATCCAGTAATTCAATATTAATTGAGAAAATTCCCCAAAATTATGGGATGAGATGAAATTCATATAGAAACATCTAATAATTTTCATAGATCAATTCCATGAAGAAACAACATTCAAACACAAATGGAAAACTTGAGTCATGCCAACTAGCTGAAAGTAAACTCCAGAAAGAATGGCTTTTTTAATAGGATTAACTCAACTAAAATTCATGAAAATTTTACTAGATTGGAACGGAAGAGTGAGAACATCTCATAGAGAATTCATCCCAAAAAGCTTACTGGAAGGTCTCAAATGGAATTGACCAATCCATATGTATGTAAAGTGTAAACCAAGACAAAGAATCATAGAATATTAGGACTCCAACAAAATGCTAACAATTTCTATCATCAATATACCATATGATATAAAAAACCACATGATTCCACAGTATGAACATTGCAATGCCCGAGATTTTGTAATACATTTTCATAAAAATTCATGGAAAGTTTTTGCAACATAACGGCTATAAATTGGGAAAATGGATGAAATACGAAACTTGTGAAAGCAGTTTTATAATTTAAAAATTACACATCAATTTTTTCCATACAATTTTTTTCTTTTCAATCAAATATTGTATGGCCAAACTAAACATTTTTAGGCGCTACTGATAAGTGTGTATTATATCTATTTTATATGCTTTTTTACCTTATTTGCTACTATAGTATTAAGTTTAGGGTTAATTATGGTTTATTAATTTATGTTAGGATAGATATTAATATTTTAGATTAATTATTAATTGATTGGGGTACTATTAATAGTTGAGGCATGTATTTGAATCAAATTGGGATTTTATGTAGGGGTTCTTCCCAATAAGGACAAAGAGCCCAATTAATTTGTCAATAAGTCTTATATTGTGTGCAACAGTATAATTTTACTATTGTCTGCCTACGATGAATTCCCTTGTGAAGTCAATCATGACCAGTAAATCAGCTCAAGAATCTCCCAGAATCCCCAAACTGATTATAAAGTAATTCCCTTTCTCTAAAAATATAGAAAAAATGAGTTTGTACACATATATCCACCATAAAAAGCCTAAGCTATAATAAATCAGAAATTATATGACTTAGTCTCTTGTTAAGACCCATTGGTTATCCATATTTTACTATTGTTGCAAGTAAAATTATACTATTATATATATTAATTTGGTTGTGGACCTATTGGTAAATATAGATGACTGCTAGGTCTTAGTAGGAATTATCCCAATGAATATACTACATGTCTAAAATGTATTTTTTTTATGTTTAGTAGGTAAGATGAGCTTGTTGAGGTCCTTGGACAATGTAACAAATATTTGAAAATACTCTTGACACGCTTTAAAATGATTTGGACAACATTTCAGAGTTATAAATAAGTTGGAAATTAATTTGGACGTTAAGAAAGAGCTTAATGAATAGAGTTGAAAACTGGACAAGAACATAAACTGTCCAGTTAAATAGATTTAGCTTCTTGAATAGAAACTGGACATGAAACTAAATGCAATTGTCCAGATTGTAGAAATATTATAGTTGTTCGAATGGGCATGCAGGCCGTTCAAATGGGATAACATGCAGTTTCCTATATTAAGCCAGTTTTGAGTCTTTTTCCTATTAGACTTCCTCCTATGACTCTTATACCTATATAAAGCCATATGAGGCTCGAAATTAAGGAATTCTAGTAGATTTTATGAAGAGAAAAAGGGAGAAGAAGATGAAGGAGCATTTAAAACTTTTAATGGAAATTCAAGAGCCTTCTTCTATCATGCAAGGCTAAATTTTCTTTTACTTAGGAGTTGATGAAGCTATAAATAACTTTCAGTTTCTTTTTCTTTTTAATTTAGATCTTAGTTGTGATTAATGACAATTGTATGACAAAGATTTTTTTTTTAATGAAAGAGTTTTTCATGTTTATTCAAATCTATATTGATTTATTGTCTTGTTGATGATAGATTGATGTAATTTTCAGATTTACATTGATCCTAATTTATGTGATTTAGATGAGATGGTTATATAATGATTTTATTGTTCATATGATTAATGAATTAGATAAGTTATACTAAGATTAGATGAGTCATGCCTATAGTTTAGTTTAGTGTAGATGATTCATGCTATTGTCGAAAATAGTTCATGTTATGGATTTAATTAATAATTCTTTCTAAATTAATTCTAGATTTTAGCTAAGAATACTTGTTTATATTCATACTAGATTTAAACTAATGGTTAAGGAATTGTTATGGTTCTATAGTGGATTCAATTTCCTAAGTAATTTTCATCATATTGATTTCTTCCTTTTAATTTAGTTGATTATTTCCTTTGTTTAATTTAACCTTTTCTTTTAAAGTTTCAATTATCAACAAACTCTTCTATTAAATTTAGTAATTAATTCATTTGTCCCTAGGGATTGACAACCCTCAAATACTTATCCTAGTATAATCACCTTGTATACTTGTAAATGGTTTAATTATGAATGATCAACTTCTTGGCGTTGTTTCCATGGACGGTGTCGTATTGTTACTAAATTAATAGTTAGGATAGTTCTAGTTAGCTGTAGTTTCATTTTACTTTAATTTTTAAATTAATTCTTAGTTGCTTACTCTTTTTATTTTGATCTCATAGGTTGAGTTGAAGACCGTGCTTCTACACTTGTGGCCGCAAGGCGACATCGACAAGTATAGTTCTTTCCTTCGATTTGCAAGATCCTCTTCTCTAATTATTTTTATCTTCGTTTTCTCTTTAATTAGTTTTTGTTTACTCTTTCCCTTTTTACGCTTTACATTGTGTAGTGTATTTGTTGTGTATGCGTGGTCATTGCTCCCCCTATTAGCACCACTTGACCCTGAGCCTAAGCAGATGCCTAGGAGAGCTAAGTTGCCGTATTACACTCCCAATGAATACACCTATCCTTCATGCATTAGATGCCGACGATCGCTGCTCAAAATTACAAAGTTAAGCCCAATGTCATTCAAGTGCTTCCATCTTTTTATGGGCTTAATAATGAAAACTCGTATAGGCACCTAGATTACTTCTTGGAACTATGCACAACTCAAGCTCTCTAACTTTACCAATGAGCCTGTTAGACTTTGACTTTTCTATTTCACATTCAAAGATAAGGCTAAAGAATGGATCCACTCATTAACACCAGACACCATCATAACATGAGCACAAATGCCACAAGAGTTCCCCAAAAAATACTTTCCCATAGGCAAAACCAACCAAACGAGAAAGGCCATAAACATTTTTGCCCTACTTCCCACCAAACAGTTCCATGAATATTGGGATAGACTTACGAATCTTCTTAGAAGTTGTCCCCATTATGTTTTCCTTAAGTAGCAATTAATACAATGCTTTTATGAGGGTCTTACACAACAAAAATGCCACCTTGTCGATGCAAGTTGTGGGGGTACCTTTTTGTTAAAAAATGAAAATGAGGCATAGAAACGTTTTGACGATTTGGGTGAAATTTCCCTTCAACATACTACGTTGGATAGAAACGAGGGCAGATCATCCACCTTGAACAGTGCCGCCTCTAGGGGTGGCTTGTATGAATTCGAAAACCCAGTAGACCTCTCCTCCAAAGTTGAAACTTTGAGTAGGAAGTTAGACCTCCTTATGGCTTTAACCAATCAACCCACTCCCCTCACTCCCATCATATATATCATGGAGTGCCCCTCTGCTTTTCAATTTCCAAAGCTTGTCCAAGATCATGTGAACACCACCCAATCCTTCCCCAAAGCCAAGAACAATGCATTTTAAACACATATAACCATGGGTGGAGGAATTACCCTAACTTGTCTTGATGGAACCCTAACCAAGGGGTAAGTGGTAATCAACCCCTTAGGCCACCCTTTCAAGTGCCACTAGCCCCTATCTATCAACCCCAAGTGCAAACCCCATATGCCCAACCTTGTCGGGATTTGAGTTTTGAAGAGAAGGTCTTGATTGCATTACAAGAGCTACAAGCTCATTCACAAATCCTTCACTCTCATACCCAATCCATCACAAAGATAGAAGCCCAAATCGGTCAACTAGCCAATGCTATTAATAAGCGAGAGATGGGCAAGTTGCTAAGCCAGCCCCTACAAAACCCTAAAGGTCAGTTTGGAGTAGAGAGTCTCTTCCTCTAATGAACAAATTCAGTCCATAACTACCTTTAGGAGTGGTCGGCACATTAACAATTAGGTTGGTAGTGATTCCTTGGGTACCATGAATGAGGAGTTAGAGAAGCCCATGCCTAATGAGTCTCACGAGTTAGAGAGTGAGCTAAAAGCAAAGGAATTTATCTCTCCTTCCCCTTCCTCAGAGCCACAGTCTAAGACCACTTCCGAGGGATCTTATATACCTAGGGCACCTTCTCCCAATGTCTTGACATGGCCCCACCATTTAGCAAAAGCACAACTAGGATGGATGAGATTCTTGAGATTTTTAAATAAGTTAAAATTAATCTCCCCCTCTTAGATGTTATTAAGAAAGTCCCTGCTTATGCTAAGTTCCTCAAATACCTATGCATTTAAAAGTGCACATAAAAAATCTATGTGTCTAAGAAGGTCTTCCTCACTGAGCAAGTTAGTCCTCTTTTGAAGTTTGACACCTCATCTATGTATAAGGACCCTAGAGTACCCACTATTTCTTTTGTCATAGGCCATCACTCCATCCATAAATCCCTCCTTGACCTTGGTGCAAGAAACTAGGGTTAGGTGAATTGCAGCATACATCAATTACCTTGCAGCTAGTTGACCGTTCCATTCGTAAACCTCAAGGAGTCGTTGACGATTTCTTAGTGAGGGTTCACTGGTTCTTCTTCCCTGTTGACTTTCTTGTTTGAGATATAGAACTTGTCTTCAATTCTACACCCCAAATCTCTGTAATTCTAGCTTTCCCTTTCCTTGCCATATCAAATGCATGCATTAATTGTAGGATGAGGATAATGGAGATGTCCTTTGGGAACGTGAAAGTGCAACTAAATATTTTTTATACGTCTAACCATTTACCTGTGACTTGTAATGCTAAATGTTTTATTGTAGACAAATTTAGGTTTGATACTTATGATAGAGGTCCATCTTTTGTAGCAACAGCCCATAATCAAGTCATGTGTTCTAGTTTTTCTGAGTCATCCTTTTGGAGAGTTAAAAGAAGAGCTAAGGCCAATCTCTACCACTCGCCCAGACATATTCGAGAGTGTTGGCATTATCGGACTAAAGACAATAAACTTAGTGCTTCTTGGGAGGCAACCCATGTTTTTGATATATATGTTTTCCTTCATTTTGCTTATCGTCTTTGCTTCATTTAACTTTTATTTACTTATTTTTCTCTACTTTTGTTTCTTTTCTCATTATAGGTTTTGTTTCTTTTGTGGGATGTAGTACTTTCAATTTGGGGGAATGCTCATCACTTGCATTTATCTCTTTTCTATAATCCTATGTACTTCACTTTAAGATTAGTGATTTAGTTGATGCGCTCAAGTGATATCTTTCTTTTCCTCTCTTACTTATTCTTGATTATTGTATTATATATTTTCTTTCACATTGTGGACAATGTTCAGTTTAGGTTTGGGGATGTAGAAAGATATTTTTCTTTTTTACTTTTCTTTTAGGATGTTTTAGAGTATTTTTCATTTTTATCTTCTATGTTGTTTTTATCGCATATTTTCTTATAAAAGCATATGCCTATTTTTAAAGAGATCAATTTCACATAGAAAGTTCAAGTAATTAATTAAGTGATGAAAGCGATTGAGTGAGTAATTTCTATTTTATTTTCTTTATCTTAGATAATTGTGCTTATATTTTTAAATCACATTTCACACACTTGAAAATTGTAAGAATATAATTTTATGATTTATTTCTTGTAATCTTGGTGGGATATTTTTAACTGAACATATTTTTAAAAACATGGCAATTGAGTAATTTTTAATGTTTTATGATAGACCATTATGCCTGGCTATTATTTGAAAAAATTGGGATAAGTGTATAATGAAAAAAATGATGAACAAAAAGAGTTGCAAAAAAAAATAAATATTGATTGATAGAAAAAGATGACGATGAGAAAAAGAATAAAAGTTTGTTTATCTTTTCAATGAGTAATCGGGCCTCGTGCCTAGGTAAGCATAGGGGTTCGCGTCAAAAGGTGAAAAGTTGAGATGAATTCTTTTATGACTTGCTTAGTTTTGTAGCCTTTATAGTTCGAGTCGTTAAGCTTGAGGGGTGTCTCAACACCTAGTGACTTAAGCTAACTGGATTAGGGACACTGGTTTAACGCTTGTTACATGAACTATTTAGAAAGCTTAATAGGACTAAGTAATGCATATTATGCTCTTATTCCTTGAATTTAATTGAAATTTGAAGGTCATTACATGAGGTTTTTTTATGAGATGTTAAGGATGAAAGATTGTCATTATTATATCTTTGAGTTAGAAAACTTAAATGAGCTTAGTTAATGGGTCACATAAGATAAGCTTGTTAATAAAGATTGAGATTGTATGACTATAAGTTTCTATACTTCATGTTTTTTAAATGTATATATGTAATTGCACAATTGTTTCCAAGATGAGGCTATAGAATGCATGATTCCTTACTTGAAAGCAATCAGATCGAAATAATTTTCCTATTAAAAATAGTTATGTGTTTTTATGAGAAGATTGTTTTTAGAATTTTTGTTATTTTTTTATTTTTTTTAGGTTTAGATGTTTGTGGGTATCATTGCTGCAAATCCTCACGAGACAACTCGTCCATCTAGGCACAACTAGGTTTAAAGGCTCGTTGCATACGCTAAATGCAATCTTAATTTCCTACGAAAGTGGCATTCATTTATTTTTCTAGATTAATTGTTTTAGTTTATTTATTTTTTCTTAAGGACTAAAAAAATATAGGTTTGGGGGTATTTGATAAGTGTGAAATATATCTATTTTATATGCCTTTTTACCTAATTTTCTAGTATAGTATTAGGTTAAGTTAGAGTTAATTATGGCTTATTTATGTTAAGATAGATGTTAATATTTTAGTTCATTTATCTTTTAATGTGGGTACTATTAATAGTTTAGGCATGTATTTAAATCAAGTTGAGATATTATGTATGTACTACATGTCTAAAATATATTTTTTATTTTTAGTAGGCAGGATGTGCTTGTTGAGGTCCTTGGACAATGTGCAAAATATTTGGAAATGCTATTGACATGCTTTAAAATGATTTGTACAACTTTTCAGATTTATAAACAAGTTGGAAATTAATATGGACGTGAAGAAAGAGCTTAATAAATAGAGTAGAAAACTGGATAGGAATATGGATTGTCTAGTGAACAGATTTAACTTTTTGAACATAAACTGACATGAAACTATCCTGATTGCAGAAACAATATAGCCATTTGAACGGGATAACATTTACTTTCCTATTTTAGGCCAGTTTTGAATTCTTTGCCTATTAGACTTCCTCCAATAGCTCTTATGCCTATATAAAGCCATTTGTGGCTCGAAATTGAGGGATTCTAGAAGATTTTCTAAAGAGAAAAAGGGAGAAGAAGATGAAAGAGCATTCAAAGCTTTCAATGGAGATTCAAGAGCATTCCTATACCATGCAAGGCTAAATTTTCTTTTACTTATGAGTTGATGAAGCTATAGATAAGTTTTAGTTTCTTTTTCTTTTTAATTAAGATCTTAGTTGTGATTAATGACAATTATATAACAAGGATTTCCTTTTCAATGGAAGAGTTTTCATGTTTATTTAAATCTATATTGATTCATTTTCTTGTTGATGATAGATTAATGTGGTTTTTAGATTTACATTGATTCTAATTGCTGTGATTTAGATGAGATGGTCATACAATGGTTTTATTTTTCATATAATTAATGAATTAGATGAGTTATACTAAGATTGGACGTGTCATGCCTATAGTTTAGTTTAGTGTAGATGATTCGTGCTATTGTCGAAGATAGTTAATGCCATGCATTTAATTAATGATTCTTTCTAAAGTAATTATAGCTTGTAGCTGAGAATACTTGTTCATATTCAAACTAGATTTAAATTAATGGTTAAGGAATTGTTATGGTTCTATAGTGGATTCAATTTCCTAAATAATTTTCATCATATTGATCTCTTCCTTTTAATTTATTTGATTATTTTCATTGTTTAATTGAAGTTTTCTTTAAAGTTTCAATTATCAAACAATTCTTCTAATTAGATTTAGTAATTAATTTATTTGTCCCTGAGGTTCGACAAAACTTAAATACTTATCATAGTACGATTAACTTGTATACTTATAAATTATTTAATTATAAATAAATACAAATATACGAAAAAAATTACTATGATTATGGACTTTAAATACAAATCCCTCACAAGCATCCTGAGTACAAGTCTCGAAAACAACCCATAGTTTTATCCAAATTTCAAGTCCAGAAAGTATAGATACTTTAGTTCTCATCTCACCTAATACATCACATCATGGTATAAAATAAAGACTCGCAATGAGTCAGAGGGTATATCTAAACCCATGAAAGTTGATCCTCCCATGGAAACAAGCGCCATCTCAAGGAGCTCTCTGTCACAAATCTACAAAAGCCTCCAAAACATTGGGGCCAAAAAATAGAGAAAATGAGTATTTTCATACTCAGTAAAAAAATACTTAATAGGGTAGTTCTAAACAGTGAACTCCACAAGTCCATACATAGATGCGTTCATACGACTCAAACATGAAGTAGGCAGACATTTAAATACACTAGAGTCACATAATATATCAATCATGCACATAGACATACTATCTTACCTCTCTTGCACTTGCAATCATACTCATATCATCTTACTCAAATTCTTACTCTTACAGTCTTGCACAAAAACATATGTTTACATTCTCACTCAAAAATATACGCTTACAGTCTTGCTCAGAAACATACACTTATAGTCTTGCTCAGAACATACTCTTACAGTCTTACTCGAAACATACTCTTATAGTCTTACTTGGAATCTTACACTTATAGTCTTGCTCAAAAACTTACAAACTTACTCAAAAACACACATATGTAGTTGTATATAAATTATCGACCACTTAGGCTCATTACAATTAATAAGCTCTACCGTTGAAATGGAAAATAATACCACTTGGGCATCACCTTAACCTCTGGGGAGTGACAAGATGTCATGGACTTTTCTGAAGGCAAGGCACACCAATGCTCATTAGGCATAGGATAGGATCAAACGGGTAAGAGTAGTTCTATAATACTACTTACCTGAGCATGCAAATGGCCACACTCTAGGTACCATACAGTGACAATGAAGGGCGAAATTATGCAGTGCCAGTCTTGGGCCCAAATCTTACCGTGTCACTCTTGTGCACAATTATATTGTGCCAACTAAGGGAAGAAACATATAACGCTCTCAATAAAGCATTGAACATTTGGGCTTAATACAACACATAGACAAAATTGAAACAAACATCGCTCTCAATAGAGCATTAGACGTCTGGGCTTATATACACACACAAATAACATCATGTAGGATGAACACTATGGCACGATATTAAACATGCTTAGCTGACTCATTATCGACTAGCTTAAATACCAAACTTATTCCTTCCAAAACCTCAGGTCTCAAACTCAGACTGCTATCATATTAGCATTTCTTATAATTCAAGTTTGAATTAAATAATTTATGCAGTACAATTATGGTATAAATTCCTTAGTCTTATAGTCTTCCATTGATCAATCCGAAGTTGAGCTCATTCTGAAACTCTAGTTTGTCAGGGAAGTAGACTGCACTTAGCCCATCTAGTTCACAACATAACTCATTGTACACCAAATTCTTACATATTCATACAGTTTCCACCATCCATCTTATGGCCAAAACATCTTACTTAGACATAATCAAACTAAGCATCTTAGAGCCAACCCCAGTTATCACCTTCTTACTTATACCTCTCTTATTGTTCTTACTTTCCACTTTGTAATATGTACGTTATGCTTGTACAATTATACAACACTTACTATCTGACAATTCCCCATAAGACTCCAAACCTAAGTCCACTTACTTGTTGCAACATATGCTCAAAAGCAAAAAAAACCACTCCAATCCTTGCCTGTCAAACTTACATCCTACATATTATATCATACGGTTACACATCCACAACAAATCCATACCAAACCCTCTAGCACATCTTATTATTCATCGCCCATCCATCTACCCCTCACACATACGCATGCCATCGCATAGGTGTGTAGCCATCACACATATGTATGCCCATCACACATATGTAAAATATTTACTTAATTCCATAGATAGTTTAACAACATACCCACTAGTATTCACTATCATACACATAGTCCACATACATCAAATATACTTTTAACTCACATTCATGTCATATGCATTTCAAACATACCATCATTTATTTCTCTTTCACTTACATCATGCAATTGAATTATCACATAATACCCAAATCATTAAATCATACAATCCTAGCATACTTCAATACATTCAAAGCATGCTAATATGAAATTATGAGTTCAAAGATCCCCTATCTCGTAATCCATGACATTTGATGGAGAAAACAAAACGGTGGCAATGTCGATGGCAATCAAAAGCATTGCTTAGCTGATAGAGCTGTTGTCTCGATGTTTAGGAAGTGCCAAAAGTAATCATGGAAAAATGGGGTAATAGACATGTATGTGGAAAAATCTGTGAACCACAACAGCATACTAAGGGTGGCCGGGAGAAGGGTCATGCAAACATAAATGGCAAGTGCAATTGGAAGTCAAAATGGACTAACTGAAGGTTGGCCAGTGTCTAAGAAGCACTCAACTGAATGCAAGACACCGAAATCATCCATGGAAAACACCCAACGGCAGCGGTTTTGCATCAACTATGGCTCACATAAGGGGAATGGGGCAAAGCTCAAGGATGGAGGAGAAGTGCGGGACTTTGGTGGTCAAATCCTCAGTGGTGGAGCCATCCGATGGTCAGGCGGCACAAGAATGGTGCCTAAACCCTAAAACACATGCATGCCACTTGAACACATGACAAAGAAAGCCACTCGAGGGGGAGATGGGTCTGTTGGTGGCCGACCAAAGCCCAAAAGGGGAGGCAGAGCTAAGGCCCTGGTGGGGGCCAACGAAGATGGCAACAACTATGTGGATTTTGCCTTGTATTATCACTAATAAGGTTCACTTAATAAAAAATGCTCCTTGGTCTAGATCAAGATATTATTTACATAGTGCTTAATGGTGACAAGATTAGTGTTTTGAACCATATTAGTAGAGGCTCAATTTGACTTAAATATAAAAATTTGGATTAGGTTCAATTTGACTACAATTTCAAGTTAATTGTTGTTGACTTACGTGAACTATCCCCACTAATCTAATGTTTAGGAGGGGGGTTAGTCATGAGATATAAAATTTCCACAATTACACAAAACATAATGAAAAAGTTGCATGGGTTAATTGAGTATGCTTTTTTTTGGTGTGAAAAAACTATCATGCATTAGTAAAGTGAGACTTTTTGGAGTGAAAATTTTCCCACATTAGTTAGTTCCCACAATGATTTGGGTAATAATTTTAGAATTTCCTCATCTATTTGTAATTTTACTTCCAAATTGTGTTTTTATTTGTACACTTCTAAACATGAGCAAAACTTGCCACACTTCAGGTTTGGCATTGTGTGGGCCCAGTCCCTATATATATATATAACTCCTATTATTATGGACCAAGGCATCATCAACTATTGGATTTCAACTTGATGGTAGATATTACTCAGGGGGAAACATGTTTATTACCCCCTTGTGCCTTTAGATCAAGACGCAGCGACCAACAATGTCTAGGCTCATGCTAACGCACATGAGCTCGGGCATATACTAACCATGGTGTGCTATCTTGCAAGATCTCTATCTTGGGGCCATTGCCGAGACTTTACATTGTTTCTTGAGATCTCATTAAGATTGATATGAGATCGCCAAGATTGTGAATCCATAGTGACAGGTTTGGAATTTGGCTCCGATTTTTTTAGGGGACATTTCAGTTTTGTTCAATTTGGTTCCGACTCTATTCAATTCCTCATTATCCTTGTTCTAGAGGATGAGTCAATCATAAGGAGTGGCGGCTACAAGAATTGGCACTGGTAGATCATGGAGAAGAATTTAAGAGGGTAGAGGAGGAATGATAGAAATACATAGTACATATCTCAGTCTGAAAGTGGAGGTGTGGCTGCTACGAGGTCCGGTACTAGTAGAGGAAGAAGGGGACAAGTGCTAACTGCATAGCTAGGGCTTCCATGACAAGCTTGATTTTGGGTCAACAGAGGAATAGAGCAAGGAGAATTTGGAAAAAGAAAGGAAGGGCTAGGATTCATATCGACGAGGAAGTTGTTGAGACAGAGGAAGGGGAAGAACGGAAAGCTTTTCCGCCTTACTATGGAGAGGCACATTAGAGTGGAAGAGGAGTAGAGAGTGAAAGAGGTGGTGTTCGCTGGTCAGTTAGGGGTTGGGACTAGGAAAGGGTAAAACATGAAGTAAATGAGAAAAAGCATAAACACGTTTCTATTGTTTGATTGAGTATGTATATCTTGGCTGTCGAATGATGAGTTCAGATCAGCTGGGTATGCACTCGCACTACAATTGGTAAGAGTGCCCAATTAATATCAGCCATGTGAGCAAAATGCATCTGACTCTAATACAGAGTCGTAGGAAGTAAATGAGCAAAAGAATAAACATTTATATTGTTCGGTTATGTATATCTTGGCTGTTGAATGATGGGTTCAGATTAGCTAGGTGTGCACTCCCACCACAATTGGTAAGAGTGCCCAATCAATACCGGCCATGTGAGCAAAACACACTTAACTGTAGTACAAAGTATGACTTGTTTTGCTCACATGGCTGGCATTGATTGGTAAATCCCACCACAATGCTTGGGAGTGCACACCCAGCAGCTTCTTGAATGACAATGAATGTCCCAAATAGAAGTTTGCACTCAATTACATCCTAAGGTCGCATTACTATGTTTAGACACATCATTGTCATGTGATTTTTATCATGTGACAACTCTTTCACATGGGGTAAGCAGGCTTGGATATGCCAGACCTGTGATATGATGCTCATACACACACTCACTCTCAACTGCTTGAGCTGCGGCATTGTGGGCTATCGGATTTGGATCCGATGGCACGTGTTACTCATGAAGCATATTGATTTTGAGTAACATGAACCATTGAATCAAGATTCAATGGTTTACAAAGCCCTGGGCCCAAAATCACTTGCAACTGCTTGAGCTAGGGCATCACAGGCTATTGAATTTTGATTCGATAACACATGTTACTCAAACCGCATATTGCTTTTGAGTAACACGAACTATCAAATCCTGATTTGATTGTTTACAATGCCATGACTCACACATTTTATTAACTATATATATATATATATATATATATATATGTAGGAAAAAATTAACATAAGGTCAACCTCACGCAGGCTTCCATGAGGTTGATTTTCTAGATGTGGGTCTTGCCAATATTTGTAGAGGAAATAACTAAAAAAAATTAAAAGGACATTATAAAAAATTGGGGAAAAATATTGAGCCCATTTGGATTTGTGAGCCCCCTTCATCACACCATTTTATCTCACCTTAAAAAAATAGTTAAACTTATTTTTTTAATTTGTATTCATAGAGGTCAAAAAAAGGAGTGGGACCTATTAGGATTTAAAGATCCACTTCGATGATGCGGGTTAACAAAATTTGGTGTCAATTTAATATGTAAAACCCATTCGTTGAACCTCATAAATTTTGAGCCAATGATTTAGGGTTGAAAATTTGACTAACCTTTATGAGTGGGTCCCACTTATTAAAATTGACTAAAAATTCACATGGAGCCTACCCTCATGATTTATTACCTATTACCCTTAGTTCTATACCCACCTTCATTGGTGCTTCACCTCATGTAAGCTTCAGTGAGGTTAATTTTTGTGGGGTCATTTTTGTAAAACCACTATTAAAGGTATAAGACCAAGGGGAATGAGTAGTAAATCACAAGGGTAGGCTCCATGTGAAATTTTGCTCAATTTTGATAAGAGAGATTGATCATTTATAATTAAACCTTTTGTAAGTGTATAAGGTAATTGTACTATGATAAGTATTTAAGGGTTATCGAACCTCAGAGACGGATGAATTATTATTAAATCAAATAAAGGAATTTATTTATTACAAACTAAAACGAACTTAAACTTAAATTAAGCAAAGAAAGTAAACAACTAAATTAAAAGGAAGATATCAATATGATGAAAGACATCGAATCCACTATAGAACCATAACAATTTCTTAACCTTTAATCTAAATCTAGTGTGAATATGAATAAGTATTCTCAACTATAAGTTAGAATTACTTTAAAAAGAATCATTAATTAAATCTATGGTATGAACTATCTTCGATAATAGCACGAATCATCTACACTAAACTAAATTATAAGCATGATTCATCTCATCTTAGTATAACTCATCCAATTAATTAATTATTCTAAACATTAAAACTATTGCATGACCATCTCATCTAAATCACAAAAATTAGAATTGATATAAATATCAAAACCACATCAATCTATCATCTACAAGACAATAAATCAACATAGAATTAAATAAACATGAAAAACTCTCTATTAAAAAGGAAATCCTTATCATACAATTGTCATTATTCACAACTGAGATCTAAATTAAAAAGAAAAAAAATTCAAACTATCTATAGTTTCATCAACTCCTAAGTAAAAGAAAAATCTAACCTTGCATGGTAGAAAAAAAACTCTTGAATCTCCATTTAAAGATTTTAATTCTCTTCCATCTTCTTCTTCATTCTTCTCTTTAGAAAATCTACTAAAATCCCTCAAGTTCAAGCCAAATATGACTTTATATAGGCATAGGAATCATAGGAGGAAGTCTAATTGAAAAGGAGTCAAAATTGGCTCAAAATAGGAAACTGCACGTTATCCCGTTCGCTCACCCTGCATGCCCGTTCGAACGACTATATTATTTCTGCAATCTAGACAGTTCTATACAGTTTTGTGTCTAGTTTCTGTTCAGGAATCTAAGCCTGTTCACTAGATAGTCCATATTCCTGTCCAGTTTTCTACTATGTTCATTAAACTTTTTCTTTCCTATCCATATTAGTTTCCAACTTGTTTGTAACTCCGAAAAATTGTCCAAATCATTTTAAAGCATGTCAAGAATGTTTTGAATTATTCTAAACATCATCCAAATACCTTAATAAGCGCACCTTACCTACAAAATATTAAAACTTCGCATTTTAGACATGTAGAATTATAAATAAAATCTCAACTTGATTCAAATACATGTCTAAACTACTAATAACTCCAAAATTAATTAATAATTAAACTAAAATATTAATATCTAATTTAATCTAAATAAATCATAATTAAATCTTAATTAACCTAATCTATACTAGCAAGTAAGGTAAAAAAATATATAAAATAGATATATATTTCATACTTATGAGATACCCACTCAAGAAGGTCAGTCAAATTTTCAACCCTAAATCAATTGCTCAAAATCGATGAGGGGAGGGATCAATTAAGTATCTACCTAGGGTTTAAACAAACATATGTCAAATGAGGATCCAACAAATATCCTGTAGCTCACTTGCAAAGAGTTGGCTTGCAAATATTTGTAGGCTAATTTTCACCTCTCTCTCTCTCTCTCTTTATATATATATATATATATATATATATATATATATATATATATATATATATATATATATATATATATATATATATATATATATTATGATAATTACCCTCAAAAACAAAAAAACTCTTAGCTAGAACAAGCTCCTCAATGTTTGTCAATCATATTTGAAAAATTGACTTTGATCCTTTGAGGAGGATATTGACATTAAACCATAGATTGTATGAAATGAATTTGATAAGAAATAGATCTTTTCTATTACTTAATTTATTTTCCTCACATGACAATCTTGATGAAGATAGAGTACTCTCGGAGAATTTTAAATGTATCCTGCTTATTACGTGTGCTTTTGTTAGAAAAGGTTCAAAATCAACAAAGTCCTACTATAAATATATTTTCCCTTATGTAGAGTTTGCATTATAGGTATATAATGTAGCATAAGAGGAAACTAACATGATTATAGGAAACAATCACCTACAATTAGGTTTGTTTCTTCTATTTCTACTAATGGTAACGATTTGCAAGACATAATTAAGTATATATTTTCGCATTAAAAAATTTAAAAATTTTCTTGATAGGATTGAGTTTGGTTGCCAGAGAATTTAAAATGGTGTACACCAAATTATTGCAATACACCAGGTGCGTATTTTTTTTATTCTATGACCCCATGCATATTCTATTTCCCATTATTTAAGAACTGTTTTATCTATGATTATTTGATATAACATTATGATTTACTGGAAGATTTCTTTACCAGTAAAATCAAACTCTTGCCAGCTACCAACCAAAGAAAATTTTTAGGTTGGATGCTGATAAAAAAAACAAATAAATTATTGGTTGGAAGAAATACACTATCAGGACCCAGGTCATCCATCATCTACTTTTTGGAGAAGTCACATTCAAGAAAAGCCCCTCTTCAACACTTTTTGTCGTTTCATACGCTTCCATCAGCCTACCATAGGTTGCCTTGACCAGTTTACCATCAGGGGGGCCATAATTGTCCTTTAGTCCCTTCGATCAGTGAGTCTAATCCAACAAGTTTGTCTCCATACAAGAAGAGTCCCCTTCACGTATCCAGGAGAAATCTTCACATCTGGACATGTCGAGACTTAGAAGGCAACAACATCATCACGTTTTGGCGGACGGGAAAGAGTCATATTATAATGGTTTCATGGTATGATATTTTCTCTCATGCATCAAATCACGCTCTTCCAGAATGCTCCTTATGCGTTCCTCAACAATCTCCTCTCATGATTTTTCCCGTGCAATGAGAGCGTTCAATCGGTGCAGACGCTAACTATGTCCTTTTATCATGCGTATTATGTTTGTTTTTGCTTTCTTTAAAAGCTTGACATGAAGTTATCATTAGAACTCATCGACCACGACATGGCTGATGTACCTTTACATAAACTTTTTAACATGTCATAAAGCGTTATACATGTCAAAAATTGGGTGATTTTAACTTTTAATACTACATTTTGATATGTCTAAATGTGAATAAAACTAAGTTTTCGTCATTCTGCTTCTAATCCACCCCCATATATAAATTTAGTGCTCAATGAGACAACGATAATCGCCGGCTCCATCCTCGCTAGTGCACCCATAAACACACTTATCAATCACTAATTGTGATATTTAACAGAGCATATCTGTTATCAATCTTTCTTCAGTGGTGCGGATATAATTTTTATGAATATTTGTTCAAATATAAAAAATCAATCAATAATGCTCAATCATCTATACAAACCAAATATTGATTTGGTTCCATAAATTTAAGTTGATGAAATGGCGTGAATCCCCAGTTGAATGCTCTATGCAACAGCCCTATGTTCATGAAAAATAAAATCAAAGGATCTTCCTTAAATCGATTTCATTCTGCTCTCCTTAAATGAATTGATTTCTGACAAACTAAAACATGAATCAATTGAGACACAAGCGTGTACTGTAACGAATCCTAGATCTTGCAGTTATTCAATCTCCACACATAATATGGACATAATGCAGATCAGGACCTTTCGATTGAAGAATGAAAGTACTTTATTCTTCTCAACAAAATTCATGTCAAAGTAGCTTCTATAAAATAAGCAAAAATAGAAAGATTATCTAGATCGCCAATAACAAGTGGCAGATCAGGGCCTTTCGATTGAAGAATGAAAGTACTTTGTTGTTCTCAACAAAATTCATATCATAGTTGCCTGTATAAAATAAACAAAAAAAGAAAGATTATCTAGATCGCCAATCGCAAGTGATGCTTAACTAAGAGTGAGTACGCTACCCTAGTCCACCACTGCAGCTAATCTGGGACTTATTTTTGCCTAACAATCGAAATGCGTACCATTTTCCTCTCACAATGCTTTCCTTAGTAAAGCAATACAGATGACACTGTAAGCCCAAGGGACTGTGGCCCAGTTAGAGGCCATACCAGATGGGTATTACCGGGGTTGCATGAAACTACATGACATACAACGTCGACACAGAACCATAGCCATAAATTGTTGTAAAAAATTAACAGTATTTATAAATATCAATATGTTAAGCCACTGTGATAACTTAGATTGGAATCCTATAGCTAAAGTTATTACAAAATCAAGTTAGCTGCTCCAATAATAAATACTATATATGTAACATTAGTGACTTTTTAGTAGACTAACTTCTTATAAAAATTGAATTACTTTCGATCAAGTACTTACAATGGAAGAAGGCCATAATGATAGAAGACCGTGATGAATCAAAATGGATAGGATTTCCTCTCTGTATTGCAAAGGATGCATTTGAATCTCCCTTGAGATCAAATTTATAGATAGGTCGACAAGCGCCTTAATGTACCACCCAGTAACTTAAGTCTGAAATGGGTGAGAGTGAAGTGGTCTATGTAACTTTCCATCAAGGGATTAGATCCAAGAGAATCAAGGGATAGTTATCTAAGAGGATGCCCATTCACAATTGTCATGTCCCAACATCTCCCACTTGTATGAGTGGATGCTATGTCCGATACAAACGTTATGATTCTCATTATTACTATTCATCGCCATAGGAGGAAGCCAAGTGTGCAACCTTAAGGACTTCAATGAAAAGGGAATCATATTAAACTTCTATCAAACTAAGATGACCCAACTGTAACTTGCAAATGGCAAAAAATATTCCAACCTACCCTAGGCCTCATACAATTAGATTGGAGCATGCACCTCGTAACCCCTCGAGTACAAACTCAAGAACATATTCAAAATCCCACTTAAAATAGCGCACCTTTGTACAAACATCATGTTGCAAATATTTTGGTGTCGAAAATAATACTTTACTAATATGATACTTCTAAAATTGTTTGCCAAACATTTAGAAATGTGACTGAGAGGCCTTCCTGGTCATTGTATTATTTCAGCTTCCAAATGACTTTCCTAGACATTGTACATAAAAGAACATAATAGGCATAATCTCCCAGAGTCAAGCTAAAGTAGAAATATCATATCTCTACTTCATAATGCAGTGACTAGTCGTAAGGGAACAAGGGCCCCCTACAACTGGTACTTGCTCACATAGTAAGGAAACAAGGGATCCAACCTTATGTTGGTGTTTCAGTTGACAGAGCACATGCCAAATGAAAGGCATGCTATTAGATTGTCGATCACCATACAGATCTTAGTCCAATTGCTCTCAAAAGTGTTTGGCGTCAGACATCTAGTGCAATGTGCATCATAGAGTTTACAACTACCTTCAAAGCATTTGAAGTAGCTCATTAGTGCAAATGTCTAAAATCTCACATCTTGCTTATAATTGGTAATGCAATCCATGCCATGTTAAATTGTATTCGGTTCCATACCCTCATCTCAGTGTAAACTGAGCGACTATAGTCTATATAGATCCCATCCTACTTGCTCCATGAGCATTAGGGCGGTTGTTGTGTGAGAAGCTAACTTTCACTAGTATATGTCATGCCTAACGCAGAAGCAATCACAAGTGTATGCAAAGACATAGACATATGTCCAATTGTGCCAAAATGTAACAAAAACGTAATGCATCAAATTAATATTAAAATAGTTATCCAAGTCAAGTCCATATAATCAAATATTACACATTATCATTTATTTTTGTGTGGAACCTATCACCTGCAATCTATTTAGTCATGTGATTAACCACCATATGATTTGTTGGAAGATGTATGAGGATGAATTGGTTTCGGGTAGTCATGCTTCTAATATGGTGATATATGATAGATGTATGATTTGTGCAACTATGGTAATAGGGATCTTTCACAAAAGCTATTGTTGAGAATAGCAAATAACATGAAAACGTCTATGTAACCTTAAGGACTCTCACCCTACAGCATTAGCTGCCATGTACTCCAACTCCATTGCAAAAGGCAGATAATTTTTTACTACTCCAGGAAATTGCTTTGCCTCCAAGTAGTAAAATATAACCCTATGTAGACTTTATGTCTCAACAAGATTGCTGCCGCACTCAACATAACTTCAGTCACTTCCTAGAAAGCACCACACGTACTACGAGGTTCCTTGTAGGTATTAAAAAATTCCCTTGATAGAATTCAAATGAACATTCTAAAGATTACTTTTACATTTGATAACATAGAACATATGAAACTCCCAATCACTAAGGAATGTGGGATCCATAACATTTCCTTGTCCTCCTTAGCCATCTTGCAATAGAGATCAATACTGAAATCTGTGACCCTTGTCGACGTGAGTATCAACGTGTCTGGCATCATGTAACCAAAAATGCTTGAGAACTTTCTTGATATATCCCTCTTAGGACAATCGAAGAAGGTTTTTTGAGCGATCTCTAAAGATCCTAATCTGAGCACGTTTTCTGCATCACCCATCTCCTCATAGTTAACACATTTCTTTTGAGCATATTTTTTTGAAACAAGTAAGGAGTTGTACTTATCTATAGGGCTAGAACATATATGACATATATATTATAATTGACAATCTTCTGATGATCAAAACTATGTCTATTTTATGTGTTTATTTAAGTTGTTAGAGTGTGACTAAATTTGTAATGTATCAAGTTAGATTTAGGATAGATTGACTTGAAAAAATGAGCAAACATGTACTAAAGTTTTAAGCTTGAAGACTTTGTTCAAGTGATTGAGGATTAAAGAGAAAGGTAAAATTATACACACACACATACATACATATATATATATACATACACACTTAGGATTTTCATAAGAAATATCTTACATAAGTTTTAGGATGGGAATGGACAAAAAAAAGACAAAAATCAAAATATATTTTTAAAGCAATCAATCGTCCTTTAAGAGCGATCAATTAGGATCGAATATGAGTTGTTTTTTTTTCATAAGACTGGACGATTGATCATCTAGTGGAATAGATCGATTGCAGTCAAATTTATTAGGCCTAAAATAGTGAATAGTCAATCGCCCTATTGAAAAAACCAATTGACACATTAAGGTTAATGAACAGAACAAAGAACAATCGATCGCCCTATGAAATGATCAATAGGTCTAGGATACAGTTGGTAAAGTTAAGTCATTCCAAAAATAGTTTGTTACCTAAAACTAATCATTCAATCACTCAAAGAAAATGTATGCAAGAGACTTTTTTATGTGGAAGCCAAAACAGGGAAAAAACCACATGACTAGCCATGATCAATTAAGCAAAGCACTAAAAACTAGAATTTTGTGTACTAAAATGTTATTATCACTATAACTCCCTCAAAGACTCAAATTGGCTATTAGTTCCTTTTGATATTTTTTAATCTCTTCTGGTTCTTCTCTTTCAGTACATTCTTTTCCTCTTTCCTAAGAAGTTTGTATTAAAGTCCATCTTGACCATGCTCAATCTTCAACAATTTATTGATCATTTTGTGTGTGTGTAATTCTCTCTTAACTCACAAATAATATTATGTCCTAAAATAAGACAGTGATGCAACCTATGGGCTCCCCTGGGTGGATTAGTAGTCGATCTAATATT
Organism: Saururus chinensis; assembly: GCA_035235625.1. Classification (NCBI taxonomy): domain Eukaryota; kingdom Viridiplantae; phylum Streptophyta; class Magnoliopsida; order Piperales; family Saururaceae; genus Saururus; species Saururus chinensis. Next base: position 15,983,881 of record CP141145.1, on the reverse strand, counting down.
ATCTGTTTATTTGGTTTATTGTCTTTAGTTGCTTAGGAATAATGGGCATTAGGTTTATTGTTAGGAGGCCTATTAAAAAAATATATATTGTAAGGGCTTTGCCCTAATTCAGTTTAGTGAACAATTAATCCAATTTTAGAGGCCCATTAAAAAATATATATATTGTAGGGCTTTGCCCTAATTCAGTTTAGTGAACAATTAATCCAATTTAGACCTTTGTCTTTCTCCTTCTCCTTCCACATCATTGGTATCATAGACGATGCATGGTGGGTACTGCATGCACGTCGGCCACTGTTGTCGAATCCACCACCCCTACCACCTGCATGCATGCCGTTTGCCACTATTGGGTCTTTCACTAGCTGCCAACAATGACCAAACAAGAGGTTGCTCTACTAGTCATTATGTGGATGACCAATGTGCAGGGGCTTCCCAAAGCCTCAGCCTTTGTCTTCTCCTATGATAAGGGCGTGCATCAACTATTATAGAAGAACTTTGCATTCGACTGCTACACTGTCTTCAACCAACCTGCACCATCCTTAATGATGCTTGCTAGATCTCCTCTTCTCGCATCACAACCCTACTAGAAGCCTTCGACATATCCATCACTTCTGCCAACCATGCCACCACTATTACACGCTGAGCCACCCCCTTTCCTAACTATGTTGTAACCCCGGATGCTGGTGCCTCTACCTTTGAGCAAATTATCACTAAAACCTCCAACGCAAGAAGGTATCTAGTGCAACCATTATACCATGTGGCCGGGCATACATTCATTATGCTTTAACATAAACTCAAATTCATACCCTAATTTACTCACTTTCAAACACGTTAAAATTATCTAAACATGTCAACTATTAAGTAGGCTTATTTACCACGTGGCCTGTAGAACGAATACACTGAATAATTTTCCCTTCGGGAGCCCGCATTGGTAGTCTGTCGGGCATCAACTAGTCACTCTACCTTACTTTCGTCGGTCATCCTCTGTAAACCAAATATATAGCCTTCTTCTACTCTGGCCGTCAATTAACTAGGTCTTGGACGATGAAGATAACACTCCACCACCATAGTGACCTCCCTCTTGTGCACTGCCTCTCTTCGCAATGATATGTTCTTCAACGCCAGTGGCAGAGTCACAGTCTCCAACCCAGGATTTGCCCTTGGCTCGAGATTACCCACCTCCTACAATTCTTCTTGCACATCGAGGGCTAGGCCATGGCTGCATGTTCTTCGCCTTTTGACAAAATCCTAACATACTCCCCGTTTCAATTCTGCTAAGCACAAAACTAGGGAACAAATCCTTGGCAGTGGTAGACCCTTTACTGCTATGGTTCTCTAAAGGATAAAATAAATACATCGGACCCAACATGCATATGCAGAGGACCCGACTACAATCCACCATCCATTTTCCACAATACTTTAGAGATTACCTCGGTCCAAAGACAACTGTATTTTTTCCTTGAGCTTGAGATATGGTCCAATGTTTTCCTGCTATATGGACCTACTCCCGAGTTATCCTATGGAGATTATGTTCTTAAACTTGGGTAAGGCTTGCTTATAGATGTGTCTCCTGGTGAACTACTATTGGATAGTTTTTAGCCACTCCATGTTGGTCTAGCAACCTCTGCCTACTGGTCTTCCTCCGTCACTAGCAGTAACCACTAGTCCCACAACGTTACTTGTGCTTACACTACAACAAAATGTAATATTAGCGATGCAAAATCAAGCGTCGCTAAAAATAACTATTTGCAACATATAAAAAAGCATCGCAATAAAGTCAACTATTAGCGACACATAAATATATACATTGCTAATAGTCAGATATTAGCGACACTTTATTATAAGTGTCGCTAATAGTTAACCTATTTGTAACACTTTATACAAATGTCACTAAAAGTTATATATTTTAAATAAAAAAAGAAAAAAATAATAACTATTAGTGACACTTATTTTGAGCGTCGCTAATAGCTTTACTATTAATGACACATAAATTAAGTGTCGCTAATACTTATTAATTATAATAAAACCAAAAAATAAAATAAAAAGTATTAGCGACGTATAGAAATATACATCGCTAAGAGTATAAGTATTAATAACATATATTTCTATCGTCGCTAATATGATTTATTTTATTTTATTTTTTTATTTTTAAAATTAATTTTTAAAAATAAAAAATTATAAAAAATTGAAATTAGAGGAGAGGGAGAGAGAGAGGAGAGGGAGGGAGAGAGAGGAGAGGGGGAGTAATTTTATTTTAATTTTTAAAAAAAATTATTAATTTTTTTATTTTTAAAACAAAAAATTAAAATTAAAATAAATACTAATAGCGACGTATAATTATATACGTCACTATTAGAATAAGTACTAGCGATGTATAGCAGTTACTTCATTTTAAAGAATAAAAAATCTTAAAAAATTGAAATTAGAGGAGAGATAGTGTAGGGAGAGAGGAGAGGGAGGAGAGAGAGAGGAGAGAGAGGAGAGGAGGAGAGAGAGGAGAGGGAGAGGAGAAAGAGGAGGGAAGAGAGAGGGGAGGGAAGAGAGAGAGAGAGAGAGGAGAGGGAAGCGAGAGAGAGGGGGAGGGAAGAGAGAGGGAGCGGAGAGAGGAAGAGATAGAGAGAGGGGAGAGAGGAGAGGGAGAGAGAGAGAGAGAGGAGAGGAGAGTGAGAAGAGAGAAGAGAGGGGAGTAATTTTATTTTAATTTTATAAAAAAAATTATTAATTTTTTTATTTTTTAATAAAAAGTTAAAATTAAAATAAATATAAATATCAACGTATAATTATATATGTTGCTATTAATATAAGTATTAGCGATGTATAATACTATACGTCGGTAATATGATTTCTTTTAATTTTTTAAATAATTTTAAAATTAATTTTAAAAAATAAAAAATCTTAAAAAACTGAAATTAGAGGAGAGATAGTGTGTAGGGAGAGAGGAGAGGGAGGAGAGAGAGGGGAGGAGAGAGAGGAGAGGAGAGGGAGGAGATAGAGGAGAGGAGGAGAGGGAGGAGAGAGAGGAGATGGAGAGGAGAGAGAGAGGAGGGAAGAGAGAGAGGAGAGAGATAGGGAAGGGAAGAGAGAGAGAGAAGAGGGAAGGGAAGGGAAGAGAGAGAGAGAGAGAGAGAAGAGGGAAGGGTAGAGAGAGAGAGAGAGAGGGGAGGAAAGAGAGAGTTAGAGAGAGGAGAGGGAAGAGAGAGAGAGAGGAGATGGGGAGTAATTTTATTTTAATTTTTTAAAATTTTTTTTTAATTTCTAAAATCAAAAATTAAAATAAATACTAATAGCGACGTATATAATTATATATGTCGCTATTAGTATAAGTATTAGCGATGTATAGCATTATACATCATTAATACGTGACGTATTAGTGACATATAATACTATACGTCGCTAATATGATTTCTTTTAATATTTTTAAAATTAATTTCAAAGAATAAAAAATCGTAAAAAATTGAAATTAGAGGAGAGAGTGTGTAGGGAGAGAAGAAAGGGAGGAGAGAGAGGAGAGGAGGAGAGAGAGGAGGGAAGAGAGAGAGGATAGGGAAGAGAGAGAGGGAGGAGGGAAGAGAGAGAGAGGAGAGGGAAAAAAGAGAGAGAGGGGGGAGGGAATAGAGAGGGAGAGATAGAGAGAGAGGAGAGGGAGAGAGAGAGTGGAGAGTGAGAAGAGAGGGGAAAATTTTTAATTTAATTTTATATAAAAAAATTTATTAATTTTTTTATTTTTAAAATAAAAAATTAAAATTAAAATAAATAATGATATCGACGTATATTATATACGTTGCTATTAGTATAAGTATTAGCGACGTATAACATTATATGTCGCTAATACGGGATGTATTAGCGATGTGTAATACTATACATCGCTAATACGTGATGTATTAGAGATGTATAATACTATACATCGCTAATATGATTTCTTTTAATTTTTTAAAATTTTTTAAAATTAATTTAAAAAAAATCTTAAAAAATGAAATTAGAGGAGAGATAGTGTGTAGGGAGAGAGGAGAGAGAGAGGGAAGGGAAGAAAGAGAGAGAGAAGAGAGGGAAGAGAGAGGGGAGGAAAGAGAGGGAGGGAGGGAAGAGAGAGAGGAGAGGGAGGGAGAGAGAGGAGAGAGAGAGAGAGAGAGACGAGAGGGAAAAGAGAGAGGAGAGGGGGAGTAATTTTATTTTAATTTTTTTAGAAAAAATTATTAATTTTTTATTTTTAAAATAAAAAATTAAAATTAAAATAAATATTAATAATAACATATAATTATATACGTCGCTATTAGTATAAGTATTAGTGATGTATAGCATTATACATCATTAATACGTGTCGTATTAGCGACATATAATACCATACGTCGCTAATATGATTTCTTTAATTTTTTTAAAATTAATTTTAAAGAATAAAAAATCTTTAAAAATTGAAATTAGAGGAGAGATAGTGTGTAGGGAGAGAGGAGAGGGAGGAGAGCGGAGAGGAGAGGGAGGAGAATGAGGAGAGGAGAAGGAGGAGAGAGAAGAGAGGGAGAAGGAGAAGAGAGGGAAGAGAGGGAGAGGAGAGAGGAGAGGGAGGGGAGAGGAGAGAGGGGAGGGAGGAGAGAGAGAGAGAGAGAGAGAGAGAGAGAGAGAGAGAGGAGGGAAGAGAGGGAGAGAGAGAGTGGAGGGAAGAGAGAGAGATAGGAGAGGGGGAGTAATTTTATTTTATTTTTTAAACTTTTTTTTATTTTTATATTTTAAATATAAAATTAAAATTAAAATAAGTATTAATAGCGACATATAATTTTATACGTCGTTATTAGTATATGTATTAGCGACGTATAAAAATTATACGTTGTTAATATGATTTATTTTAATTCTATTTTTATTTTTAAAATTAATTTAAAATTATAAAAAATCTTAAAAAATTAAAATTAGTGGTGAGATAGTGTGTAAGGAGAGAGGAGAGAGAGAGAGGATAGGGAGGAGAGGAGAGGGTGAGAGAGAGGAGAAGAGGAGAGAGAGTGGAGAGGGAGAGGAGAGGGAGGTGGGAGAGGAAAGGAGAAATAGAGAACAGATAGAGAGAGAGAGTATAGGGAAGAGAGAGAGAGGAGAGGGAAAATAGAGAGAGAGGAGAGAGAGAGGGAGAATAAATTTATTTGAATTTTTTTAAAAAAATTATTAATTTTTTATATTTTTAAAATAAAAAATTAAAATTAAAAAAATACTAATAGCGTAATAGAATTTTATACGTCGCTATTAGTATATGTATTTAGCGATGTATAATTTTATACTTCGCTAATATGATTTCTTTTAATTCTTTTTTTATTTTTTAAAATTAATTTTAAAGAATAAAAAAAATTTAAAAAATTAAAATTAGAGGAGAGAGTGTGTAGGGAGAGAGGAGAGAGAGAGGAGAGCAGGAGAGAGAGAGGTGAGGGAGGAGAGAGAGAAGAGGAGAGAGAGATAGAGAGAGAGAGAGAGAAGATGGAAAAGAGAGGAGAGGTAAGATAGAGAGCGAGGGAAGATAGAGAGAGAGAAGAGAGAGAGGAGAGAGAGAGGGGTGGGAAGAGAGAGAGGATAGAAAAGAGAGAGGGAAGCGAGAGAGAAAGAGAGAGGAGAGGGACAATAATTTTATTTTAAATTTTATTATTATTATATTTTTAAAATAAAAAATTAAAATTAAAATAAATACTAATAGTAACGTATAATTTTATACATCGCTATTAGTGTATGTATTAGCGATGTATAAAATTATACGTTGCTAATATGTGATATAATATCGACGTATAAAGTTATACGTCGATAATATGATTTCTTTAAAATCTTTTTTTATTTTTTAAAATTAATCTTAAGAATATAAAATCTTAAAAAATTGAAATTAGAAGAGAGATAGTGTGTAGGGAGAGAGGAGAGAGAGAGGAGGAGAGAGAGGAGAGGGGAGGGGATATGATTTTTTTTAAATAAATTTTTTAACATAAAAAACTTATAAAGAATTGAAATTGACGGAGAGAGAGGGGGAAGGAGGGGAGACAAAGGGGGAGGGAGGAGAGAGAGAGGGAGAGAGAGAGGGGGGAAGAGAGAGAGAGAGAGAGGAAAGAGAGAGAGGGGAGAGAAGATAGAGAGAGTACAGGGAAGAGAGAGAGAGGACGGGATATGATTTTTTTTTAAATAATTTTTTTAAAATAAAAAACTTATAAAGAATTGAAATTGACAGAGAGAGAGGGGGAAGGAGGGGAGAGAGAGAGGGAGGGAGGAGAGAGAGAGAGAGGGAGAGAGAGGAGGGAGAGAGGGGAGGGAAGAGAGAGAGAGGAGAGGAAAGAGAGAGAGAGAGGGGGGGAGGGAAGATAGAGAGAGAGAGAGAGAGGAGGGAAGAGAGGGGAGGGAAGAGAGAGAGGGAGGGGATGGAAGAGAGAGAGGGGAGCGGAGGGTATATGGATTTCTTTTAAAAAAAAAGTATTATATTTGTGACGTATATGTTAAACATCCCTGATATCCATAGCAATAGCGACGCTCAATGTGAGCGTCGTAAATTTTAATTTTTTTTTCAAAAAAATATCCTGCTAGCGAAATTCTGCCCGTGCGGGGAAATTTTGGGCGTGGGCGAAATTTCCCCACATGGGCAAAACTTTGCCAACTTATAAAATCCCACCCTTAGTCTCCCCAGCCATCTCGCGCCCCCCAGTTCCCATCTGCCGCCCCGCCTACACTATGCAGACCCGCTGCCTTCCCGCCGCCTACCCATCGCCTCCCCTCCGCCTCCAGTGCCTCCTCCCTCCTTATTGCTCCCCCTTGCCCTGGACCACTCTCCCTATTCCACTGGAGAGAGGAGGGCTGAAGTAGGGGAGAGGAGTGCCGAAGGACGTCACTGCCGACGCCATCGTCGTCCCCTCCCCCTACACCAGTCCCCCCTCTTATTTTCAGAGGAGGGGGCGGAGCCGGGGAGAGGTGGGACCGGGAGGGGTTGGGGGCAAGGAGGACGGCGCCGCCGCCATCGTCTTCCCGCTCCCCCGTCTCTGCCCCCCTCCTCTTCCTCTTATTTTCGGAGGAGGGGTATGAGGGGGGAGGATGGGGCGGAGCCGAGGGAGTGGGGTGTTGGAGGACGGCGGTGCGCCGCCTCCGTCCTCAAGATCCCTCCCCTTGCTCCTGACCCCACCTACTCCCCCTCTCTTCCACCCCCCCTTCCCTGGTGGGCCCCATGGCCCACCCGAGATTTTTTTTTAAATTCCTCTTTAGCGACACATCCATATGCGTCGCTAATTTTTTTAAAATATTTTAAATTGAATTAATGACGCTTTAAAAGCGTGGTTATTACATTAATTTTTTTAATATTATAATGTAAGCGATGCTTTGAATTTTTTTTAAAAATTTAATCCATTAACGACGTATAGAAAAGCGTCGCTAATAACTATTTTTTTAGCGACGCTTTTCTATACATCGTTAATAAGTTATTTTTATTTTTTTCAAATGGTTATTCTATTAGTGACATATATAAAAGCGTCGCTAATAGTTATCATTAGCGATGCTTAAAAATAAACATCGCTAATAATTATTATTTGTGACATATATATGCGTAGCTAATAATCAAGTATTAGTGACACATATTTATGCGTCGCTAATAATCAAGTATTAGCGATGCTTTTATATACGTCACTAAAGGGTCATATTAGCAGCATTTTTGGTTATACGTCGCAAATATACAATAGCGACGACACTTTTCGATGTTTATAGCAACGTTTATTATGCATCACTAATAGTCATTAGCGACATTTAGTGGACTATCACTAATAGTCCTTTTTGTTGTAGTGTTACCATCTGAACCTCTCCTGTGCCCCACTGCACCACAGTCTTCTATGCCTACTACTTTCTTCGGCCCCAATCTGACCTTGTTGCTTATGTTGTCTAATGGCCGTTGTAGTCTGTTTCAGGCCACCCTGGTAAGAGCTCTAAATTTCTTTCTTCAATCGTGTGACTTAGGGTGTTTTCACCTATTATTGAGCCTAACAATTCAATTCCCTGCCCAAAATTCTTACTATATAAAGAAAAACCCTAGTCATTTGCCAAATGGGGAAGGGCCGAGAATATGAGGGAGACTAGTTCTATCTCCATGTCCCAGAGGAGAAACCCTTGTTAAGGTAAGTTTTTACCCTTAATCACCCCTAATCTTTAGATCATTGTTTTAATCACCTCTATCTTTATTTCTCCTTATTTTGATTCTTAGTTTTCCTCCGTCAAAATCATGTTTTTAATTTTGGTTTACAACCGTAAGTAGGTTAATTTTGTTTTCAGCCTAAGGATGTCTTAGATCTAAATTTTTCTAAGCTGCTTTGAGTCTATTATTTAGTTTTAATTAGGTTTAACTAAAACCCTATATTTTTGGGTAGGATTTCTTGAAGTTAAGCTCTTCCAAGGGATTCACAAGCTTCATAGAGGTAAGGGGTTTTTGCTTTAAATGCTTTTCTTCATTTGAATGCCATGATTATAGGTTTATTTGAGTATTTGCTTCATCTTAGATTGTAATGTCGATTTATTAAAAGCATGTGATTCATGGTTATTTTGGTATGTCTAAGCATGAAAATGTTTAGATCCATTATGTTCTAGGATTAGATTTGGATTATATAATGTCTTATGATGATTTTTGAATTTATATGGAATTTTGAAATATTTTTGGTTTGAATTTCGAGAGGTTGAAGACAAATGGCTAGGCATTCGAACGGGCTATAGAGCCATTGGAATGACCAAACACTACTTCGATGAGAAACTACCCAAGATGGGTTAAGTCTTCTGCAATTCTTTCCATTTATTCAATGCGCCACATCCCACCTTCTCCTTAGACCGGGTTCGGATCAAGGGGGTGTGGCGGGGCGTGACAACCCTTCTATTCCTTTGGTGATACATTGCTTGTTGGGGACTTTCGCAGACAATGCACTATGTCCTGCGACAAATAAGACAAGCTGATTCTCGTAATTTTTACCACCATCCTCTATAGTCATCCTTACCAATAACAGAGGTGCTCTGCCCTTAGATTCTATGACTGTCATGTTCTCTACCTAAAAGAACCCCTTTCTTCTTAGTGACCATCCACCGACTCAACTTCCTACATGTTTATGTGAGCTTCTTCACATTGTAAGAATATATGTTGTCATATGTCATGATTGGCTTATTTTCGTGATCATAATAATGTCATATGTGTGTAGGTTTGAGGCACATTATGTCTGGAGATTAAATTATGAAGTTGAAGCTTGAAGAAGGCTTAAATCTATGTTTTGATAGGTAAAAACAAGCACACACACGTCACACTCACTTATATGAGGGTAAAAGAAATATCATTCGAGAGTTTAGTTGAGTGATGGAGACTTTTTGAATGAAAATTCTCATTTTTATTCAAAGCGATCAATTGTCATTTCTAAGGATCGACCAACCCTGAATATTCTATAGAAGGTTGTCCAGAATCATAACCGAATGATTGTTTGTTGGATCGATTAATCGGTCAATAAATGATTGTTCAATATTTTCAACTCAGGAGGAGAATGACCAATTGTTCTATAAAAGGATCAATTAATGGAGAGTCCACAATAGACAAAATAGGGAAGTGAATGATCGCTTAGTCAAATGATTGATCGCTCAGTCAAACGATCAATTATTTCAAAAGGTTGTTACTTTAATTATACCATTTTGGTTTGATTTAGGTTTCAAGTTTAACTAAACTTCATTTTTGGATGTGGGGGATATGTAAAAGAGATTTAGAATGTGAGAAGAGAGAGAGAGAAGGCTTAGAAAACATAGAAAATAAGGGTGAAGATTCTCCAATAGTTATTAGGTAGAATTAGTCTTCTCGTTCATGGGACTTTACTATTATTAGGGGGGTATATAAAAGAGATTTAGAATGTGAGAAGAGAGAGAGTTATTAGAGTTGAGATTAGAGCACATAAACACTTGTGAGAGATATGTTTTGGTTGAAGATTATTGCTGAAAATATTAATTGAAAGGAGATTCATGCCAAGGAGAAACAACATGAAGATCTTGATCATTCAAAAACACAAGGAGCCGTGAAAACCGATTCGATATCGGCAAACATCTAATGAGTAGTTTATTTGGAGTTTGAGTGGTGTGAAGAACCAACCCATCGAAGAGAAAGAATAAGTTTTTTATCTTGAAAATGATAACTATATAATCTCAAGTTTACATAGTGCACAGTCGGCCTAGACAAAGTGTCTCGTGGTTTTCCTGTTGAGTGTTTTTACATAAAAAAATTCATGTGTGTTTACTTGGTAATTACTTTGTTTTTTTAGTTAGAACACATAGAAATATAGAGCTTCTAGGTTAAGCAAAATCAAAGTTTGATTTTTTTGTTTAATGGGGAGGATAAACCTTATAACTTGAATAGATGTTAAGAGAACTTTATTCTCTAGGTTTGTTTGCCATGCTTAATAATTACAAACTAATAAGAGGTAGCTGAGGGACTTTCTATTTAGTGTGTGGAATAATTTTTGGTTTTGTTGCCATGGAATTCAAAAGCATGATTAGATTGTATCTTTTTATATCTAATTTTGTTGTTATTAGGAATAATCATGTTTTTTTATAAATTAAAGATGCTTAGATCAAATTTGTGTCAGGGAACATGGGATTTCTAAAATTTTGCATGATAAATTTTTGTGTGATGATAAGAACCATGATTTGAGAGCTCAATATCTGTCTAATCAACCTAGGTATCACTAGATTGCTCTTAACAATAATTCTTAACAAAAGTAAGAATTAGGAGTTCTGGTCTTTGAGCGCATGAATTTATTATATAGCGGAAATAATAAAAACCTAATTTCTAAGCGCATTCATAATCTATCTATCAACAATTCACACAAGTATGTAATATCACACAACATTTTTTACATGAAAAACAATAACTAGGGTAAAAAACCATTATATCCACTCTTGGCCTAAATCAATGTCTATCAATTAAGGCCTTACATGACACAAGCAAACCACCAACCTCTCATGAAGACTATAATATAATTCCCACTTGTTTAGATCTCCTTCTTCTATTGTTGTTGGCCTTCGAAGTCTTCTCCTCCAAGTCTTAACACTTTCTTCCTCCTTACTTTGCCTTTGTCTTTTTTTAGTCTACTCAATCAAGCACTCTTGATTGTTCATTTAGCTTTGAGTCTCTTCAATTTCAAAATGAAGAATTGGCTAACAATCTCCATAGGTTTGTCTTTGAATAATACTCTTTGTTCTGTCTCTCTTCTCAATCAATCACCATTAAAAATCAATCACCATTAAAAATGAATCACTCAAGCAAAATAATGATTTTGATGGAAAACTAAAGCAAAAGGACTTCTCCTTTGTGTTTCCCTTGAATTCTAGGTTTCTCTCTCTTCAATTTCATGTTTACCAAGCCTTATATTGGCCATTAAGTTGGTTTAAGTCATAGATTCTAATTAAATATGATCTCTTTCTCAAAATGCCTGAACTAGGTAACTTTGATATACAATGATCGATCAATTCAAACAGCGATCAATCAGTCACTGATTCTATTATGGTAAATTCATCAAGCAATCGATCTATCCTAGATAGCGATCAATCAGGAAACTCTTGACCAAAAATTACAAAGACTTTTTCAAATTCCAATCGATCGATCTCTTAAGTACAAAATTAAGGGATCAATCAATGCAATATTGAATTTCCAATTTTACCATAATGTTCACTAAAATTTACAAAATAACTTTAATTAATTATTCCTAATCAAAACTAAGTGATTTGTGTATATGAGTGTATGAATATAAACCTTTTACCTATAGTACTCATCATAGTCTTCCATCTTGAACTTTTCATGCACATCTACTCGTATTTTTCAAGTCTATCAATTACAAATCTGGTTCGACCACGACAACATCTAGTCATACTCCTAAGATAAAAGTGTACATGAAGTTTGGGCATTGTTTTGATCAACAAAATCATCTAATTCCATTACATATGCCTTATTTTTTCTTACAAACTCCTCCTATGACTATTTTGTGACAAAACACTACTAGTATGAAAATTATTAAAAAATTACAACTCTTAAATTAGTACATTGTCCTTCTTGTAAACGAATATAGGTTTCAATTATATTAAAATATTCACAGAATCCACAAGTTTATCATTGTCTATCAATAATAATATCTAAACTAATAAAAAAATGCACACTCCCGTGCCTAGTCGAACCTAGTTGAAGAATCTTCATAATAGCGAGGTAGAACTCTACTAAAACTAGAGCCTTCCATGTACCTTCAAATATTAACCTAAACACCAACACATCAAGAGATGCTGAGTAAATAGGACTAAATGGGATAGCAATCTTAAAAAAATGCAAATATTTCATCAACAAAACATGGAATTCTAGTTAAAAAAAGAGTCGATTCATCACAATTGAAAGAGTGCATACCTTTAATAGTAATGATTCCATTCATAAGCAAAACCCTTCCCAAAGGTTCTCTAGACACGATGACCTCATCTAGGAGCTTCGCTCTACTAGATATTGGGTCATCACATTATGACTTCAGTTCTCTTAAGTTTGCCTCTCCCTTTCCATGTTATGAAGTAAAGGCTCACTAGGGCTCATGGACCCTAGTGTTGAGATTTTAACTTTCTATGAACATTGAAATTTCCTGTATTGCGTTGCATGAGACCAATCATCTTTTATTACTCTAGTTTATTCGAACATGTCTCCTGGGCCAGGGAAGCAGTTCTACATAACTCATATCCTTAGAGAGTTAGAAGACCTTGGTTCTATTTCATACCAAACACTTTCCATTCACATGGCTAAGGACTCACTTTTAGAGCCAAGGCACTAAGGTACTACAACCCTAAATGTCATATACATAGTCGTTTGGGTACCCATTCATCACAATCAAGAGTCTCGTACACATGCTTTGGGGTTTACTAACCCCTAAGTAATACATGCATAGTTGATCCTTCATCCACATCACATATCACATCAAAAATAATACAATATTAATTATACTTTCTATAGCTTACCCTAGCTACAATCACATTGAATCCACAAATGATATGTTCCAGAAAAACCTATTTATGTATATACTTCTTGAAAATCTTTCCCAAAAGAAGAAATCATTGACCCAAACCATAATTTTACTCCTACTACAATAAAACCATGAATTTGACTTTGAAGACTAAAAAACTCAAGAATTTCACTTCAATTAACCATATGTCAAACAAAATTCATGACTAACACGAAGAAAATCTAAAACTACACAAATTTGGTAAAATCTCAAGTTCATAAAGCGATCTAACTATGAAACACTAATGTCCCTCAAACTTTTGGTGTTCGCTTCACCCTCATTTGTTGCTTTCTCCTCTAGCCGCAAATCTTCCTCTTGGGATCATTTTCTCCTTCTCAAACTATTTTCTATGCTTTAAATACTATCATAACAACCCATAAAATTTGAAGATGATTAACTGCCTCATATTTTGGATTAATTGCATGCATGCAATTACCATCGGCGGCTTCATCGAGACATCGATGAGCCCACCAACAGAAATTTCTCGAATTCCATCTTCAAGTCCATTGACACATCTATGGTTATTGATGGTCTATAATATAAAATAAATTATAATAGTTTCTTTAGAATTTAGTCCGAAAAATTTGAAAGAAATTGATTTTTTGGTCGTCAAATTTTGATGAAAGAAATATAAAAAATTTAAATTTCTAGCCCATCAACGCGTTGGGGGATCCATCGAAATGTCAATGGTTCGAAAGTCAGTTTTAAAAATCATGTCTTGTGACTCAAGCGTCAACTTCCTTCATCGTGTTTTTAAACTGAGCACTACCAAAGATGAAGACGATTCACTTCCTGGCCTCCCAAAGTTTCGCTATTCCTCAGCAAACTCTTCGGCGACTCTCCTTTTCTTGTTTTTGAAGCAAAATTGGCATCTTTCCGGTGAGAATCCCTACAATCATCACCCATTTCTTTCTAGTGGCACTATCCACTATGCATTTAGGAGTGGTTTTCACTCCGTTTCTCTTGAAATTACGGGAAAAGCTCCACAATCAACCAAGAATCACAATGGTATGTCATGAAAAATACCTATTTTTGTATATTTTAAACCATTGTAATGCACCAATTCACCCACCACACTCGCCGATGGTTCAGTGAGTCACCGATGGGAACTTGACAAGGGTTTTTCCCTTAAGCTCACACACGATCATGCTACTTCTTTTTCATTTATTTTCCAAACTGAAACTGGAAGAAAGGAAGAGATAGAAAAAAATAAGAAAAAAAATAATATAAAAACCGATCGGGCACGGCCAGCACGCCTGACCCACTGGGATGAACAGTGTCCTAGTCCACTGTGTGAGGCCAGAGGGGCTGCTGGTGTCGGCCATTGGCTTCTGCCCAGCTGGTCTCAGCCTGGCGATGCCGCCACAGCTTCCTTGGCTTGGCTCCGCCGGCCAGCCTCCCTGCCCCTGCTTTGCCGCTATGAGGTAAAATTCCACTTCCCCTGTTTTCTTTTTCTTCACTGTGTGTTGCAGTCGTCGGCTGTGCCGCTAGTGACCGGCTACTGCGACTAGCCTTTGGCCCTTCCCCAGCCTGGCGACGGCAAGGCTGCCGCCCGGCCGTTGCCTCCTTCACCCTATTCCGAATGGGATAAAAAATCCTCCCTTTTTCTCTTTACTGTGCATTGCGAACCACGGTTGTGCTACTAGTCTCCAGTCAATACTGACCTGTTGTTGGCCTTCTCCCGGCCCAGCAACGGCAAGGCCGCTGCCCTGGCCTGAACCACTACCTCCCCCGGCCCTTCACCCCTCCTTCTGCCATTTTTCGATCCGAACAAATCTTTTCCTCTCTCTTTTTGATTATTTTTTTGTCTTTATGTAGCTATGAGTAACCGGAGGAGCTTTAACTTACTGTCGCAAGCTTCGTCTTGGGCCAACGCTAGCAGGTAACCACCACTTGTGCCTAGTCTCCTCTCCTCTAGGCCCCATCGCTCTGCTCAGTCTGAACACACAGAGACTTTGCCTTGTTTCAGTCTAGTGGTGTCGATTCGCCATCACTAGATTCCATACGAACCCCGATCGGTGTCCGTCCAACTCGCTGGAGTGTGCGATTGCTGGGTCACTGCCGTATTCCAAGTCTGGCCTTCAGCCCCATTTGGCCATTCATGGCCTTGCGATGCGTGTATGCCGCCCCAACTTGGTACCCTGTCCCCTAGTTAAATCAGGTTTCTTCGTTTCTCTGACAAGCTGTTATGCCGCCCGACATCGGCTAGCGGACATATGTGGATGTCAGATCGACCCAATATTGGCAAGGGGGCGCTGGTTCCGACCTCCTCTGCATGCCTGTTGCACACATCAGACGCCCCCAAACTCTAGGGTACGTCTCTGACTACCACTGATGGTCCCCACTCCAACCCAAGCCAACATGCCCAGCTTGATATTGCGCAGACATGGGCCACATGTTCGATTGACATACGCTCTGCCCCTGCCCAATGACGGCAAGAACCAACACTTCTGGCCCAATTCTACCTCTACACCCTCACTTTTGTTACGCATGATCCAAAACCTACGGGAAAGAGTTCCCGAATTCCGATTCTTCCAAGGGGAAGTAAAATTGTCAGCCATTAGACTCAGGCAATCGAAAGCTCCACCGATGTTCCCATATCCTCCACCGTAAGCTATGCTTGATGCACGACCATCCGTACAATGATTTAGTTGTGGGTAGTGTTTAAAAATGTCGCCGCCTTTCTCGGCCACCTACGCCAGGCCTTAGTGCCTCAATGTGTGTGTATGGAACGACTCCACCACTAGGCAATATGGCCATTAAAGCTCTACTATGTCCCTCCTATGTTTGTGAGTATGCAACCAAGCCCCTCGCTATGTTGTGAGGCTTCGACAATGCGGAATTGTCGCTGTTGGATGTAGTTCGCAGTCTATTTTAACATTTGTGGCCAACAAGTGTTTTAAAATGTTGGCCGACCTTCAATTTGTCACCTCCTATTCTGTGGTCACTCTTGCCATCCCTAGTGGCATGAACTTGTGTCCGACTGCCCTAGTGCGCCCAATCTTATGCTTTGAGTGAAATTAATCTAATATTATCAAGATTAATTCCAGCATCTCTGAAAATCCTCGAAACAACAACTATCTCAGTGCGATACTTTTGGCTGCCAATTCTGCCATCAACATTGCCACCGTCTTGTGCTCGCCATCAAATTTATGTGAATTACAAGGTAGGGGACCTTGAACTCATAATTTCATGATAGTATGCTTTGATTGTGTAGTAGCTAATCGTTTATAATTAAACCCTTTGCAAGTGTACAAGGTAATTGTACTAGGATGAGTATTTAAGGGTTGTCGAACCTCAGGGATGGATAAATTATTACTAAATCTAGAAAGGAATTTGTTGATTAAAAACTAAAAACAACTTAAACTTAACTTAAGCAAAAAAAAAGAATCAACTAGTTTAAAAGTAAGAGATTAATATGATGGAATTTACTTAGGAAATCGAATCCATTATAGAGCCATAACAATTCCTTCACTTTTAATCTAAATCTAGTGTGAATATGAACAAGTATTCTCAGCTACAAGCTAGAATTACTTCAGAAAGAATCATTAATTAACTTCTATGGCATGAACTATCTTCGACAATAGCATGAATCATCTATACTAAACTAGCTATAGGCATGACCCGTCTAATCTTAGTATAACTCATCCAAGTTATTAATTATCTGAACATTAAAACTATTGTATGACCATCTCATCTAAATCACAGAAATTAGAATTGATGTAAATATCAAAACCACATTAATCTATCATCTACAAGACAATAAATAAACATAGATTTGAATAAACATGAAAAGCTCTTCCATTAAAAAGGAAATCCTTATCATACAATTGTCATAATTCACAACTGAGATCTAAATTAAAAAGAAAAGAAACTGAAACTTATCTATAGCTTCATCAACTCCTAAGTAAAAGAAAAATCTAGCCTTCCATGGTAGAAGAAAGCACTTGAATCTCCATTGAAAGCTTTGAGTTTTTCTCCATCTTTTTCTTCCTTCTTCTCTTCAGAAAATCTACTTTCTAACTCCCAATTTCGAGCCAAATATGTCTTTATATAGGCATAAGAACCATAGGAAGGAGTTGTATCTGAAAATGACTCAAAATTGGCTGAAATAAGGAAACTGCGCATTATCCCGTTCGACCGCCCTGCATGCCCGTTCGAACGCTTATACTGCATTTTTCATCAAAATCACGTTATCCCGTTCGAACACCCTGCATGCCCGTTCGAATGGCTACACTGTTTCTGCAATCTGGACAGTCCATTTTTTGTTCATTAAGTTGTTCCTTTCATGTCCATATTAATTTCCAACTTGTTTATAACTCCGAAAAGTTGTCCAAATCACTTTAAAGCATGTCAAGATTATTTTCAATTATTCCAAACATTGTCCACGTACTTTGATAAGCGCATTTTACCTACAAAGCATTAGAACATCACATTTTAGACATGTAGAATATAATTAAGATCCCAATTTGATTCAAATACATATCTAAACTACTAATAACTACAAAATTATTAATAATTAAACTAAAATACTAATATCTATCTTAATCTAAATAAACCATAACTAACTCTAAATTAGCCTAATCTATACTAGCAAATAAGGTAAAAAGGCATATAAAATAGATATATATTTCATACTTATCAGTAGCATGCTAGGAATTTGTAACTTAATAATTTTCACGACATATGTTGATTAAATGAGCATCTTTTATATGTGAATTATGTGTATGCTAGCAAAGACTAAGGGTATGATAATAAAAATTTGATTTATTTGTATGTGACTAGAGCTGTGATCAATCTGTGTGGATCATGGGTAAGGGCATGTGCATTGGATGGGATGTTTTGTCGAATGGATGATTTATGGCTTTGATGGGGAGATTTCTGGCTACAAAATACATAGATTGGCAAAGGATGGATTTGATGTGGTTAGGGGATTGGTTTGGACTAAACCGGTTGGTACATTGGAGCAACGAGCAGGAAGCGTATGGGATGTAAGGATTCAAAGACTTAAGATTTAGAGCGCCTTTGGGGGACTGTGAGTTAGTAAGAGATAACAACATAATTGTACCGCATAATGTACGTAATGACAATTGTAACAGAAAGCAATGAGTAAGGAGTTATTAAGGGTTTGATGACGGAACTTAGGTCTAAAGGGTGTCATTTGAGGAGTTCGAGTAGGATGATTCGGTTTTAAGGCAGATGGTGTAAGATGTAAGGCTGTAAGTGTATGATGGTAAGAGTATCAATATGGGATTCGAGTTTAAGTAAGGCTGTGCAGAGATTGGTAAGACTGTAAGTGTCAAGGTGGGAGATGAGCTAAGTAAAGGATGCTACCTTTGTGGATTAGAGCTTCAGAACGGGTACAGTTCTAGCTTGGTTTACTAAAGAATGTAAGACAAAAGTCGTTCTGAACATAATTGTACATGCATAAGTTACCTAATATGAACTTAAATGGTAAGTAACCCTAATTTGATAACGTTGTGAGTTGAGATTGAGGGTTTTGAAGGATTAAGTAATCCACTGAGCGTTCTTCCTGGTTTAGCCATGGTGTTATCCTGCAAGATTTAGTCTTGGTGTTGTATTTCGACCCAGACGTTTGATGTTTTGTTGAGAGTGCTATAAGTTTCTGCCCTTCATGGGCATTGTATGTATTTCGGCCTACTAATGGCATTGTATGTTCCGCCCAAGAGTGGCATTGTAAGATTCCTGTCCAATAGTGGCACCGTATATTTTCTGCCCTTAGTTGGCACTGTATGGCCCTTGTTGGCACTATATGGCCCTAGAGAGTGGGCATTTGCGTGCTCAAGTAAGTAGTATCATGGATCTACTCTTACCTGTTTTATTATGTGCCCTTTGAGCAAAGGTGTGCCTTGCCTTCGAAAAAGTCCATGACATCTAGTTGCTCCCAAAGGTTAAGGTAACGCCCCAGTGGCATTCCCTTCCTTTCCGACGCTAGAGCTTATTAATTATAATGAGCTTTAGTTGTCGGTAGTATGTGTACGATAGTAAGAGTAAGTTATATGTATTTGATTTTAAGTAAGTGTAAGTGTAAGATCCAGAGTAAGTGGAAGTGTAAGCTTCTAAGGAAGATGGTAAGAGTATGCTATAAGAGTAAAATGGCACGAGTAAGGTCATACAAGTAAGTTCGTACAAATAAGGTCGTGCGAGTATGTGAATGTTGTAAGTGTACGATTGTATGAGTAAGTAATGAGACTTTGATTCAGACTGTAAGTGTAAGCATAAGCGTAAGTGTAAGTGTAAGAGTATGCTAAAAGAGTAAGTGTAAGTTCAACCATGTGTGTAACACTTATTTATGTTTCCTATCTTCTTGCTTCATGTGCGATTGCATGAATGCATCTATGTATGAACTTGCAAAGTTCATTGATTTATTTCCCCTACTGGGTTTTTCCTATTGAGTATGAAAATACTCACCCTATTTTTTTTAGCCCTTCGTTTGGAGGCTTTTGCAGGTCAATCGATAGCTTGTTAGAGTGGACTATTCTTCCTCAACCTAGTGTGCAGCGAAATCGTAGTGAGGATATGTGGATTTTAGTGCCATGATCTCATGTATTGATTAAGGTGAGAGAAATGTATGATTCATTTTCCACATTGTGAAAGAACTTGTACTCAGAGATGCCTGAGAGGTATTTTTTTTTAAAGCCCATGGCCATGGCAAGTTTTACTTTTATGTTTTTGTTTCGGGTCACGCCTTAGAATATTAGTTTTACTGTATGATTAATTAATTTACAAAAAAAATTTCACACGTTTTGAATTTTTTTGGTTCTTTTGATTTACGTCTGTAACAAAATTTGTAGTTAAATGTAAGGAAAAACCTCGGGTGTGACACGTAGCGCCGTGAAATACTCATGGTATGGGACGTAAGTACTAGTGTCAACACAAAAATATTTCTACGTGCGCACACAAAAATATATTACCTAGTAGTGATTCTATAAAGTCAGTTATGTAGAGGAGGTTGGTGCATGAATGACTTTAAGGAGAAAGCCTAGAGATGAGGAGATGAAGTTCTGTTGTGCACAATTGCACATGATGCTCAGACTCTTTTTATTACTTTATTGCTTTGTTTATTTAGTTGAGATTGTAGTCTTTTAATTATTGGTTCAGCTGGTCTTAGATTATATTGTATGAACCGGGTGGGCTGGGTTGGTTCAGCTGGTCCGGTTCCCTTGGGGGGGTCGTCTCCCATCAGGGGTGGCCTGTACTCTTGTTTTGGAGCATGCAATTGGTGATTCTCATATTTCTCCCCTTTCTTCAATAATTCTCCCCTTTCCCTGTGCAATTCTCCTAGATACCGATCGTGCCTGCATCGGGCACATCATTGGTATCGGAGCTTGTGCGATCCTCGACCATGGCGCGTGGCAAACAGGCTATGGTGCAAGAGACAGCGTCCGAGAAGGAGGCACTAGCGCCAACTTCAACAGACAGTCCGCAGGCCAATTCCACTGTCAGCGATGCCAAGCTGTCAGAGAT
The DNA here is from genome assembly GCA_035235625.1 of Saururus chinensis. Classification (NCBI taxonomy): domain Eukaryota; kingdom Viridiplantae; phylum Streptophyta; class Magnoliopsida; order Piperales; family Saururaceae; genus Saururus; species Saururus chinensis. The sequence goes on along the minus strand of CP141145.1, from coordinate 15,963,374 downwards.
CCTCACAATGGTGCAAGCTCTTGCGGCCGACCTCGCCAGAGTGAAGGTACAACAGGATGCCCTGGCAACGCGCGTCATGCCTGTTCTTCCTGCACTGACCGCTGTTACTTCGGAGAAGGGCGAGCCCTCGCAGGCCCCAAACCCGACCCTATCCACCTCCCCAGTGCCTGCCGGCGTCAACTTGGAAGGACGACCCTATCCTGCAGGCTATGGCACTGGCCAGACAACGTTAGGAGGGAGGCGACAGGCCTGGGACATGCGAGGCACACCAGGTGTTCGTGAAAATGCACCTATGATGCTGCCCCATCCTAACCACTTCCAGGACGCTGAAGAGGATTGGGACGAGTTCCCTCAGCATGGTGGGGGTCAAAGAGCGGGCGCTGAACCTCGTCTGGCTCGCCTGCAGTCCCTCGCTACAACGGGGATGACGATCCGGTTGAATGGTTGTATAAGGCTGAAAAATTTTTCGCCTACCAAGGCACTCATTCAGAGATAGAGCGCTTGCGCATCGCAGCCTTCCACCTTGATGGTGATGCATCTATGTGGTTCCAGAGTTTTGAGAAGAGGTGCGCTACCCTACATGGGCGGCCTTTTCCGATGAACTCTGTGTTCAATTTGGGCCTAACGAATTCCAGGATTTCAATGAGATGTTGTCCTCCATGCTCCAGATTACCACCGTCCATGCATACTACACTGAATTTATGAAGGTGGCCAACTGGCTGCCCGATTGGCCAGTAGCCGCCCTGGTGGGTACCTTCAAGCGCGGCCTCAAGCCCAAAATTTTTGAAGAGATTCGTCACTTTCCGTGCTCCAATATGCGGGACGTGGTGCACCATGCTCGCATCGAAGAGGAGAAATTGGCCAGACAGCGCAGAGGGGGGCGCTTGGACCATTGGGCCACTCCGTTCCTAGCGCCACTCTTGCTCATTCGCCTCCCAGCAGTGCTATTCCTGGCTGACCCAATCAGCTACCTTCTCCTGCAGGTCCGATTGTCCGGCGTTTAACTCCGGCTCAAATGGAGGAACGCCGTTCAAAGGGGTTATGCTTCCGCTGTGACGAGAAATTTGTGCCTGGGCACCGCAGTTCTGTTAAGGGAAGTCTTCTAGTGGAAGAAGTGGATGATGGCGACGCAGCTTCTGATGGTTCGGCCTTGTCCGCCAGTGACGAGCTATTGCCGGAGATATCGGTGCATGCATTTTTTGGGACCTTTACACCCTGCACGATGCGTGTCCAGGGGCTCCTCAAGCACCAACAGGTAGCTATCCTGATCGACAGTGGTTCTACTCACAATTTTATTAATGACAGGGTCGCCAACCGCCTTGGGTGTTTCGTATCGGACTCCAAACCCTTTGATGTACTGATCGGAGATGGCAAGCACCTCCGGAGCAATGGGGTGTGTGCGTAGGTTACTTTGTCTATACAGGGCCATGCATTTGTCACTAATCTCTTTCTGTTGCTGACCAAAGGGGAGGACGTTGTATTGGGTGTGCAGTGGCTCCAGGAGCTCGGCGATGTCGTTTGGAACTTTAGGGAGATGTGGATGGACTTTGAGCTCCAGGGGCAGCGCGTCTGGTTGGAAGGTTCTAGGCCGGGCACTCTTCTCTCCACCCATTCGTCGAGCAGCTTGTACCGGTATGCCCCCCAAGGGCTCCTCTTATAGCAGCGTGCAGTTATTGCGGTTCCTCAAGATATCGTGCCAACCGACCTCCAAGAGCTTTTGACAGATTACCAAGACCTATTCACTGAGCCACAGGGCCTCCCGCCTCGCCGCTCCCATGATCATCAGATTCCGATTACCCCTGGTACGGCCCCAACCAATGTGCGCCCATACCGCTACCCCCATATTCAGAAAGCTGAGATTGAGCGGCTGGTGGCCGATATGCTTCAGGCAGGGATTATCAGGCCCAACACAAGTTCTTATTCGTCGCCGGTGTTGCTTGTGCGTAAGAAGGATGGTACATGGCGCTTCTGTGTTGACTACTGCACCCTCAATGCTATGACTGTGAAAGACAAGTACCTGATTCCAGTGATTGAAGAGTTACTCGATGAGTTGACCGGCACTACGGTGTTTAGTAAGCTCGACCTTCGTTCAGGCTATCATCAGATTCGCATGAGTGTTGCCGATGTGCACAAGACAACTTTCTGGACTCACGACGGTTACTTCGAGTTCCTGGTGATGCCGTTTGGTTTGACTAATGCTCCATCCACCTTCCAGTGCCTCATGAACGACCTCTTCCACCCCTTCCTGCGCCATTATATCTTGGTTTTCTTTGATAATATTCTGGTATACAGCAGATCGTGGACAGAGCATCTGTCACACCTCAGGTCGGTTTTCTCCATTCTGCGTGATAATTCTTTATGTCTTAAACGTTCGAAGTGCTCCTTTGGCAGTCGGCAGGTGGATTATTTGGGCCACATTATATCGGGGAATGGTGTCGCCACCGACCTAGCCAAGGTGACCGCCATGCTGTCTTGGCCTATTCCCACGGGTGTTCGAGCACTTCGTGGTTTTCTAGGCCTCACTGGGTACTATCGGCGCTTCATTAGTCGCTATGGGGAACTGGTTAGACCGTTGACAGCGCTGCTCAAACGGGGCGCTTTTGGTTGGACTCCGGATGCACAGGCAGCATTTGACGGTCTGAAGCACGACATGGCTTCCACCCCAGTCTTGATCCTGCCTGATTTCAGCCGTCCGTTTGTGGTTGAGACAAATGCTTCAGACACTGGCTTAGGGGCGGTTTTGTTATAGGATGAGCGTCCCATAGCCTATTTCAGCAAGGCGCTGGCGGGCCGATCCTTGTCACTGTCCGTCTATGAGAAGGAAATGCTGGCCATCATCCATGCCGTCACCAAATGGTGGCCGTACCTCTTGGGTCGGTGGTTCCTAATTTGTACTGACCATCAACCATTGAAGTATTTCCTCGAACAGCGCGTGTCCACTCCATCTCAGCAGCGTTGGGTCAGTAAACTTTTGGGTTATGATTATGAAGTGGTTTATAAGAAGGGGTTCGAGAACACAGTGGCCGACGCTCTTTCCCGTATACCTGCCCCAGGGTCGTGCTTCACACTCTCCATGCTCTCTTGTCCCTTTATTGATGAGTTAAAGCATGCCTACTATTCTGATGCTTCGACACAGACTTTGATAGCTGCCCTTCAGCAGGACCCGGTAGCCCGTCCGTTTTACACTTGGCGGGATGATTTGTTGTTTTGGAAGGATCGTTTGTGCATTCCTGATGTTGCTGATCTTCGCTGCCGCATTATATCTCATTTCCATGACTCTCCAGTTGCTGGTCACAAGGGGGTTTTCCGCACTTACAAGCGGGTCAGCCAGAGTTTCTTATGGTTGGGGGTTCGTCGGGCTGTGCATGAGTATGTGACGGCTTGTGATATTTGTCAGCGCGCCAAGGCTGCTACCACTTCTCCCGCTGGGTTGCTCCAACCCCTACCCATTCCGGACAAAGTATGGTAGGATGTATCGATTGATTTTGTGGAGGCCTTGCCGCTGGTGCAAGGTAAATCGGTGATCATGGTGGTGGTTGACCGTCTGTCTAAGTATGTTCACTTTTGTGCGTTGGGTCAACCCTTTACTGCTAAAACGGTGGCCAACTTGTATGTTCGGGAGGTGGCGAAGCTTCATGGTATGCCTCGTACCATTGTGTCTGATCGTGATCGTATCTTCCTTTCTCAGTTTTGGCAAGAGTTCTTTGCTTTACAAGGTACGTCCCTTCATATGAGCACTGCATATCACCCTCAGACGGATGGGTAGACGGAAGTCGTCAACCGTTGTTTGGAGCAGTACTTGCGGTGCTTCACGATGTCACAGCCCCGCCGTTGGTTGCAGCTTCTTCCATGGGCAGAGTGGTCCTATAATACTGCTTATCACACGCGTGCGGGCTTCACTCCATTCGAGGTGTTGTATGGCCGCCCTCCCCCTACTATTTTGTCGTATGTGCCGCATCGATCTTCGGTGGCTGAGGTGGATTATATGCTACAAACCCGTGATGAGGTCTTGCGCCAGTTGAAGATGAATCTTGCTGAGGCTCAGAATCGGATGAAACAGCTCTATGATGGCCGCCGTACTGATCGGGAGTTCCAAGTTGGTGACTTGGTCTATGTCTCTGTCTTACCACAGCGCCAGACTTCTTTATTTCAGCCCGAGCACTCCAAGCTCGCTCCCAGGTTTCATGGTCCATACTCGGTGGAGGCTTGCGTTGGTCCGGTTGCTTGCCGCCTACTTCCTTGGTTCATCCTGTGTTCCATGTGTCCCGCCTTTGCAGGTTTGTTGGTGATCGCAGCTTGGCCGTGGATGCGTCTCCTCCGCCACTGATGGGCCCTGTCCCACCCCCTGATCCTACCCCTGCGTCTGTGCTTGAGAAAAGTCAGGTTCGTCGCTCGGGATGCATTGTTACTAAGATTTTGGTTTCCTGGTAGGGTCAGCCTTTGGAGGACGCGACGTGGATGCTTGAGGATGATTTCTTGGCTCGTTATCCAGCATAGTCGCCTTGAGGACAAGGCGATTAGTGGAAGCGTGGTAGAGTGTTGTGCACGATTGCACATGATGCTCAGGCTCTTTTTATTACTTTATTGCTTTGATTATTTAGTTGAGATTATAGTCTTTTAATTATTGGTTCAGCTGGTCTTAGATTATATTGTATGAACTGGGCAGGTTGGGTTGGTTCAACTGGTCCGGTTCCCTGGGGGGGTCGTCTCCCATAAGGGGCGGCCTGTACTCTTGTTTTGGAGCATGCAATTGGTGATTCTCATATTTCTCCCCTTTCTTCAATAATTCTCCCCTTTCCCTGTGCAATTCTCCTAGATACCGATCGTGCCTGCATCGGGCACATCAAGTTCACCTTGGGAGTTAAGTTTATTTTGAAATTGGTCTTGCCCCACAACTAGCAGCATTCTTGATATGGTTCATAGGTTCAAGTTTAAGAAGTTTGTAAGAATTTTTTCAAACATTTCGGATTAATTTGTGGTTGTTTTAGAATTAGGTTCTTCATTTGAAATGTAAATGATCAAAATCTTGAATCATAAGGAGCAGAATAGGAACAAATTCTTCGGATGGACAAACATTTCATTGGTGAAAGTGTTATGGAAACACCACTTCTCTAAGGAAGCGAAGTGGAAATTAGAAAGTGAAATAATGGAAAAGTATCTGGGAAGAATCTTTCAGTAAATGAAGGGTTAAATTTCAAGGACGAAATTTCTTTCAAGAAGTAGATTGTAATGACCCTGATTTTTGGATATAATTTTCTGCCTATAATAATGCTTATATTCAAGTTTTTATTGACTTTTAATTACTAAATGGTTTGGTGATTGTGACTCTTTTACGTTGAGTAATAGGTATAAGAGAACTTCATATCATTGTGTTTTCACTAAATGGTTTGGTGATTGTGACTTTATTATCTTGAAGTTTTATGTTGATGATATGTTAATTGTTGGGCATGATACTAACAAGATTGTTAGGTTGAAGAATGAGTTAAGCAAGTCATTTGTCATTAAGGATTCGGGCCCGCAAAGAAAATCTTGGGAATGACAATCAAGCATGATAAGAAAGCTATGAAGCTATGACTATTACAAGAAAAGTACATTGAAAAAGGTACTTAAAAAATTCAAAATGAAGAATACAAAGTCCATTAGTACACCACTTGGCAGCCACTTCAAATTTATCAAGAAGCAAAGTCCTTTGAATGAGGGGAAGAATGAAGAGATGGCCAAAATCCCCTATGCATTGGCAATAGGGAGCTTAATATATGCAATGGTATGTACAAGGTTGGATATTGCACAAGTCGTTGAAGTGGTTAGCAGACGTCTTGCAAACCCAGGGAATGAGCATTGGAATGAGATTAAGTTGATTCTTTGGTATCTAAGAGGTTTCTCTAATGTATGTTTATATTTTGGAGATGGTAAACCTTTGCTTGAGGGGTTTACTAATGCAAATATAGCCGGAGATCTTGATTCAAGGAATAGTACTTCCGGTTCTTGATCACTTTTGTGGGGGGTGCTATGTCATGGAAATCAAGGTTGCAATAGAGTGTTACATTGTCTACAACGAAGGCCGAATACATTGCAATTACTAAAGGGTGTAAGGAGATGCTTGGATAAAGAGATTTATGAGAGTGTTGGATCTAAAGCAAGACAACATTGTGCATTGTGATAGTCAAAGTGCCATTCATTTGAGAAAGAATTCAAGTTTTCACTCTAGGAGCAAACACATTAATGTGAGGTGTCATTGGATAAGAGATGTGTTGGAGAAAGGGCTCTTAGAGTTGATGAAGATCCATTTCAATAAAAACTCATTGCATATGATGAGTAAGATTGTCCCTAAGATGAAGCATGAGCTTCTTATAAGATAGGCTGGCATGCGTGAAGTTGGCCCTCATGTATAGTATGGGGGAGCCCCACATGAGTAGGGAGGGGAAGAATTGTTGGTAGGGCTGCATCTCAGGTCGGGTTAGGTCAGGTTTTGCAGGACCTGACCTGACCCGAGATAGGAACCAAGTTCTTTGGATCCGACCTGAGATAGGAACCTAAATTCTTAGACCCGACTCGACCTAAAATAAGAACCGAAAAACATAAGAACCAAAATTGGAACTGAGATTCTATCTTAGTTCGGGTAAGTTCCAATAATTCAAACCAATTTGACACTATATTGAATCATTTCTATCAATAAAAAATTATCTCATGCTAGACCCGACTCGCGAGATTTACCTATGTATTTTTTTTCTTAGACCCTACCCGACCCGGGGGACAATCTCGGATCGGTTCAGGTTTGGATTTTCAACGTAGCCCTAATTGTTGGGTCTATTCTCTTGTGGAGCCCATTGATGGGCTTCCCTCCTCATGTGGTAGCCCATCACTTAACTTACTTTAGATTTAAGTGTGATTAAGTAAGTGAAGGGGGTTTTGGTAATAAGCTTACTCTTCTTAAAAGAAAAGGCTTCTTATTTGAGAAGGGAGAAAGAGGGAGCCAGAGACGTGATATTTGGAAAACAAGAAAGTGGGTTTTCTTTGATAAAGAAGGAGAAGAAAAGGTGGAAGTTTTCAAGTTGAAGTTATTATCCTTGGCATAGAGAAGATATCAAGGTAATTCTTGTTGATAAACCTTTCCTATTTCATCTTTGTTTTTCCATCTTTAGCTGAGATATCTTTATTGTATGTGAAGAGGGTATTAAACCTTAATTGTGTAGTCTCTACAAAGTAGAGTGTATTCTCATCCTATATAGTGAAGTTGGTCTATATAAACCATGTGGATGTAGCCATTTCTTTGGTGGTAAACTACATAAAATATTGTGTCATCTATGTATTTATTGAATTGCCGCATTAGAAAACTTGCTTTGTAAGTGTGTTAACTTGCATATTCTATTTTTGGGAAGTATAGAAGACATACTTAGATTACTTTATGTATGTAAAATTATTCTTTATTATGTTTATTGCGTAGCACAAAAGAGGGAAAATGGGGTAATTTTCCCAACATTTGTTAGACTTCATCTTTATAATTTGGCATAAGAGATGGATGGGATTTTGTAATTTAAGTTCGAGAAGAGGGCCATCTTCTTAAATATGTTGTATATAGCCACACAGGAGAATGACCTTCTTCAATTTGGTGTGTTGGAGAGCCTCCTCTATAAGGTTGCATGTGTTCAAGGGGTAAAACAATGTTAGGATAAGTGAGGGCCATGCTCTTTCCGGAATTTTTTTTAGAACGTGGCTATTTAAACCCCTTTTTTTTTCCCTGTGTCCCCCGTTATTTTTTTACCCCACCATTTTTTATTAAAATCTCCCACATCCCCTATTTTTACACCATTTTCCTTCTTCCCACTTCCCTTCTTCCCCGTCCTTCTTCTCTAGCACTGGCATCAATGCCGACGACCTTTTCTCGCCACTGCGGCCATTGGTAGTGCTCACGTATCGGTCGAGACAACAGTGGCCAGCTATGGCCAGCAGTGGCCGGCGATTGGACGCATCCCGCGGCCACGTACCGGTGGTGTCCCGCAGCTGCGCACATGTCACATTTTGCGGCCGCACGCTAGACGTGACCAGCAGACACGACTAGCAGATGTGACCAACAGTCAGTCAGATGTGGCTGAATCTGGCTGGCAACTGCTGGAGTTGGTACTGTCAGCCGCCGAAGTTAGTACCGGAGAAAAGGGGAATGAGGGTGGGGTTTATGTTTTAGGGGAAGTACAGGTAAAAGGGATGGGGGAGATAGGGGAAAGAAGTAAAAAAATAAAATAAAATAGTTTTTCTTTTATTTGGGGGATACAGGAAAAAATGGGGTCTAAATAGTCATATTTTTTTTTTACACCCCAATGATTATATATCTTGGGTTGGGCAGCAGTAATAAAAAGGCAGCCATAATAAAAGGGTAATTTTCCCAACATTTTTAGACTTCATCTTTATAATTTGGCATAAGATATGGATGGATTTTGTAATTTAAGTTCGAGAAGAGGGCCATCTCCTTAAATATGTTGTATATAGTCAGGAGAATCAGCTTCTTCAATTTGGTATGTTGGAGAGCCTCCTCTCTAAGGTTGCATGTGTTCAAGGGGTAAAACAATGTTAGGATAAGTGAGGGCCATGCCCTTTCCGGAATTTTTTTTGTACCCCAATGATTATGTCTTGGGTTGGGCAGCAGTAATAATAGGGTCGGTCTACTGATTCCTTCACTTCTGATTCCGCCACCGGCAATGTCATCGGAAATGTTTTGAAGATAATTAAGTTGATTTGGTAAATTTGTCCATCCAAGATAGCGACATTATAGATTTACGTTCCAGCAGGTGCAATTAGATTTTAATTTTTTTGTCATCTTTATTTAAAAGTTGGCCCCCTCCCATTTTTTTTGGTTTATTAGTTGTCCCTTTAACATAGAATAATAGTTTAGTAACTTCATTATTAGATGTCACATCTCTTTTTGTGCCAAGATTTCAAAGGCGACAATTTAAATAAGCCTTTACTGATTTTGTTGTCTTAGAAAAAAAAAAGCTTTCGAACAGAAACAATTGAGCATTATGCGTGTGTGACGCATATGATTGCCACTTGTTGCTTTAATAATTAATATTTACTATTTAAGTTGGGGTATTTAAGCTGTTAAATCGAGATTTCACATATCAAATAATATAAAAAAATGGATTCATCTCGTAGATTAAAAAAAAAAGAAAAATGCTAAATGCAGGGGCTGTAAGTTACAAGATGACCCATGGGACCTGCTCATGTCGAATTTTAACTATACGTGAAAAATGTTGCCCCATTCATCAATGACTAAGAAGAAGCCCGTGGACTGCTTTTGAAATTATGAGTAGCATTACTCATAAAAGAAAGAAAAGAACGTGTGGTTGCCATTGTTCTTGACTGGAATGCACTTTAATTGATTGCTCTTTTTTTTATTTTACAAAAAGCTAATTTCATTGCACTTGTGTGAGCCTATGCCGGTCCACCCACTATCAACACCCACCCACAAACATAAGAAAATAAAGGAAAGGATGGACAAATTATACAGTGGAAATCTGTCTTTAACATGAGAATTCGATTATTTACATATTGTCTCAGTACTAGACGCTGTTAATCTCCGAAAAGAAAATTACCTAGGCCTGATTTACGTTAGTAATCGAAGTATCCTCGTTCCAGCTCCGAAGCTGCCAAAGCGCAGTCCCGGTTCAGGTCGAACCACACCTGCCGAAACACCTTCACAATCAGGTCGTGGAACTCGGCCGGGTTGAGCTCCAGGTAGCACGCCAGCAGCTTCTCGAGCTCCTCGCCGTCACCCATCTTCCCCTCCGATATCATCTCCACCATCGACTCCCTGAAGTCCCTCTGAGGGTCCCACGACCTTTTCACCACTGCGAACCCCTCTAGCCCTCGCCTTCCCTCTCTCTGCTGCCCTCCTCTATTGCCATTGAAGTTGTCGTTGTTCTTCCGCTTCCTCCTCTTCATCTCCTCCACTGCCCTGATCTTGCAGATGGTCCTCGGCGAGAAGAGGTCGCCCCTCCCTGGGCTTCTCTGTGCCAGCCACTTCCGCCTTCTGGAGACGTCCCTCGGCTCTCTTCCTTCCCCCTTATCTCCTCTCGGTTTCAAGTCTTTGAACTTCTGGTGATGAGGCCTCTTCAGGTTTAGTGGGGGGAAACTCTGACTCTGAGGCTGCTGCTTCCGTTCGTCGGCCTCTGGTTTTCTTGGGCTCGGTTGAGTCACCTTACACCACCGATCTCCGTCTTGGCTTTCCGTTCTTGCATTCGCATCGATGCAGCAAACCGTGTCGGCGATTTTTCCGCCTTGTCGGATGTGGGGTGACGAATCGAAGTCGACTGAGAAGGCCCGCCTCCCTCGATCCTCGGCAGGCGGCCATTCCTCTCCCACTCTGTGGCCATGCCTTTCCCACTCAAAGCTCTGCCTTCGGAAGGAGAAGCGCCAGAAGTCCTCTTCAGGCTCGACGAACCCAGCCACGCTCCGCCCAGTCCGCTTGTCCAGAACCTCCGGCGAGTAGGCAAAGTTGGTGATGGAGCACATGGGCCGGCCGCTTTCCGAGAATCGCCCACGCTGGAGGCGGCACGGCGTGGACTCAGACTCATTCACCGGCGTCCCAGGCGGCGTGGAAGCGTTTTGCTTGGTGGGTACCGGCCCGGAGGGCGGAGCGGGCGATGGTTTGCCGACCATGCGCTTGATCTTGGATATCCACGAGAAGGAGAAGACGTGAGAGAAGGAAGAAACTGCCTTCCTCCCCTTCTTCCCCATTTTCATGCGCTCTTCCTCCAACTTTTCCTTCCAGGGGTCTCGGATAGCTTGGATTTACACACAACTTTACAGAAGGGAAACGGGTTTTGAAATGAATGCGAGGGAGATCGGTTAGGCTAAGGCAGACGTGGTCTGCGTTGTTGATGGCTCTTTTGAGCAAATGAGCACTCTCTTCTTCTTCTTTTGGCTCTTTCTTTCTCTCACATCACTATTTCAAAAGGAAATCGCGCCACAAATCATGTGAAGGATACCGAACTTTTGCTGCTACTGGAATCCGGCTTTGTAGACCTGCCCCATGGGCAAGGAGCACCAGGTCAAGAAACTTCTTCTTTTCACTTTCCTGTCTTTTTTGTTTGAGAAATGCTGCCCACGCTCGCTGTTGAGTAGCTCGTTTGGTTGCTCCCAATGGTCGCGCGCCACGTTTACGTAATTATTTAAAAATTTATGCGTTCCGAGTGAGTTTAGTTTAAGATTAAGGGTTTAGGCTTGCTCCCAATAATCGAGTGCCACGTTTCAAATTTTCACGTAATTATTTAAAATTTTATGTGTTCCGAATGAGGGTAGTTTAATTGTGAGGAAGCATGAAAAACTAAGAACTATTATTAATAAAACCCACCAACACTACATAAACTATGGAAAATGATATTTTTACATCAAAATTACACAAAAAAATTCACATATGAGTTTTAATTGGTTTAAATAAGTGATGAATTTTGTGTAGGACTCACTTATAAAGTTCAATTAAAACTCTTGTGTAAGTTTTTGTGAGTGTTTTTGTTGTGGGAATATCACTATCTATAAACTGTTAAGTTTCTCTAGACGATTATTTAAAAATAAAATATATTTTAATAAAATCTAAGTATCCTTTTATTAATCATAGATCCTGTTTTATATCCTTCGAAAGCAACAGCCTTGGTCCTAGATTTGTTTATATTTAAACAGATCAGTTTATGATAAGGGTGAGTGAGATGGTTACAAGTTCTGATCCTCACTAGCCAAAAAACCTCCAAAATAACGATGCATTCATAAGAGAAATTACCATGATTGACAAAACTAAATGCGATTCCAAGCCAAAGACATAAGCTTGGATTATGACCATTCTTGTACTTTATGTATATTGGATATGGAAGATCACAATTCGAACATCATTTGACAAATTCATGAACGACACACGTACATTATGCTGAGTTAAATTGCCACCCCCGTGGCCTAAACAATAAGATAAGAGAAGAAAATAAAACGAATCAAGCATTGGCCGAGTTTAGGGATGGGAAGTATTTTTATTATTACACTTTGACAATGAGCTCAGTATAAAGAATGTATAGGAACCTTTCATTGATGACAACGATGATACATATGTCAATGTATATAAGCGCTAATAGTACTAGTGTTAATGTATACTAGTGTGTATGCTATTAATTTCAAATATCAAAGCTCATTGTGAGAGAGAAACACAAAACACTCTTCCTTGAGATGAGGCTGATCCACTCCGGTTGCTTCAGCTTCGCCAGAGCTTCTGCATCTGGAGTAGGAGAAAGTATCCAGTAAAACCGCTCTACTATATGGCCGTACATACGTCCATTCAAATTTATGCTCCATCTTACTCACTTTTAAACACGTATAATTTGATTAAACTTGTCACTTATCAAAAATACATACAACGGTTTCACTGGATAATTTTTCGTAGAGTAGTACTCGATAACGAGCTCTTGCTCTCACTAATAATGTGTGGCGCTCCGACTTATGGCAGGTAGAACTCGGTTGAACAAAGTTAGATGAGCGGGTGCACACATTCGTCTTCTAAACGTTGTAATTTTCTTACTCTGATTATAATTTGAGGCACGTTTACGAGTGCCCCCCTCACGGACGACTGCGTGCTTACTGCGTGAGCCTAAGTTCTTAGAGCCGTTAAATCTAAATCCGCCCGTCACGTTACTTGGGCAATTACTCCAGGGATAACGTGTTAGTTATGTTTAATGTGGAGGCTAGTGCTGTCAATACTGAAGGGCTTGATGACAAGTACATGCAACTGACGGAGCACAGAAAAAAGAACAAACAAGTGGGACCGGCTTCAGAACAAGAGAGAACAGATTTTGAGTACGGTTTTTTACTCAGCCACAGTGATTGTTTTAGCCTTTTTTTGCCTAGGAGCAGTATTGACATGTGGTACATTCTATGCTGTCCGCAGCGATCATTTGCAACATTTAATATGATTTAGCAAATAAACATGTCTGTGATTTGTAACATTTAGGGGCTATTTGGGTACTGAATCGTGAGAAGATTCAGTTGATTCAGTGTCAATTAAGCAGTAAATTATTAAAATCCTGTTTGTGTACTAAATCTGTGCTGAATTTTTAATTCAGCACTGTAGTTAGATTCAAGCCGTTTCAGCCTGATGTGATTCAGTCGATTAAATCTCCTAATCACCGTTTTGAAAATTACAGATTTTATTATTTTTCAATGGTTATCGTTCATATCGATTTGAGTTTTGAAAAATGTGTCATATAGGTAGGGCCCACTTTAAAAGTTTAAAATTACCTACCCTTGTGGGATCTTATTTGATAGAGCTTGAATTTAGAAGTGTAATGGTACCAAAAACGTGCATATCCGAGTTCGAGAGAGAGAGTTAGAGGTGTTTAAAGTTTTAAGACTGGGTTTGACGTGACAACTGAATTTATTTTAACAAATTCTATAGCCAAACGTAATTCATAATCAGCGGTGAATTTACTGAATTGAATCGCTACTGAATTGAATCGCTACTGAATTAATTCAATATCCAAACGACCCCTTAATATGACCAACAGCATGTGGTGTGGACTGGCTCGCTGTTTCAGTCCCTCTTGTTGGGGCCTGTCATTGGTGTTCTCTCCCCTCCCCACTATGTGCCACTAGAATTTAGATCTTGTGAGGGCTTTCATAATGTAACATGTACTTAGAAATTTTAAATGATATTTGCAGCCTATCTTGTTGCAGGGGCCTTAAATTATTATTTTTTTATTAATTTAAAAAAAAATTATTTATTATTTTATGGGGATTTTCAGGACCCCATCACATCCTCTTCTCTAGCGTTGGCCCCAGGAAAGGACTCCCACATTTCCCCATCACATCCCTTCCGGCAACGAGAGAGCTTACCACCTGAGTCCCTGACATCTATCGTTGTGATCACTTCTCGATTGTCCAATATTGGTTGGCTGCCGGTAGAGTTAGTGACTCCACTCTGCCAGCAAAGGCTAGCTGATTCAGATGACAGTTAAAGAGACATGGTGCCCGTGCCTCTTAGTTGAGTTTGCTTCAACAAGCTAGAGAACTTTTGACCAGTAACAGATTGGTTCGCCTTGTGGCCGGATGGACCATTTCTTCCAACCTTTGCCGCAAATAAGTGGTTGTACATCTTGTGCTCAGTGTTATATATTTTTGCTGTCTTCTTTACTCTATTCAAAAAGCATAAAGGCCTCTGTAATGTGCTTCTCAGCAAAGCCACCGCTACTCTAATGTCAAGGGCTTCGAAGGCTTTCGTTCCCTTTGTAATCTCTTTCTCATCTGCTGCAGCAAAAAAGCTCTAGATGCTACTAATTTGGCTGGCCCAACCCGATTGCCAAACGGCTTTTGACCAATTTACAGGCGGGGCCTTCTCTGCGATTTTTGTGACGGACTTGATAGCTGACACCTGGTCAACTTCCTTAAGTTGATGGTGGCATTGGAGATGCTGGCAAGGCAGTTGCTAACGGCTGAGACAATAAGAAGGATCATGGGGAACACGTTTCTTCGACGCTTCCATGCATGCTCCCAAAGAAAGCAGTGAAGGAAGAGTGGTTGAGCCTCTCGAAGTTGAAGGGGAGATGAGTGTTGAGAGAGGTGCCCCAATGTTTTAAGTTTTCTTGTGCCCGTACAAACCGTGAATAAGACAAATAAAGAGCCCTATAATTTGCGGATCCCCTAAAATTTCTTGGGGGTTAGATAGTCCGTAAATGATATTTTAGCTAAAAAATATTATACATGAAAGTAGTGAAACCTACTTCGATAAAGAATTTTAATATGCTTGCCAAATTCTGGTAAAATAAATATAAATTGTGGTTGCTAAAGATAATTAACTAACAAGTTTACAAAGTCATGTTAATTGAGTATTATGTTTTCTTCAACAGGAACCCTAAAATCTTAAATCGATTTGAGTCCTTTGGTATCAATGTATCCCTAACATATGCGAGTGAACAATTATCTAATTCAGACCCAATTATGTAAACACGTTATATTATACAACTTCAACATGGTTTAGCTAATCACCTATGTCATCAAATAAGTTTTACTATAATTTAAAAGAAAGATAAATGAACATACTCATAAACAAAGCCTTAAATCACTTGTCAGCACCCTCTTCCAAGGTACAGAAGTGGAGCATAAAGAAAAAAATAAATTATACTAATACCCCAAAATACTAGCAAAAGTAAGAGCAAAAATTCAACTCACTTTTCTACTTTTATAAAAGAGCTCTCTCCCCTCTCACAAAAGCCAAAAATTCCAATTCATATACAAACCCGTCACGCCATGCCCACTTTTTATAGCATATGATTGTACGTTGGAAATACTAATTAGTCCTATGGAGACACAACTTTAAGACTTTACCCAATTGAAGTCACTATTGAAAACATATTTTGATGTTACACGTTTGTTAAATGCATTCCAATAATCTCTACCTGAACTTTAATCCTCTAAGACATCCGAAAAAAACTTATACATGTCTCTACCTAGATACACGTATCTCCATTTTAATTGACAAGATTTTTAAATCACTAAATCAATTGATTACCATCTACCAAGTTGATGTCCACCTTGGCCTAAAATCCCCCCAAGCTAAGCGCGGCCAAAATTGCTAAGATGCACCTATATGTGCCCAACTCCAGGACAAAACAAGTAAGTCTAAATAGACGTGAGCATTAAGCCCATCATCTCCAAAGCAAGATCTCAAACTAGTATTTGACAGTTCAACTTATTCATAACAATTCATCTGAGCTAAGATACTTCAAATACAAATGCCAACAAATTCCGAAGATGTAAGTGAATTACTACTAATTAATGCACCACAAGATAAATCTAATGCTAGAGAAACCAAGATAGTAGATGTAGTAATAACCTTTACCTTGTTTTCACTATATGAAATCGTTCCACTTGGAATTTTACTGTTCTCCAAGAAATATAGGTTCTTATTACTAATCCCTCTTAAAACTAGTTGATTTCTCAATATCATCTTTATAGTTCTAGTGCACATCTCAATCTAATAGCCTTAAGACTTCAAAGTACCAATTGAGATGCAAATTCTTCTTTTAAGTCTAGGACATATCAAACTTCATGCAAAACACAAATTGTGTTATTATGGACCTTCAACTAAATTGTACTTATTCCAAGTATCTTATGAATCAAATTATTACCCATAATACCACACAATTGTCCAACTCCTAAAAGCTAGAAAACCAATGTTTGTTGGAACGCATGTGATAGGTATAACTAGAATCCAAAGTCTACTACTGAGAATATCTCCACCATCATAAACATCATAATGTGCAATACTAGCATTCAAGTCCTTTCTATCCTTAGTAATCAACTTAAGACACTTTTTCTTCTTTAGTAATCAACTTAGGACACTTTTTCTTCTTGTGTTCCTTTTAATGACAATAGGCACACTCGTCCCTTGAGGTCGTCTTCTTATGGGAATTCCCCTTGACATATAAGGCTTTACCATTGGATGTATTCATGTTCTCTTGCTTGTCTTTTAAACTATACTGATCATCGTTGATCGAAGCACAAGATAACTCTTCTTAGATAAATTTCTTTTTACCATGAATCAATGTTGTAGGCAAGTGATCATAATTGTTCGGCAATGAGTTCAATAATAGAATAGCTTAATCCTCTTTAGATCTCCTCTACCTTTAGATTCAACAAACTCGACAAGAGTTTAGTAAACTCAATAAGATGATTAGACATAGAAATACCTTCTTCATATTGGAAGCGATAAAGCTTTTTCTTCAAATAGAGCTGATTATTCATATTTGTGGTCATGTACTTATCTTCTAATTTCTTCCAAAGAGTGGCTACAATTGTCCCCTTCATGACAATATACTTCATATCCTTAGCAAGACACAACCTAATTGTGACATATGCTTCCTAATTTATTTTATCACAAACTACATCATGTAATTTTTAGGCTTGTCTCCAAATACAATGTCTAAATCTAGGTGGACCAATACATCTATAACCTAGTATTGCCACATGCCAAAATCATTCTTCCTATTAAATTTCTCTACCTCAAAATTGACATAATGCACTCTAGACGATAACGTAATCATCTTGGATTTCAGCATCATGGCATTCGATCTCTCAGTCATCTCAGACATATCTTACCAAATGGTTCAATCTAACAAACAAATAAAATCAAAATAACCAAAGATCAAATTAAATATCATAATTAGGACCTCCCATTATATTCCTACAGGCAATGCCACTTGTTGGGCAAAGAGTACAAATAGTGGTTCAAATCAAGTTAAAATAGCAAGTCATTGTTCCCAAAATAGGCGAGTGACAATGTATAGATCAATAATTAGCTAAGTTCAAATCCAATCAAGTAAAAAAGATATAGCATACAACTTTATCATGGTTCACCTAATCACTTACATCATCAAACAAGTTCCACTATAATACAAGAGTAAATTACAAATACTTACAACCACCCTCTTTTAAGGTACATAAGATGAGCATAAGCACACAAAAAAATTAGTTAAAACTCCAAAATAAAACAAAATTAAGAGCAAAAAATTAACCGACTTTTCTACTTTTGGGATAGATCTCTCTCTCTCATCTAAAAAAAGCCAAGAAAGCTAATTCATGTAAAAATTTGCCACCCCATGCCCATTTTTATAGCATATGATGTCAGTTGGAAATGGAAAGTTTTATGTGGACACAACTTAATTTAATTCTTTACCCAATTCAAGTCATTGTTGAAAATGAGTTTTGACATCACCACATTTGTACAATGTATTCCAATAGCCGGATGCTCTAAGAAGCCAATTGTCCTACTCCTTCTAGTAGGATTCTTATAAGAATTGAGAATTTTACTATTTTTTGCTTACTTTAAAGTTTTAATGTTTTCTGTGTATTTGGATTTTTGTGTGATGGTTTGGTTAATTATGAATTTTCTTTGGTTTAGTTTGATTTCTAGTTGAAAAATTAGTGTCTAGCTTAATGCACCAAGTGTCACACTAATTGTTTTTATTTTTTATGTAATTATTTTTCTTAAGAAAGTGGGCCCCACCATAGGACCCACATCTATCTTGAGTGACATGCCAACGTCTTGGTCTGTCAACCCTCACTTAACATCTTAAATGGGCTTGGGTTTTGTGAAATTCGTTTTTGGTTCATTTCGCTAAATGGGCCGGGGTTCACTTATTTCCTTTTTGGGCTCATTTTAAACCTATTTACTTGCCCTACCTATAAATATAAATATTAGTCATTTCTCCATTTAGGTTGGGCTTATATTTGGGAGGCTTTGAGAGAGTTCTACCCCCTCTCAAAAAGAAAAAAAACTTAATGCAATGTAAAATTCTTCTAATCTCTTCCATGTTTTCCTTTGTTTTACCTTAAATCTCATGTCACTACAACAAAATGTAGTATTAGCGATGCATTTATTAGTTACGCAAAAACAAGCATTGCTGAAAACCACTACTTGTGACGTATAAAAAAGCGTCGCAAAAAAATAAACTATGAGCGACGCATAATAAAATGCGTTGCTAATAGTCATATATTAGTGACACTTAATTTAAAGCATCACTAATACTAATCATATTAGCAACACTTTCTTATAAGCGTCGCTAATAGTCCCTCTATTAGCGACACTTTACACAAGAGTCACTAAAAGATATATATTTTAAATAAATAAAAAATTATAACTATTAGCGACGTTTTTTCTTAACCATCGCTAATGACTTTCACAATAGCGATGCTTGTTCAAAAGTGTCGCTAATAGTCATGCTATTAGCGACACTTAAGAAAAACATCACTAATAGTTATGAATTTAAAATAAAAAATTAAAATTTTAGAATTATTAGCGACTCTTTTAAACAAGCATCACAAATAACATTGATAATAGCAACACTTGTTTATAAGTGTCGCTAATAGCTTTACTAAATAATTTTATTTAATAAATAATTAAATAAAAAATAAATATTAAAAAATTTAAGATAAACTTCCTAAATATAATATATTTTATTTAATATTTACTATTTGTATATATAATAAATAAATATTAAATTTTAAATAAAAGGTAGTGTCAATAATAGATTAAACTTTTACTCTTTATATATAATATATTTATTTCTTCAAATTTCTTATTAATTTTAAAATATAATTTATAATAAAAAAGAGAGAAAAGAGAGAGTGCATAGAGAGAGAGGAGAGAGAGTGAGGAGAGAGAGAAGGTAAGGAGAGAGAGGGAAGAGGGAAGAGAGAGAGAGATGAGAGAGACAGGAGAGAGAAGAGAGAAGAGAGAGAGAGGAGGGAGAGAGGAAGGAGAGAGAGAAAGAGGAGAGAGAAGGTAGAGAAAGGGTGAGGAGAGAGAGAGTGAGGAGAGAGGAGGGATTGAGAGAGAGGGAGGAGATAGGAGGGAGATAGGAGAGAGACAGAGAGACTGAGAGGGGAGAGAGGAGAGAGTGAGAGATAGGGAGAGAGTGTGTGTGAGGAGAGAGGATAGAGAGAGAGGAAAGAGAGAGAGGGGAGAGGAATGAAATTTTTAATTATAAATTATTTTTAAAAAATTTTAAAAAATTAAAAATATTATATTAGCGACACTTAACCGTATGTGTCGCTAATACCTGAGGGTAGTAGTGATGCATAAACTTATGCGTCGCTACTAGTTTTTTTATTTTAAAAAAATTAAAATAAGAGATAGCGGGGAGAGAGAGAAGAGAATGAGAGGGAGAAGAGAGATAGATAGGGGGAGAGAGGGTAGATAGCGAGAGCAAGGAGAGAGAGAGTGAGGAGAGAAAGAGATGGAAGAGAGAGAGAGGAGAGAGAGGAGGGAGAGAGAGAGAGTGAGGGAGGAGATAGGAGGAAGAGAGTGAGTGAGGAGAGAAAGAGTGAGAGAGAGTGAGAGATAGAGAGGGTAGTGAGAGGGGAGGGGAAAGAAATTTTTAATTATAAGTTATTTTTAAAATTTTAAAAAAAAATTATATTAGCGACGCATAACCATTTGTGTCGCTTATACCAGAGGGTAGCAACTACGCATAAGGTTATGCATCGCTACTACACTAGGGTAGTAGCGACGCCTACACGTATGCATCTCTACTACCTAGTGTAGTAGCGACGCATACACTTATGCTTCGCTACTATTTTTTATTTTGAAAAAAAATGAAAATAAAAGAGATAGCGGGGAGAGAGAGAAGGGAATGATAGGGAGAGGAGAGAGATAGGGGGAGAGAGAGGGTTGATAGCGAGAGTGAGGAGAGAGAGAGGAGAGAGAGAGGGAAGAGAGAAAGAGGAGAGAGTGAGGAGAGAGAGAGTGAAGAGAGATAGAGTGAGGAGAGAGAGAAAGAGGAGAGAAGAGAGAGGGGGAGGAGAGAGAGAGAGTGAGGAGAGAGGGAGAGAGAGAGAGTGAGATAGAGTGAAGAGAGAGAGTGTGAGAGATAGAGAGAGAGAGGAGAGAGGGGAGGCGAAAGAAAATTTTAATTATAAATTATTTTTAAAATTTTAAAAAATAATATATATATATATATATATATATATATTAGCGACATATACCTGTATGCATCGTTAATACCGAAGGGTAGTAGCGACGCATACACTTATGTGTCGCTACTAGTTTTTTTATTTTAAAAAAATTAAAATAAAAGAGATAGCAAGGAGAGAGAGAAGGGAATGAGAGGGAGAGGGAGAGGAGAGAGAGAGGGTAGATAGCGAGAGCGAGGAGAGAGAGAGAAAGAGGAGAGTGAGAGTGAGGGAGAGAGAGAACGAGGAGGGAAGAGAGAGGAATTTAGTTTATATTATTTTAAATTTTTTATCTCTCTCTCTTTCTCTCACTTCCCTCTCTCTCTCTCCTCTTTCCTCTCTTTCTCTCCTCTTTCCTCTCTCTCATTTTAATTTTGATTTTTAAATTTTTTTATTAAATATCTTATTTTAAAACTTATAAAAAATAAATATAATAAAATATTTTAGTGACGTATAGAAATATGTGTCACTAATACATAAGGTATTCAAGATGCATACTACTAATGCGTTGCTAATACCTTGTGTATTAGCAACACATATTTCTATTTGTCGCTAATAATATTATTTATTTCTTTTTTTAATATTTTTAAAATATATTTATAGAAATAAAAAATTAAATTTCGAGAGAGACGGTATAGAGAGGAGAGGGGGAAAGAGAGAGGAGAGGAGAGAGAGACATAAAAGAAAGGGAGAGTAGAGAGAGAGAAGTGAGAGGAGAGATAAGAGAGAGGAGAGAGAGCGATAGAGAGAGGAGAGAGGAGAGATGAGAAGAGAGAGGGAGAGAAGAGGACAGGAGAGAGAGAGAAGAGGAGAGAGAGAAGAGAGAGGGAGGGAGAGAGAGCAAAGAGAGAAGAGGAGAGAGAGAGAGAGAAAGGAGAGTGAAGTGAGAGAGGCTGCATTTAAAAATTAAATTAAATATATATTATTTGTGACGCACATAAAAGTGTTGCAAATAATACAGTATTAGCGACCTATCTATCGTGCGACACAAAAAATTATTGCGAAATAGCGACACTTCATTAGAAGCGTTGCAAATAAATTTTTTTTGCGACGCTTCTCTTAAAGCGTTGGAAAAACCTATATTTTCACCCGGTGCGCCGCACCCGGGAAAAATAGATTGTGTGGGCGATTTTCGCATCTGAGGGAAATTTTTGCACGCAGGTGAAATTCGCTTGTGCTTATTAACCAACCCATCCCCTGCCATTTTCTCCTCCCCTCCTGTTTCTCCTCAACTTCCACCCTCCGCGGCCAGCCACTTCTTGAGGAGGAGCTTGGGTGGCGACCTGGCGCCTCCCACCAAGGTGGATCTTTTCTTGGTCATGCCACTAAAATGGAGACCTTGGGGTGGACGCATGGGGGATGACAGAGGCGAGCTTGGAGGCGGGCTGGATGAAGGATTTGTGCAGTGGATTCTTCCGGCAGGAAGGGAGGCGGACCTGCTAGGCCGGGGAATCACGGAGGCGCGCATGAGCCTTCTCCATCTGGGTTTGCTAAGGCCAGCCTCTTCTTGAGGTGGTCGACCTCTCTGGCCCAATGCTCCATTAGCGCCATGACGACCTCTTCCAGCTGGTCTACCGGTTGCTTCTTCCTCTATTTTCTCTTCGGATTTGAGTTCGATCGTCTACTGCAACCTAGGCTTCTTGAGGACGGGGCTCATTTTCTTCGTCTCCAAGCTCTCCCTCCTCAACGATGACCACTTTCTGCTAGATCTCCCGCACACCACCACCGAAGCTCCTGCTCCATCTCCTGAAGCTCCCCCAAGCATCATCCCCTCTGCATACCCCCCTCCACCCCTCTCTACTCCCCCCTTCTCTCTTCTCTCCTGATTCTCCCTGCCCCCCCTCCCCCAGTTCCACTCACCCCATTCACCCCCCACCCTAGCGCCGGATCTGGCTCTGTAGCTAGATTCCGGCACTGTCTCCTCTGCCTACGCCCCTCTCTGCTCCCCCCTTCTCTCTTCTTTCTTCTCCCTTCTTCCTTCCCCATCCCCCTCTATTCTCCCATATTTCGTCCCCCTCTGCCCCATCCTCTAGCCGGCGGCGGAGGGGCTCCCGCTTCTCTAGCTGAAGCCCCTTTCCATCCCTAGGCTCCCCCCTCTCCCCTACCCTTGCCGGAAGACGGGCATTGGAATCTGGTGCCTATCCCCGGTTTTATTTTTTAAAATATTTTTTACTACTAGCAACGCATAGCAAAACATCTCTAATATTTATTTTTAAAAATTATATATTATTAGCAATCAATTGTTTAGTGTCACTAATAATTCATTAATTAGCGACACTTGTTAAATTATGATTTTTTAATATTATTAGTGACATTTTGAAAAATGTCACTAAAACACTTTTAGCGACAGATAACAAACGTCGCTAATAAGATTTTTTATATTTTTTAAAAATATGTTAACTTATTAGTGACGCTCTGGTAAGCGTCGCTAATAATTTACTATTAATGACATTACCAGAGCGTCGCAAAAAAACTAATAGTAGTGACACAAAAATTAAAAGTCGCTAATGTATACTATTAGCGATGCTTATTTAGAAGCGTCGATAATGAGCAGTTGTGACA
Organism: Saururus chinensis; assembly: GCA_035235625.1. Lineage (NCBI taxonomy): Eukaryota > Viridiplantae > Streptophyta > Magnoliopsida > Piperales > Saururaceae > Saururus > Saururus chinensis. The sequence continues at coordinate 15,940,334 of CP141145.1, read as the reverse complement.
GAATTATTATTGACAATTTTAGTGATGCTTTTTATGTGTCGCTAATAATAATTAGCGACGCTTTTAGGACTATTAGCCACGCTTGTAGTGTGTTCTTCTCCTCTTGATTGAGATTCTAAATTTTCTTCTTCTCAAGTTCATTCTTTTACCCATATTTTGAAACCCTAGATTCGGATTTCTTCCTTTTACTCTTGTTTTTTTCATTTTGGGCACAAGAGAATGTTAGATCCATAATCTATTAGTGGTTTTGAGTCTCTATTTGGTGGAAAATGTTAGATTTTGCTTAGGGCTAATATAACCTACCTAATTTCTTGGGTAGGGATAGTCTACAATCTAATTTAAGGTAAATGGTTTTTGTTTGATAAGGTTTTACTTACATTAACACCATGTTTGTAGGGGAAATCATGTTCTTGAAGTCTATAGATGGTTGAACTTGAATCTTCTTTAATAGATGGTTGAACTTGAATCTTCTTTAATAGATGATTTAATATTATTTTTACAAGAATATGCATGAGAAATGTTAGATCTATTATTTATTTGGCTTATATAATGATTATATAAACTTTCATGAAGTTTTATGGTGTTTTGGAATGAATTCAAATCGGTTCCGTACAAAGAAAAGGAATTATTTTTAGGTTTCTAGGCATGACCGATCGATCACCCAGACAGGCCAATCGATTGGCAACAAAGGAAGTTCGAAAAAGAACTCAGCCAATCGATCTTCCCTTGAGGTTGATTGATCGACTCTGAACAAAAAATGATTCTAAGCTTATTTTAAGCCAGATTTTGATGGTTTCATTATGTCTATTTCATCTTACCAGTAAAATATAAATGACCATGCTGAAGTAGGAATATTTGCACACATGTTACGTTAATAATGTATGAACCATGTTCTACGTGTTTTCGCTTAATTATGAACACTTATTACATAATCTCATTTTCTATGTATGAACCATGTCTCATGCATATTGAGACTAATTAGTGTATTATTACTTATGTTTGCATGTGGCTAGCATTATTTACATATGTATTATATTGCATACATCATGAAAATAATTATTAAATCATGATTAACCGTGTTTAAAAGTGATTAGCTGATTGTGTGTCATAGTTTTTTAGATTAGCTGTATCAGGGATTTAACAAATCAGTTTTCTTTGGAAAAGGGTAAAGATTTCTATCTAATGACATGGGCATGGTTTTCCATTTCAAAAAGGCGGGTTTCCTCCCTGAGTGAGAAGAGTGGAATGTTATAATGAGAAAAATATTGAGACTTTTGGACTAAAAATCCAGACTAATTTGTTTCTGTGCACTGACTAAACAAGGGCACTTTTAGTTAGGATTTTCCAAATTGCTTAGGTTTTCCTTCTTAGGATTTCTAGGGTGAGTAGGCTGCTTAGGCTGCTAAAGTGAGTAGAACTGATATCTTCGGGTATCGAAATTTCTCTATTATGAGACATTGATTGTGCTATTTACACATATATGTGTATGGATTATAATGTTTATTTACACAGCTTTTATGTAGGAATAATGATGATTATGTTTAGACATGTTGTGTAGATTACAATACATGATCATGTAAGATGTGTATGGATTTTGATACTTGATGATGCATGATGTATATGGATTATGACACTTCATCATACTGTATAAATTGTGATACTTGATCATGCTAGATATGTATGGATAATGAGACTTAAATGCATAAGTTGTATATATGGATTATGAAATATAATTAAGACATGATGTACAAATGTTGATTATGGATATATGATGCATGAATGGGATATTTCCCACATGTTATATATCTGAGGGATTTGAAGTGCTCTTGTGTTGTTAACACCTTTTCATAAGATGCTTATACGATGCTTCTTAAGAATTATATTTTGGTGTTAATGTAAGTTTAAATTCTTAAACTCTTACTGAGTTAAGCTCACCTAGTTTGTATTATTTTTATTTTGGGGCTATATTGTTGTATCATATAGTTGCTCAGGATGAGTTATTTTACGAAAGAGACAATTCGGCATGCATAGAATGGGGATAGCTCTTAGATGTGATGGAATAGACTTATGTTTAACTTATGACATAACTTATGATAATTTATATGTTATGAGAGAGCCTTGTTTATTGACTTAGACATTTTTGTTCTATTCTTTGGATTGAGACATTATATTATATTGAAACTTGTGTTGGTATATAAATGACTAAGAGACTTTAATTAATTTTTTTATCTTCTGTTAATTACTTTTGCTCAAAATGAGTACTGTGTACTTCGATTTAGCCTTGTTTTGAGTCAATTTTCCACTTCGGCGCATCTTCATTATCTTTCCTTGGACTAAGTTTCGGTCAAAGGGGAATGGCGGGGTGTGACTATTCTAACTCTTATGAACACACTATTAAAAAAATTTATGTATTAAATATATATTTACCTAAAATAGAAAAAACGTTGCGTAAATGTTAACAAATTTTTGGCATGAACTCATGATCTAGTATCACATAGCGTAATTAAAATGTTAAAATGAATAATGTAAGGTTAGGTAACTCCTTAAAAAGAAGTGTACAACTCAAGTTGCAGCGTCTATAGTGCAATTACATTTCTCAATTTCTCAAGATGTGTTGTCAGCATAATTCCTTAATTTCATTTCTATTATTGTCTTTGGGTAGCTCTTGGATTGTTCCTAGATTCTGTGTCTTCAAAGGATCATCCGTACATTTAGAAATTGAGGATGTCTAGCCCGAGTGAGCTTCAGCTCCCTGGGTCAAGATCATGGCTGAGCTGCAGCTTTCACTAGTTTTTTCCTTAGAAATTTTCTATAATTTGACAATTTCGTTACAAAAAGTCGATCTCGCTGATAACTCGAACTGTAAGTGGTAGTTCCAAAATGCAGGAAATGGAGATCAAATTTTGTCTGATTGATTAAAGTTGACCTTTTGCTGAGATGTGTACTCCCGACCCATCAAGAACAGTGCGACGCTAAAAAAGAAGACAGGACGAACTGGAGGGGAACGTACAGGTACAGCTCTCCACATTCATCAGTCTGGCTTTTGCGATGCAAATGGCCGGAGGACTAGGGTCTACCTATTTTAGATGTCATTCTGGGTCTGCCAATGCCTGTCCTCTTCCCATAGCCTGTGGACTTTTTACACTAAATTGACAAAATGAGGACAGTGTGAAGATTCTAGTGAATCATGATATTAATGTCGCTTTTAACTGATTACATGAAACCTTTTTTTTCTTCCAGTTGTGTCTGCGCGATCTCTGAAACCTGGGGGTAGATATTGGGTTCAGTTCAGACTGACTGAACCTGACCCACCCAATCTTGGCTGATTTGGTTGCTGGTGGAGATGTCCCAGTGACTGATGACACCCTTTCATACGGTTGCACCTGTGATCAATATGATCAGTCCATTATTGATAAACGAAATTAAGTCTGTTTTATGGTAACCTAAAAGCTTAATGTGTGCTTTAGGGCTACATTTGAAAGTTTTTTATTCCCAAATAAAAGTTTCATGGAAAAGAATTTGCCAAAAACGACTTTGGTAGTGGTTTCTACATAGTTATGGAAAATCTTTTGCTCTTTGGAAAACGACAATAGGTTGTATAGTGACTATCCAATGTGCATAGAGATAGGAAATTTACATGTGATAGGGAAAAGATTTTCACTATGTTCTTTAGCAATTTATTTTTTATGTTGAATCAGAATTAAACACCTAAAACTAGGAATGAACTAATGTAAGACTTTGATGGATAAAACATGTAATAAAACTTCTATGCAAAACAAAAGAGGATGTATAGCTAGAGTTGCAGCTACCTGACCATCATATCATGATATGACGCACAAGGAGCCATATATCTGTAGTGAGTTACACGGTTACACCTCTGGCTGGTTTTTTTCCATTAAAAAAACGAATGAAGTGAACAATCAACCAAACCTATCCATTGGTGAGAAAAATTACATGGATCCCTCACAGGTCAAACCTATGCATTATGTTGCTACCAATGACTTGATTCACACAAGTTGCTAAAATACATGGCTCACGAATTCCTTCACCGGCTCCCGGCTTGGACTCGTCCAATGTTTTCCTCATGCACCAATCTAACAAACATCTTCAACCCTTGCACCACACCATGATTACTACCCAAAAATCATGAACATGCTTGGCCTGATTCTCTCTATGACCAGTGTTCATGTCCGTATATAGGGTTTCTAGCATGATACGTAGCAGCTTAACATAGTACACTCCTATGCAACATGCCTAACATGGTCATATGATAGCTATGAACCCTGTTAGGCCTCTATTCATCACGCTAGGACCATGGTAGGCATGTTGCATAGGTATGTACTATGGCCTCTATTTACCATGGTCACGGACAAGTCATGGCTCCCGGTCAAGAAAATTTTCCAAGATCAATCCACACTTTTTGCTCTCACAAAAGCGCTCACACCATCAAATGAAAAATATGTAAACACTGTGGTGTGTATGTGTAAACTTAGTATATGATTGGATGCTCCAAATGATAATCTATGACAAGAACAAGAACATGCAACGATTGTTTCACACAAAAAGAAGGTTTGAAATAAAAAAAATCAAACAAGCACACCTTGGCTGAAGTGGCTCTCTAAAGTTGAATCTCTAAATTTAAAAGCCCAAAGTGAGAAAATTAGGATTAAAAAACTGATATATTTATAAACTGATATGTTTATAGTTCATCATGTTAATGGAAACTCTTAGCTGATCAAAGAAGGTTTTAAATCTGATCTAAGGTCAAAGTAATTGAATTTTGTATGTGCAGTTGAAGTTGAGGGAAGCACTAGGCAAACACGCAACTGATCTCCTTGAAAGAATACGAAATTTCTCCACTGTTCATTGGGAGATAGGTTTCTTTATTATAACCTATGTACAATATTATCTGAGTACACTATACAAAGGTTACAAACATACTGAGAGTGGTGGTGCAGCAAAATCGGCATGGACCCAACCTTGGTGATGGCGAATTTTGATAAAGAAGCCGCCTTTTCAAACAATTTATTCCACACATAAATAAATATCGACATATATATTAATGATAATCAATTTTACATACTATTACAATTATGAATCAAGGAAATAGTACTCACTAATTTTCAGGGCATTTTGACCTAGTACACCGCCTTTCTTCCTTCACCAACACCCCAAATATATATATCAAGTATATATGAGAAGGGATTACTTTGTATATATATGTAGATATCCCTCAATCTTATTGCATGGAAGAAGATATGGAGTCATAGAAGTGCCTTAAGTCTTTGTTTACCGCCCTCCACAGGATTCTCACTTTCTAGGATCCGTAGTACAATACCCTAGGTGTTGCACACGAGAAGGAGAAGTTGGAGGGACAACCCAAGGCCATGCCTTGGGAAGCATGTCTACCGTTAGCGAGAGAATAGAGTGGGAGGCTCCCTAATGACCAAGAGTCTAAGTGATTAGGGTTTCCCTAATCACCTCATTATATAATATTCTATAGTAGGCTTTTGGTTTAACTGGCGTATAGGTCATAACATATATTAAGCTACCAATAACCTGTGCATATGACACTGACTCCATCGAAATCTATCCTCCCCATCCCAAGGGAACATGCCCTTGAACAATATTGTTCCCTTATAGATTGGGGACTCAATAGTTTTCCATCCTATGACATTGAAACTCCTAGACATAGGAGGGCATATGTATTGTAAATGTCTAATTTTGATTATCAAAACTATGTTGAAACTTGATGTACAATTTTAGTCTTTAGTGTCTGATTAGATTTTTGTGGTGGAGCCATATTTGGAATTGAAAGACTTGAAAAATAGGAGTAGGAGTGTTCATGAAAGTTCAAGGTTGAAGAGTACGTTGAGCGTCAAAGGTATGAAGGTATGATACACACACTTACGCATAGAAATCACTTAGAATTAAGGAGAAACAATTGGTTAAAGTGATTTTTGAAGTTTTGGGACATTTAAAGTCAAAATCTAAGAAAATGTTCATAATGGAATGATCAACATCGAACACAGAATGTGCAAAGATATATCTTTTAAATGACTATTTTTTATATTTTTAATCGAAGTAATAACCAATCAATCGTTTGATCAAAAGATAGATAAATTTGCAATTTTGTGTAGACAGAACAATGATTGATTGGTCGTTCTCTTAAACGATCAATCACTTGTAGTAGAAGTTGAGAGTTTAATATTTAACTAGATGACACTAGTGGATCACTAGATTGATCTTTAAAATTGTACTTCGTAGAAGTAAGAATCAAGAGTTCTAGCCTTTATGCACATAAATTTATACTAAGCAATGGAAACAAATTATCTATTTATATTATCACCCTATCAATAATTCAATCAAACCATGCATGCAAATCACACATGACCACACAACGATTTAATATAGAAAACCAAACTTGGGTGAAAAACCACGACAACCTCACAAGGCCAAATCAATGTACTAGTAAGCAAGAACTTACAAGACACTAAGAACAACTAACCAACCTCTTAGACTCTACACAAATGAAAACTTCTCTTTGTTTAGTCATATTCGTTGTTGACCTTCAATTCCTTATCATTTGAATCCTTGAAGTTTTACCTCTTTGTGTTTCGTCTTTGTCTCCTTCTAGCAACTCAATCAATGACTCCTTCGTCAATTGTTGATTCACCTTTTAGATTCTTCAACTCCTTTGTATAATTTATTATGTATACTCATTTGTTTGCTATGTGAGAATCTTCTCTTTTAGTTGTGTGCCTTCATTAATCCACCATCAACATGTACATGAAGCTTTTTGGTAAACTATCTTGGAAAACAATGGCAAAGGAACTCTCCTTTCTTGTTAATTACTTTCTAGGTTTTTATTTTTTCAAATTCGTGGTTCTTTAGCCTTTATATAGGTATCTAAGTTTGTTTAAAACTTTGACTCCAACTAGGAATAAAATCTCTACTTGAAGGCATAAACTAGGTAACCAAAATTGTAAGCGATTAATCATTCCAAACAACGATCAATCATTCACTATTTCCTTGGGGCACAACTCTGCTAGCACTCGATAGGTCTCAAGGGTGATCAATCGATAAACTCTCAGTATATTTTTATAAAGGGCTATTTAAGGTGTAGATTGATTATTTTATAAAGCAATTGATCGATTCATCATTGTTTTGTGCTAACTAACGTAATATACTATAAAAGGACAAGGTTTTGGATGAAATTGAAGGGAGGAAAATCATTATTCAAGTTGAGAAAAAGCAGAGTCATTTGTCATTATTTTCCTCGGATCACCATTGTTTTTGAATGATTTTTCTTCATGGTGAGAGAGACATAATAGTGACACAACAAGAGCACAATACACATACGTGAGTTTGAGGAGGAGTTGAATCTTCATTAAGTAGGGATGGAAGATATTCAAAGCAAATCAACAATAAAAAAGAAGTTTTTATTAAGGAACTAGATGGAGACAAAGACAAAACAAGGTGGAGAAAAGCTTAAAGACTTAGACAAGAAAACCAAAACGCTAGCAACAAAAGAGAAGGAGGTCTAAGAAAAAGGAGATTGTGTTAAAATTTCAATATAGGTTGGTAGTTTGTTTTGGTCTTGTAAGAGGTCTTGCTTACTAGGTCATCGATTTGGGTCTTGTTAGGCTGTCTGTGATTTTTACCTTAGTTTGGGTTTCCAATGTTAAATCCTTGTGTGTCTCTTGCATGCATGTGGTTTGATTGGGTAATAGGTTGATCATGAATGCACATAGAGATTGGTTTTTATTTCCACTATGAAAACAAATTCCTATGCATTGAGGCCAAAACTCTTAATTCTTACTTTGTTCAAAGTACTAATTTTATGAGTAATTTAGTGATCCACTAGGTTGATTAGACAGATATTAAACTATCAATTGCTAGCTGAGGTTATTGATCTATTATTTCAAGATTTTCATGATATCGATCTAAATTTGCATGACTATCTAAAGTTGTTGTTAAGTTTTCTTAATTTTCCTAGTTTGTTTTCCTTCCTACATGTTAATTTGCATGTGTTAGGGTTTTCTTTATGTTTTGTGCAAGGTTTACTTGTTTTTCTTGTTAAAATTACTTGTGATCTTGCTTATTTTACCCTAGGTTGTGCTTGTCTTACTCTTGAGTAGATAAATCTCTTGTCTTCCTTGAGTAAATTTAGTTATTTGTTCATTTCTTTTATTTTTAATCTTAATGGCTGCTTCAAACAGCAATATGGCTAAACATGGGGACATGGGAAATCTCATGAATCGATCACCTTTGTTTGATGATCAAAACTTCTCCTATTGGAAGAATCGAATGAGTGCATTCATTCAAGCACTTGACGACAATGGTTGGAAAGCGGGGGTTAAAGGTTGGACTCCACCCATGACCAAAGACAGAGAAGGGAATATAATTCTAAAGGATGAGAGTGAATGAGTCAAAAATGAAATAAAAATCGCTAACTACAATTGGAAAGGACAAAGCGTATTGTTTAATGTTATAGGAAAATCTCAGCATAGGTTAATTTGAAATTATCCATTAACTAAGGTTGCATTGGAAAAACTTGTGAAGTACAATGAGGGAACCAAAGCTGTGAAGGTGTCTAGGTGCAGATGCTCACCCTAGAGTTTTAAAATATATTGATGAGTGATGAGGATTTTATTTCTGAGTACTATGCAAAGATTTCTAGCATAGTCAATACTTGTGATCAACTAGGAGAGCCAATCCCGGATTAACTTGTGGTTAGGAAGATTCTAAGGTCGTTATCCTCAAAATTTAAAATTAAGGTTGATGTGATTAATGAATCAAAGAAATTTGACATGTTAGATATCGAGGAACTCATAGGGAATTTAAGAACTTTTGAAATGCAAGAAGTCCTATGAAAGCAAGAAAGAGTTGTTTAAAAAATCAAAGGGAAAACAAACTACTTTAAAAATAACTAAGAAACTTTCCAAGAAGTCTAAAGTCTTAAACACCCGAAAGGAATATGAAGAAAGTGAAAGTGAAGATTAACATATGGTCTTTTTGACTAAAACTTTTTTCTTAAAAACATAGAATTTTAGGGTTGACAAAAAGGGACAAACTTCAGGAAAGAAACATGGGGAGAGAAGAGATGAAAAACATAAAAAACATGAGAAGAAGAATATGAAATGTCTTGAACATGGTAAGTTAGGTCATTTTGTTGCTGATTATCCTAACAATGTTTTTGGTAGTTCTTCTGATGAATAACCTAAACAATTTTTAGGAGCAAGATAGTAAGAAAAAAGGGAAAGTGATTTGAGCCACATTCTATAATGAGTTCGTATGAGAATGAATAGTTGTGTAACTTCATTGTCTTCCATGCTAGTATGAAGGGAGTTGGTTCTTTTGAAGAGTCTCATGAGCTAAACTTTGATGATTTGAACTTAGCTTCTATTTCTAATTATGATTTTGAAGTGCATAGGGAGTTTCTTGAAAATGTCATGGTTTTAATTAGAAAAACTTGAAAAAAAAAAGAAAAAATCTAGTGCACTCAAGAGAGAATTTATGTCTTCTAATGATAAGTTATATAGATTCAAAAGTGGAAGAAAGACTTTAGAGACCATAATTAGCATTGGTCAATGGGATAAAAGGGGTTTAGGTTTCAAGACTTCCATATCTACACCCATTGTCAAACCTACTACTTTTATGAGAGCTAAAGAGATTCATCAAAGCCCTAAGGTAGTGCCTGATCCACCAAAGCCAAGGGGGAGTGTGCTGAAATTGAAATATAGTTTAGTGCGAGTGTGTGACATTTTCTATAGGGACACCCACTCTAGGTTTGAATGCCCAAACAACCATCCTCATAAGCTTGGCTCAAGGAGAATAATGATGAAATCCCCTACACACACAAAACCTAGATTACCCCCCAAGCATATGAGTATAACATGAAGAGGGTATAGGTGATGAAAGTGGATCTTCAAGCATTGAAGAATCAATAAGTAAAGATAAGCAAATTTGCCTTAGGTTGCCTTAGACTTAGATGGTTAAGAAAGGCTAAGGAAACTCAAATCTCTAAGTATAGAGATTGTTTTTGTCCATGAGGTATTTTTTTCAATCTTTTTGACAAACATGTTTTTGTTTTAGTTTCATTTTTCCTTATTTTCACGTTACTTTTTGTTCACATGTGTTGAACAAAAAAAATTAAAAACCTAAAAAAAACATAAAAACTAGGATTGTTTTTATTTTAAGTATATGTTTGTAGTTTTTGATTTGTGTTCAACTCATGAATTAAAGACCATTATTTTACTCTTAAGCTAAAAACATTGTGATGTGTGGTTAATCTACATTAATTACGAAAGGGATGCAACAAGGAGATTAACCACACATCATGTGAAACTTGAGTCGATTTCATGAGTATAAATTGAAAGAGAATTATTTGACATAAGTTGACTTAGGAGTTTAAATTATAATAGTCTTAGTGATCAAAATTAAAGGAACTTAAGCTAGACTTCTATCTGGGATTCAATGACACAAAAAATTCCTTATAACAAGAGATAAATTGTGTAATTCATTACTTTATCTTTTCAAATAGAGGAATTGTCCTTGTAAGATGATAGAGAAGGGCTACCTTTGGTGTAGGTTAGTGTAAAGCTCCCATCTACTTGACATAAAAAAAAGGAATGAAAAAAAAAACTGATGCAAGTTGAGAGGATTCATAAAAGGCCAAGGCCTAGAAAAATTAATTGAGGAAAAATATAATAACTAAAAAATAGGCAATGCCAAAAATTGATTATGAGTTTTTTTTTAATATTCTTTTAGAAAATAATGTAAATATATTCTGGCTAAAGTAAGTTAAAATTGAGAACTATGTCTTTACTAGAGTATGAACAAATTCGTCTCTTTTGAATAAGAAAGGCCTTGAGAAATGTTTGAAGGATACAAGAGTTAAACATTGGTAGTTTCTTTAATTATTTTTTAAAAAGTGATGTAAAATATTAAAATGAAGAAATGAAGATTGAAAATCACAAACCAATAGATCAAAATAATTGAAGGCATGGTATAATTGACCATAGTCTATGGATGCACTTATGTTAAGGGTTGATTTTTCATTTGAGTTCTATTAGGAGATTTAATGTGATTTCAATTGAAAATGATTTTTTTTTGTATTTTGGGAATTAATATAATATTTGTAGATTTTTTGAAAAATAGAAAATTTCAAAAGAAATCGATCGCCAGTTGTTATTGATCAATTGTTGGTTTCCAAAATAGACATGATTTTAGGTTTTAAAATGACCAAATCCTTCAAATTCCTCAGTTTGATTGTAAACACTTGGAGAAGACAACTATAGGCAGACGAAGGCATTCTTCAAAGCTTTTGCACACAATTTATACTATTTTTCATCATCAATCGCGCTATTTTGCATCTTGGCCAAGGCATGACTCAAAATGAATTTTTTAATTCATAGTGAATTTCAAGTCATTTATAAAGATTTTGAACTGATAGGATTGTTCTAATTAGTTAGATTTGTATTCCTATAGCTTTTCATGCAATTTCATCTTATAAAAATTGAGATTTTCATAGATTTTCCATTTTGTATCTTTAAAAACTTACCAAAATTGGGACATTTAAATTTGTGAAGATAGGTTCAAAATAAACAATAGGTGTTATAAACTTTGATCTACTCAATAGAACCTAAATTGTGTCAAAATTTGGGATCAATTGGGTACAAAGTTTCTTTAGAGTTGATTCGGTAATTTTTAAAATGGTCAATTTTTCATAAAATTCTATTTTTTTTAAAAAAATTAGGTGTTCTTTACTGATTAATTTTAAATTGCTTAGATGGATAAGGCAAATACATCTGTGCTGAAGGGGAGAAAGACTGCTCCTGCCATTGAGGATCCTGAGAGTTATTTGTAGCTTCTAAGCATGTGTGGTCCATTTGATGTAAGCAATCTATAGTACACATGCCTCTACATCTAGTGATGGATTGGATTAGAGTTAAAGCCTGCTGGATAGATGATATCTACATTCATCACCCCTATTTACCCTGGACTTGTACATGAGTGGTTCGCTTTGCTCTGGGAGGAGGGAGAGGAGTCCTTAGTTATTTTATTAGTGGGACAACAGTGTGATGACCCCGGACATCATTGCTGAGACTATCGACATTGAGCGATGCCCGATGTGTTATCCACTCTTTGATGGATATGTATTTCTTGATGATAGCATCATTACTAGCTATCTTACCAGATTTGAGCAAGGACGATTTCTTGTCTTGGCTATACTTGCATCCTCTATGACCCCCAACTTTTGACTATTACACATAATTGTACAATACGACATAGGGAGTGGCAATGGATGATCTTCTCTATATGCTTTCCGAGATCCACCTTGAACTCGACATGCCTTTCATTATATTTGGATAGCTGATGACATTCCTCTATGGGCATATGCATGAGATGATACCATATTTATACATTCTTTGTCAGATATTCTTGTCACAGCATGTGAGGATCACTAGGATGGAGGCTACCATGATTGGTATGGGTTCCATTGATGAGTTCGTTGTACAACAAATGATCTCACACATCAGATATATAACCCTAGAGCCCCAAGATGATGTGGCAATTCTGGAGGATGTACCAGAGTAGCCTAGACTTGCCCAACGATGACAATTGGAGATTCTAGACTCCCGCCTAGTTAATTTTGCAGATTTGATGGTTGTTCAATGGGAGATTTTAGACACAGTTTGTCAGGGATTTGCAGATCTTCGACAACTGATTTAGGATGGATCTTTAACATCATGTGGATCTCCTATTGAGGGAGGATTATTCTGGTTCAACTTGATGATTTCATTTACTTTTTTTTATGTATGGCATGTTGAAACTTTTAACAGTTTATGATATGCATTTTCTTAATGATTTTTATGTATTATGAATTGTGTAGTTTAACATGAGATTATTTTGAGACATGTGTTGCTTATTGATTATTATTTTCATGTCTTTGATGATGATTACTTGACTCTTATGCTTAATTGATTATTTTCTTTAATTGTTTATTCACTTTTTGTATATTTGTTTCAAAAAGGGGGAGAAATTATTATGGAAAATCAAGTATTATCTCATACTTCTTTGAACAATTCTATTCAAATGAGTTTATGTTAAGTGTGCAGGATAAGTACAAGTTTCAAGACATTTTCAAGATCAATTCCAAATGGTCTTAGGTCTTAGTTGAGACAAAGAATAAATTTTTGTACAAAATGTCAATGCACTAAATTGTTAAGAGTTATAAATTTTTATTTTTATCCTTGGAGTGTGTATTCACAAAATAACTAAAGGGGGAGATTGTTAGAACATATGAGTGCATATGTAATGTAATTGGCTAATTTTATTGATTAAAACTATATTAAAACTTCATGTACACTTTAGTCTTTAGAGTCTGATTAGATTTTGTTGTGGTCAAGTTAGATTTGGAGTTGAAAGACTTGAAACATAGGAGCAAATGTGTTCTAAAAGTTTAAAGTTGAAGACTACATTGAGTGTTGAAGGTAAGATACACACATTCACACTTAGAATTAAGTATAAATAATTAGTTAAAGTGAATTTACAAATTTTGGGACATTTTAGGTCAAAATCTAGAAAATTGTTCCTGAAGGATCGATCATTTTGAACATAGAACTTGTAAAGATCATTTTTTAAATGACTATTTTTGAAATTTCAAACCTAAGCAGTGACCGATTGATCGCTTTGTCAATAGATCGATAGATAGGAAATTTCGTTTAGGTTGATATAGTGATCGATCAATCTCTTTTTGAAATTATCAATCACTTGCAACTAAAGTTACCTAGTTAAAAAATTCCGGAATAAAGTCCTTCCTAATTTGGATTCTTTTATCCTAACCAGCTTAAAACACTATAAAAGCACTAGGTATGGACGAAGTTGAAGAGAGGAAAATTGTTATTTGTATTATGAAAAAAGGAGAGTCCTTTGTCATAATTTGCCTTTATTCACCATTGATATTTGAGTGAATTTTCTTAAAGATGAGAGATACATAAGACAGACACATCAAGAGTACACTACACAAACATGATTTTGAGGAGGAGGAGCTGAATCTTTATCAAGGATTGATTGAAGAGTCTCAAGGTAAATCAACAATCGAAAAGGAGTTTTGATTGAGGAATTAGAAGGAAACAAAGATTGAACAAGGAGGAAAAAAACTTCAAGGCTTAGGAGAAGACTTGAAGGCTAGTAACAAAAGCAAAGGAGGTCTAAGACAAAGAAGTTTGTGTTAGGGTCTCAATAGAGGTTAGTGATTTGTCTTGGTCTTGTAAGAGTTCTAACTTACTAGTGCATTGATTTGGGCCTTGTTAGGTTGTCTGTGGTTTTTGACCCTAGTTTGGGTTTTCCACTTGAATCTTTACGTGTTCTTGCATGTTTGTGATTTGATTATTTGATAGATTGATCATGAATGTGCTAAGAGATTATGTTTTTATTATTTTTGTTATGTAAACAAATTCCTGCGAATAGAGCCCAAAACTCTTAATTCTTACTTTGTTCGAAGTTCTAGTTTTTGGAGCTCTTTGGTGAAAAGCTAGGTCAATTAAACTGATATTTAACTCTCAATCAACAAATGGTAGCTGATGTTGATTTCAATTTGTGTGTGGTTTGGGCTTGTTTTTGTTAACATGGAATTCAAAAAGATGCTTAGTTTGTCCCTCTTTTTTTCAAATTTTGTAGTTGCTAGAAACAACCATGTTTTTGATGAGTTACAATTGCTTAAATCAAAATTTTGCACCATGGATCATGAAAAGTATGAAATTTTGCATGCCAAATTTTCATGTGATGACAAGAATGTGTAATAGCTTTTGAAAATTGAAACATAGAGGATAACTTTAGAATCTCTAACGAAAAGCGGAAAAAATTTGTTAAAAAAAAGAGAAGTTAGACAAAATTCTCTCCATTGGTCAATATGGGAATAACAAGAGTGGGTTAGGATATGTCAATCAAAAAAACTTAAATTCCTTAGGAAGCTCATAAGTTGAATGATAATGATGCTAGTTCTTTATGATTCAAAACCTTTGGTCAGACTTCATCTTCCTAAGAAAGAACTAGTGGCTAAATTTGAACCTAGCAAGAATAAATTAGTGAAGAAGGCACAAAATGTGAGGAGTAATGTTGAAAATGATTTTTTAAACAAATAACTTGGATGGATAGAAACCTAAGATAACTTAGTGAGAACGGTCAAAACCTTGGACATAGGCACTCACACACACAAAACCTACTAAGATATACACAGGTTGATTTCTCATAATGTCCATCACAAGAAAGAACACAATTTAAATGCAAACCTGCTTAGAAAAGTTGACAATCTCAAAAAGTCAAAGGCTCATTATGAAGTTGTGTAAACTAAAACTATTTGGGTTAAGAAAGAAGATCTCAAGTGTAATGTACACTTGTTCAAACTGTTCTAAAAAACATAATACCTTAGCATGTGGTACATAGATACTGCATGTTCAAACACATGATTAAGAACAAGTCTAGGCTCACACACTTAGTAGAGAAATTTGTTGAGAGAGTATCTTTTGGTGATGAAAGCACAATTCAAGTTGATGGGGTTATACTCTTTGTGTCTCTAGTTTGCTTGATTTCGATAGTGTTTTGTATTTTAGTGGTTTGAAAGCAAATTTGTTAAGCATTAGTTAAATTTTTTATTCTAGATTTATTGTTAAATTCACTAGAAAATTTTGTTAAATCATGGATCAATCTAGAATTGCTTGTATGAAAGGCATTAGGGCTCATGATAATTGGTACTATCTTGATCCAATCTATTTTAAAAATTTATCCTTGCTTGATATTACTATCTTATGGAATCCAAGACTAGGATATGTGAATTTTAGAGATTTGACTAGGATAACTAAAAATATGGTCATTAGAGGTGCACCTATATTGAAAACCAATGAAAATTTTGTTTGTGGTGCTTGTCAAAAGGGTAAACAAACAAAATCCTCACACAAAATAGTTGAGGCATATTAGGACTAAAAAACCTTTAGGGTTGATTTACATGTACCTATGGGATTGATACAAACTGCTAGCTTAGGTGGGGAAAATATATCTGGGTGATGGTTGATAAACTATCAAGATTTGCTTGGGTTGATTTTCTGAGAGAGAAATTTGATGCTTTTGAAGCAATCAAGACCATTGCCTTGACCATTCAAAACCTAAGTGGGTTGACAATCAAGATAATTAGAGGTGATAGGGGAGGAGAATTTTTTGATTATTGATTCATGGAATTCTATGATAAGTATGGAATTAACCATGAGTTCTCTCCTAAAGCCCCACAACAAAATGGAGTTGCTGAGAGGAAAAATAGGACTATAAAGAAAATGATTGTGGTTATACTCCATGAGAAGAATCCGGGCAAACACATTTGGATAGAAGCTCTACATAGTGCTACTTATACCCTATATAGAGTTTACTAGAGACCTAGAATAGTGCAAACTCCTTGTGAGTTCTGGAGTGAAAAGAAACCTAGTGTCAAATACTTATATAGTTTTTGAACGTTCTTGTCATATCTTGAGAGGTAGGGAAGCTTTATACAAATTTGATAGTAAGAGTGATGATGAGGTTTTCCTTATATACTCTTTGACAAGTAGAGCATACAAGGTGTACAATAAAAGAACTAAAACCATTATAGAATATTTTGATATGATTGTTAATGATGCACAAGTGTTTGAGATTGAACAATAGAGTAATGAGAGAGGTAAACAAAAAGTTTATGACCATTTTGATGATATTGATGATTCACCTTATGTTTTTAGTGATGCAAATAATGAGGAAGAGGTTCAAGTTGAGGAAAATCATGATGATCACATCAATGACTAGGAAGAGTAGGAAGATGCACAAAATTTTTATAAAGAGCAGGAGGAACTCCAGACTGAATGAGGTCAAATACCAAATTGGGTTTAGAAAGACCATCCTTAGAATAACGTGAATGGTGACATAAATGAAGATGTCAGTTCTGGACACCGGCACGAAGAACAAGTCAAATTTTCTTGTTATGTCTAAATAGAGCTAAAGAAGAATGATGAAGTAGTTCAAGATGAGAAATGGATTAATGCAATGCAAGAAGAATTTGGTCAATTCAAAAGAAATGATGTTTTGTTTCTTATTTAATGACCAAAAGTAGGCAATGTTATTGGCACAAAGTGGATCTACAAGTGTAAAATGGATGAACATGGAAACATTGTTAGAAACAAAGCTAGATTGGTTGCACATCGATGTACCCAAATAAAAGCATTGACTTTGATGAAACATTTGCTCATGTAGCAAGACTTGAGTCTATCAAACTTCTCCTTGCTATGGCTTGCCATTTAAAGTTCAAGGTTTATCATATGGATATCAAGAGTGCTTTCTTGAATGGAAATCTAAAAGAAGAAGTGCATATAGAACAACCAAATAATTTTGCTGATCGTAAAGAGTCTCACATGATTGTTGTCAAATGAATTATTAAATATGTTAGGGGCTTTACACAATATGGCTAGTGGTGTAAATTTTAGGGTAAAAAGAGCAAAATTTCTAAATAAATAGTACCATCGATCGATCACTGGACAATAGACTACATGAAATGATTAATCGGCACTCGAATCAACTTGAGTAAAATGAAGCCGAGAATTTAACAATCAATCACTTCATAGACTGATCGATTGCTCAAGGTATTGTGTGTTTAGAAAATAGTGAACGATCAATCACTATTTGAAAAGGTCAACTGCTAATAGATTTAGTCACCCTCAATAAGTCATTTCGAATTGAAAATTTTTCCCTGTTGAAGTCAAAGACAAAAATCATTTTAGAGACATATATAAAGGATAAGAAGTGAGAAATTTGAAGGGAGGAAAACCTAGAAAAAAGTTGAGAAGAAGGGAGAGACCTTTGGTTATTGTTTTCCTTGGGAATTCTCATAGAGTTTGAAGAGAAGATCTATGGTGAATTTATGAAGCTATTTCACAACTAAAGAGATTTCACACAAAAGTTTCCAAGAGGACTTGTAGAAGTTCTTCAATGTGAGATTGAAAATTCCAAAAGGCCAAAGTCAATATAACAAGAGGAGCTTGTTGAAGGCTAGAAGAATATAAAGACAAAGCAATAAGGAGGAAACGTTTCAAGTACTTGAGGGAGAAGACTTGAAGGCCGACAACAACAATAATTTGTGAAGATCTAAATAAAAGGATTTTGTATTAGAGTTAAAACAAAGGTTGATTTATTTGTGTCATATTCTTGCTTACTAGTAGTACATTGATTTGGTTCCTTATTGGAACTGCCATGGTTTTTTACCCGAGTTTGGGTTTTCCACGTTAAATTTTTGTGCGTTCATGTGTAGATTAAATGTTTTATGCTTGATGGTTTAATAGATTAATTCATTGTGAGTGCGCATAGGGAGTAGATTAAATTGTTTCCTCTTTATAAGAAAATTCTGCACAAAGCGGCTATTTCTCATATCTTTATCTTCGTTATATAATCGCAATAGGGGCAATGTGGTGATCAATGATTATAGGAATATTAAATTCACATGTGATAGCTAAGGATTTTAATTTGAAATTTGCTTTTAATTCGTGATATCAATTTGTTTTGCATGCTAGTTTGTGTCTACCTTGCTTAATCTTGCTTACTCTTCCTAAAATGTGTGTTTTTTTATTCTAGTATGTTTTGTTGAACTTGTTTACTTGTGCTTATTTTGTTCATCATGTATAGTTCTTGTTCCTCTAGTGATGATGTTAATTTTGATGTTGAAAGTTATTTTAGACAAACCATTGTATTGAGTAAAAAGTGTAAGAACTTTGAGAAGATTGTCAAATAGAATAATGAGACAATTGAATCTATTTCTATTGAAAAATGTCAATTGGCTAGATATAAAGAAAACATAGAGAAATAGGTTTAAACTTTGAGAAGTCAACTTGACAAATAGAGGAGAAAATCTAGATCTTTAGAAGAAAAACTTGTGTCTACTAATGAAGAAGTTAATGCTTTCAAATCTAAAAAAAAGTAATCTTCTAGACAAGATAAAATTATTAAAGAATAAAGTTCATGAAATAGTAGAGATAAATAAGTCTTATTTGAAGAATATTGAAGATCTAGGATGTGATTTAAAAACTTCTAAAGAAAAATTGAAATCTTTTCACTTTCGGGCAAGAAAAATTGGACAAAATTCTTTATATAGGATAAGATAGTAGTAATAAAAGAGAACTAGGGTTCAATGAGTCAAATTCTATTAGTTGCAAGGGTATCACTAAGTTTGTCAAATCTAAAAAATCCATGCATACTAGGAAGGTGGTTCTACAAGTTGACAATGTATCAAAACCTAAGAATCCTCCTAGGAATCAAAGTCCAAAGTCCTATTTAATTAGACAATTCAAGCTATGAAACATAACATAAATTGCCTTAGTTAATACATTATGAATAAATCTAATACTAAAGAAAATTATGGTGCTTTATTCTTGAACAATTTGCCGAAGAAGAGGAAAGAAATAAATTCATACTATAGGAAACTGCAAGACAAAGGCACATTGATTAAAAAGTACACACCAAACTTCACACCAAAAAATGTTACTCAAGAAAATAGGGAAAATTATTCAAATTTGATTAAAAAAGATTTTTTAGAAAACTTCAGATCTCAAATTGATAGGACAAGGAAGAGCACATTATATTTCCTTAGGATAGGATGGCTAGGTAAAGCTAAGGAGCTTGTCATCTCTAAGTAAAAAGATTCTTATTTGGGTGCATGATTTAATTTTGTTGATCTTTTGGACATTCACATTTTTAGTTTTGTAGCATTTTACTTTGTTTTTTTACATGTCTTAAATTCATAGGTTTTGAATTTAAAAAAATAGAATATGATAAAAAACACAAAAAATAATAATTTAGCTTTTGCTTGAGTTTGTAATTGGCTTTGTTTTAGTTTTTATTAGTTCAGTTCTTGAGACATTGAAATTAATTTTCTTTTAAGCTGAAAAATAATATGGTTAGTGGTCAAACATATCTTAATGAAGAGAAGGATACACTAAGTTGAGTGAAGATCAATTTGATTTTCTTTTAATTCATGTTACAATTCTCTAATTTTAAAAATTTGCACACATCATGTTGAGACTCAAGTAAATTTTATGTATGAACATAAAGAGAGAATTCATAAATATAAGTTGACTTAGGCGTTTTAATTCTAATGGCATCTTAGTGATCAAATTAGAGGATCTTTGGTTTGATTTCTATTTAGAAATCAAAAGAAAAGATAATGTTATCTAATATACTTCAATGATTATGAGTCTTATATACTTTAATATCTTTAGGTAATGGAATTGTCCTCGTAAAGATGATAGAGAAGGGATGCCTACTTAGGTCGGTCTAGTTTGAAACTCCCATCCACTTGACATAAAAAATAAATAAAAAAGAACAAAGAAAAAGAATAAAAGAAATGAAGGATGCAAGTAGAGAGGATTAAGAAAAAGTCAAACTCTAGAAAAATAATTTGAGGGAAAATATTATAGCTCCAAAATGGCATGGGTATTATTTTATGTGCTTTTGATTATTTTATCTTTTTAGGCAAATTATTGTACATAGATTCTAGCTAAAGTAATTTGAAAAATGTGAACTTAATCTTTACTAGGGTTTGAACAAGTTTGTCTAAGTTTAGTTAAAAGTGATGTTGTGAGATTCAAGATTAAAAGAGGCAAAAGTTGAAAACATTTGTGGGTTCTTCAATAATTAATAAAAGAGGATTAGTGTGTAAAAAAGAAGATAAAATGGACAATCACATATGAATAGAGTTGACTAATCAAAGGCAAGGCATTAATGAACATAATCTTAAGATGCACTTAGTTTAAAGGAAAATTAATTAAAAAATTGTCAAAAGGAGCTCAACTTTGTTGTTTGATTTTTATTTTTGAGTTCTTGATCTCAAATGAAAGTGCTTTCATTGGAATTTAGTATTTTTTTAGCATTAGAATTTAACATAATTTGTTTTTTGAATTTTTTTAAAACAAAATTTTTGATTGCTTAAAGTTTTTAAATTACATTTGTGAAAAGGAGTATTTCAAAGTTAAGCAATAATTAATTGGATTTTTAGATATATTCTTGATTGCTTATATCATTTCTGTCTAAATGTGAAATTGACATGATTCTTCTTACTCTAAAATTCTGATGTAGTTGCTTGAATTGTTGAATATTTAAATTATGTGTTTACTTGTTTCTTGAGACAATATTATACGAGTATGTTCTTTGTAAATACTTCACCACAATAGATATGAGTATTATTGATTAAGGGAGAGAGTCAGTGTCAAAGATGATGGACATGTGATATATTATGCTTATTTTAGTTTAATGTCTTAATTATTGTATACTTGACTAATATGCTTAATTGACATTTTTATTACTTGTTTATTTTACTTTTTTCTATTTATATTTAAAAGTGGGAGAAATGATTAATGAAAATCAAAATGCGTATCTTTACTTGATTGAAGAGTATTATGCAAATCATTTTGATTTTAAGTGTTCAAGACAAGTACATGGTTATACAAGGCTTTTCAAGATTAATTCCAAATGAGTCTATGTTAAGTTATTTTGTACAATTTGAAAGTCAATGTACTATGTCAAGCGTTATCAATTTATTTTGATTTGTAAATATGTAGTATTTTGGCAAGAAATAGCCAAACGAGGAGATTGTAAAAACATGTGTCATATGTTAGGTTAATTGACTAATTTCTTTGTTAAAATTATGTAAAAAACCATGAGTATGTAAGCCTTAAAATCTAATTAGATGTAGTTGTGGTTAGTTAAATTTAGAATTGATGGACTTGAAAAATAGGACCAAACATGTTGTTATGGCTCAAGAAAGAAGACTAAAGGATGTTGATGTTTTTTATACTTATTCAGATCACATTCGCATACCAAAATCATTTGGAGAAGTTTCAGAAATGATTTTAGGGGTTTTAAAAGGTTTTAGGGTGAAAAAGGAAAAATTATACATAAACAGTTCCATTGATCAATTGCTAGACAATACACTGCATGAAATGATTGATCAGCACTTGAACCACCCTGTGTAATATGATGCTAAGAGTTTATTGATAAATCACTTCATAGACCGATCAATCACTCAAGGTATCGTGTGTTTAGAAAATAGTAAACGATTGATTGTTGTTTGAAATGATCGATCGCTAACAGTTATAGTTACCCTTAATAAGCCATCCCTAATGGAAATTATTTCCTTGTTAAACTCAAAGACCAAAATTATTTTGGAGACCTATATAAAGGATGAGAAGTGACGAATTTGAAGTGAGTAAAACCTAGAAAAAAAGTGGAGAAGGGAGAGACCTTTGCTTATTTTTTTCCTATAATAAATTTTTAACTTATTTTTTACAAAATACTTGTATTTTAATAGGTTTGTTAACCTAAGGAAGGCTATAAGAATTACTTGCATAAAGTTGTTCCTCTGAAAGCCCAAATCACTTGTTTTGTCTATTGAAAATCTTTTTGGGACACAAATATTTTTTGTTTTTTTAGGTTTTAATTGTTTTTTATTTGTGTTAGTTTGTATGTTTTCAAATAAATAACTTGAAAATCATGAACAATACAATTGACTTGTGGATTTCTGTACATAGTGGGTCACATTTACTATGCATAGTGCTCAAATTCTTAAGCCGGGAGGATTAATTGTAAATCAATTGAGTGAAGCTTTAAGATTCATAAAAGTACTTTATATATTATTAATTTGCTAAATATCTTATTACTCACTTTGAGATGTTAAAACCTACGACTAGGCTAAATGTATAATAACATAGATTTACTTTTAGACTCTAACAATATGAGGTATTATAAGTAGTTGAGCGATTTAGATTCCTTTGTAAACCGAATGTGATTTGATGTTTATGTGTTTACTTAAATATCTTATAAACATTTGCAAAAATATAGTTCTCATAAAGATGATTGAGAGGGCTGCCTACATGATTTGTCTTGTGTTAGTGTGAATGCTACCATCCTATTTACATTAGAAAAGACAATGAATTGAATAAATAATAATAAAAAGTACAAGGTCACGAGAACTTAGGAAAAACCAAAGAGAGCCCATTGATAAAAACAAAAAAAACATATATTGAAACAAATAGAAGAAAAAAAAATTTAAATAAAAAACATACATTGTATTGACACATTGATTCTTATTATTCATTCTGATTCTATTTAAATTTATTATCAAACAATGAGTAAGTATGGACTAAGTTTTTCAACTGACTCATTTGCTATGTAATTGAATGGAATAATTATTTTTTACTATATTATTTATTGTTATCCTAGAAGGAGTGTTTTTTAATGATCATGGTATAGTTTTTGACATTATGTAAAACATCTTGGCATATCTTACTTGAATGAGTTTTTTTCCTTGAAATTTTGATTCTTTAGGCTTTGTTTGGATTGGGGGAAAGAAGGAGAAAGGAAAGGATTCTATTTAAAATCCCCTCATTTCCTTCATTTCGTAAAGTGTAGAAAGGGAAAATGGGTAGAAAGCGGGGGAAAGGGGGCCCAAAATTTTCCACCCCTCGACTTGTGTATTTTGGGAAAAAATCCATGTGTTGAGGCTTCATGCATATCTCTCGCCTTCTCTTCCCCGTGTCAGCTTTTCTTGTTGAAGAAGACTCCATTAATATTGTTGAAGCTCCTATCCAGACCAGCATTAGACCCAGATGTGTCTTCCAAAGCCTTGCCGGAGCTCTGCTCTCCCTTCCCTTTGACGTCCTTCCACCCTCAATGGCTGCTGCCTCCTCTGAATTTTCTCTTTCCCACTCGCTTTTCTTGCCTTCAGGTAACCGCGACTCCTTCCTATCCAAGCCCCTCGACGTACGGTGGGTGGGATGAGCTCCTGCTGCCTCCAGGCAGCGCCGCCGCCTCTGGTGAGTTAGACCAATTTCGCAACTTTTTAGCTTCGGTTGGTATCGACGATCAGAAGCACATTTTTGTATATTTTCTTGGCTTCGTCGCTTCTATGGCCATTTCCAGAGTCAGGTTCTCTTCCATGGCCGTCATCCCTATCTCTGTTGTCGTTTTTCTACTTGGGTTCTCTGTTGGTGTTGGTAATTCGCTAAGGGGAATCACTGTAAGGAAGAGTGGCATTGGTCGAGCTAATTCGATTAGTGAAGAGAGCAGTAAGCTTGTTGGGGCTTTTGATGAGATATTGAGGAGTTTGGGGAGATATTTGAGCAAATTGGATGATACGATCTCAGATTTGAGGAATGGGCTTGATGCTGCCTTGAGGACAGATTTGGGAGTAAAAGTATGGACAGGTGGTGGAGGGGAGGGGGTCTCCCAGAAGGGGTGAGTTGCTGTGAGGGCAGGATCAGAGAGGGAGGATCTCGACAGTCTAGTGATCGGCCTTTTGCTTAGATGCAACCAAATAGTAGAAAGTTTTCATGAATCCCCTTATTTCCCTTTCTCCTGAATTCTCTATCCCACTCTCCCACTTTTCCCCAATCCAAACAGAGCCTTAGTCGAGTGGCTAATGAGATTATGATATGCTCAGTGTGGGATAACATATTTTCAAGCCCCAATATTTTAAAACTCATTTTTCTCATGATTAAAACCTCGGAAACTAATTTTTCACACCTTTTTTTATCAATCCTTCAACAAAATTATCTTGAGGGTAATCCACTCATTTTCAAATACACTCATATTCAAACTAGCATAATATATTAGACAAGGTCAAATCATACACAAACACATAGGGCCTTACCCGAGTACATGTCAAATATCCATAATATATTCAACCATAAGTAATTCGCACTCATGTACCTAGGTTCAAATGCACACATCACTAAAAGTTTACTAATAAAGATAAAAAATCCTATATCAACTATAAGTGAGCTAGTCATCCTTTCTAAGCACAATGTTCCCAACTCGGCTACTCCTCTGGTGGACATGCATCACATGGATGCTGAGTATACCAATATACCATGTGGGATGGCTAAACAAGTACTATGTAATGACATAACCTTCATAATGCACAATGTCATCACATGGTAAACATAATATTATAAGCAAGAGAATTTCAATGATAAATATCAACATGAATAGCCACAAAGACAATTGAGCATAATCAAAATAAAATTCTTCAAGCATCAATTCATTTAAAAACTTGATTACACTTGTTAGTCATTTGTTCCGTAACTATAAGCCATAAAGGTTCTTTATGACATGGTAGCCACGTCTAGGAGTCCTCATTGCTCACAAGCATGGACTACTCACCATCCGGCCTCAAATTTCATTAGTCATGGCATCCCGTATGGTAGCAAGTGACTTGCGTAAAAATGAGAAACTCAATAGAACTAATTATTTTACCTGGAAGAGAAGGATTATGCTCATTCTTTTTCTTAATAACTTGATCCATGCGATGGACCAAGCTATGGACCCACCCAGTGACTCCTCCATTTTCGCCTAGAAAAGGCTTAGGAAAATTTTAAGAAGGGAGGATGCTAAGGATAGAACAACCAACCAAACCATCATGAGGCCCAACATTGAAATGTTGTTTGAAATGCATAAGATTGCCAAGTACATGATAGAGGAAGTAACTAGGAGGTATGTGGTGCCCACAAAGGCTCATATAAGGATGTTTCAGACTAGGTATCAAAACATGAAGATTAAGGAGGGAGAAAATGTGTTTGAGCACAGAAACTCCATGTCCATCATTGCAAGTGATCTAGATAAACTTCAGGACCCCATTAATAAAGGTGTCTACCATTCTGAACAATCTCCCTACGTTATGGGAGAGTATTGTGATTGCTCTCAACACCTCTGATAAAAAGCTCACACTAGATGATCTCACTACCTAGCTTGTCTTAGAACAAGAGAGAAGGAACAATGTAAATGTCACTAGTGCATTTGCCAATGTGGCCCAACATAGTGGTTCCAAGAGATGTCGGGGTGGTGGTCAGGGTGGACCCAAGAAAGGTACTTTAGGAAAAGGGATAAGAAGCCTAAAGGTGAAGGTAAATGTAATAACAATAAACCTATTTGGGGCATGTTTCAAGTATGGCCTAGTGGGTCATTTCAAAAACAATTTTCCCAATGGTGACTAGGGAATATGTGGTAAGAAAAACTAGAAAGGGAAGGACATAGTTTGCATGATCTCTGAGGCTTTATTTGCATATACTAATGGCAAGAGTTGGTGTCTACACTCTATAACCATTAAGCATGTGGCTATGGTTAAGGGATATAATATGACTAAACTCACACTAGCGCATCACAAGATCTATATGGGAAATAACACATATTGTGATGTAACTTCTATAGCCAATTATAGGATCCCCCTTCCTCATGGGGGTAATCTAGTGCTTACTGATGTCTTGTTTGTCCCACCATAAGAAGGAACCTCATTACAATTCCCCTCCCAACAAGCAAGGGGTTTGAGATCAGGTTTAAGGGGAATAGGGCCACAATAGAGAAAGATAATAAAGTTATATTTTTTGTAACTATTAGTAATGGTCTATTCAAGTTGGATGTAGTTGATGGCTCTTCAATTAATTCTAATGTGAAGTAGCCAAGTTTGATTATGTTTTATGTTTGTCTCATGTTGATTCTCTTTTGTTGCACTTGAGATTAGGTCATGCTCATGAAAACAAATTGCATAGGATGTCCAACAATGCTATCTAGTTACATGTGTGTGAAGACTATTTGGCTGGAAAAAGAATTTGGCAACCCTTCCCAAAGGGGTAGTTTCCCACAGATCTTCTTGAGGTTGTACATTGATATATATATGTGAGCCAATGAATGTACAAACTCATAGGGGAATGCTATACTTCATTACCTTCATAAATGACTATTCTAAGTTTGGTTAATATACCTTCTAAAGATGAAGTATGAAGCCTTTGAAAAGTTAAAGGAATTTAAGGTTGAAGTAGAAACTCAAATAGGAAGGTTGATTGAAGTTTTAGGCATAGACGGAGGTGGTGAATACCCTTATGAGTTTGACTATTTAACTAACCTATGAATAGTTCATCAATATACCATTCCTTATACTATTCAGTAAAATAGTATTTCTGAAAGAAGCATAACACTTCTAGACCTATTTAGATCTATATGAAATCAATAAGAACTAGGAGCAAACTTTTGGTAAAAGGCATTAGACACCACTGCTTATGTACTTACTATGTACCCACTAAGGTTGTCAACTAAACGAGCATGATATATAAGTTATTTTATCCATATTCACACTTTATTTTCTAGTCTTGATTAGGAGTTAATATGGTATAAATAGTTAAAAAATAATAATTAATAATGATGTGAGACCTGTATGAAATTTTGTATTAAATTAGCTAATTTTTGGATATTTTATTGCATAATTATATAAGGTGATAGATTGTGGGTCTAGGCCTATTGATTAGCCTTCTACTAATAGAGTGATCAATCAGCCCTAGGAGGCGATTGATCGACTATTCAAAATTCGTATCCAGTAACTTTTTGATTTGATCGACACTATAAGGTGATCGATCTTGGGCATGTATTTTGGGGATCCTAACATATTTCCTAAAGGCCTAAAGTGGAGAAGAAAGAGCAACAAACAGATTGGATGAATATGTAGGGATCTCCATAAACTATTCAAGGCTAGAGATCACAAACTAAGGAATTTGATGAAGCCATAGATGAGTAGCAGTTTATTCTATCTGTGATTTAGATTTTTATGTGATGTATGACAATTTTATAACATGAGGTTTCATCAATGAAATAATTTTAATGGCTTATCCAGTGCTATATTGCTTTTATTCATCTTGTAGAGGATAGATCTATGTAGTCTTGATATTCAACATCAAATCTAATACATGTTGTTTAGATGAGATGGTTATGCTAAGATTTAATGGGTCATGCATATAGTTTAGATTATGTAAATGATTTGTTCAATGTCGAAGATAGTTCATGCCATAAAATTGATTAGTGGTTTTCTCCAAGTAGTTCTAGCTTTAGCCAAGAACACTTCTTTCATGCTCACAAATGATTTAGACTAGATAATAGAGACATTGTTATGATTCTATTAGTAGATTTGTATTCCTAATTTAGTTTTATAATATTTCTTACTCATTCAATTTACATTGGCATTAGTTTTGGTTTTCAATTGAAAGAAAAATTTCCTTCATGTTTGGTAATAATTTAATCTGTCCCTGAGGTTTGATTACCCATTATACTCACCTTAGTAAAATTAAGTTTTGCAATTGCAAAGGGTTTAATTATAAATGATGAAGTTTTTAGCATTGTTGTTAGGGTTGACATAGGATTTTTACCAAATTCCTAGTTAGGATATTGATAGTTTAATATCCATCTAATTGACTTAGTGAATCACTAGATTGCTCTTAAAACTAATACTTTCAACAAGTAAGAATTAAGAGTTATAGCCTCTTTTGCATAAAATTGTTTTTAAGTGAAATCAAAACATAAGTTCTCTCAAATCTCAATCATGATATAACAATCAATCAACCACCATTTAATCCACACATGAACATAGCAATTTACATGAAAAACCCCAACTAGGATAAAAAACTATGGCATTTCCAAAAAAACCAAATCAATGCACTAAGATATCAAGACTTTATTTAGACATAAGCAAACCACTAGTCTTGTTTAGACTCTAATACAAGTTCCTGTCTTTTATATCATTGTTATTGGCCCCAAGTCTTCTCCCTCAAGCACTTGATATTGTCTTCTCCTTGCCTTATATCTGAGAGTTCAATATGTGTCTAATCGACCTAGTGAATCACTAGATTGCTCTTAAAACTAGTACATCAAAAAGTAAGAATTAAGAGTTCAAGCCTCTTTGCGAATAATTTTTTTATCAAGCAAAAACTATTAAAGCTAAATATTCTCTTCAATCTCACTCACAATATATCAATCAATCAACTAAAAAGAAATCCACACATGAACACAACAATATATGTACAAAACTTTAACAAGGGTAAAAAAACTATGATAGTTCCAAAGGAACCAAATAAATGCACTAGAAACCAAGATTTTATATTAACACAACCAAACCATCAATATTTTTGAGACTCTAATACAAACTCCTCTTATTTAGATCATTGTTGATGGCTTTAGAGTCTTCTCCTTAAGCACTTAAAATATTCTCCTTCTTGGTTTGTATTCGTTTGTTTCTAGTCTTCAACAAGTTTCTCTTATTGTCTTGACTTTGGCCTTGTGGAAATCTTTAATCTTCCATTTAAGACATACTACAACTTCTCTTTGAATACTTTGTATATAAGCACCTTTAGTTGTGAATTGTCTTCTTTAATTCACCATAGATCTTCATTTCAAATCTTAAGTAAATTCTCTTTTAGAAAATAATAAGCAAAGGTATAAATCCTCATTCTTTTTCCCACTATGTTTTTCTCTTTCAAATTTCATTATTCATTCACTCCTTCCCTTAGGGTGTAGTCCTTACATTTAAATAGATGAACTCATAAGCTTACTAACAAGAGCCTAAAATCCCACTAAACATTATTAAATAAAAAATAATAAACCTCATAATAATTAAAAAATAATTAATAAGCTCCCTTAAGCAGGCTTATCTCTTGTACCATTTCTTGGCCATCATGCACAATTCCCTTCTCTTTTCCGGGCTACAAAGCCGTTATAGACCTAGGTCCACAACAATTCCAATGGATTCTCCTACTTTTGACATGGCTCAATTCATGTTAATTGCTGAACAAATGACCATGGCTTTGGAGAGCATGGAGCGGCATTTGGCGGTGATCACAATTACTCCCACCCTCCACTTCGGTCTACCTTGTGCTGAACCCATATGCAGCAATGCCAAGGTCACTTGTATGGTCGATGTTGCCTACCATCAGGTCTGAAGCCACCACGGTGCAGCGACTCCCTCCACTGACCTCGAAGCCAACTGCTTACCACCTTTTCTTTGCATGTGTGGACTGGTTCATGTCCAAGCCAACCAATCACAATGGTTGCTATCATAGCCATGTTTCGCAACACATTTCAAAAGAAATTCGCAGCTATGCCACTTTCAAAGGCCTTCTCCGACCACCCACTGCATTGACCCCATTCCCGCAGCTGCAGTAGCATCGGCCCAGCTACTGGCGTAGCCTAACCCTAATCCATAGCGATTTTTTAGCTTCTTGGAGCCACCTTTCCATGCTAGCTATGTTAAGAGATTGTTTATGTGGGACTTTCCTGGCATTCTAGTGCCGACTTCCCTACCTAAGAGAAAATATTAGGTATGGATAGGGTACCTACATGGCATGTTGACGACGTGCCTATCACCAGTCATAAAGTGACTCATTCATGCTCCTTTCTATTCACTCCATAAAAAATAGCCAATATGTTAGGAAATACAGTGATATATCATATCCTGATTGGTGCTAGGCATGCCAGGTTAGTACCCTATCTGTACTTAATATTTTCTACCTATGTAGCGATAAAGCTCGCAAGGCAGCTAGGATTTACGAGTGAACCAAAGCTTCTGGGCTACGGTAGCGCATTCTGAGGAGGATTACTTGAAATTTTTGCAGAGTTGGACAACCCTCTCTATCTCGCTAATGCTAGTGCAGACTTCTTACGATTGGAATTTTCCCAGTGATTACAGCTATATCTCTACTGCAATATGTTTAGAATTTTCTTTCCTTCTGAATGGAAATGAGGATTGTACAAGATTTTAATTCTTTATGAGTTGCAGTAAAAATTTTCTCATGGGTTAGAGGGTCTTCAATGGGCTTGATCTGACCCTGCTTCAAATGCATCTACCACAGTAATTATTCAACTTCAAAGATGAACTTTCAAGCCAAACCGCAGCTATTGGGGTCTGGGCTAGGATATGAATTCGGGCCCATATTGTGCTACTTTTTGGAGGTCAGAGTTTAATTCTAGCCTCATAGGCCCTCATGCATCATCTTTATTCAAGGACACTTTTGCATAAACCACTACTACTTGTTTCAATTATTGTCCTCAACGTTGATCTAACCTCGTTATCATGCATATCTATTTCTCAATGAAAACGTTCAACCTACAAATCAAGTGTCTCAAACCCACCATCCTGCATATCATGCTAATTCATCACATAATCACATGTGTAAACATAAGCTCCATTCTTCCTACACAACCTGTGTTAATGAGCATTAAAATCCATACACATGGAATAATTGATAGTAAAAGTCTCACAATTGAGAAATATAAAATAAACCTGCTCATCAAAGTCGAAGCCCCTGAGCCACCCAATATAAAATAAACCTGCTCATCAAGGAAGAAACCCCCAAGCAGCCCTGCCCATCAAGACCAAAATCCCGAGCAACCTTGCTTTTCAACACCGAAATCCCAAGCAACTATATGTGATAAGCCAGTGTACACGGACAAACCAGCTGGATTCTCAGTGTCCAAATAACTCATATAACAATCAGCTCATCTCAACCAGGGGAGGTACCATATTCTCAAAGGAACTGAAAATGAAATCATATCCTTTTGATCCAAAACTGATTCGTTAAGCCTCTAATCGATTAATCCGACAACCAATGTCATCCAATTGCATCCAACTAATTAAACATGGCAAATCACGATTAATCTTATTCATAAATCATTTTAATGATGAATGCAACATGGTACATATGTGAACAATACTACATGAGCCCAAAATACAAGAGACATGCTCAAATCAATCCATATGTGCATCAATCATGGTCCATTGGTGTCAAATAATCATCATAAATATCTACACAAGTTTGTAAATAAATGGTAATATTCAAGTCTAAGCAAGGACATGTGAAACATGAACAAACCATAATCAATACTATATACATGCGTCCATGATTTTCTCATAATTCCTCCTTACTGAAATCATGAAGAAAGTATGGTGAAAACATCGAAATACGAGTTCAAAATAAGTATAACATCATGCTAGACTTAGGTAAGGATAAACATCTTCATACTTAAGTTAGGACATGGAAACATGATTCACCAATAATTAGTATAACAAGTGCAAGCATATATGCACATCCTCCTGGTTACACCTACCAAAATTATCAAGAAGTCATTAAGTAGTCATCAAACGTGAATTTAAGACAAGTAAGATATCATGCTAAAATCAAATAAATATAACCTAAATCATGCTTAGACTAAATCATAAATTTCAAGGTGGTCTTCATGCAATCACAATAGCATTGATAAGTAATAATAACTCATTTTATACATAAGAAATAAGATTCACAGAGAGAGAACAAGAAATGACCAAAATGTATAAGAATGACAAAAAATGTCATTTGACCATTCGAACGCCCTGTTGGGCTATTTGAATGCCAAACCGTTTGATCTGCCATATAGTCTATTTGAATGGTAGGCCATTCAAATGCTTGTTGAGCAGTTCGAACGTCCTTAACCGTTCACTTTATGCCCAAATCAGGTTCATATTTAACCTTACTAACATCAAACCGAAAATACCCAAAAATGCTAAGAAAATTCTAAAATCACTACAAAACTTAATGATATCAAAACACAAACCTAAGACATGGTAGATCTAGTCATTCTTAAGCTTAATCACAAGAAAATTAGCATAAATGACATGTTTTTATTAATCCACCATTAAAGCACATACATAAGTAAGAATCCACTTAAACCATTTCAAACATGAAATCCAAAACACAAAATCACCTAAGATGAAAACCCTTTACCTTCAAGAAGTTCTTGGGTCGAAATCGAAGCTCTACTCTTGAAGAATCCCTACCCAAAATTAGGGTTTTAAATAATACTTAATCAAAATCGATTATTAAGCTTAAATAACCTTAAAAACAAGTAGAGCTAGGATTTCCATTGAGTAAAAACAAAAGTTCCTCTTTTTGGGTATGAAATAGAGATTAAAATGTATTTTTATGGGATAAATTAGGAATCCATTTGGGGTAAAGTGAGAATAGGAGATATTAAGAGAAAAATCGAAAGATTAGGGCATAAAACATACCTAAATCCGAATTTCCCTCTTTGGCAATGGGGATTAGGGAATCACCTTGCCTCCTAGCATAGCCCTTTCCTAATTGGGAAATGTGCTAGGGTTATCCTTTTATAGTAAGTTATTGGGGTATAAATATGAAATGTTGGGCTGCAAATGCAATTATAACACTCTAAATGGCTAATTGGGCTTTTTTTAAGGCTAAAAATGTGTTTAAAAATTCTAAAACTCATTAAAATGAGATAAGTAAAGATTAGGGTCATGTGGGACACTAACTGTCCAAACGTTGATTTGGGGCCCACTGTGGGGTCCAAGCCCTAAATTTATGAAAAATTTCCTTAAATTCACAAAAATTCCCTAAAATAAAATAAATTAAGTTTGATAATTAAAAACTAGAAAAATAAAATTGAACCTCATTAAAACAATCATTAGCAACCCTTAACTCAAAATCAAGTCAAACCGCCAAATTTAAGCAAAATCGCACAATAATACATAATTAAATTAAAATTAAACCGGATTAAGGTAAGAGATCTTACATCCTTACCTCCTTATAGGAATTTTGTCCCCAAAATTCTCTATCGGTTGGCAATAAAAAGATGAGGGTATTTCTCCTTTACTTTGTCTTCTCACTCCCACGTGGCCTCTTCCACGTTGTGATTCCACCATAAGACCTTCACCAATGGGATCACCTCGTTACTAAGGGTTTGATTCTTCTTGTCCAATATACGCAACGGCGCCTCCACATAGGAAAAATCCTCCCTACGCTCCAAGGGTTCGAAGTCTAACATATGAGATGGATCCGACTCATACTTCTAAAAAAGTGAAACATGGAACACATTATGAATGCTCACGAGCTGAGAAGATAGGGCTACCCAATATGCCACAGTGCCAATGCGCTCAAGGACTTATAATGGTCCAATAAATCGAGGAGATAGTTTTCCCTTCTTGCCAAAATGAGCAACACCATGGGAAAGAGAGATTTTCAAGAACACATGATCACCCACATCAAACTCTAGGTCTCGCCGCCTCTTGTTGGCATAGCTCTTTTGCTAACTTTGCACAGTTTGCAACCTCTCTTGAATGAGTTGGATCTTCTCCACTAATTGTTGCACAAGATTAGGACCCGCAAGAAAGTACCTCACTCCAACAAAGGGGAGATCGGCATGAATGCCTATACAATACCTCAAAAGGTGTCATCATAATCCTCGCTAGATAACTATTATTATAAGCAAACTCTACTAAAGGGTCCCAACTACCTTTCCACTCAAGTATACATGCTTGAAGCATATCCTGAAGTGTTTGGATGGTCCTCTCAGATTGCCCATCAGTCTGGGGTGGTAGGCTGAGCTAAGATGCAACGATGTACCCAATGCCTTCTTGAAACTCTGCCAAAAATGGGAGGTGAAGTGAGGATCGCAGTCAGAGACAATAGACACCGGGATACCGTGAAACCACACAACCTCCTTCACATAAAGGGCAACCAACATGTCTAAGGAAGTAGTCATCCTTATCCCAAGGAAATGGGCGGATGTGGTGAGTCTTATAACAATGACCCACACTATGTCATTGCCATTCGGCAATCTCGGGAGTCCAGAAACAAAGTCCATCGCTACGTTCTCCCACTTCCATTACAGAATAGGAAGGGGTTGTAGCATGCCACCTTGATGATGATGATCCGGCTTAATTTGCTGACATACAAGGCATTTGGTCACATAGGAAGCAATGTCTCTCTTCATACCGCTCCACCAAAAAGTTGTCTTCACATCTTGGTTCCCCCTGGGTGGATGGAGGACCTAGAATGGTGTGCCTTCAATAGAATACTCTCCTTAAGCTCCATAGAGTTTGGAATACATAACCATCCTCTATAGGTCAAGATCCTGTCGGACCTCGACTTCGAACCTCTCCTCGAAGTCGATCACTGCTATTTCCCTCAACTTAGCCTTCATGACTTTAGTCTCCTCATCCCTCTTTTGAGCTTTCACCACATCATCATCTAAGCTAGAGCTTATGGAAAGGTTAGCGAACCAACTACATGTGTATCCTCCATAGCTAACTCCGGCTTAAGCTCAATGGCTTCCTCATACAGGAGTCATTCTTGAATGCGCACACAAGATACCGAAGTGGCTGATTTTCTACTTACGGCATCCGCCACCATGTTAGCTTTCTCATGATGATAAGAGATAGTGAAGTCATAGTCCTTAAGGAACTCCAACCATCTTCTTTGCATCATATTCAAATCTCTTTGGGAGAAGAGACTCTACAAACTCTTGTGTTCAGCGACCACCTCGAATTTCTCACCACAGAGATAGTTCTTTAAATAACATCGACTTGGAACTCGATTTCCTTCTCGAGCTGCAATCCCGACAAGTCGTTAGGAAACACATCCACAAACTCCGACACTAATCAAATAGATTTCTGGAGGAGGGAGCTCCAAACTCTTCATTGAGATGCTTGTAAGAAAAGCTACACACCCTCTATTAATCTACTCTCTAGCCTTAGTGAAAGACACTAAGAATTTGCCGCTACCCATCTCACACCCTGGAAGATGAAAGGCTCAACATCTGGCAAGGTAAACACCACCTTCTTCTCACGACAATTACCATGTACTTGATACATGGACATCATGTTCATGTCTAAATCACATCAAAGTCAATCTGGGCAAGATAATAAAATCAATATATAACTCATTCCCATTGATCAACATAGAGACCTTCTCAAGATATTCCTCCGCCCGAAGGAAAGACGAAGGAGTAGATACATGTAAGGGAATAGATAACATCTTATGCTCAATATCAAGCTCACCAACAAAATGAGGTGAAATGAATGAGTGAGATAAACCGGTATCAAATAACACCTTAGCATAGTGAGAGGCAATTATGATCATACCTTCCACTATCGCTGAGGAGTTGGCCGCATCATGGGCCGAAATGACATAAAATTTTCCTTCGTTGACCAGCCTCTTTCCTTCCACTTCTTGCTGCCCACCTTGTGGTCTCCCTTGTTGCCCTCTTTGCTGCCTTGGGCTTTGGTTTGGTGGAACTAGCTGACGCCTGACTGCATCATCCTGAGCTCTCTGAGGACACTAATTCTTGCAATGCCTTCTTGTCCACAAAAGAAATAAGTGATGTTGGCATGGTGATTGATTGGGCCATTATTTGGTGGAACCGGCTGATGCCCCGGTTCATCTTCATGAGCTCTCTTGTAACACTCCCTTTTGTAGTGCCCCTTTTTCCCACATAGGTAGCAAGTGATGTGAGCATGACGACTATGGTGGTCCAGTTGTACATGGTTGGTGTGGTTCCTCACAAGGTCACCACCATGAAGCCTTTGGTTCCGATGAGCATAGGAGTCATCTTGCCTTGGCCTCTTGGGTTGCTGCTCCATCAGATACTCCTCTGAGTCTTTCTCCACGATGATGGTGGTCTTAAGAACCTCCGCTAACGTCGTGTGCCAGAAGGGGACCACTCGGCCTCTAAGGAACGGCTTCAGCCCATCCTTGAACTTTCTCACCCACTCATATTCATCACAAAAGAAACTTAGTCTCATATACCAAGACTGTCACAGATCCCTATTGAAGGCTTAAGACCTCCTTCTTCTTCTCTTCTCGGACATGTAAGGGGAAATACTTGTCATTGAAGGCTGACAAGAATTCCTCCCAAGGGATATCCACACGCCCCTAGAACCGCTGCCTCTCCATGGACAAACCACCACCTATGTTCCTTGCCTTCGAAGGTGAAGACTGCAAGGCGAGTCTTCTCCTCCAATCACCGCCTAGCATTGAACATTTTCTTCATATGGAGTCTCCAATTATCCGCCTCAGAAGCATCCATCCTCCCCAGGATCTAGGAGGATTAAGCTTCTTAAAACCCTCCAATGAGAGATGCCCTAACCCGCTACTACTAGCATGCTTAGCCTGGACTACCTATGTCAGCCCCTCTATGGCAATCAACACATCGTCAACTATAGGGTCTCGAGCTGCACGGTAATTATTAGCGCCTCCATTGATTAGGTCCAGCAATCTACACAATAATTAGATATTATTCATAAGGCCTAATAACACAAGCAACACAAGCTTCATGCAGCACATCAAATAAGCAAACATTAAGACAACCAACTAACAAAATTTCAACATCGCTAGCTATGTCTAAGTCTTTTATCACCTCACACCCCATCATCATTCAAGACTCATTACTTAACCTCATTTACTCTTTAACAAAGTCATGCTCCGATACCAAAAACTTACTTGTTACGCTCTGGCACCCCTATCCCCGAGCCAAACCCGGTCTAAATGAAAGACGACATGTGGCGTGATGAAGTAACGTTCATTTGCGGAAGACTTGATGTAACACCCCGTGTTCCGATTGCATTTAAATTGGGGGGTTAAGGGTAATTACATAAATTTTAGTTAAATGGTATCAGAGCATTTCTCAGTCTACTGGAGGAAACTGTTTTAAAAAGAAGTATTCAGATTTAAACCCCTATTTTTTATCGGAATTAATCTCGAATCTTGTTCTGATTATGTTACATCGAATTTAAGATTTGTACATTCTATATGTTGCAATGGATTGGATACAAACATCAATTTTATGAATTTTGATCTTGAATCTAAAATGATTCAGAAATTTTGCCATGAATGTTGTATCAGGTTTTGATTTGTAATTTTATATCGCTAGTAGGGCATCAGAATTGCTCTTAACTCTGATATTAATAAATTTTGATTATTTTATTTAGAAGTAAT
This sequence comes from Saururus chinensis, assembly GCA_035235625.1. Taxonomy (NCBI): domain Eukaryota; kingdom Viridiplantae; phylum Streptophyta; class Magnoliopsida; order Piperales; family Saururaceae; genus Saururus; species Saururus chinensis. The sequence goes on along the minus strand of CP141145.1, from coordinate 15,902,688 downwards.
TTATCATTTATGTCCTACTTGTGTTGTACTGGATTGATATAATCTCCGATTTTATGAATTTTGCTTTGAAACGATCATTATTTAAAATTACTGTTCCGCATCTTGGTTTGATATGAATTCCAATTCTTGATAGAACATTGTTTGAAATTTTCTTTCAACTATGATAGTGGATTTAATACAAATTTTGAATTTAAACTTTCAGTTCTGTATGCATGACATTAGATTTAATACGAATTACGATTTTACGAATTCTAATTTTTAATCGAAAATGATTTGACAATTCCATTCTAAATCAGAGTTATCGAATTTGATTGGAAATTCTGTTTTGCATATGTTACATCAGATTTCCGATGGACTCCGATTTTGTGAATTCCTATTTGTAATTTAGGAATGATTTACAATTCTTTATGTGTGGTGTCTGATCTGAACTCTGATTTTATGAATTCTATTTTCTAATCAATCGGAAATATTTGTTCTGAATTTGTTACATGATTGTATTTTAGCAACTTCAATTTCAAATAGTCTGTTAAATTTATTTTAAACAATAGTAGAATTACTAAGGAGTAACCACGAAATGCTCGTGGTACAATATGTGAGTAGAGCTCGAAATAACAAGTACAACAAACCAAGGAACATGCAAAACGAAGCTCGGAGTGAAAGTTATGACATCGGGAACGTGTCACATGGTGGGACCCACGTATAAAAGTGCAGAATAACCTACCAATGTGCGGTCTAGATTCAAATGGCTCATCAATACGAGTCCATCATTACCAAGAACGCCCGATCCTGACCTAAGGGTAGGAAGATATCGTGTTTTTATGTTTTGAAAAAAGAAAATAATAAAAATATTAAATCTGTCACCACGTGGCAGCACGCAAGCCATGCGCGCACCACGCAGCGACACATCTAACACCCGTATGATGCGTGTCTAACACGTGTCAAATGCGTGTTAACTCCTCTATATACAGTGACGGTTCATCAGTTTTAAGGACGTTTCGAAACTTCTTTTCTTCGTTTCTCACTCGTTTTAAGTCTGATTCAAGTCGTTCAAAAGACATTCTTAGCTAATTCGGTGGTGTTCTACGCAATAGAAACATCTATTCCTTTAGTTGGTGATCTTATAAGGGAGAAAAAACCTGGGGAAGGAGGAGACTCTACCCGTCACTCTCGAGCCCCAAGGAGAGAGAAGTGGCTGAAGTAAGAGGAGGCTCCGTCTTCTGTTATCTGGCCACAACGAGGGAAGTGACCCCGAGTAGGGGAGGCTCCATCCTCTACTGAAGGGCCACGTAGTGTGAGATACATCCCCTGGGCTAAGGTGAGGTTTTGTTCGCAGCTTACAAGTACAGAAAGAGAAAACAGTCTCTGTGTAAGGGGGAAGCCTGTCTGTCATCTAAAGACGCGTTAAGAGAAAGTTATCTCCAGGTAGGGGAGGTTATGTATGTAGCCTTCAGGCCTCAATGGGGCAAACATCCCGGGTCAAGGGAGTGTCTGCCCGCTGCCTTCAAACTTAATGAGAAAGATGTTCCGAAGCTAGAGGAGGTTATGCCAGCCATCTCTGGACCTAAAAGGGAGGACGCTCTGAGGAAACGAGCAATTTTGAACGTCACTACTTCCGGAATTTCAGAGGAGTAAGCGTTTCTGACCTTTTGAGTCAATATGATTTATATACATCTTATTTAGTGTTATTAATATGCTAATTAAGATATATAATTTTCTATGATCTAATATATGCTAATATGTTCCGATTCGAACTGCTTTGACATACTCTATAATGATCCGATCTGCTCTGAAATGCTCTGATATGACCGGTATGGTCAGATGAAATCTGATATGATCTAATGGGATCTAATATGATCCAATATGCTCACCTTTGTGATAGTTGTGATTTCGCTTATTTATTGGCTTCTGTTCGACTCCAATGAGTTGTTAGATTTTTGTCTGATTTCGGATGATTTATTCGGACATAATGATATATGTATTTGAACGTATATAATTTTGTGATGCTTGATGCATATAATAGCCATTAGGCAGAACTACATTTGGATTCGATCGTATAGGAATAATGTTGTAGATGTTATCCAATGCGTACGTAGGTAACCAATGGTACAACAACATTGGCCCGATCCTAATTAGTTATAAAATTAGGTTTGTTATGATCTATGTACAAGGAATGTTAAAGCTTCCTAGTGAGTGGAAGAACGTTATGACTCTCGTACACAAAATCTGCCACTCCTGGTTGGTCTCGATTTAATTTTTATGTTTAATTTTAATTTTATGAATGTTATTTTCCGAATAACCCTCTATCTAGGTCGGAGTGTTACACTTGACCCCTACTTGGATAGTTTACTTTGGAGTTGTGTACATCAACTTTGTACAAGTGCAAAATGAGAAATAAAAGTCTACTAAATTAAACATTAGTCCACACACCAACCCACATACTTAATCCAAATCAGCCCACACATGCTTCAAGTATAAGATTCTAAGCCCACATCTAATAGTCTTAATATAAACAAGCCCACAATGGCTAACCTTTAAGTCATCAATGGCTAATAAGTGTGACATAGAGTCAAAAGTCAAATCTCAACATAACATGTTAATAAACTAACATAATCAAGTCAACTCTATAACCCATCCCCTCAAATGATCGGCACCGTCCACATGCTCTTCATAGAGCCCTTCCGCAAAACCTGCATGGCACGACATGCAGCCCCAAAACAAAACACAAAACAACAAGGGGTGAGACAACGCTCAGCAAGGGTTGTAAATGCGGAAAGTAAATCCAAATATGACAACATAGGCACATAAACATTTGCGTTCATGTCATAATTTACAATCTATAAGCTTCTACTCATGCCACATGCATGTCATGATATCTCTAACATATCTCATTGTTGCATATTCATGTCATATGCATATCATATTATATATGACATACTTTATCATCACACATTCAAGCCATGTACATATTATACAATGCATGACATATCTCATCATCACATGTAAACTTCATGTATAAATAATGTGAAGTTCACTATCATAATCACAAACTACATTAATCATTTGTCAACATAAACACATCATACATTTCTATTTCTCAATGAAAACATTCACCCTGCAAATAAGTGTCTCAAACACACCATCCTGCATATCATGTTAATACATCTCATAGTCACATGTATAAACATAAGCTTCATTCTTCCTACACAACCTGTGTAAATGAGCATCAAAATCTATACATATGCAATCATCGATGGTGAAAGTCTCACAATTAATAAATATAAAATAAACCTAATCATCAAGGCCAAAACCCCCAAGCAACCCTGCCCATCAAGACCGAAATCCCGAGCAGCCTTTCTTGTCAAGACCGAAACCCAAGTAGCCCTGCTTGTCAAGACCAAATCCCAAGTAACTATACGTGGTAAGATGGTGCACACGGACAAACCAACTAGAGTCTCAGGCTCTACATAACTCATCAAATAACTCACATAGCAATCAGTTCATCTCAACCTGGGAAGGTACTATATTCTCAAAGGAAATCATGTCCTTTCGAACCCAAAACCGATTCATTAAGCATCCGCTTAATTAATCCGACAATAAATGTCATCCAAGTGCATCCAACTGATCAAACACATCTAATCACCATTAATCTTATTCATAAATCATTTTCATGATACATGCAACATGATACATACGTGAGCAATGGTACATGAGCCCAAATATAAGAGACATGCTCAAATAAGTCCATATGTTCATCAATCATGGTCCATTGGTGTCAAATAATTATTACAAATATCAGGAGAAGTGTGTACATAAATGGTATTGTTCAAGTCTAAGCAAAGACATGTGAAACATGAACAAACCATAATCAATACTATATACATCCATATGTGATTTTCTCATAGTTCCTCCTTACTGAAACCATGAAGAAAGTATCATAAAAACATCGAAATATGAGTCCAAAAAAACAATAACAACATGCTAGACTTAGGTAAGGATAAACATCTTCATACTTAAGCTAGGACATAGAAACATGATTCACCAATAATTAGTATAACAAGTACAAGCATATATGCACATCCTCATGGTTACACCTATTGAAATTATCAAGAAGTCATGAAGTAGTCATTAAACATGAATTTAAGATAAGTAGGATACCATGCTAAAATCAAATAAATATAACCTAAAGCATGCTTGGACTAAATTATAAATTTCATGGTGGTCTTCATGCAATCACAGTAACATTTATAAGTAATAATAACTCATTATAAACATAAGAAATAAGATTCATGGAGAAAGAACAAAAAATGACGAAAATGTATAAAAATGGCAAAAACTGTTGTTTGACAGTTCGATTGCCCTGTTGGGCCATTCGAATGCTAGGCCGTTTGATTGGCCAAACAGTGTATTCGAACATAGGCCATTCGAACACTTGTTGAGCCGTTCGAACGTCCTTAATCGTTCACTTTATGCGCGAATCTAGTTCATCTTTCAGCTCATGAACATCAAACCAAAAATACCCAAAAATACTATGAAATCACTTCAAAACTTTATGATATCAAAATACAAACCTAAGACATAGTAGATCTAGTCATTCATAAGCTTAATCACATGAAAATCAACATAAATGATGTGCTTTTATTAATCCACCCTTAAAGTACATACATAAGCAAGAACCGACTTAAACCACTTCAAACATGAAATTCGAAGCACAAAATCACCTAAGATGAAAACCCCTTACCTTCAAGAAGTTTTTGGGTCGAAATCAAAGCTCTACTCTTCAAGAATCCCTACCCAAAATTAGGGTTTTAATTAATACTTAAATCAAAATCGATTATTAAGCTTAAATAACCTTTGAAAGAAGTAGATCTAAAATTTCCATTTAGTAAAAACGAAAATCCTTCTTTTAGGATTTGAAATAGAGATTAAAAACATTATTTTTAATAAGATAAATCAAGAATCCATTTGAGGAAAAGTGGGAATGGGAGAGACTAGGAGAAAATCCGGAAGATTAGGGAAGATTATAGCTTAAAATATACCTAAATCGGATTTCCCTCTTTAGCAATGGGGATTAGGGCATCACCTTGCCTCCTAGCACAACCCTTTCACAATTGGAATATAGGCTAGGGTTTTCCTTTTATAGCAAGCTGTTACATTATAAATACGAAATGTTGGGCTATAAATACAATTATAACACCCCAAATGGCTAATTAGGCTCTTTTTAAGGCTAAAAATATGTTTAGAATTTTTGAAATTCATTGAAATGAAATAAGTAAAGTTTAGGGTCATGTGGGATACTCACCGTCCAAACGTGGACGTGGGGCCTATGGTGGGGTCCATGCGCTAAATTTATTAAAAATTCCCATAAATTTTCAAAAATTTAAGAAAAACATAATAAATTAAATTTGATAATTAAAACCTATAGAGATGAAATTGAACCTCATTAAAACCATCATTACAAACCCTTAACCCAAAATCAAGTCAAACCAGTAAATTTAAGCAAAATGACATGATAATACATAATTAAATCAAAATTAAACCAAGTTAAGGTTAGAGATCTTACACATTATCTCATTCCCTCATGTGACTGTTTAGATAATGGGTCTGCAACATCCTGATGTGAGCCTCTGTGTACTCTCCATATTGCCTGGCTACTGCCTCCATTATTTTCTTGAAAGTCTTATGCCTTTTAAACAACATTTCAATGTTAAGCTCCATGAATGTAAGGATGGTAGTCTTTGCCTTAACATCTTCCTCCTTAAACTTTTCATAAGCCCTCTTCTGAGCCTGAGTGGATGAGTTTGTAAGCGGGTCCACACACTGGTCTAAGACATGGGCCACGTTATCCAAGAAAATGATATGTTTGATCATCCTCTTCCAAGTGAGATAGTTAGTGGAGTTAAACTTTTCATTTTTAATCAGCTCACTAGCAACCATACGGGATGCCATAACACAAAAAGAAAATATGTCTACAATTAAAGAGTTAAACAAGGTAATAAGTAGAAAAATAAGCAATACTGATCACTAATTTAGATGTATATAAAAGGAGTAGGATTGTAATTAATCTCAACACAAAGCAAGTTCACTTTCCAATAATTTTGGTGTACATGGGTGCAAATAAAGTGAATTTACTATTTTACCCTTATGTAGGGTTATCTATAGAAATAATTCACTCAATCAATCAAGTAAACAATGTATATATGCTTACTATGTTAAGCAAGAAATTAAAAAATAGAAATTTATAAATAATGATAATATATACTTCTGTCTAGAAAACAAAAATGTGAAGTGTGTTAAGTTACTAAACTGCCCTTTGTCTAGTTAAGCACAATTAATCACATACAACAATTGAGCAATTTATATCATGCATCAATCACTTCACAAACATGAGAGTAGACATGTAAACACTTTTGAATAGTATATCAGTAAGCCTCAAAAATTGAATCCAATAGGATGAATTTACTATAATGCCCTTGAAATCAAGTTTTATAAAATAAGTCTCTTCTAAGGCAAAATCTAACTATAGAATAATTCTATAATCTCAAATCACTCAATCAAAGTTAATTCCACCAATTAGGGTCTTAAAGAACGTAGAAAAAATGCTGAAAAAAATTCAATTCGAATTTGGGCGAATTTGGTCCAAATTGACCAAAATACCCCTAATCTTGGAGACCGTATTTAGCAAACTTCCCGGGTTCAGATTGAGCCCAAATTTGGAAGAAGCCTACATTAGATAGTAATAAAAATCCTATTTAAACAGATTTTAAATTACTATCGTGATGAGGGAGATAAAGTAAACCCGAGCCGCATCCTACCTAAAGGCAATAAGGGCAAAAATATAATTTTAAACAACCAATCTATCAACCAGTACTCCGATACCACTGTTGGGTGGCTGCAGTGGAAGCTTGGTGGCAATTTAGGTGTGTGGATGTGAAAAAATTAAACCTTTATGTCCCTCACAATTAATTTATAAATACTTAAAAAAATATGCATATAAATAGTAAATCAATTCAAATAACTTCAAGATTAAGAATAATTAAAGCATGAATTAATAACTACTGTCCTTTAAGGGCTAAGCCCCAAGGATGTGCCCAACCACCCAAAATCAAGCACAATATTTTCTTTATTTTAATTATAAATATGAAGAATCAAAATTACCTCTTTGATGTAACCCCGTGAAATAGAGGAATTGAGAGAATTGTCTGTATATTTCTATTTTTACAAATCACATCACCATCTCTTCTTTTTCTATTGTAAAAGGAGAGTTTTATGATGGTGAGAGTGGAAAAGTCTCAAACTCTCCCTGTAACTAATATCGTATTGGGATAAGACTGATCAAGGCGTATCCCATTCCATACTCATCAGATGGGGCCCACACATAACCCACTCTCCCTCACGCCTCTTTCTTCTGTTTTGGGTTCAGAAACCTGGGTACAAACCCACTGACCCAAACAGATTTGAACTGCAATACCTCCATATTGGGTGTTCCTTCTTTCAAACTGCATCTCACAAATAAAACGATTACGATGAGGTCCAACAAGATGGACCAAAAAGAGTACACAGAACATATGATTCAGCTTCCAGTCCAAGACAATTTCCTTTTAAAAGATGCCTGCTACACAGCCGAAATGATTGAATGTAGTATTATCCCCTACCACCCATTTTTCAAGCTACGGTCTAACCCCAGCAGATTAGAGTACACAAGTCTTCTAACCAGCTGAATAGATGAAGGTTTCCTAAACATTTCCACCTTAAAGAAAAAAAAATACAAACTGGATTAGTGAGATACATGAAAGACCATAGAAGGCAAAAGAAGCATAATAATTTGCCAGCATTGTTAACTGGCCGCATTTGTAAGTGTGGGTAGAGAGTACACGAGATAGGCTTTCAACGCACCGCTTCCCACCGAATCATGTGAGTATGGTTCACATCAACAGGAAGAAATTTTAATTCTTTGGACCTTTTATCTGCTTTAAAACAAAAAATCCCTCGTGTGGAAAGATGCAGGGACGTGAATTGCTCCAAATAAGAGGTTTAAAATGGATGTAAACGAGGCTTATGAAACAAAGAAAACAACTCAAATTATAAAAAAAAGGACAGATTGGCCGGATGCTGATGGAGTATGAGCAAATGAATGAGGATCGTATTAGCCATATTCAAATTATACGCGTGCTGAAGTCTACTCGAAATTAACTTTGAGTAAAAACCAGAGGTAACATTCTAGAATTAGTATAGGTTGCGAGGTAAGTGTATTCTGCTAAGTGAAATCATCCTCTACTAAAATGAGCACAAAATTGGCAATCACAAACTCCATGTCATGCAATACTGCTGACCCCAGAGCAGCTTAAGAGTGAAATGACCTACTTAGATTTTAGTGGAGACTTCAGAGTAAGGGGCAGAACAACAAGATTGAAACTTTATGAAGCGTACAAACCCTGTGCTTTTGCATAAGAATGTGGCTATATAAACCCCATTTTTTTCCTAGTGTCCCATGTTACTTGTACACCCCATATTTAACCTTTGAAGTTGAGCACATAAACCCTGTTTCTAAAAATAATAGCAGTTATTATTTTAACCCAAGTGTACCCCCATCCTTCACCTCCCTCGTGGCTTCACCCCAAGGCCCGTCCAAATCTATCATTCCTCTTTCCCCTTCATGATGGCACCGCCAGCCGTCGTCCACATTGCCGAGGCCTTTGTCGCCACCACCGAAACTCTCTTGTTCTCTCAATTTCCTCCGTCGCTATGAATCAATTAACCTACGACCACTGGCCGCCATCAACCATCCACGAAGTGCACTGCAAAGTAGAGGATTCTGGACTGGTCATGGCTTCAGGCATTGGACTTTGGTTTTGGTGCTCATTATGTTCTGGTTCTTCCAATGTCTCATTTGTTGTCTTCTCTTCTCTTGTGGGAGAGATTGCGGTAGAGGACTAGGTAGACCAACGGCTATTGGAGCGGAAAACTCGCTACCTTTTTGGAGGTAAATGATATAGCATATTTATTTCGTTTTCACATTTTCTTAATTTCTATTATCTTGTTTATTGTTTGATTTAAAAGCAAATCAGTGCTAGTGTTTGGTTCGGGAAAGATGAGTTGTGGACTCGACTCTATGATAGTATGATCCTTCATTTCACAAAGCGGTCCTTTTCTCAATTGTTTTATTTTCGAACAGGCTTCGGGATTGCCAAATTTTGTGTGTGTTAAGACACAAAAATCAGTTAGTTGAGAGCAGTTGTTCTATTTTATTTTTTAGCTTGAAATGATGATGTATAACTAGCTCGGTCAGTCGGTTTCGTTTTGTAACTACTTGAGGGCTCTTCTTTTTTTCTTCCTTCTATGTTATTATTTTTTCTTGTCACATGCATATGAACCCTCTTAAATGATGTAGGGCTGATTATTACAACACATAATTTAGGTGACCTACAATCTGTATACAACATATAATTTTTATTGTTGTTATGAGAAAAACTGACTCCTGTGGCTTTTGTGGGAATGTTAATGTGTGCATAGTTGATGTTTGTCAAAATGCTTAAGGTCAAATTTAAGTGCTCCTGTTTTATATTCTGCATTGATCATTTATGCATTTATTAGCGTAATGTTAAAATGCTTAAATAATGGTGAATAGTTCATATGGTGTTTTATATTTAATAGTGCAAATAGTTCTTTACCGGAATAGTTTCCTTGTAATTTCTGGAAATCTAATGAATCCCTTGGTATTATGCATCTTTTCTACAAGAAAAATGCAATTGCCTTGTTACAAGACTCGTTGACGACTCTTGAAGACAACGAAAGGAAAAGAAAAGTAAGCTGAGCATTGGAAGAGCTCCTTTATGATGAACCTAGTCCAATTATCATTGACTAGAAAAGGAAGGGCAGCTCAAGTTAGAAATGCTGCAGTGAAGAGAAAGGGAAAGCGGGTTTCTAAATAGGCATACTCACCGAAAAAGGCACAATGTTGTGATGGATTCTATTGAACTTTTGGTATATTAGTTGATTAAAAAATGTCTGTGCTTTGTTGAGACATTGTTATTTTAGATGTCTTAGTGTTTCTCTTGTAATGGTTGTGTGAAAACATTAGACAAGGAAGCATTAGATGGATAGTTGTCTTACTTCCTCTTGTTATTTGAAGTATTTAGATGTCATTTGTGCTTAGATTATTGTTGGACCATGAGACCCAGAAAAGGGAATAAAAACTGGCCGCTGAATAAAATGATATGAGCAACTATCGAGCGTTTAATTATGCCAATCTGCCTCCTAATATTGCATTGTGATGTGAAAAAGAGTACATTTTTCCAACTTTATGCATGTTAATTCCTCCTTCTACTACAGAGTATTGACTGTATCGGATTATTTTTTACCTATTGGCATGTTTGTAGTTTTTTGAATGGATAGGGTGGACAAATGTTGCACCCACCATGAACACTTATGTGGGGATTTAAAATTAGGAAATGTGAACTGCTTTTTTAGGAAAGCTCCTAATTTCCTCTAATGATGAGCTTAATCAACATATTTTTTAAAAAAGTATAATTGTTGAAATGAGGGCTAATTGACTTTATGTCTCTTGGTAAATTTATCTATACCTTCAGTACATATCCCTTGCGTTAGGAAATAGGAAACAAATGGAAAAATTATAATTACCGTGCGGCCGAGAGGGTCTATTTTTCTAGGGTACAACTTTAACTTAGAAGTTTATTTTACATATTGGAACTCTTAAATGCTCAGGATCTTTTCTTATGGTTAGATTATATGATAATGCATGTCATGGGAGTTACCCAGTACTATGGAAGATAGTACTATTTAAAATAGGAAGAAACACAAGGAACTAATTTATTTTTATAATTCCAATGATAAAATTCTTTCGTAAGGTATTTATTATTCTGTGCCTTTTATGTTGTGTCTAGGCCTTTCATCTTATCATGAGAGGTTACTCATGGAACTGATGAAATTGAATGCAAAAATGGAATTGTTTTTTGTTTTGTTTTCGTTTATGCACATATTTGCACTAATTAAAGAATTATGAACTAATATTGAGGCTAAACTTTGCTTTTATTCTCCATACACTGGATGACAAGGCCACACCCAACAACATCATATAGGAGACGATGAGCTGAATCAAAAGATGCAGATGTTGGTGAAGATGTAATTAGAGATGATGAATTGAAGGAAATGCAAGTGCACAAGAACAAAGACTAGAAATTGATGAAGAAACAAATGTCGTTGAGAGAGAACAAGAAGAAGGTCATGCAGGGGAAGAGGAGAAAATTAAGCTTAGCACTTGAAGAGCTCCTTTACGATGAACCTGGTCCAAGTATCAATGACACTGGAAAAAGAAGGGTGACTCAAGTTAAAACTAAAGTAGTGAAACGAAAGGGAAAGCGGGTTTTTAAATAGCCTCAAATTGTTTGTGTTTGTTGAGACATTTTAATGTCAGTCATTTGTTAGAGACATATAAATTTCAGTCGTTGAGACATTTAAATTTCAGTCACTGAGACATTTAAATTTCAGTCACTGAGACATTTTAGAGTTTGTTGAGACATTTCAGTGTGTGTATATTTTGAAGAGTTTGTATTTTTTTGCTACCAAGAACATTATTGTCAAAATGCAGAAACCATGTTGGAGTCTTGGACAAGAAAATTATGTTGGAGTCTTGGATAGGAAAATTATTGTCAAAACGCATAATAGTTTGTGCTTTAATGGTGCTTTAATGAGTGGATATGTATTTGATTTTATGTGATCAGGATTTGGCGGGGAGTGCCCCTCGCCATGAAATGGACAGTAACTCTAAGAAGTTACTCTCTTGGATTTGGCAGGGGTGTGCCCCCTGCCCAATTGTGCATGAAGTGGCCGGGGGGGGGGGTGTCGAAGACCCCATCTAGTTCTTCAAAAAATGGCAGGAGGTGCCCTTCGCCACAAAATGATTAATAACTAAAAAGTTATTCTCTTAGATTTGGTGGGGGTTGCCCCCCGCTCAATTGTGCATGAAGTGGTGGGGGGGGTCCGACCCCATCTAGTTCTTCGGAAAATGGCGCGGGGTGCCCCCCACAATGAAACTGACAATAACTCTAAGATGTACTGTCTTGGATTTGGCGGGGGGTGCCCCTCGCCTAATTGTGCATGAAGAGCCAGGGGGGGGGGGGGGGGGGGCGTCTTTAACCTCGTCTAGTTCTTCTAAAAATGGCGGGGATGAAACGGACAGTAACTTTAAGAAGTTACTGTCTTGGGTTTGGCAGGGTGTGCCCCCCGCCCAATTGGGCATGAAGTGGCTAGGGCTACCCCCTGCTAACAAATTAACAGAAGCTTTCTTGCCTCCGATAACGTTCTGGCGGGAAATGTCACTGGAAGTGTAAAAACGCCATTGATGAACAAATAATACTATAAGGGAAGGTAAATTTACAAAAAGGGTTCAACTTTTTGGTCGCTGGAGCTTTTTTAGCCAGCATCAAAGCTTTTTAATCGTCGCCAGATCTACAGTGTATGTCGACGGCTACAGTGCTCAGCTTGGAAGAGGAGAAGAAAGTCTAAAAAAAATTTACTTTCTTTAGGTTAACTCATAGGGTAAAAAAGAGAAAGGTAAATGGGGGACTAAAGAGCAAGTTAGTGGGGGAAATGTGGGGTATAAAAGTAAAAAAAATCTAATTTTTTGCTTATGTTTGGGGGATACAGGGAAAAAACAAGGTTCAAATAGCCACGTTCTTTGCATAATCTAGTTACAAACAAATGATAGTCCATGAAGAAGGAAAAGGATGCTAAGATTGCGAGAAAACAAAGGGGTCCAGTTGCGACGCTGAAGCCTTGAGCCTGCGAGTTGAGAAGCGAAGCACGACGGCAAAGGAGTGACACTGTGATGACTAAACTGCCACACAAGCGAAAATGCCAACGGCAAAGTGCTTTCGAGGGGAGAGAGAGGGGACTCACAAACGTCTGAAGCAGTGGCGGAGCCACCTTAGGACACTAGGGGGCCATGGCCCTCCTGTTTTTATGGTTAACATAATAAGAGTTCTAGTTGGTTAAAGCAAGATTTCTTCATTGGTCCCCCTCATAATTAAGCTGGCCATTCCTAAAATTGAAACATCTTGACTTTAACCATTGGACGATGGCATACTCTTTAATAACTGCACCATAATTTATTGGGAAACAACTCCCCTCTTTAACTATTAGATGCTTGCCAAATAACCTATACCCAATTTTTTTGGGATTCGGGTGCATTTAATTCTAAGTACATTGTTATTTCCTTTCCCAATCCTCTCCCATCGTATCCCACTTTTGTCTTCGGGATAAAACAAACTACTTCTGCCATTCTTATCATTCCTTTCTGTACTACAAGCCAAAAAATCCTTTCCCTAATTCCCCTTTTTGTCCACGGGTTAAAAAAAACTGTTGCCATTGTACATTCTTGTTATTCCTTTCGGTACTACAAGCCAAAAAAATGAAAAAAGCCTTCCCTTCTCAATTGTCTCATCGTCTTCCTTTTTTGTACTACAAAGTAAGTACTTCTTTTCTACTTATTATATTTCATATTTTTCACTACAAGTCAAATAGAAGTTCTTAATATTCATATCTCATCTTTGATTTGTGCACAGGTCTTTCTCTTCAAGTTAAAGCAAAGTTCTAGACCATCTATTTTCCATTAGTCAAAAGACTCAAAACTAAGTACTTCTCTTCTAACCATTATATTTTAGATTTTTTCACTACAAGACAAATTGAAATTCCATCTCTCATCCTCATCTTTGATTTGTGCATAGGTCCATCTCTTGAAAATTCAAGGCAAAGCAAAGTTTGGACCGTGGGTTCATAGTTTAAACCATCAAGGCAAAGACAAAATTCACCCTTCACCTATTTTATTCTATGCAAAAGGACAAATGTAAGTCTAACCAATTTAAACAACTTCTAGGTTATATCATGAAGAAATAGCAACTTCTATTTATAATTGACACACATACACGTGCCTATGCAAATCTACCAACTCTATTGACAATCGGCATAGGTAATATTTTAATTCCCTTCTCATGTTTAAACTCTTAATTACAACAATAATTGATTTAATTTGCAAATGCATTGGGTTGCACTCTTTACAAATTAAATTTACTTTTTTCTATTTGTTTAATGTAATAGTGTCATCATAATGCTATATTATTTATTTTTGAATCAAACTATTAGATGTGTATTGATGCACTAAAATAATGTTCAATTAAATATTTTCAAATTTTGAATTGCAATCCTATTTTGTGTTAATTCATTGCTGATTTGGGTTATTTATATTTTGAATAAGTTAGTCGGACTTTAATTGAGTTTATATGTCTAAACAGGCTTTAACAGGATCTAAGTAAAAGAGGAAGTAAAGCCCATCTACCCAAAGCTATTTGAAAATCAAGAATGGGCTCCTAATGGTCTAAACATGTATGGAACGGTCGAACACAACCTTGTGGACCCATTTGATTTGAGATTTGTATGAAGAGGACTAAATTAGGAAAGAAGCTGATTCGGACAGATTGATAGAGCCTTAGTATTTCGATCATAACTTTTTATGTATAATTCGAATGGATATGATTCTAGTAGCATTGGAAAGAAGACTTCCATAGCTACAAATGATATTTCAGGAAGAAATTCCAAATTCCAAAAATTCATAGGTCGCATTCGGCATGAAAAGAGATAACTAGTAAACTAACTCGAGGCCAGCACATGAGAATATTTTCATTGATTATGATTGATACACATAAGAAAAGACAAGGAGTCTGATTGGTTAACTAAAGGAAGATTCAAATATACTTATTTGCTAAATAAATCATTGATTTATGTGATTGATTTAGAATCTAATCATTGCCAAAGAAGCAACCAATCAGGCAATAATCAGGATGCAATCTAGAGATATGATTTCACTTTCCTCTTTAAAGCAACCCCTTCTATTCCTATAAATAGAAGGGTGGGCGTGATAGATGACTAATCCCCTTCTCTTTGGAACTCTCCTCTCCTATTTTCTTCTCTCATATTGTATTTTTGTTTTAGTTTTATTGTAATGGCTTTCTAAGCTCTCAAGCTAAGGCTAGGAATGAAGCTTGTACTTGATGTTTAATGGATACTTTGATTCAAGTAAGTTCTTTATTATTTTAAATTGATGTTTCATATTTAAGGAGTTTATAATCTATATAATTATTTGATTCAGCGTTGACGAAAGGCACGCTGAATGCTTATAATTCCCTGTGATTATATACTTAATGTTTTCACGTAGTAAACAATCAATTACTATTGTTCTATTTCAAAGTTTTTTTTAAAAAGATAAATTTTTTGATTGAGACGAATTTTCATTTGATCTTAATTGAGTTATCATTTGAATCAAATATACATTAGAGATTTATTACAAGTGGATTTTTGATGCCTTAGCACTTTCTCTTTGATTGTCTCTTATTCTCTATTTCACCTTCCTTCTCTATTTTATTCTCTTCGTAATAGTTTTCTTTGTCACACAAGGCTTTCCCTGTGGATCGACCTTGTTTACTATAGTTGACAAGTAAAAAAAAAAAATCTAAACTAGACTAATTCATAGTCTTGGTTTGGACGTAACAACAAATTGGCGCCGTTGCCGGGGATTGCAACGTGTGACAAGAATCCGTTACGAAAAAACTCACTCTAACTTTACTAATTCTCTAACTTTTATTTTTGCACACTAACTCTTTAAATTCAGTCATTTACTTTATGTCAGTTACTTTTAGTACTTAAATTCTGTAATTTTTTTTTCTGAGACCGGAGGCACTACCCACGTTACTACCGAAATTGTTTTCGGGATCAAACATGTACCTTGATAGTGCCTTTGGCCATATTTTGTAATTTTAATTTTTATTTATTAACTTCTAACTCTCTAACTCTTTATATTTTGTCATTTAATTTCTCCACTTTTACTTTTGTTTGTTAGCAAAAACAAAAAAAATATATTGTTGTTGCATGCTCACATGAGTGCGTGATAATTCTAGACGATTAAAAAGAGTGAACAAATCTTTTGAAAATTATCTTTATTTTGATACAATGGAGGATCTAGGAACTAATGAGGAACTAAGAAGTGATAATGGAGATAATAATGCACAAAATATTCAAGTTAAAACCTTGCGTAATTATTTGCAACCAACTAGATCAAGTTCTCCTTCTTGCATGATTTTTCCAATTAATGTGGGTGGTTTTGAACTCAAGCCGGGTGTAATTTAATTACTACCCAAATTTTATAGCTTAGATTCGGAAAGCCCATATTTGCATTTAAAAGGGTTTGAAGAGGTTTGTACAACTTTGCCAAACCAAAATGTTTCAAATGATGTTATTAGATTAAAACTCTTTCCATTTTCTTTAAAAGAAAAAGCAAAAAATTGGTTGAATTATTTAAAGCCAAGATTCATTGGAACATGACAAGAAATGCAAAGAGAATTTTTGAAAAAGTTTTTCCCCACCCATAGAACTAATACACTTAGAAAGAGCATCATGAATTTTTCACAAAAAGAAAATGACTTTCTTTCAATGTTAGGAAAGATTTAAAGAACTTTTATTGTTGTGCCCACATCATGGATATGAAACATGGCATACAATTAGTTTCTTTTATAATGGCTTGACTTCTCAAATGAGGCATTTTGTTGAAATGATGTTTATAATGTGTATCCTAAATTTGGACCAAGCCTTAAGCTAGTTAAAAATCCCAGTAAGTAAATATTTGACCGTTTTACCCCCTAGGGTTAAGGTTGGATGGTTAATTGAACCGGGGTCGGTTCAAGGGGTTTACGACGCCGTTAAATGGCCAGAAAATTGCCTTGGCTTCATATCATCAAGGTGTAACCCTGGGATTAATTTTGGACCCATCAAGATTTAGGAAGGCCCTAAAATAAAAGACATAAATACCCTTATGTGTAGACCGGTCCACATTCACGTGAATTGAATTAACGGGGCAATGTGATACTGAAACCTTTTGAGAGGTTAAAGACTTACCCGAGATTAGATTGGACCATATAAAATATTGGATAATTACTTTAATGCCCTTAGGTGCATTATGATCAATTTTTAAAGAGATTTAATAAGCTACCCAATGAGGGTTAGGCACGTGAGCTCGAACAATCTAATATCATTATTAAATTTGGTTAATGATATTATGATCTACTTCGACCTGTGTGGTTATGATTGTTTATGTTCATTATTGTTAGTCATTCATCCTTGTTTTGATTTGTTATCATGCTGAATGTTGCCAGCTACTTCAGCCTGATTTGTTATGTTAGTTTGCTGATTTAATTAGTTTGTTTCAACCTCAATCAAATCCATGGTTGTGTGGATTCGATCAGTTTATCAGAGCATCAATTCTGATTTGTAGTCTTGTTGATAGGCTTACATGTCTCAGTCTAAAATCAGCATGTTATCTTGCTAATTGTGTAAGTTTGTTGCTTGCATGATTTGTTGTGATTAGTCTTTAGAACCTTTTTCTCATGTTGCTGCATCATATCACATGTTGAGTCAAAGTTTAAGCTCACGGTAATAGCCATGGTGGACATTTAGGCCTTCGAGGTCTCGGCACCTTTGGGACTTTGGCTCCCAGCTCTTTGAGCATTCGAGCGCACCCAGGTTTTTGAGCATCATGGAAGGCTCATCTACCTCCGGCCAATGTGTCCATGAGCACAGCTTATACCTACATCTCTAGGCCCATGGCTGATTGAAGTGGATCTCTAAAGATGCTAAGATTTTTGATAATAGCCATAGCGGTAATCTTTCAGACCCTTATTGTTACGCCCCGGCACTGCCCGACCCGACCCGAACCCGGTCCAGCACACGGGGGTGACAAGGAGATAGAAGACAATTAGCGGAAGATTTAGGCCCTAATCACAGGCGATCTAAAATTAACGGAGTAAACACACTACTTTGAGGAAGAGTAAATAGGTAGAACCAAAAGTGTTACTTTAACTCTAAATTAAACCACAAATCTCAAACCCACATACTAATTAATCCATAGCCCACACTAAGCTCCAAAACAAAGTCTCAGACAAATCTGAAGATATAATGTATCATAAGTCCGGGACGAGAACTACTCCACATGGGTTCTAACACTATAACAAAAATCAGAGAAACATGCAAGAGCTAGAGATCTCCACGTCTACTCCCAAGTTCTCCCCGACCTTTCCTCATGCAAAGGATCCTGTCCATCTGCGTGTCACGCCACGTAGCCCCAAAACAAAACAAGGAAAGTGGGGTGAGTATAAAAACTCAATAATGGTTTTAGTATAACTATGATAATCAGAAAATATGATGACATGGTAATATAACAATTCAGATCAATGATTGACAATATATATCATTTTCTGATAATGCATACATATCACCTAAACTTGCATAATAGTGTCTAAATCACACTTTCTGATTCATGCATTCAGATCACATAAACCTGCATATAGTACCTCAATCACACTTTCTGATCAAGCATTCATAACACATAAACCTGAATATAATGTCTGAATCACACTTTCTGATCATGCATTCATAACACATAAACCTGCATAATAGTGTCTCCATCACACAATTCAGACTATTTAGAATATCACCTATACCACATGAGAAGTGTCTCTACCACACATTCAAATCTTGCATTCAACATCATATAAACCTGCATGAGATTTATCTCTAACATACATTTCAGATCATGCATCAACATTCTAGTTCATCAGGCATTTATAAGTGTCTCACACATACTAGTCTAACATGCAAGTCCATACACAGAGAGAATAAACCTGCTCTTCAAGGCCGAAGCCCTCGAGCAAACCCTTATCAAATAGACATGCTCCTCAAGGCCAACGCCTTTGAGCAACCCTTACTCCTCGATGTCAAAACCTTCGAGTAATCTCTGCTCCTCAAGGCTAACGCCTTCGAGCAACTCATGCTCCTCAAGATCAAAGCCTTCGAGCAACTCCTGCCCATCAAGCCTAAACTCTCGGGCAACCCTACTTGTCAAGACTAAAGTCCCCAGCAACAATACCTGGTAAGCTAGTGCACTCCGACAAACCAACTAGATTCTCAGGGTCTAGAAGACGATTATAATAATCTCAATCTGCAAGACAAGTACACAACTTGTCCCCACATAACTCAATTTAACTAGACTCAATCCACGGAGTGCATATGCTCCACATAGGAACTCAAATCGAAAACATGTTCTTTCGGACCAACCAAGTTTTGATTAATTCAAAGACCGATTAATCTAGCACACAATCACTTAAGTCAAACGTAACCACATGCTAAACATATGTAAGCACATTCACCTCACATTTGAGTCTAGGCATAGCACTATCATTGACCCATAATTTAACCCCATCATATAATGACATATCAGTTCATTAGCATGTTGTAATTCTACTGAAATCATGCTTAACCCATAAGGAATCATTCACTCATATCTTCAAGATAGCAATTCTAACATGTATATCCAACTACATGCCATTTCACATAGACTTTAAATATACACCATAAATTTTAAACATCAATAACATGCTCTTCCAATAGCTTATTCTAGCTCAAATCACTCCACATAAACATAAAAATGATATTTGGGAGTAGAGATATCAAAATAAGCAACATGCATAAAATAGAAAAATTCTGAAGTATAGCCGTTTGATCGCCCTACAGGTACGTTCGATCGGCTAAACTAAAAATATGTCAAAACTGTAGTGTTGCCGATCGATCGGCCTGCAAGGCCGTTCGATCGCCAACAAAGCAGTTTTGACCTTCTTCTTCATTTCAAATTTCAAAACCGAGACTATATTAAAGCAACTTAAAACCTACATCTATAGTCCCAAACACCATTAAAACTTCATCAAACTTTCAAGAATACTAATCTACGCCATCTTAAGACAAAACCCTAAGAAATCGGAACAAGAAATTAACATATACTAATCCCACCATTAGAGCCCTAAATCAAGCAAACCATTCCAAATAAACCATGAAAAATCGAGATTTTACAATAAGAAAACTGAAATTTTGAAGACCCATTACCTTGTCACTTGTTTTGGTTCAGATTTGACCTTCACCCTTCTTGGAAACCTTCCAAAAACATAGTGTCTAAGTTAAACTCCATTAAAAATCGGTTTAACATTGAAAACCTTAAAGAAATCTTAGATCTAGGGTTTGTTAAGTATAAAAAAATATATTTTGAGAAGTAGGGTTTGAAGTAAGGGAGTAAATCAGTGACTTTGATGCTTGAAATCAAATCAAATCAAAGGGAAAAGATGGATTAAGAATGGATTAGAAGAAAACCTAGGGTTTAGGCTTAATTAAAGAAGAGCATACCTTAATCCCTTTTTAATTCGGGCCTAATTGGGGAATTAGGCCTTAATCACCTTCTCCCGGCCTATTCCCAAAATGGAAATGGCTCAGCCCTTTTTATTTATAGTAGGGCTTGAGGTGTACATAATTAACTAGTGGGGCATAAATAGAAATTTGAGCTAAAAATGAGTATTTTGATAATTTGAGCACTAATTAAACTTGGAAAACTCCTGAAAATTTTTACATAATCTTGTGTTAATGCCTGGGTCAATTTGGTCTAAAAACCTCAATTTCGTCGGTGGGGCCCAAAGGGGGTCCTGCCAAACCCTAATTTTTGGAAAATTAGTAAAAAATCAAAAAAATCCCAAAAATTCAGGTTTGACCCAAAACCACTTAAAACCAATAATTGTAGAGTTGGTTTTTTATTTAAACTATAAGAAACCCCGTTTATTTTCAAAAACCACCGAATTAATTAGATTACGCTTAAACTACACAATAACCGATAAATAATCATTAAAATAAACCGGTTCAAGATCAAGGATCTTACACTTATGGTCTCCGCTCCTTTGGGACAATGGATCCCTGCAAATGCGCAAACTAGGTTTTTGAGCATCATGGAAGGCTCATCTACCTCCGGTCAGTGTGTCTATGAGCACAGCTGGTACCTATATCTCTAGGCCCATGGTTGATCCAAGTTGATCTCTAGAGATGCTAGGATTTCTATTAGCATACAATTACTGCTTTGAGCGGGAGTCGGTATTTTCAGGTAACAATTAGTGCATTATTTCCTGAACGGTGTCCATTGTTTTGTGCATTGTGTTAGTCTTCATTGGATAAAGACCAGTCAATGTTTCTGAGCTATGTTATATTCAGTGCTATGTATATTATCCTTATGTGGTACTATTTGCAGGATGTTAGTATTAATTATTGAACAAGGGTTGTGAGATAATTAATATCATTGTTTGATATTGTTTGTTAATTAGACAAGTGGAACAATTAAAGGACTTGCATAAATTATAGGTTGCTTTAAAATACTTAAGCGTTGCATATGTGATACTATGCTTTTTAGTATAGTGTAGTTTTAAATAGAACTATGTCTGGATCCGATCTTGTTGGAAACATTGGAGATGTTGTTTGATGAGTACGTAGGCAACTAACATAAGGTGATGTTGGCCCGATCCGAAAAATATTAATAAAACTTTTTGTCCTTTGGAAGCTCTTCTCCTGAAGGCAGAGAGGTTACATTGTTGTTATTGTGGTTGTTTGATTTGGTTGGTTGCATATTCTCCAAGCGACGACAAGTACAACAAGGAGGCGAGCACAAGATGAAGTTAACTTGTTATTTATTTTCAGACTGATGACGGACTTGTACTTAGATGGATGAACTATTTTTATTGAATTTTGAGACGTGTGATAATATCATATGATTTGATATTCGTATTTGTGAACCCCAGTTATCATGACGTAGATATTTAATCGAATTATTTGGTTTTTATTTAAGAATAATTTTTTTTTGAGACTACTGTTTATGCTATTTTGAAAAGGCTTTTAAAAATCTGGGTTGTGACATACACATCACCAATGATTCAAAAGGAAATTTTACATATTCTTTCAACCAAAGTGAGAAAGGTAATTCGTGATGAAGTGGGTGATGCAAAATTTTGCATAATTGTTGATGAAGCTTGTGATGAGTCAAAGAAAGAGCAAATGTCTATAGACTTGAGATTTGTTGACCAAGAGGGTTTTGTAGCATTGACCCTAAAAAATGAGATATATTTATTATTGTCTTATCATAATCTAGATATTCAGAATATTCGAGGGCAAGGGTACGATGGTGTAAGTAATATGCGAGGTGAGTAGAATGAATTGCAAGCTTTGGTTTTGAATGATTGTCCTTATGCTTACTATGTTCATTGTTTTGCCCATCGCTTACAATTGGCATTAGTTGCAACATCAAAAGATGTTATCCCTATTCATCAATTTTTTATTAAATTGACTTTGATTGTCAATATTGTTAGTGCTTCTTGCAAACGTAGTGATGAATTAAAAGTTGCTCAAGCTGCTCAAATTGTATATATGATTGCCATTGATGAATTGGAGACTGGAAAGGGTCTTAATCAGATTGCCACTTTACAAAGGGCTGGAGATACTCATTGGAGTTCCCACTTGATGTCAGTTTCTAGCTTAATAAAAATGTTTAGTCCAACATGTGAAGTTTTACTTAAGAACATCGACGAAGGGACTTCTTCTTCCCAACGAGGAGATGCAGATTCTGCTTATGAGACTATGACTTTATTCAAATTTGTGTTCATTTTGCATCTCATAAAAGAATTTCTAGAGATTACTGATTCACTTTGTCAAGCTTTGCAATGTCAATCTCAAGACATTTTTAATGTCATAAATCTAGTTTCATCCACAAAGGCACTTATGCAAAAGTTCAAAGATAAAAAATGGGATGGGTTACTTGCCAATGTTAAATTATTTTGTGTGGTATGCAGTATAGATGTCCCGAAAATGAATGCTCATTATATTGGGAGACAAGGCCAAGCACGTCATCAACAAGATGCCATTACAGTTGAGCACCATTACCGAGTTGATATGTTTTATACTGTAATAGATTCACAACTACAGGAACTAAATGGTCGCTTTAATGAGCATTCAATGGAATTGCTTAGCTTTAGCTGAGCTTTAGATCTTTAAGATATATCTAGAATTTTTAGAATTGATGACATTTATCAATTAGTGGACAAGTTCTATCTATGAGACTTCATAGATCATGAGAAATAACAATTGAGAATGCAACTTCTCTACTATGAGCATAATGTAGTTCAACATGCAGAGTATAAAAAAATGTCTAACTATTTCTGAATTGTGCCAATGGTTGGTGAGAACTAGAAGATTAACAATCTATCACCTTGTTTATCGAGTAATGGAATTTGTATTTACTTTTCTAGTTTTACTGCAACTACAGAACGATTATTTTCAGTCATGCATGCTTCGAAACAAAATAGATAATGATTTTTTGACAGATTCATTGCTTTATACATTGAAAGAAAAATTGCTGAAAAAATTACTATAAAGTCAATAATTAAAGACTTTAAAGATTCGAATGATCATTCAGTTCCATTTTGATAAATGATGATTCAACTCCCGTGTAACTTATTTTATCTATAAATTTTTAAAACTTAATAATACTAATTTTTATATAGTAATTTTATTTTTATTTTTATTTATATGTATATTTTTATTTCTTGAACCCTGACATAATGTCATGGTTCCGCCGCCCCAAGGGCGGTCGAGTGGTACGAGGTGCTGATCCGGACTCACTCACGAAACTCTTCCTGGTGGTGATGAACTGCACACGCGCAGACAGCGCATACTAAGGGATTTATGGCGCCGACCCGGGCCGGGCCCAAACGCTTGACGGTGGCGGGCAAGTCCACAAAAGAACCAGGACACGCTGTGCCGGCAGCTGAGCAACCATACCTGCCCAGATTTCAACGCGGCAACTTCCAAGAAGACCATTTGCTTCTGACCAGGCCTCCAAATTCTCTTTGCTTGACTCCCACGCCTCTCCGCGGTCAGATCTCCGTCCACGCTTCCCATTAAAACCCCGTGCTTCTACTATGTAACAACTACAACCCTTCTCATCATTTTCACCACTTCATCCCCCATCTCTGCGACTCAATTCTCTCACTCTCTCTACGAACGAAAACAAGGACGAGAAGAGCAAAGAAGGCCACAACTGGTCCCTAGGTTTGATCGCCATGGCCTCGCGTATGATCTATTTGCTTGTGCTTCTCCTTGTATGCACCGCGCCATGTTTGGAGGGAAGGAAGCTGCTGCTAGCGGAAGGAAGCAAGAGGGTCTCGTCCCAGCTAGACGCCGGCTTGTTTCTGAGCGCCTTGCCCAAGGGTAGAGTGCCACCGTCCTCACCCAGCAGGAAGGGCCACGCCATGGTCGTTGACCAGAAGCTCCTGGCCATGCATTTCGCGAAGCTCGACCGGATTCTCAAGGCTGTCCCCAGTCCCGGGGTCGGCCATTAGCTGCCCAAGCAGATTTCATTTCTTTCTCTCAAATTTTTTCTCTCCTCGTAATTTTTTTTCTTCCATGGGAAACTTTTATATTCCCTTTCTCTTCCATATATTGTGTTCTAATCTTTTTCTTTCCTGTTTCTAGTCTAGATTGATGATGTACAAGTGTACAGATATACCCAGCTATATTCATTGAATTTATTGTTTAATGCGAGTCATGTTTGACAAGAGAAGCTTGACAATGATAAAAAAGTCTTGTTTCAAACAAATTGTTCATGAGAATGTCTCAAATGTAATTCATGTTCTTTATCCCGGATCAGTCACTCTTTTTTCCAATCTTCAAACCTGAGCGAATCTACCAGTACTAGCTGATGAGCTACACCAAGTGACAGTCCCATATACCATTTCCCAACCTCGAAAATTACTTCGCCAAGAAAATTGGCAGTGGTGCAGTCCGCCATGAAAAGGAGGGAATGCAAAGATTCTGCTGTTTCAGCCTTTCCTGGCCTCTCCAATGGTTGAGATGACGAAGGTGATGCCAGGAGGCTTCTGCTATGGCGCGTGGGACTACTGATTCGTAGAGTCACTAGTTTCGGTGCCTCTCAGCAGCTCCCCAAAAGGGCAATCTGGACGGCGAAGGGAAAAGGTCAACGTGGGACCTCTTGTCTTTGGTTTATAAATTTAACACGGCTCCAAATTTCAACCTGCCTAACCCAGACCGACCTTAATCGGACCCGTTCAATTTATGAAGATCCGTAATAAGTCCAGATGACCGTGATTGTCTTAGAGGACTTTGGAGGATGACATTTGCAGGGTCAAAGCCAATTATAAAACTAATCAGGCTTAGGATACTAATGGTATGTATTCCCTTCATCTTAGATTAATAGTTCTATTTAATAAAAAAAATCATTTTATATTAATAAATTAATTTTATTCTTTTTAAATGGTTGGGTATTTAAAGAAGAGTATCATAAGGTTACTTTCTCTTATCTTAGAAGTCGAGTTCACCATTTAATAAAAATTATTATTTTTAAATATAGCTATTAATATTAAATAGAAGGAGTAGTATGAAAGCTATTGGGTCAGTGAATGTTGGGTTAAGCCTAGCTCATGTTGAGTTTTAAGTCAAGCCTTGACTAAAATAGCTCGAGTATTAGAGTTCATAACTGACTTTTCATAACTGAATATTATTAAAAGATTGTCTTGTTAGATATCTAAGATGTATTAGTTAGTTGAAAATATCATTCTAAAGATTACAAGAAATAAGAGTGTTAGATGTTAACATTTACCTTCTTATACTCATGCATGTCTTTACACTCATAGGCTTTACACCACTTTTTGATTAAATAAAAAAAATAAATCTTATACGTCAGGTGGGTAAATGGAGTAAGGCCTAAGGTGTAAAAAAAATGGAGAATGAATATCATTTTTATTTACCTTAGTAGAACTTCATGATATATGAAAGAAAAAATTAATTTTTTAGTTGATATGCAACGTACAACCATATAAGGCTATACTTAGATTATATTGATAACTATTGATACGAGTATATGTCGATGATATATTGAGTATGCATTGAACATGTGCAAAACTACCAAAAATATAAAAAATTATTAAATTAATAAAATATTATTATAACACTTCTCTATATATTGAGTCGCAATATATATGAAGCATTCACACATTTGTTAACAACCATAAAAAAGTATAGATTATGTTATCAATGTTAAAAAATATATGTAATAATGATACTAACACTACAAATATATAAATCAATTCAAAGCATAATAATTAAGCATAGTAATAGGCGTAACTTTTAACCAAAAAATAGTAATTAAATACATAATAAAAGACCAAAACATCAATATCTTTTCAATAAAGAAACTACATCATCAATGTAATATCATAAACGCTATAAAACATAAAGATAGAAAATATAGTGTTTTGATCAAACCTGCAGGGTAAAATATACTTCAGAAGTGTAGAATCACCATAATATGGAAATCTGGGTCTTGCATGGTTGTTCAACAAGAACTGTTGGGTCCAATCATCTTCCCTCATTGAGTCTTATTTGAGTACATCCATGTTTTATATGACGGATATAAAGGACAGGCAGGCGACCAAAAAATGGCATCACAAACAAAAGAAATTATGAAGAACATAAAAAAATTTTAGACTTTGGAAGACCCCCAATCCCCACAACAAACGCTTAAACACAACCTGCAAACAGAGCAGCCCAGCCAGCCAATGGGTCACCCCATTGGCTTGACGTCGAATGAAACTGGACTTCCTCAAAGGTTTCCAAGAGGGACACGGCCTGATGCACCAGTTGACCCACCACCCACCTTGGACCAATTCTTCTTTTTTTGCAAAATCCTACAGTACCAGAGGCACAATTACCCTCAATGATGCCCGGTTAACCCCCAGGGCTGCTTTGATTGCCATACCTGCAGCCAACGCCCAACCTGTTCAACATCAAACAATTTAAGAAACACATGGCACTGACAAAAAGTGAGCTGGCCCCCTTAGTCCCTCACGCAGATATCCACCCGGAGCAAGCCCCCTCCTCCCTCTTCACGCCATCAAAGATAATCTTGACCACCCCTTTGGAGAGGAGGGGCCATCTCGATGAGTCAACTGTCCTGCTGGAACACCCATCCCGCCCGATAGATATTTTATACTCGAGTAGATAGTCTTAGGCAAACTGTTTGAGACACATCACCCTATCTTTTATATTCCAGTAGATAGTCTTGGGCAGAATGTTTGAAACACATCACCCCCTGATTTCCCTTACCCAAGTCAACCTCATTCCTCCACTTCCGAATCATCCACGTTGTTAAACCCTTAGCTTCGAAATAGGCTAAGGGGTAGATGACTTTTATCTTGGTAAGTGGACAGCCAAGGAAAAGTTGGTAAACGGCAGCATTAGTGCATTGGCAAACTCATATACAAGTCTTACTTAGGATAGGATTTGATTGCGGGCTAGGCGCTATAACCCAAGACAGTTCTTAAGAAGGCCAGGACTCTCACGGACAATACCTACTTGGAGTACACTACAACAAAATGTAGTATTAGCGACGCATTTATTAGTAGCGTTTAGCTAAGCGTCACTAAAAATAACTATTTGCGACGTATGAAAAAGCGTCTAAAAAAAATGAACTATTAGCGACGCATTTTCATATGCGTCGCTAATAGTCATATATTAGCAACGCTTAAAGCGTCGCTAATATTAATCATATTAGCTACGCTTTATTATAAACTTCGCTAATAATGCCTCTATTTGCGACGCTTTATAACAATCGTTGCTAAAAAGTATATATTTAAAATAAAAAAAATTATGACTATTAGCAACGCTTTCTTAAGCGTCGCTAATTACTTTCGCAACAGCGATACTTATAAAATGCGTCACTAATAGTTATGAATTAAAAATAATAAAAAAATAAATAATTTAAACTATTAGCGATACTTTTACATAAGCGTCGCAAATACCATTTCTAATAGTGACATTTGTTAACAAGCATCGCTAATAGCTTTATTAATTAATTTTATTTAATAAATAAATATTAAAAAAATATAATAAAATTCCTAAATATAATATATTTTATTCAATATTTACTATTTCTATCTACAATAAATAAATATTAAATTTTTAATAAAAACTAGTGTTAATAAAAGATTAAACTTTTACTATTTATATATAATATATTTTATTTGTTAAATTTTATTATTAATTTTAAAATATAATTTATAATAAAAGAGAGAGTGCATGGAGAGAGAGAGTGAGGAGATTGAGAAGGTGAGGAGAGAGAGGAGAGAGAGGGGGAGGTGAGAGAGTGAGGTGAGAGAGAGAGAGGAGAGAGAGAGGGGAGGGAAGAGAGAGAGAGGAAAAAGACGGAGAGAGGAAGAGGAG
Organism: Saururus chinensis; assembly: GCA_035235625.1. Classification (NCBI taxonomy): domain Eukaryota; kingdom Viridiplantae; phylum Streptophyta; class Magnoliopsida; order Piperales; family Saururaceae; genus Saururus; species Saururus chinensis. The sequence goes on along the minus strand of CP141145.1, from coordinate 15,874,479 downwards.
AGGGATAGAGAGAGGAGAGGGAGGGAAGAGAGAGAGAGAGGAATAAGACGAAGAGAAGAAGAGGAGAGAGATAGAGAGAGGAGAGGGAGAGAGAGAGAGAGAAGAGGACAGGGAAGAGAGAAGAATTTTATTTTGATTTTTTTTTAAAAAAATTTATTAATTTTTTTATTTTTGAAATAAAAAAATAAAATTAAAATAAAATACTAATAGTGACGTATAGTTTTATACGACGCTATTAGTACATGTATTTGCGATGTATAAAACTATACGTCGCTAATACATATAGTAATAGCGATGTATATAACTATACATCACTATTAGTATTTTTATTTAATTCTTTTTTATTTTTAAAATTAATTTTAAAAAATAAAAAATTAAAAATTTGACATTAGAGGAGAGAGAGGGGGAGGGAGGGGAGGGAAGAGAGAGGGGGAGGGGAGGGGAGGGAAGAGTGAGAGAGAGGAGGGAAGAGAGAGAAAGAGGGAGGAGAGAGGGAGGAGAGAGATGGAGGAGAGAGAGAGGGGAGGGAGGAGAGAGAGAGAGAGAGAGAGGAGAGTGAGAGAGGGGGAGAGAGGAGGAAGGAGACAGAGAGAGAGAGAGAGAGGGTGGAGAGAGAGGGAGAGAGAGAGAAGGGGGAGGGAGGAGAGAGAAGGGGGAGGGAGGAGAGAGAGAGGGGGAGAGAGAGAGAGAAGGGGAGAGAGGGTGGAGAGAGTGAGGAGAGAGGGAGGAGAGAGAGGAAGGAGAGAGAGAGAGAGAGAGAGAGAGAGGAGGAAGGAGACATAAAGAGAGAGGGTGGAGAGAGGGAGAGATAGGGTGGAGAGAGAGAAGGAGGGAGGAGAGAGAGAAGGGGTGAGGGAAGAGAGAGAGATAGGAGACAGAGAGGGAGGAGAGAGAGGAGGAAGGAGATAGAGAGAGAGGGGGTGGAGAGAGAGATGGGGAGAGAGAGAGATAGGGTGGAGAGAGAGGGGAGGGAGGAGAGAGAGAGAGAGAGAGGGGGAGGAGAGTGATGATAGAGAGGGAGGGAGGAGAGAGAGAGAGGAGAGAGTGAGTGAGTAGTGGAGAGAGAGAGGAAAAAAATATAAAAAAAATCATTTGTAGCGACGCTTATCCATAAGCGTCGCTAAATATGGTTATAAGTAGCGACGTTTAAATTTATACTTCACTATAGACTTGCTAATAGTGACTGTCCTCAAGAGCGTCACTATACATATTTTAAAAAAAAAAAATTTGCCGCCGGTGAAATTTCCTTGCGTGGTCAAAATTTTGCCCGCTCCCTATAACTACCCCCCCCCCTCCCCACCCTCATATCCTCCCCCTCTCTGCCCGGCCGCCTTCCGCCCACAGCCTGCCTCCTAGCTCCCTTTGGTCCTCCTTCCGCCGCCGCGCAGCCCCGTTGTCGCCACGCCGCCCCTTCGCCCAAGGCCTTCTATCCTCCGCCGCCCTCCCACCCCCTCCTGTCCCCCATCCCCCCCCCTTCTAATTTTTAGAGGAGGGGGGCAGAGCTAGGGGTCCGGATTCCGGTGCCCTGCTATCCTCTGGCCACCAGCTCCCTCTCCCTTCCCCGGTGGGCCACCAGGCCCACCAAGGATTTTTTTAAAAAATAAAATGCAATATTAGTGACGCTTAAAAAGAGTCGTTATTTAATTTTAATTTAATTATTATTATAATTTTGATTTTTTTTAAAAAAATATTTTATTAGTGATGTATAGAAGGTGTCACTAATAATGAATTATTAGCGACACTTTAATTATACGTCGCTAATAAGTTATTTCTTTTTTTTTTCTTTTAGCGATGTATACATAAACGTCGCTAATGATTCCTTATTGGCGACGCTTATGTATATACGTCGCTAATAATTAATTTTTTAAATTTTTTAAAAAATTGGTTTTCTTTTAGCAACATTAAAAAAATGTGACTAATAGCTTATCATTAGCGACGCTATATAATATATGTCGCTAATGTGCCTTATTAGCGACGTTTTTTGTATACATCGCTAATTGATAATAGCGACAACACTTTTTTAGACGCTTGTAGTCACGTTTATTATACGTCACTAATAGTCATTAGCGATGCTTATGAGACTAATAGTCCTTTTTGTTGTAGTGGTAGGAGAGACGCTAGTTATGGTTGCTGATTTGTTCCCATGTTTTCTAATGCGACTAAGAGTCACTTCGGAGGCCTAATGTATGTAGAAAGCCCAGACAAAGAGTTGTGCGCAAGTCAGATTGCTCAAGACGGTCAAATCTTAATAGGACAAGGACTCTGTGCAAGAAGAGGATGCATTGAAGACTCTGCTGAGATGAGAAGGCATGTGAGCAGAGGACTTCTAGCTGGAGTAGGAGTTTGAGGAATGCTACGAGAGGCGGGACACTTGAAGGAGAGCTCAGCTGGACTTCTTGTTGGGTTAGGACTCCTTTGGGACTATTTTGGGCATGTGTATGCACTGGTTTCCTATTTTAATGGGGCAGGGATGTGGGATTCTGAATTTGTAATTAAGGTCGGGCTAGTCCTAGTAGTAATAGGCTTCCCGATCCTTCCTCTATATAAATGGGGCGTCATGGCAGGTTGGAGGCATAATTATTCAAGCATTTAAAACTCAGAATTCTGAAAGGGGCAGACTTAGATCTTTAGCCACAGTTCCAGAGGATTGTTGGGTAGAAAACACTTCGTTGGTGACTTGGAGGAGCTGTTGGAAGTGTACTCAACCAAGGGGTGGACTGTCACGCCCCGGAACCGCCCGACCCGAGCCGAACCCGGTCCAGGGGCCGATCAAGCGCATGGGGGCGACAAGAGAAATTGAGATATGGTTTAGCTAAAGACTTATGCCCTAACTACGGGCGATTTAACACAATTACGGAGTACACGCACCACTTTGAGCAAGAGTAAATAAGTAGAAAGAAAGAGTTACTTTAACTCAAAATAAACATAAGTCTCAAACCCACATGCTTAGTTTAACCATAGCCCACTCTAGGCTCCAAAATAGGTCTTAAACAACACAAAAGTGTAACAAAGCATAAATCAACATGGGAACCATACACAAAGGTTCTAAACATAAAGCATAAACCAAAGATAATAAGTCTCATCAGAGGACTCCACGATCACATCCATGTTGTCTCCGATCTTTCCTCGAAGAGGAGATCCTGTCCGTCTGTGTGTCGCACCACGCAGCCCCAAAGCAAAACACAATAAAGAGGGGTGAATTTAAACAAACTCAGCAATGGTTTTTAATATACTATCATCATCGGAAACACGATGGTCTATCAACATAACTAGTCAAAGCAAAGATTGACAAGATGTATCATTCCTTGATTACACATTCATAACACATAATCCTGCATATAATATATCAATCACATTTTCTGATCATGCATTCATAACCTATAATCCTGCATATCATAACATATATCTCATCCATTCTTGCATGACAACGTGTTAAATTTCATGTTACACAAACATGAATGACATAAATCACATATATGCATCAACATAAAACAAGAATGCCTCCATCAAGGAGTAAACACAATTTGTGTCACACAGACAAGGCCACGAAGGCGTGTCATGGTCCAAATTCTATACAAGAATTTAGTGTCATGAAGACGGGGACATAGACAAGGCCACAAAGGCGTGTCGTGGTCCAAATTCTACACAAGAATTTAAGAAGGTCGGGGTTGTCAATCCCTAAAGCTGCTCGCCCTGGACGATCCTAGCCAAGGATGTCCCATTCTCACGAAGAGAATCTAGAACAGGGGTGTTCACCATGGGACATCTCCTGCGGTAGGGGAGAGCCCGAATTCCCACATAGGGAACCCTGGAATATGTGGTAGCTGGTGCACGGAGCATACCACTCTGGATTCTTAGGGTCCAGAGACAATCATAATAATTTCAATCCGCAAGACAAGTACATAACTCGTCCCCATATATCTCAAATTTAACTAGACTCAACCCGGGGAGTGCACATGTTCCACGAAGGAACTCAAATCAAAACATGTCCTTTCGAACCAATCAAGTTTCAATTAAGCCACGACCGATTAATCTGGCACGCAATTTCACCACATTGCATCTAATCAGTCAAACTCGATTAATCTCGATAAAGCATCAATTGAAATCCATTTTCATGATGCATGCAACATGGTACATACGTAGGCAAGATATACATGAATCTTAATTAATGCCAAGTGCTCTCATCAGCCCCTCATGCATCATTCATAATCATAATATTAATGCTTATCATCAACATTAAATCCCACATGTGTGTGTGTGTGTGCATAATAGAAGCATTTCCCTCAATGCATATCAACATGATTGTAATCCACTCACTATCACACTACACATGTGTATCACTTAATCATGAAATTCCAGTGGAAATCATAGGTGAAGAATCATTAAAATCATAACTCAAATCAAAGCTTAACCACAAGCTAAACACATATAAGATCATTCACTTCATTCTTGAGTCATGACATTCACTAACATTCACACATCAATTAGCCACACTCTATAATGACATATCAATTCATTATCATGCGATAACTCTGCTGGAAACATGCTTAAACCATAGGAATCAACCACTCATAACTTCAAGATAGCAAACTCTAACAATGATATCCAACTACAAGTCATTTTACATAACTTTAAATATATACCACAACTTCTAAACATCAATAGGATACCCTTCCAGTAGCTTACTATAGCTCAAAACACTCCACATAAACATAAAAATGATATTTTGAAGTAGATATGTCGAAATAAGCAACATACATAAAATCGTCAAATTCTGCAGTGTAGCCGTTCGAACGCCCTGCAGAGCCGTTCTAACGGTTACACAGGAAAAATGCCAACATTGTAGTGTTGCCGTTCGAACTCCCTGAAGGGCCGTTCTAACGCCAACAAAGCAGTTTTGGTCATCTTCTTCATTTCAAATTTTCAAACCGAAACACCATTGATACAACTTAAAATCTTCATTTAACAACTCAAACACCATTAAAACTCCACCATAACTTTCAGAATGCTAATCCACATCATAACAAGATAAAACCCTATGAAATCGGGATTAAAGATTACCATTTACTAATCATGCCATTAAAGCACTAAATCAAGTAAATCCATTCAAAATAAACCACAAAATCAAGAGTTTCACCATATGAAAACTGAAAATTTGAAAGTCCATTACCTTATCCCTTGATTAGGCTTGGATTTGATGGTCACCCTTCTTGAAAACCTTGCAAATAGATAGAGTTTACATTAAACTCCATTAAAACCGATTTAACATAGAAAACCCTAATGAAAAACTTAGATCTAGGGCTTGTTGAACATAAAAATTGGATTTTTAGATCTAGGGTTTGAAGAAGAGATACAAATTAGTAGTTTTGATGTTTAAAAACGAATCAAAACAAAGGGGAAATTATAGATATAAAAGGGATTAAGAGGAAATCTAGGGTTTAAGGCTTAATTAGAAGAGGCTTACCTTAAACACCTTCTAATCCGGACCTAATTGGGGAATTAGGCCTAACCTCCCTTTCCCAGCCTATTCCCAAATGGAAATGGCTCAGGTCACTCTATTTATAATGGGGTGTGGGGTGTGTGCATGTAAGTTGTGGGGTATAAATAGAATAATAGGCTAAAAATGGGTAATTTGGCTATTTGAGCACTAAATAAACCTAAGAAAATTATGAAAATTTTTGTAAAGCCTTAAGTTGATGTCTGGGTTAATTTGGTCTAAAAACCCAAATTTCGATGGTGGGGCTCACAGGGGGTCCCGCCAAACCCTAATTTTCGGAAAATTAGTAAAAATTCAGAAAAATCCCAAAAATTCAGATTTGACTCAAAATCACTTAAAAATAATAATTGTAAAGTTGATTTTGATTAAAACTATGAGAAACACTATTTATTCCCAAAACCACCGAATTAATAAGAAATGAGTTAACCACACAATAACCGATAATTAAAATTAAATGAAAACCGGTTTAGAAATGAGAGTCCTTACACGGACCATACTCAGCAATTCAGAGAGGCTTGAGGTAGATTTCAGCCAAGGGCGATCTGGTTTGCAAAATAGCTTAGATGGTGTTGGGTTTGGGAGCAAGGTAGGTTCCTTGTTAGTGTAAACTGTGTGCTGAATAAAAGGTTTTGGACGCGGTCTTCCTTTTTCCTTATCTTTCCCTCTATTGTGCTTTATTTTGGACGTGCATATACTTGGTGAAAGGGCGGATAGGTTGCTAGTTGCGAGGTGCAATAGGCCATCACGTGTGCAAACACTAGGCATAGCTTCGTGCCCGTGACAGTTGGTTCCATTGTCGGGATACCCGAAGGAGGTGAAAGGTCTGTACGGACTTGGCAAGGGAGTTGGCTAAAGGTGCTGAAGCGCTGAGACCACCCGGACGGAGGTGAAAGCTCTTGATGGGCTTGGCACTAAGCAAGTCAGAGATTTTTGCTGATGTCCTAGACTTGGCGAGTTGTTGGAAAACAGAGAGTTGCTAATGGTGGGCTCGATGTTGACTCGAATGGTTGAGATTGAGGCAAAGGTGGATGTGATGGCCATAACGAATGGGACGTTGGTTGAAGTCCAAAACTCTCTGAGCAATATTCAGGAGTGTTTGGCTCTCTTCGACCAGCGAGTGTCCCTGCTTGAAGTCACACAACACCCTGACAAATCTTAGGAATGCAGTATGGCTAAAGGGGCAGCCCATCTCACCACATTAGCAATTGATGTGGCTGCAACGATGGACTTCCTCAGGCAGTGTGTGCAAAACATTGAGCATGCAGCGGCAGCAAAGATCAACGAGTTGGTGGATGAAGTGGCAGTGCTAAAGAGGGTAGTCATCAACACTCCATCCTGAGATGGGGGTGAGTCCTCATCTCAATAAACAGCAAAGAAGGCAAAGGTGCTTAAACTGAAGGTGTATGCGGTGACGCGAGGCGCCAAGGAGATTGGTAACTTCCTTTGGGACGTGGAGAGTAATTTCTCACTGGTCCATACCCTAGAGGAAGAGAAGGTCATAGTGGCAGCAATGTATCTTGAGGGGGATGTAAAGGTGTAGTGGTAGACGCGGTTGGAGGATGATACAATTGCGGGTTGTCCAAGGATAGGAACATGGGATGCGTTCAAGAAGGAGTTGCAGGCGCAGCTCCTTCCTAAAAACATGTCTTGGATAGTTCAAGAGGCGTTGAGGAACCTCAAATGTATGGGGGTAGTCCGAGACTACGTTAAGGAGTTTTAGTCGCTTATTTTGGGAGTGATGAATATGACGGAGGATGACAAGCTTTTCTATTTTATGTCAGGCTTGCAAACGTGGCTCAAAACGAGCTAAGATGGAGGGAAGTTGTGGATCTTCCCACAGCGATTGCAGCGGTGGATGGCTTAGAATATTTCGAACAAACTTCCGTTGGGCAAGGGAAGAAGGATGGGAAAAAGAAGTCATCTGGCAAGGAGGGCAACAAGTATGACAATGGTGGCAAGGACAAGGGCAGTGAGCAGTATGCCTGGTCGAATAGAAGTGGTGGATGTTTCATATGCAATGGGTTGTACCGTGCAAAGGACTGTCCAAAACGGGAAAGGCTGAATGCACTTGTCGCTGAGGAGGATAAGGAAGAATCAGATCATGAGGAGCTTGCACATATGAGTCCTATGTAGTGAATTGGGTGCGTTCAGTTGGTGAAGTCCCCGTTCAAGGGGGAAACTTTGGGTCATTGAGGACTCGGGTGGAGGGAAGCAAATTCCCCAAACCTTGGTTTATCAAAGTAGCCAATGAGCAAACTGATGGAGAAGTTTGCAGGATACTTGGGCGGCTGGAGTCGCCCAAACCTGGCCGAAGGCAAACTTGGGCCTGACGGAGCATCACTTGGCTGAGCGGGCAGCTGAGTGGGTACCTTGTTGGCGCAAGGTGGAGCGAAGACGGAGGCAGTCAGAGCTGCTAGAAAACAACTGAGGCTGAAGCAAAATTTAGCCGAAACAAATTCTGACTTGATCGTGGAGTGATGGGAAGTGTTGGCTACTTGCTTGACGGGTTCAGTAAGGCGGAAGGCTTAAGAGCTTTAATCTGTGCACTTGGGAAGTTGGGGCTTCAACGAGGGTGTCGAAGGCATTATGTGGGGGAGGCTTGTTAGACCCTTTAGCTTCTGAATAGGCTAAGGGGCGGATGAGTTTCAGCTTGGCGAGTGGACAACCAAGGGAAAGCTAAGAAATGGCTGCATTGGTGCATTGGCAAACTCATATACAAGTCCTACTCGAGGTAGGATTTGATGGCAGGCTAGGTGTCATTACCTAGGATGGTTCCTAGGAAAGCTAGGACTTTCATTTACTGTAATGTCTGGGAATTTTCTAAATTCCCGAAGTCAACCACGTGGAAATTAGGATGTTGGACCCCTTGACCTTCTCATTGGAATAACTTATTTATTGGTTTGAATTGGTGGCAGAACCTATATGGATGGAAAGTAAATAGAAAGAGCTTCGAAATGCCACTACGAATGTGCGAATCGGAGTCCAGATGAGAGAGATACTACTATCTAAAGTTGAACATATCGTATAGGGCCCATTTACCTTATTTAGACGTGTAACTGGACCGTTTAAGTTGTTTTGAGGGCCCGATTATTTAGCATTCCAAAATTTTAATTTAAGTAGCCTAATTGGGCGAGTTTTGGCTTAATTTCTCATTGGCCTAATTTATGGAAGGAGCCGTCAAGGGAATTTTTCCGGCGAGTCTCTGAGGCTCCGGCGGCAGTTGATCGATGACAACTCGACCTTAAAGGTAAGATTTCGAATTGAGACTGATGGAGAAGTTGTTAATTAATTTTAATAAAATTTATATAGATCTTTGCAATTACTGTTCACATAATTTTGTGAACAGTAATTAATTTTCTGGTTGCCGGAACAGTGGCGGCCTGGCCCTGGCTGCGGCGGCCCTAGCTTTGGCCATAGTAGCCCTAGTATTGGCCGCGGTAGCCCTAGTGTTGGCCACGGCGGTCTTGGCTCTAGTGGCCTTGGCGGTGGCGGATTCGACTACCGCTGTGTAGGCTGCCAGGTCATTTTAAAAAAAAGAAAGGGGCAGAGATTTCCGGCGAGCTGTCAGTGTGCAGACGGCCAGGGGCGGGCTGCAAAACCTAGTCCCCCAGAATCGCCAGATATCGACAATTTGGCCAGTAGTAGGGCATTTCCTCGGCCGTGGAGGCTGGCAGACACACCGATTAGTCGATTAAAAAAAAGGAAAAAGAGAGCCCTTTGTGCTCCGGCCGGCCACTGGGCGGCGGCGGGGCTGGTCTTATCGGAATCGCTGCCAGGCGGCAATTCGATTTCCGCCCAGCCCTCACCGCCCAGCGCCGCCGCTGCCAGAGGCCAGTCGGCCTCTGGTCGACTGCGAAGGGGACTACCCGTTACGGGTCATTGGGTTTTTCTTCTGGTCGGGTCGGGTGACCCGATCAGTCCGGCCCGAATTAATAAAAAAAAGAATAAAACATGGGTAGAACCGGGTCCGGTTCAGGGGGATAAGAATGTTAAAAAACTTATATAAAAATACTCAGTGGTGCCAAGAGGCGTGGGAGTATTCTGACCAAGTTTCAGCTTAGGGAAAAATCCTATAAGTTATAAAATGACCTTTTTACCCTTGTTAGTTAATTATTATATAATATTAACTTACTTGAGTTCGAGGTACTGGTTTAGGGGCATATGAGTGGATCTAAAAATTGAAAAAATTCTCAGTAAGAGTTTAATGTGTACCCTAATTATAAGACAAAACTTTTGGTGAGGAAAAATCCCTGTGAGTGGGTAATTCACCTTTTTGACCCTATGGTTAATCCTAAACCGTTAAATAAACCTGGGTCAGTTCAAGGGGTTCAATTTTGGACTCATTAAATGTTAATAAGGCCTTAAACCAAATGACAGAAATACCGTTTGAGTGAACAGTTGATATTCGTGTGAATGAAAGTGTGAGTCAGTTGGAAGGTGGAGCCTTATGAAAGGTTAATGACTTAAAATAAACAGAAGGGTAGTGATATGACCAAATGACCTAAGGGAGGGTAGAATACCCTAAGTGGTAAAATTACCCTAACGCCCTTAGGGCCAATATATTCAGTTTATGTTGAAGCGGATAACCTAGTTAATCAAGAGTTAGGGTACCATATAAATGGCTTCGAAAGGAAGGGGTGTGACCAGTAAGTGATACGAAGACCTTGTTAGGTCACAGTGTCACGGGAAACAAGGGAGAAAACTCTAATTCTTAAGGTTTAAGGCAGCGTATTACACGTGTTTGCAATCGAGTACATCAATCGACTAGAGTGTTATATATGTAACTTGCAGGATGCGTTAGAGTTGTTTACACTCTTGAGCTTGAACTAGCTGAGCCCTAGCCCTGCAAATGAGTGCAATAGGCCTTTATTCATTATTTATGCACTAGTGTGAATGCATATTATTTATGTTGATTATGATGATGCATGTTTTTATTATTGATGCTTTAATTTATATCGATAACTTAAGATTAATGAATTTTAAACAAGAGACATGAGTTATCGTTGGATTGGGGGAGAACACCTAATCAAGATAATGACTAAAATACCCTCTTTAGGGTTGGGACCAGTTTATAGAGTGAATGGGGCCCTAACATAGAATTTTACCTTGGTTAATGAACCGAGGGTGGTTACAGGATGTTCTCTGAGTCATAGCTCAGTGGATGAGCTATTTATTGGGCCGATTTATAAGGTGAAGAGGACTCAAATGATTGAGCGGATACTTGACTGGATGAAAATAATCTAGTCTAAGTTCAGATGTTTGGGGGAGTCAATGGCCATAAAGACCTGAGGCTTCTATGGATACATTAGTAATGTCTTATAAGACATTTTCTCCCATAGTTAGGATGGTGGAGATTGCAATATGCTTCTTCATCGCCATGATGGTTTGGGTATTGATCAGAGGGTCTTTACCGCGAGTCTCCCACAGGTCTTCCAAGGACTATTTAGTACGTACGAAAAACGGAGTTACATGAGCATCATGGAAGGCTTGCGTTTCTTGCCAATCTGTGTCCATGAGCACAGTTGAGATCCTTTTCTCCAGATTCGTGGCAGGCTATTGAGATCCCTAGGGATTTGGGTTAAGTTGTAGTTAAGCAGTCTACTCCAAGGTTGGAGTCCTTTATTTGGAGATTTCTCGAGGGGCGAGTCATCTCTGAGTTATAGATTTGATAAAATTAATTATCGAACAAGGGATGTGAGATAATTAATAACATTGTGTGATATTGCTTATTAATTAGACAAGTGGAACGATTAAAAGACTTACTAAAATGTAGGTTGGTTAAAAATACCTAAGCATTGCATGTGTGATGCTATGCTTCTTAGGATAGAGTAGTTTATAGGCAGAACTACGTTAGAATCCGATCTTGTTGGAAACATTAGAGATGTTGTCTCATGAGTACGTAGGCAACTAACATCAGGTGATGTTGGCCCGATCTAAAAAATAATAATTAAACCTTTTGCCCCTTTGGAAGCTCTTCTCCCGAAGCTGGAGAGTCTCCATTGTGTTGTGGTTGTTGTTTGGAAGCCATTTACAACTACAAAGAATAAGGCAAAACGACAGGAATTAATACTACGTTATGGCCAAAAGTTTCTTAGTTAATTATGTTTAGACTCACTTACTCTAACAAATAGAAAATGGATAAGTATATTATGATGATTTAATTAGTTTAATTTCACATAAATTAGGCTCAAGTCACTAACAAATGAAAAACCCTAACTACCCTTAAGTCGCTCTTAAGGAAAATTATCCTAATTGTGCAATTATGTGTTTATGGCTTACGCAATCCCTCAAACACACCCAATCAGAACCAAACAGCAAACAATCACCTCTTGGGGTTGCTGGAATTATTAATAAAAAAAATATTGGTATAAAATTACCAAAATAGTCCTAGGGCTAATTCAGCCTTTTCACCTTTGAAAATCACACCTAGACAAAACACCCAATAATCATTCAATCAACATGCAAGAAAATGATTAACATTCTGGACAGAAAACATTCGGCCACATATGCAGCCCTTGTGAATAGACCAAAATGCCCCTAGGGCTAAATCGGTCAATTTACACTACATTCCAATCCTATTAATTAATTAAATTAGCACAAAATAATTAATTAAATCTACTAGACCAGAAACTATGTGTGTGAGAAGAGAGTGATCAAAAAATTTTAATTGGGCAAAAATTCACATGGGTGAATTTATTATTTTGCCCACGTGCCAAATGCACAAATCCCAATAAATTGACTAATCATGAAAATTTCAGCAATCAAAACATGTCAATCAGTCCCAAATATGCTCAATTTCAATTAAATAACAAAAGCCTTATTTATAGATCAAGTGTATTAATAAAATTCAGCCTTTCATGCATCAAACCCTAAATCGGATAAAAAAATCGCTCTTTATGCAAGTTAGCAACCTACTCCCCCAACCTAGGCTTCGATACTACTGTAGAGTGGCTGATCTTTGGAAGCGTGGCTGTCCTTGGGTAAAGGGGGAGGCGTAGAGCATAAAAATCCTTTCTTTTCAACGATTAACTACATAGGAGGCAATGCCATGCAATAACATAGCAATAAACATGAAATCTAGGGCATGCATATGATCAAAATGAAATTAAGGAGCAATTATGAACTAACCTTGGGCTGACCAGCCCCTTGGACATGCTCTCGCCTTCACACGGTTGTCTGGTCACAATTGTAGCACAATTGATTAATCAAAGGAAGGGGTTTTTGCCTCTTATGTATAGATCCCTCTTGAACCTTCTTCTTTGATGAAAATTGCAGCAAGGAGGGCGTATCAAGCCTTTTATTTGGACCCCCAACCAGCAAGGAAAGATATCTCCTTCAAGCACCACGTCCAAGAGAAGGAAGAGAGGAGAATGAGGGGGCGGCCAGCAGGTTTTCTCTCCAAAACCTATAGAGGAGCCGCACCAAGCAAAGGAGAAGGGGGCGGATTGGGAGAGAGGAAAAGAGAGGGGGGCAGCCACAACTTAGGGCACTCTCCTCTCTTAATCTCCCTTAAATACCCCTCTCATTCTTCTCTTAATTGGGCTTTCTTAGTTGGACCCCTTGTTGAAATTTTTAGGTTCTTCTTAGAGGGTCTAACACAACGGGAGCGGGCTCTTCTCCTCAGAGACCGCGGGGGCTTGGATCCCATGCACACGGCCAAGCCCGCGATAGGGTTGACCCCTCGCTAACCGCAGGTCTGACCATCGACACATAATTAATAAGTTGGGCCTCACAACTTGTTAATGCACATACTAGTCACATGCCTAGTGTGCGTGTATGATGAATGCGGGCCCCAATAAAATTTGTGTCACAATGGCTCATGTAGGGTTGGCGCAACCGCCCCCACTACCTTGGACCCCGTGGCCCATACTGGCTCATCCGAATCGCGAACAACGTGGATCAAAATGGGCCCGAGCCCATACCCTGGTCCAACACATCCAACTCAAGCAAATCTGTAACTTCACAAATGAACACATACTTGAACTTACCTATTGCAGCCATAAGAATAACAAAGCAAAATAATCAATACACCACTCATAGTTTCAAGCTCTACAAAAAGAAACATCCAAATAATGATAAACCTTTTTTGCAGGCTTGCAGTTCTATATATTTAATATATTCAACATTCTTAGACATATTTTCCCTTCCCTTCTAATCCAATTTGTTGTCAAAATAATTACAAAATTTTTTTATTTTACAAAATTAACCATATATATTCATTTATAATATGAAATAACTACAAAACACAGGTGCATCTATAGCACAATAATATAGTTAATAGAGTTGCAGGTGAGCATATTAAAACAAAGGCCCTGGATTGCACTACCAGCTGCATACAACTTATATAAAAATATGTCATACCTTGTGGAGACCTTGATGACTTGTGTAAGTCCTCCCGCAAATGATCCTCTACATATCTTTCCAGTTTACTAAGCTTTGGTTGTGGAGCACCCCTTGGACTAAGGTGGGACTTTTGAGATTTAGAACGTCGAAATTGGGGTCTAGAAGGGCTTGCAATTGGAGATCTTGATCGAGAACGTCGAGAGCCAAATGAACCATTACCATTTTCATCTGGAATCACTTTATGCACTGCACTGGAAAGGAGGGAGATGAAGAGTCAGAGGAATCCACTGCAGCGCTGCCCCCTACTGGGAATGGGAGAGATTTGGGTGTAATGAGATTAGGGTTGGGAAAGGGTGAAAGCCGAAAGGGTGAAAGCCCAAAGTGAAACAAGGTTTTATATATGGGTAGATATTTCGGTTCAATTCGGTTCCGTTTTTGTTTTGTAAAACTAAACCGAACCGAAATTCACTTGTTTTTTTCCTTTAGAATCGAACTAGAACTGAATAAGGAACCGAACCAAACCGCTAAATTTTGGTTCGGTTTTACCCAATTTGGTTCGGTTCCGGGTTTTTGGTACAACTCCAATAATAAACCGAAAAAATGCTTTAATGAAGTGAAGATTGGTTCACACATCAAAACACTACTTCATCATTTTCACACCATTGATGAGTGAGGCCCACAAAATAGGACCTACTCATCAATGGTGTGAAAATGATAATGTAGCATTTTGACGTGAGAGTCTTCACGTCCCCATACCATTACTCTAATAAACCCCTCGAAGAGGAGTTACCTAATATCATAGGTGGTTATAGTAGGTGTATTTTGACCATTATTAATTGGTCTCAAGGAGACATGTCCGGATTAATTGACCAGTGTAATTTCATCATCAATTATATGTCTATTTTTTTAAAAAAACTATGTGCCAAAGTTGTGTGAGAGAGAATTTTCTTTTTGAAAATAAAAAAAATGTTGGATGATAAATATTTGACTAGAGAAATTACTCTAGTCGTAACCAGACAATCTAGAGCACAAGGAGGCCAAATGAGAAATGAAATGAAGAAATAAATTCTTAGAAGAATTGTCTCCTCTCATAATTTGGAGCAGCTTTCATCATGCTCGCGAAGGGAAGCAAAAGATGGTTGCATGTAGGCGGTTCTAGTAATAGTCAGAGTGTGCCAACATGAACCAAGTGACGGTAACAATCCTGGGACCTCACTTCCATTGTATAGAGGTACGATCCAAAAATGGTGGTTGAGACCAATTCACTTGATTTTGTTGAAATATGAAATCTTTAAGCGTAAATTACACTTGCACCCCGACCTTTCACAAAATGGTACTTACACCCCCTAACATTTCAAAAACTGCACATCACCCCTTTCCATTAGCGAACTGTTAGTAATTTTTCTAAATGGAGAAATGTTCTTATTCAAACAGGTGTAATAGGGAGTAATTTTTGTCATGTTCCCCGTTGGTTGTGACCCCTTATGACCCCTTTAGCGGTTAAGTGAATAAGTGCATTTTTGTCTATTTGAAAAAATTACTAACGGTTTGTTAAAAGTAAGGGGTGTTATATGTGCAGTTTTTGAAATGTAAAGGGGTGTAAGTGTAACTTACTTAATTTTTAGATTTTTTACAATTTTTTAGACTTTTTTTTTGTGTGGGCTCATTGAAAGGTTGTAATGGCGGCGAGAAAACACCACCAGATTCACCCATTCCATAGACCTGATGGTAAAAATGTCTCATGATCATCAATGATCATCGACCACTATGGCGAGTGTTGACAAAGAGTTTTTTTTTTGGGAAAACGCGACTCTATGATGGTTAGGCAATAAGCAGGAGGCTAAGATGATCAGTATAGGAGAAATTAAGTCAGGTCACACTTGTAAGGGTAAGTGTGTTTGTATTGGAAAATTCTATGACAAAAATATATAATAAATGTGCTTAAGAGAATCGAATTTATAATTTAAAATTTATAGGATTGTCTAAGTGATCATGGTGAACATTGGAGCTTGAAGACCGAGGTAATTTTGAAGATTCAGGGTGTTTAAAATCAAGATAAGTTCTTTGTGAAGGTTCTACCTAAAGTACAAGAAATTCATAGTAGACATACTCTTGGATATTCTTTTCACTTTAATTCTATTCTTTTCTTATCATATTAAAGTTATCCATTTCTTTGTGAAGGTTCTACCTAAAGTACACAAAATTCGTAGTAAGCATACTCTTGGTGTAATGTCCCTGAATTTTCTACGATTTTCTGTGATTTTTCTGCTATTTTTCTGGTCATTTTTGGTGGGAAAATACGATGCATTAACATATTCGTATTTGTGTATTTTCTCCATATTTATACTCATAGAGTCGGGTGTGGGGCTTAGTCACAGGCCGCGGGCCTCGCTACGCACTTACGGCGCGAATTATGGAGCTGCAACGCGTAACCAAGAGGTGAACGCGTGTTAGGGACATGAATGGAAAAATAAAAAAGATTAACTATAAGATCTGAAATCCATTTCACGGATTTCAGAACTCGTCTTCCAATAAGAAATTTGACGTCCAGTGGTTTTGTGAGAAAACCCGAGGTTGATTCCGGTCCCTCCATTCTCCCTCCTCCGTCGTCGGATTCCGGCGGTTCTTGTCAAGATCTGCTTTGCCTCACCGCCACGAGTCCGTAGGTACCGGCTATGACCGCCGCCATAGCCTCTTCGCTCCTACACGAGGTACCGAACTTTTTTCAGGATTTTTCTCTCCTTCAATCCCGTTTTTGAACTGTGGGTGTATGATTTTGACGTCGTTTGCAGCCGCTCTCAACTAGACTTATGTTTAGTTGGCCGCTAGGAACCCATAGGCGCTGGCTAGAGCTACCGCCGTACTTTCTGCGCTCCGCTGTGAGCTGCCGACCTTTTGGTCGGGTTTTGTTTACATTTTTCATCTCACTGTCCGTGAGATATTTTTGGACGCCGGTGTGTTTCCGGTCGTCGTCCGGCCACCGGTAGGACTCCGTCCAGCCTACCTCGACCCAGTGTCAGTAGGGGGTTATCGTTCCCGACCCCGCTTCGCCCCTATGGTTTTGATCCGCCCGATTAGACGCTTTGGGTGCGTCTCGGGTCGCTAGCATCGGCAAGCCGTGGGCCATTTGGCCATCGTGGGCTCTGCCCCGGCTCGGCGACAGTGAGGGCCAGCCTCACTTGGCCCAATTATACCTCTACTCGGAGTGGGCCGCTTGCCTCTGCCCTATATCGTGCGAGATGCACAGCCACCGCACTACATGTGTTAGTTGTGGGTGGCAATCGGCGATGTTGCCATTTAGATCGGCCACCACTTCCTGGCCCTAGCTCCGTTGCCCCTTTGAGGGCCTTGGGTCGCCACCGCCTGACCCATCTCCCCCTATAGTGGCACTATTTGGCTGCGTGTGCATGTGGCCACGCGTGCATTTTTGGGTTTAGGCGCCGTATTTGCGCCGCCTGACCATCGAATGGTTGTGCCATTGAGTGGAGTTGACACATAGCCCTCCACCACCTCTCATCTGTCCTCGAGCGTTGCCCCACGCTCTCCGCCCTTATGTGGGCCTTTGTTGACCGAAATCGTCGCCGTTGGGTGCTGTCCATGGCCGATTTCGGCGTCTTGTGGCCGGCTGAGCACGTCTTAGCCACCGGCCGATCTTCAGTGAGTACACCCTCGATTTCTGGTCGCACTGCCACTTATGTTGGCACGACATTTCTCCCGGCCGCCCCTAGTGTGCCGCCGTGGTTTGCGGACTTTGCCGCATTGATTCTGACACCCCGTTTGGCCGTGACTAGTTCCGGCGCTTCCTAAAATCCTCGGGACGACAGCTCTCTCAGCTAGGCAATGGTTTTGACCGCCAACTCCGCCGCCGACGCCGCCACCGTCGTGTGCTCGCCATCGAACGTCATGATTACGAGGTAGGGGAGCTTTGAACTCGTAAATTCATGATAGCATGCTTTGAATGAGTAGTAGCATGCTAGGATTGTATGATTCCATGCTTTGGATGTTAAGTAACGATCTGATTGCATGATGTACGTGTAAGCACAATGGTATGGTATGTTGAAATGCATATGACATGCATGTTGGTTGTAAGTACGTTGGATGTATGTATGTGCTAGTGATGGCTAGCGTGTTTGTTGGTAAGTTTCGTACGTTGATTGAGTATGTGCTAGTGATGGTTAGCGTGTATGTTGAAGTATGTATGGATGTGTGTGCATGTGCTAGTGATGACTAGCGTGTATGTTTGATGTATGCCCTAGTAATGGCTAGTGAGCATATTTGTAAGTTACGTATGTATGACCGTATGTGTATGTTATACGTATGTGGGAGACATACGTATGTATGATGGCTTTTTTCCTACGGTATGGATATGTGTAAGTGTATGTGGGCAGAGGTATGGGTGATGGACAGTAAGAGGTTGCAGAGGCTTTGTCTGAATTTGGATACGGTTGTGTAAGCGTATGGCAGATGACAGAGGATAAGAGTACGACGGGCAAGGATTAGAATGGATCGGTTTGGGTTGAATTGTATGTTGGGCGATTGTCAGATTGTAAGAGTGTTCATAATTGTACAAGCATAACGTACACATTATGAAGCGAAAAGTAAGCATAATCAGTGAGGTATTAAGTAAGAGGGCGACAACCGGGTTTGGCTCTGAGGAGCTTAGTGTGATGACATTTGTGTACGCTGTTTTGGCCATAAGGTAGATGGCTGAGTATGTAAGACTGTAAGGGTTCGTTGTACGGTGAGGTTTGATCATGATATGGATGGATTAAGTGAAGTCTGCTGCCCTGACGAACTTGGGTTTCGGATCGGGCTCAGCTTCGGTTTGATCAGTCGAGGACTGTGAGTTTGAGTGGCATAATTGTACCACATAATGTACTTAATTCAAACTTAAATTATAAGCACAACTAATGATAGCGTTGTGAGTTTGAGACCTGAGGGTTCGACGGATTAAGTTCCGTGTTTGAGCTAGCCGATAATGAGTCGGCTAAGCATTTATCATGTCTTGCCATGGTGGTTATCTTGCGGGTTGTTGTCTGTGTGCTGTGTAGAGCACTGGACGTCTTTTGCTCTGTTGAGAGCGATGTATGTTTTCGATTTGGTCTGTGTGCTGTATAAGCCCAGACGTTTGATGCTCTGTTGAGAGCATTGTATGATTCCGCCCAAGAGTGACACTGTATGTTTCTGCCCAAGTGGCACTGTATGTTTTTCTACCCAAGAGTGGCACTGGCACTATAAGACCCATTATGGTGGGCAATTGTATGGCACTATAAGACCCCTTATGTGTGGGCAATTGTATGACCCCTTATGTGTGGGTGTATGTTTGCGCGCTCAGGTAAGTAGTATCATGGACCTACTCTTACCTGTTTGATCCTGTGCCCCATGAGCACTGGTGTGCCTTACCTTCGGAAAAGTCCATGACGTCTAGTCACTCCCCGGAGATTAAGGTGTTGCCCTAGTGGCATTCTTTTCCATTTCGACGCTGGAGCTTATTAGTTGTAATGAGCTCCAGTGGTCGTTGATATGTGTACGATTATGAGTTTGAGTACGACTGTAAGTGTATGAGTATGAGTACGACTTTACGATTATGAGTTTGAGTATGACTGTAAGTGTATGAGTATGAGTACGACTGTACGATTATGAGTTTGAGTACGACTGTAAGTGTATGAGTATGAGTACGACCGTATGAGTATGAGCACGACTGTAAGAGTATGAGTACGATTGTAAGAGTAAGACTGTAAGCATATGAATCCGAGTAAGACTGTAAGTGTAAGTTTATGAGCAAGACTGTAAGTGTACGATGTGCGAGTAAGGTCGCACGAGTAAGTGTAAGATGTGCGAGTAAGGTCGCACGAGTAAGTGTAAGATGTACGAGTAAGGTCGTATGAGTGAGCATATGATTGTACGAGTAAGGTCGTACAAGTATGCGTATGTTGTATGAGTATGTGTACGATGGTACGAGTAAGTTTGTAAGACCCTGGATAAGGGTGTTTGTGTAAGTTTCGTTTGATGGTGCTTTTAGTATGTTGTTGGCACGATGGTGCATTTGGTATGACTTTGGCACGATGGTGCATTCGGTATGTTTGTATGCGTATGAGCATGATGTTTGTATGCCTATCTGCTTCATGTTTGAGTTGCATGAACGCATGTTTTTATGAACTTTTGACTTCACCGTTTGGGATTTCCCCTACTGGGTATTTTCCTACTGAGTATGAAAATACTCACCCTACCATTTTTAGCCCCGTGGTACGGGAGGTTTTGTAGGTTGTGTGGAGAGCTCCTGGTGATGGATGCTCATTTCAGCGGTGGATTGATTCCCGTTGACTCAGGTATATGTTTGACTCACTACGAGTTTGTTTGTGTCACGATCCGATGTATTGGGTGAGATGAGACGTTAAGATGTTTATATTCTGGACTTTCATTTGGATTAGTCTGTGGACTGTTATGGGACTTGTACTCAGGGATGCCTGGGAAGGATTTGTATTTAAAGTCTATGATCATAGCGAATTTAGTCGTACGTGTGTTTTTGAGTAGCGCCTGATGATATTTGCTTTGGCCGTACGATGTTTGACCGTGTGATGAAAATATTTAGATGGAAAATGGATGTTTAGTGTTTTGAATTATAAACTATTTTATTAGGTTTTGATTTCGTCATTTTTACTCCAATTTACAGACGTTATATTGCAAAAATTTTCCATGAATTTTAAGGAAAATGTGTGAAAAATCTCGGGCGTTACAGTTGGTATCGGAGCCTAGGCATTCTGACTATAAGTCCATAACAGTCGCAAGTCCAGAGTCGTGGCATGTAAGAGTAAGTTGAGATTTGGTTTTGGTAGGGGTCAAGGTGAATGTTTTCCCTTGATTTCGTTTGTTTCTGCGTTTGGGCAGAGTTGAGCCGTAGTGCCTCAGCCGCTGAGAGATTCGGGCAGTTAGATTGCACGTTTATTGGCTGAAGAGAGCCATTGGCCGGTAAGGTTTGTTTTGAGTTTGTGAAAGGTTGGCTAGCACCTTTAACGGCTGTTAAGAGAGTCCGAGGTTGCTAGTGTTTGAATTGAGATTATGAAGCACCTCGTTTAGGTTTTGTAAGCTCCGAATGACCGGAGAGTGGTTATAGCCACTTACGCTTTGACAAGTGAAAATTTGTCAGACATATTCTTCCTAATTAGCTAGCTTGTGACCTAGATGGAGTACATTTTCTGTGACCTTCGTTATCAGAAGGATTGAAATCCCTTTTGCTAGAGGCAAGGGAGTTTGTAAGCGGTGGAGTTCGAGACTCTTTTCACCTCCTTCAAGAGATTTGTGGTTAAGAGTGGTTGTAAGGATGAGTTTTGAGCCTCCATGATGGTGGACGGCCTTTGAGGTAACTACTTTCACTAGTGAGTGTGGTAGTTATCACGTAAGATTTTGGGAAGGAGGGTGTGTTTTCGGTGAGGATTTGTTGATTGGTTGACCGCTCAAAGAGTAGTGGTAGACTGTCATAAGAAACAAATGATGTTTGTGTGCCTGAAGGTTCGAGTGTCGTATCCAAGGTGTTTGGAAACGGTCAGCCCTATGCTTTGGGTGAACCGTTTAAGGCCAGGTGATGCACAACTAAAGGTTGTAGAGCCTTTTGGTGAGTTGTTTGAGAAGCAGTCTCAGGGTGTAGTCTTGAAGAGCTAGACATTGTCTGGAATTTCCTGACATGTTCCCTGTTGACTTATCGGTTTTCCGCCTAAGAGAAGGGTGGAGTTTGTTGAATTAGTGCTTTGCGCACTGTGTACCTCTAGGGCATCGTGCGGGATGACCTGCTAGAGTTGAACGAACTCAAGGATGAGTTTGCAGAACTTATGGTTAAGATGATTGTTTGACCAAGAGCATGATCTTGGGGGTACGTTGGATTTGTGTCGGTGAAGAGGTAGGTTGTATTCCTACGATTATGCATCGTTGCCGTATGTGTAACTGAGCGACTTTTAATAATAAGATTCTTGCTCAGGTTGGTTGACTCTCGAGGGGTCTTGTATGAAAGGACATTTTGTTTCGCCGACGTGTTGGGCTGAGGTAAGTGAGCTGTAGATGCTCAAATGTAAATTGTCTGGCACTGTGCAGACAAGTTGAAGTTAGCCCGACAAGGGCTTCAGATAGTCCAAAGCCGATAAAAGAGAGTTATGCTTATTGGAGGCGAAGTGATCTCCGGTTCAGTTACGATCATTTCAGTCAGATCCTTTGATGGATACAGTAAGTTGCGGATGACAAAGGTCAATCCTGTGGCGAAGATATTGTGGCAAATATCATACTCCCGAGATGGCGACTTGGGATGTTCAGGCGGATATGAGAGAGATACCCCGAGGTGTTTCTGTTTCAGCTATACATTGTAAGTTGATCGTGAAATTTCGGGGACGAAATTCTTCTAAGGAGGGAAGATTGTAATGTCCCTGAATTTTCTACGATTTTCTATGATTTTCCTACTATTTTTCTGGTCATTTTTGGTGGGAAAATACGACGCATTAGCATATTCGTATTTGTGTATTTTCCCCGTATTTATACCCGTAGAGTCGGGTGTGGGGCTTAGTCACAGGCCGCAGGCCTCGCTGCGCACTTACAGCACAAATTTTAGAGCTACAACGCGTAACCAAGAGGTGAACGCATATTAGGGACATGAATGGAAAAATAAAAAAGATTAACTATAAGATCTGAAATTCATTTCACGGATTTCAGAACTCGTCTTCCAGTAAGAAATTTGACGTCCAGTGGTTTTGTGAGAAAACCCGAGGTTGATTCCGGTCCCTCTGTTCTCCCTCCTCCGTCGTCGGATTCCGGCGGTTCTTGTCAAGTTCTGCTTTGCCTCACCGCCACGAGTCCGTAGGTACCGGCTATGACCGCCGCCACGGCCTCTTCGCTCCTACATGAGGTACCGAACTTTTTTCAGGATTTTTCTCTCCTTCAATCCCGTTTTTGAACTGTGGGTGTATGATTTTGACGTCGTTTGCGGCCGCTCTCAACTAGACTTATATTTAGTTGGCCGCTAGGAACCCATAGGCGCTGGCTAGAGCTGCCGCCGTGCTTTCTGCGCTCCGCTGTGAGCTGCCAACCTTTTGGTCGGGTTTTGTTTACATTTTTCATCTCACTGTCCGTGAGATATTTTTGGACGCCGGTGTGTTTCCGGTCGTCGTCCGGCCACCGGTTGGACTCCGTCCAGCCTACCTCGACCCAGTGTCGGTAGGGGGTTATCGTTCCCGACCCCGCTTCGCCCCTATGGTTTTGATCCGCCCAATTAGACGCTTTGGGTGCGTCTCGGGTCGCTAGCATCGGCAAGCCGTGGGCCATTTGGCCATTGTGGGCTCTGCCCCGGCTCGGCGACAGTGAGGGCCAGCCTCACTTGGCCCGATTATACCTCTACTCGGAGTGGGCCGCTTGCCTCTGCCCTATATCGTTCGAGATGCACAGCCACCGCACTACATGTGTTAGTTGTGGGTGGCAATCGGCGATGTTGCCATTTAGATCGGCCACCACTTCCTGGCCCTAGCTCCGTTGCCCCTTTGAGGGCCTTGGGTCGCCAACGTCCGACCCATCTCCCCCTATAGTGGCACTATTTGGCTGCGTGTGCATGTGGCCACACGTGCATTTTTGGGTTTAGGCGCCGTATTTGCGCCGCCTGACCATCGAATGGTTGTGCCATTGAGTGGAGTTGACACATAGCCCTCCACCACCTCTCATCTGTCCTCGAGCGTTGCCCCACGCTCTCCGCCCTTATGTGGGCCTTTGTTGACCGAAATCGTCGCCGTTGGGTGCTGTCCATGGCCGATTTCGACATCTTGTGGCCGGCTGAGCACGTCTTAGCCACCGGCCGATCTTCAGTGAGTACACCGTCGATTTCTGGTCGTACTGCCACTTATGTTGGCACGACATTTCTCCCGGCCGCCCCTAGTGTGCCGTCGTGGTTTGCGGACTTTGCCGCATTGATTCTGACACCCCGTTTGGCCGTGACTAGTTCCGGCGCTTCCTAAAATCCTCGGGACGGCAGCTCTCTCAGCTAGGCAATGGTTTTGACCGCCAACTCCGCCGCCGACGCCGCCACCGTCGTGTGCTCGCCATCGAACGTCATGATTACGAGGTAGGGGAGCTTTGAACTCGTAAATTCATGATAGCATGCTTTGAATGAGTAGTAGCATGCTAGGATTGTATGATTCCATGCTTTGGATGTTAAGTAACGATCTGATTGCATGATGTACGTGTAAGCACAATGGTATGGTGTGTTGAAATGCATATGACATGCATGTTGGTTGTAAGTACGTTGGATGTATGTATGTGCTAGTGATGGCTAGCGTGTTTGTTGGTAAGTTTCGTACGTTGATTGAGTATGTGCTAGTGATGGCTAGCGTGTATGTTGAAGTATGTATGGATGTGTGTGCATGTGCTAGTGATGACTAGCGTGTATGTTTGATGTATGCCCTAGTAATGGCTAGTGAGCATATTTGTAAGTTACGTATGTATGACCGTATGTGTATGTTATACGTATGTGGGAGACATACGTATGTATGATGGCTTTTTTCCTACGGTATGGATATGTGTAAGTGTATGTGGGCAGAGGTATGGGTGATGGACAGTAAGAGGTTGCAGAGGCTTTGTCTGAATTTGGGTTTCGGATCGGGCTCAGCTTCGGTTTGATCAGTCGAGGACTGTGAGTTTGAGTGGCATAATTGTATCGCATAATGTACTAATTCAAACATTAATTATAAGCACAACTAATGATAGCGTTGTGAGTTTGAGACCTGAGGGTTCGACGGATTAAGTTCCGTGTTTGAGCTAGCCGATAATGAGTCGGCTAAGCATTTATCATGTCTTGC
Source organism: Saururus chinensis (assembly GCA_035235625.1). Classification (NCBI taxonomy): domain Eukaryota; kingdom Viridiplantae; phylum Streptophyta; class Magnoliopsida; order Piperales; family Saururaceae; genus Saururus; species Saururus chinensis. The sequence continues at coordinate 15,849,816 of CP141145.1, read as the reverse complement.
CATGGTGGTTATCTTGCGGGTTGTTGTCTGTGTGCTGTGTAGAGCACCAGACGTCTTTTGCTCTATTGAGAGCGACGTATGTTTCCGATTTGGTCTGTGTGCTGTATAAGCCCAGACGTTTGATGCTTTGTTGAGAGCGTTGTATGATTCCGCCCAAGAGTGGCACTGTATGTTTCTGCCCAAGTGGCACTGTATGTTTTTCTGCCCAAGAGTGGCACTGGTACTATAAGACCCATTATGGTGGGCAATTGTATGGCACTATAAGACCCCTTATGTGTGGGCAATTGTATGACCCCTTATGTGTGGGTGTATGTTTGCGCGCTCAGGTAAGTAGTATCATGGACCTACTCTTACCTGTTTGATCCTGTGCCCCATGAGCACTGGTGTGCCTTACCTTCGGAAAAGTCCATGGCGTCTAGTCACTCCCCGGAGGTTAAGGTGTTGCCCTAGTGGCATTCTTTTCTATTTTGACGCTAGAGCTTATTAGTTGTAATGAGCTCCAGTGGTCGTTGATATGTGTACGATTATGAGTTTGAGTACGATTGTAAGTGTATGAGTATGAGTACGACTGTACGATTATGAGTTTGAGTACGACTGTAAGTGTATGAGTATGAGTACGACTGTACGATTATGAGTTTGAGTACGACTGTAAGTGTATGAGTATGAGTACGACCGTATGAGTATGAGCACGACTGTAAGAGTATGAGTACGATTGTAAGAGTAAGATTGTAAGCATATGAATCCGAGCAAGACTGTAAGTGTAAGTTTATGAGCAAGACTGTAAGTGTACGATGTGCGAGTAAGGTCGCACGAGTAAGTGTAAGATGTGCGAGTAAGGTCGCACGAGTAAGTGTAAGATGTACGAGTAAGGTCGTATGAGTGAGCATATGATTGTACGAGTAAGTTTGTAAGACCCTGGATAAGGGTGTTTGTGTAAGTTTCGTTTGATGGTGCTTTTAGTATGTTGTTGGCACGATGGTGCATTTGGTATGACTTTGGCACGATGGTGCATTCGGTATGTTTGTATGCATATGAACATGATGTTTGTATGCCTATCTGCTTCATGTTTGAGTTGCATGAATGCATGTTTTTATGAACTTTTGTGTTCACCGTTTGGGATTTCCCCTACTGGGTATTTTCCTACTGAGTATGAAAATACTCACCCTACCATTTTTAGCCCTGTGGTACGGGAGGTTTTGTAGGTTGTGTGGAGAGCTCCTGGTGATGGATGCTCATTTCAGCGGTGGATTGATTCCCGTTGACTCAGGTATATGTTTGACTCACTACGAGTTTGTTTGTGTCACGATCCGATGTATTGGGTGAGATGAGACGTTAAGATGTTTATATTCTGGACTTTCATTTGGATTAGTCTGTGGACTGTTATGGGACTTGCACTCAGGGATACCTGGGAAGGATTTGTATTTAAAGTCTATGATCATAGCGAATTTAGTCGTATGTGTGTTTTTGAGTAGCGCCTGATGATATTTGCTTTGGCCGTATGATGTTTGACCGTGTGATGAAAATATTTAGATGGAAAATGGATGTTTAGTGTTTTGAATTATAAACTATTTTATTAGGTTTTGATTTCGTCATTTTTACTCCGATTTACAGACGTTATATTGCAAAAATTTTCCGTGAATTTTAAGGAAAATGTGTGAAAAATCTCGGGCGTTACACTTGGATACTCTTTTCACTTCAATTTTATTCTTTTCATATCATATTAAAGTTATCCATGAAATTAGAATAAGTAAAAAGTATGCTTGAACCACGCAGAAAAAAATTCGCATGAAGATCAATCGCCTAATCGATCCAACTACTCACATATTGGTAGATCGATTAGTTGTTCTATACTTCAATCTACTAGAGTAGATCAATTAGCCAATCGATTGCCCTATGCAAAAATTTTCTAATTTAGTTTGATTAGTGATGTAAAATTAAAGTTTATACTCACAAGCTCACAAATCAAAGGTAGAAATAGCTAAACGAAGTCGATCCCACGCGGATTGATTTAATTCAACTAAATCTAAAAAATTACTTAACTAATTTAAAGAAAGAAATTGATTTCAATTAACTAAAACGAGTAAAAGCATAATAAAAAAAATAATGTAAAAGTGCACCAAGGCATCAAATCCGCTTTAAACAAATTAATTCTATCTCAACTTGAATTTATAAATCTCAAATCGATGCAATTCTCTCATGTTCCTCTCAGACACATGCATAAAAAATTGCACATACTCTTCTTGGCCGTTCATGACTAAGACCGTTAAAACAAATTAGAAAAATCTTATCTTTCTCGAACATAGGTTTAAATTAAAAAAATAAAAAACTTCATTCAAAAAGCACCTTGGAGTGCACCTGCTCCTCTCAGACACAAGCATTCTTCAGTTCGATTTCATTTAATAAAAAACCCTACCCTCTCTCGAGTGCATAGAATTAAAAAATAATAAAACTCCTATTAAACATACAAAATAAAGTCATACATCAATTCAAAACTTAAATATAAACATGAAAGAGTAGAGTTATATTTGTTTAGGGCTTCATTTAACCCTCAACAATTAGTTTAGCAAGACAAGAATGTTGGAGAAGAAATATGATATAGAGAAGTCATTGTCTACCAGTGTGTTGTTGATGACTGGGCAAACTAGCTTCCACTCCTCTTCTTCTTCCTTCTCTCTTTCTCTTCCCTGGTCATGGGCTGTTGTCTTGCTTGGTTTTTCCCTCTCGGCTTGTCTATCTTCTTTGGTTTCGCTGGCTGCTTCTCATGTTGGAACTTCTGGACAAAAAATGGTTGCTGGACGAAAAATCTCAATTCAATTGGCTGCTAACGATTTTTGTCCATTTGCTGCTCACTTTTTATTCCATTGAGAATGATTCTTAACAAAGAAATTTTCCAAGTTAGAATTTCCAATAATGACAATAGGGCCCACCAATATACAAGTCAGCAGCTAGATTCCTTCCAAAAACATTGGATTCAATGTCTTATGTCACGCCCCGGCACCACCCGACCCGAGCCGAACCTGGTCCAAGGGCCGGTTAGCACATGGGGGGACAAAATTGAAAGAGATTAATGAATTCGCAGAAGACTCAGCCCCTCACACAGGCGGTTTAACTAGCGGAGTTGCGTACCTCACTCCTTTGAGAAAGAGTAAAGAGGTAGAATAAAAGAGGACTTTAACACTAAACTACTCCACCAGTCTTAAACCCACATACTTAGAATCCTGAGCCAACGCACATGGCTCGAATCAAAGTCTCAAACAGATCTAAAAACATAATATAAACACAAGTTTGAAAACAAGAACCATCATACATGATGTTCTATCATCATAACAGAGTAATCAGAAAAACACGCAAAGTCTAGAGTCATCCAAGCCTAATCTCATGCTCTCCTAGACCGTTCCTCTAACAAAGGGTCTTGTCGAACTGCATGTCGAACCATGCAGCCCTAAAACAAAACAAGGAAAGTGGGGTGAGTAAAACTAAGTAAGGTTTGGAATACGACAACAATAATCAGAAAACTATCACAGCATGACAATATAACAATTCAGATTCATAATTGGCATGGTATACCCTTTTCTGATCATTCTCTTGCTAACCCCTATTTATCCATAAACATAAAAGCTAGCATATAGATGACAACCTATCAAAATCAGGGAATAAAAAATCATATAATAACTTAGCACCCATGATGCATAAGTAATGATCCTCATCTAATCAAATCAAGCATAATATCACCATAAAATACATGAGAAGTGTATTTCCCACATTTTCTGATCATGCGACCATATCACATAAACCTGCATAATAGTCTCAATCACACGATTTAGATCGTGTATTCATATCACATAAACCTGCATAATAGTGTCTCAATCACACACTACATCATGCATTCATATCACATAAACCTGCATAATAATGTCTCCATTACATGATTCAGATCATGCATTCATATCATATAAACCTGCATAATAGTATCTCAATTACACATAATCACATAATGCATATTCATATAATTCATTTAAAAATTATTCACCCTGCACGATAAGTGTCTCAATCACACTATTCCAAATCATACATAATAAACCACATCCACATGTGTCACATAATCTAAAGTATCCCTACACAACCTGTGTAATCTGGGCATAATATTTTCTCATACACATGCATTATCAACCAATGGTGAATGCCTCCATCAAGGAGTGAACTCAATCATTGCCACAAAGGCTGAACTTGGTCCAATTTCCTAAATCGAAACCCAGGGCATTGCCCGCTCTGGACACAGTCTGAATCCCTCACAGGAACTAAGATGTAGGGGTAGTCATCCCCTTTGCTCGCCAAGGACAATCCACACGGGAAGTCCAAATTCTCAAAGGGAACTTAGAGCAGGTCTGCTCGCCAAAGACAATTTTGGCCAAGAACGTGCAAATTCCCACATAGGGAACCTAGAACACATGGTAGCCAGTGCACGAAAGTGTACCACTCTCGGTGCTCAGTGTCCAGATGTGACAATCTCAATAAATCTCAACCGCAAGACAAGTCCATCCCTCATCTCCATATGTCTCAAATCAACTTAACTCAACTCAGATTGACTCAACCCAGGGAATATCCATATTCTTCATAGGAACTCAAATCTAAATCATGTCTTTTCGAACCAACCAAGTTCCGATTAAGTCAACGATCGATTAATCCAGCACACAATCTCACATCATTTCATACAATCAATCAATTACGACTAAACATTGGTAAAACCTCATTGGTAAAGTCTATTCCATGATGCATGAAATTATAATACATCCGTGAGCAAGATCTACATGAGTTCCAACACATGGAATGTGCTCCCATTAATGATCTCATGCATCATAATCGAATCATAAATAACCATCATTTCATAGTAAATTCCCCACACGTGTGTGTTCATGCATTTCCTAAGTACATGATCGATGCTTTGACATAGCTCATATGGAAATACATGCATGCTTAAACACATTCAAATCATGATTACCAACTGAAATCTAGGGTCAAATCTACCGTTAACCACCAAATGCTTAACTCCTACAAGCATGATTATTCTACACATGAAGCTATAGTATAATAACACCATTCACCCACAAACCATTCTCATTATATGATGACATATTTTATCATTTACCATGTAATATCCCTGCTGGAAACATGCTCCAATCATAAGAATTCTATCATCCATAGATTTCAAGATAATCTAATGTTAACATGTATAACTATCAACATATAATTTCACATAACAAGTACTTAAGCATACTCCATAAATCTCCATCACAAATTCTACACCCTTCCAGTAGCTTAATTTCAATATAAAACACTCTTCATAAACATTGGAAGCATCAATTGGGAGGAAAACACCGAAATAAGCATGAAAATAAAAAAGGGCAAAAATTGTTGTGTGGCTGATCGATTGGCATGGCAGGTCATTCGAATGGCCTGATCGATCGCCAACAAGCAATTTGGGCCTTCTTCTTCTTTCGAAATTCAAAACCGAAACACCATTGTTGAACCATAAAACCTTCATCCCAAGCCTCATATACCATCAAAATTCCATCAAACATTCTAGAAGACTAATTAAACTCATTCCAAAGTAAAACCCTAATAAATTAAGGTGAAAGATTAATGTTTGATTAATCTACCATTAAAGCCCTAATCAAGAAAACCCATTCAAGTAAAACCCATAAAAATTAAAATTTTCACCATAACAAACCTGAGATTTGAAAACTCATTACCTCTCCACTTAATTTGAATTAGATTAATCCTTCAATCATCTCCAAAACCTTCCAAAAGCATGATTTTTATATTAATACACATCTAAACTCGATTTAGACTTGAAAATCATAAAGCAAACCCTAGATCTAGAGCTTAGGAGACATAAAACTGAATTTTTGAAGGTTAGGGTTTGAAATAGAGGAGTAAAACAGTGATTAAACAGTTTGAAATCGGATTGAATAAATGGAGGAAGATAGATTTAAGAGTGGATTAGGAAAAACCTAATAATTAAGCATGGATTAGGGAAGAACATACCTCTAATCACTTCCCCTTTAGCCCTATTTAGGGATTAGGCTCTAAACACCCTTACACGGCCTATTCCCCATTTGGAAATGGCTCAACCCCTTTCCTTTTATAGGTTTGAATGGGGTAAACCTAACTAAAACTTGGAGTGTGAATAAAATTTTTAACTAGAATTAGGAAATTTGGTCATTTTAACCAAAATTAGGACCAGGAAAATTCTAAATTTTTTTTAGTGACTTCATTTGATGTTTGGGACGTTTTGAACCACAAACCCCAAATTTGACCGTGGGGCCCACAGGGGGTCCTGCCAAACTCTAATTTTTAAAAAATATGCAAAAATTCCCAAATATTCAAAAATGGTTTGGATTCACTTAAAACTCACAAATATGAAGTTATTTTTCTTTAAAACCTTTGTAATTCACCTTTTTTTTAAAAATCATCGAAATTGGTCAGAAACGGCTTAAACCACATAAAAGTAATTAAACATAATGAATTTAAAACTGATTCAAGATTAGGGATCTTACACCTTATATTTGAAATTTCTGATTTGTCCTTTTACTATTCCAAATTGATCTTGTCCCCTCCGGCTTGGTGCTCCTCTTTCCTTAATTTTAATCAGCTTGCTGCATTCCTTCTTTGTTCTGAACTGCATCTTCCATTTTACTTTGGTCTTAACGTGTATATTCCCAAATATGATTTGTAAACAACCCAGCCACCTTTTAAGTTACTCGCTCATCATCTACATGCCTATAAATGTGTGCCAACTGCACACAGGACAATAAAGCAATATCTTAGACATATAAATAATACCATTCAATAGCATACTAAAATAACAAATTAATCCAAATTGTTAAATGAATAAATAAAACCTATAATTTCTCACCTAATACTAATACACCCTAATTGCTCCTACTAGGGTAAAATGGCACATAAAATGGATATATTTCAGCATATCACTAGACTTGAAATTGGGGTTTCTAGGTAATGAAGGAGGCTCTCTCTCATAGGTTATTCATTGAACACTAGTGTTTATTATGTGGAAGAGTCCAAGAGGAAGGTTGGCCTAGTATTAGGTTAATTTAGATTAAACCTGTTTATTAATGTTAGGATAGAAACTAGAAGTTTTATATTAAATTCTCTCAAATTAATTGGTTGGGCGTTACTATTGCTACAGGTCTCAAATATGGCCTATTGTGCTTTGTAGTTATGACATGCTTTTCGAGGACTATGGATGACATGTGAGATAATCGCAAGACCCTTGACCCGTTTAGAGGGTCATGGATATTCTAGGGATGGAAAGTGGAAACTAAGATTGATGTGTTCCAATGAAGAACACAACAGTACCTCAAGTAAGGGAGAAATGAAGGGAAGAAGAAGAAGAAAGGGGGGAGGGATAATAGCTTCAATGTCAAAATGATGAGAATGGCCAAGACGCCAAGTACAAATTTGGCTCCAAGAGCCTGGTGCATTCCCCTAGGTGGGCTGGACCACCATCAATGGAGCCCTAATCCAACCCAATACATTATCAATCCTAAAATACATCGAATCCATCCCCGATTACATACATATGCAATCAATACTAAACATTAATACTACCCTTCATTTGTGACAATGAAAGCTCTACATGCCTTTAAGGCCTATTAATACGGAATAATGAAGGAACAATAGAGGGACAAAACATTCCACCACGCTCCACTACCACCTTCTCCTCTAGGTAACCAAGAAGGATAGTGAAGGTGCAAATCATCCTCAAACTCCCATGTAGCCTCCTCTAGTGGCAGGTCGCACCAAGTCACGAGTACCTCCATGACAATATGACCAGAGTGTCAAACACATAATTTATCGACAACGGCTACACGAATCAAGGTAGGTGAGCTGGCGGTAGAAAGCAGGGGAGGTGGAGCAGAGGACAAGGCAGACAGGTCACCGGTGTACTTATGAAGTCGAGACACCTGAAAGACTAGGTAGACGAAAGCATCAACAGGGAGAGCCAATCGATAGGCCATGGAGCAAACCCATTCTATAATCAAGTAGGGCCCATGGAAGCGATGCACAAGCTTTGAGTGAGCCGGATCATAAAGGGAGGTCTGACGTTGAGGGAGCATAGTGACATAGACCTAGTCTCCCACTTGAAACTCACAATCTGAGTGGTGCTTATTGTAAACCTGATTCATACAGTTTTGAGCAGTTACAAGGTTGGCCTTAAGCTGGTAAAGAACCTCATCATGTCTCTGGGTAGATGGTCCACCTCTGCAACAGTACTCTGCTAAGGAACATAAGCTAGGATGATGAGGGCGGTCGATCATACATCACCTAAAACAGAGTGAAATCTATAGTTGTATGGCATGTTGTATTATAAGACCACTTAGCCCAAGGAAGGAGTTGTAACCATCGGCATGGCTGGACAATGAAGATATTGCTCCAGGCAGTGGTTAAACACCACCGTTTGGTCATCCGTTTGTGGGTTGTATGTGGTACTCATGTGGAGGGAAGTGTCATGGAGTGCAAAAAAATCATGCCAAAACTGAGACATGAACACCCGATTCCATTGGACACAATCCCCCATGGCATGCCATGGAGCTTGGTGACCTCCTTGACATAGAGTTCTACAACTCCTTGAGCAGTGTAAGGGTGTCCTAATGTGAAAAAATAGGCATACTTGGACAATATATTCAGCATGACCATAATAACCATCTTGCCCTAAACGGCAAGTAGGGTCTCCACGAAGTACTTTGAGACATCTTCCCATACCCTGCCAGGAATGGGTAAGGGTTGAAGGAGACTGGCAAGAGATGTGGTGGCTGCCTTGGCGCACTTGCATGTGTCACACACAGCCACTTAATGTTGGATGGCCTACTTCATTCCCAGCCGCAAGAAGTTCGAACTCACCCACTTGTAGGTTTGGAAGGACCCTGCTTGTCCTAATGTACAAAATAAACAAAAGTAAGTCTAAAGGGGATATTCGAAGATGGACAACAAGTCCTAGGCCATAGCATCACCCACATAGGCCTGGTGCATCTCATTCAAGAAAGTGTAGGTAGACAATGGCAGAGAAAGGCAAGAGGTGTCCTGAAATTGGCGAGACAGGGCGTCCACCACTATTTTCTAGCTCCCCTTCTTGTAGACTACCTCACAGTCATAACCAAGGCGCCTGCTCACCCACCGCTATTATGCTGAAGTCAAGACCCACTGATCCAAGAAGTATATATGTGGCTTGTGGTCCATTTGAATTAAGAAAGGTATGCCCAAGAAATAGGTCCGCCACCTAGTGATGGCATTCACAACAACCAACATTTCTCTCTCATATGTAGAAAGGAGAAGAGATTGGCTGGAAAGAGCCTTTCTAAAGAAGGCTATGGGCCACTCATGCTGGAGGAGGATGACACCCAAGCCCCCATCAAATGCATCTGTCTCAATCACGAATGGCTGAGTAAAGTTAGATAGAACATAAACTGAAGCCGTTGTCATGGACCGTTTGAGCTACACAAAGGTTTTGTCTACCTCATTCGACCATTGGAATGCCCTCTTCTTCAAGAGAGCAGTGAAGGGGGAGGAAATAATGTCATACTAAAAATTGAAGTGGCGGTAGTAGCCGGTCAACCCCAAGAAACCCCTCAATGCCTTATGGGTAGTTGGTTGTGACCAAGTTAGCATCTCCTCCACCTTTTCTGGGTCGGTGGACACTCCATCGTCGGAGCCCAAGTATTCCACTTGTTTGCTTTCAAAGAAACATTTGAAATGCTTTAGGAATAAGGAATGAGTGCTAAGTATGGTAAAAATGGACCCTAGGTGCGTCAAATGATATTCCCATGTCAAACTATAGACAAGAATGTCATTAAAGAAAACCAAGATTGAAGCCAAAGGAGGGGCCAGAATAGATTGTTCCTAAGACTCTTAATGTTGGAGGGGGCATTGGTCAACCTAAAGGGCATCACAAGGAACTCACAGTGCCCACCATAAGTGCATTAGGAAGTCTTGTTGATGTTCTCTAGGTGTTGAATCTAGTGGTAGCCGAAACGGAGGTCCAGCTTGCTTAAAACAGTGTCACTAGCCACCTCATCTAGAAGCTCCTCCATCACCAAAATGGGTACTTGTTTGTCACTGTGATGGCATTGAAGAGCATAGAAATCCACATAGAACCGCCAAGACAAGTCCTTCCGGAGCAAGAGAACTGATGAGGATTAGGGTCTAGTGTTGGGTTGGATGAGGCCAGAGGAGAGCATCTCAGTCATCAACCTCTCTATCTCCATTTTCTAGATCTAAGGGTATCACTAGGGGCGCACATTATCTGGTGGTGCCCCCGGAATGGCCGTCGCATGGGGATCATACTGGCAGGGTGGCAATAGATTGCTAGGCTCCTGAAATATATCCCCAAGCTCTTCAAGGATGAAGCAAAAATGGGAAGCTGAGCGGGCTCGACCACAGCATGCTGCTGCAAGAAGAATCCCTAAAGTAGATACGTATCAAAAGAAGGAGCCAACCGCCTAGGCTATTTGGAGCATTCCTAGAGCCAACCCATGGATCCAAATGTGTTGTCCCTGTGCCTCAAAGTGCATCGTCATAACCTTGAAGTTCCATACCACATACCCCAATTCCTGGAGCCACTAGATGCCCAGAACCACGTCTGCCCCTTTTGCAGGCAGTAGAAACAAGCCACGATGAATGTGTGAACCTGGATAATAAGAGATGTATGTGCACAAACACCTGCGCTCCTAAGGTGTTTGCCATTAGCAATCAATACATCAAAAGGCTTAGAGTCCGACACCATGCACCCCAAATGTTGTGCCATTTTATAGTTGATCAAGTTATGGGTGGAGCCACTATCAATTAGGACGGTTACTTGTTGTCTCTTCAGATGACCCTTGTCCCTCATGGTGAGGAGCATGAATGCCCCAAAAAAAGCATGGATAGAGATCTCCGGTAGGACATCATCGAAAGGAAGTGTTTTGTATAGGGTAGGGTAGTCATCATCATCCTCTACTTCTTCGATGAGAAGGCTACCCCGGAATGAGCACCAGTGGTCAGGTACGAACTTCTCGTCACATTGGAAGCAGAGGCCCTTGGAACGCTACTCTTCCATTTGGGCTAGTGTCAGATGGCAGACCGGAGGGACTAGAGTAGTGGAGTTTTGGCTGGCCCTATTGGTAGTCATCCCTGGATCTGGGGAGGAGGTGGCTACTAAAGCTGGAGTTGGGCGCTGGAATCCCTAGACTGCCCCCGTCTCCTTTGTTGGGAAAGCTTCTCCTCAATACGAGCATTCTGCAACACATCCCACATAGATGTGCAATGAAAGTGGCGCTTCTCATCATAAATCCAACTTGTGCCCCCTTTTTAACATGCCGATCAAGGCCGCCATTGACCAATCTAGCAGGCAGTTGGCAATTTTCATAAATTCACAATAATAGGCTCTCATGGTGGTAGTCTGATGGAGGGTAGACAACATCTTATTGAAGTCCTAAAATTCATTAGGGAAGAACTATACACAGAGCTCAATGGTAAAAGACACCCATGTTGGAAAATAGACTTCCTTCTTGTAATTTTGGAACTAGATATAGGCATCCCCATCTAAGTGAAAGGCGGAAATGTGTAGTCTCTCTTCATCGGATTAGGTTCCTGGATAGGCGAAAAACTTTTTCGCCTTGTAGAGCCATTCCATCGGATCTTCATCCCCATTGCAGCGAGGGAAATGTAGCCTGGCTAAACGGGGTTCAACACCACCCATTCTCCCTCTACGAGAACTGGAGAAGTCCTCCCAGTCTTCATTGAACTCCCCAACAAGGTTTATGAAGTTTGGGTTCATGGTGGCATTTTCCTGAACACTTTGGGGGCCTGATCCCCTGGCCAAAATGACCTCCTTCATTAATCTGATTGATGGATCCAAAGCATACAAATGTAGGAGGAGGGCAAGCATGCCTTTCATACACTTATTGGGCACCCAAGGCTCAAGAACCACAAAGCTGACAAGGGCCACAAAGGGTGATTGAAGTTGGGCAAAGGCCACACTTAGGTTCTGAATATAGGCGTTAACCTTCTCTACCATATAAAAAACCATAGCTATGTCTAAGTTTAGGATGGAGTTCGTGCGTTCCTCCATGGCATCAGCCTGGCCCTTGGGCTAAGTCTCGCTGTAGCGGATCAGCAAGGCTTTGATACCAATGATGTGTTCCAATGAGGAACACAACGGTACCTTGGCCAAGTAAGGGAGAAGAAGAAGAAGAAGAAGAAGAAGAAGAAGAAGAAGAAGAAGAAATGGGGGATAATAGCTGCAATTTCAAGATGATGAGAATGTCCAAAAGGCCAAGTACAAATACTTGCTTCAAGAGCCTGGCCCCCACCCCTTGGTGGGCTGGGCTGCCATCAATGGGCCCCTAATCCGGCCCAATACATAATCAATCCCAAAATACATCAAATCCATCCCCCGATTACATTTGCAATCAATACTAAACATAAATTCTACCCTACAACCGTAACAATGAAAGATCTACATGCTTTCAAGACCTATTGAGACGGAATAATGAAGGAACAGTGGCAAGACACAACAAAGATATACATGAAAGATATAAACCAAGAGTTTGTCAGAAGCATAATGCAATGGAGAATGTGTTGCAAGCCAAACTTTGGGATTAGATATACATGGGATGTGTGCAACATATAAGGCAATTTGCTACTGATTGATTGATGGAAGGAAAGTTCATTTTCATTGACCATAAATGACAAGGAGAAAGTATGAGAATGGAGGATATGTCAGGTTGCAAGAGTTGCAAAGCTAAGCAACAAGATATCAACGTGTGGGTATGTGATGGCATATAATTTTCTGCAAGTCAAGGGATGTACCTAAACAATGTAGGGAACGTCATTATGCTGAATACGGGCCAATAAATTTTTTGGGAGAAAATAAAATGAAGAAGCAGAGTGCTGCAGTCAACATACCATTAGTAAGCATCCCACGTCCAAAATTCCAGTAGCTTTTGGCCTATCAAAGGAAAGAACAGACAATGAAAAGTTCGGACAACAGAGGAGCAAAACAGAATATAAGCTTCACGTGGAGAACAAACCAGCGATCTTATGGAAAACAGAAAAAAAACTTGGCAGTAGAGAATGAAATCACAAATTTAGAGCAGCTTCACGTAGAGAATAAACCAAGTAGAGAATGAAATAACAAATTTGGAGCATATTCACGTAGAGAATAAACCAAGGAAGTGCAGCCAATGCAAATAAGACTTGCAAGAATAGCCGACCACAAATGGCAAGTTCATAGCAAAAATAAAAAGTAAGAGAAACAAAGCATGAATAAGAGAAAAGAAAGAAAGGAGTGAGAACTAAAGAGGGAAAGAGGCGAACAGCAAGAAAGAAGAAGAAAAAGAAATGGTACAATAAATAAGAAGGCAGTTGTAATGGGTCAGAATTGAAGCTTAAAGGAGAGAAGGCATTGTTTAGAATAGAGAGGAGAAGAAGTCACGATTCAGAGAAAAATACAGTTGATTCCAGCCTCCAAAACACAGCATAAAGAGAGATTGAGAGTCAAAGAATTCACGTCCAATTTAGAAGGTGCAAAGCATTGAAAGGAAAAAAAACTGCTCTTGCCGGTTACTATAGCAGTAGAAGGTAGAAGGCATTGAGCAGTAATCCGATGTTACTATTCATTGACACTGTAATAGAAGAGTTTTTGAATATTTTTTCTTTATTTTCTTCAATTCCTGGAAGTTTCTTTTAATTAATTCAATGAAGATTATGGTTTTCGTTTTTAGTTTAATGAGTGACTTGTTTTTTTAACTAAGGTTAAGATAAACCTTTTATTAATTTTGTATAGTTCTAATATATATGATTTGGTTAATTTTCCAAGGGTTTAAATGTTAATTATTCTTATCTCAATTTGATTAGTGGAATTAATTTGGATATGAGTCTAGTAATGATTTTCTCATAATTTGAATTAGTTTTCATTAATTGAATGTTTGGTTTAAGATTGTTATTTATTAGAACAAGGTATGAGTTGTGATTTATTCATGTGGATACAACTTATGACTTAGTTTTAATTCGTTGAAGCTTGAAAGAACATAACTTTAGTATTTTGATTAGAGCTTTAAAAGATAAATTTTTTAATGATAAATATAATTGAATTCAAGTTTATTGTGAGTTACATTTGAGAAATAAATTAATGAACAGATATGTGATTGTTTATAAGTTAATAAGAGCGGATTTTGAAACCTTAGTCAATTCTCATATAATACTTCCAACATTTTTAATTTTTTCCTTAGATTAATTAAATTTCAGCCTTTTTCTTTTACTTGAATTTCTTTTCATGTGGTGATTTAGTTAACTTTAGAAATTTAAGTTTATTTTTTATTTATTATTTATTTTAATTATTTTTAGATAAATTAGTTATTTTCTTTATATTTGTTAATTAGATTAGGGTTTACTTGAGTTATATCAAATTTAGTTTTCTGATTTCAAGCCTATATGAGATCGACACTTGATTTAGCTGTATATTTACAAGAGATTTGTGCACTTGTGAGTTAACAATTTAAATTTAAAAACAAGTTTTTAACATCGTTGTGAGGGACTTATAAAGGAAAATAAATTAAGTCTAAACTAAGTTTACCCGTCTACTAATTTTAGCTTAGGGTTTTGAAAGAAAAAAAGAGAGTGAAAGAGATGAAAACAAGGGGGCATTAGATAGTGGTGATCATGTATAACCATATGGATATGTGATCATACATACCAGTTAGTTAGAGTAGATTCGACCCCCTAGCTAGTTGTGAAATTGAAATTGATCTTCCATTCACAATGGGAGATAACAATATGGAAGCCAAAACCCCTTAGGGAGTTATTTTCACCAATCACCATTAATCCTACCTCGTGCGTAGTATTGTCCATCATCTCTGCCACAAACTTTGAGTTGAAAACTCAGTCATTCAACTTCTTCTTACCTTTCATGGTCTTGATAGAGAGGATCCTTACATGCAGGTGAAGGATTTTATCAAAATCTATGCTTTATTAAAATAATCAAAAAATTTCTAATGACTCGATCTATTTGCTCTAGTTTCCTTTCTTGTTAAAGGACAAAGAAAAAGCATGGTTGAATTCTCTTCGAGTAGAGTATATTAATTCATGGGAGGGACTTGTTACCAAGTTCATGTCAATTTTTTTCCCAATGCCTTAAGGAGAGAGATAGCTTACTTTAGTCAAGAAGAGCATGAGAGAATTTATTAAAGTTGGGAGAGGTTTAAATACCTGAATTAAAGTATCCCCACCAAGGTTTTGAAACATGGAGGCTTGTGCAATACTTTTACAACGGGTTTAACTCAAACACACCATAATATGATTGAATCCATGAATAATGGGTGTTTCTTAAGTCTGGATGATGACACAACTTATAAGTTCTTAGAGGGTTTGTCTGAGGCCTGCTAGCAATGGGACTTTTCGAGTCATAGAGAAAAACAAACTCAAAACCATTGGAAATAAGGCTTATAAGGAGTAATGGATGATATTGACATGAAAGCTAGGTTAGATTAGTTAACTAGAGAAGTAGAAGTTATGGCCCTTACTAGAAACATGAATTCTACCAACAAAATTCAAAATGAAGTGTGTTCTCTGTGTGTAAGTCCAATGCACACAGCTCAAATGTCTCCTTCTATCCAATGCACACTGCTCAATCGTGTCCTTCTATGCTAGGTTATTCTGAGTACTTTCTTGAGCAAGCAAATGTAGTAAACAACTATGAGAAACTGTTTGGTTGTCCCTTCTCTAAGACATATAATCCAAATTAATAAAATAATCCAAATTTCTCTTGGAGGCAAAACTAGCCTCCCATGAATGGAGTAGGGCCACCAATGCAACAAATGTCCACTCAATTTAGGTAGCCCAACCCCTCCTACACCTCTCTTCCCCACTTAGCTCCTCAAGTTGTTGCACCACCAAGTCAATAGTCTTCACTTGAAGAGTCCCTCTGTCACGGCCCAGATTTTCAAAACTTTTTAAATAAAAGACACGCTATAAATCACAATAATTTTTTTTTATTCAGATCGGGCCAACATCACCCGATGTTAGTTGCCTACATACTTATTAGACAACATCTCTAATGTTTCCAACAAGATCAGATCTAGATGTAGTTCTGCCTAGAAACTTCAGTATCTCAAGAAACATAACATCACACCTGCAATGCTTAAGTATTTTTAACCAACCTACATTTTATACAAGTCCTTTAATTGTTCCACTTGTTGTAATTAAACAAGCAATATCAAACAATATTATTAATTATCTCTCAAACCATTGTTTAATAATTAATATCCCCATCTAATCCCATAGACAAGCAGACTTATCAAAGGTACCCCTAAGTGACAAATGATGCAGCCGCTATGGACCTTCCACCAAAGGGAACCATCTATAGTGCGGCTCTAGAATCCACCATGAAGTACCATAACCCAACCTAGCCTATAAGGACCTTACCAGAGTGGAAGGGCATGGCCCACAACTGCACCTAAACATAAGTGGCAGAAGAAGCCAACAAAACAGGATGTCAGCTAATCCAAATGCGTATATACTAAACGAACCTCAATAGATTGGTGGTGAGCCCGGCTCACGCAAAGCTCTCTCCAAAGGGAAGGTGCAACTTCATAGTCAAATCAACAGCTCCTCAATAGAGCAAAGACTCATAAAAACCATTATGAACCCTATCCTTCTCGTTAACAAGTAAGGATTACGAATGACTATCCCAAACCCTATCAGTCTCTTTTATACTAGGGTTAAAACTCAAAACTACCATCGATTCAATAACAACGGCAAATAGTCAAGTCAAAAGCCTTGTTCACTCTATGAACTAGTCCCAGACCCCTCTAAGGGTATTTTAGTCTTTATATTGATTAGGTGTTCTCGCCCAATCCAAAGCTATTTAACCCCATTAATTAATCTCTCATTAATCTTAAGCTAGTGATAATTTACTAACACAACATCAATAGCAAAGATCAAAATAATAAATAATGTAAAAATATAGACCCACACAGGTCCAAGCTGATCGTAATATCAAGAACCAAACAAAAATATGATATTATAAATGTTTGCGCTCTTGTGCCCTAACCCTCCTTGGGTTAGTGATAAGTACGAAATATATATCTATTTGATATCATTTTTACCTTATTTGCTAGTATAGATTAGGTTGATTTAGAGTTATTTATGGTTTATTTAGATTAAGATAGATATTAGTATTTTAGTTTGATTATTAATAATTTTGTAGTTATTAGTTGTTTAGGCATATATTTAAATTAAGTTAGAATTTTAATTATATTCTACATGTCTAATATGTGATGTTTCTATATTTTGTAGGTAAAGCGCACTTATTGAAGTACTTGAACGATGTTTGGAATAATTCTAAATAGTCTTGACATGTTTTAAAGTGATTTAGACAACGTTTCAAAGTTATAAACAAGTTGGAAATTAATATGGACATGAAAGAAAGAGCTTAATGAACAAAAAATGGACTGTCCAGAAAAACTGTCTAGATTGCAGAAACAGTGTAGCCGTTCGAACGGGGCATTTTTAAGGATCAAATGGGATAACGTGATTTGGGAGCAAAAATGCAATATAGGCGTTCAAACAGGAATGCAGGGCGTTCGAACGGGATAACACGCAGTTTCCTTGTTTAAGCCAATTTCAAGTCCTTTTCATATACAACTTCTTCCTACAGTTCTTATGCCTATATAAAGACATATTTAGCTCGAAATTGAGGGTTAGCAAGTAGATTTTTTGAAGAGAAAAAGGAAGAAGAAGATGGAGAAGAACTCAAAGCTTTCAATGGAGATTTAAATGCTTTCTTCTACAATGGAAAATTAGACTTTTCTTTTACTTAGGAGTTGATGAAGCTATCGATAAGTTTCAGTTCCTTTTCTTTTTAATTTAGATCTTAGTTATGAATTATGACAATTGTATGATAAGGATTTCCTTTTTAATGGAAGAACTTTTCATGTTTATTCAATTCAATGTTGATTTATTGTCTTGTAGATGATAGATTGATGTGGTTTTGATATTTGCATCAATTCTAATTTCTGTGATTTAGATGAGATGGTCATACAATAGTTTTAATGTTCAGATAATTAATGACTTGGATGAGTTATACTAAGATTAGACGAGTCATGCCTATAGCTAGTTTAGTGTAGATGATTCATGTTATTGTAGAAGATAGTTCATGCCATGAAATTTAATTAATGATTCTTTCTGAAGTAATTCTAGCTTGTAGCTGAGAATACTTGTTCATATTCACACTAGATTTGGATTAAAAGTTAAGGAATTGTTATGGTTCTATAGTGGATTCGATTTCCTAAGTAAATTCTATCATATTAATCTCTTGTTTTTAAACTAGTTGATTCCTTTCTTTTGCTTAATTTAAGTTTAAGTTCTTTCTAGTTTTAATCAGCAAATTCCTCTTTAGATTTAGTAATAATTCATCCGTCTCTGAGGTTCGACAACCCTTAAATACTCATCCTAGTACAATTATCTTGTACACTTACAAAGGGTTTATTTTAAACGATCAGTTAGCTGATTAAACTTTTATGGAAATGGGTCATAATGTGTCACGCCCGAGGTTTTTCCACACATTTAATTGAAAATTTTGAAAATTTTTTATTTTGAAATACCGATGTAAATCAAATAAACCAACAAAATTCAAAACGTGTGAAAATAATTTTCATAAATTAACTCATCATACGACAACACTAACATTCTCAAACGTGACCAAAACGAAAACATAAAGTGAAACCCGCCATGGCCATAGTCTTTAAAAACAAACAAATCTCAGGCCTTTCCGAGTACAAGTTCTTATAACAGTCCAGACAATAATACATTTCTCTCTCCTTAAACAATACACGAAATCGTGGCACCAAATATCACGAAGCCTCACCATGGTTTCGCTGCACACCTAGTCGAGGAAGAAGAATCTACCACCGGGAATAGTCTCATCCAAAAAGTTGTTGATCAACCTGCAAAAGCCTCCAAACAAAGGGGCTAAAAAAATATAGGGTGAGTATTTTCATACTCAGTAGGAAAATACCCAATACGGGAAAAATAAATCAATGAACTTCGTAAGTTCATTCATTGATGCATCATCCATGCAATCACACATGAAGCAAGTACATGCAACAAAAATAAAATGTCTTACACACATACCATCGAATCGGTGAACTTACACTTACTTTTGTACTTACCCTTGTCGCATACTCTTACACTTACACTTACACTTACACTTACACATAGCATACTCTTACTCTTACACTTACATTCTGAATCAAAGTCTTTCTGGTACCAACATACACTTACACTTACAACACATACAAACTTGTACGACCTTATTCGTACGAACTTACTTGTACCACCTTACTCATACAATCTTACTCATACTCATAAACTTACTCTTACTGTCTTCCCCAAAGGTTTACACTTACCCTGAATCCTACTCGTGCAGCTTACTCAGAATCCGAAACATACTACTTACTCTTACTATCATACACATACTACCGACAACTGAAGCTCATTACAATTAATAAGCTCCAGCATCGGAAAGGATGGGAATGCCATTGGGGCGTCACCTTAACCTTCGGGGAGCAACTAGACGCCATGGACTTTTTCGAAGGCAAGGCACACCTATGCTCATGGGGCATAGGATCAAATAGGTAAGAGTAGGTCCATGATACTGCTTACGTGAGCGTGCAAATGCCCACTCTTTGGGGCCATACATTGCCAACAAGGGCCATACAGTGCCAACTAAGGGCAAAAAACATACGGTGCCACTCTTGGGCAGGAATCTTATAGTGCCACTCTTGGGCAGAACATACAATGTCATATGCAGGCAGAAAACATACAGAGCCCACGAAGGGCGGAAACTTACAGTGCTCTCAACAGAGCATCAAACGTCTGGGCCGAAATACAGCACCAAGACTAAATCCCATAGGATGACACCATGGCTATACCAAGAAAGACGCTCAGTCGATTACTCATTGACTGGCACAAAACGGAACTTAATCTGTCGAAACCCTAAGTCTCAAACTCACATCGATAACAAATTAGGGTGACTTACCATTCAAGTTCATATTAGGTAACTTATGCATGTACAATTATGCTCGGAACTACTTCCGTCTTACATTCTTCAGCCAACAATGCTAGAAATACGCCCGTTCAGAAGTTCCAATCCACAAAGGTAGCATTCTTTCCTTAGCTCATCCCCCACCCTTACACTTACAATCTTACAAATCTCAGCACAGCCTTACTTAAACTCGAATTCCATACTAATAATCTTACCATCATACACTTACTACCTTACATCTTACACCAACCGCCTTAAAACTGAATCGTCTTACTCGAACTCCTCAAATGACACCCTTTGGACCTAAGTCCCGTCATCAAACCCTTACTAATTCCTTAATCATTATTCTTTTGTTACAATTCGTATTACATACATTATGCATGTACAGTTATGTCGTTATCTCTTACTAACTCATAATCCCCCAAAGCGCTCCGAATGTTAAGTCTTCAATTCCTTGCATCCCCCACGTCTCCTACTCGTCGCTCTAATGTGAATCTGACTCAAACTGAACAAATTCTCCAATCTCATCAAATCCAACATTCGTCTTTCAATCTTGTCTTTCCTCGCCTGACATACAATCACAGTTTCCACGTCATAGCTTACGAAGTACCCCTTCGCCAAACTCACAATCAAACACTTCTACTCGTGCCCATTGATCACATACCACCAGTCCACAACGAAGATCACCCGCTCTAGTCACATACATACGATTCATAGCAACTTACTACGTGCCCTTAGTCACTAACATATGCATACAGTTCACATACATACAACATGTTTTTATAACCAGCATAATCATGCAAAACATTTAATTATAAACTCCTAGCATGCTACTACACAATCAAAGTATGCTATAATGAAATTACGAGTTCAAGGTCCCCTACCTCGTAATCCATAGGAGTTTGATGGTGAGTAAATGATGGTGGTGGCGTTGATAGCGGAATAGGTGGCCAAAAGCATCGCACTGAGAGAGTTATTGTGTCCCGAGGATTTTCAGAGATGCTGGAATTAATCTCGATAATGTTAGATTAATTTCACTCGAAGCCAAAGGTTTGGACGCACTAAGGCGGACGGACACAAGGTCGTGCCACTAGAAATGGCAGTGGCCACAGAATGGGGGCTGACTGATTGGAGGTCGGCCAACGGTTTAAAACACTTTGCTGGCCACAAAACATTAAAATGGACAGCAGACCACATCCAACAGCAACAATTCTGCATTATCGAAGCATCACAACCATGGAAGGCAGTATCAATACGGATGACAGTATTGATGACTATGGATACGGGTACACGCCGATATGGTCGTAAACCCTTTGATGCACATAAAAAAAATATTATAACTAATAATATATCATTATAATACTTTGTTTAGAGTATAGTAAGACACTAAAATATATGATTGAATATAGAACCACAATCAATGAGTAATAACACCATAAGAAAATATAAATCAGTTCAAAGCACAATATACATAATAGTAGAAAATAATCTAATATTATATCA
Organism: Saururus chinensis; assembly: GCA_035235625.1. NCBI lineage: Eukaryota > Viridiplantae > Streptophyta > Magnoliopsida > Piperales > Saururaceae > Saururus > Saururus chinensis. Next base: position 15,828,212 of record CP141145.1, on the reverse strand, counting down.
TCAATGTCTTATCAATTAAAAATACTATAATGTCAATACAACTACAAATATTAAAACACTTAAAAGGTAGAATCCATAGACCATAGTATTTTCATCCAAACCTACAAAAGCAAATATACTGAGTAAGAAAAATATATAAAACTATGGTAATATAAAATTCTTAAAGCCTTTTAAAAATTAGCATACCTCTCAAATCCAAAAAGAGTTATGAGGATGCTCATAACCATTATTGTCATCATTTACCGAGTCTTGATGATTTAATTGATTCACATGGTTGCAATATTGAGCCCAACTCATATAATTATGATAATGTTGAAGATATTGATCATTATAAAACTGATAAAGTTGAGGACTCCATCCAAAGTGCACTGTCGAATAACTGTGAACCAATGTTGGGTAGTTTGAGATTGAGAATCATTTTGAGATCCAAAACCATAACTATTGTATGAAGAAGATTGTACATTATATCCATCATGTCCATATCCAAATGGAAGTTGGTTTACCTCAACACTTATATTTTGAATCCCTTGTGCAATATTATCCCAAGGTGAAGGTTGGTTGTAACTAGTATCATGTTGAACTGAAGCAGGTTGGTCATATCGCTCATGGTGATACCTTCGTGATTGAATTCCATGTCTACCTCTATAAGAACTCAAATTCTGATGACCCCTACTACCATGGTCTTGATCTTGGGTGGCATGATCAAAATATTGTTCTTTAGTAAAAACTATATGACTTGATGATCTACCACCACCCCCTTGACCACCATCCCCACTCCCTTGACCACCACCATCCACTTCACAATCACCACCATCATTAGTACTAGAAGAATTCAAATTTGATTCTATTGTTGTTCCTCTTGTAGGGGTCTTCATCATGTCATAAAAATTATCATCATCTTCATCCATTGTCCTTGTTACTGTACTAGAATAATTGTTCACTCAACACCCATTTGTGCAACTATTAATTGACTAGGTGCTCGTGGTGGCTCCCCTACCTCATCCAAAATAGTTTCCCCAATTTCTGCTAACTATGAATTGAATGGGTCATCTTCTTCAAATATATGACTTAAATCAATTGGATCATAATAACCATCTTCTCTCTTGTAATCTATCTCAAGATTTTTTACTCTAAGGCGCATGTTGTAATGAACATATACTAATTGTTCCAATCTTTTGTATGATAGTCGATTCCTTTGTTTTTATGGATGAGGGCAAAAGTACTCCAATTTCTTTCACATCCAAACGATGAAGTTGTTTGTGAAAGGATCCTAACTGCAATCTTCCTTAAATGAGGGGCATCCATCCAATAACCAAGCCACCACTCAGCTAAAATTATAAGATTAAAATTTAGAAACCAATTAAATTATTATTTTAGAGATAAATATGACATAATCTAAGAACTATAAACAATATATAACTTACATGGTTCTGTGGTTTCCCAAGATTTCATGGTCATAGCTGAACGAAAACTGCCTTCTCTTTGTCTAAATATCCTTCCCTACAAAATAAAATTTGCACATTAATGTGAGATACTATTTAATGTTTCATAAATTCTAAAATATTATAAGTTATTATAATGTACCTGTCGAAAAGCTTTAATAGCTAGATCTATATTTGGTTCTAGTATCTCAATTACTCTTTGTAAGCATTGCGGCAATCTATCATCAGTTGCAATATCTTTGCTATATTGATATTTAGGGTTAAGTTAGAAAGCTAAAACAAGGTTAAAAAGATAAATTAGAGATAAAGTTAAGTGTAAATATTTACTAATTAAAAAGGGAAATATATACCAGCTCCATGTAAATCATGCACAAGTTGTCTATTCCATCCATCTTCAATGATATGGCAATATTGCTTATGATCTCTTGTAGTTTTTTCTATAGCCTTCCTACAAAGCCTCATAGCCTCATATATATATATATATATCCCATTGTAGGTTTTTTGTCACTATCAACCATTCTTAATACTTTTATAATGGGCTCTAAGATGACAACCATATCTTTGACTGCATCCCAAAAACTGTTAACACAACATCTTCAACCTCTTTTGCTTGTTTTGTCTCATTCAACTTGTGATTAAACCATTTTTCTGATGCAAACATGGCTTTGAAACCTTGTTTTTGTTTTAAAATGCAAGAAAGAGCTACAAAGTTAGTAGCAAATCGTGTGATACCTGGTCATACTAACTCTCCAGATGTGAACTCTCTCATCAATGCTAATACCCCTAAGTGGTTGTAGATGAAATTAGTAACTGTTTTTGCCTTTTTCATTGTACTTTTCATCTTAGCTCCAATATCTTTTAGCATCAAATCTATACAATGTGCAGCACAAGGGGTCCAATATAAATGTTTTCTTTTTTCTTTAAGATGTTTACTTGCCTTCTTGTAGTTTGATCCATTGTCTGTAACAATTTGTATGACATTCTCCTCACCAATCTCTTCAACTGTATCATCCATTAACTTAGACAAGTATTTGTAGTCTTTTACTTTATTTGAAGCATCAACTGACTTCAAGAAAATAGTTCTACCTGTACATGATATTAAGAAATTGATGATACTCAATTTTGTTGTTCCAGTCCAACCATCACAAATAATAGTGACTCCATATGTTTCCCATGTTTTCTTCATACTATTGATATGTTGTTTCAATTCTTGAATCTCTTCCTCCAAGTAGATTCCATATACTTCTTTGGCAGTTAGAGCTTTCACACCTGCACCGGCATCTTGAATCTCACTAACCATAGTCTTGTAATGGGGAGAATTGCATACATGAGCTGGAATATGGCTGTAAAAAAGAAATTTTGAAATAGCTTTGCCAATTTTTTTCCTTCCCTTCCCTAGCCATGCCTCATCCAACCTACTTTGTTTGGCATTTTCTGACCTAAACAAGTATGGATCAACTAATGGCGATTGTTTCCCCATTTTACTCTCCTTCGATCTTGAGCCAACATGTCCTTTGTTAAAAGCCTCTCTCACACTTTGAATTCTACGCAAACCTCTAGATCCACTGACACTCCTTAACATATCTTCTTCTTCTTGACGTGCAAATGCTCGACTCTCATGCATTGCTTCCTTTAATTCCTTTCTTTCTCTAATCAACAATTCATCATCATCATCAACATTCACAGTGTCATCATCAATATCAACTATGTTCACACTTTGCTTATTCTTACTTCCTCGCAAATGTTCTCTTATTTTCATTTTTACTTCCTTTGGGCATGTTGGACACGCTTGGGCATTACCACCTAAACCTGCCAAATGAATCTTTAATTGTGTGACACCTCCCCCGGCCATGATACGTCCACACCAATTGCATTGCGTCTTATGCCTACTTCCACCAACCCTTGAACCGTGATTCCACCCAATGTCAAGCTCTTTCTCCTTTAGTGCCATCTTGAAAACCCTAAGTACTAACAGCCCTTCAAGTAAAAAAAAACTAATTAATATTCAATCAAACACCTAGATTTACATGATAGAAAGAACTTGCAATTTTTTTGTATTGCTATCATACTTATGGTGCATAAAGACATAAAGAAATATATTTACACAATAAAGAGTATGATTGGACAGGGGAATTGTTGATTGATTTTTTCCCCCAATATTCATCCATACCTACTATTGAACACTAAGATCCTCACATGTGCACATTCCAAATCAAAATGGTAACATGCCCAAAGAAGACTTGGAAATAGATTAACACAGGCATACAGAAACATAACAACAACAAAAAAATTGATGATAGCAGGAGAAAAAAAAACACAACATTCTTTCTTAATAGTATATATACTCAAAAAGTTATCCAGCACCTTTTTTAACTCACTCAAACGACCTTCCAATCTTTCAAGTTCAACTTCATATGCTTTTGGCTCCAAATTACTGACTCCAGATCCCATCTCTCGAGATGTCCCCCGCATCGAGATGAAAATTAACAACTAATAAGAAACAAAAGAAAACTTCCAAATCAAGCTTCACAATTATAAATATCCTGCACAAAAACAGTTTGTCAATATTTGAAGCGGTATAAAAATGAATATTGTTCTAAATTAACTAACAGCATTCTCAAATGATCTTTTTTCTAAATCTGAAAATCAATCCATATATACACCCAGCACAGATTAGAAATGTTAAGAAGCCACTCAGTCCACATTCTAACAAGTCCAATCAAATGGTCATTGTCTCCAATTTTCGAGATCAATCCAAATATCCACCAAGCACAGATCAGAAATGTTAAGAAGTTACTCTGTCCACACTCTAACAAGTCCAATCAACAAAAACTAGAACTTACTCCACTATTTCTTAGAGGCTAGGCAAGTGTCAACCTATATTTGTAGGAAAAGAGCACATAACAATGAATGCTAGAAATTCTTATAAAAGAATAGTATAATCTACATTTCAGTGTTTGCTTCAAAGATCAGGAAAAGTAACCAGTATCATCCTCGTCACCAAAGACATAGATCTTCCCTTATTATCAAGTATGATACCGCTCCACCTCTAAGGAAGCATCCCCTCACATTCTGTCGTTAGCTAACCTATTTCAAATACTTTGAAATCCAAAGCGTTCATACTAACTGGACAATTCGACCTTCAGTGGTTATTTATAGTAACACACTAACACTAGATAATCAGGAAAAGACATGAACAACTAACCTCATCTCATATGCCAGTTATTAATTTGTCAAAAGATATAGCAAGCAAGATAAATTCCAAATCGTTATCAATTTTTTGAAGCAGTAAAAAGAAAGAAATGCAGAGATCATCAAGGCAATTTCGTGCTAAATTCTGGTTCTACAACCTTCAGAGCGTTCGGGATTGCTGTGAGAACAGCTCGTAGAGAGGCAACTACCGACTATTGAACACTAAGAAAATTCTTTCAGTTTTTCATCCTTGATTCATACACGCAAAACAAGACAACACAAAATTGACTGGACCATGATTAGAGAAAGGAAATGACTAGAAAACACAAGTGGGAAAAAAACAAACCACTTCCTCCGGCTATAAGAAACCAAATATCATTGGTTCGTGAATCGTAAGCTTTATGAGGTGCTGAGCAGATGAGTCCAGCAGACAACGAAGAGGAAAGTAAGAGACGAGGAGGCCAGGGGCAGTTTCTGAATGGTTTCCGAACAGATCGGAGCTGGGGAAGATGAGGCTGGTGAGTGCCCACGTATAGGGAGGCCAAGGATGGTTTCCAGACATATCGGAGCTGGGGAAGACGGGACGGTGAGTGCCCATGTATAGGGAGTCCAGGGGCGATTTTCAGACAGATCAGAGCTGGGGAAGCCAGATCGGAGATGGGGAAGACAGATTGTCGCCCTCGCCCTCTATCTCGGTGAATCAGAGGGAAGGAAGACAACACCGCCCTCTATCTTCTCCGATCACGCTCTCCCTCTGTAGATCGCCTCGCCCTCTTGCAACAGATCGATCCGAATCGAATCGATATGGGCGAAACATGGCATTTGTGCCAATAAATTATGCACCCACTGTATCAGTGCTCATACCATATTGGTGTTGGCCAATAAGGGTACGTATTGGACGATACGCACCCGTATCGGCCGATACTGCCTTCCATGCTCACAACATGGCGGAGGACTTGCTTCCATACACATGGACATAGAAGAGACGAATGAGGGTTTTAACAGCCACATTGCCTAATGGTGGAGACATTCCATAAACATACGTTGAGGCACTAAGGCCTGGTGTACGTGGTCGATAAGGGCGGCATCATTTCTAAACACTTACCCACAACCAAATCATAGTCCTGATGGTCGTGTATCAAGCACGGCTTACAGTGGAGGTTATGGGAACGACATCGGTCGAACCTTTGATGGGCTGAGTCTAATGGCTTACAATAATACTTCCCTTTGGAAGAATCAAATTTCAGGAACTCTTTTCCGTAGGTTTTGGGTCATGTGTAACGGGAAGTGGGGGTTAGAGCTGGAATCGGGCCAAAATTGTTGGCCCTTGTTGTCACTGGGCCGGGGCAAAGCCCACATCGGTTGGACATATGGCCCAAGTCCACACAACGTCAGGCGGGACACCAGGTTAGCCTTAGGCTGGGGTGGGTCACTCGACAGTGGTCAAGGGTGTACCCTGAAGTTTAGGGGCGTCTGGTGTGTGCAGAAGATGCACAAAGGAGCCGGGAGCAGCGGCCCCTTGCTGTTATTGGGTCAAGCCGACATCAGCAGATGTCTGCGGCAAAGCAGCCGATTAGAGAATTGAAGAGACCCGATTTAATCGGGGCGACAGTGCACCGAGTTGCGGTAAGACATGCATCGCTGAGCTACAAATGGCCATACATGGCCGAGGGTTAAACCTAGATGAAGATAGCACCTAGCAGTCACTGGATTGTGGCAAGTCAAATGGACGTCGGTGTGATGACGTCTGACGTCCGACAATGGAGAGTGGACCCCACCAGAGAAAATGGCAAATCTTTCTCTCGCACAGGTCAACCAGTCGAGCAAAATGGGACCGATTGGGATAAGGGAGGTCAGACCTCGGCACCTTGTCGTTGACAGCTCAAGGTGGCATACCGAAGGTGAATCGGTGATTTGCGGACGATAGCGAAAACATAAGTCAGAAGACTACGACGAAATTTCTATCCGGATTGAAATTGGGTAGAGGAAAGGGTAAGGGGAAACAGTGATTCAGGCCAGGGGTTGGCCGAGGGCTGTGGTATTTCCATCACCATGCCAATATAAGTCCATAGACCAAACACTGGTAGCCAGCCACTGGCGGTACAGCCGGCGACCGCTACACAGAAACAAAGCAAAACTAAAAATGGAAACATGCATTGTCCGAATCGGAATTGATCAGAGGCAGAGGGAGGCGGCGGCCAGGGCGGCTGCCTTGCCGTCACCAAACCAGGGGATGGCCAACGGCAGGTCGCAGTGGCTGGCCACCGGCGGCACAACCGACAGCCGCAACACGAAGAAACAAAACAGAACAACAACAAAAAAAATGGGCGGCAAAGTGTTACCTCCCTACGGCGCAGGAGGGTTGGCAGGCAGGGATGGAGGTGGCCGGAGGTATTACTAAATATGATTATTAAAAATTGATATTTAAAAAACATAAATCATACTAAATATGTACATTGAAAAAAAGGATATTACTGGGAACTTCAAGACATGAAGTGTAAGGTGTAGAAGACACCTTCATTGCTTTTTTTACGCTTTTTCTCTAATTAGCTCTTTAATCTAGCATGTCACCCCTTTTTGACTCACAGATGGGGGATCCAACACTCGTGTCTCCTCAATCAAATGAGGAGTATCCACATGATCATCATTAATATCACCTTCAATTATATGTACATCACCAACCACATTTAAACATGCAAATATTTTTTCATGTGATCCAATTGCTCAACAATTTGTGCCAAATTTTTAATGGCAATTTATGTCCGTTCAAATATCTCTAAACTCTTGTACATGATACTATAAGCTGAATGCGATAACTTGCTAAGCCGCGAAGTCTTTGATGTGTTGGAATTATTTTGGGATGGTTCTAGATAATCGCTAATTAGAAAACTCCCTTTCTTTGCTTCTTTAGTCCATCTATTCAAAATATATAGTGATGGTATCCTTGTGAAGTTGTTAAGATCAAGCAATCTCAAACAATGACGACACAATATACCCATGGACTCAAACATTTGGCAGCCACAACCAATAGTGCAATCAAGAGAGTTATATTGCACAATATGATTTCTTGTATATCCATATTCAACTAATTTATATGTGCTAAGTGCCCCATCAATACTACATGGACTTATCATCACACCGGATCTATTCAAAAATTCATTTTTAAAGATGTTAAACATTCTAATAGTGTACACTTCTGATGCATGCTTTAAAATAACATTTTTTACTCTCATTGGAAATACACCTTGTTTGCAACAAAAATCTTCTTCTCATTCTTCATCATGCATCTTTTTTGCTTGATTTTCATTATGATGCATAAATTCAATGAGATGCATTCCTTTAGTCAACATATGATGAAAAACATTGTTTGTAGATTCACTTCTTTGAGTAGATTTCATCCTAGCCGAAAATGTGTCTAAGCTAAATGTAGGGAACCACTTTTCCTTATGTGCATATAAGGTCTTTAGCCATGGATTATCTTGAAGGTCAAAGTGTTGAATCATATTATTCCAAGTAGTATCAAATTCTCTTACATCTTAGACACCCATAGTGACACTTATTGAAAATAGCTTTGAACTCTTGATTTGCATAATAACTAGCAAGTTTTTGTGTGGCATTTTCAGAGATATGCCACAAGCACAAATGATGATGTGTCTCCCAAAAGACAGAGGCAATAGCATTTGACATTGCTTGATATTGGTCTGTAAAGATAGTCTTTGGTGGTTTATTCCCCATTGCTGCCAAAAATATTTCAAACAACCAAACAAAAGATGTTGTTGTTTCATCTAATAAAACTGCACAACCAAAGAAGATATTTTTCCAATGGTGGTTGATCCCCACAAATGGGGCACAAATCATATTGTACTTATTGGTACGATATGTAGTGTCAAACACTATAACATCTCCAAAACAATCATAATCTATTTTTGATCTCACATTCCTCCAAAAAAAATATATGTCATCCTATTTTCTTCATATACTTCCATTGAAGAAAAAAATAATAGGTTTTCAACTTGTTTTTTCTTGAAATAATTTATAACACTCTGCCTATCCCCTGCATCAATCATATTCAACTTCTTAGCATGCAGAAAGTTATCCGCTTTTAAACCCAACCTTTTCGATTCCACCAACTTCTTTTGCCAAGTAAGAATAGGTTTGTGTATGTCTAATACTCACATCAACCATAGAACTAATGACATCCTTATGAATAGATTCCAACTTCCGCCCTAATCTTCGAAATTGCATCTCTTCTTTAGTAGCTAGTTCATGGTTAGGGTAAGGATTAAAAGAAGTAATCTCCCAAACATAATCCTTTACAGTAAAGACAATTTTAGCTTTGCAATTAGTTCTTCTCTCCAATCTATCAACTTTTTTTCCTCCAAAGCATCTACATCAATATGTAACCCTTCTTTCGAGGGTAAGAAAGTGCATGACCGAATAATATCACCTTTAGTTCTCCTTAGGGCTGCACAAAAAACCTGGACCCGACCCGACCCAGGTGGAACCGACCCAAAATTGACCGGGTTCAGGGCAGGGCGGGTACTATCTCGGGTCGGGTAGGGTTTGAAAAAAAAAACCTGCATCCTTTTCGGGTCGAGTCGGGTTTAACAAAAAAAAACCCGAGAACCCGATTCAACCTGACCCGACATTATACATCACTATATGAACCTTAATCTCATTACTCTAATTGCTTTGAATTGGGCGTCATGATGTGACTAACTCCATATAAATTTCTAATATGCCTAATACAATAGTTATTAAGGAACAATAGTTTATTCTAAGTAGTAATTCATATTTTTTTTATAAGAAAAAGGTTTAATGGTGCTATGTGATTGTAAATTTGTTATTTGAATTGTTAGGTTTAGTAGAAAATTAATTTGACTCGGGTTTTATCTCGGGTTCTCGGGTAGGGTCGGGTTTTATCTCGGGTTGGGTCAGGTACTGATATCACGGGTTCTATCTCGGGTAGGGTCGGGTATAAGTATCATGGGTTCTATCTCAGGTAGGGTCGGGTACTGCATTACACTACACCACCCTACCCGAGATGCAGCCCTAGTTCTCCTATATACAACTTTCGAATACTAAAACCCTTGCTTATGGCATAATTGTTGTAAAGGTAATAAGATTCTTGTTCACTATTTACTTTCGTCCTAATCTTAAGTTCATTCTCCTCTTCTTCTACCTCTTTATATGCTAAGAAAGAGTCCATTTTATGAATAAAGAAAGAAAGAAACTAAAATATTTGCATATTTCTTAACGAAACAATATAATGACTAAAATACAAAATGGACGGTATAATAGTGAAAAAATATTTATTAGACTGGACTTGAAAGTTACATTATGAGGACGCCATCACAACAAATAATATGTTAAGATATCTATGTTCTTTTTGTAATAACTTGGCTACCGAGGAAATGAAATATGATTGTAATCATCATACAATTGATGCAAGTTAATTAACAATATAAAATTAATATAGAGTAATTAAACTAATATGCCAATTCAAAAAAATCATTAATTAATAACAATGTGGTGTTAGGCAAAAATAAAGCTATGGTCTTTATGTTCTTTAGGCCATGACAAGAACAAATTTTAGTTTTTTAGTAACAAAATTTACTAACCGACCAGCCTAATAGGGAGTTGGTGAGAGCAATGCTCGAAAAAAGTTAAGTCTATCCATAGTCAATACCTGAACATGTGAACCTAATTAAGATGTATATTTTATTATGATTGGCAGAAAAGAAGGTTTAATTTAATATAAAAAACTGGCCAACTAGAAAAGAGTAAGCCTAACCTTTTTTGTGTGGTCGCTTTCCATAGCAGCAAAAAAATTTCAAGCTTTATGGTTTGTATTACCATTAGTTTTTGTTGTCAAAGATATGTGATAAAAAAATACATAAAGGAATATAACAATGACAGGTCAAAACTGTGAAGAGAGTCTAACCTTTCAATCAGATTGCTTCTGAGGTTTCAAACTTGGATGCAATTCCTTGTAAGAGGTGAATAATATAACGACCTGATTTTTTTAGGATTTTAATTATTTAATTTCTTTAAGAGTGCAAGTTAACCTATAAGTTGCAATTGATGTGATTGAGAGGGCAGAGTGGGTTTTGAGCTAGGGGACAAGCTTGTCAAGTGTTGTCCATGGTGAATTGCAAGGACACAATTCTTTTAAGGGGGGAAGAATGTAATATCCCGATTTTTCCTACGTTTCGAAAATTAAATACATGGAATATAGGGTGTTTAACCCATTGACATTCTTAGTAAAATAAATTCCTCCTTAGATATAATTTGTGGCTGAAACTGCGTAATTAGAAAGTAGACAGAAAGAGCTTCGAAACGCTACCAAGAATGCGTGAATCGAAGTTTGGATGAGGAAGATATGACTATTTAAAGTTAAACATATCGTATAGGGCCCATTTACCCGATTTAAACATGTAATTGAGCCGTTTAAGTCATTTTGTTAGCCTGGTTGTTTAAAGTTCTGACATTATTTATCAGAGGCCTAATTAGGTTGCCTAAGTGAGGAATATTGGCCCAACTTCTAAGGAGGTTAGGAACCCTAATCTCCATACTTATAAAAGGCCTTCTTAGGGCATAATCAAGGGAGTTTTTTTGGGGGGTCTTTGCCCGAAATGAGGAGAGAAGGTGGGAGGATCCTGCGGCGGTGGATCGACAACAAATCGGCAAGTAAGGTAGGATCACTATCTCAGTTTTTGAGTTGAAGTTAGTGGATATTTTATTGAATAAATTGAGATATAAATTATGTTATTAGCGAGTTCTGTAATTTATGTAGTATGAGTTTTGCAATTATAGTAATTTCTGCACTGTTCTTGTAATTACAAGAATAGTAGTTTTGCAATGAACAATAGTTCTACAACAAATAGTGATTCTGCAACAGATTTTTTTGAAGCACTGGACGGCCGTCGATAGGCCACTAGCCAGCCAGTCTACTTCTGGCAAAAACCCCAGTCGCTGGGCAATGTTTACCAGGGGTGACCCACCATCGACAGGTTTTACCGCTGCCGGAATGTCTCTGTAAAAAAAATGGGGCACTCGCTACGCCGGCTTCACCACAATGTAAAAAAATAGACGGCCTTTGGCTAGCCAGCAGACGGTGGCTGAACCAACGTCGTTGATTCAACCATGCACCGGCAGCCCGGAATCCCTTGGGTTGCCCCCCCTTTGCCGCAGTATGGGCGGCACCACCAAAGGCCATTCAGCCTCTGGCCAGTCGCAGGGAAGACAACCCGTGAAACGGGTCGTCAGGCCCTAGACCGGGTCGGGTTACCCAACCCGGTTTGGTTTGGTTCAGTAAAAAAACAACCTCACTGAACCAGGTCCGATTCAGTAGGTTGTAGATGTGGAATAAATTTGGAAAAAATTACAAATGATCATGAGCATATGTCAAGTGCCCTTACCAAGTTTTAGACTATAGAAAAATTTCAAAGGCTATGAAATGACCAATTTACCCTAGTGAACTGAAGCATAGAACAATAATTAATTACGAGAATTAGGAGCTTTGGTTGAAGGGCCTATGAGTGCATTTAAAACTTCATAAAAATCTCATTGAGATTTTAATGTGTATCCTAATAATAGACCAAAGCACAAGTTAGGGGAAATCCCAATAATGAGATATTTGATTGTTTTACCCCTAGAGTTAAGGTAAGACTATTATTTGAATCGGGGTCAGTTCAAAGGGTTTACGACCCCGTTAAACAGTAACAAAATTTTCTCGAGTTCATAACATCAAGGTGTACCCCTGAGATTAGTTTTGGACCCATTATCGTTCAGGGTAGCCCTGAACAAAATGACAGGAATGGAGAGGACCGTGTCTAATGTTGGATAATTAATTTAATGCCTTTAGGTGCATTTTGACAAGTTTTCATAAAGACTTAATCATTTAACCCAAGGAGGGTTAGGGCACGAGAGCTCGAACATTTTTAATATCATTATCGAGTTTGATTCTTGATATTATGATTTGTTGGACCCATGGGGGTCTGTATTGTTTATGTTGTTTATTGTTTTGATGATTATTATTGTTGTTGTGATAATAATTTATAATTAGCTTAAGATTAATAAAAGATTAATCAATGGGGTTAGATAGCTTTGGATTGGGCGATAATACCTAATTAAGATAAGACTAAAATACCTCAGAGGATTTTGGGACTAGTTCATAGAGTTAACAAAGCCTTTGACCTGACGATTTGTCTTGGTTGATTAACCGATGGTAGTTTCAAGTTTTAAACCCTAGTCTAAAAGGGACTAATAGGGTTTGGGATAATCATTTGAAATCCTAGCTTATTGATGAACAAGATAGGGTTCAGAATGGTTTCCTGAGTTTTAGCTTTATTGAGGAGCTACTTATTTGACTGTGTAGTTGCACCTCCCCATTGGAGGGAGCTCTGTGATATGCACACAATATAACCATTTATATACCCTAGCTTTATGTATTGTAGGGTTGATTTTATATTAATATTGGCTTATTAGAGTTTAATTCTATTTTATATGGTTTGATGAGCTTAATTGATGAAATTGCTATTTTGGAGCACTCATGATGAATTTTTTAGCAAGAACTTCAAGTTGGAAAATTCCTTTGCTAAAACCAAGTGGATGGTCAAGTACTTAGAAATAAAAAGTACAAAGAATGGAAAGCCTTAAATGAAGAAAGAACCAAAAAGAGGAATAAAGAAGTTAGTTGAGTTAAATCAGGGAAGAGCATATAAAAAGAAATGTCTTAATTAAGGAAAGTGTCAAAGATAGAATGCAACAAAGTGGGAAATAAGAGAAAAAGGCTCAAACCGGAAGACCAATTGAGGAAAGGATGAAATTGAGAAGATGAATCAATTAAGAATGTTGTAGTGGTGGGCCCCATTCTCATTAATGGAAAGATAAACTTAGGTACTTACTTGATTGTGACTTGCTCTTGATAGTATAAAAATGTATGGGATGACCTAGGGAGGAGAGCCAATTGAGAGAGAGGGTCCAGCCATCATCTTCCTTCAAGGAGTTCCAATGTGAAGCAAGAGCAAAGCAGAGAACCAGAGAAGAAACATTTCAGCGGGTTACTATTCACGGGTTTATGTTCATGATGCACTATTCACGGTATTGTTCGTAGTTACTATAGAAGTCCAAAAATTTAAAATTTTGCTTAATTGTCTTCTAAAGTTGTAAGCTTATTTCTACTTTATTCAATGGAAATTTTATTTCTTAGGTTAATGAGCAGCTAAAGCTTTTTTTCTAGGGCTTCGATGAAGCTTCATTAAGTTATAGAATTTCATGATTATGAGACTTGATTAATTTTTTCTTAATGATAGATTTAATGTTATCTATTTCTACCTCTTTAATTGATGAGATTGATTTGGATATGAGTTTAGTCATGTTTCTCTCATGATTTAAATTAGTGCTCATTAGTTTTTTTACTTGATTTTGTCTTGTTTAATATTAAAATTAGGTATTATTTGTGATCTACAAATTGTGGATACAATTAATGACTTGATTTTAATTCATTGAAGTGAAGAGGAACAATGTATTTTTTATTGTACATGAGAGCTTAATGATTATATTTTCTATAATAATGAAGACTGAATTTTAGATTATTATGAGATGATGTGAAAATATGATCAATGATCATACTTATGAGTTTTTATGATTTAATGAATATGGATTCCTATGCCCTAATACTTTGTTTATTTTCTAGTGTTTTATTTCATAGTGTTTTATTTATTTCTTAGTATTTTGCTTATTTGATAGTATTTTATTTATTTTGCATTGTTTTCTTATTCTTAGCTTAAAACTTTATAATTTTGATATAGATAGTTTAATTGCCTTGAAACTCTTATTTGCTTTTGTCAGTTACTTTAGTCATGTCATTCTTTTTATAGTTGTTAACTAGATTACAGTTTACTTAAGTTATATTAAATTTAGTTGTCCGATATCAAGTCTCTGTGGGATCAACACTTGCTTTAGCCGTTTAACTACTATATATTTGTGTACTTGTGAGTAAACAATTAAAATTTAACAACACTCTGCATGAGCTGGGCTCACTTCTGATCTATTGATGATCATTTAGTGTACACTCATTTGGATTAGCTAACATCCTACTTGGTCTGCTTCTCCCGCAACTTCTATTTAGGTGCAGCAGTGGGTCATGCCCTTCCACTCCAGTCAGGTCCTTTATGGGCTAGGATGGGTGATGGTACTTCCTGGTGGATTCCATGGTTTTCATTATGGATTTACCTTTGAGGGTGGTATATGGTGAGTGTATCATTTGCCACTTAGGTTGACATCTCATGAGTCTGTATGTCATTGGGATTAGACAGGAATATTAATTATCAAACAATGGTTCGAGAGATAATTAATAACATTGTTTAATAATATTTGTTTAATTAGAACAAGTGGAACGATTAAAGGACTTGCATAAAATGTAGGTTAGTTGAAAATACTTAAGCATTGCATGTGTGATTCTATGCTTCTTAGGATAGTGTAGTTTTTAGGCAGAACTACATTTTGATCTGATCTTGTTAGAAACATTAGAGATGTTTTCTAATGAGTACGCAGGCAACTAACATCCGGTGATGTTGGTCAAATCTGAAAAATATTAATTAATACTTCTGTTCTTTTAAAACACTTCTCTAGGGGGAGGAGATGTTTTGTTGTTGTTTGGTCTTGTTTGGTTGCAGGTTCTTTAGATGGAGATGTTGCGAGGTCAAGGCGTTGGAGGGCACTTATGGATGACATTACACTAGTGGGATCTAGTTTCTTAATTATGCAATCTTGTAAGTAATTATAATTACTTGCGTGAGAGCCAACTTCACTTCGTTATTTATTTTCGAATAGATAATAGACTTGTACTTAGAGGGTTAACCTGCTATTTATCAAATTTTGACACGTGTAATAATATCATATGTTTTGATATTCGTATTTGTGAACCCCAATTATCACGACTTGGATAAATAATTGATTGATTTGATTTAATTTAATTTAAAAAAAACATTGTGATTTATCGCGTGTTCTCTATTTAAAAATGGTTTTGAAAATCCGGATCGTGATACCTGAGTGTCATGTCTATCATTGTTGATGACTGGACACTAAATGACCTCATCTCTAAGGGAGTCCGAGTGTCTACTATGTTGAACAGCCTCCTTAAGTCCTGGGAGAGTGTAGTGGTGTACCTCAACATGAGTGACTAGAAGCTGACTATGGAAGCTCTGACCGCTAAGCTTAGGCTTGAACATGAAAGGAGGAACAATGTGAATGCTTTAGGTGTTGCTACTACCAACCCGGCACAGAGCTCTGGTGGAGGGAAGAAAGGTGGATAAGGGTCAGGACCTTCAAGGAAGAGAGTCTTCAAGAGAAAGGGGAAGAAGCCTCATAAAAAGGGCAGTGACAACGGGAATAACAAACCCTACGGTGCCTACTTCAAGTGTGGCCAAGTGGGCTACTTCAAAGAAAACTACCCCCAGAACGATGGCTAGGCAAACAACAACAAGGGTAAGAACAGAAAAATCATTTGTGTTGTCTCAAAGGTCATGATAGCTGATATCAAGGAGAAGATTTGGTGGCTGGATTCTTAAGACACAATGTATCTCATTGCAGGGGGTCTAGGGGTAAGATGATCAATCTCATACTAAGCTAGCATAAAGTCTTCATGAGAACAACACATACTGCGAGGTGGAGGCTATGTGGACTTATCGGATCCCTCTGAATGAAAGGTCTACTTTTGTGCTTACAGTTGTGTTGTTTGCTTCCTTCTTCAGGAGAAATTTGATTTCAATTCCTGTTCTAAAAAAGAAGGGATTTGAAGTTAGATTTAAGGGGAGTAAAGACACAGTGAGCAAGGGTGGATTAGTTCTTTTTACTGCTTCTTTAGTTGATAGACTTTATTGCTTAGATGTAATGGACTCACTTATTGCTAATGAAATAAGCTCTTTTGATTATATTGTTTTGTTTGTGGATGATGCTATGCTATGGCACATGCGTTTGTGTCATGTAAATATAAACAAGCTACATAGAATGTCCAATGCGGGGTTATTACACAAAATATCTAAAGAATTACGTGTGTGTGTGAGGATTGCTTATCGGGGAAGATAAGCAGGCAATCTTTCTAAAATAGACAAAGGGCAATTGAACTATTAGAGTGATCGCAATAACAAATAAAGTTACACTTTATGGTCATAGGGTCCAGCTTAGACATATGCTGGTCAGGCACCTTAACGTGTACTCTGGACCTCGACACTCTAATATGCCCTAAGTTCGAACGTCGATCCATCCATAACTCATAAAGTATTCGTTAGACTACCTTTGTGGGTACACGATTAAAAATGTACACGGTAGTGTCTAAAGCCTCACCCCAAAAATTGGTTCCTAATTCAAACTGATTTAACATTGATCTTACTATATCAATAAGCATCCTATTAAGCCTTTCATCCACTCCATTTTGCTATGGAGTGTAGGGTGTACTGATGCATTATTCCCTGGTCGGTATAGTAATCCTTAAACATGTCAAAGGTGTACTCACCACCCCTATTAGTCCTCAAGATTTTTACTTTTTGCCTAACTGGGTCTCTACCTCAGCTTTAAATTCCTTTAATTTATCTAAGACATCGAATTTCCTATTTATTAGATACATGTACCCGTATCTCGAATAGTCATATATAAATTTAATATTTAGACAAAATGACCTCCAAACCCCTTTGCACCACTCCCAAATTAATAGGATGATGAAGACGCTCTGAACCTGACCAGATGATACTCTCCATTATCGTCATCCTCGGAATCAAGTAGAAAGCGACTGTAAATCATTGTTGTCATCACCCCCTGAAACATCCTCATCCTAGAACACCCACTTCGATTTCATTGAATCCATGGAGCCCAATCCGCCATTCTCCCTCTCAGAGCCCTCCTTCGCCATTTTCCAAATGCCCAAAAACAAACCAACTAAATTGTACCAGTAAGAACCAAAACTCTCATTTCATCAAAAAAGACAACAAAGTGGCATGCAATGGGAGGTTCCTGAGCTGCAATCAGAAATCAACCCAAAATTTTTTATCTAAATACCAACTACAGAAAATTTAAAAAAAAAAGGTTAAATATTAAAACATAAAAATTCACCAACATCCATTCACTTCTGGATTGTTCTAATGCTTAGCCCTTTAGGTTGTTTGGTCTTGTATTGTTTGAAATTTACCGATGGAAACTGTAAATATTTACTCACTTTGTTATGTACAAAGAGAGTAAATTATTTTTTTTGTATATAACAAAGTGAGTAACTATTTAATGTGTGTATTATATACGCCAACTACTCCTAGACTTACCCTACATTGCCCTGACCCAATTGGCAGAGAAGCTAGGCCCCATCCTCCGCCTCTAGCTGGGCCACATCTTGACCCTCGTTGTCTCCTCCCCACGCCTGGCTCGGGAGGTCATTCGGACCCAAGACCAAGTCTTTACAAGTTGGCCCTATATTTTCACCGTCCACCATCTTTCATTCGACTGGCCCGATATTACCTTCTCCCCATCCAATCCCTGTTGGCAGTAGGCTTATTGAATCAGCGTCTCGGAGCTCCTCAACATCAAACAAGTGGCTATCAACTATGAGTTCTTCCCTATACGGGGTTGGATAAATTCAGTCATGCATTTTGACCCGATGATTGGATTGGAACCCGAGAAATCTACAGACCTTGTGCGACGAGATAATAAAGGAGCACGAGGCAAAGAGACTTAATAGTAGTAGAGATATAGGAGAAGAAAAGAAAAAAAAACTCGGTACAAGCGGAGACATGAAAGAAAAAAAAATGTCAGAGAAAAATAAGGAGAAAAAAAAACTCCCACGCAAGAGGAGACATTGGAGAAAAAAGACAAAATAAATTAAAGAGGTAAATTTGTCTAAAAATATAAATAATTTAAATTTTATAAAAAATTTATAAAGTTGTTAGACCTCCGGTTACGTAAAGTCTGCTCCCAAGATAGACGTCAGTTATTTTTTAATTTAAACATATACCTCAATTTACTTCATTTTTAACACCCTATGACCTATCAAACAGTTTGTAGTCTATCACGCAGAAATATGAACTCAACGTATTTGACGGACACCGACATTCTGGCTAGGAGGGTTCGACGTGCAGCGGGACCGCTGAGACATAGGAAGATTATAAAGTTGCGGGCCCGTAGAAAAAGAAAGATAAAACGACCTTTATCGTAAAAAAGAGAAGGCACTAGAGATCATGTGCTACTTTATTACATGCTGTGCATAATTTCTGCCTACTTTATTCCCTCACACTCACAAGTCACATAATCACCAATATAACAACGGCCATGTCCAGCGGCGGCGCCGCCCACATCCTGGTCGTGCCGTACCCCGCGCAAGGGCATCTCATCCCCCTTCTTGATCTAACCCATCACCTCTCCGTCCATGGCCTTTCCATCACCATCCTCGTCACCCCCAAAAACCTGCCCCTCCTTTCTCCCTTACTCTCCCGCCACCCCTCCATCCGCCCCCTCGTCCTCCCCTTCCCCTCCTCCACCTCTGTTCCCCCGGGGGTCGAGAACGTCAAAGACCTCCCCTCGTGTATCACCAGACCCGTCATCATGGAGGCGCTTCGTGACCTACGGGACCCGCTCCGCGCCTGGTGCCGGGACCACCCATCTCCCCCCATTGCAATCATCTCCGACTTCTTTGCCGGCTGGACACACCACCTCGCCTCCGATCTCGGGATCCCTCGGGTTGCCTTTTACTCTTCCGGTGCGTTTGCCATCTCCGTTTTTAATTTTCTCTGGGATCACGTCCGCTTTGAGCAGCCGAGGGACTCTGTCGTGGAGATGACGGAGTTGCCCGGGTCTCCCTCGTTCCTGTACCATCAGCTCCCGTCTCTCTTCAGACTATATCTGGCCGGCGGAGGAGAGGAGAAGATGGGTTTCATTAAGGATGGCATGGTCGCAAATAAATTGAGTTGGGGGGCAGTCTTTAACACCTTCGGTGCGTTTGAGTCCAAGTACCTGGACCACCTCCGGCAAGAGGCCGGCCACTCTCGCGTCTGGGCCGTGGGTCCGCTCCTGCCGGAGGATGACGGATCTCCTACTCCCGTTGAGCGCGGCGGTTCTAGCTCTACCGGCGTTCTGAAATGGTTGGATACGTGCCCGGATGGCTCCGTGGTGTATGTGTGCTTCGGGAGCCAGGCGACTCTGTCGGTGGCGCAGATGGAGGCTCTCGGCTCTGGTCTGGAAAAGAGCCAGGCTCGGTTCGTGTGGGTCGTCAAAGAGGCGTCTGCACCAGTCCCGGTCGGATTTGAAGAGCGGCTTGCGGAAAGAGGAGTAGTCGTGCGTGGATGGGTCCCGCAGGTAGCGGTACTAGGCCATCGGGCAGTGGGGACTTTTATGACTCACTGCGGATGGAACTCCGCGCTGGAGGGGCTGGTTGCCGGAGTCCGCCTGCTGGCCTGGCCCATGTGGGCCGAACAGCACGTAAATGCGAGACTGCTGGTGGAAGATTTGGGAGTGGCGGTCAGCGTGTGCGACGGTGCAGACACGGTCCCTGACTCGGACGATCTCGCACGACGCGTAGCAGACTCGGTGGGGGAAGCTACGACGGAGAGTGGCCGAGCCTCAACTCTGTGCGAGGCGGCGCTGGCCGCACTGGTTGAAGGGGGCAGCTCGCGGCGGGATTTGATGGAACTGGTCAAGGAGCTTCAGTCGCTTGGTACGGCCGCATAGCATGAATTGTAATCCCCGGTCAAGCGCCTCTTGTGAAACGATAACAATTTTATCTCGTGGTCCCACAATAAAAAGATCGCAAACGTTGAACGCCATTTTACACCGGAGACGCCCTCTGAAACTTCACGAGGGCTTTGGAATTCGCATATATCATATAAATTTAATTATCTGGGTTTATATGAGCGGATGCGTCTTTCATGACCCCTACAAAATGCAGGTTAAACGCTTATTTTTAAGATAAACATACATATTAATATAAATAAGGTAAAGTTTTACATAGCATACGTATCCGTCATTTTAAATTTATATAACTTAAAGAGGTAAGTTTTTAATTAAATAATATTTGAGAAAATTTACCGCACGTCCTAACTACCGCTTCTAATAACCGATTAGTCTCAACCAACTCTTTTTAGTCGTGCGTATCCTATATTTAACTTTTTGTTTACTGATAAGTCTTTTTCTTTTACTTTTATGCCATTATATTTAAAAAAAATCCGAAATTAGCCCTACCTTATTCGGTATCCCTTTCTTCTTCTTCGTTTGCCCTGCACTTCCGTCGCTGCCTCTTCGCTGCAAAAAGGATGTAGCAACGCCATCCTCCGCCCCTGCCTCCAGTGGATCGACTCCCCCCTCCGCCCAGGCCCACGCCACCGTCTTCGTCGCCAAGTTCTTAATTTAGAATGGAGGGAGTATACTCTAAGCCGTCTCGATTATGACATTATTTTGAGTTGATGCAGCTGAACTTAGTGCGCTGAGGCTGGAGGTTTTCAGAACTTATTCGTGATATCCAGAGAATAACATTCTCTTTCTCTTTAGGTTGTAGGCGTGTCTGTTACATTGAATGGTGATTTGAGGAATCAGTTTGTCGAAACAAATGTTGGTTTTGACACAATATGCAAGGTACCTAGACTTTCTGTCGTTTATGTTACAAAGAAACAAACATAGATTAGCAGCATGTCCTTAAATTGCTTGAAAGTATGGTCTTCTGTTTTCTCCTTTTCAGAATATATGCCAAAAAACTGTTTAAGAAGTTCACTCATCTCCATCATCTTGTTTTTGTTATTAGCCCTGTTACCTTGCCTTTTTTCTTCCACTTGACATGGATGTCAGGTAGCACTGGTTGTTCTTAATGCACTTTATAATTCTTTTTATCTTATAAAGCTTTAGGTTTTTTGTATGGTAATGCGGTTGTTTGTTTAATGAACATCCAAATGAGCGGGATTGATATGCACTGTGTCTGGGGACTGTCAATTTTTTGTGGACAATATTATGATTTCCTCGGAGATCTGATTATGGCATTAATTATGTGTAATAAATGTTAAAAGCTAATGGGAACCATATTTTTACCAGTTTCATGCAAAGCAATACAACTGCATTGCTGATAGATTACCTTATTTAGATGAGTTTATCATATTTAAGTTTGGCTCTTTAATATATCCTCAAATGTTAGATGCAGTCAAAATTTACTTGATACGGAAAAACATAGTTGCTGATGCTTTTTGGATCTGCTTTCTTTTTTTCAGTGTTAATTAATACATCAAGTCTGTCGTAGATTTGTTTTGTCTAGTGCATCTTAACTACTAACGATTATTCTCAGCCACTGGAAGTTCAATTCTTATCTTCTCATGCACTTTAGTAATTTTTTTTAACTGGCAAATATTCACCAAATTTGAACTTTGCATTCAATTCTTCAGGTCAATTCCTAGCTCATTAGCAATGTCTGCTCGGATGCTCTGTCTGCAGGAAAGGTTTGTGTTGTCCCTATGCTCTGTTTTTCACTAAGCTTGCTTTATCTGTCCATTTATTGCCATATTTCTTTCTATATACAGTACCGCTTAGCTGCTGTAAACATGTATAAAAAATGCTAAATGTTTTTAACGCACTCACATTTTACTTCGAAGCAACTTGATTATGATTTCGTCCCTCTTAAGGACAAATATCATGGTATGCATGAATATGGTATATATTCTAGTCTAGCTCAGACATACTATTTTCTTTTCTGGATCATTTTCTTCATATTCTTTCTTTCGGCTCAGTGAGTTCATTTTGTTCTTTATCTTGTCTATGCATTGTTCATAGTGGAGATTTCAGTGTAAAATCTTGCCAATCCTTGTGACGTGGATTCTACATTTTACAAGCATAGCATAGTTAAAAGGCAAAATTATCTTTTTTCCAACTCTAGATGGCTGGCACGAGTGTTCTGCTAAGTGGAAAAAAACAGCATTCTGCTTGCTTTGAGCTCAGCGTATAACGTGGTCTCTGTACATTGGTGTTCAGTTAGATTTTCCTTTTCATTTATATTTGCTTTCTGGGTCCATAAATTTGACAGCGGATTCAATTATAGTAGCAGTGCTGATATTTTTATTTATAATACTTATATTGTGGTATTATATTGCAAATGCTTAATTGACTACAAGGACACAAGCTACTTACTGAAAAAACACTAGCCCAACGTGCCCAATATGTCAGTCAAACTTTGACTTGGCATTAGTCCTAGACTCCTAGCTAATTGGACAGAGATATGCTCCTTAGACCTTAGAGATTTAAACCTGATGGCATGGCTTCCATTGTCGGAGATATATTGTTTGGATCATGATACACAAAATTAATTACTTATATTAGATATCATCTATATGGTGTAAATAAATCCTAATTATACAACAATTAGGATTATATTCAATACTTTATAGAATAGAGTGAACATTTTTGTGGTTTCTCCTTCTCCAAGAGATATTGTTATAATTTCTTATTGTTCCCAATGATTTTGCACACCCGAACAAGTCTTTAGTGGTTAGAACACCTTCTTTTTGTTTAGGTAAAATGTGGAGGTTGCATCTAGGTTCAGATGTTTCATTTGTGCTGGCTAGATAGACATCATATTTGGATCATATTTACGTGCGTGTATTTCTGGAATATAAGGAAATCTTTCAATGTTTCAGTACTATTATTTTATCCGACTTATGGGTAGGAGGGCTTCACACGTTGCTTTGGAGTGTACTCTTCAATCTCATCCAAATATGGTTAGCCATTTTTCCAATATGAAGCATATTTTTTTATTGTTGTCCGTTTCTCTTGTGCTGTGTTTCCATTACGAAAATGGTTTACCCTTCCTTATCCAGGTCATCCTTGGTGAAGAAGTCGCCGCTTCAAAACTTACATTCTTTGATCTTACAGCACAAATCTGCGATGCAGTCCAATCTCGGGCTGAACAAGGTTGTCAATGAGTATAATCTTTTTCAACTGACCGCATTGTTCTTAGTTTTTAATTTGTACGTGTATGTTCTGTTTTTGGAGCAGACAAATACCATTAATACTATTAATCATTTGATGCACGTCATGTAATTCATTTGATGGATAGAAAAAGAAAATAATGTTATTTAAATAAAAACTAGCATGTATACGATCATCTTGCTAAAGCCTCTTTCTTGCCTTTCTCAATGCTCACTAAATTTCAAGTACAATGTACAAATAATAAAGCTAATTTTGGAAAAAAATCGCCAGGGTTGGAAGGCCTCTTGGTCTTCATAATTATACAGTTCAAGCTAGTTTGTTGCTTTCTTTTAATGGCCACCTCCACACTTCAATCTTGCCAATTCTACCTCCACACTAGGCCTTTTTTCTGTACCAGGAACTCTTTGCATAGACCATACCTCCTCCTTTGAAGAATAACCTTTTAAAAAATTTACATATAACCAACAAATATGGTTTATAATTTTTATTGTATTACATAATAGAGTTATACTTGTCAATTCTACACAAAAAATGATCAAGAAAAAAAAGAGGCTAAATTTGATGTATATGTGGGCTAGTTGTATAAACGGATTGAATTGTCGATGCATGAACACATTATTACTAGTTTTCCTTCTAAATCGTGCATGCCACAAAGGCCAAGTATACCCTGTTAGTAAAGAGAGAGAAAAGCTGTTTTATGGCAGTTAAAACAAAAGTATCATAATACTCTTTATACTAAATTACATGAAAATACAAAGCAAGCTTGATATTTCAAAGTATAATATTACTCTTATGAGCATGACCAAAAGAAGATGAGCTGCACCGGCAGTAAGGCATTGCCCTGTTCCTGAGATGTTTGTAGCATATTTTGCAGAGAACACCAAGGAGTTACAACACTATAAGCCAAACGGTCAGAGTTGTAATGATAAGAAGAAGAACCATTAATTCAGGGTATTAGGACTGCTTACACTCTGACCGCTTTGAAAAGTTGGGTTACGCTTAAATATGGTCTAAGTGCCCAATGATACAAGTACAGAAAGCTCAGCACAGGCTTTAGGCAAACTATTTAAAAGCTGCTGATGTCTTTTATGATTAATTATAATCATACTTTGCAAATATTAATATTGTCATAAATCACAACCAAAGTGTAAAAATGTACTTCACAAAATTTTCTTTTATATAAATATCTAATTCGCAAGGATGGAGTAAAATTATACTCTACAAATATTTATGTCACTGAACTATATAAATATTTATATCACTGAAATAAGTAAATCACTAGCCTAAAGTGAAAAATTGATCAAACCCATTGATAAAAAATCAAGAGATGAATATGATACCATAATCTCAATAGTTGGTAGTTTTGGAAGCTTCCTAAACATACAAAGAGCAGTTAAAATCTCCTTAGAGTCATGAAAATTTATACTCAAATATAGAAACTCCAAAAGCTCAAATGTATTTAAAAATCTATTAAACATAGTAACTGTTGCAAAAAACCAAAAGAAGCATCTAAATTGAAAGATTACACCGAAGTTAGTGAATACTGAAAACCTAAAGTATAATAATGCTTTTCAAATTAAAAAATAAAACTCTTATGAAAATTATACATTAATCAATAAATAAACATTAATTGACAAATCATACCAAATATTAAGAATTAAAGAACTAAACTCTATGAAATTATAATCAAAAGTATAATAACACTCTTTGTAATATTCAACTTATAAAATCTGCCATATGACAATATTATTATACTCTAAAAATTTATAGCAAAATCATACTCAACAAAATCAATAACAAATTTAAAGTACACTGTAGCAAAACCTAAAATACAAAATAAAAAACAAAGCTAAAATAAAATCATACTCTACAAAATTAATAATAAAATCAAAAGTATATTCTATAATTAAAATTTAAAGTATATTCTACAATTAAAAGCTAAAGATATACCACTGAAACAAATAAAACACAATAGTTAACAATATTTAATTAATTTCTATTCATAAAAACCAAAAATAATAGTTAACTTAATACTATTGATAAAAATAAAATTACTTTGCATCATAAGAGACATCTTTACTCATAAAAACCACAACCAAGTTCATGTAAACTACTAATCACATTTACCCTCATGAATTATAAGAGACATCTTTACTTGTAAAAACCAAAACCACATACTAAAAAAAAACTACAACTAAATAAGGCAGCTTTACTCAAAGAAAGATCACATAATCTCCAAAGACGATGTAACAACATTGATGTCCATATCATATACATACACCATTATTTTAATGAAGATATAAATAGGCACTTGATGTGAGTAAATTCCTAAACATGCTCTAACCATTGTAGAGTAAAAGCATACTCTACAATGGAAACATAAATTAGAAAAAAAACAAAAAAGCTAGAAGACATGGATTAAAACCTCAAGGCCAACGCCTTCCCAATGAAGAGCTTTGATCCCTTCCACGTTTCCATAACTAACATGATGATGAAGAAGCTCATCTTTTGACTCATGATGGCCCATTATTCTTGTCAAAACTACCAAAAATCACACAAGACCTCAAATCCTCTAGCAAAATAAACTTTCTAACACAAGCGAAATTTCGATGCCCACAATTTCAACCACGAAAGAGAAACTCTTTGGCGCGGAATTCAACTTCACTAGAGAATCGACTTGAATTAGTAAGACTTTTTTCACGGATTCCAAGTTAAAAAATGGAAACAACAAATATTGAATTCAAGCCAGATGCAAAATTCTAGTAACAAACTACAACGACAAAATTTGAATATATATAAAAATCAAAGCAAAAAAACAAAAAAAGGAACTTGCGCCCCATATTTTACTCAACTGAAATCGAAATGAAGAACAACAAAATGCATTACTGGAAGTAGAAAAGGAAAAGGAAAAAACCTACTAGCCATGGGCGCTTTGGGAGGTGACGAGATATTCTTCGAATGCTCCTCTGAAGGAGAGAGGGCGGCGTTGGGCAAGAAATGGAAAACTAAGGGCTTCAGTACTAGTAATTGCTGGGGAGAACCATTACCAGTGTTGAGGGAGGACCTCGAACGCAGGTGTTGGGGGAGGAGCTCGACCATCGGTGCTCAGTCGCTCCATTCCTATTTTTGGAGACGACCTAGGTCTACAACGAAATTTTAGCGATCGGGCTTGGTGAGCGATGGTGCTTTTAATGTTAAGAAGGGTATTAACGTATTTTTTTGATCCAACAATAATGTCAGGATTAATTAGTATAAAAACTTTTGGTCGAGACTAATTAGATATTAGACACAAAATTTAGTCCTTATCGGTCGCCGTCCCATAATATTTATAACAAATTTTGTATTTTTCGATAACGACAGTTACATAAGTTTTTTTTTCTTAATACCTAAATTACTTTTCTCCTTTTACTTTCCTCCTCTGTGTTATACGTTCACGTGGGAAGAGGGGAAATGGTGCTCCTCACGTCGGAATAGGGAAGCGCCGCTCCTCTTCGGCCTTTTGGGTGGCCAAAGAGAGGAAGGACTCAGGCGGAGGAGGACGACAGGAGAGATCTACTCAGGAGGAGGCCTTTTTGTTCTCTCATAGATGAATTTTCGCATCTTCTGTGAAGTCCTGCTCAAAGCTTATCGGTGAGTAACAATTGGTGTCTTTAAATTTTTGAATTCTTTGTGCGGACATCAATGTTATACTTTTTAGATTTTTATGTGATAATGTTGTAAATAGTTTCTCCATTCTGTTTTTCTGGATACTGAAATCTAGGTTATTTTTTATTGAACATAGATAGCAAAGCTGTTTTCTTAGGAAGGGCCTTTGCAATGAAACAAATTGGCAGTTCTGATGTTTTACATGTTCAATTTGTATGCTAAGGTCATTTATTTTGTGCCTGCAAATGGGATCGTTTTTATTTTGCAAAAATTTGTATCGTCATGGTGGAAAGGGCCTTACAATTTCGTGTTCTTTTTTCTAAATATTCTCTGCCCTGTGTATGAATTCAGGATTCCTTTTGTGATTCTGTAAAAAGAAAAAAACTTTTTACTTTAAATTATGAAAATATGTTTACTTAGATTAATGTTTCATATAAATGTATATGTTCTTTCTATCAAAGCATTTATGTTTGCAGATGAACGTGCTCAAAATTCTCACCTAATGTTTTGCATCTTAAGAAATAAATGCCTTTTGGTTTCATGGGTTAACGTCAGTGAGTAGAGGGCAGATGCTAAGACACATAACTTGGCAATTAATTTCAGAAAAGAGAAGGGAGATGTGAAATTGTTCTATTTTGCTTCTACCTTGCCTTATGCTATGCTTAAACACGCTCATTCTTACCTTTGGTGAGAAGGTGATTTTTGACTTCCGGTTCTTGGCACTTCTGGCTGTTGGAGGTTCTTTGGCTGGTTCATTGTTGTACTTCCTGAATGTAAGATACAGTCGAATTGTCATAGTCCCTTTCAATTCCCAATCCCTCCTTGATGTATTTTGCTTTCTTTTCCTTGTTGAACAGGGTTGTGTTTACATTGCTGATGCTTACAAATTTTATTGGAGTAGCTGTTTGAAGGGGGTTCACACTGGATAGATGGTCCTTCGATTAGTTGAAGCCATAGGTAAGGATTTCTTCCACTCCAATTATCATGAACATTTTGACTCAGCAATTTTTCGTATTAAATTGTAGTGAGTTGCCTGATGTGATTATCAACTATTCATAAATGGGATGAGTCTGGATTTAGAACCAGAGATAATATTTGAAAGATTCTACAAGTTAAAACCCATTAAAATCAAACATATTTACAGTACTCGTACTGGTTTAATTAGGACTGACAAATGATTTCAATTTAAAAGATTGTAAAGATGATTTCTGAGTCATTTGTTCATTAGATAACTTGTCATCAAGCATGGTACCATATGCTGCATTAAAAAAGTTACTTCAGTGAATAATGATTAAAGAACTACAGAGCATGAGATCAAAACATAAACATCACAAAGTAACCAAATGATAAAAGCTCAGTTCTTCTAAATTCAAGTTTTTCTGTAGACATTTTAGCCACTTGGCTCAGTGAGTGATAGTTTATCATATAGGCTGACTTCACAATTCAGTCAAGCTATTAATTATTGAAATGTTGTTTACTAGTTTCTTTTTTTTAATTGTAACGATGTATGATGGACCATGCTACTATCTTAATAAATGTTAGATGAGTTGTTTTTTTTTTTACCTAGTTGTTAGAGCTTGTTGTTTTCTAGAAATGTTGAAACATATTAATGTCCTTGATCTTAATATTTTTGGTACTAAATTAGGAGTTTGGACATAGAGATTTTTATGTAGAAAGTAAAGTTTCGTTGTAATTGTGAGTTTTTAAATTGTATTCTCTTTTTTGTAGGTCAATGGATTATTTCCTTTTTTTCTGTTGCAATTACGACAAGCGTAATGTTGCCATACAACTTCCACATTCTTCCACCTATAAGGACTTCATTCAATTGATTTGCAATAGATGGAAACATTTAAATCCTGATTCTCTTACTTTATCTTTCTCCATTCCTGATCATTTGGATTATATGCTTGAGAATGATGATGATTTGCAAAATTGCTTCTTCTTTGCTTCTGAATTGGGCAAAAAAAAAAGTTTATGTGTCTATTATTGATACTTCAAAGATTCTTCTTCGGCATGGTGAGAGCAGTGTGCAGGGTGTTAATTTGTTAACCACTAGTATGCAAAGCAGTAATGATACAATGTTTTTTGAGTTGATTATTGATGAAGAGCCTGATATGATTTTTATTACTTCCTCAAGTAAAGGTAAATTAGTTTTGAATGAGAAGTGGTGTGAAGAAATTAAATATGTTGGACAAAAGTTTGAAAGAGGTGTTCAAGAATTTAGGCATTCTCTATGTCATTATGCTGTTGAAGTTGGTTTTGAATTTAAGTATGTCTATAATGGGCCTAATAGGGTTACAACTGAATGCAAATATAAGGCCATTAATGGTTGTCAGTGGTATGTTCATACTACAAAGGATTCTATCAATGACTTTTTCTACATACATATTTTAATCAATGTTCACACTTGTGGTATGATTATGCGTAAGAAGAAGAATTCAAGAATGTCTGCTGATGTTGTGTCTAAGGAATTATTAGATCAAGTTAAAAGTAAACCTCTTATTTGTCCGATTGATGTGGTGAAGCATTTTGACACAAATTATGGAATTGATATTTCTTATCAACTCGCATTTAGGAGTGTTCAGAAAGCTTGAAGTGAGTTATTTGGAGATAGTTCTAAGTCTTATGAACAACTTTCTCTATGTGTTGAGTTAGCAATGAAGAGTAATCCTGGTAGTTACATGTCATTGGAGGTTGACAATGAAAATAATCGTTTTAAAAGGGTTTTCATTTCATTCTACACATGTATATGTGGGTTTCAATATTGTCGTCCTATTTTGTATTTAGATGGAACTCATTGGAAAAGTCATTATAAAGGAACAATGTTAGCAGCTACTGGAAAAAAAGGGAACCAAGGTAAAATAAATGCAATTTTTTCAGCTATACTATACATTAGTTTGATTTTTTATTATGTTTTTATTAGTTTTGTTGTTTGTTGGAATTGTAGCATGCCTTGTTTATGTAAAATTAAACCTGCTAAGTGATGTTTTATTATAGTAGATTTGTTGTGCAATGGAAAGGACTTGTTCTTTTTTTTGTTACATTATTGTTTTTTTAATAGTCTCAGTTTCTTTTTATTTCAGGTATATTTCCTCTTGCTTTTGCTGTTGTTGATTCTGAGAATGAGAATAATTGAGAATGATTTTTGTTTCAATTGAAGTTAATTTTGGATCCTGCAAGTGAGTTTACAATTATATCAGATCGTAACAATGGCCTTATTTCTGCCTTACCAAAGGTTTTTCCTTATTTTCATTATTCATTCTGTTTGCATCATCTGAAGAACAATTTGAAAGGACGACCGAAGAAATTCCGTGAGAAGATGGTAAAATTATTCAAGGATTGTGCTTATGCTGTAAAACCATCACGCTTCAATAGGTTGTTGGATGATTTGAAAAAAGAGGGTGGACAACAAGTCAAAGATTTCTTAGATAATTTGCCAAACGACAATTGGACAAATGCTTATTTTAAAGGTGAACGCTATGGTGAGATGTTTTCCAATGTTGCAGAGAGTTTTAATGGATGGATTGAAAAAGAAAGGCACCTTCCTATTACTCAAATGATCGAAGAAATAAGGGGGAAAATGATGAATATGATGCATGATCGTAGGATGGAAGAAAGGAGATGGACTGGTTTTCTCTGTCCAAAAATTGAGAAAAGGTTGAATGAAGATATAAAGTATGGCTCAGTTTGGAGAGTATCATGTTGTAGTGAGGATGTTTATGAAGTAATGTCTCCTTATCCTTATACAATTTTTATTAACAGTCGTTCTTGCTCTTGCCATCAGTGGCAGATAAATGGTTTCCCTTGTGTGCATGTTTTAGCAGCATTGATGAAGAGCGGTAAGGATATTCATTCTTATTTTAAAAAATATTTCACAAAAGAGTGATTTCAAAAGTCTTACATGATGACAATCAACTCTATTCTTGCCATTGAAAGTGAGGTGCAAACTACCAATGAAGTTTCTCTATTACCTCCACTATCTAAGAGAGCACCTGGGAGGCCAAAGAAAAAGCGAATACGTTCTCGTGGGGAGCATATACCAAGGAAGATGACATGTGGAAGATGTGGAAAAGTTGGTCGTCATAACAAGAAAAGTTGTAAAGAACCAATTTAAATACATTGATTCAATTTTTAATTGAATTTTTTGTTGACATTTATCAGGTATTCTTTTTATTTTCAGTTTCTTTTAGTTCAAACTGATTACTAATTATCAATACATACATAACTTTTATATTATTTCTTTTGATTAATAATGAATTCTATCAAAATTTATTTTTCTAATTTACTATATCAGGTGCAAAAATTTGAAATTTTAGAAGTGCTGTTTAAAATTCATTTTT
This sequence comes from Saururus chinensis, assembly GCA_035235625.1. Lineage (NCBI taxonomy): Eukaryota > Viridiplantae > Streptophyta > Magnoliopsida > Piperales > Saururaceae > Saururus > Saururus chinensis. Next base: position 15,796,651 of record CP141145.1, on the reverse strand, counting down.
CAGCCACAGCACTATCATGGTGTCCAATGAAAATACACTATTAAATATTAAAAATTCTATATCATTTAATGTGGTTCATACCTTGTACTATTATCATAAATTAGACAATAGAATTGAATCAAAGTTTTCAAATTTTGCTCTTTAATGAATTTTTTTTGTTTTTTTTCCACAACAGCACTATCATGATGTTGTAAGAAAATACATTATTAAATGTTTAAAATTCTATAAATTTAATGTTCTTCATGCCTTACACTTTTATGATAATTTAGACAATATCATTCAATTATAGTTTTCAAATTTCTTGCTTGTATGATTTTTCCCCTTTTTTCGCCACAGCACTATCATGTTGTCCCATGAAAATACGTTATTAAATACTTTAAATTTTAATGTGGTTAATGCCTTACTATTTTTACACCTTTCGTACCTACGTTTAACCTTTTATGCCTCACCTTTTTTAATGTGAGGCATAAGATTGGATGGAAAGAGCATATGAATTTAGCAATGTATGAACCTTTTTAATGTCCATGGCTAGCGGTCTGGATAATATTTTTCATGTTCAATAGGTCTGAGCAGCATATGAATTGCCTATGCAATCAGACATTTACATGTTAAAAAGTTTGTAATGCCCATTCAGCTCCATTTTGATGCATTTCAGTTCCTATTAATTATTCTGAATCAGTTCCCGTACGTCCAATTTATCAAACACAACATAAGTATCGGCCAAAATTAGTTGTATTAATCCAAGTAAACTCCATATTTGAGATAAACTAGGCATCTTACATCTAAATAGTATCTTCACAGTTTCTATATCATGTATAATTAGAAGTCCTTTAAAAGGATGTATATAGGTAAGAGCACTATGGACACATGGGTGGGACATGTAAAGTAGAGTGTGAAACCCTCTCTTCAAACAAGATGTTTCTCATAAAGCCAGTAAAAGACGATGAGATGGGCAGCTCTTCTAGGTCGTCAAAGAAATCAATTTCTTCTGATTTGGGTGAAGAGTAATTCCTGAGATCCGGGAAAGAGAGAGGTGTTGCGTCAAATGAGTGGCTCAAATGATCTTTCCTGCCAAGAGGTAGAGTAGGGCCGAGATGATTGTGGTTGGAGGTGTAGGTGACTATGAGCACTTAAGCATCAGTTTGGCATCTTTCTACCTTCTTTTTAGCTGAACAACTTTTTGAGGTGTTGCACCTATAATAGTCCCTGAAGAAGCAGAATGCCACAAAGATCAAAAGTAAAAATCAGGTACACAATACCAGAAATAGCCGAGAAAGTTAACAACAAAATTATAAGGCTGAAGCTAACAATTATCACATGGAGATTACAAGTAGTTTCAGTTCCTTGATTTTTATCCTTTTCCATCTCTTGATCCAATGCTTAAAGTGAAGACCCGCACTTATAAATCAGTCAATGAGTTGATATTAGAAATGACTCACAGAACCTATCCCATAAAATGTAGAGATGTTGTTCTTGTGCATGAGTATCAAAGTTGATGTGCAAAGCCGGAGACAAACCCAAGTCCAATTGAATGCATCATTTTAAATATATGCCAACATTTTTTTATCCAAATGACTAAAAACAAAGAGCAATCAATACGATCTATAAATGACTAAAAACACTTTTTTTACCGGACACAGTAGCACACTCAAACCATATAACAAGACCATAGCGCTTCAGAGCCCAAATGGGGCAACACCCACATTTCACGGTCTACAATTTGTTCAACATATAATACTTGTAAGATCGAGAGAAGTTACCATAGTTCCTAAACATCATAATACTTGTTCCAAACTAGCTCTACCTTCGGCCTACAATTTCCAGAGTGCTATGAAGAAGAATCTTACATACAGTTTGCTTAACATATTCTTCCTTCAAACTTTAATTTGTTTCAATCATCATGGTAATCACCCAAACCAGCTGTAGCATAATACCACAGCTCATACTGACCCTACTAAATATAGAATGTCTCTTTCATGTTCTAATTGTGATACCTGACAAAGAGAACAAAACAAATTTCACCAATTGCAGGTGGAAACTTTTTTCTTATATTGTTATCCCATAGACAACATACCTTGATCGACAATTTCTGAGTCAGTTCCTCAAATGAACGCAACAAAATGGAACTTTCACGAAGATTCTTCTGGTGGTCAACTATCAGCTGAGAAAACTGAGCATTTCTCGCATCAACTTAATTGCACTTCTCTCTCTGCATTAATTGAAGTTTAGGTGTAACTCATATATCATGTAAAAAATTTCACTGCATAAAATCGAAAGTGTGAACATGATAAGCTAAAAAATAGGTATAGGTTACCATTTTGTTATTCTGCCACTTTGAGGGCAGTTTCTAGGGTTAGCTATAAAAGTGTTTTGCGATGGGAATTAGGAGTGATAAACATGCTTTCATTAGGATTTGTGAGCATCAAATTAGAAATTAAAAATTATTGCTAACCCTAGAAACTTAGTATCTAGTTTACAATTTAAAATTTGAGAAAGTCTTATGTTAATGCTTACAGAGCAGTAAGATTCCTCCACTGGCCAATGAATACAGGAATTGTTTCAGTAAATGAGTTGTCTAATGTCCACAAATGCTTGAATAAGATGTGGAAGCTCTACCATCAGCTGCGTTGAAAAAATAAATTTCATGAATAAAACAATGTGTCAAAATTCAAATTTATGCCACTTAAATTAGCAAAAGGCAGTATAATTAAAGAATTTAATAAGATTTCATGTAAGAGACAAATTCTTAAATATAAATACAAGCTGAAGATGGAAACTCACTCCAATCTCTTTTACAAATTGACACGAAGAACACTTCACTGTAGGAGCTCCATATGGATACATACGCAACACAAAACAATTTCCACATTTCACATTTCCAACTTCATAAGCTGCATAAACAATTTTGGGTTGCATGGAGGACACATCAATATTCAATGAATGTAGTTTAAGAAATATTAACTGGGCAATCCTACTAGAAATTAAAATATGCCCACAATACCAATCACTCATATTATCTATTAATTTTCATGCAGAAATGTGCAGGAAGAAACTACAAGATAAGAAGTAACTGAAAAATTGATAATATACACAGTCGCTCATATTATCTATTAATTTTCATGCAGAAATGTACATTATCAAAAAATTAAATATGAAGTAGCCAATAATCAAAAAATTATAAAGAAGCAGAACATTTTACCTTTAAAGCTTGAAAAACCATAACTAAACCTTCCATTCATGCTATTTCTGTTGTATGATATTTAGCTGACCATGAAAATGAGTAGGAAAAATTAGGATGGTGATTTTAACCAAATAAACTGAGCTTGGCTCATTTATTATAATTCGCTGAAATGACTGACTTTTTCATATCTTCACATGTAATATCCTCACGTGCTTATAGTGTTTCAAAGGTTTCAGACAATCCATGATCTGACACAAATTCCTCTATCATTCTAGCTCTGAATTGCCTTACTTCTTCCTTGTTACACATAAATCTTTCATGATTGTTAACAATCTCATCCACATAATGGCAAATAAAAATCCTGCAATTTAACTTGCAATTAATAATTTAACAACATGATCATGCTATTTTATGCATTTATGAAAATGTGTGGAACTGTAATGAGAAGTTATTTAAAACTTACGAATTTGGGTATTGTTGTGGAATATTTTCCACTTCTGTAAAAGATGATTACAGCTCTTGGGATGAGAATTAGCCTTTTAATGCTTCAAGCTCATACAATTTGATGTGTTCCATCTGTACAAATATAATCATTTTTAATATAAGTAGATAAACAATGCTAGGTTTGTCTAACTTTAATATAAATAATACTTACAAAAATCGATGCATCTGCTAAGAAGGTATCATACATTCCATATTTTGGCCTCATAGAGTTGTAATGTTTCCATTGGCCTTCATGGGTATCATAAACAAGTAAATGTCAATGACCCATGTATGAACCATCCTTCTAATGTATATTTGAACGTATATGAAAATATGATATCGTGCAAGTTGGTTGACTTTATAATGCTTGAACAAAAACATCTCTTGCAGTTCTTTTTGTTTACTTACAATGAAATCCTGTATCAATTTGATGAAATAGTAGTTAGTAAGTTAAAGATTTTTATAAAATAATAGAAATAATTATAAAATTATTATCAACTGTTGACAAGAATTTGTAGAAGAGCATGTTCATGCTGCTTAAGAGTATAATGAATATCTATTAACTTCCAGAAAAAGTTTTAAACAACATGATCATTCAAATCAATAACACCTTCCAAAAAAATTAAAATTATAAAATTAAACAAATAACTACTCACAAAACATAATGAGCTATAGAAGACATACTCGTCAGTCGATTCTTTCTTTTCCTTTTTTCTCCTTAACATTTCAATAAAATAATCAATGACCTGTCATTTATTTTTCAAATTTTTAATTAGTCATAACTTTTACTATAAATATAAATAAAAAAATTAATTTTTAACTTACATTACTGCCAATTTCTTGATCATCTGCAAGTTCATCAATGTCACCTAAAGTGACATTTACTCCTTCTTTGTCACAACTCCAAATGATTGATCTACAATTAAATGAAAAATATTAGTAACACAATTAAATTCATTATCATTGATCTTAAAACTTAAGTGCACTATTGATTTACTCACGATGTGTCTCCAATTTTATTAATTTCATCAATTTTCATTTTTTCTTCCATTTTTACATACTTCCAGACCCTTCCTTTAGATCCCTTCTTATTTTACCCTGCTGGTTGATCTCCATCAATCTTTCTTCTTTTAGCTATCTTTGGGTAAACATGGACTGTGTCTTCTTTTGATTCTTTATTTGACCTCCATGTCCTATTCTTTACCCTATCAACCATTAAGCTCGGTATCGTATGTGGTTCAGCTGGTCGAGGTCTAGAAGTTGGCCTTTTTTGTGGGGTTGGCCTCTTGCTTCCTGGCTACTACTCCTCATAAATATTTGTGAAGGCAATGACATTTATAGAAGCTTGTAGTATATCTATCTTTTCTTTATACTTCTTGTTTTCTTCTGTCTTCATTTCCAATTGTCTCTAAAGCAATTCTTTTTCTTCTTTTTCCATTACCATTTGATTGATTACATCTTTAATTTGTATTTCATACCTTGTTTCTCTTTCTTCCATTTTCTTCATCTTCATTCTCAAATGATATAGTTCAATTTCAAGTTTTTCTTTTGCTTCTTCTGCTAATTGTTTCTCAGCAGCCAGTTTATCCCTCTCAGAAGCCAATTTTCTTTCTCAGTGAACAACTTTTCATTGTCCTCCTCTAGAAAAGCAATTTCAGCCATGTTGCGATATTGATCATTGCTTTTCAAATCATCTTCCATTTTTTTCAACTTTTCTTTCAATCTTTTAATTTCGACTTCAGCTTCTTTTCTTTCTTCTTCACTTTTCTTCTTCTTAGAAGCAAGTTGTTCCTTTTCTTCCTCAAGAATTAATATTTCTGCTCTACTAGTTTCCAGTTCTTGCTGAAGTTTCTTTTTCTCTTCATTCATAACATTTATCTCAACCATATTTTGGTATTCAATAGGAGTAGTATCTGCAAAAAGAATAAACAAACTTTAGAATTACAAGACATATATAATACAATGTATTTCTGTAAATAAGATATAACTAGATGTTTCTTTTATATGTTTATAACATGGAAACACTAAGAACAATTAACACAGTACAAAAACTTTCTGCAAACATTTGCATTACATATAAAAAAAAACTAGAAAAATGTAGATGAAGCCAATAGAACAAAACCAAAAACAATGAAAACAGGAATCACCTAAGACACTAATGACTCAAAGTCAAACTAGCTAGCTCAAATAAGCCAAACTTAATCCCCAAACAAAAAACAACTCCAATATAGCTAAACATCAACATAGAACTAAAATCCCTCAAAAGAAAGCTAAAATTAGTAACTCAGTACAAGCTCCCAACTAACAACCATCTCGAATGCCAAAAGCAATAAACAATATTGAACAAGAAATTGGAGCTTTCCCAATAATTTCACATTGAAACAACAAGCACTCAATACCTGAGAGCATTAAATAAATATAACTTCTAAAGAAGAGAAACATTACCTGTGTTTTGAAGCCATCCAATTCAGGGAACTTCATCTTTTATTGAAACTGTACATTGCTCTTCTTCACTATCTTCTATATTTACAAAAGAAATTTCATCCTCTTGATCTGCTTCTTCTGCATCTTCTTCTTCACTGTCTTCTTCTCTTCTTAGAGAATCAAAAGAAGAATCATCTTCTTCTATTCCTACAACTGAAGAATCATTTGGCTCTCCTTCTTCTTCCTCTTCTTCAATTCCTATAGAATAAGAAGATGAATCTTCTGGCAGTCTCTCTTCGTCTTCAATTCCCACAGAATAAGAAGATGAATCCTTTGGTTGTCTTTCTTCTTCTTCTTCTTCCTCGTATTGAGAAAAAAATTGAATTTCAAGGTCAGTTCTTTGTAACAGACCATTCAACACCTACATTTAAAAATAATATGTTATAGCTTTAATTCATAAATATTATCATCTAAAAAAAAATTATTCAATAACATGTCAATATTATTTACCTCATGATCTTCTATGCTTTGAAGATCAATTCTTCCAAGTTTTCTGTTCATATTTGAAAGTCTCCAATTAACTATTCGAGGTATACAATCATCTTCTTGCACCTTATCTTCTGGGACTGATTGAACCTTTTCTTGAATGAGCATTGTATGCTCACAAAACCAATACTGCAAAAATATGTTATCATTGTTAGTTTCTCATACAAATAATAATGCATAAATAAATGTTTCAAATAATCAATTTTTCTTACCATTAAAGCTATATGACATCCTCCAATGTTTTGCTTGGCTTCAAAATTTGTTGCAATGGAAGAAATCAATTTGTTGGCAATAATTGTTGGCCATTTATAATTAGCCATGTCTTTTATATCTTCAATGGCTCTTATATATGACCAATTAACTTGAGTTCCTCTTGTAGGAAAAAAAACTGTAACTAATATGTACAAACATAGAAGCCGAATTGAATCCTCCTTTTCTTGTTAACTTGATCAAAATAAATTTTCTCGAAGAACATCACCTACTATTTTTACTATGAGAGAATCATTTCCATATATGTCTTCTGGGAAAACCCTCTATACAAATGGTGTGTTGGGTTTTCCTTTACTATCTATATGGAAAAGCTTTCCCCTTCCCATTGGAATTCCAAATATAATAGACATGTCATCTCCTGTGAATTCAACCAATCTTCTTCCTATTTTAAAATTTCTTGTTTTAGGCTGAAATGTGTCTATTATTTCCTCCAAAATCTGATCAGATTTTTTACAATCACTACTTGTAATTTTTCCATTTAAGAAAGCTCTAATGATTCCCCAGAACAAAGTTTTTCTTAATATCTCTATTATGTCATTATCGAAGCAACCAATAGTTTCTTCTAAAACTGTACACAATGCTTGTAGGTTACTTTTAAACTGCACCATGATTGTAATGAAAGACACAATTTAACATAAATATATAAGTAAATCAGTAGATAATAAATAAACATGCTGCCCATTTTTAGAAGAAATATATTAGAAATTTCAGGGCAGCATGACATGCTACCCATTTTTTAACTGGAAAATGGAGATCAGCATGATCATGCTGCCCCTTTGCAATCTATTACAAATTTCAAGGCAGCATGAACATGTTGCACCATTTCAAGTCTATTAGAAATTCCAGGGCAGCATGATCATGCCCATTTGAAATCTATTAGAAATTTCAGGGCAGCATGAACATGTTGCACCTTTTTTCTATAGTCAATAAGAAAAACAAAGATTACACAATACAAAAGCTTCCTATACAAATTCAAGTCGAGATTGTCGAAAATAAGTGAAGAAAATAAGAGAAGTAAAAGCACGGGAAAAAAATGTGAAACGAGTCGAGATTGTCGAAAACTAGAAAGTCCTAAGCGGACATGATAGAAAAATTTTAAGAGAAATCTTGATAAAGTTGGACCAAAAAGCTGTGGAAAGAAGAAGAATAGAAAATTTTAAAAATTGATTTAAAGCAAACATTAACCTAAAATGGAAGAATATCATAAAATTATGTGTAACATACTTGAAATAACAGTTTGAAGATGAAATTCGCCTGAGGACTGAAGACAAAGTTGCCGAACGACTGAAGACAGAATCGCCTGAGGACTGAAGAGAGTCGCCGGAGGATTGCCGATGGACGGATGAACAAATCATAGAAGAACGGACAATGTAATCGCCGGAGAATGGAAGTAATTGCCGGAGGACAGAGAAGATGATCGCCGGAGGACGGAGGACAAAATCGCCGGAAGAGGGAGGAGAAAATCGCTGGAGCAAATCGCCCACAGTAGGAGAAAATTTCGGGTGATTTGATTTGAAATCAACGGACGAGTAGAGAAAAGAAGATTTACAAGGGTGGGTATTTTCATCTATTTACACAACAACCTTCATTAATGACGTTTTATGTTAGGTACATTTAATAATGTAGTTTTATGTAATTAATAAGTTTTCTTTGTCTCTATACGTTAATGCCCCTATAAATAAAGTGTATTAGTGTATATTGCATCCATTTAAAAAATAAATACTTTATGTATGTTCTTTACACTAGGCTTACAATAAACAAAGAGTATAAAAAACACTTCCTAGAATAGTAGGGTGCAAACGCTTCCTAGATTAGATGGGTGCAAGTAGGAGTGCCGGTCTTCCCCACCTGCTACTGTTAATTGAGCAATCCCACTATTCACCTACCTGATCTTAAAACTGTAACTTATATTTTAGGCTTTATAATAAAAAAAAACTTTAATTTTAGGGGATTTTTTTAGAACGCGTCTATTTACGCCCCTAAAAAACTTTTGGTACCCCATATCTACTTTACCCCATAGTAATGTATAAATTTTTTTCAAATATACCCCAAACTTAAATTTTAATTTATTTTTTCTTTACTACCCATTTTACTTGCTCACTATGTACCCCTTGATCCCCTCCAAACCTTCAGTTCTTCCCCATCGCCGGCAATTCTTCCCAATTAACCAAATCTATTATCTACAGACTCTTTTGGGGAGACCCATTTCACCCTGCCTTCTCTTTTCTCCCCCACCAATAGTTAATACTTCTCCATTGCTAGCAGGTTCCTTGTGGAGGAGCCGATCAGTCCCTCCTCCAACGGTGGGTCAATGGGCTGACGCCCCTTTATAATCCATTTTTGCAGCTATGCTGGTACTCAACTGCTTATTCTATGTGTTCTGTAGTTAGGAGTTTTTATTTCGCCGGAGGTACCTACGAGAGCCACTGTGTTCGCTATTTATTGAAGTCTACTAATTTCTATCGCTCGCTCTTGTTTGCCAGCAATCCGTATCCAGTAATTCGTTCCCAGTTGTTTGCTCCACTCGATTCTTCGTGTTTGTCTAATTTACACGGTTTTTAGGGCATATTCGACACGATGTTGATGTTTCTCTATCATCGTCGTCATGTTTCAACTCTCTCATATCAAATTGGTTAGCTTTAGGTAGCTCATACTTAGCATCTGTAGGAAGTCTTCGATTAAACAATCTAAAAAGATTTTTAGGAAAGGAATAAAAGTATTATTTAAACAATACAAATCCAAATGCACACCCCTTTCATCATAACAAGTCGTCACGTCTGGGCTAGTGACGATGACCCTGCACTGTCCACAAATGCTTGTGCAAGACTTAAGTCAGCTTCACATGCTGCTTTGAGCACATCCCAAATCTCTAAAACACAGAAATAGGTTAAGTTTTACCATATCCATAGTCATGACATTAACCAAGGACTTTCGCCCCAAAAATTTGAGATCATAAACAATTCTTTAGAATTTTACTTTCGCTTACTACATTGAAAATAATAATCACTAGGATTTTATGTTCAACAACTCGTGAGGATAATAGGTCAAAGAAATAGCAATAGCAAGTGTCTTGTCTTGGTTCAAAATCGTCAAGCACATTGAAATCATTTTTCAACAACCTCCTACCCTACTTGACCAAAGCTTATTTTAGATTTGTCCCTCATCTGAGAATTTTATTAAGCCTAGTTGTTTGCTTCTACGATTGTAGAACTATGGGAATACCCAAACTAATCAAAAGAAGTACCAACCTCCAACAACAAGAGGTAACCAAGCCCTCAAAAAATAATTTATTCAACCCAAATATTATGTATACTACACTCTATACTGAAAATGACATACACATCAAATTTTATTGCAATCATAAAAATGATTCTGGTTGAGAACAACTCTTTCAACAAAAAATTATTTTTCATTCTTTCAGTAAAAATGGTTATAAGTTGGGCAATATACTCTGTCTCTCCCAAATTAATAGCTACAGTTGATTTTTCTAAATGAACTAAAATTAGTTCATTTTGAAAAACCAAATGTAGCTATTAATGTAGGACAGAGGGAGTCACAAGCAAGCCAACAAGTCAAACGGACTAAAGCTACCTTGAAACAAAAGAAATTCCCTAAACAAAGCCAAACTATGGGAATATAGCCCATAAACCTTGAGACAAAAGCACAAATCTATGTCAAGGCTCAGTTCTAATGACGCTTCCTCTTCTTTATCAAGACCAATCTCTGTCTTAGTTATGTCTATTTCAAGTTTCTATAAGAATACTACAAGTTTATTTTCCTTTGGCGTTAAATCTTTGTTTTATATGCTTATGCATGGAGAGAACAGATAGACATTTTAATTTTAATTGTAAGTATGAAAACAACAACAATTTTCCATGGTGACTATATTGTAATATATTTACCTTCAATTAGAATGTTGTGTGAGGTAAAAAAAAAAGTCTATGAATCCATCTCAAATAGATGATGTAATATCATTTCAAGAGCTAGTTAGCTTCTTAAAAGAGTTGTCAGTGTCCCAAGATAGCTCAAGCAAGAGACAAAATGAAAATGGTCACAGTAATCATCTTTAGTAAACGAGCTTCTTTAGTAAACGGGCTTCTCCAGTTGGAGCCTAACATCATATTAAACTGCTCCCATATTAATGCATGGGCAAACCCAATATACCTTGTAAATTCTTACTCACCCCTATAAGGTTGATTTTTCTCATCAACATAATACAAGAGACCTGTGATGGAAAGGTTGATGTGAAGCCACAACCATTTATTGTGCGCTTAAACATGTATAATTTTTTGTTTGTAGCTTGTCCACAAACAAAAGGCAATAAAAATTTTACTAAGTACATTGGCTATGCTTGATGATAAAGATTGTGATTTAGAATGCATTAAGGAGACTACTCAATCTGCATTAGATGAGCTTTTGTACGATCAGGCCATTCCTACAATCCAGGTTATGGGGAAGAGGAAAGGAAAACAACCAGTTAGGAGAAAAGGAAAGGAAAAGATAGCTCCAAAGTAAGATGGGGTAAGTATGAAATTGATATAGTTGAAATTAAAAACAATTATTTGCCAAAACTATTTTGACTCTAAATTGAAAAATATTATTTTGCCTATCTCTTCTCTAACAGATTGTTTTTCTTTAAATCATAGGAATAGAGAGGAACATTGGGAGCTTAATTTCCAACAGAAAGGTTGGTATGCTTTGCTCTAACAGATTGCTTTTAGAAAGGTTGATATGCTTTTCTCTAACAAAATGCTTTTGATATTCTTTACAACATGTGCCTAGTATAGCAATAAGGTTCATACCATGTCTCGAACTGAGAGTCCTAGGCATTCTATGCTGTGAGTGGTACGCATAAGATTCATACTATGTCTGCTACTGAAACACTATAGCAATAATCTTCAAATTCGTCCTGGGATCATGTTATTTGATGCACACTTTTATTGTTTGTGCGTTGCAGTCAATTGATGTTATGGACTATTCTCTGCTGGTTGGTGTGGATGAAGAATGTAAGGAGCTTGTTTTGGGCATCATTGATTTCATGACGCAGTATACATGGGACAAGCATTTGGAGACTTGGGTGAAATCTTCTGGTATTCTTGGAGGGCCTAAGAATGCGTCCCCCACAGTTATATCACCAAAACAATACAATAAGAGGTTTAGAAAGGCCATGTCAATGTACTTCCTAACTGTCCCTGACCAGTGGTCATCCTTAGAAAGGCTTCCCGCATTGGGGTCATTGTAGAGAAATTTTGTAATGATGTTGACATGTAGCCATGAATGTGTTGTATGATTCAATTGTCGATTATGTAATTCTTTATTTGGTTCATTATTTTTCGTTTTGGTTATGATTTTTCTTGAACGATGTGGATTCTTGTAAATTCTTGAACATAATTAATGATGGTGATCTCATATCATGGTTGATCAGGTTAGGATTGAGGCAAGCTGCCACCATGTCTCTCTAGTCACTTGCTTAAAGCTGAATATTGGCGAATTTTTCTTAGATGTCCTCACTCTCAGAAAGCAGGTGATCATCTGTGAAGCACGTTGATGGTTGTTTCATGTTTCATTTTGGTTGAAATCCATCTGCACTACGTCAGGATATGCGTGATTCCACGAGGGGATTGAGCAAATCAACTAAGTTTGCACCACGCATATCGTGGGAAGGGAATTATTCAATTCAGCTTGGCTCGGAGCTATGTTGTTCATTTTGACTTAAGATGGAGTAATGAAGGAGTAGTTAAAACTCATGATCAACTGGTGAACCTTCAATAGCGTAGAAAATTGTCACAAAAATTAAATTTTGGATGAAAATTATGTGCAATTTTGGATGACGGCAGCAATTGATGAACACTGATTACAACTCGGTAGAGGATTGGAAGATTACTTATAGCTACTTGCCATTAGAGCTAGACCTATACGCCTCATTTTTTCTAGAATATTACTGAAATAGTTGCTACATGAGCTAATTCCTTGCAAATGTGAAAAGATATTCAATTTTTTCTGAAGGTATATAGTAGCATTGAAAACCATCCACTCTCTCGGTGGATGCCCACCGTACTCTTCCATGAAAAAACATTTACACTCACGGTGGGCACCCATCGTATGCTTCCATGTAATATGTCCGGGGAGGGGGGTGGGGGGGCCATTGTGAGATCAATTCCAGAAACAATGTCGGGGCACTAATAAAAAACATTTGCACTCTCGGTAGGCACCCACCGTATGCATCCATGTAATCTATTGGTGGGAACCCACCGTGAGAGCAATTCCAAAAACAAGACTAGGGCTCCAATCAAAAATATCTGCTCTCTCGGTGGGCACCCACCGTATGCTTCCATGTAATCTGTCGGGGGGTACCCACCATAAGATCAATTCCAGAAACAATGTTGGGGCACTAATAAAAAAGAACTGCACTCTCAGTGGGCACCCACTATATGCATCCATGTAATCTGTCGGGGGGCACCTACTGTGAGAGCAATTCCAGAAACAACAAGACCAGGGCTCCAATAAAAAATATCTGCTATCTCGGTGGCCACCCACCATATGATTCCATGTAATCTATCGGTAGGCACCCACCGTGAGAGCAATTCCAGAGTATACAATTCGAATAATATTTAAACGTATCCACAATATAAACTCTTAATTTGGTCTAATAAAAACATTGAGCTAAAATTCATCACAAAAATCAAATGTAACTTGGTCATATACATCTTCACCTAAACCTAAGTTCACATCCATTCCTCCGTATGCATGTATCTCATCGAAAAAATCAAATTGTAATTAATCTAATCAAAACATGAAGTTTCAAAAAATGTATCCCTTCGCAAAAATGGTCATCAGCTATTCTCCTATGTCTACGATAGAAATTGTCGAGCAAACTACCACATGGACTCATATCAATCACTCTATCTTTATATAACAGGGTGGTCATGACTGTAGGAGTCGGAAGAAGAGCAGCTCGTGTTGTGTCCCCTTCCTTCACCCGTAACACCCGCACAGGTTGCTGTCAGTCTTTCCTTGCGTAATTTTGACCACAAAATCTAACTACAAAAACAAAAAAAAAAAGGCATTCCAACTGAGGATACAATCAACAATGCTAAGAATTAAACTAATACTCAATGCTACAAACTCAACACTTTAGCGAAAAAAAAAAGTATGGCTTAAACGTTGTCATTGCTGAAAATCACTTTAGCCAAAACAAAGGCTTAACAAACGAAGTATGGCTTAAACCCAATATAAAAAAGAAGGAAAAACTAGAGAGCAATTCTGCATATCGACATTTAACACATCCTACAAATCTTCTCTTTGCCACTAGTGTACAGAAGGACATATGACATAAAAACACAAAATATAGTAAACTTTTCAAGTGCAACAATGGAGTACGGGATAGGAGAGTATAAAAAGCACATAGCGACCTGATCAGAGTCATCATACACAACATTTGAATCTACCATGGCAAACTGCTTGATGCCCAGAATGATCCTTTGTTTCATTATTGCAACTTTTTATAGAATTTGGATGAGAACTCACCTATCTCCAATCATACTTGGCATGAACTGCTGGATGAGGGGATCATGCCGTCATAAATAATATCACCGGGAAGAAGTCCGACAGTGCTTGCCGTTGTGAATAGTATTGTAGGGCAGAAATCCGGCAATGCTGTAGGGGACATGCATGGGAGGGGAGAGATACGATTCTGGGGTTAATTGGGGTATTGAGTGGGATATTTGATGGGGGTATATGGGGTACATGAGAAACAAAAAAAATACCTTGAATTTTTTCTTTTACAGGGTACTGAGGGGTATTCCGGGGTACAAATAGACATTTTCTTTTTTTATGACATTTAACCTTCGGGAGGCCTGTTGGCACAGCTCTTGTCGCAAGTCCCGTTTGGCTAAATAAAAATAAAAAGGATTTATCTGGCTTTAAACTAATTTTTCTCATGAATTTATTATCTTAACCACTTACCATGACCAGATTACAAGGAAAAAATATTATGTCACCACTTCCTGCTCATGTGGTAACTTTCCATTGTTAGTCACCAAATCTGGTTACCTTAGACATACCTTTTTCTTTACCAAGGCTTCTTGACCATGAATGGGACGTTTCTACATTAGTCAATAAATGCTGAGAGAAAAGCTTAGAAACCAGATCAAATAGGTACCTAAGTTCCTCTTCTACATGTCAACTCATCAATGCATTGTAACCAGTAAGTAGTTAAAAAAATTATTTTATTTTGGTTCAATGTTTTATGTGACTACTGGCGGATGGTCAGTTCATATACATAGATGTGATTGCCCCATTACGTATAGAATTCCCTTCTCGTATGCAAGAATGTAGGTCGAATAGTTTTCTTTTTTGCACTCAATAAAAGTTAGATATTTGTCTTATAGTAATATAATGTAGATTAACGTAGATGTTGTGTGCTTTGATTTATTATGAATAGTGATATACAATCAATAAATCTTTCTAACAAAATTTTTAAAATGGGTTTCTTCCAAAAATAGGTTTCGGTGGGAAAAAATATATGAGCCTTGCGTTATGCTCATTTTGGCCTTTTTTTTTTTTCTCAAATCAATACTGAGTTGAGAGATTTTGTTAAATAGATTTATTATGTCATGTTTCATTTATTATATACAACCTTTTTCTCCTGGGTATATTATCACTTATTATGCATTAAGAGAATATTATATATATTTTTAAATGAAGTTGAACTTTTCATATTTCTCTTTAGATGGTGATGAAGATTGTAACCATGAATTTTAATTTCATTTAGATGTTAGAAATATTATGGAGAGATTACGGAGTCATTTGAATGCATCTTTAGTGTACAAATTAAAGGAATTTTTAATAATTTTTGCTTTCTTCAATTGAAATCAAAATGGATTTTTGGCTTTCCCTTTTGTGATTTTTAAAAGAAATATATTTGTAGATAACTTTTAGTTTTGGAAACCCAACGACATATATAAGAGATAAGTAAAATTAAAGATAGGCTTAGATTTGCACTCCCACCATAATTTGTAGGAGTGCCCAATCAATGAAAGCCAAGTGGTAAAGACAATGGCAAGTAGGTGGGGAAGATGCAATCTGACACAGAGTGAGCCGCATCTTTCCCACATAGCTGCCATTGATTAGAGTGCATACCAAGCAGGAATATTATAACTCATTTTTGGGGAAAGTGTTTTTTGACGACTCTGTAACCTTTGGGAGGCCTGTGTCATGGTGCCATAGCTCTTATCACAGACCCTGTTTTGCTAGATACAAAAGGACCTATTTAGCCTTAAATAAATTTTCCTTATGAAATTATTTCCCTGACCACTTACCATGACTTAGATTGCAAGACCAATAGACATGTGGAGTGGGAGGAGGGACAAATCCCAAAGTTTCTCTCTCAACACTTCATGCTGATGTGGCAACTACCCATTGTTGGTCACCAAATCTAGTCACGCTAGATGCACTCTTTTTCTTACCAAGGCTTGGTGACTATGAAAGGGACTCTCTTACATAGGGGTGTTCACGGATGCAAACATAGGGTTGTCCGTGTCTGTCATTCATTTGAATAACTCTTGTCTGTGTCTGTCTGTGTCCATATTATACTTTGTCCAAGTCCGTCCGCTGTGGATACGAACGGACATGGACAAATATTTCAACACCAAAATTTTTATCACAATCCAATTTTTTTAGAACCTTTATAACATGTAAAAGTTATCTTAACATGTTACATAGGTACTAAAACTATGTATTCATGTTATTTAATACCCATGTAGTATATTAAGATTATCTTATCATGCTATATAAGTTCTAGATTTATATTTTCAAACTGTCTAGTACCTATGTAGCATATTAGGACTGTTTTAACATGGTACATAAGTACTCGATTCATGTTTTCAAGTTGTCAAGTGCCTATGTAGCATGTTAGGACTGTTCTAACATAGTACATAAGTACTGGATTCTTGTTTTCAAGTTGTCAAGTGTCTATGTAGCATGTTAGGATTATCCTAAGATACTACATAGGAACTGAATTCTATTTTTTTTCTTCTAATAGTTAGTAATAATTACTATTATATTTAAGAGAATTTCAGGTAAGTTGCGGACGCGGACGTCCGCAGACACAGACAAGGGTATGTCCATGTCTGTAGCTCCCTATTAAGTGCAGATAAAAAATTTTGTCTGTCTTCGGCCCGAACAAAAAAAAAATTATTCTATATAAAAACGGATACAGACACAAATGGGCATACGGACAACGAACGTCCATGAACATCCTTACTCCTACATCATTAAAGAAGTAGTGAGAGAGAAGCTTAAAAACTTGATCAAATAGTCCTAAGGAAACCAGATCAAATAGGTTCCTTAAGTTCCTCCTGCACATGTCCCATCATCATGCATTGTGGCCATGGTAAGTAATTAAAAAATATATTTTTGTTAAATGTTTTATGGGACTACTGGAGGATGTTTGTCAGCTCATATGCATTGCCCTGTTACCTATTGAATTCCCTTCCGATATGCCATAAATGTAGGTGGAGTTGTCCTCTTCTTTGCACTCAATAAAAGTTGGATATTTGTCTTATAGTAATATAATGGAGATTGATGTAGATGTCGTGTGCTTCGATTTATTATGAATAGTGATATACATTCAACAAATATTTCTTACAAAACTTTTAAAATAGGTTTTGTCCAAAAAATGGGTTTTGGTTGGACAAAATATATGGGACTCGCATCATGATCATTTTGGCCTATATTTTTATCCAATCAATATCGAGTTGAGAGGTTTTGTTAAATAGATTTATTTGGTGATTATCATGTTTCATTTATTATACACAACCTTTTGC
The DNA here is from genome assembly GCA_035235625.1 of Saururus chinensis. Classification (NCBI taxonomy): domain Eukaryota; kingdom Viridiplantae; phylum Streptophyta; class Magnoliopsida; order Piperales; family Saururaceae; genus Saururus; species Saururus chinensis. Next base: position 15,778,921 of record CP141145.1, on the reverse strand, counting down.
TCTTGGGAATATTATCACTTTTTTTGTCACTAAAAGAATATTATATATTTTTAAACGAATTTGAACTTTTCATAATTCTCTTTAGAAAGTGAAGATTGTAACCATGAATTCTAATTTAATTTAGATGTTAGAAATATTATGGAGATTATGAAGCCATTTGAATGCATCTTTAGTGTACAAATTAAAGGATTAGGATTTCCACTATGTATTTTACGCAGAGGTATATATCACTTAAAGGAATTACGAAACATTGACAATTTTTAAGGCTATTTTACTTGTACTTGACGGATACTTGATAGTTTAATAGTTGAGTTAAGGCAATTGAGTCACGCTCTGGTTTAGGGTCCAATTTATAATTTATTAATTTACTTTTTCTTTTGTTTTTGGAATTTGCGAGCATGACTGAGAGTCCTAACCCATGTAAGAAAGGGAGCATTATCTAAATAGGGTTTGAGAGCAATACCCCCAAACACCAGTCCTCTACCCTCTCTCCCACTACTTGTGACCAGCCCCCTCTCTCCCTCTCTTTGTGTTGGTCGTGGTTCCCCTTAGCTTGAGCCACCACCCTCCTCCACCTCTCCCTTTGTTCTCATGCGTGCCAACAAGAAGGGCATTGTACCTTCTCTCTCTCTCTCTCTCTCTCTCTCTCTCTCTCTCTCTCTCTCTCTCTCTCTCTCTCTCTCTCTCTCTCTCTCTCTCGCCTTGTGATTTGAGCTGCCGCCCCATTAGGTAGTGTGCGGTTTAGAGAAAAAGACTCAAGCAACGACAAAGGGCACACTACATAGAGGAGCTTATGGGCTGATCTTTCCTTAATTCGTTGGACAAGGGCAAGTTGTGATCTTATTTACATTGATCTATAAAAAAAAAGGGTGTGTTTTGGTAATGGTGTTGCAAAGGCCACACCTCCTACAGGTGAAGCCCCTAATAATTAGTGCTTGCTATACCTTGATCAATCCATTATAATGTACTGATTTTGATATTCATTGAGTTATTACTTATGATCCTTTGTTATATGCATGTTGTATGTGATCCATCCCTTTAAAAGAGGGAAAATCGCCCCTTGGTGCTTCTACCAGGCGGGCTACACCGCCCAGGTGCCGCTGATGTCACCCAACATTTCTAACATATCTTAATATACACATGTAATAATTCAAATTTTAACAAAATCCAATATGCCCAAAAATGAATGGACCTATGCACTAGCCATGTGGTGAATCAGTTTTCGCTGAGTAAATTTCGCCTTAATTCAGGTTCTGAAAATTTTATAGGAATTTTCTTTTCTTGAAAAGAGGTGGAATATGCAATGACTAATGGGCGTATTTTGGTCCTGATTTCCTAATCCATTGTAATTTCCTTTCTACTTGTAATTGAAAGGCGTAAGCCCGTCCTTATTTACTAATCCTTTCTAATTTCCTTTCTGGTTGTAAATGAAAGGGGTAAACACACCCACAGGCCCAAACTGTTAGCATCATTGGCTTCTTGCTCAAACTATACCTGGAAAACCTGCAAAGTTGGCTCATCTAACCAGCCAGAGCAACTCATATCAAGCTCCTGCTTTAGTTTAAATGTCTCAAACCTGTGAACATAATATGTGTAGAATGGGGCTGATGATTCTACACTGAACTACGTTCTGGGATTGAAATTACTGCGTAAAAGCCTCCCTCTTTAATCTTCACTGAAATCACGCCCTGGTTTTTGGATAAAAAGAGACAAGTAGTTAGCAAGATCCATCACCGAATTGATGACTCGAATGTCCTCGTGGCCAGAAACCTCACTCATTCTACCTACCTGTTTGCCCGCGGCTTAAGTTGGCCACCAACCGGGCTCAGGCCATGGCATTCGTTCAGTTACTTTTTCTCTTTTGTGGGTTGAGTTTGGTCCGTTTTGTCTTCTTTGAAAATACCAATTGGGCCATGGCGGTCCTACATATACGAGCGTTTATGTCTTTTTACCTTCGAAATGCATTTTATCAGGAATTACTTCAGTACGAATGGATACAGTTTTCTGATTCACGGAATTGTTCGTTTAATTATATTCACCTCTTAACGGATCTAACACTCTTTGGTTCATAAATGTTGGGAGCAAGCATTTCAAGTCTGAGACAGTAAAAATCGTTCAGTAGAACTTAAACAAAACAGACATTGGTACCACCTTTAATTACTCTGCGTTGTAAGTTGCTTTATTATTACTCGGTGAAGTGTTTTATTGGGGAACATACATGGAGGACCCGCTCATGGCGTATGTGCAGCGAGTAGGGGGGCATGGCTAGCATTACTCTATTAGTTGTTTCTTATATAAACAATGATGCTGGTGGACTGTTCAAGAGATAGCATGAAAATGTGGATCAAGTTAGTCAAATGGAACTTTTGAAATTACATGCAAGAATTCTTGTCAACATGCTTATAAGCATCAGCAAAATTTTGATTTTAAACTCACTCATAACAGAAGCCCAACAATTTCCCAGAGAATAAGAAAATGTTGTAGAAAGGTGAAAAAGCTGTCAGTATTAAGAAACAATTCACTAAAGCAAGAGTTACATTTGATACAAAAAATTTGATCAAGAGCAATCAATGGCCAACATGAGGACTTGGTGGTTTTGGCCTTGCAGACCTGTGCAAAAGACGTCTGTTATATATTGGAAGGGCATGGCCTTTATGGCTGGGGGCCGACGGAGGAAATCGGCGCTTCATCGAGGAATGCGTGATTGGAATTGAAATCGGCTGCACCGGTGAGCTTTGCACAATTGAATCGCCTCTGTGGATGGAGAAGGATGCTGTGGTAGTAGTAGATAACTTTGCATCACTGCAACTCATCACCATAAGGAAGAGGAGGAAGAAGGCATTAATTCTGAGGACAAAAGAAGAGGGAGGCGATGCAGCCGCCATGGAGGTCTGGTTCTCACGCCTGTATCCACATTTGTGGTGTTGTGAGAATGTGGATGTAGTATCAATAGGTAGAGTATATATAGAAGAGAAAGGAATATTCTTGAGCTAACAGAGCCCATGTTTTGGTTCACAGAAATTACACTAGTACTCAGGCGGTAATCTCATATTTGAATATCATTGAAATATATTTAGGGACCGGGGACTAAATTTGAAATATATCCAGGGAAATTTACAAACTGAATACTTGAGCAGGCGCCCGGGTGCTTCTCAGCCGCCTGATGACGATCCGGTGGCTAACGGGGGCAGATGCGTTTTCTGCCCCGCTACTCCTTTGGTCATGTGACTAACATTTACAAATGTTACCATAGCCCCTCCGTATAACATTAATAGTTATATTTAAAAAAATAATAAAATTTATTGAATGGTGAAATTCAGATCTAAAAGAAGGGAAAAAAAAGCTTGATACTCTTTTTTAAGTATCGAACCACCTAAATTAAACAAAATGAAGCAATTAATATATAAACAAACTTTTTTACCAATAAAGCTATTAATGTACGATGAAGGGTTTTGACTGTCATGAAGAGACCTATTACCTTAGTTTTGTTAAAATTTTAATATTACCCTCCTAAAATACTCAACTACATCAGCTAATGTCGGCTTTGACTCCAGGAAAGCTAATGTTGATAAATAAGTTGATAGTGCAGGGTCCGTGATTAAGCGGCAACTCATTAGTTTAAGCATATGCTAGGTAGAAAGATTCTTAATAATGAAATTTCAGTAAATAGAAGTAATGATTTTATTTGCAACCCTCAAATGATGGGGTCAATTATAGATATTAAAAATAGAGAAGGTAATTTGTAAATAGGTGAATGCTCAAGAAAACATAAATAAAATTTTCATATTACTGCTATAATAAGTTCAAAATCGTAGGACCCACCTGGACACTGTACATTTGTTGTTCATTGATATATGCTCGCCCAAATGGAGATTCCATTTTGTGAACAATCACCGTCAGGCCCACGTTGATGTGTGCGTTTTACTATCCATTTTGACTAAGTTGTGTTAAATGTTTGGATTGATAAGCGAATTTAGTAACAACGGGAACACAAAGGTGTACTTTTGGCATGGGTAGGGGAAGAAGACTTTTGGTTTCGTCAGAAAATTGGCCCGCCAATCCTCTATGATTATCGGTTGTTAAAAAAATGGGGAGAAAGTACGCACGTTGTGGACGTGCATGGCAGGCGTGGTGGGGAGTGGTTGGCTGGATGCTGCTATTGAATGAGGCGTCTTAACGAAATTCCCACAGTAAGTGCCAAATGCCCGACGGGGTACCCTGTACGCTTCAGCGATAAGGGTGTCCTCGGTTCTGGCATTTTAGGCAGCGGCAGCGGCAGCAGACAGGGTAGATGTCTTTTGGTCCCACGAGTTCTCGCGTTTGAAACGGCGAAGGGTTTGCGATTGTTAGCAAACGGAGGCATCTTCACAATTTGAAATGACGGGCAGTTACTGTAGGAGATGGAAATTTACCACGTTTCAAGTGGGAATTTATGGCCAAAATTAGGCCTTTTAACTCCTCCAAGTGGTTATGGTTGGCCTTTTTATAGCGAACAGGTCGAGGCTGTTGGCTGCGGCCGAGGCCGTGACTTGTTTGGCCGGACCGCGAAAAGGCCACGAGCTCAGCTCTGGCTCCAGCCAGATCTAGCTCCAGATTTCTGTCAGGGGCAACACGAGGCAAAGGTGGCACAACGCTGAGAGTGGGATGGCAAAAAGCTGGGGACAAGGTGGGGCTCGCGTGGTGGCATAAATTCCAACAAAGGGTTAGGCTTTTAATGGAAGGGCTAATGTGACGAGAGAAATTAGGTTTATGGTGGCGTAAGTTTTATAATTTTATACCAATTTCTATATGGTTGGAAGAAATAAAGTGTAGAGGTGAAAGCAATTTTTTTTGGAGGTTATAGAACTTAATAACTTATGGCTCGAAAAGAAAGAGTAAGTGGCCACACCTATTTTGGGGCCTTTCAACCTTACAGATAAAATGTCAAAGGCATGAGGCAGCATACCACAAGTGACTATAATGTAATTGTAAAAACTGAGAGCTTGCTTATAGAGGCACCAAGAATAAGAGGCCTTTTTTCTGTGTGGGGCCTTAGGCAGCCGCCTAAATTGCCTAAGTTTCAAGCCGACACTCAGGCTTCACCCTGCCTCATCCTCCTCTGGGGCCACAAGGTCCTCCTTGTCTTCTCCTCCGCCTTTGAAACACTCTATTCCCTGATATCCTATAATATAAGAAGCTTATTGTAATTTAATGGGAGCAAAGCGTAATGTTCAAAAAATATGAGGATTTTGGTTCAATATTCTAAAGCGAAAGAAGTTTATATAGGAGCATAAGTATTTGTGTAATGTATTGGCATATTTTTGTGATCAAAATAATGTTATATATGTGTGTAATTTTAAGTCATTATAAGTATAAAGATTGTATTCTGAATATGAAGTAAAATGAAGATTCAAATCAATGTTTCATCAAGTAAAAGATATGCACACACATTACATTCACAAACTTTAAAGTAAAAAAGACCTTAGGTGAAAGTGTGAGTGAGAAATTGAGAGTTTTTTTTAATAAAATTCACAATTTTATTCAGAGCGATTGATTGTTGGCTTGAATTAATTGATCAACCTTGAATGCCTTTGCAAGTCTCTCTAGAAATTCATGACCGAATGATCACTAAGCTGGTTCCATCAATCAGCAAGTTGAAAGTTTACACTTAAAATTTAACGGAAATGATTGTGAATGATCACAAGGTGAGTTGATTGATCGTTGTGTGAAGTCGAGTGAAAAATAGAGAGAATCGATCAATCACCCTATGGACCGATCGATCGTTGTGACATAGAATTGCCTAAATTAGACATTTTTGGGTTGATTTAGATTCCTAGTTGAGGTAAACTTCCTTTTGTGACTTGGGAAGTCTATAAAAGGGGTTAGGAACGTGAGAGGAGTAGAGATGAAGGCTTAGAAAACTTATGTGGAGTTGTTCTAATGGTTTTTAGAGAGAATTAGTGTAACGACCCGAGCCGGGCCCACAAAATCACTAATAGAAAATTTTCTTTTTCCTTAAGCCAAGAATCATTGTCTGTGTGTGAGAGGTACAACGTTCGTCTACGCACTACGGAGCTTCAAGGTTTCCTTGTACGTAGACTTAGGTTGTAACGAGCATTTACACACAACGAAGCTTCATAGTTCGTCGCATGTAAAACAGAATAAAACATATATTTATACTTAATTTGGATCGGGTCAACGTTGCCTTGTCGTTGGTTGCCTACGTACGTATTGGATATTATTCCAATACGATCGGATCCGAACGTAGTTCTGCCTAATGGCTACTACATACAACAAGCATCACAAAATCGTATAATATATGTATCTCCGAATATTTAATCGAAAATATACAAAAACTCATCATATATCGGAGTCAAGCGGAAGTTACTAAATTAACGGAATTGTACATCTCGCTCTACCTGAGAGCGGGGTTAAAATCACATACACATATCTCGCTCTATTACTTAATCGAGACTGAGCACATCAACCGGCTCGCTCTATCACTAAGCCAAGACTGGACACACACATCACATGTCTCGCTCTACCCTAGAGCGAGACCACACACATCATGACATAAAAGCACACCTCATGGCATATAAACACACATCATAACACACATCATTCTATAATTAAAATGGGAACTAAAAAATACTTACTCCCCTCATGTCTTGTGAGGTAGTAGAATTCGGAGTTGCTCGTATCAGCATCCTCCCCTTCAGATCCGAAGATTTAGATGGAGCTTCCTCTAGCCTCCATATGTTCATCGTTTTGTGCTGAAGGACTACGTATAAATATTCTCCTTGCCTGGGACTCTTCTCGTTTTCTGCACCCGTGAGCGGCGGACAGAACCTCTCTTACTATGGATTACTTCTCTTGATGTAGCCCGGCAACTTCAGACAGAACCCCGTCTTGCTCCGGGCCCCTATTTCTTGTTCGGTGCTCGAGGATAATGGGCGGAGCCTCTCCTTGTCTCAGGGCATTTCCTCCTTATACAGTTGTCGACTCAAAGAACGGACCTCTCCATCGCGTAGAACATACTCGATTTAGTCAAGAACACCTCTTGGATGGACTAAATCGGAGTTAGGATGCTTAAGAATGGGGAGAAAGAAGTTTGTCGGTGCTCGAGGACAACAGGCAGAACCTCTCCTTGTCTCGGGGCATTTCCTCCTTATACGGTAGCCGACTCAGAAAACGGACCTCTCCATCTTGTAGAGCATGCTCGATTTAGTAGGAAATGGGTCTTGAACGGCCTTAATCGGCCTCAGAACGGTTAGAAACGGGGGGAGGGAAAATCTAGGTGAAAAATGAATGGAAATGGGGTTTAAATAGGCCAAGAGCCGCCGAAACAGCGGCGCCGCGGTGCCAAAACCAGCGGCGCTGCTTGTTTCGGGAGGCGACGCCCACCAGAGCCGTGCGCAGTGCGGGTCGTGCCCGCGTAACCACGGAGCCCGCGGTTTCGAGGTGCATGCACCTTGCATTGGCTTGCGCCAGTCGCGCACCGGCCCGCACTGCGGCGCGCCGCCATTTCTTTATATATATATATATATATATCCAAATCTTCAAACGCACGTATCTCCCTACCCCGGATTCGGATTCGTGCGTTCTAAGTACTGTTGGACTCGTATCGACGAGCCCTTCGATACAAACCCACTTAAAGCAGCAAATCACACTATTTCCAAGTAGGTCCCGCCTATTTTCTATGCTCATCGAGGTTGTAACTTCCGGTCCCGACCTCAGTTTCACATGTTCTTCTAACCGTTACGCTCGTTATGCCAAGCTCTACCCGGCTACAGGTATTTCATCTAATGAAACCCTATAATATTAATCTCAAAAATACCGAATTACCCTTAACTGTCCGGGTTAAGCGTAACCGAAAAACGGGTCGTTACAATTAGTCTTCTAGTTATTGAGGTTTATCCACTTTAAAAAAAATGATTAGATGTGAGATGAGAGCACAAAAGTACATGTGTACTATTGTGTTTAAAAATTATTATTGAGAAGATCATGAAGAAAGAAGATTCATTCCAATTTAAGAGATGAAAGATCTAGATTGATAAAAGTACAATGAAAAGAGAAGATCAAGTTGATGTCAGTAAACAACAAGGGAGTAGTTGATTCATAATTACAGTGGTGTGAAGGACTAGTCGTGTGGATGACAAAGACAAAGTCTGTTGTCTTTGTAAATGGTAATTTTGTAATAGTTGGTTTACATAGTGCATAGTTGATCTGGACAAAGTGTCCTGTGATTTTTTCCTCATTAGGTTTCCATGTAAAAATTCTTATGTATTTATTTGGTGATTTATTTACAAATTGTTGGATGGAACAAATAAGAATTATACATGTTAATTAGAGCAAAATTATAATTTATTTTGTTTTAAAGGAGAAGATAAATCTTGTAACTCAATTGCATATTAGAGATATTTTATTTTTTTTGGTTTGTGTTGTCACACACTCATAATAACAAACCAACAAGTGGTACCTGAAATGACCTTTGTTATTTTGTAGATTGATTGTGTTTTTGGTTACCATTGAATTTAAAAACATGCTTGTTTGTCTTTAATTGTTTCAAATTTTGTTATGGCTAGAAATAACCATATTTTTTATTAACTGAAAGTGCTTAGATCAAAGTTTTGTGCTATGGAATATGTGAATTCTAAATTTGTGCATGATAAATCTTTGTGTGATGACAAAAACCATAATTTACTTCTGAAAATTGAAAACTTAGAAGAGGAATTGAAAATTTCTAATGCAAAGTTGAAAGAGTTTGTAAAAGATAAAGAAAAAATTTGATAAAGCTCTCCCTCTAGGATAATTTTGGAAGTGATAATATGTTGAACATAAGAATTCTAATTTGCTAAGATACACTAAATTTGTTAAAGCTGGTATTTTGATTATGATGCCTCACCTAATGTTCATGGAATATATGAGTATATATCTTATTTGTTTTCTAGGTTGGTGATAGATATGCAACATTGGTGAGACTTTAATATCTGTCTAATTGACCTAGTAGATCACTAGATTACTCATAAAACTAGTACTTCAACAAGTAAGACTTAAGAGTTCTAGTATTTTTGCGCATAATTTATTTATTAAACATAAATGATTAAAACCTAATATTCACGTTTGAAATATCAATTAATTAACCATCAATCAATCTACACATGAACACAATAACTTACATGAAAAACCCCAACTAGAGTAAAAAATTATGACAATTCCAAAAGAACCAAATCAACACACTAGAAACTAAGACTTTATATGGACACAAGCAAACCACCAACCTTATTTAGACTCTAACACAAACTCCTCTTGTTTAGATCGTTATTGATGGCCTTCAAGTTTTCTCCTTAAGCACTTGGAAGTATATCCTCCTTACCTTATCTTTGTCTTCTTTTAGTCTTTAACAAGCACATCTTATTGTCTTGACTTTAGCCTTATGAAAATATTCAATCTTCCATGAAAGATGAGCTCCAACTCTTCTTTAAATACTCTATGTATAAACTCTTTTAGTTGTAGATTGTCTTCTTCAATATACTATAGATCTTCAACACAAAGCTCAAGTGAATTCAACTTTGAAAAATAATAAGCAAAAGTGTAAAGCCTCTTTCTCTTTTCTCCTCTAGGTTTTCTTCTTATGAATTTCGTGATGTCATAACCTTTATATAGCTCATTAAGTCGAATTAGGGCATATACTTGAATAAGAAATAAAATTGAAATCAAAATGTCATAATTCAGGCAAATTGTCCTTGAAACAATTGATCATTCTAAACAATGATCGATCGGTCACTGTTTGAAATGTGTATGATTCTTCAATTAATCAATCAATTGCGAGAGCGATCAATTGATAACTCTTGGCTTCATTTTACATAAGGCTAAATCAACAGGCAATCAATTGTTACTCTTCGTTGTTTGCAGCGATCAATTGTTCTGCCATTTTTTTTATTTTTCTACACTTTTTACCCTAAATCCTTATGAAACCTCTGTAATTAGTTCTTAACCTTTTTCAAGTGATTTATGTATGCCAATGTAATATGAATAAGCTTCAAATCTCTTTACATTCTTTAATCTTTTACCTTGATCAATAAGAACATGTCTATTCTTATTTTTCAAGTCTATCAATTCCAAAGCTGACTCGATACAACAACCTCAAATCAGATTCAAATACTAATCACATAAATACAGTTTCTTGATAAAATTTTGACAAAGAAATCAGCCTAAAAACTGGACATATGACTCATATGTTCTTACAATCTCCCGCTTCGACTATTTCTTGTCAAAATATTACATATTTAAAAATAAAAATAAAACCATTACTCTTCACATAGTGCATTGAATTTCAAATTGTACATAATGACTTGACAATACAAAGAATTCAACATAGACTCAATTAACTTAAACTCATTATTTTGGAATTAAACTTGAAAAACCTTGTATAAACATGTACTTATCCTGCACACTAAAAATCAAATTGATTTACATAGCAATGTCCAATTAATTATAAAGATAAGTATTTTATTTTTATTAATCACTTCTCCCCCATTTTAACATAAATAGACAAAAAAATAAAGTCATAATTAATTAAAATACACAATAATAGCTCCATCAAGTTATAATCATCACATAAAAACATGAAAGTAAATTAAACTATTAAATCAACACATGTCCAACACATATCCCATAATAAAATCAATTTCAACAATACATCTCATCATCACAATGAACAGAATCAAATTTCACTAGTTTTAACCAAACGGAATACATGAAAAGTAATAAAAATAAACAAGCACATCAATCAACAGTTACATTATCATAACCACTCTACTCCCCCTCACTGTCTGCTTGTGGAAAGCTAGATCGGATCAAGTGATCAAGGACAGACATCCACTGAAGTACATCTTGAAAACATCTACACTCCCCCATCGTCACTAAGCGATCATCATCTATAGGTGGTGGTGGACTAATGCTGCACCTACACCCTGTACTATATCCTGTGCTCCCTGGGGCTCATGATTGTCACCCTGATGGTAAGATAGCATCCGTCGAACCACTCCATGATCAATAGGTCACATCTCAGTCATAGTAGGCTCTGTCTTGGGTAGTCTCTCACATGCACTACTATAAAAATTCGGAATAAGATGTATGGATATGGTAACATCTCATAAGTTTGGTCATGTAAAAACTCCATGATCCTCCCAAAAATGATAGAGGGTAAATCAAGCTCGAAATGAGTTTGGGCTAGAAGGTATAGCAATTTGGCCATCATTTTGTCTACGTGCTCATTCCTAACACTCCAAATATCGTACTGAGCAATCACATGAAGTAGTCTAAAGTCCTGTGTCATCGAATGTGCAGGCAATGAAACTTCAAGCTCAGGACCTCGTGGCAAACCAAGCAAAGTGGCAGTCAACTCACTATCTTGTGGAAAGACATATCTAACAAATGAAAATGTGAGCACTCTCACCTCACACCCGATAATAGTGGCAATAATGTTAGGTGTCACTCTCACCTAAACTCCTATTGCAATGCCTACAAGTGCACAATCATCCTCTAAGCAGAGTGATGCATACCAATGTCTATCAAGCTTATGGTATAAATGTTGTCCTGAGGTGGAAATGGTAGAAAAATAATTCATTCAATGTGGTCGAGCCTCTATTCAGCCTACTGTAGTTTCTAATGGTATATGAATCAGATTCCTCTCACATCTAATAGGTCTAACCCAAGATGAACTACTGTTAGATGATCTAAGGTCCCCAGTGCCTGACTCGACTCTCTTTTGTTTCTTCACTCTCCCCATCTAGATTAATATACACATAAAGTAACCTAAGGGTAATAAATTACTAGGAATAAATATATAAAATAAATAAACAACCTAGAATTTAAAATTGCATTTAAATCTGTGCCAAAATTTTAAATTTTAAATAAACCCTAAAAAATTTCATATAAGAATGACTTCAAAATTGAACTTAAGGTAGATCATGATGAGTCAACTTTGTCAACTGGAACAATAGTTAATTTTGACCCTAAATCTCCGATTTTAGAAAACCTCCAATTTGGTGAAAATTCTTGAAACCACAAGAAATGTTTCATCAAATGTTGAGTTTAACGAATCAAAACGCGTGAAAACATAACCAAAGTGAGATCATCCTATTTCCAACAATCCTATCAATTCAAATTGCAAGAAATATCATTTGAAATCACTTATAAATCAAACTATGGTTCGGAATATACATTTGGCCGCAGTGAAAACATGGAATTTGCTATGGAAAATCATTTATTTTTTGCCAAAAAGTCATGCAAATCAACTTCATTCTTTCCTACGAACGTTTAGAGGAAGCTTGAAGAAGAATGGATGTGAAATGAAATGAATGCAAAATTAAAAGTGAGCCTGGACGAAAAGATTTCAACCAGTAATTGATTGTTTCAATCGATTGATTGATCGTTTGGGGAAAAACTAAATTTAAATTTTTTGAAAATAACAAAAATTGCAAAAAAAATTTAAAGTTCTAGAAAAATTCCAATAAATTACTAAAATTATTTCAAAATATTTCCCATAAAAATAAAAAAATTTGACATCCAGAACTCAAAATAAAAAACAAACATTCAAAAGCAGCAAAGTTGAGCTCTTTTTTAATGTTTTTTTAATAAATGCTCTTTTAATCTAAGTGCATCTACACATTATGATCATTAATACCTTATCTTAGATTAGTTGACCCCATTAGTATGTGATTATTAATTTTATATTCTTCTTTTTGACACTTTAATCCTATTTTATTTGTTTTTGAATAAAACCACTAATGTAGTTAACTCTTGTCTATTTTAATCTTTAATCTCGCAAGATCACTCTTCACCAACTTTAGACAAATTTGTTAAGACTCTACTCAAGATTAAGTTCACTTTTTTTACTCTTTTTAACTAGAAGTTATATATGTGATTTTCCTAAAAAGACATAAAATAATAAAAAAACACAATCATTATGCTCCTCCCTTTTTTTGAGTTATGATATTTTTTTCTCAAATTATTTTTCTAGGGAATGGCTTTTTCTGAATCCTCTCTACTTGCATCATAATTTTTTTATTCTTTTTCATTGAATTTTTTTTATTGCGAGTGGATGGATGCTTACATTAGATTTTTTATCATCTTTACAAGGACAATTTTATTATCTAAAAAAAGATTAAAGTACATAGGACTTGTAAACATCGAAGTACATTACATAAAATTTTCTTTGAATTATAAATAGAAATCTAGCCAAAGATCCTCTAATTTTATTACCTAGACTCCACTAAAATCCAAATGCCTAAGTTAACTTATATTTTAGAATTCTCTCTTGATGTTTATACTAAAAAGTAACTTGAGTCTTAACATGATGTGTGCAAAATTTTGAAATCAGAGCATTGCAACATCAAATAAAAAAAAATCAAATTAATCTTTACTCTCCTTAATGTATCATTCTTTTAGTTAATGTATATTTGACCACTAATCATATTATTTTTTAGCTTAAAAGAAATTTAATTTCAAAATATCTCAAGAGCTAAATTTTATCAAAAATAAAAACAAAGCCAATTCCAAAACATGCAAAAGCTACACTAATGTTTTTTTGTTTTTTTTATCATATTCTTTTTTTAAAATTCACAAACTATGAATTAAAAGACATGAAAATAAAGTAAAATAAGATAAAAACTAAAAACATATATGTCTGTAAAATTGAAAGAATTAAATCATAGACAAAAACAAAATCTCTTACTTAGATATGTAAGACTCCTTAGCCTTGCCTAGCAATATAATCTTAAGGCAACCTAAGGTAGACTTCCTTATGTTACCCAATTGATTGTTCAAAACATGAAGATCAACTTTCTTCACCCGTATTCTCCTCATCTTCTTCTCATACACTTGGTGGGGCAACTTTAGAGCATAGGAGGTAGCGTGCTTTTTCTTCTTATTCTTCTTTAACCTAAGTTTGAAAATTGTATCTCTTAGGACATTCTCTTCTAACATGAGTCTTACTATGGCAAATATCATACACACCCACTATTCTAGATCCTATCCTTCTTCCTTTCACTCTAGACCTAGGTGGGTTTGATACTATCTTAGGCTCTTTTACATTCTCTTTTACCTTCATAAAGATAGTAAGTTTTGCTAAGGGGGTAGACAAGCAATTCTTAAAACTTAATCTCATTTTGTTTGTTTAACCTATAATAAGCACTCCAACTTCTTCTTCCCACTCTTGAACCCATCTATTTTTTCTTTAGAGGACATAAGTTCTCTCTTGAGAGAACTAATTTTATTTTTTTCACTCTCTAGGTATTGCTTAAGGTCATTAACCTCTCTTTCTAGTTTGTTATTTAACTCCACTAACCTATTCATTTATTAAGAAGACACAACTAGTTTTCTTGTTTATTCTTCAACTCTCACTCAAGGCTTTTGGTTTTCTTAGTTAAAACTAAGATTTTTAGGAGGAATCCCTTAAACTCATCTAAGTCAACTTCACACTCTAAGTTCTCTTCTTAAGAAGTGGAATCATAAGAATTTTTTCTTAACTACCATCATTCACAAATGTATGGAAGGTAGTTTAGTTGCATAGTTCTTGTTCAAAAGAGCTCTCATCATAGTAAGTTGATTGAAGTGCATTTCTTTTTTTCTTATAATCAAACCTTTTTTTCTTATTGAGTGTTCTCATCAACCACTTGTATAAATATTATCATCCTATTCTTCTAATATAAGAAATTGTGTACATTAAACAAAGTAGGTCTATTCATAGGATTTTCTAAGTCCCCATGTTCATTCATTGAATTGTTCAAACTAGCCATTAATTTTAATTAACAAAAATTAACCCAAGCACCACAAACTTAGCACTTAAACAAAGGAGAATTATGAGAAAAACAATTATCAACCTAGGACACACAAATCATTATGTTTTAATCAAGTATTTCTAAGAGAAAAACAAACAAACTTAAGCACAATTCCGAATTCAAACCTTTGCACAAGAAATTTAGCACAAGCAATTAAACTATAGAAATTTAAGCATTATTCTAAATAAATATTATGAAAAATCTTACTAATATCATGTAGCAAAAGCAAATTTTTTAATAATAAATTCTCTGCAAACAATTGAGAGTTTAATATCTATTTATTGACCAACAGATTACTAGATTGTTCTTAAAACTTGTACTTCAACAAGTAAGAATTAAGAGTTTTAGCCTATTTATACAATTTTTTTAATAAGCAAAAATAATTAGAACCTAATATTCACTCAATCTCACTCGAAATATCAATTAATCAATCCACACATGAACATAGCAATTTATGTGGAAAACCCCAACTAAGGTAAAAAATCATTGCAGTTCCAAATGAACCAAAGCAATGCACTAGAATCAAGACTTTACATGGACACAAGAAACCACCAACCTTGTTTAAACTATAATACAAGTTTCTCTTGTTTAGATTATTATTGCTGGTCTTCAAGTCTTCTCCTTTAGCACTTGAAACTTTCTCCTCCTTGCCTTGTCTTTATCTTCTTCTAGTCTCCAACAAACACCTCTTATTGTCTTGACCTTGTCCTTATGAAAATCTTCAATCTTCCAAACAAGACATGTTGTAACTCATCTTTGAATACTCTGTGTATAAGTTCCTTTAGTTGTAGATGTCTTTTTCAATCTACCATAGAACTTGAAAACAAAACTCAAGTGAATTCTCCTTTAAAAAATAATAAATTTCTCTCTTTAATTTCATAATTTTATAACCTTATATAGCTCATTAAGTCGGTTTAGGGCTTATACTTGAATAAGGAATGAAATTGAAATTGGTAGGTCTAAATTCGGGTAATCTGTCCTTGAAACGATCGATCATTCTAAACAACAATCAATTGGTCATTGTTTGTAATGTGTATGATTCTTTAATTAATCTATCAATTACAAGAGCAATTGATTGATAACTCATGGCTTCATTTTTTATAAGGCTAAAACAACAGACGATTGATTATTATTCTCTTCATTGTTTGCAACGATCAATCATTCTGCCAATTTTTTGATATTTTTCCTCTTTTTACCCTAAATCCTTCTGAAACCTCTGTAATTACTTCTAAACTTTTTCTAACTGATTTATGTATGCCAATGTGATGTGAATAAGCTTCAAACCTCTTTACATTCTTTAGTCTTTTACTTTGATCAATAAGAACATGTATATTCTTATTTTTTAAGTCTATGAATTCCAAATCTGACTCGACCACAACAACCTCAAATTAGATTCAAAGACTCATCACACTTATAGTCTCTTAATATAATTTTGACAAAGAAATCAGCTAATAAACTAGAAATATGGCTCGTATGTTCTTATAATTTGTACTTAACTTCATTGGATATGATGAAAAGGTACATGTGAGATATTGTTGATATTTGAATTGAATCAAAGTTTGTGTCATGTAATATTTTTTACCTTACCAAATTTGGTAGAGGCTAAGATAGAGCTTACCATTCATTAGAAGAGATTATCACATATTGGGGGCAAGGTCAAACGTTATACTGTCTATTTTTGGTTCATGAAATTTGCTTTCATGATATGTCTTTCTTCCTTGTCTTTACTCTTCAATTCCTTTTTTTTAATGGATGGTACCTTTTCTTTTATTGAAAGAATATCTTTTACTACCCTAGGTTATCATTTTGGTAACATGATCCTATATTATATGGTAATGACGATTCTCTTTGTTTAAATATTTATGCAGCTACTTCCCTCTCTCCCAAAGAGGACCAAGCCCATGTGAACTTTACCATGTGGAAAGGTAGACCCAAATTACAAGGAGTTGTACTTACCTTCATTCTTTTAATTTATTTATATAATGATATTATAATATACTATAATAACTTTATATTACAATTTATGAAGTCAATATTTAGTTTTTTGGTGTTATACTTTATGTATGCATATTATTTATAATGTAGCATATTAGAGAAACTTCTCCTTGTTGATGCTTTTTTAGCTTTACTATTATTTGAATAATGCAGGATGTTTCTAATGATGGAAACCCAAACAGATTAATACATATGTTTGGGTGCTAGGAGAGAAGTTGATGCTTGAGAATGCTAATTTTTTAAGGAATATAATACATCCCTCAAAAAGGAGGTTATTTTTAAATCACGATGGAATGAGCTGTTATTATTTACAAAGGTTCATTGCATAAGTATTTTTTGATGTCATTACATTTGCTTTAATATAATGTAGAATATTCGTAATACTAGTTATTTCAAAGATAAGTGAAGGTGATGCCCTTTTCCATAGAGGTTGTATATCTAGCTCACTAGCCAGTAATAACAAGATTTCTCCTTTTCTATATGTTAATTATATTTGTCATGCACAAAGTTGTTGTTGTTTTTTTTATATTTTAACCTTGTTTAAACTATAGACAAAAATTGTCTCTAAAAGTCTAAAATATGTTACTAAAGGCCTTTAGTGTCAATTTTTGTCAATCGCAAACCACTATACAAGTGTCACATAATATTAATTGTAATATGAGTGTTAAAAAAAATATTTTGCAACGGCTAAAAAGCATCTTGAAGCATTGCAAAAGGTTTTTGTGATATTTTTTAAGCATCACAAAATAATTTTTCCATGCTTAGAAAAGTGTCACATAAAGTTTTTACCATGCTTAGAAAAGCATCGCAAAAGGTCTTTTACCATGCTTAGAAAAGCGTTACAAAAGGTTTTTGCCATGCTAAGAAAAGCATTACAAAAGGTTTTTAGCCATGCTTAGAAAAATGTTGCAAAAAGGCATCATAAAAAGTCTTTCGTCACACTTAAAAAAGCATTCTTTTGCGATGCTTAAAAACATGTCACTAAAAGTTACTTTTTGCGATGATTTTCTTTTTGCATCGTCATTGGGTAGTTGCAAAGGGAGTATTATCAACATTTTTTGCAAGCTTATAGTCTTTTTTGTTGTTGCGAGGCATACAATAGGATCAATAATATTTATTTTAAACCATCAAATGGTGTCAAGGTTGGCAATCCAACCTTTTTCTTTGGACAATAGACACAAGGTCTTTAAACTTTCGTTCCTTTCTCATCTTCCTTTAAATTTTTATGTTACCTTAAGTCTCTCCATTCAACCTAATGTTAGATTCTAAAAAGATTATGGTCATAGGGCATCAGAGGGATATAGGGGAGTAAAGTAAACGAATATGGTTTGTAACCATGCAAGTAACCGATGTAACCACTTTCACAAAGTAGTTTCAAATCCATCGGCACAACTACTAATGTTCACCGACGTATCATTGGGTTTACCAATGATTTAGAAAAAAACTATCGATGTCATTTCCAACACATCATTTTTTGTCGATAGAAGATTATAGGATTCACCGACATACACATCGATATGTCGATGCCTGTCAACTGATACATATAGACTACATTGATGTGACTACCAATGTGTTGGTGATGATGTTGATGACATAGAAGATTAATAAATTTAAAAACAAATAAATCTACCTTTCTAAACACATGAACAATCTTAGAAATTTAAGGTATCACACAGGGTAAATATTCTTAGTCAAAAATTATACTCCCTCTATCCCACATTAATAGCTCCATTTGGTATAAGATAAAATTCATTTATTCCAAAAAAAAAAATGAAGCTATTAATGTGGGATGGAGGGAGTATTTTAAGGGTCTTTAATCTTTTGCTTTAAAGTTAGGATCCAATGTTGTGACCCATTTCATATCCAAGATGGCTCGTCACACACCAAAATGCTACACATACTGCAAAGTACAAACCAAAATCAAATAAGGCACTTTGCAAAATTATAACATTGTTCTTGGGATTTTTACACCATGTTTCTTATGTAGAAATTTTATATGTCCTCTTTGATTATTACATAAGAACATATACAACATATCTACATATTGGCTATATTTTGATGATAAAAAATAAGTCCATTCGAGTGTGTAATTGAGTCTCATAAAATCTGATTAGATAAGTGATATATTGAGTCAGATTTGAATTTGAATGACTTGAAAAATTGAAATAGACATGCTTTGTAAGTTAAAGGCTAATGAAGTGTAATTGAAGTTCAGAAGAAAAAGAAGTAAATATCATACACAAACTGTCACAAATACTTAAGTTCTTCATAGAAATACCTTATGTCAGTGTTAAAAAAAGAACTGAAGAAAAAAAGGCAAATTGCAAAAAGTTCATAAGTCATCAATTCACCTTGAACTAGCAATTGATCAGTCTTAACAAGTTTTGAGATTTTTTTTGAAAATTAAAAGATCAATCATCTAGTGGAAAAGTTCAATCGAAGTGTTTCATCAAGACCAGATCAAATACACACTAGAGTTTTGATCTATGGAATGATTGATCATATTATAGCATAGTTACTTGAAGTAGGTCATTACAAGAATAGTTTGTTTCTTATTAAAAGATAAAGACCTAAACTAACTTAGACTACTATTTAAGTACCTAATGAGGACAAACTTAAAAATGAATAATATTTTGGAGGTAAAATGTAAGTCTTTGTGTTAAATTCCTTCAAACTCCTTTGAGCAAATTTGAGAGAAATCAATAGTAAGGTGAAAGTTTGTTCATAAATTCTTTATAAATTAAACTAAAAGTTTATGAGAGACACAAACACATTACACATATTCTGATTGGAGGAGCATATCAAGATGGACATTAATTAAAGTTTCCAAGGAGATTGAGAAGTAGTGCTAGTGAAGAAAAAGATTAAGAAAATGTTCACAAGTGCTAAGATAAACTTTGGTGACAAAGGGGATTGGTGGCATGATTTTTTTCTGTGTTTAAGTTTCTACGTTAAAAATCTCTGACGTAATTTTTGTGTACTTAATTATTTTTGTTAGTAAAAAATTAATTCTATTGCAATGAGGCCACATCTTGTTATCCTTGACATTAATTACTTTAGGCTAAAGGCATTGTAGTAACCCATAAAATTTGAAAGGTATTAAACTCACATACTCAACCAAAAGAAACACTTAGTTTGACACAAATATGATGCATACAACTAAAAGTCCCAAACATTTTATATATATATATATATATCAATCACCAAATGTCTTCTATATTCAGCAACAAGGTTTTAATAATCCCTTACACAATTGTCAGATACTTTTATTTAATAGTCAAAAGCAACTAAAGGACAATAGTGGAAGCATGCATGTTGATGTCAATCAATTTAAGAGAAAAGAGAGAAGAAGAGTGTTAAACCCGATCAACTTTATGGGCCGGTCCCCTCTACTTATGTTTTCCAATGGTTGCATCAAAATATTAGAATCGAACCAAACCAAGTAAAACCAAACTAAAATTTATTAGTTTGGTTTAGTTCGGTTCTTTATTCAATTCCAAAAATAAAAAAAAACTGAGTTAATTTTTATTTGGTTCTATTTAGTTTTACCCAAAAAAAAAACCCTAAGAACGGGAATGGAACAGAACTTAATACCCTCATATAAATACCAAGTTCCCCATTTCCTAAACCCTATAATTCTCTCCCATTCTCATTCATAGAAACGTGCAGTGCCACCACCCCTCTCCCATTCCCAGCAGCGGGTGACATCACCACCCCTTTCCCATTCCGAGCGGATGGCTTGCCAGTGGCAAGTTCTTAGCAGCTGTGCCATGGTGGCTCCTAGTCCCCTCTCCGGCCGCTCTACCTCCTCTTCAATCACTCGTCTCCCTCCATCTCTCGACTCTCTCCCACAATCCCACGTTTGGCAGCCAGCGCTACACCTCCCACAGACAAGATGGAGCCCATCGCATGGACCGATCACTTGGACTAGATTTTGCTGCCGATTGATTTTTGACTAGTATGATCTTTGACCTTGTTCTACTCCCTTCCCAGCTTCCCTTGATCTGTTGGTAATTTAAACTTTAAAGCATGTTCTTAATTTTTTAGAAGATATATGAAGATTGAATGTTTTTTCTTACCCACAATTTCTCTTCCATAGTCATTGTGGGTTAGAAGCCACTTTGGAGTGGAAGCTAGAAAGGAGAGTGCATGCCACTCACTGTGGAGAAGAAACTCAA
The DNA here is from genome assembly GCA_035235625.1 of Saururus chinensis. Classification (NCBI taxonomy): domain Eukaryota; kingdom Viridiplantae; phylum Streptophyta; class Magnoliopsida; order Piperales; family Saururaceae; genus Saururus; species Saururus chinensis. Next base: position 15,757,923 of record CP141145.1, on the reverse strand, counting down.
ATAGAGAAGCTCTGTGGAGGTACACGCTAGAGGCCTGTATAGCGCAAACACGAGCTCTGACCTCAAAAATTCTGGTGATGAACAGAACGATAAATCAAGACGCCTTCAATTTCTATCTATTTTCTTTCGTTCTTTTATGTTGATTTTACAAAACTCACCATTTTCATTTTTATGAGTTAGCACAAGATGCACTGATATTCTTGATAAGGTGGATGGAGAGATTCCCACAACACAAATACAGAGACTTTTACGTAACTGGGGGAGAGCTATGCTGGTAAACTATTTCAATCTCCGGGTTGAATATGTGACATGCATTGCAATTGAAATAAGCTCATCTCTTCTCTAGGCAGCATTGAAAACTCAGAAACCTTCCAATCTTTTATCAGCACATCGCTGCCATTTAAATATGGTGTATTTTTCAGGTGCCTGAGTGTATTGACAAGCTTGCCAAGGCTGGCATCAAAATTAGGGTATTGACAGGAGCAATAATGGAAACTGCCATTAATATTGGGTATCCTTTCAAACTAAATTGATGTTTAACTAGTATTCTTGAATAAAATTTGAATTGCTGCAATGTCGCTACATGGAAAACTGCTGGATGGGCTAGAAATAGCATTGAAACAGCTTTCCTCAAGTTCCAGTCAAGGGCCAGAAGAGTTCAAGAATGAGATCTTCCTCATTGCTAAAGTCCAAACGTAAACTTAGTGAACAATGTCCCAAAATTTTTTTGTTATGAACATTATTATATTTAGGCGTAGGCCTAATGCATAAGTCTTTTATGTATAAATGTGTATATGATAAGTGTTAGGTTGCAACCTTGTCCATATGACAATTTTTTGTATTGTTTTTATCTGATTTTGATTAATTTAAGAAATTTAATCAAAATTTTCGGTTTGGTTTTGGTTCTTATAACAATTCAGTTCAGTTCCAAGATTTTTGGTTCTAATTTTCGGTTTGGTTCAGTTCCTGTATCTTGGTTTTGTAATTCAATTCAGTTCAGTTCTTACTTAGAACTACCTGAAAACCGAAAAGCGAACAGAGATGCAGCCTTAGTTCTACCAGTCGAAACAGCTTAGCACCCAGTCAAAATGGCAAATCCCGGTCCCAACCACCTATCCGGGTCAGTGGCTGGGTGATCATATTTTAAAACACTGGATGGAATTTATTGACTCCATGGCGATTCATTTTCTTTCAACTAATACCCAAAGATTTTCCTCTACAATCACTAAAATTACCACTCTATACACAATAAAACACTCTACCTACTATTAAATGCCGGACAAAGAAGTGCAACATAAACGCTGGGTTTGGCAACCTGTATGCCCTCAACTACCTATGTAAAATACTCCTTACGCCTATTAATAGCTCCATTTGGTTTTTAAAAAATGCATTAACATTTGGTGTGACAATTATCTACATATGTCATGTAGGTTACTAAGAAGAGGCTACGCCAAAATTCCTATAAAACATTAGAAAGCACAAGTTATCAAAGATTGAACAGGCATCTTACAATTAAGAAAGAAAAGGTGCAGACGAAACAAACTGTCATAATTAACAGCATCATGTGTACAATAAAAAATTAAGAGAAATAAAGTGACAAACGAGGAAGAAATAAAGCATACGTTGTACATAACTGAAAATGATCTACTACCCAAAATTCAGGACAATTACAGTATATATAATGAGCCTTCCGATAGAGGCTTTACAAAGAGAACAACCGATACTATTACAAAGACCATTGTCATATTTCAAACTACCTCTGAGAAGTAAATGAGCTGATGTTAGTTTATTATAGGAAAGAAGTAGCAGTGTTTCAAATGCTGATAGGTTTCTAAAGTTTTGTTTTAAAAAAATTCAAACACTGGTAAAATATACCAGAAATGGCTATTCCAATCCTGTCATGCAGCTGTCTATAAAGGAAGCTGAAACTACTGGTTTGAGTTTCAAATGTTCTGGTAATATTTAAATTACTACCATCATCACGGAATTAAAAAAATTAATTTGAATAAGAACTTTCTTCAATGACATGAAAAGGCAATATACACCAATATTTAAAATAACATGAATGACATGAAACTCTTATAGTAAAAAAGCCATTCAGCCAAGCAAAAACTCAAATCAATGCAGAAAATGTCTTTATGAACATGGTAATGCAATATAGCGACATTCAGAACCAGTTTCATGTACAGAATACCTCTAAAACTTTGAAAAAAGAATACAAAGCTAAAAGTATGAGACATCAACAATATAAAATAGTGATCCAGCCATCATACCTCATATTTTATAAGCACATAAAAATCCATGTAAAAGATTCTAAGGAACATTTAACCCTATATTGGTTGTCTTCTCAGCTGGACTAAGGTTACCCATTTGTTCAGTAATGTGATCTACATTCTTTTTGTTCCACCAAAAAGCACTGACCTCGGGGAGTTTCATTTCAATTTTTTTCACCTGATTATCTCTTCTCTCTGACTGGACCTCTTGTGTATCTGATGAACCAGGTGTCTCAGTCAAAAACTGTTCCCAGAAAACATCATTAGCTCCAGTCTGCGCAGCAGGAGAGATGTTATCTCTATCTTTGGAAGATGGATCTTCTGTTCCAGAAGGCTTTGCGTTCATATCTATTACAGAAGCTTTAGCCTGACCCGAGGAATGTGAACATTCTATATTGCTAGTAGATTCTGCCACTTCTGGGGAGGAATTAAGATCTTTAGCCGGAAGTGGAGATATATTTACCACAGGCGACTGCGGTTGCAAATTTACATCCTGCCATACAGCTGAAGGCTGCAACTCCAAAGTTCCTTCATCCATTTCTTCTCCAGATGCATGACTGACACCACGGAGAAAATTCTCATAAGAGTTTATAGATAACTCCATCTTTTCGAATGGTTCCGTGTTTATTAACTGAACAGACCTCGAGTCTGACTTTTCTCTCAACTGCAATGACATGGTTACATCATCCTCTTTGTCCGATTCATCATAAAGGTAATCTGGCTTTGGTAATCGTCTCTTTTTGCTGTGAAATTCTGACTGATGAAGTAGATTAGAAATAATTTCAGGCTTCTGAATGATCTGGGCCAAGAATGTTGTCATCTGTTTTTGCCGGTGTTCCATTCCCCTCAACCTGTCCTCCAAAGAGTGCATCCGTTGATCCATTCCATGTTGTTCTTGTGTGCGACTTTGCAATTCATGAATGAGCATGCCCTTGTCCTGTTTCAATCTTTCAATTTCCTCCTCCAGCTCCTGTTTCTCTGAGTCTGTCAGTGGCACTGACTGCTGATGCTGGGAATGACTATGAATTGGCTTCCTTCGGTGGATATTCTTCAGAAGGTGCCTCTCACCTCTTATGAACTCCTCATTGGCAAACTCCCACTGGTCAGGATCAACTTTCCTAAAACCCTACATGTTACCAATAACATGGAGAGAAAATAAGAAATTGAACACTTTATCATCTATCAAAGTCAACCAAGAAAATATATAATTATTTAAAATTCACCTGTTTGGATTTTCAACTTACATATGTATTGAGTTGGCGCACAAAGCTGGAGAAATTGTTGTGTTTGAAGTATTTGGGCAATAAATCCCTCGCAAATTCAGGTGGACTCCACACAATGAAGCTATTATTGCTGGGGCTCCAGGACACTATTGAATTTGTGGAGGGATCATCCACCATATCATAGGTCTTCGTGAGAAAAGGCGGCGGGGAATTAGAACCTCCAAGAGAACCATCCATCCTAAGTCGAATTCCAAAACCTCAATCTTCGAAACCGCAATTCCTGTGAGAACAAAACCATCTCCTCCCCTAACAAAAAAATCAATCAATCAAACCCCATTTTCTAGTCAACTCAATCACATAAATCCGACCCACTTTGCAATTTTACGCCCTCCAGGAAAAAAATCGGAACTACAACAAAACCCAAGATTTCCTTGTATCCCACCCCAGATAAATATACAGAACCCAATTCCAGAACATCCTCAATCAGAATGATCAAATTAACAAACCCAATAGCTATGGAACATACAGGTGGTCAAAGCGAATCCAAACAATAAGAACATGCAAAAAAATAGAGGCAAGCAGGTGAAGAAGAGATTTTTTGTCAATGAGAGGAAAACAAAGACTACCTTGTTCGGAATTAGTTTAAAGATGGCTTTGCCAGCAGCAAATTCATCTCATACCCTTGAGAAAGACGAGAATAGAGGGTGTCCTTTCGGTGCAGAAGCGAAATTCCCTCTCGAAGGCTAGATCTTGCAGATCTTCTTCTTGGTGACAGACTATCAAATAGGAAGAGGTACAGTTAGGGTTTTACAGGTCTTTGGGTGGTGGAATCGAGTGGATGGAGGAGGAAATACAGAGGGTGAGACTTTGTTGACTTGCTCTGCTGTTGGCTGCGTGTGCGAGTTCTATTCCCAAATTTTTAAAGGGACAATCTTTTTGGTTGGTGCTTACTTTTCCTTTCATTCCTCCATCGTCAGCGGATATGTACAGTATTATGAGTTTTTCCGTATTAGCTGGCTGGAAAAGCTAATATTTCATATTTTTTAATTTTAAAATATAAATATTATAAAACTGAAATTTATATAATATTATAAAAAAATTAGACTAAAATAATTTTAGGGTAGGGTTTAGAGTTTTATATCGTGTAAACTAGGTAAATCAATGCATTTACCCAGAATGACCGATTGTGAAGTGACCCACCGACTTACAATTTCTAAAGTATCATGCAACTTCAATTACACGATGTGAGTATATCGTGTAAGCAATGATATAATTAGTTTAATAAGCATGTTGTCTATTACATAACATACATAATATAGGATCACTATTAAATGGATTGTTTTGCTAATGTAAGTGTGGTTTATTTAGCACACTTCTACATGGGCTCCAAGTTCTCTTCCATGTAGTCTGAAGGGCAAAAGGTGGCCCGGGTTTACCAAATTGCTGATGGACATGAAGAAGCCCGCTAAACTTCACCTGACCGCTAAAATATGTTCTATTCATTGTAAATCTTTTTTTATCGTGTAATTAGTAACACGTAATCCATTTCATCATGCTTTCGATTACATGATATGTATACGGAAGACAATATGAATAATACATTAATCAGCATATCATTTGTGTTGTCAATAACACAATGTGCATACATTATCGTAAATGATAACATGACATTCATCAAAAATCAACTTTCTATGAATACGACTATAAAATGGCATTTCTTCGATCAACTAAAGAACGGGGGTAGATAAGGCAACCGCGGTCAATATTCCTCGTCTTTATGTCGTTTTTCTACTCTTTTGTTCATCCTCTTTTGGCTTGTACTTGGACCAACAACCACATTTGGAGTGTCATCTTATCGTTGCCACAACGTTTGTGATTGTGACTCAGTTGCCCGCATGCTCCACATTTTCGTGGGGCTTTAACCTTGGGTTATGACTCTATTCAGTTTTTTCCTTTAACGCCCCTCTACTTGAGTGGGATAGGTGGGTTTAATAAAGGCAGAACTTCAGTCGATGCCACTTGTGCCTATTCATTGTTGGGAATAATGACTCTCGATATGTCATTTTATATGTATCTATAGAGTACATTTTTTGTAGTAATCAAAAATATAGAAGTGTGTGATCAATCATTGAAATTGCATATTTACACGATAGCCTCAGATGCTGAAACTTTCCGCATGTGTAGCTACATTTGACCAGATTCACTATATCTTGTTGCATGAATATCATGTGAACGAGAACATGATCAATGATATTATAGTGTTATCGAAAACATGACCCATCAACACATGTCGTATTCTCACAACCATTGTGTTATTTTAACTAATGAACAAACACGTTATTGTGTATAATGTATGAACATACACACGACATTAATTACATTTTGCCTAGTGATATAGCGAGTTAACCTAGAATTCATACATTGGTACCGAAAATATAGCACATTCCTTGCTTCTTCTCTTCTGCTTTGGATGTGTCCTTACATCTTTAGTCATATTTTGTCTATTTGTCCTACTTTTCTCAAATAGTGCAATTGTGTGCTCCCTTGTATGCTCAATTAATAGAGTAATAGGCAACAACCTGGCTTTTTTAAATATTGCATTAGCACTTTCATACCTACTTGAGCTGAGTGTTCCATATATTTTGCCTGGAAATGCAACACTGACCCAATACTCAACACCTATCTTATCTAGCCAAACAAATGCTTCAAGATTATGTTCTTTAATGATGTTCATTGTGTCACCATACACGTTCTATCTAAAAGTTTCAATTGCCACATGTAGTTGGCTCTTTAGGTAGTTGTCTTTAAATCTGACCAATATGTTTACTATTATGTGATGGATACAATATCTGTGGTGTGTAGTGGGAAAATCCTATTGGCACCCTTTATTTTATTGGAAATAATTGTATCCAACTCGGCTGGTGGATATGAAAATAAATAATTTTTTAGCAATTCAAGAAACAAGCTCCAAGTTTTCTCACACTCATTCTCGACCACCTCAAATGCGATGCATAGCATATTATTGTTCCCGTCTAGTGTAGTTGCTATTAATAGCTGATTGGGATACTTTCCCTTTAAGAAAGATGCATATACGATTAGCAATGGCATCAGTGTTGCTCTAAAAGCTCTTGTAATCGGCCCAAACATCCAAAATACTCTTTTAAAATTGTATCCCCTATAAGTCCATGAATATCGCATGATATAATTGGAATTACTACACTCCCTGAATTAATTATTTCTATCTAAATTCTGTATGAAGGAAGTATGCAATAGGATTCATTTGGGTTCCCATTGATTAAATCACACAATGTTTTACCTGCATGACCAGATTTTAAGTAGTTAACATTAAAAAAGATTAAACAACAAGTATAGAAGTCGTGTTCCGGAGAACACAAAAAGATGACTAGTTGTGTTTTTGTAAAACTGGACAGTATAATTAGCATGTTCATATCACACGATAGGTAAACAAGTCGTGTTTGAAAAAATGCAACTATTTAAGCCTCATGTGACCGATAACACACTATCTTCAAAAGACGTATTTTTATAAACATGACTTTGTAAATATCATATTGTACTTTATCTGTACACCAACATTTCTTGTAGTTTACAGTTATACCCCTAGTGTTTTGAAATATAACTTGTTATGCTTTTTGGTGTAATGTATGTTGTATCTTTAAACAACCCATAACATTTTCTCGCAATCCAAAGGTGTGATGCTAAAGGATAGTCGGTTGACTTCCTTTGCATTTCACACGAATGGTCGGGCATTAACCTTATCACAGTTACATGATCTCCTATGTTCGAAGCTCTTATATACCACTTACAAGAATGGTCGGAGCACTTTGCGGCGTATGTATTCTTATTCTCATCCACAACCTGATATTTGAAATTTGCCTTTATTACAAGGTCGATCAAAACCCTCTTGAAATATACTAGGCTTAGGTAACTTGCACTCAATTGGAGTAGATTCTAATATTCCTTTGCTTTCAAACTACCAGTCATTACCTCACCTTGACTATGATTTGGTTCCAACTAGTTGAGATCATTGACTGTCTTCCACTCTGCCTCGGCCTCCTCACAGTATCCTAATTCTTCACGGTCAAATATACTTTACATGTTAATTATGTCATTCTTGTTCCATTAGTCATCACCCCACACTTCTTAAAAAAAAAATTCCATCATAATTTCCAGGGTTGTATGGGGGATCATATTTATCATATGAAGTCCTTACTACATCCATTGTGGGTGACATTTCTTCAAATCCCGTATGAATAACTTCTATAATAGGTTCTGTAGGCATTGGAATGTTGTATAATGTGTGATATGGATTCGTTGAGTTGAAATCTCCCAATTCTCCCAATCTGTAATGGATATTAGTGTGTTAATCAATATGCGATGTAACTCAACATTGTATATTCGATTACACGCTTACAAATTTTATCATGTTATTAATGACACGATATTTATAAAAGTTGTGATATTGTATCTCAGCTAAAAAGAATTTGTGGTATCACTTTTGCATTTCGCATAATTAGTTATGTGTTATTATGAATATTGTGTTTTTATTGAACATGATAATTTATTTTTGTTGAACACGATATTATAAATATCGTGTGTTCGAGTACACGATAAAGTATACTATCATGAAATCTAAAATTCATTCTTCCTGACTGTTCCACTAGAGTTGTGTATCATTGACTCCTGTCTGCAATCCGTCATTCAAGTTAGGGTGAACTAATACTACCGGTGATTTATCTCTATTGACAGTCTAGTTCCTTTCCACTGACAGTGACTTGTCACCATTGTTAGGCTCTTTCATCACCACATATAATGATAACACTTCTTTATTTGCCTTCTTATGAATGAAAAACACAGATTATATGTCTTCATCGTCTTCTAATTCGTTTATAATGGATGATTGCAAATATGATATAAAATACTTCAGTCAATGTTACCATTACGACAAGTCTTTCTTTGACTTGAATCCGCAGCTCGTCGAAGCTCATCGACGGATTAATGTTCATCAACCGCATATTTTTACCTACATACACATCATCATTGCCTACCTCTTTGTTGTAATAGATGCAAATACCAATTATCTTCATTATGGTGGTTAAATAGTAATCGGATCCACCAAAATGAAGCCTTTTTAACTCTTAACAGCTACCATTATAGAAAAAATTGAGCTTTTACTATTTATGGTGACTCGTCATCGGTCACCTCCCACCGTTGAATTCTAACTTACCACTAGTCAATCCTCTCTATCGGAATAGTGCCGCATTGTTTCAGTGTTTACATTTTTTAAGATTTATATGAGAATTGAGTTTATTTAAAACCTAAGGACAATTTTATCCTTAAGCAGGTAATATGATATTTATTATTAAAATCAAGGAATATAAAATATTGACTTTTTCGGCAAAGTAATATAGATAACCCCCCTTACATATATAGTGCAAAAAGAAATTTAATTAAATTTAGTGCGATTTACATATTACATAGACATAGAAATTATATTTTTATGGGATTTTGGTCATTAACCTTAAAGTAAATGACATAACCGAAAATTAATCTTAATAATATATATAATTAAGTAATATATTTGATTAGACTGGCCAGGACACTTTATAACAGAAAGACTGAACTACCCCAACACCCTATTCCCAACCCCACTTTCCATTTTGAAAGAAAACTCCAACCTCTTGTCTGTATTTGATTGTTCCATGCCTTAACCTTCACCGCGAGGATCCCTGCAACTTCATAATTGCCAGCGCCACCTCAGGAGGCTTCCTCTGCTCCATCACGGCCCGTCGGCCTCCTCTCCACCATCAAATCGGCCATTGCCAGCAGCGTCCTTTTTTGCCTCATCGAGGGCTACGGGATCATGATCAATCGGAAAAACATCCCCAGTGGCTGATTGGCCCACCTTTAACTGATCAGGCTGCCTCCATATTCTTCCAGCGAACTGCCATTTATTCTGTTGACCTGCAAAGCTTTAACCAAAATCTATGTACAGACGAACTAATTTCATACATGTCAAACCCAACAATGGCAGCCAGAAACAACCATTGGATTTCCTCTCTGTACCTCAAGCTCCAAATTTTAACCCATTAACTTCTTCAAAACACATAATGTCTCCAATGGGTTTAGATTTTAAAACCCAACAATGGCAGCCAGAAACAACCATTGGATTTCCTCTCTGTACCTCAAGCTCCAAATTTTAACCCATTAACTTCTTCAAAACACATAATGTCTCCAATGGGTTTAGATTTTAAAACCCAACAATGGCAGCCAGAAACAACCATTGGATTTCCTCTCTGTACCTCAAGCTCCAAATTTTAACCCATTAACTTCTTCAAAACACATAATGTCTCCAATGGGTTTAGATTTTAAGCGATTTTAACTTTGAACTCTTTCTGGTGCGAGACTGATGAGCTCTTTAGTTCTCCTGTCAATAGCTGAGCTCTTTAGTTCTCCTCTGACCTGTTAATAGCCGCTACGCTACATATTTGCTGGGGAATTAAAATCCATGCCCTAGGTACTCCGCTCCGTATTAAAGCCCTTTTAAGTGATTTAACATTAGGAATAAGGAAACGTTTTAAATGCTCAACTCTAACGATGAGCCCATGAACACAATGGAACTTTTGATATTTAAGATAAATAATACACAAGTTAGCATATATTAGTGTCAATATCACTGGTACTAACATGTGCATTATTGATCTTATGAATAAAAGGTTCCTCTTCAAAAACACATAATGTCTCCAATGGGTTTAGATTTTAAGCGATTTCAACTTTGAACTCTTTCCTGGTGCGAGACTGAGCTCTTTAGTTTTCCTGAGTCCTGTCAATGGTTGCCAGGCTACACATTTGCTGGGGAATTAAAATCCATGCCCTTGGTACTCCACTCCAATTTAAAGTCATTTTAGCTGATTTAACATTAGGAACAAGGAAATAATTTTAATGCTCCACTCAAACAATAAGCCCATCATAAGTGATCACAATAGAACCTTTGATATTTGAGATTAATAGTGCACAAGTTAGTGTAAATTAGTGTCAATATCACTAGTACTAACATGTGCATTATCAATTTTATAAATAAAGAGCTTTTATACATTTCTTACGCTAGGCCCATTATTAGATAGAAAACTCTTCCTATGACCAAAACCCTCATGAAATGGGGCAATTCTTTCTGGTGGCCTATTTAGCATCTTCCCGACCTTGGTCTCATGTTTTTAAATTATGGATGAATTTATCCAATTTTGTATCCTATTTCTTGCCCATGACAGTGATAGACCTGATTACGGGGTCGTCCATTAATCTTTTCATCATGTCCATATGCACCAAAAAGGCCACTTTGATGCCTGAAATACGTCAACATCTATTTTTTTTCTTCCTGAAAAACATTTTGTAAATACAATAAAGCCTTCAATACAAACAATACCAATCATCCCTTAGAGTGGAAACGTTATCCAGAGGGTAAATATATACTCTCATGAGAAGGCATATAAATTATACATATTTACACATCTTTATTTTATAGAAAAAAGTAAAGGTCTACGCTTTTTAATAATGCACAAAAAGTATATAATAATACTAGAATAAGTCTAAGCTTAAACAAATTGCTGGACTGAGAAGGCGAGGCACTGTGGTAGAGCTCCAAAGGCCATGGACCACCCCGTTTGGCTATGTCTAGCCCGAATGACTCGCCTGAAAACGTAATCTTTCACACTCCACGATGGATTGATAGGAAGGCTCGTCGAAAGGATTGGATCACATCTCTTTGACCCATTGTACGTAAGATTCGCTTCACCATCAGGTTCTTCATGTTGCAGCTCTCTGCCAGTTTTCTCTATCACTGGCTGCACTAGATCGATGATGCTTTGCTTGTTAGAGAAACTACATTGTGGGGCAGCAAGTGATTGTCTAGCTACATGACCCGCAGCTACAATTGCATCACCATCATTTCAAGCGGCTTCCTCAAATTAAAATCATTGTAGAACTTCACACTATTACCTGGCCAAAGATACTAAAATTTTATATTACCTTGTTTAGTGAAAGAAATATTAAGAACTCGAACTTAAACGATAATAAAAATTGGACCAAAATACCCTTGAGTGAGGGTTTATGGCTTTTTATTGTGTTATCCGGTCAAAATGCCTAGAAATCCAAAAACAACCGATCATGGAGTGAGCGTTCTGTTTTCCAAAGTCTGACATATGAAAAGTAAAAATACAGTGAAAGTTCCAATTTTTGACCTCATATTTATAAATTCTGACACGTCAAAAGCATGTTCAGGCTGTAAAGTGAGATTTAGCCAGAGGTTCTATTCATGTACTCGTGCTGAAGAAGTGATTTTGCGCTCACAAAGTAGGGGTGGCCATCGAAGGCTTTAATTTGGGGAAGGGCAGTGGCAGCAAATAATAGGCAACTTCTATGGTAAAAGCATATTCAAACTCTATTTTTATTTTCATAGGTACAAATACACGAGTGTTCATATATCATATTAGGGAGAACATGATAGTCAATACTTGCATATACATGCATAGTACATGGATCATGTTATCACTAATGCGATATATGACATTGACAAGTCGCATTATCATGTATGGAAAAGCATAACTATCGTACTATCGATAACACGACTTATTAAAGTAGCGTGTATTTGACTGTTATTTGGGCGGTTACAAAAGCGTATAGAGCACTTTTTTTTTCCCATTGCATTGGCAGTTACATAATCTGAATAAACACGACTCATTCATTTTGGTTACAAATCTCATTAGTTATGACCCATTGTAGACAACTATATTTATAATAACATCTTTGACAGAAGAACAAGAAGGCAGTCAAATGGCGGAATTAGTGAAGGCCTTAGAAGAGAAGAATAATAGAATTTATGGGAGGAGACCGGGGCTGGGAACAAACAACTTCCCTGGTGGACTAAGACTATCGAAGGGCCTCGTTTAATCTAGGCCAGAATGCAAGTAAATCTTGGAGGAGGCTGGGTTCTACCTAGTGTACAAATGCAAGAAAGTCATCATCTCCAGGCTGCTACTGGACATATTAATAGGTGAGTGTTGAGGTGACTGATCACAAGAGGTATTTAACATCCAAGGGAAAATACTACCCAGTCACGGAGGAAAACGTTGCACTCATAATGGGTTTGAGGGCCAAAGAACCCCAGTGAAGTTGGAGAGTGGAGATAGGAAGGTTGCCTAAGGCAAGGGACAATTTTTCAAAAGGTTCTTTGCTAGAAAGAGGCTGATGAAGAACTATATTGAGGAAAATTTGAAGGATGTATCAGAAAAGAAGCATGTTGTCCTTGATGAAGACCTACCATGTTTAGCAATATTGCATATGGGCACACTCGTCCTATTCACACAGAGCAACATATATGTCTCCCCAACTCTTTGTGATTATCTAGATGACATTAATGTTGTGCGGAAGTACAATTAGGCAGCAGCCATGTATGACATGCTCAGTTGAGGGATAATTTTAGCCCATAGAAATATCAGGAGCATAGAAGACTATCACTTTGCCACTGTCGTAATTCTAATTGGGGCTTCATTTGTGCTACAAGCAAAATTTAATATTAGTGATAACACAACTACATATATTAGTGTAGATTTAATATCATTATTAGTCATATAAATGTAGAGTGAATAACACAACTAATTAACATGGCATGTTCACAAATAGCAATTTCAAGAATATTGTGTTATCGATAACACGATAGATTCAATAGCATATATATGGAAAAAGTTTATATGAGCCCAGGCTCATATACGCCTACGTGAGCCCGGGCTCTATGGGCCATTGGATTTATATCTGGCGGCCCATAATACTCATGGGCATTTAATAAGCATGTTATCGACATCTAAACCCATGAGTATTATGGGCCGTCAGATGTAAATCCAACGGCCCATAGAGCCCGGGCTCACGTAGGCATATATGAGCCCGAGCTCATATAAACGGGACTCTCTCTCTCTCTCTCTCTCTCTCTCTCTATATATATATATATATATATATATATATATTCAATAACATGATGTATTAGTTTCGTGTAATTAATGACACAATTAGTTTAATAAGCATGTTATCGATTACATGATGTTTATAGAAGTGTCTTTTCTATAACACGACATACCTAATATTGGAGCACTAGTAATATGATTGTTTTGCTAATGTAAGTGTGGTTTTCTTAGCACATATCTCACTAAAACAAAATGTACCATTAGCGACGCAAACAGAAGCGTCACAAAAAAATTAAATATTAGCGACATTTCTAATTAAACATCACTAATTAGTTACTAATAGCGACACTTATTATCAAGTGTCACTATTACTACAATTATTAGCAACATCTAAAATATAGCGTCGCTAATTAGATTACTATTAGCGACCCATAAAACAAGAGTCGCTAAAAGATATTTGTTTAAAAAAAGAAAAAAAAACATAACTATTAGCGACACTGTTTGTAAAGTATTGCTAATAGTTTTAATGATAGCGACGATAAGAAAGCATCACTAATAGTTATGCTTGATAATAAGCGTCTAATATAAAAGTGTCGCTAATAATAATAAATTTAAAATTAAAAAGAAAAAATTTAAAACTATTAGCTGTGTTTTTAAACATGCATTGCAAATATCATTGATATTAGTGACACTTGTTTACAAGCGTGGCTATTAGTTTTATTAAATAATTTTATTTAATAAATAAGTATATAATAAATAAATATTAAAAAATATAAAATAAACTTCTTAAATATAATATATTTTATTTAATTGTATTTATAATAAATAAATATTAAATTTTCAATAAAAGTTAGTGTAAATAATAGATTAAACTTTCACTATTTATATATAATATATTTATTTTAAAATTTTTTTTATTAATTGTAAAATATAATTTATAATAAAAGAGAGAGAGTGAAGAGAGCAAGAGAGAGGGGCGAGAGAGAGAGAGAGAAGAGAGGAGGAAGAGAGAGAAGAGAGGAGGAGGAGAGAGAGGGTAGAGAAATAGAGGGTGAGGAGAGAGAGGATGAAAGCCGGGGTGCGGGGAGAGTGAGAAGGAGAGAGAGAAAGAGGAGTGAGAGAGGAGAGAGAGAGAGGGAGAGAGAGAGAAGGGGGAGAGAGCGCGTGAGGAGAGAGAGAAAGATGGAGGAGAGAGAGAAGAGTGAGGAATGAGAAACGGGGTGAGGGGAGAGAGAAAGAGAGGAGAGAGGGTGAGGAGAGAAAGAGAGAGAAGAGAGAGGGGAGAGAGAGAGAAGAGAGAGAAAAGAAAGAGAGAGGGTGAGGAGAGAGAGAGAAGAGAGATAAAGAGGGGAGAGAGAGAAAAGAGAGAAAGAGGGGAAAGAGGGTGAGGAGAGAGAGGGGGAGGAGAGAGGGAGAGAGAGAGGAGGGAGGGGGAGGAGAGAGGGAGAGAGAGAGGAGGGAGGGGAGAGAGAAAAAGGGGAGAGAGAGAGAAGAGAGAAAAAGAGGGGAGTAATTTTTTTTAATGTTGAATTATTTTTGAAATTTTTAAAAAATAAAAAAATATCTAGTAGCGATGCATAACCGTATGCGTCGCATAAGAGTATGCGTCGTTATTACCTTGTGTAGTAGCGACCCATACTGTTATGCGTCCCTAATACATTTGTAAAAAAAAATTAAATAAAAGAGAGAAAAGGGAGAGAGAGATAGGAGAGAGAGAGAGAGAGAGAGGAGGGAGGAGAGAGAGAGAGGAGGAGGAAGGAGAGAGAAAGAGGGGGAGAGAGAGGAGGAGGAGGGAGGGAGGGAGAGGAGAGATATAGAAGAGAGAGAGAGGGAGGGAGGGAGGAGAGAGAGAAGAGTGAGAAAGAGGGGGGAGAGAGAAAGAGAGGAGAGAGAGAAGAGTGAGAAAGAGGGGAGAGAGAAAGTGGGGAGAGAGAAAGTGGGGGAGAGAGATAAGAGAGGGGAGAGAGGGTGAGGAGAAAGGGAGAGAAATTAGGGGAGAGAAGAGAGAGGAGGGAAAGAGAGAGGGGGAGGGAGGGAGAGAGAGGAAGAGAGAAGGGAAGAGAGAGAAAATAATATATTATTAAAAAATTAATTTTAAAAATAAAAAAAATAAAAAAAATTATTATTAGCGACACATACTATATGTGTCGCTACTATGTCAATTATTAGCGACGTATAAGTTTGTACGTCGCTAATAACTTTCCCGTAGTAGTGACCATGGAAGGCCGTATCGATACGCATGAGAGTATTGATGACTATAGATACAGGTACGCGCCGATGATACGCTTGGTACGCACCGAAACGGGTATAAACCCTTTTATAAACATAAAAAAATATTATAACTCATAATATATGTTTATAATACTTCTTTTAGAGCATAATAAGATCATATAATGGCATATCAACTGATACAGGTATTCTAAAATTAGTTCATTTAGAACCATACACTATTATGCTCTCCGTCACATATAAATTAATTTATTTTAAAAATAAATAATATGCTTAATATGAGTCTAAGTTATATGTTTAAATAAATATATATTTGTGGAGCACTATATGCAAAAAAATAAATTATGTAAATTGTATGGACCTACTTGTATTGATCTTATATAACTTTAAAAATATTACTTTTAATATAACAAAAACTTAAACTTTCAAAGAAGTTGGGTTTGAATTGTGTTTTTATTTTTAAGAAAAAAAAATTTTTTTAAAAAAATATTTTTTTAATTTAAAATTAATTTTTAAATATAGTATCGATATGTATCGGCCGTATCGATACGGTACGGCCGGTACATATCGCAGAATCATGTGGGGGGCGTATCGCCCCCCCGTACCATATCGGTGTTGACGTACGTATTGACCGATACGGACCCGTATCGGCCGATACGACATTCCATGGTAGCGACGCATATCATATGCGTTGCTACTAGTTAGCGTATTAGCGACGCATAGTTTATGCGTTGCTAATACACTAATTTTTTTGCAAGTGCAAGTGAAAATTTTGCCCTCACGCCCCCCCCCCCCTCCAATCACCCTCCTCCGCTGGCTGGCCTCACCCCTGCCGGTCCACCCCATCCAGCCGGCACCCCTCCGCTACCACCCTCCCCCTTCTTTCTCTTCTCCGGCCGCGCCCTGCCGCCGCCATCCCTCCATGTTCCGGCCGCACCCGCCGCCTCCCCCTCCCTGATCCGGTCGCACTCCGCCGCCGCCCGCTTCCCCTTCTTGCTCCGGCCGGAGCCTTCCCTCCTCCTCCTTCCCCTTCTTCTCCCCCTCTCCCTTCTTCTTCACTCTAGCCGCAAATCGGCCGATGCCTCCCCCTACCCCTTCTTCTCTGCTCCAGCCACAATCGGCCAGAGCCAGTAGTTTTTTTTAATCATTTAGTATATTAGCGTAGCTAATTTTTAATAGTGATGCTTTAAAATCATCGCTAATACATTTTTTATTTTTTTTCTTTTTTATTAGCGACGCTTATATATTTTTTATAATTTTTTTCTTTTTTATTAGCAACTCTATATAAGCATCTCTAATAACTTTATTTAATTTTTCAATTTCACAAAATTAATATTCGATAAAAACTTTTATTTTTTTTAAATATTTTAATATTAGCGATGCATAAAGAACATCATTAATAATAATTATTAGCGACAGAAGTTATTATGCGTCACAAAAAATATTGATATTAGAGGCGTAAATATAAGCATCGCTAATATTGCACTTTTAGTGACATTTTTTGTGTAAGCGTTGCTAAATAGTAGTAGCGATTGGACTTTTTTTGACGCTTATGCCGTCGCTTTGTATGCATCACTAATAGTCATTAACGACGCTTACGGGACTGTAAGCGACGCATAAATGCGTCACTAATAGTCCTTTTTGTTGTAGTGTCTATGTGGGCACTAAGTTGTCCTCCATGTGCTATGAGGTGCAAGAGGTGGCCCAGGTTTACTGATCGTTTATAATTAAACCCTTTGCAAGTGTACAAGGTAATTGTACTAGGATGAGTATTTAAGGGTTGTCGAACCTCAGAGACGGATGAATAATTACTAAATATAAAAAGGAATTTGCTGATTGAAAACTAAAACAACTTAAACTTAAATTAAGTAAAGGAAAAGAAAACAACTAGTTTAAAAACAAGAGATTAATGTGATAGATTTTACTTAGGAAATCAAATCCACTATAGAACCATAACAATTCCTTAACTTCTAATCTAAATCTAGTGTGAATATGAACAAGTATTCTCAGCTACAAGCTAGAATTACTTCAGAAAGAATCATTAATTAATTTCCATGGCATGAACTATCTTCGACAATAGCACGAATCATCTACACTAAATAGCTATAGGCATGACCTGTCTAATCTTAGTATAACTCATCCAAGTCCTTAATTATCTGAACATTAAAACTATTGTATGATCATCTCATCTAAATCACAGAAATTAGAATTGATGAAAATATCAAAACCACATCAATCTATCATCTACAAGACCATAAATTAACATAGATTTGAATAAACATTAAAAACTCTTCCATTAAAAAGGAAATCCTTATCATACAATTGTCATAATTCACAACTGAGATCTAAATTAAAAAGAAAAGAAATTGAAACTTATCTATAGGTTCATCAACTCCTAAGTAAAAGAAAGGTTTAGCCTTCCATAGTAGAAGAAAATAATTCAATCTCCATTGAAAGCTTTGGCTTCTTCTCCATCTTCTTCTTCCTTCTTCTTTTCAGAAAATCTACTTGTTCTCCCTTAATTTCGTGCCAAATAAGTCTTTATATAGGCATTAGATCCGTAAGAAAAGAGTTGTATATGAAAAGGACTCAAAATTGGGTGAAATAAGGAATCTGCGCGTTATGCCGATCGATCGCCCTGCATGCCCGTTCGAACGCTTGAACTGAATTTTCTTAAAAATCACGTGTAACCGATCGATCGGTAAGTGACCCCGTTCGATCGCCAATGAAGAATCTGCAAAATAAGCCAATTTAATTCAAAACACCATGGAAGCTTTTTCTAACCTAATTAAATTTAATATCTAATAATTTAACCTATATTAACACTTAAATAAGACTAGAAAATAGAATAATTAAGGGTAAAATAATGCATAAATTATACTTATCATTTACATAATTGGTTTGGGATGTGGAGAAGGCTACAAAACTTGATCCAGCGGACAAAAAGTCGAGGACGAAGTTGTTGGCTCATCATAGGATGAGGAAGTGTCATGAGGATATGCTTGTACGTCTGAAGGTCGATTATGAAGTCATACCTCAGATAACAATTGTTAAAGAGGACTTGATCCGGGGCTAATAGTCTGTCGAGAAGACCTAAATATCAACCATGCAAACTACTAAATAGAGGAGAACATATACAGTAAAAAAACACATCGGGGGAAGACATTAAGACAATATAAACCCGGCTCATACGTCATTGAAAGCTTTGTTATGCTACTAGTGTGAGTTTAATATCAGTCTACTCAACCTATTGCATCACCACATTGCCCCTAGTCCAATTATCTAACGAAGATAAAGACCATGAGATATGGTATTTTAACACAAAGTTTTTCTTCTATAGAAGAAACAAGTAAATATACTCTCCATGCACACTCACGATGTATCAATCTATCAAACCAAAAACATTCAATCCACACATGCATACACAAAAAATTTAATGTGGAAAACCCAAACTCAGGTAAAAAATCTATGGTAGTTCCAAAGGAACCAAATCAATGTACTATTGGTAAGCCAAAAAATTACATCAACACAAGCAAACCACCAACCTATGTTTTGACTATAACAAAACTCTCTTTGTTCAGATCTTCATAAGTTATTGTCGTTGCAGCCTTTCAAGTCTTCTCCCTCAAGTACTTGAAACTTTTCTTCCTTATTGCTTTGTCTTTGTTGTCTTCTAGCCTTCAACAAACTCCTCTTGATGTATTGACTTTGCAATGTTGGATTCTTCAATATCTCATTGAAGAAAGTCTACAACTCCCCCTTTAAAAATTTTGTGTGAAATGTCTTCTTAGTTGTGGAATAACTTCTTGAATTGACCGTTGATCTTCTCTTCAAGCTCTATGTGAATTTCCTTTAGAAAATAATATGCAAAGGTCTCAATATTTTTAATTTTTCCTCTATCAAAATATGTCACTTCTTATCCTTTATATAGTCATCTAAACCGATTTAGGTCTATAGATTCATCAAGGAAAGAATTTCATTTTGAGATGGCTTATTTAGGGCAACTAGAAGTGTTAGCTATTAATCATTTCAGACAACGATTGATTGTTCACTATTTTCTAAACACATAATACTTTGAGCGATCTAAAGATATTCGAAGTGATTAATTGATAACTTTCGGCTTCATTTTACACAGGATTAATACAAATATCAATCGATCATTTTAGTCTTCATAATGTCAAGTGATCGATAGATGTGACTGTATAATTATAGTTTTGCCCTTTTTGCCGAAGAAACCACTAAAATCATTTTTTATACTTCTTTAAGTGATTTGGGTATTCTAGTGATCTAAATAATCTTAAAAAACAATAACATCTTTTAGTTATCTTGATCCATAAGAACACATATGCTCGTATTTCTCAAGTCTGTTAATTCCAAATCTAACTCACCACAACTACATTTAATCATATTTTAAGACTCAATACATACTTCTGACACATTTTTGACAAATAAATGAGCCAATTAACCTAACATATTATACATAAGTTCTTACAATATCTCCCTTTGGTAATTCTTGTCAAAATATTACATGTTTAAAAATCAAAATAAAATTACAACTCTTGACATAGTATATTGATTTTAAAATTATACAAATAACTTTATATTCAAAGACTTAATATAGACTCATTAGGAATTGATCTTGAAAAGCTTTGTATAACCTTGTACTTATCCTTCACACTTAAAATCAAAATTGATTCATATAGTACTATTCAATCAAGTAAAAATAAGTACTTTGATTTTCATTAATCATTTCTCTCACTTTTTGACATAAATAGACAAAAAGTAAAAGCAATGACTAACAAAAATACTCAATCAAGCATAATTTGGTTATCATTATCACCAAAAGACATGAAAATATATATATAAATCATCACAAAACATGTTCATCACACATCCCATCATAAAATAAGTTTCAAACTACATCTCAAGTTTAAATTGCATACTTTTCTTGGTTAGTCCAAATATCTTCTTTCTTTTTAGTTTTACTTTGTTGAATTCTTTGTTTAGCAAATTTCAAAAAAGAAAAAAGATTCTCATTATTTTATGCTCTTAGGGCAATGTGACCAAAGTGGTCTTTTAAAAAGTGTTGATATTGCTCTTAATATTTTTGAGTTTTCTCTTTCTTTGAACACTATGGGTGAGACTACAAGTAATAATGATGTTAATGAAGTACAAAACAATCAACAACTTAAAATCTTGCGTGCTTATTTGTAACCAACTAGAACAAGTTTTCCTTCTTGCATGATTTTTCTAACTAATGTGGGTAGTTTTGATCTCAAGCCAGGAGTAATTCAATTACTACCAAATTCCATGGCTTATTTTCAAAAAGCTCATATTTACATTTAAAAGATTTTGAAGAGGTTTGTGAAACTTTTTCAAACCAAAATATTTTTAATGATGTTATTAGATGAAAACTCTTTTCATTTTCTTTAAAAGAAAAGACAAAAAAATTGGTTAAATTCTTTTCAAAGATCCATTAGAACATGACAAGAAATGCAAAGAGAATTTTTGAAAAAGTTTTTCTCCACTCATAACACTAATATACTTAGAAAGAATATCATGAATTTTTCATAAAAAGAAAATTATACTTTCTTTCAATGTTGGGATAGATTTAAAGAACATTTGTTGTTGTGTCCATATCATGAATATTAAATATGGCGTACAATTAGTTTCTTTTATAATGACATAACTTCTCAAATTATGCAATTTGTTGAAATGACGTGTAATAGAGAGTTTTTTAGTAAAGAACCTGAGGAAGTATGAGACTATTTGATGTATTAGCTAAAAATACCCAATCATAGGAAGATTCTAATTAATTTGAAATTGCTAATAAGACAAGCTCTAATATGAGAATTAAAGGGGGCATGTACGTTCTTAAAAATGAGGATGATGTGAAAGCAAAATTTTCAAGTTTAACTAGAAAGGTTGGGGCTATGAAAATTAATAAGGATAACATATCTAAAACTTCTAAAAAAATGTAAGATGTTTGTAGTATAGGTGAGAGTGATTGACACCAAATACAAGATTGTCCAACAATCCCTGCTTTTCAAGAAGTGGTGCATAGTTAAGAAAATGTTATGAATACTTACAAAAGACTTTTCTCTTCTCCTTATTCTAAAACTTATACTCCTAATTGAGGAAATTATCCTAACTTTAGTTGGAGAAATAAGTCTAATGTGCAGACACCTTCTTCTTCTTCTTCTTCAACTAATGTTCCATTACATAAGAAGACTCTTCAAGACATTATAAACATTCATGCACAATCAAGCAACAATCAATAGCTAAACAATGTAAACCGTCAATGACTTCAAGGCTTCTACCACTCAGTTGACCACAACTTTGACTACTCAAGAAAAATAAAAGTTTTTTTTTCTAAACCTCAACTAAATCCTAAAGGTCAACTTGTAATTGCAAATTTGAATTCTACAATTCACAAGATGAGCATACTAAGTCTATCACCACTTTGAGAAGTGGAAAATTCGTTAACAAAGACATTCCAAGGAAGATTGTTAAATTCAATGAGTCTTTGAATTCTAAACAAAGTGATGAACTTGACAACTCTCAATCAGTTTTTTTTAAATGATTATTTATCGGTTGTTGTATGGTTAACACGTTTTCTAATTAATTCGGTGGTTTCAAAAATAAATGGTGTTTCTTATGGTTTTAATCAAAATTAACTTTATAATTATTGGTTTTAAGTATTTTTGGGTAAAATCTGAATTTTTGGGATTTTTCACTAATTTTCCGAAAATTAGGGTTTGGCGGGACCCCCTATGGGCCCCACCGGCAAAATTGAGGTTTTTGGACCAAATTAACCCAAACATCAACACAAGCTTTTATAAAAATTTTCATAATTTTCCCAGGTTTAATTAGTGCTCAAATAGTCAAAATACCCATTTTTAGCCCAAAGTTCTATTCATACCCCACTAGTTAATTACGTACACCCCAAACCCTACTATAAATAGAAAAAGTTGAGCCATTTCCATTTTAAGAATATGCTGAGAGAGGGTGATTAAGGCCTAGTTCCCCAATTAGGCCGGAATTAGAAGAAGATTAAGGTATATTTTCTTTAATCAAGCCTAAATCCTAGGTTTTCTTCTAATTCATTCTTAATCCATCATTTTCCCTTTGATTTGATTTGATTTCAAGCATTAAAATCACTGATTTGCTTCTTTACTTCAAACCTTACATCTAAAAATTCGTTTTTTATGCTTAACAAACCCTAGATCTAAGATTTCATTAAGGTTTTCAATGTTAAATCGATTTTAATGGAGTTTAACTTAAACTCTATGTCTTTGGAAGGTTTTTAAGAAGGGTGACGGTCAAATCTAAACCTAATAAAGTGATAAGGTAATGGGTCTTCGAAATCTCAGTTTTCCTATGGTAAAAATCTTGATTTTTATGGTTTATTTGGAATGGGTTTACTTGATTTAGTGCTCTAATTGTGGGATTAGTAAATCTTAATTTCTTGTCCAGATTTCTTAGGGTTTTGTCTTAATATGATGTAGATTAGCTTTCTGGAAGGTATGATGGAATTTTAATGGCATTTGAGTTGTTAGATGGATGTTTTAAGTTGTATCAATGGAGTTTCGGTTTGAAATTTTAAAAGGAAGAAGAAGGTCGAATCTGCCTTGTTGGCATTCGAACAGCCCTGCAGGGTGTTCGAACGGCAACACTGCATTTTTGAAAAATTTTCTGTTTAGCCGATCGAACGGCCCTGGAGGGCGTTCGATTAGCTACACTGCAGAAATTGGCCATTGTATGTATGTTGTTTATTTCGATGTCTCTACTTTGAAACATCATTTTTATGTTTATGTGGAGTGTTTTGAGCTAGAGTAAGCTACTGGAAGTGCATACTATTGATGGTTAGAAGTTGTGGTGTATATTTAAAGTTAGGTGAAATAGCTTGTAGTTGGATATAATTGTTGGAATTGCTATCTTGAAGATATAAGTGGTTGATTCCCTATGGTTTAAGCATGTTTTCAGTAGAGTTACAGCATGCTAATGGACTGGTATGTCATTATAGGATGTGGTTAAATTATATGTGAATGTTAGTGTTATGCCTTGACTCAAGTATGAGGTGAATGAACTTACATATGTTTAGCATGTAGTTATGTTTTGACTTGAGTTATGATTTTAATGGTTCTTCTTCTATGATTTCCGCTGTAATCCATGATTAGATATTAATGCGCATGTGTAGTGTGATGGCGAGTTAATTACAAAGCATGTTGATATACATCAAATGAGGTGATTCTACCATGTACACACACACATGTGGGGTTAATGATTATGATTGAGGCTTGGTATTATGATTATGAATGATGCATGAGGGACTGATGAGAGCACTTATCATGAATTAGGATTCATGTATGCCTTGCCCACGTATGTACCATGTTGCATGCATAATGAAATCGGATTTCCAATTGAGGCTTTATCGAGATTAACCGAGTTTGATCGATTGGATGCAAGAGTTGTGAAATTGCGTGCCAGATTAATCGGTCGTTGGCTTAATCGGAACTTGATTGGTCCGAAATGACATGTTTTTTATTTGAGTTCCTATGTAGAACATGGATACTCCCCGGGTTGAGTCGCGTCAAAATGAGATTATATGAGGACGAGTCGTATACTTGTTGCGGTTGAGATTTATTTATTGAGAATAGTCACATCTGGACACTGAGCACCCAGAGTGGTATGCCTTTGTGCACCGGCTACCACGTGCTCTAGGTTCCCTATGCGGGAATTTGGACTCTCCCCACCGCAGAGATGTCCTTAGCGAACACCCTGCTCTAGGTTCCCTACGTGGAATTTGAACATTCTTGGCCAGAATTGTCCTTAGCGAGCAGACCTGCTCTAGGTTCCCTTTAGGGAATTTGGATTTCCCGTGTGGGTTATCCTTAGCGAGCAGAGGGGCTGACTACCCCTACATCTTGGTTTCTCTTATGGAATTCGGACTGTGTCCTGAGCGGGCAATGCCCCAGGTTTCTAGTTAGGAAATTTGGACCATGTCCAGCCTTGCGGCAATGATTATGTTTACTCCTTTTGAGTCGCGTCAAAATGAGATTATATGAGGACGAGTCGTATACTTGTTACGGTTGAGATTTATTTATTGAGAATAGTCACATCTGGACACTAAGCACCCAGAGTGGTATGCCTTCGTGCACCGGCTACCACGTGCTCTAGGTTCCTTATGCGGGAATTTGGACTCTCCCCACCGCAGAGATGTCCTTAGCGAACACTCTGCTCTAGGTTCCCTACGTGGAATTTGAACATTCTTGGCTAGAATTGTCCTTAGCGAGCAGACCTGCTTTAGGTTCCCTTTGGGGAATTTGGATTTCCCGTGTGGGTTATCCTTAACGAGCAAAGGGGCTGACTACCCCTACATCTTGGTTTCTCTTATGGAATTCGGACTGTGTCCTGAGCGGGCAATGCCCCAGGTTTCCAGTTAGGAAATTTGGACCACGTCCAGCCTTGCGGCAATGATTATGTTTACTCCTTGATGGAGGCATTCTCTATTTATGTTGATGCATGATCTGAAATGTATGTTAGAGATACATCTCATGCAGGTTTATATGATTGTGTAACATGTAATTGGACACGTTTGTCATGCATAATGGATGAGATATGTTATGAATGCCTGATTTGAAGATTGGGATTGAGACACTATATGTAGGGTTGCATGATCTGAAATGTATGTTAGAGATACATCTCATGCAGGTTTATATGATGTTGAATTACACTATGCGATTTATATACTATGATGCAGGTTTAGGTGATGTGTATGTGTGATCAGAAAATGATATATTTTGTAAATCATTAATCTGAATTGTTATATTACTATATCGCCGTGTTTCTAATAATTATAGATATAGTAAAACCATTGCTGAGTTTGTTAAACTCACCCCTCTTTCTTGTGCTTTTGCTTTGGGGCTGCGTGGCGTGACACGCAGATAGACAGGATCCTCTCTATGAGGAAAGGTCGGAGATGACTTGGGAGTAGACATGGAGACCTCTTATGTGGCTTGTTTCTTTATTTTTGTTATTATGTTAGAACCTATGTGTGTAGTTCTCATTTTGGATTGTGCTACATTATACATTTGGATTGTTTGAGACATATTTTGGAGCCTAGAGTGGGCTATGGATTAATTTAGTATGTGGGTTTGAGATTTTAGTTTATTTTAGAGTAAAAGTAACTCTTTTGATTCTACTTATTTACTCTTGCTCAGTGGTGCATTTACTCCGTAATTTTGTTAGATCGCCCGTGATTAGGGCATAAGTCTTCCGCTAAATCATTTTTCAATCTCCTTGTCGCCCCCGTGCGCTTGACCGGCCCCTGGACTGGGTTCGGCTCATGTTCGGGCAGTGCTGGGGCGTGACAAGTTTGAAGTCTAAAATTGAAGAATGTGAACTGATTTTGATTGAAAAGAAGGGATTTTTGTGGCTTAGAGCTTAGTTCGAACCAGAGTTTATAAAAGAAGGAAGACTTAAATGTGGAAAGAAGTGGGCAATAAGGAAAAGGAAGGATCAAATAATGGAAATAAACTATATTGGGTTGAAATTGAGGCTTAAAGATGGAAGGAACAATTCTGCCCAACAAGTTTATAGATAGAGAAGAGAATTGAAAAGAGGAGGGAGGAGAATAGAACGAACCGAAGGTGAAATCCTTCAATCCCATCCTTCAAAATTGATGAGAGAACACTTTGAAAGTGATAGAATTGAAGTCCCAAGCCGGAGGAGCGAAGAAGAAGCAAGAAAAAAAATCCTAGTTGCGATTACTGTAGCACTAATGTTCACAAGCTAAACGTTGAAGACGATGAAGTGCATAGGCTACTATTCATCAATACTATAGCAAACAATGTTTTTGAAAATTTTCCCTCTTTTTCACATCTTGTAAGTCTCTTTTCAATTCTTCTAATGGAAATTCTTTTTCTTAGGTTAATGAGTAGCTAAAACTCTTTGCTAGGGCTTGGATGAAACTTCATTAAATTATAAAATTTCATGATTATTAGACTTAATTAATTTTTCTTAATGGTAGATTTAATGTTAATTGTTTCTCCTCTTTAATTGATGGATTGATTTGGATATGAGTTTAGTCATGCTTCTCTTATGATTTAAATTAGTTCTCATTAGTTTCTTACTTGGTTTTGTCTTGTTTAATATTGAAATTGGGTATTAGTTGTGATTTGCAAATTATGGATACAATTAATGACTTGATTTTAATCCGTTTGAAGTGAGGAGGAACAATATTTTTTTTTTATTATTCGTGAGAGCTTAATGATGATATTTTCTATAATAATAAAAATTGAATTGTAGATTATTATGAGATGAATGTGAAAAAATTCCTATGCCCTAGTGTTTTATTTATTTTGCATTGCTTTCTTTAAAACTTTAAAATTTTGATTTGGATAGTTTAATTGCCTTTAAACTCTTATTTGCTTTTGTTAATTACTTTAGTCAAGTTATTCTCTTTATATTTGTTAACTAGATTGTGGTTTACTTGAGTTAGATTAAATTTGGTTTTCCGATTTCAAGTCTTTGTGGGATCGACACTCGATTTAGCCGCTTAACTACTATAGATTCGTATGCTTGTGAGTAAAAAAGTAAAATTTAACAATAGGTGTCCATTTTTTGCAACTTCGAATGTTATTATTAATTATAAAAATGGTGTTATGAAGCTTTCTTTGTAAAATATGACTTTGGAACTTAATATTTTTAATATCTGTAGGCAATTAGGAGGAGATGATGATGTCCATGAAGGGAAAATAACTTAAAGTCTTGTGTATGAAAAGTCTCTTATTTCTTTATTCTCTAACCCTCTTGACACTTGTTTTGATCATTTTAATTTTGATAATAAATACATGGTTAATGATGTAAATTATTTATTAGAGTCAACCCCCATGTTAGACACTAAAAAGTGGAAGGCACGCTTTGAGGAATTACCTCCTCCCAATACTGTTCCTCTCCCTTCAAGTGTCAAAACACCCAAACTTGAGTTAAAACTTATTTATATTGAGCTTAAATATGCATTTTTGGATGAAGGAGAGACATATCCTATAGTTGTTTCCCCACAATTGGACCACACATAAGAGTAAAAGTTGCACAATGTTCTTAGAGAGTATAAAAGTGCAATTGGTTAAACCATAGCTAATATTAAGGGAATTAGTCCCTTAGTTTGCAGTCATAGGATCTTCTTTAAAGATAATGTCAAACCCTCTAGAGAAATGCAATATAGGTTGAACCCTAACATGAAATAGGTTGTGAGAGTAAAAGTCCTAAAATTGTTAGATGTAGGGATCATATACCCTATTTCTATAGTAAGTGGGTAAGTCCTACCCAAGTGGTGCCTAAGAAATCCGGTGTGACTGTAGTAAAAAATGAAAAATATGAGTTAATCTCAACTAAAGTCACCACCAGTTGGCGCATGAGTATTGACTACACAAAACTCAACTATGTCACTAGGAAGAATTATTTTCCCTTACCATTTATGAACCAAATCTTAGAAAGGGTGGTTGTTCATCATTTTTATGTTTCCTTGATGGTTATTCTGGGTATAACCAAATTTAGATTGCACTTGAGGATCAAGAAAAGACAACTTTTACATTGTCCATTTGGTACTTTGCTTATCGAAGGATGCCGTCCTACCACATTTTAAATATGCATGATAAGCATATTTAGTGATATGGTGGAGCATTTTCTTGAAATTTTTTTGGATGATTTTTCTGTCTTTGGAGATTCTTTTGATGATTGTCTTAATAATTTGGAAAAAGTTTTAGTTAGATGTGAGGAGAAAAACCTTATTTTAAATTGGAAAAAATATCATTTTATGGTCACTACGGGAATTGTACTTGGTCATATTGTTTATATACAGGGAATTCAAGTGGATAAGGCCAAAATTAAATTGATTGCAAATTTACTTAGCCGTAAAATAATTAAAGAATTAAAAGTAAAATCAAAGCTTGCTCGGGTCGCAACCGGGAAACATATAACCATAAACGTAACATGATATGCTTTATTTCTCAGGAAATATATTGTCTATGTACAAACACATAAGTAAAGATATAAACAAGTCTTCTCAAGCCAAAATGATAAAATTGTACTTAGGAACTACTGGTGCAATCGTAGACTCCTTAATCACCACCGAAGCTCCCCAAAATTTGTCTTTATTGGTCACGTCTATTCCACACTGGTCCCTGCAAGGTCTGGGGGGTGGTGAGTATTTTAAAATACTCAGTATGAGTACTTATTCTATCAGACATAAATATAACGTCTTGCAATTTGTAAATCACATAATCAAGTAAATAAATAATACTTTTCGAAGAAGCAATAAGGGTGTGCCTCTCACCCAAAAACTTCCCTAGGGCTTCTTCCTACGTATTGAAGATGCTTATAAGGTTTGTAAGCTCCCATGGTTTACTACTAGTGTCCCAGACACTTATTATATTATAAAAAATTTGTTGTGGGTACAAAGCAGTGGCATCTTACTTCTCTACAAATTTTCTTTAAAACACTTCGTGATTGTAAAGGAAAGAGCCACCCGTGCTCATGGAGCGCCGGGATCTAGAGAGCAGAGAGTTTTCCCATTATACTCTCTACCCTAGCGCGTGTAGCCTTAATAGTTGCCCATCGTTAGGGGCGAATTAGGGGTCTTGCCCTTCGTTAGGGGCTCACCAGGCTAATGTGTATACCGTATATCCGATTCCAAACCAGATTTACCTGTGTACTCTCAATTATAGAACTCTATCGGTACGTCTACCAATTTGAGCTCCAGACAATTAAATCTCTTATATGCCGGACTCAAACGAGAATTTCCTTCTCTTTTTTCTTTACTTTAAACAATCTTCCACAAAGATTAACCTTTCAAAATCCTAACCTCGCCTTTACAAGTCATGGTCGTGTTACTGACAACATTTATAAATGTAGGGTTAGTCGCTCGTTCCAACGAGACAGTTACCCTTTCTCTATCTCATCTTAGCAACTCGGTGGTCATGATTGCACATACTTCTAAAATCATTTTGATAGAGCAATAATTCCATAAAATTGTCTTTCAATCTTACCATACTCGAGTATAATTAAAATAATGGAGAAGCTAGATTTTCTTTATATCACATATAACATAAAGCATAATTCATAATTAAATTCAAGAAATAAACACTCGATAAAACAAGTTTATGAGGCAATCCCAAAACATATACGAAAATTAACTAGAATTATCTATATAAACTTTCAAAGACAACCAATGTAAGTGTTTATGTCTTAAAAGAGGATAAAAGCCCCTACCTTGCTTTCCGCGTGAGAAAATAAATGATACTCTGGATAGCCCAAAATTAAATGTCAGATTTCTGAACTGTAGAGATCTCAAAATATAAAAATAACTCTGCCACGACATCCAACACACTCGATTTAGGTAGAAACGCCTCTTCAATGACTTAAATCGGACTTAAAACGAATAAGAAATGAAGAAAAGAAGTTTATGAATATTGTAAATCAGAAAATAGATGCCTATTTATAGTAAGTGAGGGTTGACGCGCGTCTTACGCATGTCAGACACGCGTCACGCATCACACGCGTCTGACACCTAACTAACGCGCGTCATAATTCTGACACATCTGTCTGACGCACGTCAGATTTATGACGTTGTTTGTTTTGACACGTGTCAAACTCCTGACACTGCCACATGGTGCTTTATTTATATACGTATATATATTTTTTGTTTTTAAAATTTTAAAACATCATATCTTCTTATCTCGAAGTCGAAATTACGCGTTTTTGGTACCGATGGACTCATATCTATGAGTCATTCGAAACTAGACCCCACATGAGTAGGTTATCTCGTACTTTTAAAGTGGGTCTCGCCCATATGACACGTTTTCTGATGCCATAACTTTTGCTCCTGACCTTCGTTTCGTGTGTTCTTAGGTTCGTTATGTTCGTCTCACCAAGCTCTATTCAATACACCTAACTTTTACCATAGAAAATTATAAAAAAAAATTATTTAAAATTTACGGATGTTACAATTATGTAACCACTTTATTGGAGTTTGCCTTTTGAAATAATGTGTGATGCTAGTGATGATGATGTTGGGGACGTTCTTGGACAATGAAAAGATAAAAAGCCTTGTGTCATTCATTATGCAAGTAGGACTTTAAATAACACTCAATTAAACTAGTAAATTACTGAAAATGAACTTCTTGTTGTAGTATTTGCACTTGATAAATTTATATCATATTTGATTGGTTCACAAATTATTATTTTAATTGACCCTGCATCTCTCAAATACCTTCTAAGCAAGAAGGATGCAAAGCCCATATTGCTCAGGTGGATCCTCCTATTCCAAGAATTTGATCTTACTATCAAAGACAAGAAAAATATAGTGAATGTGGTCACCAATCACTTGTCAAGCTTAGATTTTTTTATTCCTTGGAACCACTGCCAATCAAGGACTCCTTTCCTAATGAATAGTTGTTCACCACCTCTCATATTCCATGGTATGTAGACATTGCAAACTATTTGGTGACAGATTAAACTCCCACTCATTGAAAATTAAGACTAACCAATGCTCTTTGGGCTTATTGTACTACTGTCTAAAGCCCGAGTGTATGGGTTATGATGTTGCTTAGGAGATGTCACTTGGAGATCTTGAGATGTATAGTTGCTTATGTAGCATTTTGTATTGCGATTTTTATCTACTTGGTTATACTTTACACTCTATTAGTTGATGTCGGCTTAAACTTTTATTAGCCGGTTTGGGCTTATACTCTTATACTTGAGCCATGTGTAGGCTATTTTGGATTAAGTTTGTGGGTTGATGTGTGGACTAATTTTTCATTTAATAGTCCTTTAATTTATCATTTGGCTCTTGCACAAAGTTGATGTGCGCAACTCTGTAGTGAACTACCCAAGTAGGGGTCAAGTCTTCCACAAATTGATGATATTTCATCGCATCACGCGTGCCGCCTTCCCCTTGGACCGGGTTCGGCCCGGGGATAGGGGTACCGGGGCGTGACACTTTTATTCTCAAGTCTTAAAGTTTTTTTCTTCTTTCCTTTGTCTTTATCTCATTCTAGCATCTACAAAGAAGCTGCTCTTATCTATAACGTTAGCCTTGAGTCTTCAATCTCCTATTGAACTTAAGTGACTCTCTCCATATATTTTTTGTGTGTAAAAAACTTTCTTTTTAATTGTGTGTTACTCAAACAATCATGATTAACATAGATTTAAAGCACAATGATGATCTTAAGGAAAACAATGAACAAATGACTTCAATTTTCCTCTCTTCAATTTTGTGTGTACCTAGCCCTTGTATAGTCCATTAAGTTAATTTATGAGTTAGACTCCACTTAAGGAATGAATTATTTCTTAGAAAGCTTAAACTAGGCAAGTTACAAAGATATCAATCGATCATTTACTATTCTAATTAAGGTAAAACTCTTCTAACCATTGATCTCTCACTTTGGTTAATCGATCGTTAAATTCTTGGCCAAATTTTACAGTCTTATTCAAGGTCTAATTGATCGATTGATCCAATTCATTTTGTAGCAATTGATCAATGTATAGTAAGATTTTCACATTTTACCCTAATTTAGCCTTAAACTTCCAAAATTACTTAATTCACTATTTATAAGTTAAACTAAGTGAATTGTGTATGTAAGTATGTGCAAATAAACATTTTACCTTTGACATTCAGCTTAGTCTTCAACCTTGATCAATAAAAACATATTTGCTCATATTTTTTAAGTGAATTAATTCAAAATCTAACTCGACTACAACTAAATATTGTCCGATTCTTAAGACTAAAACATACATGAAATTAAGTCATTGTTTTGATCATCAAAATTAGCCAGTTTTCAATACATATGCCTCATATGTTCTTTCAAGTTTAACGTAGATGCAACTTTTCCTTTCTATCGACGAGTATGCAAGGCTATGATCCTACCTACACAAGGAGTCTTATTGGTATTAGAGTATATAAAAGGGAAGAGACACAATTGCCGTAGTGGTCATATTCGTTTATTCAATCATTTAAAATGTTGTAATTTTAAACTAAATCCCACAGACATCCAATTCCATTGTAAATAAATTTTAGCACTCAATATTAAAATAATATAGAATATTAATGGTTGGCAGACTTTTGAGACTTTTGCTTTTGAGATACACTTAGGATTTAATTAAAATCCAAGAGAGAAGAGGAGTCTCTAGCTATCCTTTTCATATTAAGAGACTTAGAACCTTGGTCTTAAGTGGAAGCCAAATACATGAAGTTTCAAAATCAAATCTCTAATTATTAATGGATCCACATTCAAGGGCTATATAGTTATAATATTATAAAATTATGTGTCCCCCTTTTCTCTATAATGACATATGTTTCTATGAGCTCAAGATCATGCATGCCGGCATGAGGGTGCACATAACTAAGAGAGAATGCAGGTTCTCATATATATATAGGGAAATGATAGAGTGAGCTACTATATCCATGAGCCAAGTAAGCCGCACGAATCCTTACTTCTTTATTCCCACCTAAGAGTTGATTAGAACACCCCAATTCTCTATTTTTGGCCTTAGGAATTGGGGAGCCAAGATTCATGCAACCCACTTTGCTCATAGATATAGCGATTCATTATATTATTTTCCTATATATATATATACACACTGTGGGCTAAAAATTAGTTGGTTCAAATAGAGAATCTTTGCTAGGCCATCGTGGCTGGTTTAACTTAGCAACCCCCATGAACACCGTTATTTGGCAGGTTTGTTGTCTTTAGACAATCCAAATGCTCAATAGGGTTTCCAAACCCTGAATAGAATCGATGCTACCCGGGTCAAGTCAGGTTGGGTCTAAATAAATATTTGGGTAATTCTCGGGTTAGGATAGGTCTAGCATACAAAAATCCCAAAAAACTGACCCGACCCAACCTGAGGTCTTAATTAACCTATGAAAGCTTATCTAAAACGAGCTGTAAGAATTTTTGTAATTATTATAAATAGAACCGACCATATGTAATATATTAGCTTAGTTTGAAATATTAAAACTAACCCGACTTAAACCTATTTCAGTTCTCTAAGTTTTCATTTCATCGGGTCAGATGGTTCCTCGGATCAGATTGGCAAACCCGGTTCCTATCTCGAGTCGACCCGACCTCAGATGCAGCACTAAATATTACTGAAGCCCTCGCTCCTCGTGTCCATTCTACTGCGGCGATAGGGAGGGCCCAAGCCTTGTCGACGAGGGTAGAAGTCCAGGTCGCCGCAGATAATAGTCACGTTTTTTGCAGTACAACCACTTGCCGGTAAGTAGACGAATTCTCTTTAGTAGGATTTGGAGTGTCCTGGCTAGCGACGCAGCCAGGGAGTGAGGATCTCTACTTTTTTAAGCATTTTAATTTTTATGTTATTTCATTGATATGGTTGTTTTGTTTTCATATGAAGTATTTGCTTTTTGACCATGACTTCTGAAGCGGTAAAAGAAGTAATCATTCATTGCCAAAATAATTTAGGAACTTGGTAATAAAGTACTATCACCCTTAGCATTTTAGATGAACGTTTTGATTCTTTTGGGTCCTTTAATTATCTGATGAAGTGTGAGTTGATAGATTGTAATAGAATTTGGTTTAAAAAAGCAAACTTCTAAATGTAAAAATATTGCTAATTGATGTATTAAAGTTAAACTAGATTAGAAAGAATGCCATCATTTTAAGGTTCTGCTTCTTTTCCTCTTGGCGCTGCTATTGGTCCTGGCTGTCATCTTTGTTACTCATCATATTGGTGTGAATTTCATTTTTGTTATTAATCCCATTCCAGAGCAAATGATTATAGTCTAATAGGCATGAGCTTTCGTTGCTTTTTTTTATCCTTTTCCATTTAAAGCCTGATTTAAGGATCGTGTAGTAAACTTTTGGTTTCTAATTCTTTCCC
Source organism: Saururus chinensis (assembly GCA_035235625.1). NCBI lineage: Eukaryota > Viridiplantae > Streptophyta > Magnoliopsida > Piperales > Saururaceae > Saururus > Saururus chinensis. The sequence continues at coordinate 15,723,321 of CP141145.1, read as the reverse complement.
TTTCATTAACTTGAACTCTTGCAACTTTTTCACAGTTGTAAATATGCTTCAAGGGGTGAATCATAAACAAGGCCACTTTCTAATGTAATGGTTTTTAAAGTCTTGCATTGAAGTAATAATATATCTTTGTTTCTTCTGTTTTATATGTCCACTTAGATTGTAAATGTCAACATTTGAAGGTCAGTATAAGTTGGTACATTTTGTGGGTTTTTAGTCTTGTAGTCTGTTGTTGTTTCTTTGCTGCTTGAGAATTTTGTGTTTCTCATAGATATGGATGAGGTAGAAGGCAAGGAGGAGTTAGGGTCCTCCAAAAACTATTTTCTTGCCGTGGAGTTGGGTAGGTGTGGAAAGCAGCCAAGGCAAAAGCTGGCCGATCCTATTTTACTTCGTACTCCTTGAAGTCTGATTAATACATTTGCTAAGTCTCATGATTCTTTGGGACTTTGTCATGGAATGGGACGATCCAATGTTTGCAGACAAATTTCATCCTTTTGTGAGACCAGATGGAGAAATATTTCCCCTGTTCGTCTTAGCAAAGTCCTTCAACAGTGCATAGATTTGAAAGCACTAGGACCTGGCAAGCAGATCCATCATTTGATAATCATTAGCGGTCTGAGTTCAACTTCGTACTTGACTACAAAGTTGGTCCAGTTTTATGCTGATTGTGATAATATAGCTCCCGCCTACAAACTGTTCAATGAATTGCCTCAGCCAAATGTTTTTGCGTGTACTGCTATCCTTGCTTTCTACTCCAGAAATGGGGAACATGATTACTGCTTCCAAAGTTATGGGGAAACAAGGGCTCATAGGGTGGAGCCTGATGGATACGTCTTTCCTGTTGTTCTCAAGTGTTGCACTCAACTGAAGTCCTTAAAGTGTGGAACTCAGATCCATAACGATATCATAAAGTTTGGATCAGAATCTGTTTTGCACGTTTGCAACTCATTGGTTGATATGTACTCGAAATGTGGCCATATTGAGGATGCAAGGCATGTTTTCAATGAGATGGCAGAAAGAAATTTGTTGTCATGGAATACCTTGATGTCTGGGTATGTTTGCAATGATCAATATGATTCTGCAGTGGAGCTTTTGAGTGTGATACGGGGAGAAGGTTTTGAACCTGATCTAGTTACCTGGAACACAATTATTGATGCATATAGCCGAATGGGGCATTTTGAGGAAGTGTACAAAATATTTTGCCAGATTAGAAAGCCTAATATAATCACATGGACTACTCTAATCCTGGGCTTCTCGAGAAGCGGGAAACATGAGAATGCATTGTCCTTCTTCAGAGAAATGATACATCAAGGAGATGTTTTACCTGACTTGGATATTCTATCATGTGTTATTTCCTCTTGCAGGCATTTGGAGGCTACTAGGCAAGGGCAAGAAATTCATGGATATGGAATTCGAACCCAAATGGGATATGAGTTTCATGATACAGTAGGAAGTGCGTTAATCACTATGTACTCAGCATGCAACCGAATTCAAGATGCCAAAAACATTTTTGGAATCATGGACAAGTGCACTATTGTAACATGGAATGGTATCATTTCTGGATTTTCCCAGCTGGGGTTAGGTGATTTAGCTGTTTACTATTTTCTCACCATGCAGCTAAGTGGAACTAAATATGATCAACTTACTATTTCTACCATTTTGCCAGTTTGTGGCCTGAAATTTGGCAAACAAATACATGCACATGTTCTGAAGAACTGTTCAAATGTGTCTCTTTCGGTGTGTAACGCTCTAATTAGTATGTATACTAAATGTGGGTACATAGGACCTGCTTATTCTATATTCTCAAAGATGCAAAAGAGAGATGCCATTACCTGGAATACAATGATCGGAGGGTATGGAATGAATGGATATGGCGAGGCTGCACTTGCGCTTCTTCAAGATATGAGGCAGTCTGACAGCGTACCCAACTCAGTGACAATAACTGTTGCACTCTCAACCTGTAGCCACTTGGGTCTTGTGGATGAGGGGCTCAAGCTTTTTAACAGCATGACTGGAGATTATGGGATTGACCCTACTATTGAACACTTCTCTTGTATTGTGGATTTATTTGCACGTGATGGGCAGCTTGATGATGCATTTAATTTCTTGTGTAATATGCCAATTGAGCCCAATGCAAGTATGTGGGGTTCTCTGCTTTCTTCTTGTCAAGTTCACCAACATGTAGAGTTTGCAGAGGCTGCTGCATATAAGTTATTTTATTTAGAACCGGACAATCCCGGGAACTATGTGACACTTGCCAATATATATGCGAGAGCTAATAGAAGGCCCGATTCTATTAGAGTGAGGAAATTGATGGAAAGCAGAGGTCTAAACAAGCCTTCTGGATGTAGTTGGATGTGATTCTCAAATGTAAACTATCAACATTTGGCCTTATTTTGGAGCCAACTAAAATACAGGAATAGAATTGTTCCATTTTTTTTGAGATATCATTTGGGATAACCTAATTAATATGTGAAATGATTGCGTTTTTCCCAATTAAGGTTAGATTTGAACTTAATTCCATTTGGAAGTTGGAAATGAAGAAATAAGCATGCCTTTCTGCATGTTGCACAGTAGTCTTGGTCAACAAGTCATTTCCACCAAAATGTGATAAGTTGGAAAACTGGTCCTATCCGTCCCACTTTTCTTTTCAGCAGTCCTCTCTTGGTTTTCTTTAGTGTACATTGTATTGCTTTTATAAACTTACTAGCAAAAATGCATATGTATTATAAGTGTAAATATAGATTAAATAAGATAAAATAAAATAAATTATAAATATAATATATATTGAACTAATATCGCTCTATCATACTATAGTTGCAATATATTGCTTTGACTATCACAATAATCCTTAGTTATACACAAGCTTTATATTAACCTATCTACTCTTATAATAGGCAATTGTAAATCTAAATTTCTTAAGGTTAAATATTAAGGGGTTAAAAATATGTAAATTCAAATATATATAATATATATAAAAATATAAAAAAATATTATTGAGAATTATATTATATACATGTGGCTAACAAAGAAGTTTGAGAAAACATAGTTATATAGGATCTCATTTGATAAAGTTCGTTTGAGAACTTTCTAATGATACTAAGAACGCGAGAATTTGAGTTATAAGATATAAAATTAAAATTAAAATAACCTAAAAAATAGAGATTAGAATTTGAATATTATTGACTTTTTAGTGATTAGAATAAGTTAAATAGGGGTAACATAAAGATTAATAGTACAAAACATGGGTCAAACCATTCGATTTTAAATATAAAGTTTTTTTTTCCATATTACCTGGGTATAAAAGCTAATATTCCATATTCCCTAGTTTTAAAGGCAAAATGTCATATTATCTGCTTTATGATAAAACTACCCTTAAGTTTTAAATAAACTCAATCCTAATACAAATCCTCATAAATAAACACCAAAATAGTGTGGTGTCATTCCGGTGGAAAGGATTGATTGGCAGCAAGTTGGAATTTGTCAGTGGGAGGTGACCAGCGACGACTCATAGGTGAGTTGCCAAAGATAGAAAAAGCCCAATTTTTTCCATGGCAGAAGCTGTTCAGGGTAAAAAAATGCTTCATTTTGGCAAATATGTTCACCTTTTAACCACCATAATAGAGAGGATTGGTATTTGTATCCATTATAATGGAGAGGTAGGCAATGATGACATATATGTAGGTGGAAATGCATGGTTGATAAACATTGATCTGTTAGAGAGGTTTTGTGAGTTGTAGGTTTAAGTCAAAGAAAGACTTGTAATCAATGGTAATATGACTTTCAAGTATTTGATACCATCTTCGCAATCATTTATTTTTGTAATGACCCGGATTTTTCTGCAGTTTCTACTTGTTTTTGTGGAAAATAAAAAATCAAGTTGTCCTTATATTTAATTTGTATTTGTTTCGTATATGTATGTGTACATGTGTTATGTTTAGAGCTTAAGAGTAAGTGGAGAGGTTTGCGCGTAAATTAAACCTTTGGCGTGGAGAGGAGGGTTTCAACACGCAAAAAGGGGTTTTTCACCTAAAATACGCTTTTGGCACGTAAGTTGAGGCATTGGTGCGTAAAATAAAACTTCGACGCGTAAAGGGAGGCTTCAGTGTGGAAAAGGTGGGCCCAAAGTTTATTAGCATTTGGGTATGTTAGAGGCGGTGTAGCGCATGTACGGGAGCGGCAGCATGTAAAAAGAGATGCTGATGTGTAAATAAATTGAAAAGCATATAAGGAATAGTGGATCGTGGCTTTCTAGCCACGACCCACTATTCATTCCAGAAATTCCAGTAAGAATCAGTCTGGGAAGAAAAACGAGGGCTTTTCCGAACCGTCCGTCGTGCCTCCTCCTTGGTCAGAATCTGTTGTTTCTTGCCGGATCTCGCTTCACCCAGCCACCACAAGTCCGATGGTACCGACTAGAGCTTCCTCTGTCTCCTCCTTGCTCCTCCTCGCGCTACCGGATTTTGGCTCGGTTTTCACCCTTTTGGCCGTTGGAGCGTCGGGGCTTCGTTTGGCGACCGTCATGCGCCATTTTTGGCCGGCCACCACCTCTCCACCCCTCCTCCAGTCAGAGGCTTCCTCCCCACACCCTCTGTTCTCCTCTCCGACCATCCTCCCATCCACCGTCCCCTATTTTTGCACCCAAAAATTCACAACCGGGAAGCAAAAACCTTGCTGTCCAGTGGTCGTGTGGCCTAGCCGGCGGCTGTGGCTGGCCACCGTTGCGTTGTTTCTCCTCCTCCTCACCTCTCTATCTTATCCCACGCCCCTCTAACCCTTATATGTGGGTTTCGGCCTCCGGAACAACAATTGCCGACCTTTACCCGAGACGATTCCGGCTTCTGACGGTTCGCCATGATTTTCTGGTGATCAAGTGTGGAGCTAGATGTCACATGGGATTTGGGTTGCAAATCAGCACGGTTGGGTGTAGTGTCCACCCATGACCGCCTCTTGGGCAGCAGCAACAGGAGGCATGGAGATCGACGGGCGTTGAATCGGGACTGGACCATTCATCGCGTAAACCCCCGGCAAGCTTGCGACACTTTCGCACCCAGGGGCAGCTCGTTTTATAGAAAGCAACGCTTGGGTTCGCCGAAATTGCCACTGACGCCGCCCCAGTTGTGCACCCCTGACAACATTCGTACGCCCGGAAAGCGAGGTAGGGGGCTTTGAATTTGTAATTCCATCATAGTGTGCTTGGTATGTTAGAATGCATGCTAGGGCCAATTTAATTACATGCTTCATAATGCATAATGCTATGGATATCACGTGTAATGGTGTGATATTAGCTTATGTTAATGCTAATTAAATGACATGTTATTGGCTTGACAAATGATGGATGTATAGGTTTGCAATGTAATTATTTGCATGCTAGTAGGATAATTTATCTGCAAGCGTATGCAATGGTTTATGCATATGATGGATGTGCTATAATCGTAAGTAGTGTTTGATTAGATGTGTGTGGATGGACAAATACATGCGGAATGGTAGATGTTTATATCGATGGCATCGATATGTGTACGCTTGATGGGCTGAAATTAGTTTGGATTGGATCAGGCTTTGATGCAATGTGTGGAAAGCTTCAGGGTTCTCGGGGCAAACAGACGTAGTTTTGAGTTTACTGAGAGACTTTGTGATAGTATGATTTCAGAGGAAAATTACATGAGCATAAAGTATTTAATTCAAACTGGAATGTTAAGAAAAACTAAAATGTTAACCTTATGGGTTTGAGACTTTAGTAGTTTGACGAATTAAATTCCGTGGTTGAGCTAGCCGGTGATTAATCGGCTAAGCATTTCTCCTGTCTAGCCATGGTGTGTATCATGCGGGGGTTTGTCTGTGTGCTGTAATTAAGCCCAAATGTTTGATGCTCAATTGAGAGCATTGTATGATTCTGCCTAAGAGTGGCACTGTATGAATTTTGCCAAAGAGTGTCACTGGCACTATAAGACCCCTAGAGTGTGGGTGATTGTATGGCCTTAATGTGTGGCCGTTTATGTTTGCGCGCTTATGTAAGTAGTATCATGGAACTACTCTTACCTGTTTGATCCTGTGCCCCATAAGCATAGGTGTACCTTGCCTTCGGAAAAGTCCATGGCGTTTAGTACTATCCGGAGGTTAAGGTGACACCCCAGTAGCATTCCTTTCCGTTGACATTGGAGTTGATTAGCTTGATAATGAGCTCTAGTTGTCAATCGTAAGTGTATGTGTTGAGTAAGACTGTAAGAGTAGGACTGTAAGTGTAAGAGTTTGAGTAAGACAGTAAGTGTATGTATATGCGTATGATTGTGTGGTAAGATGGGACGAACATGAGTTCGTGATATGTGTATGGTTATGAGCATCATATTTTGAGGGACTTTGATTGTTCATGTTTTACTGCTTCATGTCATGTTTCATGAAAGCAGCTACGTCTGGACTTACAAATTCATTGTTTAGAAATCCCCTACTGGGTATTTTGTACTGAGTATGAAAATATTTATTTTCCCTCTACTAAATTTTAGATCCTCTAGTGACTTCTGTGGGTCCCAGCACGAGAGCTTTGTAGGCGGAACTTAGTTTTGGAGGAGAGGACAGAATTATGGACTTCAGGTCAATTTTTGACTGATCAGTTTCTTATATTTAGTTATGCCACGTTCTGATGTAATTTTTGAGTGTACATGTATTGGGCGAGTTGAGAGCTTATGCATGTATTATTTTGGACTTGTATATGGACTGTTTATATTGGGACTGTTATCGGACTTGTACTCGGCTATGCCTGGGAGATGTGTATTTAAGCCCATGGCCATGGCAATCGTGATTTTACGCGTGTTTGTGTGATCTCATGCCCGAGGTGTTTAGTCGTTTTGTTTTGATGATTTAAAAGAAAAATTCAGGTTGTGTGATCTTAAATAGATGATGTGAAAAATATAAAATGTCTTCACAGGTTTCAATTTTTGTCAATTTTCACAAAATATAGCCGTTATATTGTAAAAAATTTTCATGAAATTTATTGAAAAATGGTTTAAAAAACCCAGGGCGTAACAATTTTATATGAATTAGAAGACGATGAAGACTTGCAATCAAAGTTTTATATTTATAAGAAGGCAAATAAAGAGGTGTTATCATTGTATGCAGAAATGAAAGAGCCTGATAGCGGTGATAAATTATCATCGGTAAAAAGAAACCAAACTGTCAATATAGATAAATCATTGGTGGTATTGGCTCACCCTAGCTTGAATGGTGGATTATAGTTAGGAGTCAGTGATGTACAATTCACTTGTGAAATAGACAAGTAACAATATTATACTTTATCGTGTACTCAAACACACAATATTTATAATATCATGTTCAGTAAAAAGAATATTGTGTTCAGCAAAAATACAATATTCATAATATTGCATAACTAATTATGGGAAATACAAAATTGATATACCTCAAATTCATTTTAGTGTAGATACAATAACACGACTTGTATAAATATTATGTTATCGATAACACAATAAAATTTATAAGCATGCAATTGAATATACGATATTGAGTTATATCACATGTTGATTAAACACATTAATATTCATTGCAGATTGGGAGAACCGAGAGATATCAACTCAACAAATTGATGTCACACATCGTACAACATTCCAAAGCCCATAGAACATGTTACAGAAGTCATTCATACTGGATTTGAAGAAATGTTGCCCACAATGGGTACGATAAGGACTTCATTTGATAACTATGATCCCCCATACAACCTTGGAAATTATGATGGCTAAGAATTTGAAGAAATATAAAGTGATGACCAATGGAACAAAAATAACATAATTGACATGAAAAATATGTCTAACCATGAAGAATTCGGACATAGCGAGGTATATAGTAATATTGATGTTGAGGCTGAGGCTGAGTGGGAGACAATTGATGATCAGAACCTATTTGAACTAAATCTTGGTGAGGGTAAGGTAATGACCGGTTGTTTGTAAGCAAAGAACTACCAAACTTTGCTCCAATTTGGTTCATGTTTCTTAAGCCTGGTACATTTTAAGAGGGTTTTGATCAACCTTATAATAAAGGCGAATTTCACATATCGGGTTATTGATGAAAAAAAAAATGCATATGCCACAAAGTGCTCCAACTAGTTTTGCAAGTAGAACATAAGGGCTTAAAACATAGGAAATCATGCGATTATGGCAAGGTTAGTGTTTGACCATCCATGTGGAATGTAAAAAAAGTCAACTAACCATCCTTTAGCATTGCACATTTAGATTTCGAGAAAATGTTATGGGTTGTTTAAATATTTAGCATATATTACACCGAAAAGCATAGCAAGATATATATCAAATCAATGGGGTATAACTATGAACGATAAGAAATGCTTGCATGCAGGTAAAGCACAATTATGATAATTACATAGTCGTGTTTATGAAAACATGACTTTTGAAGATGATGTGTAACTAGCCACATGAGGCTTAAATAGGCATTTTTTTAAAACACGACATGTTTACCTATAGTGTGACCATGAATATGTTGATTATAAAGTCTAGTTTTAAGAAACACGACTAGTAATCTTTTCGTGTTCTCGGGAACACGACTTGTTAACTTGTCATTTAATCTTTTTTAATGTTAACTACTTAAAATCGAATCGTGTAGGTAAAGCACTATGTGATTTAATTGATGGGGACCCCAACGAATCCTATTGCATACGTCAGATAGAAAGGATTAATCCAAGGAGTGTAGTAGTTCCAAGATCATATGATACTCTTGGACCTATAGAGGGATACAATTTTAAAAGAGCATTTGGATATTTGGGCCTGTTGCAAGAGCTTTTAGAGAAACACTGAAGCCATTGCTAACTATATATGTGACTTTCTTTAAGGGGAAAGTATCCCGATCAACTATTGATAGCAACTGCACTAGATAAGAACAATAATATGTGATGTGTCACATTTGCAGTAGTCGAGAATGAGTGTGAGAAAACTTTGAGCTGGTTTCTTGAATTGCTCAGAAATTATCTATTTTCTTGAATTGCTCAGAAATTATCTATTTTTTTTATCCTCCAGCCAAGTTGGATACAATTGTTTCTGATAAAATGAAGGGTTTGACAAAACTATTAACTAGTATTTTTCCTCTACACACATATATTGCATCTATCTTTGTCACATGGCAGTATATATGTTGGATAGATTCAAATACAACTACCTAAAGAACCAGCTCTATGTAGCAGCTAAAATTTTCAGATAAAACATGTATGATGACACAATGAATAATATTAAATAACAAAATCTTGAAGCATTTGCTAGGCTAAATAAGATAGGTGCAGAGCATTGGTGCAATGTTATATTTCTAAGGAAAAGATAAGGAACATTGAGCTCAAATAGGTCTAAAAGTGCTAATGCAATATTCAAAAAAGCGAGGTCGATGCCTATTACTTGATTAATTGAGCATTCAAGAGAGCACACAACCGCACTCTTTGAGAAACGTCAGATAGATTGACACAATATAACTGAAGATGTAGCCCCATTTACTCGTAAAGACATCGAAAGCATAAGACAAGAAGCAAGGAATGTGCATGTATTGTCAATATCAATGTATGAATTTCATGTTAACTCGCTATATCACCAAGTAAAATGTAATTAATATCGTGTGTATGTTCATACATTATCCACAATAACGTGTATGTTCATCTATTAAAATAACTCGATAGTTGTGAGTATATTGTTGATGGGTCATGTTTTTTACAATAATATAATTTTACTTATTGTGTTTTCATTTACACGGTATTCATTTAATAATATGTAGTAAATCTATTCGAACGTAGCTGCACATGCAGAAAGTTTTAGCATTTGGGGCTACTGTGTAAACATGTAATCACAACAATTAATCAAATACACTTTTATGTGTCTGATTACTATGAAAAATGTTACTCTACATAAACATATAAAATGACACATCGAGAACCATTATACCCAGCTATGGATAGGCACCAGTGGGAACTGACTAGAGTTCTACCTACATTTAATCCACCAATCACACTCAAGTAGCGGGGGTGTACAAGGAAAAATTGTATAGAGTCACAACCCAATGTCAAAGCCCCACACAAATGTGGAGCATGCGGGGAGTTGGGTCACAATCTCAAACACTACAACAACACACAAGATAACCCTCTAAATGTGGTTGTTGGTCCAAGTACAAGTCAAAGGAGGGCGAACAAAAATGTAGGAAAATGATAAAAGGATGGGGAATATCGATTGGGGTTGCCTTATCCACCCCAGTTCTTTAGTAGAATGAAAGAAATGTCATTTTATAGTTGTGTTCTTAGAAACACATTTTTTATGAATGTCGTGTTATACATGATAGAGTATGCACATCGTGTTATCTATAACACAACCTTAGTGGAGTTCATGTTGTCGATAACACGATATGTTGATCAATGTATTATTCATATTGTCTTATGTATACATATCTTGTAATCAGAAATACGATCAAAGGGATTGTGTTACCAAATACACGATAAAAAAAAACTTACAATGAATATAACAATTTTTTTTGTAACTACGTGTTGCAAATTACACAATAACTATACTTCGTGTTATCGATAACACGACCAAAAATTAACTAATTCATACCAAAATTATCCTAATTTCCGATGTATCACACCAATTTTTCTGGCCCTCAAAACCAATTTCCAATGCATCACACCAATTTCTAGTGTAGCAAACCAATTTCTGATGTAGCACACCAATTTCTATCACATCATTTACTTCACATCTGGTTCCCTCTTGACAAATACAAGTCCTAAAAAATTGTAGCAGATAACCATTCAGCGCCCACCTCTTGCCCTTCTAAGGAACAGGGCTGGAGGTGGGAGCCTAATAATGGCAAATGCGATTAGCGATTGACGATCAAGCGACTAGCGACTTTCTCCTGATGACTGATGATATTTGACTGGCGATGGGTGACTGTTAACTCGCATATTACATACCATCTGTCTCTGGGAGCAAAGACTCTTCAGCCACCAAGAAAAATGTGGCAGACATGGGAATATTGAAATAATGCTCAACTATGCCTTATCCGCCTTCTAGGATGAGATGGATGGTGTCGAAGATTAATGGAAAGTATTGGCAAATAATTTTGCCAATTCACCCTATTAATCGTCTACACCGTTCTTCTCATCCAACTCGGAGGTAGACGAGTCATAATCGGGTGTTATTTCAATGTTCCAATGTTTAGAAGCATTTTTTCTAATGGCTCACAAGGTCGTGCTCCCGTAGACAAATGGTGTGCAATGATTTACTTTGATTTTTCTCTTTTTGAACTTTTGTAGTCTACTTTGTATTTTTTTTACTTTTGTTGTTTAGACAATGTACTCATCAACTACCATTAATGAAAGTGAAATTTTTTACGCATATCAAATTTTCATTCAACATTTCAATTTTTCTAAACATGAAAATCATGTTATTGGTAACATGAAAAAAGAGAATTTCGTGTTATCGGTAACATGCTTTTGTGATGATTGTCGTGTTACCATATAGTATAAGAAAAGTGTGTTATTGGTAACATGACATAAATGTAATTAGTGTTGTCACTAACACAATATGTAGATCAATTACACTAAGTAAATGAAGTTTGTGTTATATATCACACACCCTAACTTGAGTTCCTATTATTGATAACACGACCTAACTGGTGTGTTAGTTCTCCAAAACATGACCTAACAACAGTTCATGTTATCTATCACACGACCTAAGTTTGTGTTATCGATAACACGACCTAACTGGAGTGCGTTTTGTCCAAAACATGACCTAACTGGTGTTCGTATTATCATTAACACAACCTAACTTGAGAGTGCATGTTGTTGATAACACAATTTGTTGTGTCCCCCCTTGTCCACCTCCCCAATGACCCCCCTTCATTAGTGGATTAACCACCATGTACCTCTTCCTCCTATGTACAGGTGGTAGTAGGGATGTGATGGGGCCATCATTAAAAACTTTTCATTTCTTAAACTTCAGCTTTAGTTGCTTCGGTGGCTCCTCCCAGGCTGGCACCACTTCCTCATTAATTTTCTTCAAAAATATGGCCATAACAGTATGTTCGACCTTAGGACCCTTATTTTTCTTTGGGGAATCAGCTTTGAGTTCCATTTTCTATGCAAAATACATGTAACAATTTCGGTTTTACATTCAAAAGGACGGGGTTTTACGTCCTTCGAGGATGGGTTTTCCTCCCCGGGTTGAGAAGAGAGACAATGTTATAAGGAGACCAAAACTAGTGAGACCATCTGGACCCTGAGAATCTAGGCTAGTGTAGCCGAGTGCACCAGCTTACTAGTGGGTAATCTTCCCCATTAGGAAATTTACCCAAACTACATAATTCCTTCAGACTTTCCAATCAGGGATTGTCTGGAGTGAGTAGAGACTGCTTAAGCTTAAGCTTTGGCCGATTAAGTAGGGTTGATTTATCGATATGCATGGTTGTGATAGTGTGTTAGAGACACTTTGCATGCGGAATAAATGTTTATGGATATGCATGATGTGATTGTGTGTTAGAGACACTTCTAATGCAGGTTTAATGTTTATGGATATGCATAATGTGATTGTGTGTTAGAGACACTTTTCATGCAGGTTTAATGTTTATGAATATACATAATGTGATTGTGTGTTATAGACACTTCTCATGCAGGTTGAATATTTATGGATTATGCATGATTTGTTGGTGTGTTTGAGACACTTCTCATGCAGGTTAATTGTTTATGGATAAGCATAATATGTTGGGGTGTTTGAGACACTTCTTATGTAGGATGTTTATTTATGGATAAGCATGATATGTTGGTGTGTTTGAGAAACTTGTCATGTAGGATGAATGTTTATGGAGGAGAATGAATATGCATGAATATGTATGGTGTGCTAGTGATGCTCGTCATGCAGGATGAGTATGTTTATTGTTTAGTATGATTATTCATGTCATGGATACTATGTTGAGATATTTTCATGCAGGATAATTACTTATAGTGGAGCATGGTTAAGTAATGGGAACGTGATCAGAAATGAGATGATATATGATATGTTTGATGTGATAGACTGTGTAGAATGCAATGATGTTTTCATATTTATCATTTCGATAGGCAAAACCATGTTGAGTTTTTGCTCACCCCATTTTCTCTGTGTTTTCTATTTTTAGGCCACATGGTGCAACATGCAGACGACCAGGTCCCTCTTTATGAGGCACATGTGGATGATGATCGGGTGTAGGCGTGGGAGCCTAGTGATCTTACTATCTTTTCAGTTTATTTCTGTTGTTTTATTAGAACTTCATGTTTAGATGACTTTGTCTCGTACTCTTTTAGCCGTTGTGGCTTTAGACTTGTTTATGACATTATGACTTGAGCCATGTTTGTCGGCTTAGTGTTGTAAGTTTATAGGTTGAGACTTGAGGACTATTTTAGAGTTGTGATTTTTTTTTTTACTTATTTCTCTTGCACAAAGATAAAGAAGTGTGTTACTCCGTGTGTGATTATACATGTTAGAGGGGTCAAGTCTTCCGCATTTCGTTACTTCGTCGCCCCCGTGCGCTTCGACTGTCCCTTGGACCAGGTTCAGTTTGGGTCGGGCGGGTGTCGGGGTGTGACATCCTTAATCCACTCCTTCGCCCGAGATCTATTTAGTGCTCTGAATCCTCCTCGCTCTTGCCTACCATCGGCAACCTTGTGAACCAATCTTCCCGCAGTCGCATACTCAGCTGTGTCCCCGTATGTCCTCTCTCTTTATCTCATCACCTTTGTGCAATCTATGTTTCTTCTGTTTCCATTTTTTCTTATTACCATGTTTGTTTGCTTCCCCTATTGTACAATATGTATTTTTTTTATTCATGGTTTTTTCTCATGTGGATCTTTTAAGTTATCACTGAATCTATTTGGCTCTCCTGCATTCAAAACGGAGTGTGAGCCCAGATTCCATGGTTTTGTTTGGGGGTTGTCTGATGGGCGATTGGTTTTCCTGGGGATGGATTTATAAGGCAAGTTGGGTGTGTGTAGTTCTTGGGTGGTGATTCACGAGGTTTGGGAGATGGAAGAGGCTCTATTTTTTTTCCTGGGTGACTTGCATGTAATGCTAACTTTTATTTTTTTTTTGAATTTGTGCATAGCTTGACAGAGTTTGGGTTGTCTTTTGGGTTGTTTGTTGATGGTCATCTAGCTTGGTTGTGCCATTACTGGACATGTAAGAGGTGATTACTGATTGACGAGGCTCTCATTCTTTCAGGTTTTGAGTTTTTTATGCGTCTATGTCTAGCAAGTAGGCATGAAACTGGTTTTTATTGTTGAATTATCTTGTTCATCTATGATTTTTTCTTCTTGAAGAAAATGGTTCCATTTTTCTATTCGATTCTTTCTAGTACCATAAGAGTGGCATAAATTGTATTTTTGTCTAATGACTAACTCTGGAGGTTAGATTTGATGTAAAGATTATTGGAAGAAAAGTTAATAACTAGGAATTTTAGTAATTGTTAGAAGTGGGCATAATATTTAGATAGGTTAAACCCATATTATTTATGTGGGTCAAGCTCATATTATTTATGTGCATCAAGCTCATATGTGTAGAGAGCCCAAGGCCACTTTATAGTAAATGAGAATCACACATATGAATTAGTTGAAGGAGTGAATAGTCCCACACATGTGAATTGGTTTGGCCTTTCAAGTTAGGCCCTTGGGCTACCCCACTTTTGTGGGGGGAGTTACATGTTGGACCCATACACCTAGGTGGGCTAACCCATATGCACGCTACCGCCTCCATTTGGCCAACTCGGCTTTATTTGCACACGCGGTCGGGCTGGATTAGGTCAACAAGATAATTATTTTTGTGATAAATCAATTTAATTTGGTTTTCTCTTAACACAAATTAATTTAGTTTGGTTTTCTCTTAACCCAAAATGGGTCCGATTTTATTCTTACTAAATTTTGTCCGTTAACAGATGGACATGTCCATTTGAACAGGACGGGTTGTCTTCAACGGGATTTCTTATAAATTCTAGAAAAATATTTTATGTATTATCTTTTACTGGATTTTCGTCTCTATCCTTTCTGTGAGAGCATTCCATACCGCGGTTCGCTGCATGTACTGTGTGAAGGTGCTTCTACAGTACATGGTTGATTGTCTTATCCTGGGAGACAGACACCCAAGTGTATCCTAAGCATCAATAAGGAGGGCGAATTTTGTCTTAAGGACAGAGCACAATTTTCTTGATTCGATCATAATTCTTTCAGTAAGATTTCTCATCACAATACTTGTATAGGTACAAAAATAACAATTATGTCATTTCTTTGAGGTGAGTTATATCTAATATCTGCAGATTATCCAATTTGCTTTTGTCCTCCTACCTGATTTTGTGGG
Organism: Saururus chinensis; assembly: GCA_035235625.1. Lineage (NCBI taxonomy): Eukaryota > Viridiplantae > Streptophyta > Magnoliopsida > Piperales > Saururaceae > Saururus > Saururus chinensis. The sequence goes on along the minus strand of CP141145.1, from coordinate 15,707,965 downwards.
TGTCTCTTTACATGGTGAGGCACAAAACTTGCTATTTATTGTTATTGAAGGTTGTGAAGTCTGTGTTCTTCATTGGGATGCAGAAACATTTGAGTTAATAACTAGGTATTATCATTCCACAAAACTTTATGGCTTACTTTATATAAAAACAGAGTTTCTTTTCTCGTTATTCTCATGAATGTCAATGCTTTTTATGCAATTTCTATTGATTATTATTGATTCTACTATACAAAAAACTATATATTAGCTTAGCTGGGTAAGGTGAATTATGAATAATAAACTGTTAGCTGGCTTGTGCATAACTTAAATTTTGAACTCCAATTTTGTAGCCAACTTTTGATGGTTTTATTGCAAGAGATGCTAATAGGCATTGAATATTGTACTGTATAGAGAACTGGGAGATATTTCAAATTGCATAGGTTGCCCTAGAGAACAAGGACATGTATGTCTTGAAGAACAAAAATTTTCCTAGAACATATGCTAGTGGATTTCTAGGTCATCCAATTTGGTTTTCTGCTCCACTTTCGAAAGAAGTATGTGTTTGTTTGTTTTTCCTTTTAAAAATTTGTGTTCTGCTGTTTTTTTTTTTTTTTGGGGGGGGGGGGGAGGGGGGGAGGGGAATAAAAATTAGTGTTATGTTACCCCTTTGTACATCTATTGTCTTCTGAAGGAAAATGGGCTAATTATACATGTTCTTTTCACTACATTCTTGTTTTGGTATAGTAGCTTTAGCACACCTTGATGCCAGTGTAAGGTTACTCATTTTTGTTTCATGGCCCGAGAGTATTAGGTCTTTCAGACAATTTGGTAAGGGATTGGCCATTGTGGATAAGGAAGAGGTGTCCTATTTAAATGCAGAGGCTCTTTAATCTCCACTCACTTTATTTTTGCATTGATCATAGTACCCTAAATTGTTAATCTGACATTGTTTTCTTACAATACTTATACAGGCAATATGAAGAGGACACCAGGCAAACAAAAGAATGTAGCATTCAATGTAAAGAGGCTAAACATTTCGTAGAAGACCTTAGAGGGCAAATTTGTTTTCGATATGAGATGAAATATGCCCATTTCTTTGTTTGAATATTATTTTAATGTTCGAATCAAGCCCTAGTCATGTTCTATTTAACGTTCTGCTTATATTTTAGATTGAAATTTATCTTATGTTTTGTTCATAGAGGAATACATTTTTGGCTGCAACAGGAAAGGAGCATAGAGCTAGAAGGCAATAGGTGGCTACTGAACTCTTGCATTTAGTTAGGAATAGATGCATTGAATCCGGTTAGATGTATTTTTACTTTGTATCATCAATATAAATATCAGATTGCTGCAAGTGAAAGTGGAGCAACTTAATTGTAATACTATATTGTTTACAACAGGCATGCAAAGGAAGCATTAAAACACTCCTGCCTACTCAATTTTGACCTTTTATTGGATTATGCGGGTTTCTGAACTTGTGATGCTCATAACTTTTAATTGAAGATGGCTGTCAATTATATCCAATTTTGAACAACGCTAAACCTACGTTAGCATATGCACTTTTGTATCAGAAATAAGTGCCTCTTCCGGACTCTTTACGCTTTTTATATTTCAGTGACTGAGTACTTCCGTAGGGAAATGATTTCTTCCCTTCACTATTAAAGAATAGTGGCACCAACCTTGGTAACCGATGCACAAGATGGCTCATGGACGACGGCTTGGTGCCATGGGTTGTTAATGCTTTAAATGATGGACTTTCATGGAATATGTCTTGTCAAAGCCTTTACCAATTTGATATGAACTTGGGTTGTCAAAATGTGATATCTAAAAAATAGTAAAATAGAAATCTATGATTGATATTTAGAAAAATATTTTAAAAAATATCTTCACATGATGTGTGACTGAGTAGTTCATACATGCTGGTATTTAAAAATTTATATTTATCTTTAATCTCAAAAATAGTAGAATAGCAATCCTAAAAGATACTTGATTCAAGTTATATCTTGTTACGAGGCAAAAATTGATTTTTTAAAACTTAAATATAATTATAGCCCGTTAAAGGCCTAAAATCAGTTTATGACTATTTTTTTTAAATGGGTTATATGTAGTTAGGCTTAACGGGCTCAAACTCTAATTTATCAGGCGTGGTTGGCCCACCTTGATTATCAGCCCTACTAAGGATACACTATGCACTAATATGTTTGTTGTCAATCTTAAGGGGCTATTGAATTTTTTAGAAACGAAAGTTAAATTTTTTAAAATTAATTTTAAAAATTCATCACTGAATGTGAATTACGGTTGATAATAAAATTATATAAAATAAATTTGGATGTCATATTAAACTTAATTTTAAAACTTCAAACTAATATAATTTTTTCCTGAACTCGGATATGCATGTTTTTGATACTATTACGCTCCTAAATTTAAGTTTTATCAAACAAGATCCTATAAGGGTAGGTAATTTTAAAATTTTAAAGTAGGCCCTGCATATATAACATGTTTATCGTGATTTTCAAAACAGGGGTTGAGAATCGGAATCGATAAAATCACCTTCAATAATATCGGCCAATTCTAACTTAAAAGGGCTTGAAATTAACTTTGGGGTTGAACTTTTAATTCTACCTAGCGTATACACACAAATCCAATTAGGTCAGAATAAATAAAATTTTACAAAAAAATTATACATAAATATTAAAACACTGCCTACAACGTCTTTTAGGGGCATTTAGGTCATTCCCTTCCATTTGTATGTAACCTGATTCTTGTGCCAAAACGCCTAAACCCCAAGCCAGCCGGAATACCCAGCCGCTCCCCGCCGCGGCCACCGGACCCTCCTTTTCCTCCCTCTCCTCTTCGATGGCGGGGAGGCTCTCCTTCCTCAGGGCCGCTCTCCTTTTCCGGCATTGTTCTTCTTCCCTACTTCGATCCCTACCCATTTCCCCAATTCCCAAGAATCTCAGTTCTTGGGCTCCTCCCTACATTTCTCTTTCCCAACTATTTCATCACGTCCACTCTGCTACAGATCTAGAGAATGATTCGTATTCTTCCCATGAAGGAGCCCCATCTGGTTCTGTCGTTTTGGAGAAGAGCGAGGAATCTGAAGCAGTGGAACCTAAAAATGCCGGAAATGCTGCGAGATCGTCGAAGAAGCTGAGAAGTAAGAAGATGAAGCGGAAGCGGAAGGGTTCTGTGTCCGAAGAGGCAGTGCGATTGAAGGAAGAGGGCGACGGAAGGGAGTCCTCTTCGTCGGGGAAGGATTCGGATGGGAAGTCGGAGGAATTTAAAGGAGTGAAGAGGAAGCCTCGGTCGCTGAAGAAGGAAGGGAAGTTGCCGGGGCAGAATCCGATTTTGAAGAAGCCATTGATGACGGAAAAGAGAGATGGGATTAGTGTAATCCGTGGGGCTGGCGGCCTTTCTTCTCTGTTTCGGAAACCATCTCTAGGGGATTTTGGTAGCTATAAGCCTGTAGTCCTACATAAGGGGAAGACAAGCTCGAATTTGATACGAGATAAGGCGATTCCTTCAAAGGACAGTTCGAGCAGTGAGGTGGAACTGACACCGGAAGCTGTTGCGTTTCTAGTACGGTTGCAGGAGGATGGGTACTTGAACAATGTGGATTTGTTGCAGGATGGGAAGGTGGTGCCTCATCGTCTTCATCTCTTTCATGTTCAGAATTTGCTGAAATCTGCTGTAGAGAAGTTTGGTATAGAGCATCAAGAGATCGCAAAGTAAGTGTTCTCTCTCTCTCTCTCTTCTTGTCTTTCTCCTGGGTTTTTTGTCACTCTCGTATGTTTTGGTCATTTGTGTATTAAATGTGTGAATTTATTGTTCTTCATTTCCAGATTGTAGGTTCTTTTTTGAAATAAAATTTACTGATCAGTGGGGCCTATATAATGCACTACTATGGTAAATTGGAGAAAGGTCGGAAGTGCAATTTGGCTAACTGAAAGCACCAAGAAAGCTTTAATGTTTCATATGGTGAATGAAAGTAGATGGATCTAAACACGATCCTCATCTAAATATAGTCAAAACGTAATCAAAAGTCAACAATTCAGACTTTCAGTAATTCTGAAATGCCATATTAACACATCATCATTATCACTTTATCCTTACTATATGGATCTGGCAGCTCCGATTTTTCTCTGCCACTTATATGAACTTTGTTAAGATTATCAAGATTATAGAACGGTTAGAAAACTTGTCTCGTACTCTCTTGCTCGGATTTTGTTGTGGAGCTGTATAGAGGAGGAGGAGGTGGTGGTGGTGCATGCGGGTTTGAGAAATGTGACATGCTGTAATTCCTTCCTCAGCAAGGGATATTGATATTGCTTGTAATTCCTTCCTGCAGTTTATTGTCAAATCATTTTTCCATGTGATATTCTAATCTAGAAGCGTTCAACATTTGCTAAAGCCTAAGGTACTTATTAGATCCTCTTGTTCAACTGCCTATGAGATTCTCTCGTTTTAATTTTCATTGTTTTCGAATTTCCCATGATTTGAATTTTTTCCATTCATGTGTAGGCTTATTCTTCTTTTAGAGATTAGTGGCATCTCCATTTTTCTTTTGCTGCCCCTTCTGACCTTAAACAGGCAGGATGGAATGGTCACCTCAAGCTACTCTTTTTTAATTGGCTAATGTATGCTTTTATCTGTACTATCCTAGCTAAAGTGAACTGTTATCTATTTAGATGGCTGTCGGGAAGCAACTTAAAACGAGTTGCCATTTTTGGTTGCCCATCCGTTGAAAGCAAAACTGTATTTTCAGCAAAAAGCTTGCGTTCTTTTTTTGGCATTCAGGAAGATGTTGTAAGTTGCTATGAACATTGTTAATTGCAGAGTTGCTATGACAGGTTAGATGTCTCTCATACTCTATCGACAATGCAGGTTTGCCGTGCTTGCAAATTGAAATCCTCTTGCAAATTTGTTAACAAAAATCCCATGAAAAGTGATAAGCTGATTTTGTTAGATGCACTGAGAGTTCTTACATCATACTCCTTTTCTCAAGCACCTCAGCAGCTTGTAATATCATCTGAGATGAAGGAGTCAATTGCCAAAATGCTGAAGGAGATTGTCAGTCTCAGTAAATAAGGTTCTCATCAGGATAAGTAGAACCTGTGCTCTTTCAGGTATGATATTATTGTCCGTACGTCATTGAGGTCATTTTTCTCTCCACCATGTGAGCAGTAGTATATAAGGAAAGGACAGCCGATTCTGATTTCTGTGTTTACTGTCACAAACAAATTTCAACTTACTAGAGAACATCTTATTTTTTTCCTTGCTTATAAAGGAACTAATCACATGTTTTGTTTATGTAGCAGTCGTTGAAGCAAGTGGGACAAAAGAGCAAGCTTCCAGCTTCTTCTTTTCTCTTGTTGTAGGCACCAACTTTAGTCTATATACCTAGTCTTTTACCCTCTGACTTAATTCAACTGTGACAGCTATCTATCATGTGAAAACCACATGCAATTTGGTTTAGATCATACCATTACTTGTCGAGGTCATAGAAATTCGAAGTCACTCTTTTTTGTGGATAGTTAGTTGGAAGTCACTCTTGGTGGCTGATTTCTCGTGGATTTTCCCATGCCTATGATGAATATGTCTAACTATGTTCAATATTTTCATTTTCTTTGTTAAAATATTTGGGAAGTATTCTTAAGTCCACTTGTCAGTATCTTTATTTATTCTCTACTATTTTGTAGTCTCTGGAATTTACACTTATAACAATCAGAATAACCAGAAGTGTGGGTCAAGTGGTATTTTGTAATGACTTCAGGTTTATATTGGGAATTGATGAATATGTAATACTCACTAATTTTGTAATTTTACTTGAGCAAGAAAATTGCTGTTTCTTGCATTTTTTAGCATTTGGTCTTTTTCTTCTCATTTTAGATATTTTGGATGTGCACGTAGGGCTTTAGAGTGGTGAGGACTGTAAGGCAGAGCTAGGGAAGCCGTGAGTCAGAAATTTGGAAATGGGTCATAACTTATTTGTAAAGAAGAGAGTTGGAGAATTTTGAGGAAAAAATATGAGGGATTGGGGGGAAGAAGGTGAGTGATTTAAGGAGAAAGAAGAGGGAAACTGAGTGGGAAATTTCACCGGAAACATGGTGTGCTAGGTAACAAAAGGTCGGGCTTAGTGAGAGAAGGAAGAAGATTTTTTTCTTTTGATAAAGAGGGAGAGTACAAGAGAGGTACTAAGAGATGAAGTTCACTAATTCCAAAGAGGGATGAATATGGGAAGCCCCTTTATATATCTGCCTTGTTGGGCGGACTTTGTTACTTAAGTAATGTTTAATCTATACCGTCTATCGAATCAACTAATTATCACTGAACAAGTAATCTCAACTGTCCACCTAATCAATATGTAAAAGGGAGGACCACAACTAGCCAAAAGGGAAGTCAAGGCTAGAAAAGGGAGGCCGGACATATCATGACATTTCCATGAAAAGATTTGTTTTATTTTACAAAAGACCTGGAAAGCCCAGGCCATCAAAACAAGAACTACACAGCGTCTGCCTCAACAGGCAGCAAAATGAAGTCTGGAAAGGCAGAAAACCAGACTCTGAGTTCAGAGGAGAACTACGCTTGATATGCCAGGCAATGCGTGACTCTGTTCCCTTCCCTTCTAAGATGGCAGAAAAACACCCGGATGATAGACTTCAGGGAAGCAACTGCCTCACCAACATCAGGGCCAGCACAGCCAAAGGGAATTCTCAGAGAACCTTCACAGATGTGAACATTGTGTCCCAGTTCTCCTGCGCGAATTCAATAGCCCTTATTGCAGCCTGGATTTCTGCATCCAGGAATTCCTTCAACCAGATCGCCCTTATGGCAGTTTCTAATGCAATTACCTATCACTGTCTTGACAACCTCGTGAAACAAGTATGTACAACAGAGGCATTGAAAGTCTGCGTTACAAGTTGGGACTTTGAAGGATGTCTGGTGGTTTCTAATGAGAAGGTGAAGGACTCGCACTAATGTGGCAAAAGGAAATGGACGTTAAACTTAGGAGCTGGGGAAGGAGCTATATGAACATCAGGGATGAAGACAGGCTGGAATGGGGATGTTGGAGATACATCGGCATCTATGGTAACCCAGAAGTCAGCAAATGCTAAGGGACCTAGAATCTAATTAGAAATCTAAGGGATCAAGATAATGCATTGTGGTAATGTGTCAGGGGTTTCATTGAAATCCTGGATTAGGTCTAGAAGGTCCGGCATTTGACAAGCCTAGTTGGTAGAGGAGAGAGACTTGAAAGAAGCCCTAGTGAAATGGAGATCGGGAGTAAAAGTTACATTCTCAAGAAATATGTCATATGAGTGAGACTTACTTTAAAAGTGAAAAATAACCTACCTATATGAGATCTGGTTTCGAAGGGCTCGTCGATACGAGTCTATTGATACTAAGAACGCGCAATTTCAATTACAGTATAAGAATATATGATGTTTTTAAATTTTAAAAATAATATATATATATATATATATATAATAATAATAATAATAAAAAAATTGCTACTTGGCAGCGTTAGGAGTTTGATGTGTGTCAAAACTGACGCATGTCAGACCGATGCTTTAGAATTATGACGTGCATTAGTTACACGTTCGCGTGTCAACCCTCAGTTACTATATATAGACGTCTGTTTTTGTTGGAACGAGCGACTAACTCTACTTTTATAATGGTTATTAATAACACGACCATGACTTGTAAAGGTGAGGTTAGATTTTGAAAGTTGTTTCTTTGTGAAAGATTGTTCCCGTTTGAGTTAGGAAATATAAGAGATTTAATAATTTGGAGCTCAGATTGGTAGACGTACTGATAGAGTTTCATAATAGAGAGTACACAATACAATCCGATTTGGAATCGGATGCACGGTATGTATATTAGCCTGGTTCGCCCCTAACGAAGGGCAAAACCCTTGGTTCGCCCCTAACGAAGGGCAACTATCAAGGCTATGCACGCTAGGGTAGAGAGTATCATGTGAAAACTCTCTGCTCTCTAGATCCCGGCGTTCTATGAGCATGGGTGACTCTTCTCTCTACAAGCACAGAGTATTTTACGAAAAATTTATAGAGTAAGAGGTTACTGCTTTGTACCCGCAATAAATTCTTTTTCATATAATAATTATTTGGGACACTAGTAAGCCGTGAGAGCTTACAAACTTTAGAAGCATGTTCGATATGTAGGAATTGGGAAGTATTTGGGTGAGAGATACACCCTTACTGCTTCTTCGAAAAGTATTACTTATTTACTTGATTATGTGATTTATAAACTGTCAGATGTTATATTTATATCTGATAGGATAAGTACTCCTACTGAGTATTTTAAAATACTCACCACCCCCCAGACCTTGCAGGGCTTGACGTGGAATAGACGGGTGTAGAAGAAAGCAGTAAAAATACTTTTTTGGAAGCTTCAAGTGGTGACCACAGAGTCTATGATTACACAAGTAGTTTTCTAAGTATATTTTCATATTTTTTTAGCTTGAGAAGACTTGTTTATATCTTTACTTATGTGTTTGTACACATACAATAAATTTCTTGGGGGATAAAATATTTCATGTTACATTTATGGTTATATGTTTCTAGGTTGCGACCCGAGTAAGTTCTGATTTTACTTTTTAAATCTTTATATGTTTTATAAAATCTCGAGTCGTGACATGTCTGTTGCCTACGAGCGCGGGAAGTGCAAAGTGTCTCCGGGTAAGGGGAGCTTCTACCTGCCGCTTTCGAGCGTGCAAAGAGTGATGTGTCTTCGAGAAATGGGAGATTTTGTCTGCCGCCTACTAGCATAGGAAGTACGAACCATCTCTGAGTAAATGGAGGTTTTGTCCGCTGCCTATAGGCACATAAAGTGTGAAGTATTTTCGGGTAAGAGGAGGTTTTGTCTGTCGCTTTCAGCCTTCAGGCTTAAAAGAGTGAGAAGAGCCCTGGGAAATAGGAGTGTCTATTTGTCGCCTTCGGGCTAAATGAGAGAAACGTGTTGGAGGTAGAGGAAACTCCATCTGCCATCTCTGGACCTGAAGGGGAGGACGCCCTGAAGGAAGGAGCAACTTCGAATGTTGCTACTTCTTGAGATATCAGGGGAGTAAGCATATCTGACCTTCCAATATAAAATAATTATATAAATACATATACTAATTAAGATATATATTATGCTCTGATTTGAGGTGTTTTGATATACTTTGATTTAATATGATCTGATAACCTTTGATATGATGTGTTGTGATGTGACATGCACCAATCGTATCTGATGTGATCTGTTTTGCTCTGTGGTAGAGCGAGATGTTGGATTGTGCTAGTGTCATGCTCCGCTCTGTGATAGAGTGAGATGGGTAATTCCGCTAATTTATTGGCTTTCGTTTGTCTCCGATGATTTATGAGGTTTTCGAATGACCGATTAAATATTCAGATATACGTATTTTGACATATGCAATTTTGTACTGTCAGATGAATTTAATAGCCGTTAGGCATAACTATGTTTGGATCCGATCATATTAGAATAACATCGTGGATGTTATCCAATATGTACATAAGAAACCAACAGTAAAGCAACGTTGACCCGATCTAAATTATTTATAAAATTAGGTTTGATCTAGCCTATGTAGAGGAATGTTACGACTCTCATACATAGAGTTTGCCGCTCTTGGAATTATTTTAATTTTTGAGAACCCGGTGTATGAGTTATCCCTTGTGAACCCTTGACTTGAGTTGGATCTTGGGTCGGGGCGTTACAAATGGTATCGGAGCTTTGCTCTATTTGAATGAGGAAAATGTTGTAAATATATATTTATATGATTTGAATTCCAATTGGAATTAATTTTTACGAGTGTGATATTAGATTTAATACAAACTCTGATTGTGAATTTTTAGTGTGACATCGAATTTAACTCTGATTTGGAGCTTTTCGTTTTGCATGTGTAACATCTGATTTGATATGAACTCCGATTTTGAACTTTCTACTCCGCATGTGTTACATCGGAATGAACTCCGGTTTTGTAAACTTCAATTTTTAAATCAGGAACGATTTGAAAATTGTGTTGTCTATGTGCGGCAAGGGATTTGGTGCAAACATTAATTTTATGAATTTTTATTATGAATCATAAATTATTTAAATTTTTTGCCTGAATCTATTGTATCGGGTTTTTATATGAATTTTGATTTTGAATTTAAATTAATCAAAAAGATCTGTTCTGATTCTGTTGTAAGAGTTTTGAAAGTGTTTTGAGTGACTTCGATTTTGAATCGGTCATATTTAGATATTTGATTTTGAATGACCTTGAGTTTGAAAATTTTATGTGAGTGAAATTATTTCTGAAAGCTCGTGAAATTACCTAATAATAATTACCAAACACCCGTAGTATGAGATACGAGGTATTAGTGAATGAGTGTACAATTAATTCTCCCATAGTATTGAAATAAAATCTGATTTTGTATGGTTCTTATTTTGAGCATCGATTTCGAATAATCTGAAATTTTAAAATTTATTTTAATTTTCTTTTACATATATGAGGAAATAGTCACACATCGGGTAAAAATCGGTGGGATGAAGAATTTTTGTAATATAAGGGAGTTTAAACATACAAAGCTTGTCATTGCCACATGTTATGAGGGACCACACCAATAAACCAAAAAAGCCTATGGGTAAACCCCCACCTAAAAGCCAAACTTTAAAAAATCAATTTTTATTAAAAATTAAAATAAAATAAAATTTAAAGCATGAAAAACTCATCCTACCCCAAGCCCACTTAGAACGAAGTCAGGCCTCTAGGAAGGCCAAAATTTAGGTTGTCAGCCTAGAGCTCGGAACCAGCTCAGGCCCAGTCCAATTTCAAGCCAAGTAGTTGATGCTACAGAGCTCACAATACAAACCTACCCATATAGAAAAAAAATTGTTTATATTAAGTTCAGGTTCACGAGCAATGGAGTGAACTCAGCCATCATGTCTCATCAAATTTTAATCGGATGGTGCCATAACTAGAGGGTAGATTAATTTCTAGCCCCTTACGACATCAAATGACATAATGCATGCCCAAGTACATGATAAGTGTGAGCCCCAACTCATACAAATATTTTTCATATAAAAATATTCATAAAAAATGCCATAGGCAGTCCGTTAACGCGGTATTCTTGCTCTAAAAGCGTCACTAAACGAAACAAAAAGTGGTCCATGACATATCCAGATGTTTTCTACGAAAAAGATATAGTCCAGGATACCACGCTAGCTGCATAATAAATGGCATACGAGCATTGCTAACGTGGCACGTATGTATTAGCCTACTTAGTACTTAACATGGATTAAACAAAATAAATCCATATCTAAGAATTCTGAACGATAAAAATTCTCTAAAAAAAAATAGGAGTTGAGCCTAAATAATTATATGTAAAGCGTTCATTTTCGAGATCAACAAGAGACACATTGGCATAGGTACCATTGGTAAAGCCGATCATAAAATACGCTTCCATGAAAAAGACACAGATTGCAACCAAAAGCGAAGTATTCCTTCCACCCATTGCCCACCTACGTATACACCAATCGGTGCCTTCGAAGATGGACTATACCTCAGGCAAATCTTAGATCGTGGATGTGGATGTTGCTGCAGCGGGCAAACTGATATAGACAATCGTTGAAATGTCTCAATTTAAAATGAATATAAAAATAAAGGAACGGCTGAAATGTGAAATCTAAGAGAGAATATAGTGTACGCAAAACTTCATAGAAGAGGTATTGAAAACCTCCTAAGCCCAACTTTCTTCCTCATGGCCTATCTCCTGCCATACGCACAGCATTACATCAATGAATCAATTGTTTGTGCTGTTCCTCGCAAGGAAACAAAGAACAAACCACCAATCTGATCTCACACAACAAAGCAGGAAAAGGAAACCTGAAAAAGGAAAGAACCAACGAACATGAAGAATAAAACACGCTCAGAGAGGTTTCTGCACTAGCCACGCATGATCACCTTGTATGTGAACTACCCAGTGTAAGTTCAAGCTCGTCGGAGCCACATTCTTCATGGATCCTCTCTCCCTCCCAGGGCTTGACAAGTCCGGTTTCGTTACTGCCAAAGGCGAACTCATCTGAGCCCCCATCTAGCATCTGAACATCAGGGTGGGAAGGAGCCCCGGTAAGAACAGGTGAGCACGTCCCACTCTGACCAGGAGTCCACATTCTGGAGCCACCGCCAGCCATTGCCTCATCCCTGAATCCAAATGGATTCCCAGACACAAGGCTGAAAGTCGGAGAAGATGGGCCGCCGGAATGTATTTGGAGACCTGCAAACCAGCTTGATTCAGGATTAAGCTGGCGGCCAGGGCTGGGAGGAGTCGAAGATGGCAAGAACGAGCAGTTAGCTCCTGCCCATGATGGAGCAGCATTCGAGTCATCCCAATCAAGTTTAATTCGAGGTGTGCGGGCAGTGGGAGAGCTCAAAGGAGGAGTAACAGGAGCACTGATGGAGCCGCTGTGTATGAAAAGCTGGTGAGGCAACTTGGATGAAGAAGCCGAAGAAGAGGAGGAAGATAGGTTTTTGAGCCAGGGGATGAGGGAATTGGGGTCGGGATTTAGGTTCGCATTTGCAGCGTAGGATGAAGAGCCACCGGGGCTAGGTGGAAAGGATGCGCAGGGGCTCGGGTTGTAGGAGGCACAGGGACTTGGATGGTACGAGGAACAAGGGCTTGGAGATGCTGAACCGCCCATCACCTCCATGCGCTCCACAGGCTTACATCCCTGAATTCATCATCAGTGTAGAAAGAAACAAATAGTCATTAAATCTGTAACTGTTAGCTAGGCACTCAATCAGGCCAATTATCTCTTTCGTTTCTTTATTTTTATCCTAATCTATCTGAGTTGTTGCTAAGGACAAGAGCACTGAGAATTTAGAGATTAACAAACTTTGTACTGTCAGATTACGATAAAATCATACTAACTACCCACATCGAATAAGACATTGAAAGCTATAACGCGTTTTAAAAGCTGAAAAAGATAAGACAAAATGACTTTTAGGCGGTTTTGTTCCTGTCCCCCATCTCAATTACTTCAATAAGGCACAAGAAGATCGCTAAGAAAGCACCTTTTTGCACCAAAAACACTTGGATACCTTCTTTCCTTGTATGAATCACACTAACAAGATGACCAAGAAGTCGACATTCATATATTCATCAAGTAAACTCAATAGCACAGACAACAAATCAGCAACGAATATAAAGAGAGAAAGAAAAATAGAAACGAGATGATACACAACACAGCGAATCAGCTACATTGTAGCATCAAGTGGCAAAATAGTTATTCTCCCAAATATAGTGTCGAAAAGTGTAACATGCTCACGTGAAACCACCCACGCAAAGAGGGAAAAGGGCGAAAGCGGCAAAGCAAAAAGAAAATTCAAGGCATCAGATTCGCTTTCACACGCGGGGGAGAGCAAAGGGCCGGTCTTAGTCTCCCCTCGTCAAAAAGGGCGGGCCGGAGCCCCAAAAATGCCCAAACGATTTCGGACAAAATTACTTCCGAGCCCCTCAGTGCTGGAATCTCCCATTCTTTCGGTAAACGATCACCCAACTGTACCAATTTTCCTGTACCCACTTTTTTTTTCTTTCATTAAATAAACCAATTTAACCAGTCATTACTACCAGAAATTTGGCAGAACGGCAACGAATAAAATGATGAATGCAGGCAAAAATCAAGTTTCTCGTTTCACAGAACATTCCACTCTAAAAGAGAGAATTTTTCATAGTGAAACTTGACTTCGAGATAGGCATCAGATGGATGAAATCGAATTTACACTTTGAAAGAGAGTCATTAAGAAAAACACGATTATAGCTATTTAGCGAAACCCAAAATGAAGAAAAGCGCAAAACAAAGAAAGCGCGATCACGGAACACCCATGAGCACACGATAGCCAGCCGAAGCCGGGGATATTAAAGTGCGCTGAAAGTCCATAACGATCGCCTGGTTTCGGAGCTCGGGGGATTTGTTATCGAATGGAGTGATTTTTGTTTTGGGAGATTATAGGGAGGATTACCTTGCGGTAGGTGGTGCCGTCCTCCTCGACGGTCCAGCCGGCCTCGGCGCAGAGGGCCTTCAGCACCTCGTTGTTGTCGCAGTGCTTGGGCAGCTTGTAGTTGCCGTACATCCTCAGCCCCGCGAAGATCTTCGCCGCGATCGCGCGCCTCCGCCGCTCCCTCCTCTTGTTGTTCTCCCTCTCCTTCCAAGTCGGCAGCCGCGCCCCCGACGTCATCTCTCCCTCACCCACAACACCCCCCTCGATCCCCCAACCGCAGATGCTATAAATAGGCAGGAAGAGACGCTACCTGAGACAAAATAGCCGGCATGAAAGAAGAAGAAGTTGGGCTTATTTGCAGAGGCTACGACAGGCGAGAAGATAGAATCGCCCACAAAGCTCCGGATCTGAGGTTCATCTGCTCTGCTTGGATCTCAAAGGAGGAGAAAGACGTTGCATCTGATAAGACGCTCGAATCCGTTGTCGGAGATTTTGATCGGAGGCGGCGACAGAGGGAGGAGACGCCGGGTGATGCCCTTTGAACGCGGCCCGCAAATGGGGGGAGTCTTCTTGTGACGAACAACAAAAAGGAAAAGTCACAGTAGCTGGAGGTCTCTGTGTTTGATGGCGAACTAAATAAAACAGAGCGGGTCTGAAATGGGCTTTTATGAAGCCTAAATTACGATTCTGCCACTAAATTTTTCAACGCGTAATCCTACGTGGCTGTGCTCTAGTGCCGCTGGTAAATGGTAAGAAGGCGGGGGTAAAAAAGGTAGTAAATTTAACTCTAAGCTGCTCTTAACCTTTAAATTAACCCGACTGTTATACTACGAAATTAAACGAAGTCACGGGCATATGCTATTCAGGGAATTGTGGACCCCACAAGTAGGGCTGATTCGGTAAATTACTTCTATAGCCTGAGGTCGGCGACGGAAACGGGCCCCGAATCGCCGCCCATGATCTCTGACACGTGCTGGCCGGCAGGCACTCATTTGGGTAAGGGTCCCTGTCGCCGCTGGCACGGTATCCGTTCACATGATCCGGGCCGAAACCTCGCTGCGAACGCGTGCGGACTCGGTCCGGATGGAGAATGCCGGCGCCGCGTCAGGCGAGCCGAAGCGGGTGCGCGGCGGGAAGGAGGAACGTGGGGTAGCCTCGACATGGAGAAATTACTTAGTAAGAAATTATTTACTCTCCAAAAGTACCGTCTGTGGGATTTATTCCCACTTTGCTTGCGGCGTGGATCTTAGACGGTAAACAAGTTAATATAAATATTATATTCCTTTTATATTAATGTAAAATTTTTATTTAGTAAAAAATTATTCTATATTAATAACTCTATTTTATTGAATTTAAATGATTAAGTACTTAAAAAATATAACGATGCTATTGAGACTCCTTTTTCTCAATATTTCCCAAAATAGTGTAAAAAGTGTTTTTTTTTTACTTTATTCTCCGTGTTTTCTCCCTTATTTTGCTTATCATTCCCCCGCTACATTAAACTCCATATTTTTTCTTCCCTTTCCCCCATTTCTTTCGGTTATTTCAACTCCAGCGACATATCGGATAGCTAGTCCGGTGGCTAGCTGCCAGAGGCCACGACCAGATCTGGCCATGGCCGACGGCCGCTCGAGCAGCAGGCCAACGGCCAGATCTGGCCATTGGAGCCGACTAGCCATTGGCCGGTAGCTCCAGCGGCCATGGCCAAATCTGGCCATGGCCGCCAACTGCACGAGCAGCCGGTGAGAGGCCAGATCTGGTTGTGGTCGCCGGCGGCTCCAGCAGCCACAACCAGATTTGGTTGCGCCTAGATCTAGCTGTGGTCGCTGGCCGCACAAGCAACCGGCCAATGGATCTGGCCGTCGACGGTTAGCGTGGTCGCGACCAGCCGTCACGGCCACTCATCGTGGAGGTTGCCGGTGTCGGAGAAGGGGCGCCGGTGACGGAAAATGAGAAGAAAGTGGGAAAAAAGAGAAATAGGGTAAAAAGGGGGATATGAAAATTTTTAATGAAAGTTGGTGGGGTAAAAAAGAAATGGGAGACACTGGGAAAAAAGTGGGGTTTGAATAGCCACATTCTAAAAAAATATCATAACTAGTTTTTTTCTCTTACATGTAAGTTTCATTATTTAATTAAAAATTACTATTTTTTAAATATAATTAGACTTGGATATGTTGGCAGTTCGAGCAATCCAATTATATTTTTTACACTTTAGATGTATGTCCTGCATTGCAAGGGCATTAGTATAGGGATTCATGTCAAAATTTTCTATGAATAGCTGAATTCATTATATTTGTTCAAATTTGGATTGAGATTTTTCTATATTTTCTGGTTGAAGAAGCCAATATTCCATATTTCGTAGTTTTTAAACAAAAATGTCGCATTGTCTGTTTTAGGATGAAACTGCCCTTAGGTTTTAAATAATCCCAATACTCATACATATTGTAATAAATGTAACACCAAAATAGTGCGGCGTCGTTCCGGTGGGGAGGATTGATCGGTGGTAGTCAAAAGTCACTGGTGGGAGGTGATCGACGGTGACTCACTAGTGAGTTGCTAGAGATAGTAAAAATTTGTTTTTTTACATGCCAGAAGTTGTTTAGGGTGAAAAAAGCTTCATTTCAACAAATCTGATCACCCTTTAACCCCCATAATAAATAGGATTAGTATTGCATACATTATAACAGAGAGGTAGGTAATAGTGGCGTGTATATAGGTGAAAAGGCACGGTTAATGAACATTGATCTGTCAGTGTGGTTCGGCGAGATGCTACTTCAAGTCAAAGAACGACTTGCCATCAATGGTAATGTGACTTTGAAGTATTTAATTTTATCTTCGCAATCATCCATTATATATGAATTAGAAGACAATGAGGACATGCAATCAGTGTTTTTCATTAATAAGAAGGCAAATAAAGAGGTGTTATCATTGTATGCCAAAATGAAAGAGCCCGATAACGGTAACAAATCACCATCAGTAAAAAGGAATTATATATTCAATAGAGCAAAATCACTGGTGGTATTAGCTCACTCCAGCTCTAACTTCGGATTGCAGATGAGAGTCAATGATACACAATTCACTTTTGAAATTGTCAGATAATAATGAATTTTAGATTAAACAATCGTGTACTTTATCATGTACTCAAACACACGATATATAGCCTATCATGTTCAGTACAAAGAATATTGTGTTAAGTGAAAACACGATAATTATAATATTGCATAAGTAATGATGCAAAATACAAAAGCAATATAACACTAATTCTTTATAGCGTAGATGTAATAACACGACCTGTATAAATATCGTGTTAGCGATAACATTAAATGATTTGTAAGCGTATAACCGAGTACATGATGTTGAGTTATATCACATATTGATTAACACATTAATATCCATCACAGATTGAGAGAACCAGGAAATTTGAAGTCAACAAATCCATGTCATTCTTCTTATTACTGTGAACTATTAGAAATGCTGGCGTGTAGGTAAAACAAACTTATGATATTCCTTGAATCATGTTTTCAGAAACACGACATTTGAATATGACGTATTATCTGGCATATGAGGCTATTACAGTAGCATTTTCTTACAACACGACCTATTTACCTATCGTGTTAACATGAACACGATGATTACACAGTTCAGGTTTACGAAAACACAACTACAAATCATGTCGTGTTCTTAACTGGTCATATAATCTATATTAGAATGTTAAAAACTTAATATTCGGTCGTTAAAATAAAGGATGAAGTGATTTAATAGATGGGGACCCACATGAATCCTATCGCATACTTCTTGCATACGAAATTCAGATAGAAAGAATTAATCTAGGACATATAGTAGTTCTAATCAGATTATGTGATATTCTCGAACCTATAGGGGGATATAATTTTAAAAGAGTCTTTTGGATGTTTGGGCCAGTTGCAAGAGCCTTTAGAACAACATTGAGGTCATTGCTAATGGTAGATGCGACTTTCTTAAAGGGAAAGTATCTTAGTCAGCTATTGATAGCAACTGCACTAAATGAGAACAATAATATGTTATGTGTTGCATTTGTAGTGGCCGAGAATGCATGTGAGAAAACATGCAGTTGGTTTCTTGAATTGCATAGAAATTATCTATTTATTTATCCTCTAGCCGAGTTGGATTCTATTGTTTCCGATAGAATGAAGGGCTTGGCAAATGCTCTTAAGCAGTATTTTCCCTCTATACACCTAGACAACAAATATGTTGGACATATTTAAAGACAACTACCTAACGAACAAGCTCCATATGGCAGCTGAAACTTTTAGACAGAATGTGTATGATAAAATAATGAACATCATTAAAGAACATAATCCTTGAGCAATTGCTTGGCTAAATAAGATAGGTGCATAATACTGGGTCAATGTTGCATTTCTAGGTAAAAAATATGGAACACTCAGCTCAAACAGGTCTGAAAGTGCTAATGCAATGTTAAAAAAAGTCAGGTTGATGCCTATTACTCAGTTAATTGAGCATATAAGGGAGCACACAATTGTACTCTTTGAGAAAGTCAGATAGATGGACAAAATATGACTGAAAAGTTAAGCCCATTTGTTTGTAAACACATCAAAAGTAGAAGAGAAGAAGCAAGGAATATGCATGTATTGTCAGTATCAATGTATGAATTCTAAGTTAACTTGCTATATCACTAAGTAAAATGCAATTAATGTCATGTATATGTTCATACATTATCGTCAATCTTGTGTAGGTTTATCTGTTAAATAAACATGATAGTTGTGAGCGTAAGGGTAGTGTTGATGGGTCGTGTTTTTTATAAAACTATAATATTAATTATCGTGTTCTCATTCACATGATATTCATTCAATAGGATGTAGTGAATCTGGTTGAATGTAGCTGCACATGTAGAAAGTTTCAGCATCTGGGGTCACCGAATAAACATGCAATTGCAGCAATTGATCATAGACACTTCTATGTGTCTGACTATTACGAAAAATGGCACTCCATAAAAACATATAAAATGACATATCGAGAGTCATTATACCCAACGATAAATAGGCACCAATGGGCACTGACCAGAGTTTTGCCTACATTGAACCCACATATCCCACTCAAGTAGTGGGGGTGCCTGCGAAAAAATCAAATAGTGACAACCAAAGGTCAAAGTCCCATGCAAATGTGGAGCATGCAGGCAGTTTGGTCACAACCACAAACGATGCACTAATGCACAAGAGGACACTCCGAATGTGGCTGTTGGTTGAAGTACAAGCCGAAGGAGGGCGAATAAAAGAGTAGTAAAATGACGTAAGGAAGGGGAACATCGACCAGGGTTGCCTTTTTCACCTACTTTCTTTAGCTAATTGGAGGAAATACCATTGTACAGTCGTCTTCTTAGAAACACATTTTTTGGAAAATATCATGTTACATTATACGATTTTGTATATGCATCATGTTATTGCTAACACTACCTTGCTAAAGATCGTGATTTTGATAACACGATATTTTGATTTTTTTTGCTTGTTAATATTCTATACTGCATACATATTGTGTAATTGAAAACATGATGAAAGGGTTTATGTTTTACCAATTACATGATGAGAAAAGACTTACAATGAATATTATAATTTTTTTCTCCATCACTTGTCACCAATTACACGATATTTTTACGTCGTGCTATCGATAACACGACAATAAGAATAAATAAATGATCAATTTATGAAGAGTCACTCAAATTTTCAGCGTCACCATTTACCGAAGAGTCAATCCAATTTTCGGCATAGTAAACATAAATCCGAATCACCAATTTTTGAGGAGTCATCACCAATTTCTGACGTATCCGGTTCTGATCTACAATTGTAAATTCAGATCTCCTATTAGATCAAGTAACCATTTAGTGCCCACTGTCGTGAGAATACTCTCCTAAAGAACTTCATCACTGGGACAGATCGAACAACATCCGTCTCCATGAGCACAACTCGGTGAGCCATCTAGACAAAATGCGGGAGCCATCGGGACATAGAAATAATGCCTGATTAAAGACTCGTCACCCTTTGAGGCGGATGAGTAGACTAGTGCGAATGATTAATGACGTGTACTGTCAAATGAATTTGGCAATTTTAATCGTCCACACCGGTCTTGTCATCAGGCTCAGAGGAGGACGAGTCATAATATGACATTATTTCAATGTCCCAAATGTCTAATCGTATTTTACCTAATGGCTTACCAGGCTTTGTAATTTTTTGTTTTTTTATGTTAAGTAATAAATGTATACTTTTCAGAGATTGTTTATGTAATGGACTCATCAAGTAATATTAATGAAAAAAAGTGTTTTTGCCTACAAATTTGCCGTTCTTCTTTCCTATTTTGCAACGCATGAAATTGTTTCAAACCATAGCAATTAACACTTTATCGGTAACACGATTTGTAACATATTATACATGACTTGTCTGTAATTCGTGTTATCGGTGACACAATGAATGCATGGTCATGTTTTCGGTGGCACGATCAACACACTAATATTTCATGACGTAACTATACTTCGTGTGACTGGTTACACGACCAACTGGATGATCGTCTTCTTGCTAACACGATTTGCAAAATATAATACACAACCTAACAATATAGTCATATGATCGATGACACGACATACGTCTTGGCGTGTTGTTGCTTACACGATCTATAATCTAACTTAGACAACTTAACATGTCTTTGTGTTATTAGTGACATGACTTACGTATATGCATATTGTTGATTACACGATATGTATCCTATAATAGATGACCTGACATGAGTTCGTGTTAGCAATGACACGATGGACATAAACTCGCGTTGTTGATTACACGATGGACATAACATCCGTTGAAAGACTCCTTCAGCTAGCTTTGCTACATAATACATCAAGAACACACCACAGTCTTCGTTAGTCTCTTGATATCGTGTGATTAATAAGACGATATACCTAAAGTGTTAATATGCTATTGTGTTATCAATACTATGCTCATATTAGCAATCATGTTATTGATAATACAAAATTTACTTGTAGCACAAATGAAGCCCCAACGAGAATTCCGGTAGTGACAGAGCACTTATCTTCTCTGCTCCTGATGTTTTGGTGGGCTAATGATATGCCTCGAAGCAACATGTCATGCACTGCTTCAACCCAGTTGTACCTTTCCACAACTGTCGAGTCAACTATGAAGTCACAAAGAGATGGGGAGATAGATCTGTTGCTCTGTGTGAATAAAATGAGGACTCCCATGTGCACGATGACCAATCGTGTTAAGTTCTCGTTAGAGAACCCGCCTATTGTCTACCACTTCCTTTAAAATTTCTTCAATATGATTCTTCTTTGGCCACTTCCTTGCGAAGAATCTTTTAAAGAATTGCCCCTTGCCTCGAACAGCCTTCCCATCACCACTGTCCAACTTCAACCGGTTCCCTATCACACTCAAACCCGTGATCAGTGCAACTTCTTCAACCGTAAGGGGTAGTATTTTGTCCGAATGTTGAACACCTCTTGGGGGTCCAACACTCACCTATTAGAACACCCATGATGGAGATAATGATTGGCTCGCAATCATATACTGGGTAGAACTCAGTCTCCTCCAAGATTGCCTTGCATCCCGACCTCGATTCAATGAGGTATTTTGACAGTCTAAGTCTAGTATGGAAACTATTAGCTACCAAATCCGGTCTCCTCCAGTAAATTCTCTTTTTCTTCTTCTTCTTCTTTTCTTTTGAGGCCTTTACTAATTATGCCATTTAACTATATTCTTCTAGCTCTTCATCTATAAAAGATGTTATATATATGTATATCAACAATGGGTCGTGACTAAAATCAAAGAGTCATGTTGATTTACATTATGTAACTAACATACAAATATACACTAAGTTCATATATCGTGTTATCGGTTACACGATATGATGCCTTTTCATACATGATAGCACAAAGATTGAATGTCATCTGCCATATATCATGTTATTAATAACACATTATGTATGCTACACATACACAATACAACGAAATCTCCATATCGTATATCGTATTATCGATAACACGATACAGTAAATATCATATCATTGATAACACAAAAACCTACTGAGTGAATGAAAGTACAAACTAACTTGTGTTCCATAACACAATATATGAACAATCACGTCTACAATTTAGAGCTAGAGAATGCCATTACCATGAAATTGATCCGAGCTGGATTAACCCCACAATCGGTCAGTGATCTTCGTCAAAGTTCACTGCCTTACCGGGAGTGCATAAGTTATACACGTACGAAACCTCACTACATGGCCGAAACTCTCTTTGTTAAGGAAAATTTGAAGATCGCCTGTTGGAAACAACAAAAACCGAACATTGCAGAGTTTTTTCTTGTCTCACTGATTGGCCTTTAGAAATTGACTGTTAGTTTTTGGAAATTGCCTGTCGGATGGGCCGGAAATCAGAATTCTGGCTGCATATTTGCTTCCCATTGATCAGACTGTAGAAATCATTGGTCAGATGGGTCATTTGTGTGTAAATGCGACTTTGTAACGGGTTTACACAATATAAAACCCTAAACCCTAAGACATGGATATTTTTATCCAAATTTTTACTAATCTCGTGTAAGTCTGGGTTTAGTAACATTTTTGTTTAAAAACCAGGAAATATGGAATATTGGCTTCTTTGGCCAGGTAATATGAAAAAAACTTATTTAGATTTTTCCCATGGAGACGTCTGGCTCGTTTGATTACAAATTTTCCCAACAATTGGATTCTCTTATTTATCTAAATTTAGGATAAAAAGTACATGTACCTATTGGTTTATATGCAAAATTCCTCATGACGAGAATCCTTATTCAATTTCTCCACCAATCTCTATTTGAAGAGCCATTAAGTTTCGAACTTTATATCTATAATCACCTACAGTAGGGCAAACATAAACTAATAACTAGTTCCAAACGAACTTTACATAGAAAAGATATCAAACTAAAAAGAAGGGTAAGAAAATATATTTCTTCAATCATCCATCCTAATTGATAAGGAAAAACGTAAAAGACATTAATTTAGCTATAAAATGCTTTTCAAGAAAATATTGAATAAAACCTAACGGTAACAAGTTTTGGTAGTAGTGGTGATGATTTGGTGAAACAGATGGCCACAACACAAGAAAGGAAGAGAATGAAGAGTGATACATATTTGACATGAATATACTAAATATGAAAAACCAAATCAACTATCCAAGGGTAAATACATCATTTTGTTGGACTGGGTAATATTAATAGAAGAGTAATAGCATATGCATAATCATAATATTAAAAGATGGATGCCAATTGAATTTTTGAAATGATAGTAATAACAATAAATTATAACAATTATGGGATCAATTTTTGCATCACAATTTTTTTATAATCTTTTCCAAAAGAAAGTGAATTTGTTTTCCTCGAACACACTTTTTCCAAATCATCCAGGATGTGATCTTCTACATTAAACCATTTCCAACATTAAATATAGAAAGAATTGTCACAATATCAACCATATTTAAATACAATAACATTATGAAATAACACACCAAAGCCTAGCATTCCCTCATATTCATCTTCCTTATTCTCTAACTCCAGCATTTATTTCCTCTTCCTTCTTATTTGACTCAGGGTTCCACCTACTCTTCCTTCTTCTCCCACTCCAGCCTCCTTAATCTTCCATATTCTTGAACTCTTGCATTTACTTCCTCTTCCTTCTCCTATCTCTAAGCTTCTTCTTCCTTATATGACTTGTCTCCCATGAGGGTTTACAGGTTGGCATGCAAGGAGGGAGATGGAGGATGTGAGTCAATATTTCGCATATTCATCACACTTTGTATGCTTTATCTAATTTGTTCAATTCAATTATACTTAGTTTCTCCCACATTAATAGTTTCATTTGGTTTGCCAGATTGAACTAAAATTAGTTCATTTGCCTGATTATGAAGTTAATAAATGTGTAAAGGCTAAGCCTAATTCATTAAGTTGAGATTAATGGAAAAATAAGAAGTTTAGATAGTGGTGATTAGATAATTTTCCTAATTCCTAAATGCTTGTCACTTTTGATTATCCCTCTGATTGTCTTTGTGGATCTAACAAGCTACAACAATTTCAACTCTTTGTGTACACGTTGTCTAATATTTCATCTCTTACTTAAATTATTTTCCTTTTTAGTTTGATTAATTTTGTGTAAGTCGACTTTACGAGTTAAGTTAGTATAACAAATTTTAGTGATATTCACACAACGAATCTACCTAATAAAAACTCCCAATTAGGTTTTAGTTAGACAACATGTGAACCTTACATAAAGTTTACTT
The DNA here is from genome assembly GCA_035235625.1 of Saururus chinensis. Classification (NCBI taxonomy): domain Eukaryota; kingdom Viridiplantae; phylum Streptophyta; class Magnoliopsida; order Piperales; family Saururaceae; genus Saururus; species Saururus chinensis. Next base: position 15,683,681 of record CP141145.1, on the reverse strand, counting down.
GGGCTCACTTATTCTGACTAACCAAAACTCAGTTAAAAAATTTTGTTAGGTGTATTTGTGGTATAAATATCATTTTTGGTAGTGTTTTCAACTTTGTGTGAGATAGGAATTGTTTGACTCACTATCCCCCAACTTCCTCATCTTCCTTCTTCTCCCTTCTCCTCACTATATATATATGCTTTGTTCTCTCTCTAACTCCAACCTCCGCTTCCTTTTCCTTCACCTTCCTCTTCACTATCTCATTTCCATTGTCAACTTCTGCCCAACTCCATGATGGTGACTCCTCCACACATGGTTGAGAATGGATCCTAAATTTGCCCATCTCTTCCGCAATTTTGTCACTCTACCGTTGAGCCCTTATGTAGGGGGCGCTTCACCTCCAGCCTGCCCAATAGGGAGCAGGATCCTTGCAAAGATAGGCAAACTTTGCCTAACTCCAATATAACTAGAGCCGCCAGAAATGGAGGGAAAATAATTGCAAAAGGTTGAAAATACATAGAGAGACATTTTTGTCAAGATGTACCTTATAAGTGATTCATAGAAAAAGGTTACCGTCAAGTAATTTCTAAAACCTGGGTGTCTCACCAACTCTCTCTATCCAGTTGTAGCTTGCTCAAAAAAATTTCTCTAAATAACGTTGTTGTCCTTTATTTTATGCTTTCTCGTGTCTGATAGGTAGTACATAATAGGATGATCGTTTTGCCCCCTTTTATTTAGGCAGCTACAAGATGGTAGATATCTACCGTATATGTGTATATAGACGGAGGATTTCCATTGTCCAAGTTAAGGGGATCGGCTGCCTAGGGGGGTGTGTTGCAACCAGCCATCCTATATGATAAGTGGTGGTAATCTTGGCATTTTGGAGAGAAGGGTATCTGAGTGATTAATATACTATTATAGTAAGGACATGAATATCTCTAAAGTGGGAGAATGCATCATGGAGATGCTGATGCTGATGAGGATATAGGGAACAACAGTGCCCAGCTTTTATATCTAAGTCAAACGAAAACTTCCTACTTCCCTCTTATCACATGCTGCCAACTTAATTCTTTATTACTACATAATATAAGCATCTTTCATCACTCTCTAGCGTTACCCTTAATTATTCAAGATTCATCACATACTACTTGTTTATATCTTATGTGGAACAAAAATTCGCATGAAAACGTAAAAAATGGAACTAACACTGCGGTGTTGTATATATATATGGTACAGAATCGGGAGATGGAAAACACAGTACATAATCTGAAGATGGAAAACACAATGATGTCTGCCGGGTTAGGATTAGATTAGGTAAGGGCCACACTACTATTTGATTGATTAAGGTCAAAGCACAACTCAAACGAGGCATCATGTGGGAGACACTTATCATCGATGAATTGGTTAATTACTCCCTTCATCATGTATTAATAGTTATATTTAAGTAAATAATAAATTTTATTAAATAATAAAATTTATTTTTAAAAGAAGAGAAACTAAGCTTATGATACCTTTTTTTTAAGTATTTAATTATTTAAATTGAATAAAATGAAGTTATTAATATAAAATAATATTTTTTACAAAATTGAGTAATTAATTTAAGACGAAGAGAATAAACATAAAATTTCAGTTGCAAGCATAATTTACATACGAAGTTCTTTGGAACAGGGGATGATCATGGAGAGAGAAAAGAGGGAGAGGGAAGGAGAGGGACAATGCAGAAATATTAATAGGAAGGTATAAATATTTAATTACATGCCCCTCCTAATAGTGATAAAATGTTGGAGAGATGGCCCCGCCCTTATTTGTAATCAAATGTGTTTATGTCATGTAGTGATAGTTACATACTAGGAAAGATGATGCCAAATTGGTCAAAATATGTCACTTTCGGGCTGCAATGGCAGGTAGTCCGCTACGCGTGCAGGTTGTTATTCCCACGTGAAATTGTCTAGAAAGCATATCATATTGGTGGACCGGCATCTATTGGCTGAGGGCAGCCTGGATTATTGCATGCACATGGATCCTGATTGAGCTACTCCGAAATAAGATGACGTTTCTCATCTAAGTCTTCAAAATGAAACAAGTTGGGGTTTTTCCCAGCTAGAAAAACAAAGAACAAATTGAGGAGCAGCCACTCCATCCTAATGACATTTGGGTCGATTTTGAGGGGAAAAACTCATGAAGATGAAAATTTAGAAGAAAGAAACTTTTGGGTGGATGATCGAGTAAGGGTGAGTAGTTCGTCACCTCGTGTTGTAATAATTCTATGTCCACTATGAAGATGGTAGATATCTACCATCACGTATACATAGTGACCATGTTATGGAGGTGGGCTAGCTAATAAAAAGGGTGGTGAACTACTCATCCATATATGAGTAATAGTTCATTTAAAAAGAAACATACACTAATGCCCACTGGCTGCTACCCATGGCATAACCCAAGCATTGAGAATTTCATTGATCTTGACTGATGAAAATATGACCCACGGCACCGCCCACCAAACTAATGCTCTTCATCCCATGCATGTTACTAGTTCTATTTAGTTTTGAAAATAAATTAAAATTAATTTATTTTAAAAACCAACTAGAGCTATAAATGTGGGACTGAGGGAATAGTAAGGAGGACTATGTGGGTTCATCTTGCACATGAACAAACATACGTTAGACATTATAGAGAATGTAGTGCCAAAAAAAAAAACGGATACTAAGAATAACATTTTGACATGAAATAGTGAAATAGATAAATTGAGAATGAGATATGCTTTTTTTTGTTGGATCAGTAGGTTTGTACCTGTAGCGCCCCGGCCCGCAAAACTCGACCCGGACCGGGGGTTGGCTCGGAAGACAAAATCGGAGTTCATCAAATCAGCGGAAAAATTAAAACCGACGGACCAGGAGCTGCAGACTCTGTGTGCAAGAGTCAAAACATATTTCTACACGCTACGAAACTATAATGTTCCGTTGCGCGTAGATCAGAACAAACCTAATTTTATATCTAATTTGGATCGGGCCAACGTTATTTTATCGTTGGTTGCCTACGTACATATTGGATACCATCTCTGACGTTATTCCAATACGATCGGATCCGGACGTAGTTCTGCCTAATGGCTAATACATGCATCAGGCATCACAAAATCATATACGTTAAAATACGTATATATTTATATCCGAATAATTATTCGGAATCAGACGGAAATCTTATAAATTGTCAAAGTCAAACGGAAGCCAATAAATCAAGAAAATACACATCTCACATATGTGAGCAGACACAATCACACATCCTACTCTATCATAGGGCGGAGCAGAGCACACTACAGAGTGTTGGATCATATTAGATCCTATCAGATCATATCAAATTGGAGTATGTCAAATCACAATGAAGCATTTCCAAGTAATTCAGATCACAACGAAATATATCAAAGTAGATCGAATAGGAACATAAAAGCATATATCAGATCGTAGCAAATTATATATCTTAATTAGTATATTACTAATTAAGATATAAATGCACATAAATTATATTAACTTATAAAGTCAGAAAAGCGTACTCCCCTGCAGTTTCGGAAGTGTCGACGCTTGAAGTTACTTGTTTCCTCAAGGCATCCTCCCTTTCTGATCTGGAGACGGCGTACGAGAACCTCCTCTAGCTTTGGAACACTTTTTCGCGCCCGTAGGCGGCGGACAGAACCTCCCCTTACCCGGAGACACTTTTCCCTTTCCGCGCCCATAGGCGGCGGACAGAACCTCCCCTTACCCGGAGATACTTTTTCCCTTTCCGCACCCGTAGGCGGCGGACAGAACCTCCCCTTACCCGGAGACACTTTTCTCTTTCCGCGCCCGTAGGCGGCGGACAGAACCTCCCCTTATCCGGAGACACTACCCTTTCCGTGCCCGTAGGCGGCGGACAGAACCTCCCCTTACCCCGGGACGTTTTCCATATCTAGGGTTGCTAACTCGAAGAATTGACACTTCCATTGCGTAGAACACCCTCGATTTAGCTAAGAACGCTTTTTGAACGGGAGAAAACGGACACAGAATGACTCCCGAAAGTTTCCCTAAACAATGAATAGAATGAACTATTTATAGAGATTTGCGTGCGAGCGGACGGAAGAAAGGGAATACGCGCGCACAGACGCGCGCCACGTGTCACAAAACCAGAGGGCCGCAAAAAGTGGCCGGTGCAGCTGACGCACGCGCGACGCGCGCGTCAGGGCTTTGCGAGCGGCGCCCGTGGTAACGCCGCGCGTTTGTCGCGCGACGCGCGCGTCTGACGCGCGTCGCGCGTTCGTCCGTTCGATCGCGCGGCCCCGCGTCGCGCGGACGACCGCGATCGATCGGCGCGGCGCGTGGCTGCGTCGGCTCGGTGCGCGGCTGAGTCAGCTCGGCTCAGCTCCGGATCGGCTCGGCTCGACGCGGCTTGATGACGTCAGCTATTTCGTCTTTTTCTGAATATTTTATTATTATTTCATCTAAACCCAATTCCAACTTCAAAACGCGATAACTTTTTATCTCGAAGTCGGAATCGCACGTTCTTAGTACCGATGGACTCGTATTGACGAGGCCTTCGAAACTAGACCCCATATGGGTGTCTTTTCTCGAACTTTGAAAGTTGGTCCAGCCCATATGGCACGTTTCCCGAGGTTGCAACTTTTGTTCCCGACCTCTAATTCGCGTGTTCTTCGATTCGTTACGCTCGTTACTTCGAGCTCTAACCAAACACAGGAGTTTTATCCCCTAAAGCCTCTTAAATTTTAACTAAAATTCCATAATTACCCCTAACCCTTTTGGGGTTAAGTATAATCGGAACACGGGGTGCTACAGTACCCACGTTTTATGAACCCAAAACAAAATAGAGAAGCGTGAGGGAGAGTGGGTTATGAGTGGGTCCTATATAGTAATTCAATTAAAGATAGGACTGACCAAGATCTAGATTGGAATTACGTGGGAAAGTTATAAAAAGTAAAATTGCCTTGTCATTAGGGATGCATACGTGAATCAGAAAATTATCTCCCTTTTTTCTACAACAAAGACAAAATAGAGAAAAGACAAAAGTTTCTCTAGTTTTTTTGGGCGTAGTGATCAAAGTAAAAGGGAGGTTTTTACTTCAAGGCTTTTCACTCAAATCTCTCTCATGCTCTATTAAGTTTTCATCTTCCTTGGAGTCTTATTTTAAGCCAATTTTCCTAGCAAATTTGCTAAGAAATGAATAATTTTTTCTTGTTTTTAAAATGAAGGATACCTTAAAGGGGTAATTTTGATTCCCCCATTTATAATTGAAATAAAGAAAAAGTCGTGCTTGATTTTGGGTGATTGGCCACGTCCTTGGGGCTCACCCATAAAGGTCAATAGTTTTTAATTCACGCTTCAATTGTTAATTATCTTGAAGTTATTTGAATTGATCTAATGCTTCTATGCAAGTTTTGTTGTGAATGCATATATATTGATTGTGAGGGACATAAAGGTTGATTTTTTAAACATTCACAAGCCGGGCTCACCACCAAGCTTCCACTTCTACTACCCAACAACGGTATCAGAGCTCTGGTTCGTGGATTGGGTACCAAAAATTACATTTTTGCCCTTTTCACCCCTAGGTAGGCTGTGCTTGGGGTTAGCTTTATCTCCCTCATCCCGATAGTAAATGAATTTATGTTTAAATAGGATTTTTAGTTAGTGTCTAAAGTAGGTCTTTACCAAATTTGGGTACAATTTAATTTCGGGAAGCATGTCAAATATAATCCCCCAAGATTAGGGGTATTTTGGTCAATTTAGACCAAAGCATGTCAAAATCTGAATTGAATATTTTCAGCATTTTTCATGTGTTCTTTAGGACCTTATTTTCTTGGAATTACCTTTGATTGGATGATTTAAGATTATAAAATTATTCGATAATTAGATTTTTCCCTAAAAGAGACTTGTTTTATAAAACTTGATTTTAAGGGCATCATAGTAAATTCACCTTGCTGGATTCAATTTTTTGAGGCTTATTGATTTACTGTTCAAAAGTGTTTACATGCCTACTCTCTTGTTTGTGAAATGATTGATGAATACAAATTGCTCAATTGTTGTATGTGATTGTTTGTGCTTAACTAGCACAAGGGCAGTTCAGTAACTTAACACACTTCACACTTTTATTTTCTGGATATAAGTATGTACATTTATAAAGTTCACTCATTTTTATTGCTAGTTTAGCATAGAATATATATATATATATATATATATATATATATATATATATATATATATATATATATATATATATATATATATATATATATATATATATATATATATATATATATATATATATATACATATTACTTACTTACTTACTTGATTGATTGAGTGAATTATTGTTATAGATAACCCTATATAAGGGTAAAATAGTAAATTCACTTTATTTGCACCCACGTACACCAAAATTATTAGAGAGTGAACTTGCTTGTTGTTGAGATTAATTAGAGTCCTATTCCTTTTATATCCATCTGAATTAGTGAGTAGCATTGTTTATTTACCTCGTTATTGCCTTGTTTAACTCTTTAATTGTAGACATATTTTCTTATTGTGACATGACATGCCGTATGGTTGCTAGTGAATTGAGCAAAACTGAATAGCCTCCTTAAGTCTTGGAAGAGTGTGGTTGTTGTATTAAACATCTATGATAAGAAATTTACATTATTTGACGTCATTGCAAAGCTTGGTTTGGAGTAGGAGAGCAGGAACTATGTGAGTGCTCTGAGTGTATCTGCCAATCTTGCTCATCATGGTGGCTCTAAGAGGGGTGGAGGAGGTGTTGGTCAAGGTCAATGGAAGAGGAACTTTAAGAGAAGGGGCAAGAAACCCCAAGGTGGTAGAAATGACAAAAATGAGAACAAACCCAAAGGGGCTTGTTTTAAATGTGGCAAGATGAGTCACTTTAAGAACAACTGCCCTAATGAGGATCAGGGAGTTAGAAGAAAGACAAATCAAAAAGAAAAAAATATAGTTTGCATGATCTTAGAAGTTATGATTGTTGACTCCAATGAGAAAAGATGGTGGCTAGATTTTGTAGAAACTAATCATGTGGCTATAACTAGGGGTGACAGATGACTGATTTGTCTTCAGTGCAGCACAAGATCTACATGGGGAATAACACATTTTGTGATGTGACTACTACATATACCTATAGGATCCCTCTTCCTCAGGGGATGAACTTGGTACTTACAGATGTCTTTTTTGCCCTACCATTAGGAGGAATCTTATATCAATTCCCCTCTTCACAATTGTTGGCAAGGATAATAAGATTTTATTTTCTATTTTTTTTGTGATGGTTTATTTAAGTTAGATGTAACATATGACTTCTATTAATGTAGTAGTTAAGTTTGATTATATGGTGTGTTTGTCTGATGTTGATTCTTTGATATGACACTTAAGGCTTTGTCATGTGTATGTTAACAAATTACACAAAATGTCCAACATTGGACTCCTTCCTAAGTTATTTAGGGATTTACATGTGTGTGAAGATTGCTTTGCGGGCAAAATGAGTAGGCAACCCTTCTAAAGGGTAAGCATGCCACAAACCTTTTAGAGGTCGTTTACTTAAACATATGTGGGCTTATGAATGTACAAATACATAAAGGGATTGTGTACTTTATTACATTTATAAATGATTACTCAAAACGGAAGAGAGAGGTGTGAGGAAGAGTGGGTCCCATATAGTAATTCAATTAAAGATATGACTAACCAAGTCCTATCTAGACTAGAATTACATGGGGCAGTTATAAAAAGTAAAACTGCCTTGTCATTAGGGATGCACACATGAATAAGAAAGTTTACATTTTTTCCACACCAAAGACGAAATAGAGAAAAGACAAAAGTTTCTCTAGTTTTTTGGGCGCAGTAATCAAAGTAAAAATGAGGTTTTTTCTTCGAGGCTTTTTACTCAAATCTCTCTCATACACTATTAAGTTTTCATCTTCCTTGGAGCCCTATTTTAAGCCAAATTTTCGAGCAAATTAGCTAAGGAAGGAAGTGTTTTCTCTTATTTTTAAAAGGAGGAATACATTAAAGAGGTAATTTTGATTCCCCTATTTATAATTGAAATAAAGAAAAAGTCGTGCTTGATTTTAGGTGATTGGCCACGTCCTTGGGGCTCAACCCAAAAAGGTCAGTAGTTCTTAATTCATGCTTTAATTATTGTTTATCTTGAAGTTATTTGAATTGATCTACTTCTTATATGCAACTTTTGTTGTGAATGCATATATATTGATTGTGAGGGACATAAAGGTTGAATTTTTAAACATCCACAAGCCGGGCTTATCACCAAGCTTTCACTGCTACCACCCAACAGTGGTATCAGAGCTCTGGTTCGTGGATTGGGTACTAAAAATTACATTTTTGCCCCTTGCCACCCCTAGGTAGGCTGCAGTTGGGGTTAGCTTTATCTCCTTCATCACGATAGTAAATGAAATTATGTTTGAATATGATTTTTAGTTACTGTCTAAAGTAGGTCTACCAAATTTGGTTATATATGTGGGCCCCTGAATGTTCAGACCCACAAATGTATGACCTATTTTATAACCTTTATAGATGACTATTCAAGATATGGGTACATGTATCTAATAAATAGGAAATTTGATGCCTTAGATAAATTTAAGAAATTTAAAACTGAGGTAGAGATCCAGTTAGGCAGGAAGGTAAAAATCTTGAAGACTGAGGGGTGGCAAGTACACCTCTAACCTATTTAAGGATTACTATACTGACCAAGGAATAGTGCATCAGTACACCCTCTACTACACTCCACAACAAAATGGAGTGATAGAAAGGCATAATAGAACGCTTATGGACATGGTAAGGTCCATGTTAAATCACTCTGAATTAGGAAGTAAATTTTGGGGTGAGGCTTTAAACACTGTCGTGTACATCCTTAATCATGTACCTACAAAGGTAGTACGATGGACACCTTATGAGCTATGAACTGGTTGACATCCAAGCTTATGGCATCTTAGAGTCTAGGGGTCCAGGGCACATATAAAAGTGCCTAACCAGCATAGGTTTAAGCTAGATCTTAAGACCATAAAGTGTAACTTTATTGGTTACTATGATCACTTTAAGGGTACATATTTGTGGTTCACCACATGGATGAGACAGTGGGGGTTATAGAGTCTAGAGATGCTTATTTCTAAAAAGAAGAATTAAACCCTAAAATACCTAATAAAAGAGTAGATTTATTTGCAATGTAAAGGAGACTGATCCTAGTTGTCATGCCCCGGCACTCGCACAACCCGAGCCAAACCCGGTCCAAGGGAAGGTCGGTGTACACAAGGGTGACGAAAGATTGAACTAGCGGAAGACTTTACCCCTTAAACGGGTGATACAACATGGAGTAGCACACCTAAATACTTTGTACAAGAGGAAATAAGGAAATAAATGACAACATAATCATAATTAGTCCTCAAGCTAGTACCCACATCCATAAGTCTCTAAGCCCTCTCATGGGTTACAACATAATGTCAAAATGAGTCTAAGGTCAAAATGGCTAACAAGGTATATGATAAAGTCATCAAGACATAAAACTCTAAACAACAAGCTGTATAGATAAACAAGACATGTAGGGCCTCTATGCACCCTCGCCTACTCCAAACCGCCCACCAATTGTTCTTCATAGATGGAATCCTGGCCGTCTGCATGTCGCACCATACAACCCCAAAACAGAAAACACAAGAGAAAGTAGGGTGAGTAAAACACTCAACAAGGTTCTATACTTCGAGATGATAAATTTAAAATCATCATAAGTATTTCACAAACAATCCGTCACATAAAATATATCATAACATCATCTCATTTCTGATCCTGCATAAGAGTGTCTCAATTACACTAACCATAAACATGCATAACCCTACTTAATCAGAAGCATTATCCTGCATAGGAAGTGTCTCAATCACACTAACCATAATCATGTCTAACCATTCTCATTTAGGGCTTGCTTTGTTTCAAAACGAAAATCCCTCATTAGAGATTTAAAATATAGATTAAAATTAGAAACTTTAGTGGTGTAAAACAAGATGTAACTTTGGAAAAGATGGCATTAAAAAAAATTAGGCAAGGAATTAATGGAAAATCAAGATTAATCTTACCTTAATTAAGCTTTCCTCTTACGGAATGGGGATTAGGGCTTTTTAGCCTCCCACATCTCAGCCCTTCCCCATTGGGAATGAAGGGGGGAGCTTTCTATTTATAGTAAGTTATGGGGTATAGCTAATAGAAAATTGGGGTACAAATAGAGTTTTATACTAAAAATAAGAAATTTGCTCATTTTAGGTCTAAAACGAAGTTAAAATTTTTTGAAACACTTTAATAATGAAATAATATGGGTTTAGGGTCTTTTGGGACCCATCACCCCAAATTACAAATGTGGGACCCACACCCTATTGTTTCAAAAAAATTACCAAAAAATCCAAAAAATTCCAATTTTTTTAATAAACTTAGTTTAGCATAAAAACCAATAAAATGAAGAAAATATTGATTAAAACCACCGCTAAACATCTTAAATCTCAAAATAAGTCAAACAAGTAAAATTAACACTAAAACCACATAATATTAACAAAATTAATTACAATAAACCGGATTAGGATTAGAGATCTTACACTAATACTACCCTAGAGGAAGTAATAGGAGCCAAGGACATTGAGGGATAGAAGACCTTCAACACAGTTGAGAGAATTTTATACAATGCTAGGAGAAGACAACGTCACATTAAATGAACCCGTTCTAGATGACCCGATTACTCTTGAGCAAACTTTGAGGCTTCGAGACGCTCAAGAATGGCATAGTGCAAAATAGGAAATGGATTCAATCCTAAAGAACAAGTCTAGGAGATAGTGGATCCACATCAAGGGAGGAAGTCCATAGGGTGTAAATAGATCATCAAAAAGAAGTTTAAGGCAAATGGGTCAATAGACAAGTACAAAGCAAGATTAGTGGCCAAAAGGTTCACCTAGGTGTATGGGATGGACTTTAAAGAGACATACTCATTTATGTCAAGATTTGACTCAATCAAATGTCTCTTAGTATGTGCTTTTTACTTTGATTTAGAGTTGCATCAATTTGATGTAAAGACTACCTTCCTAAATGGAGATTTAGATGAGGAGATTTATATGGAACAACCTGAGGATAATATAGTTCCTGGAGAGGAACACAAAGTGTACAAGCTAATAAAAACATTGTATGGCCTAAAACAATATCTAATGCAATGGTACTTCACTTTTCACAAGGTGATTAGTGAGTATGGGTTCATAGTAAATGAGCACGATCATTGTGTCTATACCTTCCGGGATGAGACTAGGTATATGATGTTGTTTCTTTATGTAGATGACATACTCTTGATGGGGAATGACTTAAGTATGATTATCAGTTTAAATGAATGGTTCAAAACCCAGTTTGAGATGAAAGACATGGGTGAGGCATCCTACATCCTTGGGATGAAAATTGACAGGGATAGAAAGGCTAGAAAGCTAGGTATATCTCGAGAATCATACATAGAGAGCATTATCAAATGCTTCAATGTCATTGGTTGGAAGACCATTGAATCCCCTATATACACAGGTACAATTAGGGCTGCATCTCGGGTAGGGTAGTGTCGGGTAATGCAGTACCCAACCCTACCCGAGATAGAACCCGAGATTCCTCTACCCGATCCTACTCGAGATAGAACCCAAGATTCCTATACCCAACCCGAGATAAAACATGACCCTACCTGAGAACCCGAGATAAAACTCAGGTTAAATTAATTTTCTACTAAACCTAACAATTCAAATAACAAATTTATAATCACATAGCACCATTAAACCTTTTGCTTATAAAAAACCAAGAATTACTGCTTATAATAAACTATTGTTCATTAATAACTATTATATTAGGCATATTAGAAATTTATATAGAGAGCCACATCATGACGCCTAATCCAAAACAATTAGCGTAATGAGATTAAGGTTCATGTAGAGATGTATAATGTCGGGTCGGGTTGAGTCGGGTTCTCGGGTTTTTTTTTTGTTAAACCCGACCCGTCCCGAAAAGGATGCGGGGTTTTTTTTTTTCAAACCCTACCCGACCCAAGATAGTACCCAACCTGCCCCGAACCCGGTCAATTTTGGGTCAGTTCCACTCGGGTCGGGTCGGGTCTAGGTTTTTTGTGCAGCCCTAGGTACAATGTTGTCTAAGAATATGGCTCCTCGGACTGAGGAAGACAAATTCTGGATGGAGTTAGTGTCATATGCACATGCTATTGGCAGCTGGATGTATGCCATGACCTATACGAGACCTGATTTGAATTTTGTGGTAGGCTTGTTGAGCCGTTACCAAGCAAACTCTGGACTTCAACACTGGCAAGTAGTGAACAGGGTATTTCGGTACCTTTTAAGGTCGAAGAATGTAAAACTCACCTATCAGGCAAAGAGTCTATCATTGACTGGTTATCATGGTTCAGACTATGCGGGGGATTCAGATGACAGAAAATCCACTATCGGATTTGTCTTAATGTTAAGAAGCAGGGCTATATCGTGGGCAAGCAAGAAACAAAAGTGTTCGTAAGTCTATGATGGAAGCTGAGTTTTATGCATGCAGTATTGCAACTTCCGAGGCAATATGGATAAAAGAATTTTTAGCAAGATTGGGGCTAGAAAATTGGACCGATACTCCTGTCCAAATTTATTGCGATAATCTAGCAACTGTGGACACTTAAGAATGAAGAGATCAATGCTAGGGGTAAGCACATTGAAGTGCATTTCTATTTTATTTTTTACATGCTATAGAGAGGAAAAGTGACTGTGAGTCATATTCCTACTGCTGAGATGTTGGCGGATCCGTTCACTAAGGCCTTAACGATGGATCTATTTCTAAGCATGCTCATAGTATTGGTCTTTGACCGGACTAGCACAAGTCGTTGTTTGACCATATGAGACATTAACCCATAGTGGGGGATGTTGGACCAGGGTATGGGCTTGGGCCCATTACTGTCCACTTTGTTCATGGTTCGGGTGAGCCGGTATGAGCCATAGGGTCCAAAGTAAGTGGGGATGGTCGCGCCAACACTACATTAGCCATCGTGACACAAATTCTTGTGGGACCCACATTCGTCACGCACGCACACTAGGCATGTGATTAGGGTGTGCGTTAACACATTGTGGGGCCCGACTGATGAATTAGTGTCGATGGTCGGACCCGTGGTTAGTAAGGGGTTGATCCTGTCATTGGCTTGGCTGTGTGCAGGGGGTTCAGGCCCCCGCGGGCTTTGAGGAGTAGAGCCGGATACCGTTGTGTCATACCCTCTAAGAAGAACCCAGTGAAATTCAGCAAGAGGCCCGTTCAATGAAGCCCGCTTAAGAAGAGAACATGAAGGGTATAAATAGGGATTAAGAGGGAGAGGAGGATGCCCTAGTGGTGAGTGCTGCCACCCCTTCTCTCCTCTCTCCACAATCTGCCCCCTCCCTCTCCCTGTGTGGTTTTGCCTCCTCTCTTTGCTTTTGAGAGCAACAAGTGCTGGCCGCCCCTCTCTTCTCCATCTATCCTCTCTTGGTGCATGGTGCAAGAGGAGAACACCCTTGCTTACTTATTCGTGGCTTCAAGGACAAGAGTTGGGATGCCTCTTTGCTGAGATTTCAATCCAAGAAGAGGGTGCAAGATGGATCTACACATAAACAAGGTAAAACTCCTCCCTTTGCTTAATCGATTGCGAATCTATTGAGATGGGACGTTGACACGAAGGCAAGAGCACGCCTAGGGGCTGATCAGCCCAATCAGTCCGTATCTATCCAATAATTTCATTTTGATTCAATATATGCCATAATCTACATATTTTATTGCTTATGTAATTGCATGTTTATGCTTGTTTATGTAGTAAATCATTTTAAAGTCAGAATCTTTATGCTCTGCGCCTCCCCCTGGGCTCGCTCACCGACACGCCTTCGCTGCATCGCCACTCTACAAGTAGCGTGATTAGCATCTGTCTCTAGCAGATGAGCACTTAATAATTCATTTACTGCTAGTTGTAGAGCTGTTCTTGGCTCCAACTTAGTGGTCCTTGTTTTTCCATGGAGCAACTGGCACAAGATCTCGGGATGCTTTCCTTACCAATAGTGAAAGCGAGGAGTATACACCTTCAGATGAACTACTTCTTATACATACCAACGGAAATCCTTATCTCTACAGTAAACAACGTATATCAAAGAGGTATGAGAAAAAGTTCAAGTTAGAAGGATGTAGGAGGTTCATCTAAAATAACTAGTGATTGGGTTTGTTTCTAAGTACGATCGTAAGATCATCCTAGCAAACCCCCCATGGCACTTTCAAAGGGGAGATACTACCCATTGCACCAATACACAATATTATGATGGCATAGACAAGCTCTACATCAAGATTGGTGTATTGGTTTAGTTGTGGGACCTACCGCCTTATCTGGCCAACTAAAGTTTCGTTAAAAGGATGATGACAAAAATAGGGAAGCTAAAGGAAGCGAATATTGTAAAGGTAAGCCAAGAATTGGCTACTTCTATGATCAAAATATAATTGGTATACTCTGGGATATTTAATATAAATAATCTCTTTTGAGTTAAAGATTTAAAGTGCATCAACAGAGTGACGTGGGACTATGGGGATGAGTGGAAAATTACAGGGATATGCTATATGTGAGGTTTCCGCCCCTTTTGATAATTAAATCCCACTCATTAAGGATGGTCAAAATTTAAACTCCTAATTAACGACTAAAAATTCATAATCAATGACTAAAAATTGACGAGGCTAAATAAGTGGGTCTTATTGATTTGAACCCAAATTTAATTGACCCTCCTCATCAAAGGGGATTTTTAAATCCTAATTGGTTCCACTCATTTTTGTGGCCTCATGGACCCAAATTAAAAATACAATCTCCAACTCTTGAAGGTTAGATTGATTGATGTGATGAATGGAGCCCACATGTCCAAATATAACCAAAGTTTGACCACCAATATCTTTTATGTTGCTTGTTCAGTTCCTATTAATCTCACCTTCCACAATTATTAGTAAGACCCACTTCTACCATGTAACTTAAATCAACTTGACATCTTCATTTTTTCACATCTAGTCTTCAAAACTAACCTTGGTAGCCGCACAAAATTAATCCCACAAAATCATTTTAAAAGACTTGAAATTCACTAGGAATAAAAAATTCATTTTGTATCATACCTTGGCCAAGATTGACAACAAAAAGTGGTGCAAATCCGTACAAAAATGATTGTAGAATGACTTGCCGCCTCTAACTTCCTTTATGGTTTGTTATACCTTCCCTTAGATTAGTTTGCTCCATTAGTTTTTTATTTTTAATATTTATTTCTTTATTTTAATATTTAATTCTCTTTTCTTAAAATTTTGAAGAAACCACTAATTTTTAACTTTTGTCTCCTTCACTCATGAATCTCTCGAGGCCTTTCTTATTGAAAAGAGACAAATTTGTTTAGACTCTAATAAAGACATATTTCTCATTTTCAACTCACTTTAGATAAAATCTATTTACATCATTTTATAAATGAATATTAAAAAATTAAAATCATCATCAATTATCCTTGCCCTTTCTTGAGTTATGATATTTTTCCTCAATTCATATTTCTAAAGCATGACTTTTTCATAATGCCCCCAACTTGCATCATTATTTTCTATTCTTTTATGTCAAGCGGATGAAGTTCATAGTAGCCTAGGATGACCTAATTAAGTAGCCCTTCCCCCATCATCATTACGAGGACAATTCTTTTTTTTTGAAAAGATAAAGTAATAAATTACACAATTGAAGTCTTGTTACAAAGAATTTTTTGTTCTATTGAATTATAAATAGAAGTCTAGCTTGAGTTCCCCTAATTTTGATCACTAAGACTTTACTATAATCTAAATTCCTAAGCCAACTTATGTTAAAGAATTCTCTTTTGATTTCCACTCATGAATTAACACGATGTATGCAAGTTTTTAAAAATAGAGAATTGCAACATCAATTAAAAGAAAAATTGAATCATACTTCACTCTCCTTGTTGCATCCCTTTCTTAGTTAATGTATGTTAACCGCACATCATGGTGTTTTTAGCTTAAGAGTAAATTAATGATAATTAATTCAATAGCTAAACACATCAAAAACTACAAAAAAAATACTTAAAGTAAAGGTAATCCTAATTTTCTTTTGTGTGTTTTTTGAGGAATTTTTATATTCAATGCATGTGAACAAGAGTAACATAAAAACAAGGAAAACTAAAACAAAAACAAAAACATGTGTGTCCAAAAAATCGAAAGAATTAAACCATAGACAAAAACAATCTCTTTATCTAGAGATTTGAGATTCCTTAGTCTTCCCTACCCGACTTAATCTAAGGCAACCCAAGTGGATTGCTCCCCCTATCAAGTTAGGAACTAAGGTTTTCTAAAACATCTTTTCTAATCCAAATTTGAAAAAAAAAATTATTGACTTGAGCAACTTCTTTGGTGTGGAATTTGATGTGTGTTTTCGAATCCACATAACTTTGGCTTGAGGTTTCATATAATGTGAATTGATTAATTTTCTCTTCTTAGGCAAATTATTTAAGCATGAACCACCATAACTTTTCTTAGTTTCTGATTTCATGATGACATATTAACAAAGGCAATTTATGTTGTGTTTCATTGTAACGACTCTATCACCCGGATTTTCAAAACCCTTTTTAAATAATTATATGTGATACATTGTGACAATTTTTTTCTTTCCTAAACACAAAACAAATTATCTAATTAAATATTCAGGTTGTGATAACTGGGGTTCACAAATACTAATATCAAAACATACGATATTATTACATGTGTCAAAATTCGATAAATAACATGTTAACCCTCTAAGTACAAGTCTGTCATGTGTCCGAAAATAAATAACCAAGTAAAGTTGGCTCTCACGCTAGTAATGACAATTACTTACAAGATTGTAGAAGTAAGAAACTAGATCCCACTTATGCAACGTTGTCCTCAAACACCCACCAACATCCTGATCTCGCAACATCCCCATCTAAAGAACCTGCAAGCAAACAAGACCAAACAGACAACAAAACATCTCCTCCCCTTGGAGGAGAATTTCAAAAGAACAAAAGTAAAATTAAATATTTTTTGGATCGGGCCAATATTACCCGATGTTAGTTGTCTACGTACTCATCAGACAATATCTCCAATGTTTTTAACAAGATTGGATCTAGACGTAGTTCTGCCTAAAAATTATACTATTCTTCGAAGCATAGCACCACACGTGCAATGCTTAAGTATTTTTAAGCAACCTACATTTTATGCAAGCCCTATAATCATTTTACTTGTTCTAATTAAACAAGCAATATCAAACAATGTTATCAATTATCTTTCAAACTATTGTTCAATAATTAATATCCCCGTCTAATCCCAATGACAGACAGACTCATCATCAGATGTCATCCTAAGTAACAAATGATAAACTCACCATAGACCACCATCAAAGGTAATCTATGACGAAACACCCTAGAATCCACTAGGAAGTACAATCACCCCTCCTAGCCCACGAAGGACCTGACCAGAGTGGAAGGGCATGACCCACAACTACACTTGAACAGAAGTGGTGGGAAAAGTGAACCAAGCAGGAATGTCAGCTAATCCAAATGCGTGTACACTAAAAGATCCTCAATAGGTCTGTGGTGAGCTCGGCTCACACAGAGCTCCCTCCAATGGGAAGGTCAACTATACGGTCAAATTAGTAGCTCCTCAATAGAGTTAAAATTTAGGAAACCATTCAAAACCCTATTTTGCTCATCAATAAGATAGGATTTCGAATAACTATCCCAAACCCTATTAGTCCCTTCTAGACTAGGGTTTTAAACTCGAAACTGCCATCGATTTATCAACCAAGGCAAATTGTCAGGTCAAAGGCTTTGTTCACTCTATGAACTAGTCCCAGACCCCTCTGAGGTATTTTAGTTTTATTTTGATTAGGTGTTCTTGCCCAATCCAAAGGTATCCACCCCATCAATTAATCTTTCAATAATCATCTAGTGATAAGTTACTATCACAACATCAATAGCACATATCGAAATAATAAACAACATAAACAATTAGAACCACACAGGTCCAAGTAGATCATAATATCAATAACTAAATTAAATAATAATATTAGATTGTTCGAGCTCTAGTGCCCTAACCCTCCTTGGGTTAACTGATCAATTTTTTATAAAAATAGTTTATAATGTATATAAGGGCATTAAAGTAATTATTCAACATTAGATAAGGTCCTCTCTACTCTCGGGCAAGTCGTTAACCTCTCAAAAGGTTTTCGTATCACTTTGACCCATTAATTTTATTCACAAGAATGCAGGCTAGTCTACACATAATATTTTTGTCTTTTTGTTTAGGGCCTTCCTAAACTTTGATGGGTCCAAAATTAATCTCAGATTTACATCTTGATGTTATAAAGCCTAGGTAATTTTCTTGCCATTTAACGGGGTCGTAAACCCCTTGAACCAACCCCATTCAATTAACCGTCTTACCTAAACCTTAGGGGTAAAATAGTCAAATATCTACTTATTGAGAGTTTTACCTAGCTTATAGCTTGGTCCAAATTTAGGATACACATTAAACTATCATTGGGATTTTTCTCAATTTCTAAATCCACTCTTAGGCCCTTGAACCAGATCCCCGAAATCTGGTTATTAATTATTATGCTACGCATCAACACACAAGGGTAAATTAGTTATTTAAAGCTTTTGAGATTTTTTCCCTAGTCTGAAACTTGGTAAGGACACTTAGAATATGATCATGGTCATTTGTAATTTTTTCTACAATTTTATGACTATTTTATCCTACTGAACCGGACCCGGTTCAGTAGGTACAATATGTGTTTTTTTTCTTTTGAATTGGATTAAATAATCTGGTCCACAAACAAGACACTCATCTTCAACCTCCTGCTAAAATAGAGAGACCGATGCTCTGTTCTTACGTTATAATATTTCCAATGGTAGTGCAAGATTTTCCCATACCAAATTACCCAACACTCACATATTCAAACAAGTTGTTGTATGGGAAATACACACAGTAAATCAATGAAACCAGGAGTTAAATAGTACTTGGGCAAGGAAGGTAAATCACACTTCTGAACCATATAAGAACATGCTTAGTGTTTGGAGACGCCACAACCAATATTTCTCTAAACCAAGTTTGATATTAAAATAGGAATCCAACATACCACCATCATAAAATCATAAGTCAAGATGCCAGTTATGAATGGGACAAAGTGCAGGTAAAAAAAAATACAACACACAAATCTGATCCTAACTATCAATGCAATAAATAATTTAACTCACAATTGTGAATAAGATGGGAGGGGCAGCAAGATAGAGAAAAGGCCGAAATTAGAGCTTCATGTGTCGTCCTCCACCAGAGCTTGATTTAGTTAGGTTTGAGCAGTTGGGCATATTGTTTTACTGGTTCTGTACGTGTTTGCACTTGCACCGAGCAGAGACTACAGAAGCATAATCAAACTAAAGAGATCTTCCCCTTGGCAATTACAGATTCACAAAGACCCTGTAGAGAGCTTCATTGGGTATAATGGTAGGTAGATCGGCAGTGGGCAACTATTGAACTAATTGACAATTTGATCGCGAGAGCGGAAAGAATCGCTCATCACTAACTTCTCAATGGTGCAATTTGAAGCAGATTCGAAATCTTTGAGATGCTCCACTTTGTTTGAGTCTTGGGAGGGAAGTGCCAATTGCTAAGGTGAGAGGAGGCCAGAGGACAGAACCGACATATGGAACATAAGGAATCTGGAAGATAAAACCTGATGATGGAACCGGAGGATGGAGACACGGAGGCCAGAAGAGGAGACCAATCTCGTTGGGGTGAGAAGACATACTGCTTCATATATTAGCTAACCGCTTTATGCTTATTGCGATTGGAAAGAAGACGCAGCAACAAGGAGCAAAGTTGATGATGAGCACCAGATCGATGTCCTATTCCCTCATCTCCTTCCCTCCCGTCCTCTAATGCATGAGTTCAGCTTTCTCCTATGTCAATAGTCCTCTGGCCCAAAGACCCCTAATTGACCTATTCCCTTAGTACCTGGGCCAAACCCTCAATTTATGCCACCTAACAAGCCTCTAAAATTTATTTTCGAATTAATAAAATTTATTTTGGAACTATTAACAACCGGGCCTGTAAGACGACTTAAACGGCCCAATTGCATGTTAAAATCGGGTAAACGGGCCTTATATGATATATTCAACTTCAAACAGTTGTATCTCCCTCATCCGAACTCCGATTTGCATGTTCTTAGTGACGTTTCAAAGCTCTTTCTATCTACTTTTTAATCACATATGTTTTAGCTACAAATTCTATCTAGGGAGGAAGTTATTCTCCTAAGAATGTCAAAGGGTCAAATACCTTATTTTCCATGTATTTAATTTTTAAAACCTAGGAAAATTCGGGATATTACACTCTGATTTCTGGTATGATTTTCTGCCTCTAATAAAGCTAATCTTAGAATTTTTAGTAATTTTTTAATTAGTTAAAAATTGTTATTCAATAAGTTTTTATAAGGTTGGGTTAGAACACTGAAAAGTTAGCGTAATTGATCTTGAACCACTTGAATTGACATTAGGGTTGTAAGTTCTAGCCTTGAAAAATGTGCCACATGGGCGGCATCAACTTGTAAATTAGGGATAACCTACCCATGTAGGTCTAGTTTTGTAGGGCTCATCAATATGAGCCCAACAGTACTAAAAACATGCAAATAAGTGTTTGGGAGAGAGAGTTATGCGCATTTAAAATTTGTAATTTTTTTTAAAAAATAAATAATAGAAAAAGAATTATTGCATCAGCTGGCATCAACATGCTAATGATTCACGTTAGTCTAACACACAACGTGTGGTTTACGCTTGCCACAGAGTACATGATGTGTAACTCCGTCGCATAGCCCTGTGCGATGAGCAATTCGGGGCCCGTGTCACGTGCTATGCATTTGACTCGTGGAGTTCAGCACATGGCAAACTGCCTCAAACTCCTATTTAAAGGCACGTGGGGTATTTGTTTTCCAATTTCTTCTCCCACACTCCTCAAACTTCATTTCTCTTGTTCTAAGTCGTTTGAAGTCTGAATTAAGTTGTTCAAGAGGCATTCTCCACTGAATCGAGTGTATCAGACGCCATGGTAAGGTCATTTTCTCTATTCGAGACATCTGTAATCATGAAAGTTAATACCCATGGTGAAGGTAGGGGGTTTTAAACTCTAGACCCATACTCTGCTCATAGAAGTTAATTCTTCTGAAAGATTTTGTTGTGTATACTTATGAGCTTTGTTTTCTAGAAATATATTATCTCTGTAAAATGATTTACATGTGTTATGTTATATTTTGAGTTTGTGCACTCTCTGGGTAGTTTTGTGGTGAATAAATTTGGAATTATAATATTCTGGTTGCCCACCGAATTACAGAGGTCTCATGGAAAGCTCTTATCCTTCTGGCCTCCGTTGCCCAATCAACATGGCGGTAGGCTATTGGTATCACAACTTTTGGATATATTTTTGAATTGATATGTTTTATAAATTATTTACTTTCTGCTAAAATATTATATGAAAAGATTATGATGGTTTTACAAGGATTTCTACTTAGCATGCATTTAGATTTTTTCATAACCTACTAAGTATAAATATACTCACCTACCCCCATATTTTATAAGTGATGTAGTAAAGACAGATGTGATGGAGGGAGTGTTTTCTGATGATTTACTTGTATTTTACTACTAGACAAATGTTATGTAATTATTTATGTCGACTAATGTTTAAAAGAATGAGATGCATGGAGTTAAAACTCTATATAATTACCACCTCTATACACAGTGGTCCTTGGCATATGTATTTATATTATTTTCTGCTGAAATCGTTAATTCCATATGTAATTACGATTTATGTTTTTGCTATGCGATGACCTCGTTATTTCCATGAGTAGATGCTATGACGAATATGTTTGTTTTTGGTGCACGTCAAAGGCTATCATGTTTGATCACATGCATGATAATTTTGAGGGTCGAACATGAATATATTATTAATATAATAATATTTTATGGTGGCCATCACAGTTGGTATCAGAGCCAAAGGTTGCATTGTCCATAGAGCGATAATTTACTCAGTCAATACAAATAATTAATATTTAGTTTATGTGATATTTATAATGATGTTTTCTATAATCTCACTGATGTTATGTGTTTTGAAATAAATAAATAAATATAAGACATATTGCTGGCAAATTTAAGATGATACATATTTCTAGATCATAGTACCACTCCACGACAAGGATCCTATGTTGTACACAGAGAACTTGTTGTGGATATGTTTCATCTGAGCAAAGAGGAGGCACTATTTCTATAAGTGCACGAGGAGGAAAATCTTTCCCGAAAAAGAGCTCCCAACTTGAAAAGATGTGTTCTAGTTTAGAATTTTTTTGTTGGTTTTTTGTTTTATGTTAAATTATGTAGTTTAGCTTGTTCTATGATTTTGTGAGCAAGGTGTTTTAAACACACCTCTTCTTGTGAGACAACAGGAAAGAACTTGCAAATGTGTGTGCATGAAGATGTTTATAAATAAATATTTTCTTGTATGCCAAAAAGTTTTTTGGTGAAATCCAGGTTGTTACAATCTGTTAGCACCCCGAGATGACTTTTGATGAAGGTAAAGAGGTACAACTGTCTGATGCTTCCGCTAATACCAAAACTTTAGCTCAGGAAGTGGCATCATCAAGAAACCCTATCTACGATCTTATGATGCAAAGGATTACTCAGCATCTGTAGTGTGGCGGCCGTCAGAAAATAATATACGTCATAATTAGCGTAATTATTATCTCGCTCGGCACGTGTTACATGGCACGTGAAACCAAACGTAATGGTCCGCCGTACGGATCAAAATAATAAGTCAACATAAAACATAGGAATTTTGGAGTTGACACACAGTTAAAATATTACATATAATGTAGCAGAAAATTAGGACCTAGTCCAGAATACACTGTATGTAGAGCAGTCATATTACAAAATTACAAAATATAAGCCAAGTCTTTCATAAAAACCATAATATTACAGAGATTGAAAATATTTAAAGAGACTAAACAAATACTTCTTCGGTTGACACCTCAGGGTTGGTTTTATTACTTGCAGAGTCTGAGGGTGGGTGAGTATTTTTATACTCAGTAGGTGGAATTAAAATCTAATTTAATGCTAAGTAACAGATAGTAATAATTTTTGCAGAACTGATTCAGAAGCAAATTCAGAAAACACCGGTTCGTCCGATGACGAGAAATCCAGAGCCGTGATACCGAATGGCGTTCCTCTGACGCTCATGGGGCAACCGGAAGCTTAGAAGGCAGGAGTTTTCCCATGATACTCCATACCTATGTGCGCGTGCCAGATACCGATAATTTCTTCGGTAGGTATCCAGAAAAATTATAGTTTTAGGTATAACCCTAGAACCATCCAGAAACACACTTATCACATCATAATTTTTAATTAAATAAAACATGATATACGTAAAGCTTTTCTTATGAAAAGGACGCCTGATTAAATAAAAACGGTCCATAAAAAGTAAAACATTTAAACAAAGCATAAGCTAGAGTTTAAGACCCCCTACCTTAAAATTGGAGTAGAAAATTCTTGGTTATCAAGAGCTTGTACAGAAAATCTGGCCCCGTCACAGCGTCCGGCACCTTCGATTTAATTAAGAACGCCTTTAAAACGGGTTGAATCGGACTTAAAACGGCTCAAAACGGAGGGTCAGAAGATTTGACTGGAAGTGAAAGTGAATAGTAAAAGTGAATCTGAAGCATATTTATAGAAGTGGCGGACTGTTCAACGCGCGACGCGTGTCCACCACGCGTCGCGTGGTAAAACTGCGCACTGTGTGGTTCCGCCACACGGAACCGTGCGTGTCGCGCGGTAACACAGAACCCGGCATGCGGGTTCCGCGTGTCGCGCGGTTACCACGCGGTAACACAGAACTCGGCACGCGGGTTCTGCGTGTCACGTGGACCCGCGGCCAGTGCGTGGCCCGCGTCGCGGACCCGTGCACGGGTCGTGGGCCCGCTGTGCGGGCGAACCGCGCGATGCCACATCGCACGTCGCGCGGTTTAATTTCGGCTAACGCAATTCTTGCGTCAGCCGTCAATAAAATATTATTTTTCTTTCTTTTTTTTTCTTCAAAACTTTAAATAGCTCTAAGTTTTTACCTATATTTCGGATTTATACGTTCATGGTACCGATGGACTCGTATCGATGAGCCCTTCGAAACAAGACCACTCAAGGGTAGGTTTTACCGTAGTTTTACCGTGGGCCTGTTTATGATGTGCGCTCCCACGATCTCTACATACGGCCACTACCTCCGATTCAAATGATTCAAAAACCTTTATATTCGGTTTTTAGAGTTCTACAATAACTCCTTAGGTAACAAATCTAAAATAGTGCTCCATTAATTTATAAAAATTTTACTATTAAAAAGTACCGAAAATCTGGGTTGTCACATTCTTCCCTCCTTACAAAAATTTCGTCCTCGAAATTGACTTGCTAGTCATCAAATAGTTCTGGATATTTCTTTACTATATCACTCTCTAATTCCCATGTGGCTTCCTCTGAAGAATGATGCTACCATAACACTTTGACTAATGGAATCCTTTTTGTCCTCAAGACTTGTTCTTTTCGATCCAGAATTTTGACCGGTTTTTCTTCAAATGTCAAGTCTGGTTCTAGATTGACCATTGTCTGATCCAAGATATGAGAAGGATCTTGCACATATTTGCGAAGCATCGACACATGAAACACATTATGGACCTTGTCCAACTGAGGGGGCAATGCTAATCTGTAAGCCACTGTCCCTATTTTATCAAGAATTTCAAATGGCCCTACAAATCGAGGACTTAGTTTTCCTTTCATACCAAATCTCATAACTCCTTGAGTTGGTGATACCTTTGGCAGCACATGATCACCTATGCAGAAGTCGAGGTCTTTTCTTTGTTGATTGGCATAGCTCTTTTGACGACTCTGAGTTGTCTTCAATCGACTCCGTATAAGTTTTACCTTATCTACACACTGCTGTAAGAGTTCTGATTTTACTAATCTTCCTTCACCAACCACACTCCAACAAGTTGGGGATCGACAGGGTCGTCCATAAAGAGCC
Organism: Saururus chinensis; assembly: GCA_035235625.1. Classification (NCBI taxonomy): domain Eukaryota; kingdom Viridiplantae; phylum Streptophyta; class Magnoliopsida; order Piperales; family Saururaceae; genus Saururus; species Saururus chinensis. The sequence goes on along the minus strand of CP141145.1, from coordinate 15,658,530 downwards.
TCATATGGTGCCATACCAATACTGGAATGATAACTATTATTATAAGAGAATTCAATTAATGGCAAGTGTTCATCCCAGTTACCTTTCCAATCTATGGCACACGCCCGCAACATATCTTCTAGTGTCTGAATAGTTCGTTCAGACTGACCATCTGTTTGCGGATGGAATGCTGTACTAAATCTGAGACTTGTTCCCAATTCTTCTTGAAGTCTTAGCCAAAAGTGTGAAGTGAACCGGCTGTCTTGATCTAAAATGATCGACAAGGGTACACCATGCCGACTCACAATTTCTTTTATATACATTTTGGCTAGAACATTCAATGTTTGAGACTTCTTTAAAGGGAGAAAGTGAGCACTCTTAGTAAGTCTGTCCACTATAACCCAAATGGATTCATGACCCGCTGATGTCTTGGGTAAGCCTGAAACAAAATCCATAGAGATGTGTTCCCACTTCCATTCAGGAATTTCGATATGTTGAAGAGTTCCTGATGGTTTATGACATTCTGCCTTAACTTGTTGACAAGTTAGGCATTTAGAGACAAATTCTCCGATGTCCTTTTTTATCCCTTTCCACCAAAAACTTCTTTTAAGGTCCTGATACATTTTTGTTCCTCCGGGGTGGATAGTGTATTGAGACCTATGAGCTTCCTGCAGCAGTTCTTGTTTTAATTCAGGTACTATAGGGACTACTAGTCGTTCTTTAAATCTTATTCCATCCTTAGAATGTCCATTGAAATCAGGCTTACCTAAGAAGGTTTGTACTTCTACATCCTCTTTTTGTGCCTCCAAAATGCGCTCAATCAAGTCTGATTTTATTTCTAGATTAGCTACGATTACCTTCTTAGTTCCTGGTCGTAATTGAGGTTGTAAATCTATTACCTCTTCCATCAATTTCCATTCTTTTATCATCATTTCAGCTACCATTCCTGTGGTCTTCCTACTCAAGGCATCGGCTACTACATTTGCTTTTCCTGGGTGATATTGAATAGAGAAATCATATTCATTCAAGTATTCAATCCACTGTCTTTGCCTTAAATTTAAATCCCTTTGAGAGAAAATGTACTTTAGGCTCTGATGATCTGTAAAAACTTCAAATTTCTCCCCATACATATAATGTCTCCAAAGTTTTAAGGCAAAAACCACTGCTGCCAATTCAAGGTCATGGATGGGGTAATTACCTTCATGCTTCTTTAATTGTCTTGAAGCATAGGCTATGACCTTCTCATTCTGCATCAAGACACATCCTAGACCCACTCTTGAAGCATCACTATAAATTACAAACCCTCCATTACCAGTTGGTAAGGATAAAACTGGGGTGGTGGTTAACTTTTGTTTCAACTCTTGAAATGCCTTTTCACATTCCTCATTCCATAAAAATCTCACTCCTTTTCTGGTTAGCTTTGTTAAAGGCAAAACTATTCTAGAGAAGCCTTCGATAAATCTTCGATAACAACCAGCAAGTCCTAAGAAACTTCTAATTTCTGTGACAGTTTTGGGTCTTTCCCACTTCAAGACTGCTTCAATCTTGGTAGGGTCTACTGATATTCCATTATTAGAAATAACATGACCCAAGAACACAATCTTGTCCAACCAAAACTCACACTTACTTAACTTGGCATATAGCTGATGGTCTCTCAAAGTTTGAAGAACTATTTGTAAGTGTGTTTGGTGTTCTTCAGGAGTTGAAGAATAGACTAATATGTCATCAACAAACACTATCACGAATTTATCCAAATAAGGTCTGAAAACTCGGTTCATCAGATCCATGAATGCTGCAGGAGCATTCGTCAATCCGAATGGCATCACTAAAAATTCATAGTGTCCATAACGGGTACGAAATGCTGTTTTTGGAATATCTTCATCCCGTATTCTCAACTGGTGATATCCAGATCTTAAATCTATTTTTGAGAATATTTTTGCTTCTTGTAATTGGTCAAACAAATCATCTATTCTGGGTAAAGGATACTTATTCTTAATAGTTACCGAGTTAAGCATTCTATAATCTATGCACTGTCTCAACGATCCATCCTTTTTCCTGACAAAAAGGACTGGAGCTCCCCAAGGTGAGACACTCGGTCTAATGAATCCTTTATTTAGCAATTCCTGCAATTGATTCTTTAATTCTTTTAACTCTGTAGGTGCCATTCTATAGGGTGCGTTAGAGATAGGTTCTGTATCTAGTATTAAATCAATATTAAAGTCTACCTCTCTTTTTGGTGGTACCCCTAGAAGATCTTTAGGAAATATATCTGGAAAGTTCCTTATAACTTCAATATCCCCTATCTTGGGAGATGATGATTCTTCCAAGATTATACTTGCAAGATACGCTTGACATCCTCTAGATATTAAGTGTTGTGCCTTTACAGCAGAAATAATGCATACTCCTGAAGGTTCTCTATTTCCATGAAAGGCATATTCCTCTCCTTGATTATTGAATATCACCTTCTTTTTCTTACAGTCCACCAATGCTTCATTATCAGCTAACCAATCCATTCCTAAGATGACATCATAATCATTCATACTTAAGAGTATCAAGTTAGCCTTCCATTTTTGGTTGTCAAAGGTTATGGACACATCTTGCATAAAGTTTTGGGCTATAAAAATTTTTCCTACAGGAGTTGACACTTCTAGGATATATCCTAGTTCCATAACTGGATAATCCGTACTTAAGGCAAAATCACAGGATATGAAAGAATGCGTCGATCCTGTATCTATTAAAACCTTAGCAATTTTATCCAAAATTAGAAGTGTACCTTGTATGAATCCTGCTGAAGTTTGAGCTTCTTCTGCAGTAATAGCATATACTCGCCCTTGAGCCTTTGGTTTTTGCTCCTGTTTGATCTCTTCTTTGATCTTCTTTTTGGGGCATTCCTTGATCTGGTGCCCAGGGTCTCCACATGCAAAGCATCGTCTCTCAGCAAGGTAACAAATTCCGGATGGATGAAATCGGTTGCATTTGGAGCATTTCTCTAACTTCCTCTCTTTTGGGTTTTGGGGCGGTGGTCCAGAGGTTCTTTGAAATTTTTGATTATTAAACTGATTAGGGGTCGTGAATTTTCTCTTCCGATCTTCCATCCGACTTCCTTGTCCACGATCCTTTTTCTCTACTAAGAATTCTTGATATTCTTGTTCCAGCAGTGACGCTAATTCCACGGCTTTAGCCTAAGTAGTAGGTTGAAATCCTACTATTCGACTACGAAGCCCATTATGCAAACCTCTAACGAATTTTCTGGCTTTCTTCAGCTCCGTTGAACAAATTTCAGGAGCGAAGCGTTGTAACTAGACAAATTTATTTTCATATTGAAAAACTATCATATTTCCTTGTTGGAGATCTAAAAATTCCTTCTCCTTCTTTTCCTGAACATGAGGCGGGAAATATTTGTTGTACAACACCTCTCTGAATTCTTCCCACTTGATATTTCCTCTGTTTGGAAAGAAATTCCGTTCAGCTGATGGCCACCAAAAAGCCGCTTCTTCTGTCATAGCGTAAGTGGCTACATCCACTTTCCTATCTTCTGGAACTTTCAATGCTTTAAAAATTCGTTCGACTTCGAACGTCCACTTTTCAGCAGCTTCTGGTCCATCCTCTCCAGAGAATTCTAGAGCGATCTTCTTAAAGCGCTCGAGTAAATTATCCTTCTCACTGTGACTACCTTCAGTCAGTTCCCTAGAGTTACTTAAGTGATTAGGGCTGGGTTGGAGTCCTTGAGTTTGTAGATGTTGAGTCAACCTTTGAATCATTAGGTCAAAGAAATTATCCTTGTGGTTTTCAGGTACCGCTGCCTCTTGAGCAGCATTTTTAGCTTGGGCAGAATTGTCAGATAATTGTACTTCCTTGTCAGAAGACATTTCGGGCAGATTGTAATAACCTTCACAAGAAATTTTTGTAAACTAGAAATATATATTTATATAACCATTCTCGTATTTCACATCGTACAAAAGAAGTGTTTATAACACACTTGACAAGCCAAAAGACTCTATTTTACATCAAGCAACAGACATACAGAAGAAGTGTAAAGCCAAAAGACTCTATTTTACATCAAACAACAAAAGTGTTTTAACCACACTGGAGAAAGCAACCAAACAAAACCATTCACATTCAGACATTCAAGGGAAAAATTTCTTGTAAGGGCACTGGAAGTAGTGTCCGTCCTTCTCGCAGATAGGGCATAGATCGGGCAGTGGTTCGGTATACCATGGGCATTGACAGAAGTGGTGCCCCCTCTGCTCGCATAGCACACAGATTTCTGGTAACTAGTCTGTGTACCATACGATCCCCTTTCCCCTATCTTGCCAACGTGCACTTTCCGCTTCCGCCATCTCTTCCGCTTCTGGAGGCAAGAGGTTCAGATCAACATCTATCATAGGGTTATGTACTCCCTCCCCCCTAATGATATTTTCTCTCACTGCTTCCTCCTCTGGGACCTCCCTCATTTCCTCTTGGCCGATATTTTCTATTATCTCCCCCTCTTCTGGAACATTAATCATCATATTGTTCCAAAAATATTCATCGTCCATTGGATCTGCCTCCAATGGCTCCTCTTCCATCGGGTCCTCCTCCACTAGGTCCTCCTCTACCAGGTTTTCCTCCTCAGGGTCCTCCTCCCTAGAGTCCTCTTCCATAGGGTTCTCCTCCTCAGGGTCCTCTTCCTCGGATGTGTCTTCCACTTCAATGGTTGTGTCAGAAATGTTTACTAATTCATCTACTCCATCTAATGAAAGGGGTGTATCGGGAATATTGACTATCTCCTGGACCTCATCACTATTCTGGGAAAGGGCGGTGGTAATTCCTAAGGTCGTTGAAGACTCTGCCATACTTCGACTCTTTTTGCTTTTCTTTGGTGGTGGTTTTCGGGCTGACATATGATATAAAGATCCTGAAATAAGTTTCATTTTTTATTTTCCCATAACTGAATTAACATAAAAATATATCATTGCGTAAGAAAGCGTTGAATATAAGTACTATGATATTATATAGAAAAACAAATTGACTGTTCTACGATCAGTGGAGTCAAGAGCTCCAATACCAAGTGTGGCGACCGTCAGAAAATAATATACGTCATAATTAGCGTAATTATTATCTCGCTCGGCACGTGTTACATGGCACGTGAAACCGAATGTGACGGTCCGCTGTACGGATCAAAATAATAAGTCGACATAAAACATAGGAATTTTGGAGTTGACGCACAGTTAAAATATTACATATAACGTAGCAGAAAATTAGGACCTAGTCCAGAATACACTGTATGTAGAGCAGTCATATTACAAAATTACAAAATATAAGCCAAGTCTTTCATAAAAACCATAATATTATAGAGATTGAAAATATTTAAAGAGACTAAACAGATACTTCTTTGGTTGACACCTCAGGGTTGGTTTTATTACCTGCAGAGTCTGAGGGTGGGTGAGTATTTTTATACTCAGTAGGTGGAATTAAAATCTAATTTAATGCTAAGTAACAGATAGTAATAATTTTTGCAGAACTGATTTAGAAGCAAATTCAGAAAACACCGGTTCGTCCGATGACGAGAAATCCAGAGCCGTGATACCGAACGGCGTTCCTCTGACGCTCATGGGGCAACCGGAAGCTCAGAAGGTAGAAGTTTTCCCATGATACTCCATACCTATGTGCGCGCGCCAGATACCGATAATTTCTTCGGTAGGTATCCAGAAAAATTATAGTTCTAGGTATAATCCTAGAACCATCCAGAAACACACTTATAACATCATAATTTTTAATTAAATAAAACATGATATACGTAAAGCTTTTCGTATGAAAAGGACGCATGATTAAATAAAAACGGTCCATAAAAAGTAAACATTTAAACAAAGCATAAGCTAGAGTTTAAGACCCCCTACCTTAAAATTGGAGTAGAAAATTCTTGGTTATCAAGAGCTTGTACAGAAAATCCGGCCCCGTCACAGCGTCCGGCACCTTCGATTTAATTAAGAATGCCTTTAAAACGGGTTGAATTGGACTTAAAATGGCTCAGAATGGAGGGTCAGAAGATTTGACTGGAAGTGAAAGTGAATAGTAAAAGTGAATCTGAAGCATATTTATAGAAGTGGCAGACTGTTCAACACGCGACGCGTGTCCACCATGCATCGCGCGGTAAAACCGTGCACTGCGTGGTTCCACCACGCAGAACCGCGCGTGTCACGCGGTAACACAGAACCCGGCACGCGGGTTCTACGTGTCGCGCGAACCTGCGGCCGGCGCGTGGCCTGCGTCGCGGGCCACACGATTTTGCGCACCGCGTGGTACGCCGCGCCGCACAGACCCGCGCACGGGTCGCGGGCCTGCTGCGCAGGCAAACCGCGCGATGCCACATCGCGCGGTTAATCCGTGCGACGTCGCGCATCGCGTGGTTTAATTTCGGCTGACGCAATTCTTGCGTTAGCCGTCAATAAAATATTATTTTTCTTTCTTTTTTTTTTCAAAACTTTAAATAGCTCTAACTTTTTACCTATATTTCGGAATTATACGTTCATGGTACCGATGGACTCGTATCGATGAGCCCTTCGAAACAAGACCACTCAAGGGTAGGTTTTACCGTGGGCCTGCTTATGATGTGCGCTCCCACGATCTCTACATACTGCCATTACCTCCGATTCAAATGATTCAAAAACCTTTATATTCGGTTTTTAGAGTTCTACAATAACTCCTTAGGTAACAAATCTAAAATAGTGCTCCATTAATTTATAAAAAATTTACTATTAAAAAGTACCGAAAATCAGGGTTGTCACATGTAGGCTCAAGGATTTTAGCCTAGCCCTAACTACTTTAGTAACTCCATTGATTCGGGTGAGAGCAATTGCAGTGAAAAGGATAATTTATTCGAGCGATTCAAGAAAATTGTTCCAACATTTATAGGAGAGGATGGTTCGGAGGCGATCGAGAAATGGATGTTTGAAGTGGAAAGGATCTTTAGGGCTATGGAGGTCCCTGAAAACAAGAAAGTGGATGCAACCACTTTTGTCATGAAAGGGGATGTGGCTTTCTGGTGACTGTCTTGAGAAATTAATTTCTTTCCTGATAATAAGAATATCAAATGGGTAGAGTTCAGGGAGGTACAATATGATAAGTATTTTCCTACCCATGTTCAAAAGAAGAAAGAAAATTTATTTTTGAACCTTCAGCAAGGAAATATGACAATGGTCCAATATGAAAATAAGTTTGTGCAGTTGCAACGCTTTGCTCCTTAGTTTTGCCCACAAAGAAGGAAAGCTCAGAAGTTTATCAGGGGCTTGAAATATGGACTCCGTAGTAAAATAGTAGAATTTCCATCTACAACTTTCGCCAAGGTATTGGAATTGGCCTCTTTGTTGGAATAAGAATATCAAGAGTTCTTGGCTGAAAGTAATGACCGTAGACAAGTAGTAGTTCTAAGATTGAAGAAAGAAAGAGAAACTTTTTGTTACCTAGCCAAAACAATAACTGAAAATTCTAAGCAGCCCTCTGACCATAGACACAAGCTTAAGGGGAGAAGAAATCAGTAAGGTATTCCAAGTGCAACTGATTTCATCCACCCAGAGTCTATTACTACTTCGAGGGATGATGATGGTGAACTGGGACATTAGATTAAGGACTGCCCTAAAAGGAAGAGCCAGGAGAAGATCAGGATGGATCTTAAGCCTAAGGCTTATGGGCAAGTCTATGCTATTACTGTGGAAGAAGCTCAAGCTTCAAAAGGAGTTATACAAGGTACATTTCTGATCCTAAATAAGATTGCTAAAGTTTTAATAGACCCAGGATCAACACATTATTTTATATCCTATGATTTTTAAGTACTGGTTATCCTTTTATGGAGCCAGAATATATATTAAAAGTGTCAATTCTAGGGGAAAAAACTTTCTAGCTTAGAAGTTTCTTCAAGATATGTCTGTGTCATTAGAAAACAAAAAATTGGAGGCTATACTCTTAAGTATGACAAACTTTGATGTCATATTAGGAATGAATTTGTTAGCCGATAATGAGGCCTTAGTAGAGTGTAAGAGGAAAAAAGTTATATTTAAGAAGCAAGGAAATAAAAACTCTACCTTTTATGGAAATATGGATCCTTCATGGGCATGTATCATTTTTTCTATTAAGGCTCAGCGTTTGATATCTAAGGGATGCAAGCATCTCTTGCTAGTGTGATTATTAAAGAATCATCTTCTTCTAAGTTAGAAAGTATTGAAGTGTTAAGTTCCTGATGATCTATTGGGAATACTACTAAGAGAGATAGACCTTGACATTAAATTAATGCCAAGAGCAAGTCTTATCTCTAAGGTATCCTAACATATGGCTTCTGCAGAGCTAAAGGAAATAAAGAGTCAGTTGCAGGGGTTGTTGGATAAAGGATTTATCCAACCCAATGTCTTACCTTGGGGAGCTTCAATTTTGTTTGTAAGGAATAAGAACAAATCATTAAGATTATGTATAAATTATCTTAGTTGATGATTTGTTTGATCAGTTGCAAGAGGCCAAGTTATTCTCAAAAATAGATTTTATGTCTTAATTCCATAAATTGAGAAAATATCTTAAACACGCCCTTTTGTACCCAATTTGGTCACTATGAATTTTAGTAATGTCATTTGGATTGACAAATACTCATGAATCGAGGTTTTGAAACTCATTTAGATAAAATTTGCGATTGTTTTTGGTTGATGATATTTTAGTCTACTCTACTAGTCCAGAAGAGCATTGAGAACATTTGCAAATAGTTTCAAACTTTGAGGACCTGTTATATGCTAAATTGAGTAAGTGTTAATTATGGCTAGAACATATTGTTCTTTGGGTCATATTATTTCAAAGGATGGAGTATCAATAGAGCCAACCAATATAGAAGCATTGTTGAGGTAGGGATGGCCAAGACAATCATGGAGATTGGAAGTTTTCTAGGTCATGCTAGCTATTACTAAAGTTCATTTGGAGATTTTCAAGTATAAGCTTTGCCTTGACACAGTTAATCAAGAAAAGGTTAGAGTTTACATGGGATGAGACATGTGAAAATGGATTTCAAAAGCTAGAAAGGAAGCTAACAACTGTAGTGTTCTTACCTTTATCTTCAGGTAGCAGAAGATTCACCATGTTTAGTGATGCTTCTAGAAAAGGCCTAGTATGTGTTTTGATCAAGAATGAGAAAGTGATAGCATATGCTTCAAGAAAACTAAAGATGCATGAAGATAATTATCCCACTTGTGATCTAGAGTTGGCAACAATAGTATTTGCCTTAAAAATATAGAAACATTACTTGTATGGAGAGAAGTTTGAAGTCTTTATAGATCACTAAATTCTTAAGCATATTTTTTTCTTAAAGTGATCTTAACAAGAGGCAAAGGAAGTAGATTGAATATATTAAGGACTATGATCACTCAGGAAAAACAAATGTAGTGGCTGATGCTTTAAGTCGCAAGGCTCAGAAAGAAGATGAGGAAGCTCAAGCTTTACTTAGAAATGCTTGACTTTAATAAAAGTTCATGTGGAGGTGTAAGATTCGGAGGAATTTGTCATTCATACAGCACTTGTGTTAAGGGAAGATATATCCGATGATGCACATAGATCTTGGTACCCTATCCATCTAGGAGGAACAAGGATGTATTAGGACAAGAAAAGCAATTTTGGTGGTTTGGATAGGTTGGTTGTAGGTTTTTCAAGCAGGGACTAGTAAGACTAGGTTAGATGGGTGTAGTATTTAGTTCCTTGTTTTTACAATACTAGTAAATATTTATATTCTCGACACTAGAGCCGATTTGGTTATTTATTCAAACTGATGGCAGACTTCTACTTAGATGAATTACCTATTGTTTATGGATTTTAGATACACGTAATAGTAACTTATGATTTTATATTTGTAATAGTGAACCCTAGTTATCATGACTTGGATATTTAATCGAATGAGTTATTTTGTACTTAAAAAATGATTTCTTCATGATTTACCATTCATGCTATTAAAAAGGGCATTAAAAATCCAAGTTGTGACATCTGGTATCAAAGACATTTTCTAATTACAATTCTGAAATCAAATGAAAATTTCTAATATAGTGAAAGTTAATCAGTTTTAGGGTTAGAAGCACTCCTAGGTAGGCGTGTTAGAATGGTTGTGGAACGGTCAAGGAGAAAGGTATGTGCTGCATCTTGTCAATGGGTAGCTCTAAGGTTTGTAGCACTAGTGCATAGTAGGAATTATTTTTAAGTGGTGTAATGAAATACTCATGGTATAGGATGTGAGTACTAGTGTTGACACAGAGATATTTTTACGTACACACCTAGAAATAAGTTACCTAGTGATGATTATTTTAGAAATAAGAGTTGTGCAGCAAAAGCTGAGGCACGAGTGAGATTAAAGTTAAACCCTAGCGAGGACGGATTGAAGTTCACCTTGAGGTATAAGCTTGTTGAGATTGGCCTTGCCCCCACAACGTATGGTGTTCATGAGTTCATGCTTTGAAAGTTTAGATGGGATCCTTCACATATTCTGGATTAAGACACGGTTGTTTTAGAACCACATTTATCCTTTGAAGAGAAATTGATTGGAATTTTGGATCATAAGGAACATATTTTTTGAATAAAATAGATTATGTTAGTGAAAGTGTTATGGTAGCACCACTACTCAAAGGAAGCGACTGATGAATTAGAAAAGGGAAATGATAAATAAAGTACCCTGAACCTTTTGGTGAATGAAGGGTTCAATTTTGAGGACGAAATTTCTTTAAGGGGGGGACATTGTAACAACCCTGATTTTCTAGTATGATTTTTTGCCTCTAATAAAGCTAATCTTAGAGTTCTTAGTAATTTGTAATTAGTTAAAGATTGTTATTCAGTAAGTTTTTATAAGGTTGGGTTAGATCTCTTAAAGTAGAATGTAACATGTCTTAAACCACTCGAATCAGAAATTAGGGATGTAAGTTATGGCCTCAAGAAATGTGAAACATGGGTGGAACCCACTTTAAAAGTGAGGGATTACCTCCCCATGTGGGGTCTTAGTTTTGTAGGGCTCATCAATATGAGCCCAACTGTACCAAGAACACGTGAATAGGAATTCAAGAGAGAAAGTTATGCGTGTTTATAGTTATTTATTTTTTCAAAAAAATAAATAATAGGAAAATAATTATTGCGTTAGCTAGAGCAACAGAGCCCCTGACACATGGTGTCTAGCACCTACCAAATTTCGCAAAACTCTTATTTAAAGGTGCGTGGGGCAATTTCTTTCGAGTTTCTTCTTTCCCACACTCATCCAATTTCAATTCTCTCGTTCTAAGACATTTTAAGTTCGAATTGAGTCGTTCAAATGAGTACTCCATTTAATCGAGCATGTCAGATGCCTTAGTGAGGTCATTTTCTCTTTTTGAGACCTCTGCAGTTACAAAAGTTAATACCGAAGGTTAAGGTAGGGGGTTTTAAACTCTAAACCCATGTTATGCTCATAGAAGTTAATTCATCTAAAAGATTTTGCTCGGGTATGCTTATTAGCATTGCTTTCAAAAAAAGATATTATGTTTGTGAAATGATTTGCATGCACTACATTATGATTTGAGTGTGTGCACTATCTGGGTAGTTCTTGGGTGGAGCATCATGGGAATGTGCCTATCCTTCTGGCTTCCATTGCGCCATGAGCATGGTGGTAGGTTGTTGGTATCACAACTTCTAGATATGTTTTGGAATTGATTTGTTTTTGGAATAATTTACTTTCTTCTAATAGATTCTACGAAAAGATTATGATGGTTTTACAAAGATTTTTAGTTAGCATACTTTTAGATTTTAACACAACCTACTGAGTATAAATATACTCACCTACCTCCAGATTTTGTAGGTGATGTAGTAAAAACGGAGATGAAGGAGGAAGAGCTTTCTAAATGATTTACTTGTATTTTACTGCTAGATAAATGTTATGTAATTATTTATGTTGACTGATGTTTAAAGGCGTGAGATGCCTGGAGTTAAAACTCTGTATAATTACCACCTCTATGCACAGTGGTCCTTGGCACATGTATTTATATTATTTTCTATTGAACTCATTAATTCCATATGTAATTATGATGTATGTTTTTGTTGCACTCCGTTATTTCCATTAGATGTTATGAAAGCCATCATATTTGATTACATGCGCGATCATTCCACGTGTCAAATGGGAATATATTATTAATATAATTATATTTTGTGGCAGCTATCACATTCATAGATTGAATTTTTTTAATTAAGAAGGACTTATGATTATCAATCATGTTATGTCTCTTCCTATGTTTAACTTTGGACTTTAATTAATAGGAATTTCTTTTGGTTTTGCTATGTGATCATCTTTCCTAGGGTACATGGGTTCTTTTGCCTTAACAAACTTATTGATATCATTAGACTTTGTGAAATTGGTCTCATTAAATTCTAGTGTTTTTTTACCACTACTATCTTGTCCCATGTGAAATATATTTTCCAATTTTTCTTACCCTAAAGTAAAAGATTTTAATTTTTCATGAGAAATTTTCAATTCACTCACTAGGTCTTCAATTTTCTTTAGATAAGCCTTATTTGTCTCTAATGACTCATGAGCCTCATTCTCTAAAAATCTCATCTTTTGAACAAAATTTGTCTTTTCATATTTCAGTTCATTAACTTCTTCATTAGTAAACACAAGTTTATCCTCTATAGATCTAGATTTTCTCCTTTCTTTCTCAAGTTCACTCCTCAAGGTTTGAACCTCATTCTCTATTGATTCCTTATCTTTAGGGAATTGAAAGTTTTCTATAGATATAGATTCAATTGTCTTTGCATTAACTTTGACTATTTTCTCTATCTTCTTATACTTTGAAAATTTTGACATAGTTTTGATCATCGAAATTAGCCACTTATAATACATATGTCATATGTTTTATCAATCTTGACAAATTGCCTAGTTTCCCTTGATGTGTTGAAGGACCTATCGAAGGTCACCTAGAAAAGATTTTAGACTCATCGAAAGAGCTTGACTACAAAAGGTAAAAGTTCTTCTAAATTCCTAAAATAAAATATAAAAAATTGAGAAATTATCTAGGGCTTTTTCGGATGTTGTAAAATCAAGAAGGACCAACAAAAAATCATTACATACCATCTCTTGGGTTCGAGCCTATACGAAGGGCGAACTAGGGGCCTCAACTTTTAAAGGACACATGAATTCAACAAAGCCCTACTATGTGAAAAGGTGTGGAAACTTCCTCAAGATCATTATTCTTATTTTTGCAAAATGATTATGCTTAAATATTTCAAGAATGAGACCTTTTTGAATGGTAAATCCAAGAATATAGTCTCTCCTACTTGGGAAGGTCAATAGGCCAAATCTCTAACATGTCCATCTTAATGAATTTCAATGTGAAGCATATGCAAACTAAGCTTAATGAATTGATTGATCATGACACCCAAACTTGGAATGTGGGAAGGCTCCTAGATATCTAGCCTCATGATGTGGTAAGTAAAGTTCAAGCTATCCCAATTGACAAGGTTAATAAGAATCATATGTCCTAACACGCGTCATATGGTAAATTTTCTACTGCAATAGCCTATAGGCAAATACATCATGGTAATAAGGAACATGGTGTATGGACTCAAGTTTTTTGGTTAAAATTGTGGAAATTGCCAACTATTCAGAGAATTCAAATGTTCATTTGGAAAATTATGCTTGATGGAGTTATCATGATTTACATTTTGTCTTATAGGATAGGGATGCCTATTCAACAATATGTTTTTTGTCATACAACTAAAGAATCAATTGATCAACTTGTTGATCGAATGGACATATTGTGAAAGCATTTTGGTACAACTATTTTGAAGGATACCTAAAAGATTATGGTGATAATTTTAAAGAGTGGATTATGATGGCCTGTAGATATGGGGGTCCACGTCATGCACAAATGTGCAATTTACTTGTTTCAATGGAAAATTTTTGGTGGGCATTATGGATGTGAAAATAACATTATCTTTAGCATCTTTAAGCCCGATATTCAATATAATTCAATAAAGTTGCATTGTTTACAGATAGACTCATAGGAATTATTCAAACCAAGTAGGATAGCTTCATCATCTTCTGAGAGATGGATTTGCTGGACCACACCTTCAAAGGGTACAACCAGGTTGAATTTGATTGTTCAAGGAGGAACCTTGGTTAGGCTTTGGCTGCTGTAGTCTATAAAAATATAAGTGTCCTTATGTCATGTATTGACTTATTTTTATGATCAAAACAATGTATTGAATGTTTAAGTTTGAGTCTTTTTATGTTTGAAGATTGGATTATAAAGATGGAGCAAAAAGAAGACTCAAATCCGTGTTTTGAAAGCTAGAAAAAAAAAAACACACACACACACACATCGTATTCACACACTTTAGGGTAAAAGAGACCTTCGCTGAAAGAATGTTGACAGAGTTTGAGGTTTTTCAAGTGAAAAATAGTGAGAATGATCGATGTCCATATATGAATGATCGATTGGTTTTGAACTGTAGCAAAAACTCTGGAACATTGTTGATCGATCAATCGCTTCATGTAACAATCTATCAGCACCTGAAAATACCCTTTGTTAAATGAAGCCGATAGTTTTTTGATCGATCGTATGATTGAGAGATTGATTGATGGAAGATTCATAGTTTTATAGGAACATGGATTGATATATTGCTCTATCAAACAATCAAACTAGAGTTGCCTAATTTAAACTTTTCTAATTTGGTTTAGATTTCTAGTTGGAGTCATATTCCTTTTGAGATGGGGAAGTCTATAAAAAGAGATAGGAACATGATGAAAAATAGAGAGAAGACTTAGAAAAATTAGAGAGCTTGTGTGGAGTTTCTCTAATGGAATTTTGAGAGAATTAGTCTTCTAGTGTGAGAAAGTGTACCATAATCAAAAGATTCATAAAGGTTAATCTCAAATTGCACATACACAAAGGTTGCATGGGAAAAACATGTGAAGTATAATGAGGGAACAAAGGCTGTCAAAGTGTCTAGGTTATAGATTCTTACCCTTGAATTTAAAAACATGATAATGAGTCAAGATGAAACTATTTCTGAATATTATGCTAAAATATCAGATATAGTTAACACTTGTGATCAATTATGGGAGCACATTCTTGAGTACCTAGTTGTGAGAAAATTGTTATGGTCCTTGTCTACAAAATTTAGAATTAAGGTGACAGTAATTAATGAATCGAAAAGGATACACCTCAAACATTGAGGAGCTGATTGGGAACCTTAAAGCCTTTAAGATGCAAAAAGAATCTTATAAAAATAAGAAATAAGTTTTTAAAAAATGTAAGGGAAAAACCACTTCCCTTAAAACATCTAAGAGAACTTCCAAAAAGAATAAAGCTTTGAACAACTTAGGAGAATTTGAAGATGATGAAGAATTAATGCTCTTGTTATCCAAAAACTTCAAGAAATTTATGAAATCTCATAATTTTAGGTTTGAGAATAAGGGTCAAAATTTAGGGAAGAGACAAAGGGATAGAAAATATGAGAGGTAAAAAAAAAAAACAAGACAAGAAGAATATGAAGTGCTTTGAATGTGGTGAGCTAGGTCATTTTTTACTGATTGTCCTAACAATAATTCTAATAACTCTTCTAAATATAAGCCTAAGAAATCAAAGGGGTTTGATAACAATAGAAAAGACAAGGTGCTTAAAGCAACTTACTTTTATGAGAGTTCTTTTGATGAAGATGAGATGTGTAACTATACAACCTTCTATGTATGTGTGAAGAAAGATAGTTCTGGAGAAGAGTCTCATGAGTCTACTTCTCTTAAAGAGAACTAGAGTTTGACTTGATTCTGATGAGTATAAAGGGTTTTTCTTACAATTTTTAGCTTTGAATTGAAAAACCAAAAGCATTGAGAGAGAGTTGAAAAAGAAAGATGATAAATTAGTATTGTCTTTTCAAGATAGTGGAGTTGAACATCAAACATGAGAGAGAAGTGAGTGACCTTAAGAAAGACATTGAGAATAAGAAAGAGAAGTTTAGTCCACTCAATAGAGAAATTTTGTCCTTTAAATAGAAATTAGATGGATTTAAGAGTAGGAAGAAGAAGTTAGAAACCATGTTGATCATTGGTCAAACCAACATACCAGGTTTAGGTTTTAAGAATTACTTGACCAACCCCTTAGTAAAACCTACTATCTTTGTGAAAGCTAAAGAAAGTGACAAGCACCCTCAGATAGTGCCCAACCCACCTGGATAAAAAACAAAAGGAGTGACGATAGGTTCTAGTATTGTGGGTATGTGTGGCATAAGTCATAATGATTCCCATAATAGAAGAGAGTGTCCAAAATATCATCCTTTCAAACTTAGGTTAAAGAAGAAGGAAAAGAACAATGCCCATGTGACCCCTATGTTACCCCACCAAGTTTATGAAAATAAAGTGAAGAGAGTGTGGGTGAGGAAGATTGATCTTCATGCATTGAATGATCAAATAGGCAAAGCAAGGAAGAGCATCTTAGATTGTCTTATGATAGGTTGGCCAAACAAAGCTAAGGAATTTGTCATCTCTAAATAAAGAGATTTAGATGTTTATCCATGATTTAATTTTTTTAATCTTTTGGATACACATGTTTTAGTTTTTATTGCATTTTGCATTATTTTTATGTCTTTAATTTATAGGATTGAATTGAAAAAAACCAAAAAATAAAATAAAATATGATCAAAAGCACAAAAACAATAGTGTAGCTTTTATTTGTTTTTACAAATGCCTCCGATTTTGTTTTTTAGTTCTTCAACTCTTAAGACATAATGAAATTAATTTTCTATTAAGCTGAAAACAACATGATTAGTAATCAAATATTTCTTAACAAAGAGAAGAAAACACAAGGAGGGTAAAGATTAATTGGATTTTTTTTAGACCGAAGTCACTTTTATGAATGAAAATTAGGAGAGAATTCTTAAACATAAGTTGTTTTAGGCATTTGGATTTTAGTAGTCTTAATGATCAAATTAAAGGATTTTTTAGTAGATTTCTATTTAGATTTCAAAAGAAAGAATAAAATTTCATGTAATGTACTTCAATACTTTTTATTAAAATAGAATTGTCATCATAAAGATGATGGGGAAGGGCTACCTACTTAGGTTGACATAGGCTAGTGTGAAGCTCTCATCTTCTTAATATAAAAAAAATAAATAAAAGAAAGAAAAGAATAAAAAAATGATACAAGTAAAGAGGATTTAGAAAAGGCCAAGCCTAGAAACATGATTTGAGGAAATATATCATAACTCATAATAAAAGGCATAGGCATATGTTTATTGAGCTTTTATTTGTTTAATTTTTTTGAAGACAATGTACATAGATTCTATCTAAAGTGAGTTGAAAAATAAGAACTTTGTCTTTACTAGGGTCTAAACAAATTTGCCTCAGTATGGTTAAGAGTTATCTGGCAAGATTCAAGATCAAAAGAGAAGATTTTAAAACATTGATGGCTTCTTCAAAACATAAAAAAAGATTTAAATGTCAAAAACAAGAAAATAAAATTGACAATTACAAACCAATGAACATAATTTGTGGATACAATTAGATTAAAGAGAAATTAATTGCAAAATCTTCAAAAGGAGCTCAACTTTGTTTATTTTCATTGTTTGATTTTTATTTTTAGTTCTTAATTTCAAATTAAAGTACTTTCAATGGATTTCAATGATTTTTAGCATTAAAATTTATCATGATTTATTTTTTGATTGTTTTGAAAACAAAAATTTTGATTGCTCAAAATTTTTAAAGCACATTTATGAAAAATAATATTTCTAATTTAAGTAATAATTTACTATATTTTTAAACATTGTCTTGATTATTTATATTTTTTTGTCTAAAAGTCAATTTGACATGATTCTTCTTAATTTAAAATTTTGATATGGTTGCTTGAATTGTTGAATATTTAAATTTTATGTTTCCTTGTTTCTTTGAATAATATTATATGGGTATGTTCTTGTTTGTGAATATCATACTATATTATTATGTCATAGATTAAGAGGAGAATCATTATAAAAAAATGATGGATATGTGATATATTATGATTATTTTAGTTTTATATCTTGATGATTGTATACTTGACTAATATGCTTAATTGATATTTTCATTACTTGTTAACTTAACTGTTTGTCTATTTATGACAAAAAGAGGTGAAATAATTAATGAAAATTAAATTATTTATTTTCATACTTGATTGGACAGTATTATATAAATCATTTTGATTTTAAGTATGCAGGATAAATACATGATTATATAAGGCTTTCCAAGATTAATTCCAATGTATTTTTATTAAGTCTTAGTGTTGTTAAGTCATTTGTACAAATTGAAAGTCAATTCGCTATGTCATGAGTTGTAAATTTTATTTTAATTTTCAATTATATAGTGTTTTATCATGAAGTAGCCGAAGGGGGAGAACGTTTTAACCACATCCCACTACATGCCCCTAATTAGCACGGGGTTGGAGGCTATGACATATGTGTTTAAATGTCAAAACATTTTAACTGTGTTGGTCAAACATTTTGACCACATCCAATGGCAAGCCCTAAGTTAGCACAGGGTAGGAGGCTATGATATATTTGTTTAAACATCAAAATATTTTAACAAATATGCCAAAATATTTTCACCACTTGGTCAAACGTTTGTTGTGTACCGGAAATGGTCTGTCTAAGGGGGGCTTAGGTCATACAGGTTCTTAGAGTTTAATAGCTATTTATTAATTATTAGACAGTTTATTCTTATTTCTATTTAATAATATTTAGTGGGCTTTTAGGCTTGTTAGTAAGCCCTTGTTATTTCGATTTAATAATGTTTAGTGGGCTTTTAGGCTTGTTAGTAAGCCCACTAGTTAGTCTATTTAAGTGTAAGGGCTATAACCTAATTTGATTATGGAATGAATAATCTTTTGTCTTCTTCCCTGCCTCTCCCTCCTTCCTGGCAGCCATGCCGCTCCCTCTCCCCTTTCCCGGCCATCTTGTGCCACTCCCTTCCCATTACCGGGTTGCCAGGCGGTTGTGGACACTGGTCCATAACATTGGTATTAGAGCCTCGTCATTGGTGTTGCATGCATGTCCACTACCCTTGCCGGATCTATCACCCCTACTACCCACATCGATGCATGCACTACCTCTGTTCGGTATGTATCTCTATCCAAATACCTCTCCATGGCGTACTGCCATCATTTGCCACCATCGTCGTTGCAATCTATGGTAGCAGGAATTTCCCTGCCTTCTGATGAAACTTTCTGCTGCACGATTTTTGCCAAAAACTGTTGGCCGGACTATGGGCCCATCACCAGCACCCCAAATCTCAGCTCGATCTATGGCGGATTGGAATATTGGGCAGAAAATCTCGGGCGAGAGATGCATGCGGCTTTGGCAATTGGTTGGGTGGCCACATAACTGTCGTGATCTTCCCCTATCTTAGTGCAAAACGCCTATTTCAAAATTTTCTCTGGCCAAGATTTCCCTCCCAAACACCATGAACCACATTGTTGGAAATTTGGCTATGCAGTGTGCCCGATCTCCATTGATTGGGATTTTTCTTTGAGAAAATGGGAACATGCAGTGCCAGGAAGCCACCCACCGTGTTTGTGGTTTTCCACCTCTATTTGAGGCTTTATGCAGGTCTTAGGCGGGTCTGTTTTAACTTAGAGAAAGGATTTGTTGCACGTCCCTCCTCAAGCCATATATTCCAAACAAAACGGGTATGCTCGGGTCCAGTTCTAAGTATCATGAGTGAAAACCAATACTTGACGCCTCACCGGAGGCTAGGATCTAGTTCTTGCCCATGCGTCTGTCTGCATCAGTTGGTCCTTGGCACTTATATGACCATGTTACTACTGATGTCTGATGCCCTCTATGGGCTATCTCGGGACACCCTGTAGTCCCTATGGTGACCCCTACTTGTTGGAGACCTGTGAGGGAAATCCACATTGTCCCGCACCCAACAAGTCGAGCCTGTTCCATTGCTCTGCCACATCCATCATCTCTAGTCATCCCTGCCGACTACGGAGATCCCTTGCCCTTGGATTTGGTGTTCGTTGTGTTACCTACTTCACACGGTTCCCTATCTTCTTAGCTGCCATCAACCGACTTGAATTCCTACATGTTCTGTTAGCTTCTTCACATTGGTTTCGAGTACTGGCCTATTGCCTTGCACCCCTTTGTTTGTCTCATCCACAGTTCTGGGCTGGCTGTTCATAGTGGAGCTATGGTGGGCCCGATGCTTGGAGTTTTAGGCTACATCGAGGACGAGGTAATGCGCAAGCGAAGCGTGGTGGAATGTTATGTACCAAAAATGGGCATACGGGTCTTAGGGTTTAATAGTTATTTATTAATTATTAGACAGTTTATTATTATTTCTATTTAATAATATTTAGTGGGATTTTAGGCTTGTTAGTAAACCCTTGTTATTTCTATTTAGTAATGTTTAGTGGGCTTTTAGACTTGTTAGAAGCTCACTAGTTAGTCTATTTAAGTGTAAGGGCTATGCCCTAATTTGATTATGGAATGAATAATCTCTTGTCTAATTCTCTTGTCTTCTCCCCTGCCTCTCCCTCCTTCTTAGCGGCCATGCTGCTCCTTCTCTCTTTTCTTGGCCATCTTGCGCTGCTCCCTTCCCATTACAGGGTTGCCAGACCGTTGTGGACACCGGTCTACAACAACGTTTTAATCACATCCCGTTACAGGCCCTTAGTGATCAAGGGGTAGGAGACAATGATATGTGTTTAAATGCTAAAATGTTTTAATGCATATGTGAAAACTTTTTAACCACATTAGTCAAACATTTTAATCATATCTCACAATAGGCCCTTAGTTTGCACAACATAGGTGTAGGCATTGAGCTTCACCTAATCATCCTCAGGGAGTACTTGAAAAGTAAAGGCCTCCTTCTTGAGACCCGTAGGACTCGATGACAATGGTAGTGTGGGCCACCACGTCTGGCATGGTGCCCACACTAGGCATGAGAGTAGGAGTGTCAACAGTCCTTGGTGTCATTGTGCTCATGGATGATAGGCTTTTTACCGTTGGCTCTATTGTATTGTGGGAGGAGCTTTGATGAATCGACAGGGCAAAGAAGTGGAGAGGTCTATTGAAATTTTGGTTATAGCAGAGTAGGCAGAAGGATAGAGTACAGAAGTGCCGCCACCATCGCGGCCGACAGGGAAGTGGAGATCTCTTCTTTGAGAGAGAAAGTGCTACGGTGGGAAAGAGGAAGGGGCATGAAGTAGGGGATAAGCACGATTGAGAGAGGACACTCAAAAAAGTTATTTGAAAGCTTTAAAGAAAACATTGTGTAAAATCAAACGGAGAGAGGCATGAAGGACTAAAGGTGAAGGCAAAAATAACAAAAAAGGGCAAACATCTAAGAACGAAGAATTTTCTTAAAAAAAATTAAAAAGTAAGAATTTATCTAATAAAAACTTAAACTTTAATAAAACTTCCTAGTAACAATGATTAAGCTCACCCATATTTTATGGCGCTGGACCAATACGGCGCATTCTGGCCGTCAATGATTAAACCCAAAAAAAAGCCACGCCAGGCACGTGCTTAGTGCCCTCGGCTTATCTTCCTTTGTAGATGTCATTTATCTTCCTGTGGCCAAAAGAAACTCTTCGCCAGATATTTTCTTAGGCCTGGCCATAAAAATCCTGCTGTCTCCATATTTATCTTCAGCTCAATCAGCTTTTTGATTGATCTTTTTATAGGCCTTTTGTTACCAATCTCAGCATTGTAGCTGTCCAGTTCTCACAGAAGACTCAGAAGTGAGTACTTCTGAAACCAGCTAATATTCTGATAATATACCTGCCTTCTTGAGCAATGGACAAGCAAATGGTGGAGAGGAGGATGGCCACAATGATGGGTCACTTTGCTGGCAACGAGGAAACAACATCTAATCACATCTTCCTCATGGTAGCTCCCTTTTTCTCAGATCTTAAATCCTTTCCATGTCAGTTGATTCTGGAATCTCAGTGCATGACATCTTGAGACTAACCTGTAATTCTACAGGATTTGCTTGAAATTCTGCTTCAGTAGGAATCCACTTAGTCTCTACAATTCTCACATGATGTGCTAAAAGAACCTTAAAAAATACTAAGTTTTCTCTGTTTCTGTGGTCCTCTTTTTCATATTTGGGATGACATATTCACAAGCAACATTGCAGTAACTACCAGTAAAAACACCCCACAAGAGGACAGTTTTACATATTTCTGCTGCTTAATTGAATTTCCCTCCTTGTCTTTGTGATTAGTATCTCATATTGTGATTTGCAGGGGCAAATTTGTTAACACATTATTTCAATTCCATTTTGTACTGTTAGTTACTTACTGCTTATTTTAATGAAAATTTCTTTTGTTCACTTCAGAACTGCAGCAGCACTCTTAATTCAGTCATCCGAAGATGCGATAACCGGACTTTCTTTGCCCGGCAATCTTCACTTTCTCAAGGACCATATATGAGACAGGTCCCTACTAGATCATTGTGTAGTAAATTCATGATCTATAAACCGCCCCTGTCCCACATTAATAGTCTACATTTAGTTTTCAAAATGAACTAAAAAATTTTATACTAAAAAATACATCATTTCCAAAGGACGACCATTAAATTGAGACTGAGGGAGTATTATGTATTTTTTTATTTTTTATTTTCAAACACGGGTGTACTAAGTCCTTATGTCTCTACTAAGTGTAGGACAACTCTACTAGGTGTAGGATAACTGGCCTCTTAACCTGGGCACCTACAAGAGTTATGTACGCCATGGGCATCTGCTAAAAATCAAGATATAATTCTAAGTAGCTAACAGAGTAGACATTAGAATTCAGGGCCTCCCCTTACGGATTAGTCCTGGCCATCCCGCCTACACCCTGTTTATTTGACATTAGGATGAATGCATGATTCTACTCTTTTGTGTTTTTTTCCAGAAACTTGGCGAGGACAGTTATCTTCAGCAGGGGTTAACATTCAATGACGCTATTCCAAAGAATCAAGCACCTTCCATTGAGCAACATGGGAAACCGATGTTCTCCAGACCAGCTCAGCCACAGACAACGGCACCAACTATGAGTGATGAGCAAATGAAGCAAGTGCCGACAGAGGCTCCCATGTTTGCTAGGCCAAAAGGCAAGCAAATCAGTCATCCCCGCGTAACAAAGATATGCCGCCCTTGTGGTATGGTTTCTTTCTTAAATCTTGCTTATCATTATCTAGTTCTGGAAGACTGACTAGTCTAAAAACTTGGTTTAACATTGATAGTGCTAAATGAAACTTTTGGATGCAGGTACGGAATGGTCTCCACGAATGGATGTTGCAGAATCCAGAAGCAACTACGCTGTGACTATTGAACTTCCCGGTGTCAGTATCAATGACGTTAGAGTGGAGGTCGATGAGAGGAAGTATGTGTTTGAATTACAGTTTTATTAGATATGCATTTTGCCACCTCCTCTTTAATAGGTAAATATCCACCAATTTGATTGGATATATACCAATCAAATTGTGTAATAATAATAGTGGTTATCTATCAATTGTGGTTATCCACCAATAGTGTAATAATAAATATCCATTAACAATAATAGTGGTTATCTACTAATTGTGTAAAAGGGGGCTCTGACTAAAAAATGGTGGTGAACTATGTGTCTAATATTCCCTCCGTCCTAAATTAATAGTGTCATTTGGTAAAAAATTTATTCTATATTAATAGTTTTATTTTGT
Organism: Saururus chinensis; assembly: GCA_035235625.1. Taxonomy (NCBI): domain Eukaryota; kingdom Viridiplantae; phylum Streptophyta; class Magnoliopsida; order Piperales; family Saururaceae; genus Saururus; species Saururus chinensis. Next base: position 15,634,884 of record CP141145.1, on the reverse strand, counting down.
TAAATTTAAGTAGTTGGATACGTAAAAAAAGTATTATAAGCTTATTTTTCTATCTCTTAGATGTGAATTTCACCGTTCAATAAAAACTGTTATTTTTCTCTAAATGTAGCTAAAGGGAGCACTTTTTTATCTATAGGTAAGACTGATCCACCCTGCAGCCATACACTCTGCATGACAGTTTTGACCGTGGGATATTTCTATCAATTCGAAGAGTATTAATTTTGAACAAAATAGGGAATACAAAAGTATAAAATTCAATTGTTCAAGAAATTTAACATGAAAATTTTTTGGACAGCTTGATTGTCACAGGTAAACGCTCAAGTCAAAGGTGGAGAGCATCAAATTTTGCCGAACACTCGGACACCATGTATCTGCGGAAAGAAATCTCGCAAGGACCATATGAAGTTGTTTGGCCACTGCCCCATGACGTGAACAAGGATAGAGTCTCGGCCGAATTTCTGTAAGTTATCTGTTGATTTTTCTTTCTAAGTGCTATCTCTTGTTGACGATATAATCATGTAATCGTTGACAATAGATTGTTCTTAATGGCTTTGGGGAGTTAAACTTGTGTTTTTCACCATGTTTTAGTTGTGGACTTCACTCTTTCTTAAAGTTTTCTTGATTTATAATTCAGACACTTCGTGAATATATTCTATTGAGACAGAGGCTCATAGCTAGTTTGCACTTGTAGATATTTTAACAGAACCAAAGATTGTTTTAACTTTTAATTCTTCAGCAGCAATGTATGTATTTTACATTCTACATATCTGATGAACTTTCTGAAATTTCAGGGATGGATTCCTGCAAATCAACCTCCCCAAATTCTGATGTGATATCGATGAACAAGGGAAAACATATGTATTCGAGTCTGTTTATCTATAGGATTGGGTTATATATATGATCCATTGTAAACTTAAGCTGATAAAACCGTATTAGCAAAGCCTACTTACTAGAAGATGTATAATACAGTGAGAATGTAATACAAGTACAAAAGAATTATGCTCCAATAATATACTTAGGTAATCTATTTTAAACGGCTTGCCATGAAAATTTAGCAGAGAATACTTTTTTTGGTATTATAGCAAAGCATACTTGCTCATGAGGGTAGCTGAAAAGGAAGAGTTTTCCATGTACTTCACTAACAATGAGACGAGTATAAGCTACGCATAGAGCTCACTGTCAATCTAAAATACCTAAAGGCTCCCATATGTAGTTTACACTCAGCTCATTATCAATGGGGTGCAAGAAAAACTCTTCCCTGAAAATATATCAGGGCATGACATATACAAAAAGCATCACACACTTGTTCATGTTTGCTCATGGGTGAGATAGTTTTTTTTTTTTTATGAAAGATGAGGCTCTTAAAAGTTTATAGAATAGAAAATCGAAATTGAGTTGTGCTACAATCACTTGTAGCCCTGATGCGCACAGCATGTTGCCAGTGAAGTGCATGCTGATTTTTGTATGAGGTCCACCTATGGGAATCATGATTGGCTTGTGAAGCTTCACCAGCATAGCCACCGGTGAAGCAATGCCAGCCAATCACTTTTTCAGATCACATCGTATCACGTGACCACATATCTCCCAATTCGCACACGTTGTTAAAAATCGGAGTTTACCTTATGTTCGCCCTCGAGGCTCTTCTCCTCTGCCAAAATGCTGCATGATTCTTCTTGGATACTTCGAGGGTTCTTCGTGGCAGTCTTGCCTCCTTCTCCTCTCCCTCCTCCACCATTGCCACCAGAGGCACTGGTGTCTCTATGAGCATCTTTGGTTCCTCTGGCTCTGCCCCAAAACCCGAGAAGAAATCTTTGGCTCGCATCGTTGAGCCAAATTTGAAATAGTTATAAGAGTAGATGGCATGACGATTGTTCATGGAACATTGTTGAAAATCATGTGTCTAATTCGGATGATTTATTTCAAATACATGAAGAGAACAAGTTTTCTTAATCTGCATCTGATTCACCTCCAAATTCATGCAAACCAATAGGAAAGGTGGTTCTGAAAAACTTCAAAGTTCACTGGAGAATGTATGGTGGATTTGACTGGACCCAGTCTAGGAGTTCAAGAGATTCGATAGTTTGTTTAGAGTTGGTTTTATCTTGTATGAATGTTTAGTATGACATTTTCCCTGTAGGGGAGATGTATGTGTCCAAGCTTCTCCTTTCAGTCTATGATTTTCATCTTTATGATAGGAGAAAGGATGCACCGTGGAAGATAGTAAGTTGTGGCTTCAGCTTTCACTCCCTTTAGTGTATACTATGTCCGCAATGTACACTAAATGTTTTATTGTATGAAGGTGTTAGGGTATTATCATTCGAAAGATCATCCTAGAGAATCTTATGCAGAAGCCTTGAAATTGGAGTTATAAGCTGTCCGACTAGATCCTCAAACTCCGCTGGAGGAGTACAGTTATGTGATCTTCTATATCTTCATATCATTTATTGAATGTTCTCACAGGAATTCTACAGCATTTCTCCTCATGTTTATATGCAATTTAAGAAAGCTACATGCAAACAATTTTCCCCTGCTCTCTTGTTTCCTCTTTTTCAAAATGCTTCGTGGGCCCTCATTTTTGCTTGAGTTTTGGACAATCTAGAGGGAAAGATGATTCCAGTTAAGTAACCTGTAAGAGCCTATCCATCATTTGGTAGGCTGGTTGGATTTCTCCTGATTGTGGGTGAGGTCCGAGGGTTGAATCCCATTGGATGGATGGTGTGTGTCTTACCTATCAATTCAATAAAAAAAAAAAATTTAGACTATTTTGAAAATTGCATGTTGTCTGAATATTAGGGGATTATAAAGAAATAATTCCTCCATGCATAATGTAAGTAACTAGAATAACTCATATTTGTTCTTAAGCTGAAGCATAAGAGATGAAATTTATAGAGCTAATTAGAGGCACAGCATAGAATACATCAGCGGCCTTTCAGGAATAGGACTTTATGCCATTATACTTTGGTGGCCCTAGAACACTACATCAGTTCTAGATTATTGTAGAACTGCATTTGATCTTAAATTAGACCTACTTGGTGTCCGAGGTTTCATTTGAAATGTAGACTGTCCTCTCTCTCCTTGCAGTTTCCTGTAATCTGGTGACCCTGAGATTGGCAACAGTTCTTGATTATTGCAAAACTGAATTTGGTCTTTAATTAGATTTATTCGTCATCTGAAGTTTCATTTGAAACATAAAATGTCCTCTCTTTTTTCTTGCAGCTATCCATAATCTGCATTGCATCTGTTTCCTCTGCTCAGGCAGAGCTGTTTTTGAGTTGTGATAGATCTCCTCTACTCAGACAGAGTTGTTTTTAAGTTGTGATAGATACTGTTGAGTGTTAAATTGAATAACATTTCAATGCTCATTGAGATTTTTACTAAAAATAACTCGATCGCTAAAGGTATGCCGGGCTTCCATTTTCTCTTTAGATGAATGGATGCCAACATTTAATTCTTATATCAATTGTTGTATTTCTAAAAGCACGTTATTCTTGGCAATCCATTTTGTTTGCTTTTGAATGTTCAGGGGTTGTTGATTTTGTTAGAAGTATCTCACTGGAAGCTATCGGGTTGGGAGTTCATTTGGCAGCAGGGGCCCATGACATCTTACTCCAAACAGAGTGCATTCTAACCAGTGTTTCTCCTTCTGTATCATCATCAAGTAGAAGTAGAGATAAAATAAGTGTACGGTATAATCAGCCTAGGAACGTACGACAAGGGATGCAGCAAGTATTCTTCATCTTTCCCAAAGTAGTCAATTTGAAAATGGATTTTTGCCAAACCCATTACTGTCTATTTTAATTGCCTATCAAATGTTACATTTTGCTTGTTGTGGGCATGTGACAGTCCCAGTGATGGGCTGGGTAAAACTGCAACAACTTTGGTTGTGGGGAGGAACGAGGATTAGAAAAAGCATCTCAAGGGAGGGAAGGAAGTATTTGTTGTCAAATATTTACATACAAACCCATTAGAATTGAGAAGAGATGAAGTTATATCAATTATTAGCGTAAATACTTGTTCTTAGTTTTTTATCAAATACTTAATTAATTCAAAGGTCAAGGATATTCTTGGCCGATTGTATTGTGTTTGCTCAAAGTGGCTATGTGGAGCTGTTAATTTCGGAAATTAATATCAAACATTTACTTCTTTGAAGTGTTTTACTTCACCGATTTTTCATGTAACATTAAGAAGTAAGAAGCAAAAGTAACGTAGACGCCACTTATCAAAAATAAAAATTAGCCAATAGTTATTCTCAAATCATCTCTTCTTCTGTAAGCCTACTAAAAAGATTGATTGATCTAATATATTCAATGTGTCATCTTGTACAAAAGATTAATATTGCTATCAAAATATATTCATGAACCACATACGATCTTTGAAAGAGTCATGCTATCAACTTAGAGATGGAGGGAGCGTAACCTGCATATGTTGTCAATTAAACTTGTTTATGTTGTATAAAAAAACCACAAACATATTTAAATACAAAACACTACCTGAGTGGTTAATTCTCGCTTCCATTCACTTTATCTAAATTAGAGTTTGCACAAGCTTGCTACATTACAAAAAAATATCAAATTATCTTACTTATTGTACATGATGAAGCTAAAATATATGATAGAAAATCAAATACCTGAAGTAATTGTAGATAAGAACCTTGGCAATGTTGTGAGGAAATGGGAGTGCTTGGTATATATGGTTGCAATGTGTTCGGAGGACTACCATTATTTATACTTGAATATGGTAATCCCTAAGAAACATGCTAATAAATATTTGCTAAAAATATTATCTATGATGTATTATAACAATAAGTTGTTAAGATAAAGAGGATTGGGTTAAATTGGATACTTTTTTCCTCCAATTTCTACTTGACTTTTTCTCAAGACAACTTTGAATCCTTCGAGTACTACAACTTGCATTACCACTTTTTTTCTTCTCATTTTAACCCCTTCTGTTGATTTTTCTATTGGATCAAATGTACCATTTTGTTCATGGCTAGTGACACTTGGTGCATTCTCCTATCTACATGGTTGCTTGGAGTGGTAGCAAAAGATAATCTACTGAAGCTTTCTTCAATTGCCTTCAAAAGTTTGTGTTTATACTCTTCAGCAATTAAATATGATTCTGCTATCTCTTCAGCCCTTGATAGTATCTTTACATAGTCACAACACAAGTCATTGTAATGTCTTCCTAATGCAACTTTAGGATCGGCTTGTATTGTATCTCCTTGACCATTGAATACCATTCCACTTTTAGCATCTCTTGTCCACCTCTTTAAAATATATCTAGGCGGAAGCACATGTATATTTCTAAACTTGAGGACTTTCAATGCATGCCCACTAAAAGTATCCCGACAAATTCAAATTTCTTACAACTACATACAAGTGAATCTTCTAAGGAATCATACTTGACACTGAACTCATGAGATTTTCCATTCACGTTAACTTTGTACTCAGTTACAGTTCCTTCCTCACCCCTTATGAAAATTGCACAATTTAGAAAAACCTTAAATTTATTTTCAAACATTGCAAACATAGCTGGTGTATACACAGTAGAAACATGCTCTAAAATCTGAACAAGTGCATATAATTGTGGTGGTTTTTCTTTCATGTGAAAATTAGCTCTAGATTCATTATACCGACGATCTTCAACAACCCTTTCAAAATGGTTAAAAAACTCAAGCAAATTGTGCTTACAACTCAAATAAAGCTTTATGATACTATTCCCACTTTTCCTTCTCTTTAAATAAATGTTTCAACCATTATTGTCCCCTAATCCATATTTTACAATCATACATTGCTAAGTACTTAAAATTTCTATCTCTTCCTCATAATCAAATATGCACTTTTAAAAATCAGCTTTAAATATTCTAGAAGCACTAAAAACATTACAGAGATTCTTTATTGCATTTTGATATATATGCCAAATACAAAGATGAGGATGAGCTTCTTGAATCACTACTAATATTGCTCTACCCATTGCAGCACATTGATCAATGAAAATACTTTGGGGCTTTTTACCAGAGATTGCCATAATAAAAGTTTCAAACAAGCATATAAAAGAATCAACTATATAGAAGAGATGCACCAAATATGATTGTCTGCCTATGATGATTTACTCCAACAAAAACACCAAATGGCTTAGTGTCCTTGTTTGTTCCATAGGTTGTATCAAAGAAAATGTCATCACCAAAATTAGAATAATCAACTAATGATTTTGAATCAGCCCAAAAAATATTAGTGATAGGTCATCTTCATCTAATTGATAGGAGTGAAAAAATGACGGATTTTCCACTTGTTTTGTTCTAAAATATTCAATTATAGCTCATGCATCTCCTTTTATCATTGCTTTGTTCCATTTTGTTCTCAAGTAATTTCTATAATCTAGAGGAAGACAACCAAGATTCTCTAGACCACCAACTTGTCTACTCATAAATTCAATTGCTGCTTTAGGTGCAATTCCTTAGCTATATGCCAAGTCTGTAGTAGAAATATGGGTCTTTGTTAAATGTCTATGAGACTTCAAATGGTGAACTTTTGAAGGTGTTATGGGTCCATGGTTGTGAGCAGGCTCAAAGTGGGTAATTCGAAATTTACCATTGGGTTGAAGTACATATTTTATATGTGCTCCGCATCCCATTTGTGTCAATGCATGAGGATTCTTAATAACCTCCCTACATTTATCTTTAGTTCTAAAACCTTCTTTTGAGCAACAATATTTTCTAACTCGTCCCAATTGTCCTTGTTTTGAGTTACCCATGCTTTTCAAACATTGAATCCTGCTTTTTCACTATATTTATTACAAAAATCATAAGCATGTTCTTCATTATCAAATTCCATGCCAACTTTAGGGATCCAACTTGATTCACCTTTATCCGTCACAGAAACATTAAAATCACTTGAAATTCCATTATCATTTTCAAGAGGTAAGTGAAATCTAATCGACGCACTAATCCTGTATTTGTGCTGATACAGCTTGTGTACTCTTTATCATCCATGATCTTTTTGTAAATGATACAGTAAAGTGATCTGAATGAATAAGAATATATTAATAATTAAATTCTACCTTAAAAAATATAAAATATAAATTAAATTACTAATTATAAGCTTGATTATTATACTTGTCCATTTTGGATCAATTACCTTTAATGAATGATATAGTAAATTGGGCATATGACAACTACTATGGACAACTGAAATCTGGTAAAACAATTCATAAGTACTATATCAAATTGAACTAACTATACGTTCTGGTTCAATGTACTTATTAGAATATATAGTTTTCTCTAAAGCACGTTGATAGATGCAATAAATAAAGTTAATGAATTAGAATATATGCTTAGGAGTTAAATACATTGATAGATGTAATAAATAAATAAATACAGTAAAAAGTTACCTCCTTTGTCCAATAGAGAAAAAATTTTTGACCACTTTGGCTTTGACTATTTTGGCTTATACATGAGTTCTCTTCATAACGGGTACAACGATCCACATGTGAAGGCTTGAAATGACCTGATGTTCAAAGTTGACTGGAAATGAAAGTTTGAAAGGTTCCTCTGTTCACTTGTGGTAAGGTGGATGAGAAAAAAAGAGTTTTTTAACATAGCATAATAATAATAATAATAATAATAATAATAAGAAGAAGAAGAAGAAGAAGAAGAAGAAGAAGAAGAAGAAGAAGAAGAAGAAGAAGAAGAAGAAGAAGGGTTTGTTAGGATATCGTGGGCCTTTGGCAGTGTGGAAAAGGGAAAGTCCGGTTTGTAATGGCATGTGCGAATTGGGAGATATGTGGTCACGTGATACCACATGATCTGAAAAAGTGATTGGCTAGCGTTGCTTCACCAGCGGCTACTCTAGTGAAGCTTCACCAGCCGATCACGATTCCACCTATGGGCCCATTCATCATTGCGTGCATGATGTGCTTACCCCTTGGAGTCAAATTAGATATTCATCAGGCATAGATCACCCAAATTGGTGGTGTACAAGCTAGCATGCAATCCATGCCAAAGCAGGGACTATGATGCGTACAGACTATCTGGGCGCCGCAATCTTGAGGATCTAATGTTAGGCTAGTGAACCTTCACAGGTGTCTAGCTAATTATGTCTCCCCAATGTGGGATTTATGTTTTCATCTTGATGTGTTTCACATATGACAAGCATTGTTGGCGTGAGCTTAACATTTTCATCTTGTTATAATTGTTTCTCTTTTTTCCTTTCATGTTACGTGAATCTTGAACTTAGGGCAATGGAGGAAATGAGAAATATTTTCTTCTTCATTGTTGTTTTTTCACACAATATTTATTCTTGCTACCGCAAAAAAAAAAAAAAAAGTTGGAGAGCATTGGATTTAACATTATATTCACATGTCTTGATCTGATGCTCACATGCATGTATATGACCCCACATGAGTGACTAGGAAAAGAGGATTTTCCAAAAGTGGTTCTCAACTACTCCATATGTCATGACCGGCCAAAGGATTTGTCACTAACTTTTGAGTATTTCTAGGAAGTAGACTTGCAAATATGTCATGACCGGCCATAGGACCCTCGCAAAAATGGTGACACTCAAAGTGTGACTTATGAAATCAATCAATTAAAAATATTAATTAAAATATAGCTAAAGTAGTCTCACAATAATTAAATAATAAAATATTAATCATTTTGATAGAATTATTACAATCATCCGAAAATAACATGTTTAAATGTTTTACTAATGCATTTACCCCTTGTCCCTCACTGACAAGTGTTTATTTGCCAATGTTCTTGTATATCCGAATGCTAAACATATGCAAACTCCAAAGCACATGTATGTACGAATATGTGTGGTAGAAATTTTATGCAAAAGAAATAACTACTTGTAATCTTATGCCCAATAAGATTACACACAAATTCTATATATTTACAAATAAAACAATTCACGATGATAAAAACATTGTGATACACGTGAATTAAATTTATGTTATATGACTTTTTACCTTATTTGCTAGCGTAGTATTAGGTTAATTTAAAATTAATTAGGGTTTATTAGCATTAACATATAAATTAGTATTTTGATTATTTATTATTTAATTTGGGCAACATTATTAGTTTAAGCGTGTATTTGAATCAAGTTAGGATTTTATTTATATACTATATATTTGAAATGTAACTTTTTATGTTTCGTAGTTAAGACACATTTCTCAAGGCACTTGGACAATATGCAGAATAATTCACAACACTCTTGACATGCTTACAAGTGATTTGGACTACTTTCCGAAGTAACGGGCACGTTGGAAATAAATATGGACACGAATGAAAGAGCTTAATGAAAAAAGTAGAAAACTAAACAGAATATGGATTGTCCAATGAGTAGACGTCATCTTCTTAAATAAAAACTGGACACCAAATTGTACAATTTTTCATAAAACAAAACTAGCACTAGACAATCTAAAAATCGACGCCCAAATTAGATGAAATCATGTAAATTAAATGAAGCCTTTTGTTCTCAACTAAGAAATAAAGGATAGGGTAGTCTCAAATTCGAATTTGGAAGCCAAGGAAGGTGGGAATTTGAGTTGCACAGTGAAGGGGTTGGACTCGGTTACTATACTAGCAGCCATTGATGAAGTTTGTAAGTTTCAATTTTTCTATAGGGAGCTTTAAGTTGAGTGATTTAGAAACTCATTTTTGGTAATGTGCTAAAGAAGAGATGTAGAGGTTCATTGTGAAGTGTATGTGTTTAATCTTGAGGAAAGCTGGTTTTTTTAAAGGTCCAGATCTAAACTTTTAGAGACACATGCAAGAATTTATGATTTTTGACAGAGCAATGGTTGTCGGTGACTGGAGAAGAGTGGAGTTCAGCAAATTGCAAAGGAATATGCATTTCGAACTTGGGAATTGAAACAGAGCTGAGATTAAAAATGAGTTTCATAGAAGAATCATGCTGATTGAAGGGTCTTCATGGATGCTAATGAAGAAAAGTTCAAGTGAGGAAGAACACTTGCAATAAGTAGAACAAGGAGACGAAGGGTGCGGTTGAAGCTGGAGATGAAAAAGCATGAAGCATTGGAGTTCAAAGTTAGGAGGGAGAAGAGTAACCTGACGTCGTGCAAAGCTTAGTAGCCCGGGATCCACATCAGCCACTAATCCAAATAGAGGCAAAAATAGAATGGACTTTAATTGGGAAGTCCGCTAAGGACTTTAACTTAAGGTATCTCTATTGAAAGCCAATAAAAACAGTGTTCCAAAGGAAGAAAAAAAGGATAGAAGCTTGAGAACTACTAAAATAGAAGATTGCATAACGTGGGTACTCTAGCAGCCGGAAAAACTCAGCAGAATTTTGAAAGAGCCATTTATGGGCTAAAAGTAGAGGCAAGTTATTCAAGTTGTCTTCTTTTTATTTTATTTTCTTCAATCCTTTTGAGTTTATTTAATTTTTAATAGTAATTATGTTTTTAATGTCAAGTAAAGGCTGGATTTTTTAACTAGTTAGATGAAGCTTCATGAAATTGTATAACTTCGTGATTATGTGAATTGATTAAATTTTCTAAATAGTGAGTTTAATGACAATTGTTTCTACCTCCTTAATTGATGAGATTAATTTAGATATGGTCTTAGTCATGCTTTTCTCATGATTTAAGTTGACTCTCATTAATTTATTATTTAGTTTTGTCTTGTTTAATATTGAAATTGGGTATTAGTTATAATTTACATGTGTGGATACAGTTAATGACAAGGTTTTAATTAGTTGAAGTGAGAAAGAATGTTTATTTTAAGATTGTGCATTAGAGCTTAATTATGATATTTTTCATTATAGCAAAGATATAATTCTAGATTATTTTGAGATGAATGTGAAAATTAATTAATGATCATAATTATGGGTTTCTATAATTTAATGAATTTGGATTCATTATGGCCTATTGTTTTCATTATTTGATATTTTAGCTATTTTTCATTGCTTACTTAGTCTAGATTTAAGATTTAGAACTTTGATATGGATAGTTTAATTTGTTTTAAATTCTTATTTGCATTTGCTAAGTTACTTTAGTCAAGTTAATCATTTTGTATTTATTTACTAGATTAGAGTTAGACTAAGTTGGATAAAATTTAGTTTTTTTATCTCAAATTTCCATGGTATCGACACTCGATTTAGCTATTTGTCAACTATAGATTAGTGCACTTGTAAGTAACATTAAAATTTAATAACACATTGACATATATGAAAATCGAAGGTACTACACCTTCTAAACTATACATATGTAAATCAAAACTACATTTACAATATTTATCTTTTCATATTTGAATTCATAAACTTCTTCATTAGTAGACTTATGTTTATCCTCTAAAGATATAGATTTTTTTCTTCCTTTCTCAAATTCATTATTCAAAATATAAACCTCCTTTTCTAATGATTCCTCTTGTTCAACCAATTGGAATATTGACTTAGAAATTGAATTAATTATCTCCTCATTCGATTTGATAATTTTCTCAAGCTTAATCTTTTTGCCCCATTTAGTGGTTTTTCTAACAAAATTTTTAGCATTTAAATCATTATTATCACTAGAATAAATCTTAGGCATGATGAATTAATCAAACACAAGTAGGAATAAATTCTAGCAAACACACAATAAAAAGTTCTACTACTATTTGGGAGAACTCAGTAAGAAAGCATGCAATTTGATAGCACAATATATCATAAGATCAATAAACATGCGATCGATTATTCAGGTTATTGTGATGGGAAAATACTCAACCAATCGATCCATTACTCAACTAGTCGATCAATTAGTCAACTATGCAAAAAATTCCAAGAACATTCATAAGTCAATCAATCGCATATGAACAATAATTATGATTTTTTCCATATTTATCTCAAACACTCAAAAACGTTTTCAAGGTTTTTCTAATTAAAATTCAAGTGTTTTGTACATGTGAGTTGTGTAAAATTTACCTTGGATAACACTCAGTTCAGTCATCAACCTTGAACTTTCAAAACTCATCTGCTCCTACTTTTCCAAGTCAATCAATTCCAAGTCTATATTTGATTACATTACTAATATAATCAAATTCTAAAGACTTAAACATACACAATGTTTGGACATAGTTTTGATCAATGAAATACAACCAATTACAAGATTCCCAATAAGTGTTAATAGGTAAGATATTTAAATGAATTCTTAAACTTTGCAATTTTAACATGTGTTTTAAGCTTGAATTCAACATGTACTAGATTATTAATTCTATTAAGGGTATTTATAAAGAAGTTGGTTGATCATAACTAAGGCATCATGATTGTGGCCAAGAAAAGGTTCAAAAACCAAGAGTTTAAATGTGTTGAAAATAAAGAAGACTTGTAGACATGTTGTTAGGTGTGTTAGTTAAGCACTAACATGTCGACAAGGATGTGCATGGACTAGACCCAAAGCTTGGGCATATTGAAAGATTAATATACATCTAATCAACATAGTGGATCAGTAGATTGCTCTTAAAACTAGTATTTTCAATAAGTAAGAATCAAGAGTTCTAGCCTCTATGATATAATTTTTTTTATTAAGTGGAAATGATTAAAACCTGATGATCAGTCAATCTCACTCTCGAAATATCAATCAATCCACCCATGAACATGGCAATTTATGTGGAAAACCACAATTTGGACAAAAAACTATGGCAGTTCCAAATGAACCAAATCAATGCACTAGAAACTGAGACTTTTATATGGACACAAGCAAACCACCCTTATTTAGACTCTAACACAAGATCCTCTTATTTAGATTGTTGTTTCTGGCATCTAAGTCTTCTCTAAGCACTTTAAACTTTCTCCCGCTTACCTTGTCTTTGTCTTGTTCTAATCATCAATAAGCACCTCTTTTTGTCTTGACTTTGGCCATAAGGAAATCTTCAATCTTCTATTGAAGATATACTGCAATTCCTCTTTGAATACTCTATGTATAAGTTCATTTAGTTGTGGATTGTCTTCTTCAATTCACCATGAATCTTCAATACAATGCTCAAGTGAATTCTCTATTGGAAAACAATAAGCAAAGGTATAAACCCTCTTTCTCTTTTCTCCTCTAGGTTTTCCTCTCCAAAATTTCATAATTTCATAACCCTTATATAGCTCATTAATTCCATTTAGGACTTCTACTTGAATAAGGAATAAAATTGAACTCAGAAGGTCTTAATTTAGGTAAATTATTCTTGAAATGATCAATCATTCTAAATAGTGATCAACTAGTCACTGTTGTTAATGTGCACGATTCTTCAATTGATCAGTCCATTATGAGTGATTGATCGATAATTCTCAGCTTCGTTTTGCACAGGGCTAAATCAACAGGCGATTAATCATTTAATTCTCCAAATATTGAAGTGATCGATTGTTCTGCCTGTATTTTAATTTTTTGCCCTTTTTACCCTAATTCCATTTGAAAACTCTATAATCACTTCTAAACCTTTTCCAAGTGATTTATGTATACTAATGTGACTTGGATAAGCTTCAAAACCCTTCACATTCTTCAGACTTTCACCTTTATCAACAAGAACATGTCTACTCTTTTTTTTCTTCAAGTATGTCAATTCCAAGTCCGACTCAACAACACAACCACAAATAAATTCTAAGACTCATTACATACATATGGTTTCTTAACATAATTTTTACAAAGAAATAAGCCAATAAACTAGACATATGACACATGTTTAGTTTATAGGCAAATGAATTTTTTTTCGAAATAAACAATTTAAAATGTATTTTTTTCAACATACTGGCAGAACAAACCCTAGAGCTATCCACTAACAACTCACATCCTATACCATGGTGTGTAGTGGTTACTCTTAGATATTTTCATCGTATTTTGAAAAAATATTGATTCCTTAATCACATGAATTTTCTAAAACAGACAATTCGAACTCAAATTTTAATACCTCAATGGAATTAATCGTAGAGTCTTCCACTAATGCCTCGTGACCCATACCATAAGTGTTTGGTTGTTATTCCTTGGTAATTCTACTGTCATAAATTTGACAGACTATTTGAAATTGAAGTTTCTAAAATAATCATGTAACGGAATCAGAACAGATATTTCCAATTGCTTCAAAATCAAAATTCATAAAATCAGAGTTCATATCAGACACCATAAATAAAAAAAGAATTTTAAATCATTCCTGAATTACAAATCAAAATTCACAAAATTAGAGTCCATCGGAAATCTGATGTAACATTTATAAAATAGAATTTCAAATAAAATACGATACAACTGATTCAGAAAAGAATTGTCAAATCACTCTCGATTAAAAATTAGAACTCGTAACATCGTAGTTCATATCAAAAAAATCAGATGTCATATATATCGAACAAACAGTTCAAACCTGAAATTCATATTAAGTCCAATATCATAGTTGAAAGAAATTTTCAAAAATTGGAATTCGTATCAAACCGAGATTCGGAAAAGTAATTTAAATAATAATTATTTCAAAAACAAAATTCATAAAATCGGAGATTATATCAATCCGATACAATACAAGTAGGATAGAAATTCCAAATTAATTTTAATTAAATAAATCAGAATTCAAAAATATCATTGTTAAGAGCAATTCTAATGCCACAATAGCAAAACAAAATTACAAATCCCAAACCCGATGATAAAATTGAATAATCATGTTAGATTCAAGATCAACATTCTTAAAAATCAATACTCGTATCAAATCCATTGAAAAGCATGGAAAATAGAACATGAAAATCTTAAACCGAATTGAGAACGAAATTCGAAATAAATTCCGATTTAAAATTGGGATTCAAATCTAATTAAATATATTTATATATGTTACACATTTGTTTTCTCTCGCACATAGAGAAATGCCCTAATACCATATGTAACACCCCGACCTGGAAATCCAACCCGGATCGGGGGTTATTCGAAAAAAAAGATCGGAGTTTATTAAATAAACAAAAATATTAAAACGATAAGACCGACCAGGAGCAGAAGACTCTGTGTGCGAGAGTCATAACATTCTTCTACGCATTGTAGAACTTTAGTGTTTCATTGTGCGTAACTCAGAACAAACCTAATTTTATAGCTAATTTTGATCGGGCCAACATTATTGTACCGTTGGTTGCCTACATATGTATTGGATACCATCTCTGATATTATTCCAATATGATCAAATCCGAATGTAGTTTTGCCTATTGGCTATTACATGCATCACGCATCAGAAAATCATATACGTTAAAATACGTATATTCTTATATCCGAATAAATCATTCAGAAAGAAACAGAAATTTTATAAATCATCGGAGTCCAATGGAATCCAATAAATCAGCAAAATCACACCTCTCACTCTATCACAGAGCAGAGCAAAACACACCATAGAGTAAATGGAATCAAATTAGATCAAGTCGGTAAATATCAAATCACAATAGAGCATTTCAAAGCAAATTGGATCACATCATAGTATATCAAATCATATCGAATTGGAATATATCAACATATATCATATCATAGCAAATCATATATCTTAATTAGTACTAATTAATAACACTAAGTAAGATGTGCATCCATATAAAATATATTAAATCAGAGGGGTCAGAAATGCTTACTCCCCTGCAGTTCCGGAAGTAGCAACATTCGGAATTACTCATTTCTTGAGGGTGTCCTCCTTTTCAGGTCTAGAGATGACAGGCAAAATCTCCTCTAGCTCCGAAACATCTTTCTTGTTACAATTGAAGGCAGTGGCCCTTTAATCCGGGACTTTTCCCTCGTAGTAGCCCGAAGGTGATGGACATAACCTCCCCTTAACTTGGGACACTTTACTTTTCCCTTGCCCGTAGGCGGCGGACAACACCTCCCCTACCCCGGGATACTTTTCTCTCAACACGCCCGTAGGTGACAGACAAACCTTCCCCTTACCTGGAGACTCTTTTCTCTTTATGTGCCCGTAGGCTACGGGCATAACCTCCCCTTAACACGGGGATGTAGCTCACACTATGTGGCCCTTAAGTGGAGGATGGATTCTCTACTACTCGGGGTCACTTCCATTGCTATGGCCCGACGACGAAGGACGGAGCCTACCCTTACTCTGGGCCACTTTTCTCTCTTCAGGCCTCAAGGGCAACAAGCAGAGATTCCTCTTACCTCAGGGCATTTCTCCCTTATAGAGTTGCTAACTCAATGAATGGATGCTTCCATTGCATAGAACACCCTCGAATTAGCTAAGAACGTCTTTTGAACAGAAGAAAACAGACTTAGAACAGACCCCAAAACTCCTCCAGAAGTTTGAACGGAAATGAGTATTTATAGTAGAATGACATGCGAGCCTAAGGAGGAAAGGAAAATATGCATGCACACGCTTGTACCATGTGGCAAATTCTAATTGGGACACACAAAGTGGTCAGTGCACGTGATGCATGTGTAACGGTTGCATCACCATGCTGCATGTGGCACGCGTTGCCGAGCCACACGTCCAACGCGCAACTCGAGCTTCCGCAGCGCGTCCCACACTTGTTGTGTGGTCAGCCAAGCAATCGCGTGGGACCCACATCGTGCAGATGGCCGCGATCGTGTGACGCGTCCGCAGCTCGGCGCGCTCGGCTAACTTACGCCATCAATTCAATATTTTATTATTATTTTATTCCAACACAATTCCAACTTCAAAACGCGATAACTTCTTATCCCGAAGTCGGAATCACACGTTCCTGGTACCGATGGACTAGTATCAATGAGTCCTTCGAAACTAGACCCCACATGGATTGGTTATATCACACTTTTAAAGTGGGTCCCGCCCTTGTGGCACACTTCCCGAGGTCATAACTTTCATTCTCGACCTCCGTTTCGCATGTTCTTCTATTTGTTATGCTCATTACTTCGAGATCTATTCATATGCGGGGATTATATCCCTTGAAACTCCTTAAAGATTAACATAAATTTATGTAACTACCCCTAACCCATTGGTTTATGAGTAATCAGAACACGAGGTGTTACAGTTATACTTGAAAATAGGGTAAAACATTACTTAAATACCCTAGAGGATGAACATATGGTTGACTTATTGGATGGGTTGGGACTAGGTTGTTGGAGTTGCATTCTTATGTGATCTAAGAGACAATCTTGTAAAAGGTATCATGCTTAAATAGTTGAAAGCGTAATAGACTATTGGAATTGGGTAAAATTAAATGGTATTTCAAACCTAGGACTTCGACTAATCAAAGGGCTCACATGTCCTTCCTTATAGTTAATGTTGTGAGTGCGATTGCAATACTAAGCATGCTGATTGTTCATAATAGTGGGGCAAAGAGAAAATCTCCTAAGAGTGAGTGAGACTAGAGCTATAGCTAAAATGTTAGCATTCCTCAAAATTGGCAAAAACATTTTAGACAGAGGGTCAAATGTTTGGTAGTCAATAGCAATGCGAAGGAGGACTTGCCCTTCTATTGCATAGTTCTCTAAAATATGAGATGGAATGCATGAGAGTGATTTCAAAAGACCGTATATTAGCCATGATGAGAGGGTATTTATCTTAAGAGGGTAGCTGTCACAACCCGGATTTTTAAAACCCTTTTTAAAAAACACGAATAGTAAGTCATGAGGAAAAACTTTTTTTTCCTTAATGCAAAATAAACCATTTGATTAAATATCCATGACATGATAACTCGGGTTCACAAATACGAATATCAAATTATATGATATTATTATACATCTCAAAATTCATAAAAAATAAGCTATCACTCTAAGTACAAGTCTATCATCAGTTTAGAAATAAATTACCAAGTTGGCTCTCATACCAAAGATACAATTACTTACTAGAATTGTAGAAACAATGAACTAAATCCCACTCTCGTCACCGGTTTCACTAGTCCTCGCATAAAGAACCTGTAACCAACCAAACTAAATAACAATAAAACATCTCCACCCTTAGGAAAAGAGTTTCTAAAAGAATAAAAGGATTAATTAATATTTTTCAAATCGGGCCAATATTACCAAGATGTTAGTTGCTTAAGTACGCATCAAACAACATCTCTAAGAGATGTTAGTTCCAACAATGTCGGATCCATTTTGCCTGAAAACTAAGGTATCTCAAGAAGCATAACATCAAATATGTAATGCTTAAGTTTTTTCAACCAATTTACATTTTATGCTAAGTCCTTTAATTGTTCCACTTGTGCTAATTGACAATCAATATCAAGTAATATTATTAATTATTTCACAACCCTTGTGCAATAATTAATAGCTCTTTCTAATCCCTTAGACATACAGACACATCATATGTCAACTAGATTGACATTTGATACTAACCACCCTTAATTATTTTAACGAAACTCTATGTTTAATAGAATATAATTTTCGATGAAGGTCAATACACTACAATTGTAATGTAAGGGAATAGGAAATATAATATAAATATGTACCAACATAGAGATAACTCTAACTCACTAAGAAATCCCCAAATACCAAACTCTAATATTGGAGTAAGACTGCTTAAACAACAGCTTGACCCAAATCCTCAGGGCTCTTAATAGCTTACCACGAATCTGGAGGAGTGGATCCTAACTATGCTCAAGGACACAAATTGGCAAGAAACACAAGTTTTCTATGATGCTCATGTAACTCCATTTTTGGTATGCACAGTAAAGACCTCTCTAGCCAATGCCAAACTACTGTGGTAGTGAAGAAAGTGTACAAATATCACAATCTCCGCCCTCCCCAACTCTGGGAGAAATGTCCTTAATGACATAAATAATATAACTCATAGAAGCCTAAGGTCTATATGACCAAAGACTCCCAAAATATTCAAAACAGACTCAATTAATTCCAATTAGTCAAGTATTCCTCCATCTAATTGGGCCCTCTTTACACTGTGAATTAACCCAATAAATAGCTCATCTAATAGGCTATGGCTCAAAGAACATCTCAAACCCTATTAGTCTCCATGAGACTAGGGTAAACTCTCATAACTACCCTCGATTCATAAACCAAGGTAAGTCTCTATGTCAGAGCCCTTGTTCATTCCATGAACTGGTCTCAAACCCCATTTAAGATATTTTAGTTTTTATCTTAATTAGGTATTCTACCCCCAATCCAAAGTCAACCAATCTTTCCTGATTAATTTTTATTCATCTTATGTTATCATTACACTACTAACACATCAATATCAAAGCATGCATCAGAGTGATTAAAGATAAATACATGGTTCACACAAGTCCATTAATAATAAACGGATGCCCATTGCACTCACTTACAGGGCTAGGACTCAACAAATCCAAGCCCATGAATGTAAATCATTCATACACATCATGCAATTTATGTTTATAGTAGCCTAGTAGATCGATGCAATGCATTGCTGACACGTGTGATATGTTGCCTTGAACCCTAGGAATGAGGGCTCTTCCCCTTGTTTCTCGTGACACTGTGACCTGTAAAGATCTTTGTGTCACCTAGTGGTCACATCCCTTTCATTTAAAGACATTTACGATCTTTATAGGGTTCCCTAACTCACCTTTAGCTAGGGTATCCGTTTTAGTAAAATGAGGTAGACTGTCCCTAAGGGCATTAGGGTAATTCTACAATATGGGGTATGGTACTATTCCTTGGGTCATTGGTTATTTCATTATCCTTCCATTTATTTCAAGTCATTGACCTCTCCAAAGGCTCTACTCTCAAATTGACTCACGCTTTCATTTACACAAATGTGGGTTGTCTACTCATAGGGGTATTTTAATCATTTTATTGAAGGCTTTCCTGAATTCTAATAGGTCTATAACTAAGCTAAAAGGTACTCCTTAATTTCATGTATCCAAGGTAATTTTCATGGTGTTTAACAGGGTTGTGAACCCCTTGAACTGACCCTGACAATTTACTTGAACCCTAGAGGAAAAATAGTCACTTATCCACCTATTGGTATTTTTCCTTACTATGTGTTTTGGTATATATTTAAGGTACCCATTAAAATCTTATTCTGATTTTTATTTATTTTTAAATCCACTCATAGGCCCCTTAACCGGAGCCCCTAAGTCTAATTGAACATTATACTAGTATTCACCTATAAGGTAATATAGTCATTTTATAGCCTTTAGGATTTTTCCTTGGCCTGAAACATAGTAACACTAATTCCCATCTCACAGTCTATAAATAATTTTTCATATTTTTTGACATTTATAACCCTATGAACCGGACTTGGTTCAGTGCCATCTTTTATTTTACTTTTTGATTGGACCTGATCAGGAATTAAATACCTGGTCCAGAAGTCATCTTCTTCATAGGAGTTTTCTAGAAACAGCCATGGAGGAAGTTGTACCTCCGGCAGAGCCTCACCAAGCCTTTTTTTGCCCTAGCATGCCCCACCAGAAATCATGGATGTCTCCGACGGCTACTGGGTAGCGGCGGCAAAGCCCACCGAGTTGCGTGCCTCCCTCACCGTTCTCTCCTCTCTCTCTCTATCTCTCTCTCTCCCTCTCCCCCTCTCCCTCTCTCTCTAAACTATGCTACCAACCCCTCACAGAGCCATTTCTAGCTACTGGGCTCATGGTGGAGGTTCGTCTAGGTTCCGGAAATCACACCGACACTACCTTCCATGACCCAGCACCCCTCAACAGGTGGTGTTGATCATCATGCTCCATCGGGAGGAAGAAATAGAGTTGCGGTGCAAAGCTATGGCTTTCTGTTGGTTGTCACAGCGGCAATGGCCTACCTGGCCATAGGGGTCATCACCTCACCAGAGCTCTCTTGAGCCCTCCCCAGAATGTCCAACTACATCTCTGCTAAGGCTACAGTCGCTGGACGCGGAGCCCTGGTTGGCCCTCACTTACAACCCAAGCATGCCATAGTATAGGATCTCCCTTCCCACCACTAGCGGAAATAGCACCCCTAGCTTTGATCAGCAACGACAGCCAGAGTTGGCCTATAGACGGCGTCAAGCTGACTGGCCATGCGCATATCTTGTCCATCGACCCTCTTTCCCAATTGATTTAATGAATAACGTTTGGGTTTTATTACCCAACCATAATTCCAATAAAAAATGTGCCAATTTACACTAATCTCAAGAAAGAATTGTATTTAGCCAATGATCTTACCTCTTTGGCCTTCATGCAAGCTCCTCCTTGCCTCTATCGTAGGCCGCCTTCACTAAAAAACCTCCCTGGTGGTTCTTTGTCTCTTCCGCCTTGGGGCAAAAAACTCCCCGAAATAAGCCCTACTTAGGAGTTTATAATTTGGGGAATTAGGGTTCCTAATCCCCCAAGAGGTTTGGGCCAACTAAACCTCCCTTGACAGCCCAATTGGACCTCCTTAACATAAATTTATGTCACCCTAATTAACCGGGCTTGTAGAGCGACTTAAACAGCCAATTTGTGAGTCAAATTCGGGTAAAAAGGCCCTGCATGATATGTCCATCTTTGAACAATCATATCTCCCTCATACAAACTCCGATTCACATGTTCTTAGTGACATTTCGAAGATCTTTCTATCTACTTTCTATTCACATAGGTCTCGACCAAAAATTATATATATTAAAAATTTTATTTTTCTGATAAGATCAAGGGGTCAAACACCCTATTTTCTACATGGCCAACTTCAGAAATTTAGAAAATTCTTAGATGTTACAGTAATTGTCTTCGCCTCCCTTGAGAAGTCTTGGGAATTTCTTCACTTTTCTCTTTGCTTTTATGTTATGTAAATTCTCAAGAAAAACAACCTAATCCTCCATGAGAAACCAAGTGAATATAGGGCATCAAATTCTCATTAAAGTCAACAACTTCACACATGACTAAAAACCATATTTTGATTGTTCTCTTTTATATTTTCTCTCATCAAGAAGGTTTTATATTTGTTTGGCTGATCCTAAATATTTTTATCTATATTATTTCAATTCAATTTTGATTACAAATACAAAGAACAACACATTTTCACTTGTACTCGATTGACCTATAGCTATATGGAGCGTTGAATCCTTTGATAATGCTTCTTCTACAAATTATTATATTTATAGAAAAAATAATTCAGTCAAAGCCTAATGAAAACTTTATCGCACATGTTAATTTCAAATACATGAATTTTCAAACTCTAATATTAAAAAAATATAGAATAAAAATGGTTAAATGAACACATGCTTAATGTGGATAAGCACTTTTAGGAGTTCAATTTGCTAATTTCCTATTTTCCAATCAAATTAGAGGAATTAACATATGATTTGACTATTGCTAATGATAAATTTTACAGTACTTTATAATTTGATGAACAACAAAATTACAAGCTTTTCAAGAGTTTCCATTTGAACAAAAGAAATTCAATGGTATATGAAAAAAGTTAATATGAGCTTTCGCTCATACTCCACTGTGTGAGCGATGATATTGCAAACCATCATATTTATATAGAAAAAGTTAATATGAGCCCCAACTCGTGCGCACTACGTTAGACGTGGCATCACAAATTGTCAATCTCGATCCAACAATAAGTGTTACTCAAAAGTAGCATGCCCTCCAAGTAACACTTGCCATCAAATTTTGATTCAATGATCTATGATGCATGAGCTATTCACTTGTACAGATCCCCCCGCCCAAAAAAAAAAATTTTGAACACACACACACACTTTTTTGTTTTTACAAAAAAACTAATTTGAGAAGAGGGAGGGGGGGTGTACTTACATTCAAATAACTATCATTTTCAAGGGTAGGAGGGGTTATTGTTACATTTAAAAATCTATAAATAGGGGAGAGTTTAACTTTCTCTCCACCCCTTCCTCTACTCTCTAAGACTCTTTCTCCTCTCCTTCACACTCTCAATCACTTTCATTTTTTATTTTAATTAAAATTTAAGATTAATCTCTCATACTCTCAAGTCTCAAGATTCAAGAACAAGATCTCAATTCTCAAGCTTCCTCCTCCTTCATTAAGTGGGCAACTCAAGCATCAAGGTCCAAGGTAAGTAATTTTTATTTTATAATTAAATTTTTACTTTAATTTGCCTCATTTTTCTCTTATAAATTTCCTTCGTTTTTTGTCTTAAAGAATATGGTATCTCACTCCAACTACAATGCCTCCTCCTCGATCTCCCCAACTGATAATTCTCCTGACGGAGGAATTCTCAAAATGGATGAAGTCGACTATAAAGGAAGTATTCCACCAATGCGTTCGGTGGTCGGGGGGAAAAAAATAGTAACCCTCCATCGTGTGGAACCATATGAAGAAAGTTAGGGTGGATGACCCCAACAAGCTTGGAATGGTCCTCGTAAGTGCTAAATGCAATTATTGCAAAGTAATTCTAAACATGGGAATAGGGAGAGGGAGGTACTAGACATCTTTTCCGACATACTAAAGCATACTTTGCCATGCATGGACCGAAGGACCCCCAAAAAAAAATGATAAGTGCCATGAATGTCTGATCCACTTCTCTTAGTGCTTTTAATTTTAATTAGGATACAAATCAGAGGGAGCTAGTGAAGTATGTTGTGCACGCCGAGCAACCATTCTCCTTTGCCAATGATGAATTGTTTGAGACTTATGCGAGGCAAGCTTTCAACCTAGACTTCCACAAAATCTTGTGCAACACTTTAAAAAATTATATTTACAAACTACACAAAGAGTACAAGGTACAACTTATAAGCACCCTACTTACAATTTCATTTAAGATTCCTATAACTTTTGATATTTGGAATATTAACTAAGATATCGGATATACATGTGTTATAGCTCATTTTATTCATCAAGCATGGAGATTAAATAACAAAGTAATTTATATTAACATGGTAGAATAACCTCATTCTGCCTCAATTATTGAAAAATCATGTATTTTTGTTCTAAATGAATACAAGATTAAAGATAAAGTATTGTCTATTACTTTAGATAATGCCTCTAATAATAATCTAGTGGTAAAACTTTTAGAATTTCATTGTGATAACATTGGTACACTAGCGTCTCTTACATTTCATATTAGATGTGTACGTCACATAATTAATTTATTTATTCAAGATGGTTTAAATATAGTTAAAACTCATCTTTGTTGGTTTGTTGGACTATATGTGTAGCACACATATACTTTGTACAAAAGCAAAATGAACAAGGAAAGGACTACTAATTAAAAACATTAGTCCACATATACCCACATCCTTGTCATAAACAACCCTCACATGGTTAAAAATAAGTCAAAGTCCACAATGGATAATAAGAGTCTAAGCTAACATTGGCTAATAAAGTGTGAAGTAGAGTCTAAAATATAATCTCAACTTGACATGTAATCAAACTAACATAATCAAGACAAATCTATAAAATCCTTTCCCTCAATGGTCAACGCCATTCCCATGTTCCACAAAGAGCTCGCCTGAGCAACATGCGTGGCATGATATGCAGCCCCAAAACAAAACACAAACAAAGAGGGGTGAGTCAAAGCTCAGTATGGGTTTTAATACGGAAAATAAATTCACAATGACAACACAGGCATAATTGTAACACCTTGTGTTCCAATTGCGCCTAAACCAAGGGGTTAGGGGTATTACATAATTTTTAGTTAAGTTTTAGTCAAAGGATGAAATCTCCTTTTATGGGTAGAGCTCAAAGTAATGAGTGTAATGATTCAAAGAACAAGCAAAACGGAGGTCGGGAACGAAAGTTACGACATCGAAAAGCGCACCACATGGACTAGACCCACTTAAAAAGTGCGGGATAGCCTACCCATGTATAGTCTTGTTTCGAATAGCTCACTGATACGAGTCCATCGGTACCAAGAACGCATGATTCCGACTTTGAGGTAGGAAGTTATTGCGTTTTGAAGTTGGGATATTATTTGAATAAAATAATAATGTATCAAATAGGATTGATGACACAGCAGATAGAAATGATGACATAACGGATATGACTAATGACGTATCGGATACGATTAGTGAAGTGTTGGATAGGACTGACATGTGTCAGACCTATCTGTCATGTGTTAGCCTCATGTCTATCCATTTTCCTTATAAATAGTATCTAGTTTTCCGATTCTTTAGACTCTCATACATTTAAAAACTTCTTTTATTCATTTCTCACTCGTTCTAAGTTCAAATCAAGTCATTCAAGAGGCATTCTTAGCTAATTTGAGGGTGTTCTACGTAATGGAAGTGTCTATTTCTCGATTTAGCAGGATATAAGGGGGAAACTCCCTGGAGCAAGAGGAGACTCTGCCTGTTGCCCTCAAGCGCCGAAGAGAGAGAAGTGGCCCAGAGAAAGAGGGAGCTTCTTCCTCAATCGTCAGGCCACAATGAGGGAAGTGGCCTAGAGTAGGGGGAGCATGTCCTCCACCAAAGGGCCACAGAGTGAGAGAAATATCCTCAGTTAAGTTGAGGTTCTGTCCACAGCCTACGAGTGCAGAAAAAGGAAAGAGTCTCCGGATAAGAGGAAGGTATGGCCATCACCTACAGGGACATAAAGAGATAAGCATCTCCGGGGAGGGGAGACTCTGTTCGCCGCCTATGGGCGTGGGATGTGTAAAGTATCCCGGGTTAAATGGAAGTTATGTCTGTCGCCTTTGGGCCACAAAGAGATAAACGCCCCTGGTTAAAGAGAGGTTATGTCTGCCACCTTCGGATTCAATGAGAAAGATGTTCCTGAGTTAGAGGAGATTTTGTTGCCTTCTCCAGGCCTGAAGGGGAGGACGCCAAGAGTAAATGAGCAACTTCGAATGTTGCGAGTTCTGAAACTACATGCGAGTAAGCATTTCTAACTTTTAAATTTAATTTGATTTATATGCATGCATATCTTAATTAGTAATATTAATATATTAATTAAGGTATATGATTTGCTATGATCTGATAGATTCTAATATGTTCTAATTGGATATACTTTAATATGCCCCGTTTAGATTCGATCTGCTCTGGGGTACTCTGTTTTGATATGATATTCTCCGATCTGATCTAATAGGATCTATTATAGTCGAATGAAACCTAATATGACCCGTTCTGATTTGATATGATCCAATCTGTTTTGTTGTGTGTTCTGCTCCTCTCTGTGATAAAGTAGCATGTGTGATTCTACTAGTGATTTGCTCACCTCTGTGAGAGGTGTGATTCCATTGACTTATTGGCTCCCATTCGACTCTAATGATTTATAAGATTTTCGTCTGACTCCGAATGATTATTCGGATACAAGGATATACATATTTTTAACATATATGATTTTGTGATGCATGATGCATGTAATAGACATTAGGTAGAACTACGTTCGGATCCGATCGTATTGGAATAACATCATATATGTTATCTAATACGTAGGTAGGTAACCAACGACAAGCAGCATTGGCCCGATCCAAATTAGTTATAAATTAGGTTTGTTCTGGCCTACCTGCAACGAAGTACTAGAGCTCCATGGTGCGAAAAAGAAAGTTACAACCCTCGCACTCAGAGTTTGCCGCTCCTGGTTGGTCTTGTTTTAACTTTTTTGAAAATTTAATTTACTCCGATTTTGATTTTCAAATCCCTAGTCCGGGTTGGTTTTTGGGTCGGGGTGTTACAATAATCACATAATACTCATCACACAATCAACCACAATGCCCATTCATCATGGAATAAACACATAAACCTATGACATTCATCTCATAATTTACAATCCATAAGAATCTACTGATGCCACATGCATGTCATACTATCTATAATATATCTCATTGACACATAGTCATGATACCTGCATATCATGCTATATATATAACATATTTCATCGTTACATATTCATGCCACCTACATATCATGCTCTATATAACATATCCCATTGTCACATAGCCATGCCACCTACATATCATGCTATAACCTACATTATCTCATCATCACATACTCATGCCACCTGTGCATCATGGGTTCAAATTAGGGCTGCATCTCAGTTCGGTTCTGGCCGGTTCTTATAGGAACCGAACCGAAACTGGAACCAAAATTTCAAAACCGAATTGAACCGATTTTGTTGGAACTGAACCGAAACCGAAATGGAACCGAAACCGAACCGAGAACCAGTTTGGAACCGAAGTTTCCGTTAAGCTCGCCGACGCCCCGGCCTCCCCTTCAACTATTGTCAACAAAGACGAATGCAAAGCTCGTATTTTACTTAGAATGAATAAAATCCAGTACTTAAGATAAACAATCATTGGCCAATAGCATAAATTTCATGAACAAATTATGCACTAAATCAAAGTTTCGAAAACAAATTATGCACAAATAATCAGCAAGAACCGAATTTGAAGCGCCAAATATCATTAGATACATGAAATTAACAAAAAATATCACTCAAATAAAATTCTCTCTACATTCCCATTGCACCAGAACTTCTTCATTTGAAGATCACTTTTCACTTTTTACAGCTGAATTCACAAAAGAAAAAAAAAACTCTAAATTCTACAATATAGATCAACAAAAGAAGGCAAAGAAATAACTATCACTGTAATTAGCAGTAACGAAACAAAATCCAATCAAAACACAGTCCCGGTCCTAACTATTGATCCAACCCGAAATTAAGCAAAAACAAAAAATTGAACCTTTTCTGTTGCTATAGATGAAACCGAACGAGAAGGAGACAACAAGCCCAAGCAATTCGAAATAACTCAAAGATCTATCCAAAAAGGCAACCACTTTCTAGAAGAATAGGGATTCAGAACCTCGTACCACATCATCCACCAACAAAACCCGCCCCCAGATCTCGACAAAAATCACAGTAGCACATTCGAAGCGAACCAAAGCCCCAATTTCGCTGTTGAGCAGCATAGGATCAAGCAGAATACCTCCTCGCTGCCAAAAAATCCTGCTCTGACAACCCGGCCAAAAACCAGACCTCACTCACACTAATGAAGAAGAGCACCGCTAATGGATCTCAGCACACGGAGAGTGCTCGCAAGGAAGAAGACAAAGGACAACAACTAAAGGAGCAGCAATTCAACTAGAGTATCTTGAAGGTTGATAGGGCAGAGATGTCAACCGGGTAGGTGGCGGAGAGGGCTGACGAGGCAGCAGAGAGGAGGAGGGTGGCGAGTGGGTGGGTGAAGTGTGGAAGGAGGGGGGAGGGGTTAGGGTTAATAAGAGGAGGTTCATCTCGACTGTTCATTCAAATGAACGGTTGAGATTAGTTTTAAAAAAAAAATACTCAAATTGGTTCGGTTCCGGTTTTTTATAAGCTAGAACCGAATCGAAAATGCATTGGTTTATTAACTTAAGGAACCGAATTTGGAATTGAACCGACTAATTTCGGTTCGGTTTTTTTGGTGCAACCCTAGTTCAAATATAGCTCTTAACACATATACACCTCATGTGTGAACATGTCAAACTCATTATTATAATCATATCCTGCATGAATCATTTCTCAACTTAAACATATCATGCATATCCATTTCTTAATAAAAATATTCACCCAGGAACATTAAGTACATCAATCATACACACCATCCTGCATATCCATACAAATCATACCATAATCACATGTGTAACATAAGCTCCATTGTTCCTACACAACCTTTGTCAAAGAACATTATCTCCTAGGTACATGCAACAATAAATGGTGAATGTCTCACAATTGAGAAAAATAAGCCTCGTCATCAAGGTCGAAATCCCAAGCAAATTGCTCATCAAGGCCGAAGCCCCAAGCAAACCTACTCATCAAGACCAAAGTCCCTAGTAAACTGGCTAGATTCTCAGGGTCCAGATAACTTATCAAATAACTTATTATAGCATTCCGCTATTCTCACCTGGGGATGAAACTCATCCTCAAGGGACGTAAAACCCTGTCCTTTTGGACGTAAAACAGATTCGATAAGCCTCTGATCGATTAACCTAACAACCAATGACATCTAATTGCATCCAATCAATCAAACAAGGCTAATCACGATTAATCTCGTATAGAAATCGTTTTCATGATGCATGCAATATGGTACATATATGAGCAAATGTTACATGAGTCCAAGTACAAGTAAACATGCTCAAATCAGTCCACATGTGCATGAAACATGGTCCATTTGTGTCAAATAAAATCATAAACATCTACAAAAGGGTATATATAAGTGGTAGAGTTCAAGCCTAAGCTAAAGCATATGAAATATGAACAACTATAATCAATGTTATATATGCATGCATTCATAATTTAATTATAGTCTTACCCTACTGAAATCATGGAGCAAGTGTGATGAAAACATTGAAATACGAGTTCATGACAAAAATAACATCATGCTAGACCTAGACAAGGATAAACATAGTCATACATAAGCTAAAACATGAAATACATGATTTACGTAAAATTAATATAACATGTGCAAGCATATATATACATCATCATAGTTAAACCTACTGGAATCCTCAAGTACTCATGAAGTAGTCATCAAACGAATTTAAAACAAGTAGAATATCATGCTAAAATTAAACAAATTTAACCAAAATTATGCTTGAGCTAAATTATAAATTCAAAGATGATCCTCATGCAATCACAACAACATTTATAGGTAATAATAACTCATTTTATTTATAAGAAATTAGGTTCATGAGACGAGAATAAGAAATGGCCAAAATACACAAAGATGGCAAAACTGTCGTTTGGCCATTCGAACGCCAAGCCATTCAATTGGCCAGACAGGCTATTCAAACAGTTGCCCATTCGAACGTCTATTAGGCAGTTCAAACGCCCATAAAAGTTCACTTTTTGTCTATTTCCTGGTTCATTTTCAACCTTCCAAAATACAAACCGAAAATATCCAAAACTTAAAGATAAATTCCAAAATCATCATAGAATATCATAATATCAAAATATAATCCTATAACATGATAGATCTAATCATTCTCATTCTTAATCACAAGAAAATAGCCATAAGTAACATATTTTTAATAAATCACCATTAAAACACAAAATGAATGAACTCACATAAACCTTCAAACATGCAATCCAATAGATAAAACCACACGAGATGAAATCCTCTTACTTCTATGAAGCCTTTGGATCAAGGAAGAAGCTTCAATCGTCAACAAATCCTACGCAAAAATTATGGTTTTAGCTAATACTTAATTAAAATTAACTAATAAGCTTACATCAACTTGGAAATAGGTAAATCTATGATTTCCTTTGGTTAAAAATGAAAATCACCCATTAGGGTTTGAAATCAAAATTTAAAATGAGATTTTTAATGGAAGAATCATGAATCCATTTGGGGAAAATAGAAATAAGGATTATGAGTAAAATCGAAAGATTAGAGGTGATTAGGGCTAGAAAACTCACCTAAATCATATTTTCCACTTTGGGAAATGGGGGTAGAGCACCTCCTTTTCCCTTGTATAGCCCTTCCCCAAAAGGGCAAGTAGCTATAGTTTTTCCTTAAATAGTAAGACATTGGTCTATGTTTACAAACTATTAGGGGTGTAAAAACAGGTTAAAACACCCTAAGTGGATAATTATGGTTATTTTGAGGCTAAAAATAAGTTTAATCATCCCAAAACTTACTGAAATAAAATAGTAAAAGTTTAGGGTCATGTGAGTCATATGCTATCCAATCGTAGACGTGGGCCCAAGGTAGGGTCCACACCCTTAATTTAGGAAAAAATTACAATAAAATTCACAAAATTAGATAAATCAAATTTGGTATTAAAACTTATAAAAATGCAATTAAACCTTGTTAAAACCATAATTACTAACACTTAGCCCCAAAATTAAGTCAAACCGGCAATTTAAGCAAAACCACACAATATCACATAATTAAATAGAAATTAAATCGGGTTAAAGTTAGAGATCTTACAATAGATCTTTCATCTCCCCCTTCAAATAAATCTTCTATGTACTTGATCTTTGTTGCAACAAGCTTCAGCAAACACTATGTATTTTGTACTTTAATCTCACCTCTAATCACTCTTTTTTATTTATTGTAGAGATTTTCTCAAACTAGAAGTCAACCCTCTCAAAACTCCATTAAAGAGACTCCACACAAGCTCTCTAGGTTTTCTAGGTCTTTTCTCTTACTCCATCATGTTCCAATCTTTTTTTATAAATTCACACCCTAAAAAGAAAAGGTCTCTAATTAGGAATCGTTAACAAATAAAAAAATCTTAATTTTGGCAACAAGCTGCTCCAGCGATCGATTGCTCCCTATATTTTCCTCACAACTCTTCAAACAATCAATCTCTTCAATTGGTCGATCGATTGCTAACTCTCGTTTTTATTTTACACATAACGATTTCAAGTGCCAATTGATTGCTTTATAGAAACGAACGATTCTATCAATTTTTTATTTTTTGCTTTTTAAATATCCGAACTTCACTATTCTTTTACCTAAGGTTTCTTTTATCCTAAAATGTGTGAATGTGATGTGTGTGCTTTACATGACAAAAACATGGATTTGAGTATTCTTTTTGTTCCACCTTCATAATTCCATCTTCAAACTATAACTTGACTCAAAATACACATTTCACATCATTTTTTTTATCACGACAATAAGTCAAAATATAACATAAGGACTATTATGTTCTTACAATCTTTAATTAATTAAAAATATTTTGTTACATATCACGTAACCCTCTAGAATATAAGAATTTATAGACTTGTGTAAATTACATGGTAAAAAATATAGAAATTT
Source organism: Saururus chinensis (assembly GCA_035235625.1). Lineage (NCBI taxonomy): Eukaryota > Viridiplantae > Streptophyta > Magnoliopsida > Piperales > Saururaceae > Saururus > Saururus chinensis. The sequence goes on along the minus strand of CP141145.1, from coordinate 15,603,384 downwards.
CAATTAAATGTTCGTCTTAGGTGGAATAACACATTTTTAATGTTGAAATCTTGTGAAGGAGTAAAAAGTTTAATCATAAGGTTGGCTACATAAAAGTTACCTAATCTATGACTTAATGAAGGTCATTTTGTCATTTCTATTTAATGTATTTTATATCTATTTTTTATTTAGCTACTAAAGATTTATCTAGAGTTTACTATATTACTTCTTGTTCAATTCTAAACCATTTGTATGATATAATTTATGCATTTGAAAGTTATAAAATTAATAAAAATTTTACATATGTTGTAATAGAAATATAAAATTTAAAAAATATTGGTATCATATCCATTTAATTTATTGTTTAAGGTTGTAATGAATTCTAAGGTTAGATTAGAAGGTGTACAAATTTCAATAGACGGTGTATGTGAAAACATGAGACCCTATGTTGATGATAATGATAATTTATATAAAACTATAAAAACTATTTTGCATTCTTTATATAATGTATATGAAATAACTTATGGGTCAAGATGAAATGAATTAACTTCTTCTTCATCCAGTGTTATGGATCCTCCTCCACAAAAACTAAGTCTTGGATGTTACTTCAAAAATAAATAAAAAACATAATTCTAATACAAATGAATTAGCTATCTATTTACAAACTGATTTTATATATTTTTTACCCAGGAAGAATTTAGAAATTTGAATATTCTAACTTGGTAGCAAACATATGAAAAGAATTATCCTATATTGCCTACCTTACTAGTGATTTATTAACCCCCCTTTATATCCACAATAGTATTAAAATATACTTTTAGTGCAAGAGATAGGGTGTTAGATGATAGGTGAAGTCAACTTTCACCTGATGATGCCGTGGAGACATACTTTTGCTTAAAAGATTAATTGGATGTATAAGAAATGAAACAAACTTCGAAGTTTGAAAAAAAAGATAGAAGAAGATTTACATTATTAACAATTAATTAGTTAATAATATAAATTTTATTTATTTTTTTGTATTTGAGGTTTTAGATTATAATTACAAATGATAGATAAGTAAGTAGGTACCAACCTAGTTATGATATACTATTTTATAGTGATTCAATTATAGCCTATATTTTAAAATTTTTAAAAATTAAAATAAATAAATATTTTTTATTTTATAGCTTTTTAAGTATATTATTATTTTTTGGGGGAAAATGAGCTGGCTCGGCTGCCACGAGCTGGGCCGGGCCCACACCCCCTCTAACCACCATCAAGTCAGGCTTAGCCCGGCCCGCTCCATGACCCATTGCCACCCCTAGGTATTAACGACTAGACCAATGCTATACGTTCCTGTCGACAATCGTAATGCTTGTACACCTCCTCCTACTACGGCCTGTAGGCCCAATTGGATATCTCAGCACACATGGACTTTAATTTCTTCGTTGGATATCTCCGCCTCTGCCTCCGCCTCCGCCTCCGCCTCCGCACCCCCACCCTAACCCCCCATCAAGTCAGGCCTAGCCCGGCCCGCTCCATGACCCGTTGCCACCCCTAGGTATTAACGACTAGACCAATGCTATATATTCAAGGACCAAGCAAGGCGTTCCTGTCAACATTCGTAATGCTTGTACACCTCCTCCTACTACGGCCTATAGGCCCAATAACTTTAATTTCTTCGTTAGAAATACAACAAATCAATCTATTTCTTTCTCACATTTTGAAAGACAGAAGACAACATCAAATACCCACAGCCTTTGTGTCATTTCCCCAAAATTAAGGCCCCATTCTCAGCCTCAGCCAGCAATGGTGGCGGCGCGACTGACTTAAACTGCGCCACGGCGTCCCGCAAATCATCGAACCCGGCGGCGAAGTCGAAGAACTGCATCACTCGCCGGAGCTCCCCATCCGCAGGGTCGTCGATGAACGGCGCCACATTCAGGGCGTTCTCTGGCTGCAGCGAGTACGCGTTGGGGTTGTCGTCCACGATCACGACCCGGTGCAACTCCCGTCCCAGCTCTGACAAGTCCTTCACGAACGTGCCCTCCGTCTGCCGGCATGAGTCTCGGTAGAGCCGGTGGGAGACGACCTTCTTGGAATCGAGCCGGTCAAGAACCAGAGAGGCGTACTCCCTCAATCCGGCGGTGAACACGACGATTTCGAAGCTCTTCCCAATTTCCTCAAGCAATTCGTCAACGCCAGGCCGCTTCAGGACGTAGAAATTCACTGGTTGCCCGTCGATCGTTGGCCGGACGACGAAGTCGAACTTCTCCGGCCGCGGGTCAGGCATGGAGTGGATGAGGGTCTCGTCCAAATCAAGAAATACTGTCATCCGCTCGGGGTGGGCGGGAGGTGGGAGGGGCCCCGGTGGGAGGGAGAAGGCAAGGGGGGCGTCCGATACAGCCGCGGAAGCCTTGCCGAGAAGGCAGTAGCCGCCACGCTTGCGGTGGCGGCGGACGGGGGTGCTGAGGCGGGCAAACTTGGTGAAGAGCTTGATGAGGCGGCGCTGGCAGGTGGAGATGGATTTGTTGATCGTTGAGAGGACGACCGAGGCAGCAGCAGCAGCATTAACGGCCGCCGGGCTCTTCTTACGGGGGGTGCCCCTGCTGGGACGACTCCGGCGTAGGTCCCTGAGGGGCTTTGCAGGAGGGGTTCGCTTGATGGTCTTGGTGGGGGTTCTCTTCACAAGCTTGGACACCATCTTCTGCTGCTTCTCGACCCCGTCCTTGTTCGGGCAGAGGGAGGCGCTGAAACAGACGAGAGGGAAGGGGGGAGAAGAAACGGAAGGAGGCGGTTTGAGTAGAACTTCGATTGGTAGGGCGACGGGCAGTTTTTTTAGTAGTTTTTACTTTGAATCTTGGTTCGGTGCAACGGTCCTGAATTTCGGTTCGGAACCGAAGCTCAGGTAACGCTGTTTTCTTGTTTCGTTTATCGCTGGAATCTATTTGTAGTTAGAAAGTCATTTAAGAGCGTCATTTTAGAGAAAGCTTTTGAGGCATTGAGTGAGTGAATTTAAGGGTAACTTATATTCTTTGTTCAAAACAAAAACCTACCTTTGTGAGTGGGGTGGGGGTAGGGGTGGGGTTAGAGAAAGCTTTTGAGGCATTGAGTGAGTGAGTGAGTGAATTTAAGGGTAACGTATATTCTTTGTTCAAAACAAAAACCTACCTTTGTGAGTGGGGTGGGGGTAGGGGTAGGGGTAGGGGTAGGGGTAGGGGTGAGGGTGGGGTTGGCCTAGTACTAGTTTCTAGTTTATGAATAAAAAAACTTTTTTCCAAGATGTAAATATTTTATATTATCTGATTTTTAACACTTAATCTTATATGACCTGCCTTAAGAACAAAACTACCATTTAATCATAAATAAATTCAATTTTCATATATTCCCTCAATAATGAAAAGTAGAAAGGGGGTATTGTTCCGGTAGAGAGGTTTGATCAATGATAAGAGGTGTGATCACCAATAGTAGATGACTAGCAGATTGCCGAGAGGTTTGATCAGTGACAAGAGGTGTGATCACCAATAGTAGATGACTAGCAGATTGCCAGAGGCGGTAAATGCACTCTTTTCTTCATTATTTTCCACTATAAAAGATTTCCTTGTAAAAAAAAAACCTTTATTTTGCCTCCACTATAAGAACATATGTGTTATATTCATGAAGTGACTTATTTCGCCTAGGCCCCTACTAGTTTCTAGTTTATGAATAAAAAAAGACTTTTTCGATATTATCTTGCCCAAGATGCAAATATTTTATATTATATGATTTTAAAGACTTAATCTTATATGACACACCCTAGGAACAAAACTACCCTTTGGTCGTAAATAAATTCAATCTTCATATATTTCCTCAATAATGAATAATAGAAAGGGGGGTATTGTTCCGGTAGAGAGGATTGATCTGTCACAAGAGGTGTAATCACCACCAGCAAATGACTAGCAGATTGCCAAAGGTGGTAAAAGCACCTTTTTCTTCATTATTTTCCACTATGAAAGCTTTCCTTGTAAAAAAAACTTCATTTCGCCTCCACTATAAGAACATATGTGTCATATTCATAAAGTGACTTATTTATATGATCAAGCAATGCTAAATATGTATGTAATTTTAAGTCATATTATGTCTGAAAATAAGATTATAAAGATTAAGCTAGAAAAAGACTCAAATCCATGTTTTGACGGGTAAAAATACACACACACATATCACACTCACACACCTTGGGGTAAAGGAAACCTTGATTAAGAGTATAGTTGAGTGATGAAGACTTTTTGAACAAAAAATTATATTTTTATTCAAAGCGATCTATTGCTAGGTAAATGGATTGATTGGCCTTGAGTACAATGCACTAGGTTCTCCAAGATTATAACTAAACGATCTCCTATTAGATTGATTGATCAATCAATGTATGTTTGTTCAAAATTTTCAATTGAGAGGTAAAACAATTGATCACTCGGGAGAATGATTATTCGCTTGGAGTGTCTAGGTTGGACAAAACAGGGAAACGATCAATTGCATTGTCAAATAATCAATTGTTTCAACCTGCAATTTCTTAAATTAAATTATTCTAGTGTTATTTAGAAACCTAGTTCAACGAAACTTCTTTATTCGACACGGGCACTCTTGTTAAGGGGTTTAGAACGTGAGAAGATAGAAGAGGAAGATTTAGAAAACATAGAGAACAAGGGTAAAACTTCTATAATGGTTTTTAGGGATATTAAGTCTTCTTATGAGTTTTGTCAAGCATTATCAAAAGAGTAATTTGTAAGGACTCTCATTTTTAAACCGGTTTTCGTTCCATTCTAATTATCGGTTGTCTTGTGGTTAATACGTTTTCTTATTAATTCGGTGGTTTCGAAAATAAATGGTGATTCTTATAATTTTAATCAAAATAACTTTATAATTATTGATTTTAAGTGAATTCTGGTCAAACCTTAATTTTTGGGATTTTTCTAATTTTTTACTAATTTTCCAAAAATTAGGGTTTGGCGGGACACCCTATGGGCCCCACCGGCGAAATTGAGGTTTTTGGATCAAATTAACCCAGACATCAACACAAGCTTTTATAAAAAATTTCATAATTTTCCCAGGTGTAATTAGTACTCAAATAGTCAAAATACCCATTTTTAGCCCAAATTTATATTCATACCCCATTAGTTAATTATGTACACCCCAACCCCTACTATAAATAGAAAGATCTGAGTCATTTCTATTTTGGGAATAGGCTGGGAGAGGGAGATTAAGGCCTAATTCCCCAATTAGGCCCGGATTAGAAGGAGTTTAAGGTATGTTTTCTTTAATTAAGCCTAAATCCTAGATTTTCTCCTAATCCGTTCTAGATCCATCATTTCCCCTTTGTTTTGATTCGTTTTCAAACATCAAAACCACTTATTTGCTTCTTTACTCCAAACCCTACATCTAAAAATTTATTTTTTATGCTTAACAAACCTTAGATCTAAGTTTTGCATTAAGGTTTTCTATGTTAAATCGATTTTAATGGAGTTTAATTTAAACTCTATGTCTTTGGAAGGTTTTCAAGAAGGGTGACTGTCAAATCCAAGCCTAATCAAGTGATAAGGTAATGGATCTTCAGAATTTCAGTCTTCCTATGGTAAAAATCTCGATTTTATGGTTTATTTGGAATGGATTTACTTGATTTAGTGCTTTAATGGTGAGATTAGTAAATGGTAATTTCTTGTCATGATTTCTTAAGGTTTTGTATTGTTATGATGTAGATTAGCTTTCTGGAAGGTATGATGGAATTTTAATGGCATATGAGTTGTTAGATAGTGATTTTAAGTTTCATCAATGGAGTTTCGCTTTGAAAATTTAAAATGAAGAAGAAGGTCAAATCTGCCTTATTGGCATTCGAATGCCCTCCTGGGCGTTCGAACGGCAACACTGCATTTTCAGAACTTTTCCTGTTTAGCTGATCGAACGGCCCTCCTGGGCGTTCGAACGGCTACACAACAAATTTTACTATTGTTTGTATGATGATTATTTCAATGTCTCTACTCTGATATATCATTTTTATATGAATGTGAAGTGTTTTGAGTCAGGGTAAGCTACTGGAAGGGCTTACCATTGATGTTTAGAAGTTGTGGTATATATATTGTGAGTTATGTGAAATGACTTGTAGTTGGATATCATTGTTGGAATTGCTATCTTGAAACTATGAGTGGTTGATTCTTTATGGTTAAGCATATTTTTAGTAGAGCTACAACATACTAATGGACTGATATGTCATTGTAGAGTGTGGTTAAATGATGTGTGAACGTTATTGTTATGCCTAGACTCATGTATGAGGTGAATGAGCCTACCTATGGTAGCATGTGGTTAGGTTTTGATTTGAGTTAAGTTTTCAATGGTTCTTCTTCTATGATTTCCGCTGGAATCCATGATTAGATGTTAATGTGCATGTGTAGTGTGATGGTGAGTTAAATTACAAAGTATGTTAATATACATCGAGTGAGGTGCTTCTACCATGTACACACACACATATGTGGGGTTAATGATTTTGATGAGGCTTGATATTATGATTATGAATAATGCATGAGGGGCTGATGAGAGCACTTATCATGAATTAGGATTCATGTATGCCTTGCCCACGTATGTACCATGTTGCATGCATCATGAAAATGAATTTCAAATTGAGGCTTTATCGAGATTAATCGAATTTGATCGATTGGATGCAATGTGGTGAAATGGCGTGCTGGATTAATTGGTCGTGGCTTAATCAAAACTTGATTATTCCGAAAGGACATGTTTTGATTTGAGTTCCTTTGTGGAACATGTGCACTCCCCGGGTTGAGTCTAGTTAAATAGAAATTATGTGGGGACGAGTTATGTACTTGTCTTGTGAATTGAGATTATTATGATTGTCTTCTAGACCCAGAATCCAATGTGGTATACTTTTTGCACAGGCTACCATGTGTTCTAGGGTTTCTTGTGTGGAAACTCGGGCTCTCCCCCACCGCAGGAGATGTCCCTGGGCGAACACCCATGCTCTAGATTCTCTATGTGAGAATGGGACATCCTTGGCCAGGATCATCTAGGGCGAGCAGCTTTAGGGGCCGACAATGTAAGATCTCTGATAATAAACCGGTTTTCGTTTCATTTTATTTATTGGTTAACATGTGGTTAAAGCGTTTTCTGATTTATTCGGTGATTTCAAAGATAGATGGTGTTTCTCATGGTTTTAATCAAAATCAACTTTACAGATACTGGTTTTAAGTGATTTTGAGTCAAATCTGAATTTTTGGGATATTTCTGATTTTTCACTAATTTTCCGAAAATTAGGGTTTGGCGGGACCCCTGTGGGCCCCACCATCGAAATTTGGGCTTTTGGACAAAATTAACTCAGATATCAACACAAGCCTTTACCAAAAAAATTTATAATTTTCCCAGGTTTAATTAGTGCTCAAATAGCTGAATTACCCATTTTTAGCCTATTTTTCTATTCATACCCCACTAATTGTCTACACACACCCCACACCCTACTATAAATAGAATGACCTAAGCCATTTCCATTTTGGGAATAGGCTGGGAAAGGGAGGTTAGGCCTAATTCCCCAATTAGGCCTGAATTAGAAGGAGTTTAAGGTAAGTCTCTTGTGATTAAGCCTTAAAACCTAGATTTTCTCTTAATCCTTTCTAGATCTATCATTCCCCTTTGTTTTGATTTGTTTTTAAACATTAAAACTACTTATTTGCATCTCTACTTAAAACCCTAGATCTAAAATTCCGATTTTTATGTTCAACAAGCCGTAGATCTAAGTTTTTCATTAAGGTTTTCTATGTTAAATCGGTTTTAATAGAGTTTAATTTAGACTCTATGTCTTTGTAAGGTTCTCAAGAAGGGTGACCATCAAATCCAAGCCTAATAAAGGGAAAAGGTAATGGACTTTCGAAATTTCAGTTTTTCTATGGTAAAACTCTTGATTTTGTGGTTTATTTTGAGTGGATTTACTTGATTTAGTGCTTTAATGGCATGATTAGTAAATAGTAATCTTTAATCCCGATTTCATAGGGTTTTATCTTGTTATGATGTAGATTAGCTTTCTGGAAATTATTGTGATGTTTTAATGTCATTTGAGTTGTTAGATGGAAATTTTAAGATTTATTAATGGAGTTTCGGTTTGAAAAATTGAAATGAAGAAAATGACCAAAACTGCTTTGTTGGCGTTAGAACGTCCCTGCAGGGTGTTCGAATGGCAACACTATAGTTTTGGCATTATTCCTGTGTAGCCGATCGAATGGCCCTGCAGGGCGTTCGAACAACAATACTACAGTTTTGACATTTTTCCTGTTTAGCCGTTAGAACGGCCCTACACTGCAGAAATTGACAATTTTATGTATGTTGCTTATTTCGACATATCTACTTCAAAATATCATTTTTATGTTTATGTGGAGTGTTTTGATCTATAATAAGCTACTAGAAGGGTATACCATTGATGTTTTGAAGTTGTGGTATATATTTAGAGTTATGTGGAATGTCTTGTGGTTGGATATGTGATATTGGAATTACCATCTTGAAGATATGAGTGGTTGATTCCTATGGTTTAAGCATGTTTTTAGTAGAGTTACATCATGATAATGGACTAATATGTCATGATAGGATGTGGTTAATTGATGTGTGAATGTTAGTGTTATGTGTTGACTCAAGTATGAGGTGAATGATCTTATATGTGGTTAGCTTGTGGTTAAGCTTTGATTTGAGTTATGATTTGAATGATTTTTCTCCTATAATTTCCGCTAGAATTCATGATTAGATGTTAATGCACATGTGTAGTGTGATGGTGAGTGAATTACAAGCATGTTGATATGCATTGAGTGAAGTGCTTCTACTAGGTACACACACATGTGGGGTTTAATGATGATGATGAGCATTGATATTATGATTATGAATGATGCATGAGGGGCTGATGAGAGCACTTATCATGAATTAGGATTTATGTATGCCTTGCCCACGTATGTACCATGTTGCATGCATCATGAGAATGGATTTCCAATTGAGGCTTTATCGAGATTAATCGAATATGATCGATTGGATGCAATGTGGTGAAACGGCGTGCCGGATTAATCGGTCGTGGCTTAATCGAAACTTGATTGGTCCGAAAGGACATGTTTTGATTTGAGTTCCTTCGTGGAACATGTGTACTCCCCGGGTTGAGTCGAGTCAAAATGAGATTATATGAGGACGAGTCGTATACTTGTCGCGGTTGAGATTTATTTATTGAGAATAGTCACATCTGGACACTGAGCACCCAGAGTGGTATGCCTTCGTGCACCGGCTACCACGTGTTTTAGGTTCCCTATGCGGGAGTTTGGACTCTCCCCACCGCAGAGATGTCCTTGTGGGAATAAATTGATCATCAGTTGGAAGTGATGGCTAAATCCTATATGGATGGAAAGTAGACAAAAAGAGCTTTGAAACTGTCGCGCCTCAGGATTTTGGAAGCATATAAAATTTCTTTTAACAAAAATATTGGAGTTTACCCGGGCCCGCGACTGGAGCCGCTCGCCTTATGCGATAATAAATAATAATATCCCTAGGAACCACAGTCTGTGTACAAACACACAAGAGAAAAATAATAAAGAGAGTTCTTACTCGTTTCGGTGCGGTTAAAATCTTTGAAATCACATCGATAAAACTTCGGAGTAGGTCCTTCTACCCGCACACTAAACTTCGCCGAGTCTTGCAAAGTCTGGGGGGTGGTGAGTATTTTAAAATACTCAGTAGGGGAGTTTATACTATCAGACATGAACAAACACATGGCAGTTTCACAGCACATATCATATACAATATTTTTCATAAAAATAGGGTGTACCTCTCACCCAAAACCACCCTTAGTGCTTCTTCCTACGTATCGAAGATGCTTCTAGGGTTTGCAAGCTCTCACGACTTGCTACAAATGTCTCATACATAATATTAATAATAGAAATTTGTTGCGGGTACAAAGCAGCGACCTCTTACTCCTCCACAAATCATCTCAAAATATTTCGTGCTTGTGGATAGAAGAGCCACCTGTGCTCATGGGGCGCCGGGATCTAGAGAGTAGAGAGTCTTCTCATGATACTCTCTACCCTAGCGCGCGTAGCCTTGATAGGTGCCCTTCATTAGGGGCTAATCACAGGTCTTGCCCTTTGTTAAGGGCTCACCAGGCTAAAATAGGTACCGTGCATCCGATTTCGAACTCGATTAATTGTGCACTTAACTAGTCACGATGCTCTATCGGGGCGTCCAACAATAGCTCTAGACAACCAAAATAGTCTTGAGTCCCAGACTCAATCAAAATATCCTAAAGTTCCCATACTCCAAAAAGGGCTATTTTATTTTAAAACATTTTATCCCAATATTTATCCTTTTGAAAACCCTAGCTCCGCCTCTACAAGCCATGAGAGCGTCACCATCAATGACTACAAAGGCAAGGTAGGTCGCTCATTCCAATAAGACAGTTACCCCTTCTTTGTCCTGTCTCAGTGACTCGATCACCATGCTTATACGTCTTTTCTAAAATAATCTTAAGAATCCTCTTTTCAACAAGGACGAGTCCTCTAAAACCATCTTTCAAACATATTGTATTCATTCGTAATGAAAAATTGTGGCAAAGCTAGTTTGTCTCTATCTCACATACTCCAACGTGTATAATTTATATCAAAATCCTCGGATAAATATTCGATTAAACTATCATATATGAGGCAATCGTAAAGCATGCAGTATATAAAACATATCTTCTTCCAGCGGTTAATTATTCGACTAATCGAATATACATAATAATATTATAAACATATGATATATAAATCATATTCTATCTCAATGATTAACCATTTGACAGATCAAATATATGTGTAGAAATCATAAATCATAATTTGAAAGTAACCTCTAACGCATAACATGCGAGAGTCATATAAATAATAAGTTAAAACACAACCAAAGTTTAAAATCATGCCTTAAGAAAGAATAAAAGCCCCTACCTCTCTCTCCGTGCAAGTTCGAAACCGATAAACTAGACACCATGAAATTAGATGTCCACTTCTGGGGTTCTGGAGGTCTCTAACCAGGAAAATAACCCTGCCATGATATCTGGCACGCTCAATTTAGGTAAGAACGCCTCTTGAACAAAAGAAAACAGATTCATATTGACTCCAGAAACTCCTTTTCCGTGCCCGTAGGCTACGGACAGAACCTCCCCTTGACCCGGAACACTTTTCTTTTTCCGTGCCCGTAGGCTACAGAAAGAATCTCCCCTTGACCCGGAACACTTTTCTCTTTTCGTGCCCGTATGCTACAAATAGAACCTCCCCTTGGCTCGGGATACTTTTCTCACAACACGCCCGTAGGCGACAGATAGAATATCCACTTGCCTGGAGACACTTTACCCTTCACACGCCAGTATGCGGCAGACAGAACCTCCCCTTACCCCGGGACGTTTCCCCCCATATAAGCTTGCTAACTCGAGGAATGGACACATCCATTGCGTTAAACACTATCGAATTAACTAAAAACACTTTTTGAACGGAAGAAAACAGACTCATAATGACTCCAGAAATATCTTCGGAAGAATGAATCGAAGTTTCAATTTATAAGAGAAGCCCGCGAGCCAACGGTGTGCATGCGCATGTGCGCAACACATGTCATGCCACTACTGGCCAAAAATGCGGCACCGCCGCGCTTGATGCGTGGACCATCCAAGCATCCGACACGCGGCACGGCTCGGCTCATCGGCAGTTGCTGGCTATTTTGTCTGTTTCTTATTTTTTTTATAATATTTTATTATTATTTTAATCAAATACAATTCCAACTTTAAAAAGCGTAACTTCTTATCCCGAAGTTGGAATTGCACATTCTTGGTATAGATGGACTCGTATCAAGGAGCCCTTCGAAACTAGACCCCACATGGGTAGGTTATCTCATACTTTTAAAAGTGGGTCCTGCCCATGTGGCACATTTCCCGAGGTCATAACTTTCACTCCCGGCCTCCGTTTTGTGCGTACTTAGGTTCGTTATGCTCGTCTCACCGAGCTCTATCGCACCCAATAAAAACTCTCCAAATTTTGGCCTCTAAATAATTTAAAATAATTAAAAAACTCATAAAATAGTTTTATTAGAGGCAAGAAATCATACCGAAGATTCGCAGTTGTTACAGAAATGCCACCATGAATGCGCGAATCGGAGTTCGGATGAGGGAGATATGACCGTTTGAAGTTGAATATAGCGCGTAGGGCCCGTTTACCCGAATTCGATGCGTAAATTAGATGTTTAAGTCGCTATATGGGCCCGATTAATTAGAATTCCAAAATTAAGTTTTAAAGGCCCAATTAGGTGGCCTAATGGAGGGGATTAGCCCAACTTCTAGGGGGATTAGGAACCCTAATCCTCGTGCTTATAAAAAGGAGAATTATGGCACATTGTGGGGGTCTTTGGCCAAAAATGAGCGGAGAATGGGGTGAGCGACGAAGCACCGGCAAGGCTCCAATGGCGGTGGATTGACTACAAATCGGCAATTAAGGTAGGGACGTTGCCGTTGTCTTCGCTTGAAGATTTATAATTTTTTTATTAATTAGATTTAAATAAAAATGAGATTTGTAATGTGTACTTTACCTAAATAGTAATCATTGTTCATGTTAAACGGTAAGTTCTCATATATTCACTGGCCGGTTGCCGATCAACGAGCGCCAACCGGCTAGCCGTCGTCTAGCGACGGTTTCAGGCGGGCCGGGCTCCAGGGACAAACCACCGGTCTATGCACAAAAAAAAATATTACACTCTAACCCTGAACCTGGTCCGGTTCAATGAGATAGAGTTGTCTAAAAATTTTGGAAAAAAATTAAGAATGACTATGAGCATATGCCGAGTATCTTGACCAAATTTCAGGTCTGGGGAAAATCTCCAAGTATATGGAATGACCCTTTTACCCCTTATAGTTAAATTATCGTGTGAAAACCATTTACCCGACTTTGGGGCTCCGGTTCAGGGGCCTAGGAGTTGATTTATAAATTAGGAAAATTCTCAATGATATTTTAATAGGTAACCTAATTATAGGAGAAACCACTTAGTGAGGAAAAATCCTAGTGAGTGGGCAATTGACTATCTTATCCCTAGGGTTAATCGTAAACCGTTAAGTCAACCTGGGTTGGTTTAAGGAGTTCACGACCCCGTCACATGCCGGGAAAATTACACCGAGTTCATGAAGTCATGTAGTACCCTTGAACCAAATTTTGGACCTATTGGATGTCAATAATGCCTTAAACTAAATGATAAAAATACCCCTTTGAGTGGACCTGCCCACATTCGTCTGAATGGAAGCGCAGATCAGTTTGAGAGTGGAGCCTCCTGAGATGACTATGACTTAAATAAAAAAAAGGGTAGTGAGATGACCAAATGACCCAAGGGAGGGTAATACCATAGGTGTTAAAATTACCCTAATGCCCTTAGGGGTAATGTACTCTGTTTGCCGAAACTAATAACCTGACTACCAAGCATTAGGGTATGCTATAGTGACGTGGAATGGCTTCAAAAGGAAGGGCTGTGACCTGTAAGAGGCACGAAGACCTTGATAGGTCACAATTTCATGGGAAACAAGGGGAAGAACCCTAATTCTCAAGGTTTAAGACAATGTATTACACGTGTCTGCAACCTAGTACAACGATCGACTAGGGTGTTATATATGTAACTCGCAGAATATGTTAGAGTTGTTTACACTCTCGGGCTTGAACTCGCAGAGCCCTAGCCCTGCAAATGAGTGCAATGGGTCTTTATTCATTATTTATGCACTGGTGTGAATGCATGTTATTTATGTTGATTATGGTGATGCATGCTTTTATTTTTGATGTTTTAATTTATATCGGTAACTTAATATTAATGGAGTTTAATCAAGAGACATGGGTTTTCGTTGGATTGGGGGGAGAACATCTAATCAAGATAAAGACTAAAATATCCGCAATAGGGTTTAGGACCGGTTCATGGAGTGAACAGGGCCCTGACATAGAATTTTACCTTGGTTAATGAACCGAGGGTGGTTTTGGGATGTTCTCTGAGTCATAGCTTAGTGGATGAACTATTTGTTGGGTCGATTCATAAGGTGAAGAGGACCCAATGGTTGGGCAAAGACTTGATTGGATGAAAATAATCTAGTCTAAGTTCAAATGTTTGGGGGAGTCAATGGTCATAAAGACCTGAGACTTCTATGGATTCATTGGTAATGTCTTAAAAGACATTTTTCCCAGAGTTGGGGAATGGTGGAGATTACGATACGCTTCTTCATCACCACGATGGTTTGGGTATTGACCATAGGGTCTTTACCGCGGGTCTCCCGCAGGTCTTTTCAGGACCATATAGTGCGTACGAAAAGTGGAGTTACATGAGCATCATAGAAGGCTTGTGTTTATTGTCAATCTGTGTCTATGAGCACAATTGAGATCTTCCTCTCCTTATTTGTGGCAGGTTATTGAGAGCCATGGGGATTTGGGTTAAGCTGTTGTTAAACAGTCTACTCCAAGGTTGGAGTCCTTTGTCTGAAGATTTCTCGAGGAGCGAGTTATCTCTAAGTGAATACAGATTTGATAGTATTAATTATTGAACAAGGGTTGTGAAATAATTAATAACATTGTTTGATATTGTTTGTTAATTAGACAAGTGGAACGGTTAAAGGACTTACTAAAATGTAGGTTGATTGAAAATACCTAAGCATTGCATATGTGATACTATGCTTCTTAGGATAAAGTAGTTTCTAGGCAGAACTACGTCTAGATCCGATCTTATTGGAACATTGGTGATGTTGTCTGATGAGTACGTAGGCAACTAACATCGGGTGATGTTGGCCCGATCCGAAAAATATTAATTAACCTTTTGTCCTTTGGAAACTCTTCTCATGAAGGCGGAGAGATGATTCACCTAAAATTAATATAACATGTGCAAGCATATATATACATCATCATGGTTAAACCTACTTTAATCATCAAGAAATCATGAATTTAGGACATGTAGAATAACATACTAAAATTAAATAAATATAGCCTAAATCTTGCTTGAGCTAAATCATAGATTCCAAGTTAGTCCTCATGCAATCACAATAGCCTTTATAGGTAATAATAACTCATTTTAATCATAAGGAATTTGATTTGTAAGAAGAGAACAAGAAACGGCCAAAATACACAATAATGGCTAAAATGACAAAATCTACCATTTTGTTGTTTGAACTCCCTGTCGGGCTGTTTGAACTCTAGATTGTTCGATTGGCCAAATAAGTCGTTCGAATGCCTGTTGGGCCGTTCAAACGACCTTAATAGTTCACTTTTTTACTATTTTCTGGTTCATCTTCAACCTTCCAAAAATCAAACCGAAAACATCCAAAAATTCAAGATAAATTCTAGAATCACCATAGAACTTCATAATATAAAAATATAACCCTAATACATGATAGATCTAATCATTCTCATGCATACTCATAGAAAATAGCCATAAATAACATATTTTTAATAAATTATCATTAGAGCACAAAATGAAGCAAGAACCCATATAAACCTTCAAATTTGCAATCCAATAGATAAAACCACACGAGATGAAATCCCCTTACCTTTATGAAGTCTTTGGATTAAGGAAGAAACTTTAATCCTCAAGAAACCTACCCAAAATTAGGGTTTTAGTTAATACTTAATTAAAATCTACTAATAAGCTTTAACCAACTTGAAAATAGGTAGATCTATTATTTTCTTTGGTTAAAAATGAAAATCACCAATTTAGGGTTTAAAATCAAAATTAAAAACAAGAATTTTAATATAAGAAATTAGGAATCATTTTGGGGAAAATGAAGATAAGAAAGATTAAGAGCAAAATCGAAAGATTAGAGGTGATTAGGGCTAGAAAACTCACCTAAATCGGAATTTCCTCTTTGGGAAATGGGGGTAAAGCACCTCCTTCTCCATTGCACAACCCTTCCCCAATTGGGTAAGTGGCCAGGGTTTTTTCCTAAAATAGTTAATGTTTGGGCTGTGTTTACAAACTGTTAGGCTGTAAAATAGATTAAAATGCCCTAAGTGGCTAATTATGGTTATTTTAGAGTTGAAAATGAGTTTAATTATTCCAAAACTCACTAATATAAAATAATTTAAGTTTAGGGTCGTAGTTCATACGTCATCCAATCGTGGACGTGGCCTATGGTGGGGTCCACACCCTTAATTTAGGAAAAAATACAATAAAATCCACAAAAAATTAGATAAATCGAGTTTGATATTAAAACTTATAAAATTGTAATTAAACTTGGTTAAAATAATAATTACTAACCCTAAACCCTAATCATTCCAAAACTCACTAATATAAAATAATTTAAGTTTAGGGTCGTGGTTCATACGTCATCTAATCATGGACATGGGGCCCACACCCTTAATTTAGGAAAAATTATAATAAAATCCATAAAAAATTAGATAAATCAAGTTTGCTATTAAAACTTATAAAATTATAATTAAACTTTGTTAAAACCATAATTACTAGCCCTTAACCCGAAATTCGAGTCAAACCGACAATTTAAGCAAAATAACACAATATCACATAATTAAATAGAAATTAAATCGGGTTAAAGTTAGAGATCTTACAACCCGGGTTGGCTCAAGCATCACACCTAGGTGGCGCAAGCTAGGGCTTGTGTGATACGCGACAGCACCATGTGTGCAGCAGGCCGCATCGCGCGCGCGACGCATGTCTGGTTCACAGGTGTGTGTGTGTGTGGTACGATTTGTGGGGTCTTCCCTATCGTTGAAATTTAGAAAGAGTTTTTTGGGCAATTATGAGTCTGATTTTGTCCGTTCAAGAGACATTGTTAGCTAATTGGAGGGTGTTCTATGTGATAGAAGGTTCATTCCTTGAGTTGGTGACTCTAGAGGGGTCTAATGGTCGAGGGCAAGAAGCTTTGTGTGACCTCCTCATACCCAAAGAGAGAGAATCAATCGAGAGTAAGAGGAGGCTATGTCCTCCACCGTTGGGCCGCAACGAGAGAAGTAGCCCAGAGTAAAGGTAGGCTTCGTCTTTCGCCGATGGGCCGTAGAGAGGGAAAGAGATACGTCTCCGCGTAAGGAGAGGTTTTGTTGGCCGCCTTCAAGCGTACAAAAAGAGAAATGCTCGGGGTAAGGGGAGAATTTGTCTACTTCCTATGAGCGCACAAAGAGAGAAAGAGAGAAGCCCTGGAAAAGGACAGGATCTGTTCGTCGCCTTTGGGTGCAATGAGAGAAACATCTCCGGTTAAGGGAGGTTATGTCTGCCGCATTTGGGCGGGAAAAAGCAGAAATATTTCAGAGCAAAATGAGGCTCCACCCGCCATCTCTAGACCTAAAGGAGATGACGCCATAAAGGAAGGAGCAATGCCGAATGCTGCTACTTCTAGAAACCTTAGGGGAGTAAGTGTTTTTGACTTTCTATTTTAATACATATTTCAATAAATGTATGTGCATCTTAAGTAGTTAATTTAATATGCTAAATGAGATATGCTTTGCTCTATTTTGATATGCTCTGCTCTAATGCGATCTATTTTGATATGCTTTGCTCTGATCTCATCTATATGATTTGCTCTGCTTTGATTTGATCTAACTTGATATGTTCTGGTCTAACCTAATATGTTATGCTATGTTATGTGAAAGAAAGAGTTATCTAATTTTGATGATTTATCCAATGCATGACTCCGATGATTAATTAACTTTCGTTTGACTCCAATGATTTATGTTTGCCTCTGAATGATTTATTCAGATATAAGTATTTTGAATTATATGATTTATGATGCATAATGCATATATTAGTCATTAGGTAAAACTATGTTCGGATCCGATCATATTGGAAAAACATCATAGATGTTATCTAATATGTAAGTAGGTAACCAATGACATGATAATGTTGGCCCGATCCAAAGTAAGAATAAAATAAAGTTTTGTTCTAGTGTATGCACAATGGAGCACTGAAGCTCTGTAGTGCGTTGTTTTAGCTCTCGCACATAGATGCCGCTCCTAGATATATTTAGAAAAATTTAACTCTGACATTTTCCAAACCCCTAGGTCAGGTTAGGGCATCGAGTATGAAGGGCCTATCTATGCCCGGGGTGTTACAATTGTATCAACTTACCATAGTATGAATGATGGATTTCATATGGGAGTCAATAATACACCATTCACGTGTGAAATAGTTAGGTAATCTTTAATTTAAGATTACACTATATTACACTCTATTGTGTTCCTGATAACATGATAATTTAAATAATTATGTTGATGGAAACACTATTTATATTGTCGCATAACTATTGATGTGATATGCAAATGTGATATCTCATATATTCGTGTTAGCACAAAGACGATAACATGACTTATATAAATATTGTCTCATCGATGTCACTATGTAAGTTGTAGGCATATAAATATCCGTTAACATGTTGAGTTAAATCACATATTGATTAACACGTTAATATCCATTACATATTAGGAGAACTTGGTGAGTTTGCTAGAACATATGAGGGCATATTTATGTAAATAGCTAATTTTGATGATCAAACCTATATTAAAACTTCATATACAATGTTAGTCTTAAAGTTTGATTAGGTTAGTGTGAAAGTCGAGTCAAATTTAGAATTAAAAGACTTGAAAAATAGGAGCTGACGCATTCTAAAAGTTCAAGGTTGAAGACTATATTGAATGTCAAAGGTTTTAAAGTATTATACACATCTTAGGGCACAAAATCAGCAAACTTCACAAGTAATTCCATTAAGAAAAAAAATTAAGTAAATATTATAGAGCAAACCCTAAGACAAGCAAGATATATTACTAGGAATCAAAAGCAAGTCAGATTAAGCTAAGATAGACACACACTAGCATGCAAAACTAGATAGATAATGTGATTCAAAAGTAAATTTTTAATCAAAATTTTTACCTACCAATTGAGAGTTTAATATTCATGTAATCAACCTAGTGGATCACTAAATTGTTCCTAACTCTAGTATTTCAACAAGTAAGAAATTAAGAGTTTCAGCCTCTTTTGTATGAAAATTTATTTTGAAGTAGAGATGATGAAAATCTCTATACGCATTCATGATTAATATAATCATCAATCAAACTACAAACCATGTAAGAACACACAAGATTTTTACATAAAAAATCTCAACTAGGTTAAAAAACCATGATAGCCACTCTTATCCTAAAATCAATGCACTAGCAACCAATATCTTACGTGACATAAGTAAACTACCAAGCTCTTGTGAAGACTCTAATACAAACTTATCTTTTATTTAGATTTCTCTCTTATTTTGTTGTTGATCTTCAAATCTTCTCTTTTCAAGTATTCAAGCTTTCTCTCTCCTTATTTTGTCTTCATTTTCTTTTAGCCTTTACAATTAAGCTCTTCTTGATTATGACTAGCATTGAGTCTTCAATCTCATATTGAACTTAGATGACTCTCTCCTCAGGTATTTGTATATAAAAAATTGTCTTTTACTTGTGCTTGACTTAAACAATCACTATTAAAATTAAACTCCTTGGCAGAATGATGATATCTTGGGAAAACAAAGGCAAAAAAACTTCTCCTATTTTCTCTATAAAATGTCATGTTTTCCTCTCTTCAATTTTGTGTTTACTTAGCCCTTATATAGTCCATTAAGTCAGTTTAGGTATTTGACTTCAATTAGGAATGAATTGTTTCTCAAAATGCTTAAACTAGGTAAGTTATATACACAATGATCGATTAGTCACTATTCTAATTAAGGTAAAATTCTTCTAGCAATTGATCTCTCATGGGTGACAATCAATAGATATATTTGTAGCCAAAATTTACACTATCTGATTTAAGAGCCGATCGATCAATGGGATTAATGCATTTTGTAGCAATCAATCGATGTAGAGTAATTTTTTACATTTTATCCTAACTTTTCCTAGCTTAAACTTCCAGAATTACTTAAATTAATTATTCTTAAGTAAAATTAAGTGATTTGTGTATGAGAGTGTGTAAAATAAATATTTTACCTTTGATACTCAGCTTAGTCTTCAATCTTAATCTTTAATAATACGCCTCTTCATATTTTTCAAGTTAACCAATTCTAAATCTAACTTAATCATACTAATTTTTTAGTTAAACTTATCAGACTAAAACGTACATGAAATTTAGATATTATTTTGATCATCAAAATTAGTCAATTTATAATATATATGTCTTATATATTTTTTTGACATTGGCTACTTCAGAATGAGACTATTTTTAAGACTCAACAACTATTTTTATAGATTTTATTTTGGTACTCCTTAAATAATGAGGCCCAAAATGAGACACCTAGTGCATGGAGCCGTGAAATTTGAAAAATCATTTATGGCCCCGCCCTTCTACGAATTATGTACCTTTTTCCTAGTTACATGCGGTTTCCCAAGCCACTATGGGAGGCTCATTTTGCGCTTGCATAATATTAAAATCTATGTCTTCTTCTAAGGTCCATTTAAGACATTTTTGTTGAACAAAGCCCTTATTTAATATATAAATTTAAATAATAAATAAAATATAAACCTAAAATAAAGAGAAATACTTCTAGCCCCATGCCCACGTTTCTGAAAGCTAGTTAACATTTATTTTAAAGGAATTCAAAAATTTATAAAATTTCCCACTCGCTGATGTAATGAAATTTGCCTTGGCTTCCATGTCAACCCACCACATTCGTGGATCTTCACCACAAAAAATAAACCCTACATAAGTCAATCTAAACAAAATCCCTGCTATGCTAACACATAACTATTTAAGAATTCTTTATGATTAGTGTGCCAAACCAACGTTCGAACTAAAACAAATTTGACTTGCCATCATCAAAACTTAGGATTTCCATTAGGCCCTACCCTACCTTCCCAGCTCTACCATTGTTGCTGCATGGAAGATTTAAAGCCGCAACAGCATTGTATATATGACTAGCTATATTTCCTTTTGAAAACTTTGTAACGCTAGTGGTGCAACAAGTACATGGGAACATGTACCACAATGGGCCGTGATATAATTTGTATTAGAGACCGCTATTAAATTTTGATCAATAGATGCACATAACTTAGGGGATAGATGAGTTTCTGCCCCCTTCGCCATCAAATCTTAATCCGGTAGCGTATGATGCACGGGCTCAAGCTGATGTGTGTGAGCCCTTCATATAAACTTTTTCCTTTGTATTATTTGATAAATATTATTCCCTTCATCTCACATTAATAGTTTTACTTAATTTTTTAAAATAAACTAATATGAGACAAAAGGGAGATGAAACAAACAATGTTCCCAAAAAAAATTAGTAATCATTCCACGTGTATTTCCAATAATTAGAATAGATGAATACTGATATTCCTACAACAAGAACACCTATAAAAATTCACACAAGAGTTTTAATTAGACTTAATAAGTGAATCCCACACAAAGTTCACATGAGCTAATTTATTTAGACTAAATTTTTAATATATATTTTTATTGTAAAAATATCAATTTTCTAACCTCTTCTCACGGCAAGAAATTGCAGGACGCCATTGCAGGCACGCCTTGGTATAGTGCAGATAATGACATGGTGGTACACCATGCCACATGAAAATGGATCGATCGTGGAAAGCTGGCATTTCCCACTAGTTAATTAAGAAAGACCATTAGTCTAATTACGTGTCCTTCCGTACCATCCAGCGGACATGGTCGACTCCTTACGCCTGTTTTTCTTCCACGTGAATTACTTGAAGAGAATTAACTTTCTGCCATTTTCTGGTCAATGGCATAGATTTCTATACTGTTTCAAGCTTATCTGATATCACTAGCCTCATTGCTTCCAGTTATGATTTCTGTACTTGCAAGTTTAAAAATGGGGAGAATTGCAGAAATCAAGAGTCTGCTTCGTTGGTCTTGCTAGATCCAGCTTCAGCCTCCAATACAAAAGAGGGGGCCGTCCATTATAATAGAAACTTGTTTTGTCTTTCTGGAGTGCTTTCATATTAAACTACGGCCAGCTGCTTGACTTCATATCTCGTATATTGGCTTTGCCAGCTCCACCTACCTTGGTCAGAGTGGCAAAGTATGAGTAGTTTGTCACTCCAGCCTAATTCCAGACGAATGTTGAATATCTATGGGCGTGTTAAGAGGGTGGTGAACTACTCATCTTAAATAGGAGGTCATCTAATTAATTTGGAAAGATTTTTTTTAAACCAATTAAGAATGACTTTATTGGACCATATACTTCATGCATTTTTCCATGATTCATCCACTGTCCTGAAACTCAAGCAGCTCATCCAATCATCATTAATGAGTTTTCCATATTTCAACACCACTAATTAACCATATGCAATTGTCTTTAAAAAGAAAAAAAAGTAATGTTATTGTGACGTGAAGATTCACTATCAATGATGTGAGTATGTTGAAATAGAATTTTAATGTCTTTTAAATTTTTTTTTTTTTTAAAAAAACCATATGCAAATGGAAAAAATATGTTTATCGTAAGGACAAAATGATGTCCATTTCCACGTTGACCACAGATTGAAGCGGCGATTAGCAAGAATGTAAACGTCTGGGTACAGAACCGGTACTTGCTTCAAAGTTCAAACCAGAAGAACATTCTCAACCTACGCCTGAACTAGATAATTTTATCTTTCGATTTTATTTTTTTTCTCAATTCCCATTTTCGTTTTAATAAGTTGTTCATATCCACAGCCCAAATTAATTGCCCAAAATTAAGCAAAAAATAGATTTGAGAGGACTTCAGCTTAATTGCTAATTGGTATCGAATACCCTGATCATTAAGCAGTGAATTTAAGGCTGTAAGAACTCTCCATTTAGTTTTTTCGTTAAAGAAAAAAATCTCCATATGAAGCAATCAAACGAGAAAGAGACAATTACACAGGACCACTATCTTAATGCAGAAAATGATTTGAAGGTAAGTTGGATAATCATTATGGGTGGCTCAAGGTACTATAAGAACATATGCATGAGAGCTACGTAAAACGACAGGTTTCTTGTTGCTATTGGTGAGAAGTTGAGTGACCTGTACTTAGGGTTAGGAAAATTCAATCAAGGGTTGGAAAAATTCAACCTGACTCCCATATCCAACCTAAACTCCTGACCACTAACCACTTAAATCGCACTGATCCGACAAAAAATTAGATCATGGTGCATAAAAATATATGGAAAGTAAGTTGACTAAAAATGTGGATGATAATATTCTTATTCTACTTTATGTTAAAAACTTATTTTAACTTCTAATTAAATAAAAAAAAATGAGTTGCAGTTGACAACATAAAAAATCACTTTTCGATCCACTTTGTATTTGAGAACTTTTAGTGTAAAAAACAAGATGAATACCATTTTCCTAAAAATACTCTCTCTATATCCTATATATATTAATAATTATATTTAGAAAAATAATAATTTTTGTTTCATGATAAAACTTACATTTAAGAACAGGGAAAATAAGTTTATAATACTCTTTTTTAATTAATCAATTAATTTAAATTTTATAAAATAAAATTATTAATATAAAATAATTTTTTTACCAAATATAGCTATTACGAAAAATGTCTACCAACTAGTGCACCAGGCAGTGTGGGAATGACGTGGTTCCACGGTCGGCAAGGCATTGGCGCTGGCTTGCGGGTTGAATGGAGAAAACTCAACGCGTAATTGACGAGTAAATGGGCCAACTACCAACCACAGTTTGCAATTTCACGCTTCCAATCCCCGATTAAATGAATGCAGTCCACCTCCTCTATGCCTACAGCGGCCATCCTCTCTCTCTGCCTCTGAAAAAGGAGTGCTGAGATCCAGAACTGACAGGAAGCAGCAGGGATGCTGCGTGTGTGTCAGATTGAAAGACCCCAAGCTTGGGAGACGGGGCTGGTCAGTGTTGCAGCATTCTAAAGAGTGGGGAAGAACTTCAGATCATCAGCAAATCCGGTTTGAAGATGATTTCATGGCGGTTTCTACTCGTGTTTGTTCTTGCATTTGGAGTTGGGTGTTTGCTAGTGTCAGGGCAAGGAGCGAGTCTTCCTAATAATGAAGGTGATACATTTTCCCTTCTTTTTTACTTACTCACAAGTGTCTTTATTTTGTCTCTTGGTTTTTCTAGCGTTGGTGAACATTGAACAAACTTCAGAGTTCATAGCTCTCTCATATTTCTATCACCAATATGATCAACTGACTCTTGGACCTGTTGCCAAAAAAACATGAAAACTGTCTGTTTTAGACATCTCCTTAGTCCTATTGTCCGTCTTGTTCGTGTTTGTATTTAAATAGTGCGAGCGTTTCTGGGTAATTCACAAGCACTGATCAACTTCTTTTTTTTTTTTTGTACTAATAGGTGTATGTAGATGGATATTCAGTTTTATGTGTCTACGGACATTTGTGTCCGCCCCTTTTTTAAATAGTAACATGCATCCTAACAATTTAGAAAAAAATAATAACATAAATAAGTAGCTATGTATCATGTTAGGACTTAGATTAACATATTATATAACTACTAAACAGTAGTAGATGGTAAAAAAACAACTAAGGATCCAAACCTAGCCCAGCTACTGGATCTTGAGGGTTAGGTTTGTATTGTATGTATGTGATCATTGGTATTTATTACTCCATTTGTTCTGTATTAATAACTATATTTAAAAAATGACTGTTTTTATTGAATGGTGAAATATTAAGGTTTTTATTGAATGATGACTCTTTTTTAAGTACTCAAGCACTTAACTTTAATTAAATGAAGTTATTAATATGGAATATATTTTTTTCTCAAATAAAATTATTAATTTAAAATAGAGAGAGTATTATAAATAGGTACAAACATAAACAAAACATAATGTTAAGGGCAAACATAGACGATAAAATATGCATACAACATATGAATAAAAAGTTAATTTATTAGTGTCAAACACCCCTATAATTCAACAATAGAGTGTCTAAATGATCGCAAATCATTAGAAAATATATGAAATTGGAGTTTCGTATACCCACAAAACTCTAGCAAAGTTTTGAACACTAACATTCCCTTCTACACCTTCATCACATTTGTAGAAAGTTTCAAGCCAGAATTTGTCCAACTATAGTATAAAAAAATCAGCTTATATCACTGCTACTTTAGATATGAAACTACTCTTCACTTGAATCCTTGCCGAGAAATCACCCATCCCTAGCTAACTGAAAATGATTTCAAGAGTTGAAAATCTTTTGATGTTCATATCCAAACATTACTAGAAAGAACATGCAAGAGTAATTTTAAAGGTTTTTTGACAGGGTAAATAAGAAATTAACGGCATACATACAAAGGTTATTGGAGTACATATAGATGCATTCTAATGCAAAACGGTTTACAGTGAGACGTTCCTGATTAAAATGAATCGTCTTGTGTTAATATTAGTGGAGGCATTGAAGCAAATCGCCAAGTCGCTGGGGAAGAGAGACTGGAACTTCAGCGTGGACCCGTGCAGCGGAGCAGCCGGGTGGAACCCACCCGTCCAGGTCGAAGGCTTCGAGAACGCCGTCACCTGCAACTGCACCTTCCAAAACGGCACCGTTTGCTAAGATCCTTTATGTGGGCCCCACAGGCTCGAGCAATTGTGGGCTCAAATGGGTGTGTGGGGCCCACACCATCTGGGATCCACGTCAGGGCGTAGCTTTTAACTGTATCAGTTTTCTGTAGATAATTTGACTGCGGTTTCTCCTCCGTTTTGGCAGACTTCTCAAGGGGCAGAACTTGCCGGGGGTCCTCCCGCCGGAGCTGGCCAGGCTCCCTTTCATCCAGGAAATGTACGCCTACCGCTCACCTTAGCCACTTCCTTCATGCTCCTGCTAACCTACGCCCTGTTTCCCCTTCCTTGGCAGCGATTTGGTTCGGAACTACCTCAACGGCACAATCCCTTCAGGATGGTCTTCCTTGCCCCTGGTGAACATGTGAGCTTTTTTATCCTCCTTTAGCCTATTCAATTCACTGTCTGCTGCAGTACATTTGTGCATTTGCTCTCTAACACCACTCTCTGTGCCAATGTCTTTCTGTCAATGCCAGCTCTCTGATTGGAAACCGGTTGTCAGGGCCACTTCCCAAAGCGATTGGGAACTTCACTTCCCTGAGAAGTTTGTAAGTTCTATACCTTTTCATCAGATCATCTTTGTTTCTGGCTGTTTCTTCAATTTTGACCCGAATGAGCATCTGGGTCTTTATTGATTTTGGTGATCATGTGGTACTCTGGGTTGACACTTGACAGGACATTGGAGGCAAACCGCTTTTCTGGACCTCTTCCCGCGGAGCTTGGGAATCTCGTCAATATAGAGAGAATGTATGGCTTTCACCTGATTCTTATCACATTTTCTTGGTTCTTGGGTCTTTGGACTTTGGGTTCTTTCTAACGTTGTTACTTACTATGGGATGTGGAATTGTGAAAGGCCACATTTCAAGCCGAATTTTCTTGCCATACTTCGTCCTTAAACTTGTGTTGTTTGAGGACTTAAATTCTTTTGGAGGTTCATCTCATGAGTTGTACTTGATTTTGGATGTTGCAGTTTAATTTCATCGAATGAATTTACAGGAGAGTTGCCCAACACCCTTGCTCAGCTCACTAATCTGAAGGATTTGTAAGACTTAATCTATTTGCTCATGTCTGTGCGTAAATCTAGATTTCGGCTGTTATTTTACATGAGTATTGGATGGCTATTTAACATGGATATTATTTCGTATTTTGGGAAAAATTCAGTCGGATAAGTGATAACAATTTCAGAGGCAGAATACCTGATTTCATCCAGAATTGGGTTGAACTCGGAAAATTGTAAGAGATTTAAGTTTTCGTCACATTATAATTTCTAAATGATGTTTCACATTAACCACTTATCTGCATGGTTTCATTTCTTAGGTCAATACAGGCGAGTGGTCTAGCAGGCCCAATTCCTTCTGGCATTTCTCTTCTAACCAAAATGACTGACATGTAGGCTCATCACTCTTTCTCTGTCTTCCTGTGTCTCTCCTATTAATCTAAGCTTAAGCTTATTAAACAGGAGGATTAGTGATTTGAATGGTCCCACAGTACAACAATTTCCACCAGTTGGTAAAATGAAAAACATCAAGACACTGTGAGTTGATTTCTGTTTTTTTTTTTTTACATGAACAATAAAATACATACAACTGCAAGATATATATATTTTGGGTTTTGTCTAAGCAGAGTACTCAAGAATTGCAGCCTTACTGGAAGAATCCCTGATTTTGTTGGGCAAATGACAAAACTGAAAACCTTGTAAGTCAATTGTCTTAGAATAACTATCTGAAAAAGTTAATTTTTCAGTAATCACGCAAAATAAATCTAATATTTGTTGTTTGAATCTCATTTGTTCTGCCTATTTTCTTGTCAGAGACCTGAGCTTCAACAGGCTGAGTGGAGACATTCCTAGCAACTTTGAGAACTTGATAAAAACTGACTTCATGTGAGAGAGTTATTTCCTTTTTTTTTTTTACTTCTGAAAACACAAGTAGGACCAAATTTGAGCTTATGTCTTTGATCAGATATTTAACTAGCAACTTTCTCACGGGAGAAGTGCCGAGCTGGATGCAGAACAAAGGAGACAACATGTTTGTTTTTTTTATCTTCTCGCTCAGTTCCATTTTTTTTTGGTCTACACCCTTTGCAAAATTTATATTACGGACAAAGAAAATTGCTTAGAGAAGGGAACAAATATACGTAGATTGCTATAATTTCTAAGATATATGACGTATATTGAAAATAAAATTCTGTGTGTCATTGACAAAGAAATTGACAGAGAGGACTAACACATGAGTCATTTAGTGGAATTAAAGTTACTTAAATTTTTAGTATGTAGCCTTTTAGGGGTCATCTAAACTAAGAAACTAACAAAGGACTTGCACACCAAACCTATCATAGCAAAGCAAAGCAAACAGACGTACTGTTACAAATGCAAACATTTTTGTGCTCGACTATACCAATCAATATCAGAAGTACCTTGGTCTGAATCACAATTGCCTTGACAATCTAAGTAGCTTGTGATCAGAATTCTTGATCACAAGCTACTTACTGATCTTCTAATGCGATATTAGCATGCATATGTTCCAAAGTAATTTAACCAGATCTAGCTTCTTCCAGAGTGCTGGGTGATTTTTGTTGCCTGATTTTAACTGTTTAATTTATTGGTGGCCTGCAGTGATCTTTCTTACAATAACTTTACATTGGGAAGCATAGGGCAGTGTCAAATAAAGAATGTGTAAGTGAATCTTTAATGTATATTCGATTCTTTATGTTGTGTAATATCTGAATGTCTTTTAAGTTTTAAATTCTTATTATTTAAAAAATGTTAACAATTAATTTCTGCAGGAATTTATTTGGAATATCCTCCAATGAAAACAACTCGTGAGCTTCTATAACATATTTGGCATATATTGTGTTTGTTTTAGCAGTGAGGATTTAAAGAATGTTCTTATTGGAATTGTTGTTTTTGGTGTCATTTCTACAGAAATCCAATTGTTCCTTGTTTGAGGAATGCACACTGTTCTCGAAGTAAGTAATTTTTTTGGAACATTTCGTCTTCTTGTTCTTTTTCTAATTCATTTTTATTTCTGTAATAAATAGTGCATACATCATTTCCATATATAAACTAGTGCCTGCAAATTTTGTGTCCAATTTTATTCAATGAAATGTACTTATGCTACTGGTAGTGAAAGAGAAGTTCTAGTTGATTATCTCTATCATTTTATTAACTTTAAGAACCCTTCCATTAAGTTATGTTTTCAACATTTAATCAGCTGGAATATTCACTTCAATTATGAATATGTTTTGACAAACTAAAAGTAGACAAATCAACTTTATTGCTAAAGATATCAGATTTTTAAAATTATATTTGAGAATGCAAAGACGAAATCAAGATCACTTTCTACCTTAACATTTATCAAATCCGTTCCACCTTAGGAGTTTTCAATGTCAAGGACCAAATTCTCCTCAAATGCTCTTTTGTTCAAGGTTTCTGGATGGATTAGTGTTTTTGAGAGTCTTGCCTATCTTACCATGGATGGAAATCATTCATATTTGCTGAAATTCTTACAATTGGAGAAATATTATAATTCAGATGAGCGGTCAATCGGATTGGGTTTTGTTTGCAAAGGTTGTTTACTGGAGATTCATTC
Source organism: Saururus chinensis (assembly GCA_035235625.1). Lineage (NCBI taxonomy): Eukaryota > Viridiplantae > Streptophyta > Magnoliopsida > Piperales > Saururaceae > Saururus > Saururus chinensis. The sequence goes on along the minus strand of CP141145.1, from coordinate 15,574,313 downwards.
TCCTTCAAACAGATTAATCGGCTTTATGCACCGTACCCAGCTACTGGACTTACGTTGAGTTTCATTCGCATTCTCTAGGCTTTGCTGTATTCCCGGTTGGGATGTTGATTAGTTGTCAGATGAAATGCAAGTTCAATCTACGCTTCATTTGCAGGAATTATTTTTTTGGGGTGGGGGTCTGCCCTTTTAGTTGTATTCTCTCTTTCTTGTACTCAATATAATTCTTGGCTTACCAAAGAAGAGATATTTGTAGTTGAAACTAATTAATATCATAGAGTAACACCATATAGACATGCCTAAAATATTTTTTTGCTGCATTAGCATATGGCAAGGAATGGTGGTTTAGGATCAATCTAGCCAACGCTGCAGCTTTCAGCACTGGCTAGTGAGCTGGAGGCCCTGGCCGTCAGATTACTGCCCCTGGCCAGGATCTGACAGCCAGGGCCTCCAGCTCACTAGCCAGCGCTGGCTAGACATCCTCGGTGGTTTAAGGGTTCAATCAAACATATTCTGCAAGTACTAGCTTGTCTTATAATAGATTTAAGTTTACAATTATACGTATATTTGCCATTTTGGAAAACCTTTTAGAATCTGTGAAGGTAAAAATCTAAAATGAGCAATATACAAATAAACCAAGATCAGATGGATACATCATGTGTTGTTCTTTTCTTCTCTTTTCTTAGTTCTATAGAATATATCTTCTGCATGCTTTAAACAAATATGAACTCCTTCCTGTGGCAGATTATTTTTCGTTGAATATAAATTGTGGTGGAAAGGAAGTAATTTATAATGGAACAACATACGAAGAAGATGACAGGAATGCTGCTCCATCCTTGTTTTTTACCAGCAAAAACAACAATTGGGCAATTAGCAACACTGGAAACTTTATGGATGATGCTGTTGATGTTGATAACTACATTATATCAAACACATCTCTACTATTTATAAATGACTCCCAGCTGTATAGAACAGCTCGACTTTCTCCTCTCTCTCTGACTTATTATGGACTGTGCCTATTCAATGGAAACTATATCATAAATCTCCATTTTGCTGAGATAATTTTCAGAGATGATACTACGTACTTCAGTTTTGGCAAGCGCATATTTGATGTTTATATTCAGGTGAGTCTGACAGCATAATGCCTATTTACATCAGTAATCTTATGAAATTTATACTCTCCAGGCTCTTGACAATTTTTCAGTTTCTCTTCTTGCAGGGAAAGTTGGTGTTGAAAGACTTTAATATTGAAAATGAAGCGGGCGGTGCTGGCAAAGCAGTTGTCAAGAAATTTACAGCAGTTGTAACAAAAAATACTTTGGATATTCATTTCGTATGGGCTGGGAAAGGAACTGCATCTATTCCTGTTAGAGGAACATATGGTCCCCTTATATCTGCCATTTCTGTTACGCCTAGTGTGTTCTATGTCTCGTTTGATCTTTAATGTTTTCAGTTTCAAGTGTTGAATCTTTTTGACATAAATTTCCTTGATTCCCATATGTAAGTTCTGTTGATTGTGGTTTGCAGATTTTGAACCTCCTTCTGAAAGCAGCAAAAAAATATCTGTGGGTGCTGTTGTGGGAATTATAGTTGGAGCTGTATCTCTTGTCTTTATGATTTTTTGTGTACTTTGGTGGAAGGGGTGCCTTGGCAGAAAACATACGACAGATCCAGGTAATGTAAAATGCTATCACCCTTTTATGTAGAATTATATATACTCAACTGATAGTTTTTATTGCTCATAATTATCTATTATGTTTTTTCTTCTGACTTTTCTACTTCAACAGAACTGAGGGGTCTAGATTTGCAGACTGGTTCTTTTACCTTAAGCCAGATCAAAGCTGCTACAAACAATTTTGATGAAGTAAATAAGATTGGAGAAGGTGGCTTTGGACCTGTTTACAAGGTACTTAACAATGACTGCTGTACTAAAGGAATTCAAAACAATTGGTCTTATTTCTGCATAAATCCTTCAATTGGAATTTCATTAATGCAGGGGCTCCTGGCAGATGGTACCATAATTGCTGTAAAACAGTTATCCTCTAAATCAAAGCAAGGAAATCGTGAATTTATCAATGAGATTGGCATGATTTCTGCTCTGCAGCATCCATATCTTGTAAAACTTTATGGATGTTGTACTGAAGGAAATCAGTTATTGCTAGTCTATGAGTACATGGAGAATAATAGCCTAGCCCGTGCTCTTTGGGGTAAGTTCAAAATCATTGCTAGTACTTCCCTTCAATAAAGGTATTAAAACTAGCAAACTTAACGAGATTTTTTTTATCTAACATGTATAGGTCCAGAGGAAAAACGTTTGAAGTTAGATTGGTGCACAAGGCATAAGATATGCGTTGGCATAGCTAGGGGCCTTGCTTATCTACATGAAGAGTCGAGAATCAAAATTGTCCATCGTGATATTAAAACAACTAATGTGCTTCTTGACAAGGATCTTAGCCCTAAGATATCCGACTTTGGTTTGGCTAAACTTGATGAAGAGGATAACACCCACATTAGCACTCGGATAGCTGGGACATTGTAAGTTACTTAACATGGCTTTTATGTTCTGCATGCATGACATAAGAGATATCCAAATGATAATTCAAATTTTTTTAGAATCTATGATATACCAAAAGGAAAACGATATTTACTTAATGAATACATCCAATAAAAACTCTCAACTAGTTTTGGTTGGACAGAACAAGTGAGGCCAAGTGAACTTTGTGTGATTGGGAGTGTTTTTTGGGTAGATACATTGTGTGAATTTCACTATCCATACCTAAACGGTCTTTATAACTTGAAAGTCGTATCAAATGTTCTGTACTGAATGCTTTCATCTTTATTGCAGAACAAATTACCCTTTTGCATTACATAGGAATGCATAGTAAAAAGTGTTATGTAGTTGCATAAATATAATAATTTTTTTGCAGCGTTCACAATTTGATTGAAGTACAACCCTCTTATGTATTGTCCTTGTTGCAGTGGATATATGGCACCTGAATATGCAATGCGAGGCTATCTGACTGACAAAGCAGATGTCTACAGCTTTGGGATTGTTGCATTGGAAATTGTTAGTGGGAAGAGCAACACAAATTACAGGCCAAAGGAGGATTGTGTTTATCTTCTGGATTGGGTAACCTGACCACTTCATTGCAGTTTTGAAAGACTCTAGTTAAACTTTTATTCTAAAAGAATTAAAAAAAAAATTCCTAAAGAACTAATGCTCAATGGCTAAGATATGAAATTGAGTTTCATAATTATTGAAATCTGTAAGAAATAGATTATAGATATCTATTTTTATTTTATTCCCTAAAAATCCATATTAAAAGCAGAATATTAAAACTCATGATATAGAAACTGTAGATCTTTAGAGTAGATATCCTATGCTTCTGATCTATGCTTATAGCATGAACTGACTACCTGTTTTCCTAGCCAGTTTTTCTTTAACATTTCTTAAATGTGCTTAACATAGTTCAAATTTCTCCTGCTCCTAATTACTTGGTCAAAACTATGTGGATCAGGGGATGGACCAAACCCAGCACTGGGTGTGCTAACTCCTTGAATTCTTGCTTTTTTGTATGAACCCTACCTCCTATGGACAGTGGCCATGAGCCTGCTGATGGCTTGGTTTAACCCCTATCTATGAACTGTGCCACTTGATTTGCCTGCATAGATCTGAATTATACTCCTTCCGTTCTAAATTAATAGCTCCATTTGGAAAAAAAAAGTTTGTTCCATATTAAGAGCTTCATTCAATAAAAACCATTATTTTTCCAAATGTAGCTATTAATATAGGACTGAAGGGAGTATTATGTTAGAAACCAAATTACCTCAAAAGTTCGAGCTGGTAAGGAATGACCTAACAATGTGTATCAAGCATTGACCAGCTGAAGTAGACAGATGGAGATAGACATATTATCCAACATGGGCAAGTACGATTTACTGAGTGAGGTGGTTGCACGTGCACAGAATATGCAAAGGCATTGGGGGAGGGGGATGGATACGAAAACTTGGACCTCTTCGCTTTGATACCATTTTAGAAACTAAGTTGCCTCAAAAGCTTGATCTTTGAAGGTACAACCCAACAATGTGTACAAAGCACGGGTTGCCCCAAAAAGACAAATTATCCAACATATGACACATGAGAGTGGTGTGGGTTATGGGATAAATCTGAAATAAGAAATAAATTTGAAACATATCCAAAAAATGGGCAATGTTTCAGCAAAGATACACAAAATCCTGTGGCTAGATTTCACAAGATCTTGCCAAGATTTTGAATAGATTCACAAATCTTGTAAATCTTATTGAGATTGATGAGATTTCGGAGATATGGCTGAGATCTAGCCAAGATCTTGTGAGATTTTCAGTATCTATTTCTCCATGGGATTTCACATTGGGGACCTTGCGAAACAGATATCTTGGAGAGACGTGGTCCTTGGTTTATGATTCTTGTCTCCTATTTCACATTCATTTGGTGTGCTTTTCTTTTGTTTCATTTTTCTGAAGTTGTAATAGCTGTCAACTCATGGTAACTATTGAGAGTATTTTAATTTTGTTTTGAGGACAACTTGATCTTCATTTTCAGCACTAAGTGGCTTATTCCTTTCTGTATGTAGTTGGTGAGATGTAGGGAAAACATTTTGTGATAACAACTTTAATGGGCAACAACCAGCAGCTGTTGGGAAATATGAGAATTAATATGCAAAGTTTAAATTTTTATGTTAAGTTTAATGTTTTATGGTGTTAGATATATTTATATTCATTATTTTTAAAAATTTACTATTCTTCTAGATTTTCGCAAGATTTTTTATGGCCTCTTTTTCTGGCCTCGTCAAGATCATACTGTAATATGGGATCACAAATGTTGATTTCCATATAATAACAAATTGTGAATGTTATGAATTTTAGAAAAGGAACCAAATAATACTTCAGATTCTATGGTCCCATGAAAAAGACAAGTTATACAAGAAGCTCAATTTTTCAAATTCAATGAATTTATTTTATATTTTTTGCTGTATTTTCATGTTTTTACCGTATTTTAAAATTTTTCTTACTATAAAATCCTCAAAAAATTTACTATTTAATGCTCTATGTTATGTAAATTTAAAGATCTTTGACTGTAATTTTGAAATGCATAAGCCATATAATACCCAAATGCATTTTTGTACAATGCCTTTGCCACACACAAAATTGCTAACTATATTTGTGTACTTTTCCAATTGAACACACCCTCCTGCACAGAGAAACACAGAGAAAGAAAGAGTTTGGGAAGAATATTTTGGTGACTGAAATTGGAGGGATATCATAGATCAGGTTGGGCTCAACTTGGTGGATCCGTCAAGCATGTGTTCCCTTTAAGATTTCATAGGTAGGACTAGGGCTGAGCTAGAAAACTTAGTCAGAGGCAGCTTTGAAAGAGGGAAGTCTATTGCATAATGAAAATCAATATAAATGGGGAAAAGTAATATTGGAATTAGAGGAGGGTTAATAATTCAGACCGCATTTAGTTTAAAGGTCCTTTGTATACTTATAAAAGTGGGTTTATATAGGTTAAGCCCATTTGGGTATTGAGAGCCTAAGCCCACTTTGAAGTAAATGAGAATCACATGTTGAAGGAGTGAATAATTCTACATCGCCTAGAAGAAAGTGATGGTATTGGTACATAAGGTATAAATTTGGCTACCCCACTTTTATAGGAGAGATACATATTGGACCCATACACCTAGGTGGGCTAACCTATATGTGCGCTGCTATTACCGTTTGTCTAGCACGGTTCGGTTGCTAAGTCGGGTTGGGTCAACAAAATAATTATTTTTGGGATAAATTTATTTTGTTTTCTCTTAACCCAAAATGGGTCCGGTCTTCTTTACACCAAAATGCGTCTGTTAACGGATGGATGCGTCCGTTTGAACGGGACGAGTTATCTTCAACGGGATTTCTACACTGAAAATTGTTTCTTGCATAATCCTTTATTGGATTTTTGTCTCCGTCTTCTATGAGAGCAATTCTATAATGTTGGTTTGCTGTATGCACTGTGTGAAGGTATTTCTATAGCGTGTAGTTGATTGTGTTATACTGAGAGGTAGACGCCCAAGTGTATCCTTAGGACCAGTAGAGAGGGCAAATTCTGTCTTATGAGAATAGCATATACATGTACATCACTCTGTACACACACACACCATTTTCCATTACATCTCTATGTACCATTTTACCTGCAATTAATTGACTTTTCAGCTTTGACTGTGCATTTTCGTTCAATTGGTACTTATGTGGTTCCTATTTTACCTTATAATTTGTATCAGACTTGTATTTTCAAAAAAATGATGAAATAATAGAAACTCTGAATATCATGGATTCCCCACATTGTCCTTCACTTCTCCCTGTTTTGGATGCTTTAGGTCTATGTTTTGCAAGAGCAAGGAACTCTTTTGGAGCTGGTTGATTCGAATTTGGGGTCAGATTTCAATGAAGAAGAGGCATTACAGATGATTAGTGTGGCTCTTATGTGCACAAATGCATCTCCCACACTTAGGCCTACCATGTCTGCAGTAGTAAGTATGCTCGAAGGTCGAACTGCTGTAGACGATGTGGTCTCTGATCCAAGTATCTCGAGTGAAGATTTGAGGTTCAAGGCCATGAAAAATCACCTTCAAGTGCGTAATAGCCAAAGTGAAAGCCAGACTCGCAGCATTTCAATAGATGGTCCTTGGACTGCCTCTTCCACTTCTGCCCCTGATCTCTATCCAATCAATCTGGACAGCGAGTACTGGCATAACAGAGAATAGAGTTTCTGTACATTCTATAAATACCCAAATATCTCGAGCAGTTTTTTCTCTTGGTTTTCTTTTTAGCAACTATCTTTGTTACTTGACCTATAAATCTTCAAATTAAATTAAAGCTTTGTGGGTTATCTATGAAACCTTTACTTAGATGACTGTTTGAATAAGTCCGGCATCTTTCCATTCTCAGTCGAACTTATAATACTAACATTTCTAGTATAAAGCGAAAAAAATGACAGGGTCCAACTGCTAAGATTTCAAAGAACTTGATACAGTGACGCAGATAGCATCCGTTTCTTTTCTCTTTTGCCTTTTTTCTTTCAATCTATCCTAGATCATATTCTAAGAACTTTATACAGTGCTAATCTAGCCACTAGTGCCTTGGATAGGACAGGACCTCCCCAATTGAGGGCGAGGTCCCAACTCAAACCTGTGGCACCTTTGGGCCGATCACTCTATAAAATATAAAGTATGAGAAATTATTTAGGAGGATGTAGTTCAGCACTTTATAATGCCATGACTTCTTTCTCTCACACGCAGTCGCACGCACTTGCAGTAATTATACAATGAAAATAACACATACTATACACTCACAATAAGTATACAATGAAAACAACACAAGAATATTTCAGTCTGAATCATTTGACAAGCAAATACATGTCGTGTTTCATATAGTCTTTGGGCTGACCACCTCCCAATAAATACAGCCATTGAATCTAAGGGGCTTTATGGGTTCTAAATTTGGGCCAGATTTCATTGATTCTATTTTCAATTACGTAAAGAACAAGTGAAAGCATGATTGGGTGTAGAAGTTAGACAAAAAATTTCCCCAAGGCTAATTATAGCATGTTTTTGCCAAAATCACCAAATCACATCTCAAGGTAATTTTGTTGATTATGGCTCATAACCCACTATTTTGGAATTAAAGATTTTGTTATTTTTTAATTGTTACCCCTCATATTGAATTAAAAATCGAAAAACATATCATATAGGTAAGGGCTACTTTAAACGTTTAAAATAACTTACCTATGTGAGTTTTTGTTTGATAGGGCTCGTCAATACGAGTATAATAGTATCAAAAACATATAAAAAGTTCAGGGGAGAGAGTTATATAAGTTTAAAGTTTTATAAATAGGTTTGAAGTTCTATCCAAATTTATTCTAAAAAATTCTATTACCAAACTATTTGGGTGTATAATTTTTTAGAAAAGGAAGTAGATTTTTTTAAAATTAACTCCATTGATGCACCGTACAATGAGAATTAAGGTTTGGAAATGAAAATTTTTAAAATAAATTTGAATATCTTGTCAAACCCATTTTTGAAACTTTAAGTTAACATCTATGTACCAAACTCAATGTAGACATTCTTGGTATTATTGTCCTTGTATTAACAAGTCCTATTTAAATAAGATCACATAGGTAGGTAATTTTGAACTTTTAAATTGGGTCATACCTATATGACACATTTTTCGATGCTCAAATAGTTGAGGGGTAACTGTAAGGACTCTCATTTCTAAACCGGTTTTCGTTTCTTTTAATTATCAGTTATTACGTGGTTAACTCAATTTCTTATTAATTCGGTGGTTTAAAAAATAAATGGTGTTTTTGATGATTTTAATCAAAATCAACTTTACAATTATTGGTTTTAAGTGATTTTGAGTCAAATCTGAACTTTTGGAATTTTTCTGAATGTTCACTAAATTTCTGAAAATTAGGGTTTTGCGAGACCCCTTGTGGGCCCCACCGTCGAAATTTGGGTTTTTTGGACCAAATTAACCTAGACATCAACACAAGGCTTCATTAAAATTTTCATAATTTTCCCAAGTTTAATTAGTGCTCAAATAGCCAAAATACTCATTTTTAGCCTATTTTTCTATTCATACCTCACAATTTACCCATACACACCCCAAACCCTACTATAAATAGAATGACCTGAGCCATTTCCATTTTATGAATAGGCTTGGAAAGGGAGGTTAGGCCTAATTCCCCAATTAGGCCCGGATTAGAAGGAGTTTAAGGTATGATTCTTTTAATTAAGCCTTAAAACCAAGATTTTCTCCTAATCCTTTCTAGAACTATCATTTCCCCTTTGTTTTGATTCATTTTTAAACATCAAAACTACTTATTTGCATCTTTACTTCAAACCCTAGATCTAAAAATCTGATTTTTATGTTCAACAAGCCCTAGATCTAAGTTTTTCATTAAGGTTTTCTATGTTAAATTGGTTTTAATGGAGTTTAATTTAAACTCTATGTCTTTGTAAGGTTTTTAAGAAGGGTGACCATCAAATCCAAGCCTAATCAAGGGATAAGGTAATGGACTTTCGAAATTTCAGTATTCCTATGGTAAAACTCTTGATTTTGTAGTTTATTTTGAGTGGATTTACTTGATCTAGTGCTTTAATGACATAATTAGTAAATGGTAATCTTTAATCCCGATTTCATAGGGTTTTATCTTGTTATAATGTGGATTAGCTTTCTGGAAGTTATGGTGGAATTTTAATGACATTTAGATTACTAGATGGAGATTTTAAGTTTCATCAATGGTGTTTCGGTTTGAAATTTTGAAATGGAGAAGAATGTCGATTCTGCCTTGTTGGCGTTTGAATAGCCCTCCTGGGCGTTCAAACGGCAACACTGTCTGTTCAAAATATTTCCCGTTTAGCCAATCCAACGGCCCTACTGGGCGTTCGAACGGCTACACAGCAGATTTTGTAATATTTGCATGATGTTTATTTTGGTAATTCTACTTTGATATATCATTTTCATGTGTATGTGGAGTGTTTTGAGCTATAGTATGCTACTAGAAGGGTACACCATTGAGGTTATGAAGTTGTAGTATATATTTAGTGTTATGTAGAATGACTTGTGGTTGGATATATGATGTTGGAATTGCCATCTTGAAGTTATGAATGGTTGATTCTCTATGGTTATGTATATTTTCAGTAGAGCTATAGCATACTAACGAACTGATATGTCATGTTAGGATGTGGTTAATTGATGTGTGAATGTTAGTGAATGTCATGGCTCAAGGATGAAGTGAATGATCTTATATGTGTTTAGCTTGTGGTTAAGCTTGAATTGAGTTATGATTTTAATGATTCTTCACCTATGATTTCTATTGGAATTCATGATTAGATGTTAATACACATGTGTAGGGTGATGGTAAGTGAATTACAAGCATGTCGATATGCATTAAGTGAAGTGCTTCTACTATGTACACACACACATGTAGGGGTTTAATGATGATGATGAGGTTTACTATTATGAATAAATGTATGAGGGGCTTATGAGAGCACTTATCATGAATTAGAATTCATGTATGCCTTGCCCACGTATGTACCATGTTGCATACATCATGAAAATGGATTTCCAATTGAGGCTTTATCGAGATTAATCGAATGTGATCGATTGGATGCAATGTAACGCCCGAGATTCTTCATACATTTTCCTCAAAATTCACAAAATTTTTTTGCAATATAACTGCTATAAATCGGAGAAAATGACGAATACGAAACCTGATAAAACAGTCTTATACTTTAAAACATAACACATCAGTTTTTCTCATCCAAAGTTTTACTCATTCGATTAATCATCGTACGGCCAAAGCAAATATCCTCAGGCGCTACTGGAAAATAACCGTACGAATAAATTGCTATGATCATAGACTTTAAATACAAATCCTTCCCAAGCATCCCTGAGTGCAAGTCCCATAACAGTCCACAGTCTAATCCAAACTAAAGTCCAGAAAGAATACACATCTTAATTCTCGTCTCACTCAATACATGAGGTTGTGACATAAATAAACTCGCAGTGAGTCAAGCATATACCTAAGTCAACGGGAATCAATCCACCGTTGAAATGAGCATCTATCTCCAGGAGCTCTCCTTCACAAACCTGCAACTGCCTCTCGAACAACGGGGCTAAAAAAAAATAGGGTAATGAGTATTTTCATACTCAGTAGGAAAATACCCAGTAGGGAAGTTCTGAACAGTGAACTTAGTAAATCCATACATAGATGCATTCATGCAATTCAAACATGAAGCAAACATGCATATCATAACAATGCTCATACGCATACAATCAATGCCAAATGCACCATCGTGCCAAAAACATACCAAATGCACCATCATGCCAAAGTCATACCAAATGCACCATTGTGCCAAAGTCATACCATCAAACAAAACTTATACAAACACACTTATCTAAGGTCTTACAAACTTATTCGTACCATCGTACGCATGCTCATACAACTTACACATACTTGTACGACCTTACTCGTACAATTATATACTTACTCGTACGACCTTACTCGTACATCTTACACTTACTCGTACGACCTTACTCGTACAGTCTTACACTTACAATCTTACTCAGAAACTTACGCTTACAGTCTTGCTCATAATCATAATCTTACAATCGTGCTCATAGTCTTACTCTTACAATCGTACTCATACTCATACTCATACTCTTACAGTTGTGCTCATACTCTCACGGATGTACATATACTATCGACTGCTGAAGTTCATTACAACTAATAAGCTCTAGCGTCGAGATGGAAAAGAATGCCACAAGGGCATCACCTTAACCTCTGGGGAGTGACTAGACGTCATGGACTTTTTCGAAGGTAAGACACACCAGTGCTCATGGGGCACATGATCAAACAGGTAAGAGTAGGTCCATGATACTACTTACCTGAGTACGCAAACATAAACACCCATACATAAGGGGTCATACAATTACCACCATAATGGGTCTTATAGTGCCAAAGAATTGCCCACCATAATGGGTCTTATAGTGCCATAGAATTACCTACCATAATGGGTCTTATAGTGTCAATGCCACTCTTGGGCAGAATCATACAGTGCCTCATGAGTGGAATCATACAATGCCACTTGGGCAGAAACATACAGTGCCACTCTTAGGCGGAAATCATACAGCACTCTCAATAGAGCATCAAACGTCTGGGCTTAATACAGCACACAGACCAGATCGAAAGCAAACATTGCTCTCAACAAAGCATCAAACGTCTAGGCTTATACAGCACACAGACCAAATCGAAAGCAAACATCGCTCTCAACAGAGCATCAAACATCTAGGCTTATACAACACACATACCAAATTGAAAACATACATCACTCTCAATAGAGCAATAAACGTCTGGTGCTCTATACAGCACACAGACAACATCTTGCAAGATAAACACCATGGCAAGACATGATAAATGCTCAACAGACTCATTATCGGCTAGCTCAAACACAGAACTTAATCCGTCGAACCCTCAGGTCTCAAACTCACAACGCTATCATTAGTTGTGCTTATAATTCAAGTTTGAATTAAGTAAATTATGTGGTACAATTATGCCACACAAGCACTCAAATGTACTATGCTCCACTGATCAAACCGAAGCTGAGCCCGATCCGAAACCCTAGTTCGTCAGGGCAACAGACTTCACTTAACTCATCCATATCACAACAAAACTGACCGTACAACAAAATCTTACAATCTTACGTACTCCGCCAACCACCTTATGGCCAAATCATCTTACACTGACATCATCAAATGAAGCTTTTCAGAGCCAACCCCAGTTATCACCCTCTTACTAATACCTTACTTATTGAGCTTACTTTTCACTTCATAATTTGTATGTTATGCTTGTACAATTATGCACACTCTTACTATCTGATAGTCCCCCAACATACACTTTGATACAAACCAAACAAACCGCTCCAATCCTTGCCCATCATACTCATATCCTCTGTCCTCCGTCATACGCTTACGCATCCACATCCATATCCAAATCCAGACGAAACCTCTGTCACCTCTTACTGTCCATCGCCCATACCTCTGCCCACATACACTTACACATATCCATAGCATAGGCCCACATACACTTACACATATCCATAGCATAGGCCATTAGCCATCATACATACGTATGTCTATCACACATATGTATAACATATACGTACTTTCATACATAGCTTACTATCATACTCGTTAGCCATCACTAGCGCATACATATGCATCCATACATGCAACATACCCACAAACTCACTAGCCATCACTAGCGCATACATCATACACATACGTACAACATACTTACAATTCACATACATCTCATTTGAATTTCAATGAGGCATAAGTCATTCTCTTGCATCATGCAAATAGATCATGATTTAATATCCAAAACATGGAATCATACAGTCCTAGCATGATGCTATTCATTCAAAGCATGCTATCATGAAATTACAAGTTCAAAGCTCCCCTACCTCGTAATCATGACGTTTGATGGTGAGCACACGACGGTGGCGGCGTCGGCGGCGGAGTTGGCGGTCAAAACCGTTGCCTAACTGAGAGAGTTGTTGTCCCGAGGTTTTAGGAAATGCCGGAAGCACTCACGGCTAAATTGGGGTGACACGAATCAATGCAGACCAATCCGCAATCCACGGCGGCACACTAGGGGCAGCCGGGAGAAATGTTGCGCCAACATCAGTGGCGGTGCGACCATAAGTCGAGGGTGTACTCACTAAAGGTCGGCCGGCGGCTGAGAAGTACTCGGCCGGCCGCAAGACGTTGAAATCGGTTGTGGATAGCACCCAACGGTGGCGATTTCGCATCACAAGGGCCCACATAAGGGCGGTCGAGCTAAGGCCAAAACATGGTGGCTGATCGAAGCAGCGACATCACCGATTGCCACCCACAACTAACACATTTGATGTGGGTAACTGTGCATCTTGCACGGTATAGGGCAATGACAAGCGGCCCATACCGGGCAGAGTGTATAATCGGGCCAAGCGGGGCTGGCCCTCACTGTCACCGATCCGGGGCAGAGCCAAAGACGGCCAAGTGGCCCACAGCTCGCCGATGGCCACGACCCGAGACGTACCCAAAGCGTCTAATCGGGCGGAGCAAAACAATAGGGGTGAGGCGGGGTCGGAAATGGCAACCCCCTACCGACACTGGGTCGAGGTAGGCTGGATGGAGTCCATCCGGTGGCCGGACGACGACCAGAAACACACCAGCGTCTAAAAAAATTTCATGGACAGTGAGATGCAAATAGTAACAAAAACCCGACCAAAAGATCGGTAGCTCACAGCGGAGCGAAGAAAGCACGGCGGCGGCTCTAGCCAGCGCCTATGGGTTCCTAGCGGCCAAACAAACATAAGTCTAGCTAAGGGCGGCCGCAAACAATGTCCAAATTGCACCCCCACAGCTCAAAAACGGGATTTAGAGGAGAAAAAACCCAAAAAAAGGTTTGGTACCTTGTGGAGGAGCGAAGAGGCCATGGTGGCGGTCATAGTACCTACGGACTCGCGGCGATGAGGCAAGGAGGATCCTGACAAGAATCGGTGGAATCCGACAACAGAGGAGGGAGAACGGAGCGACTGGAATCAACCTCGGGTTTTCTAAAAACTCATTGGACATAAAATTTCTTCTGGAAGTCGCTCCTCAAATCCGAAGATCGGATTTGATATATACATATTCTTTTTTATTTTTACATCTATGTCCCTAACAAGCGTTAACCTCCTGGTTATGCGTTGTACCTCCAAAACTCGTGCAGCAAGTGCACAGCGAGGCCCGTGGCCTGCGACTAAGCCCCACACCCGACTCTACGGGTATAAATATGGGGAATACAAATACGCCAAAGCGTCACATTTTCCCACCGAAAATGACAGAAAAATAGTAGAAAAATCACAAAAAAATGTAGAAAATTCAGGGACATTACATGCAATGTGGTGAAATTGCGTGTAACGACCCGACCCGAGCCGGGCCCACAAAATCATTGATAGGAAATTTAAATTTTCCTTAAGCAAGGAATCATCATCTGAGTGCGAGAGGTACAACGTTCGCCTACGCACTACGGAGCTTAAGGCTTCCTTGTACATAGACTTAGGTTGTAACGACCATTTACACAACGAAGCTTCATAGTTCGTCGCGTGTAAAACAAAATAAAATATATTATTTATAATGATTTGGATCAGGCCAATGTTGCATTGTCGTTGGTTGCCTACGTACGTATTGGATATTATTCCAATACGAACGGATCCGAACGTAGTTCTGCCTAATGGTTACTACATACAACAAGCATCACAAAAATCGTATAACATACGTATCTCCGAATATTTAATCAGAAGTATACAAAAACTCGTTATAAATCGGAGTCAAGCGGAAGTTAACGAAATCGTACATCTCGCTCTACCATAGAGCGGGATCGAAAATAACATACATATCTCGCTCCATTACTGAATCGAGACTGAGCACATCAACCAGCTCGCTCTATCACTGAGCCGAGACCGGACACACACACACACATGTCTTGCTCTACCCTAGAGCAAGACATCACACTTCATAACATATAAGCGTACATCATAGCATATAAGCTCACATCATGGCATAGCACACATCATGGCATATAAGCACGTATCATGGCATAGCACACATCATCGTTCTATAATTAAAACGGAAGATTAGAAAAGCTTACTGCCCTCATGTCTCGTAGGGTAGTGTTATGCGGAGTTGCTCATATGAGCATCCTCCCCTTCAGATCCGAAGATATTGGACAGAGCTTACTGCCCTCATGTCTCGTAGGGTAGTGTTATGCGGAGTTGCTCATATGAGCATCCTCCCCTTCAAATCCGAAGATATTGGACAGAGCTTCCTCTAGCCTCCATACGTTCTTCATCTTGTGTCGAAAGATAACGTATAACGTCTTCCTTGCCGGAGACTCTTCTCGTTTTCTATGCCGTAAGCGGTGGACAGAACCTCCCATACTCTGGATTACTTCTCTTGATGTAGTCCAACAACTTCGGACAGAACCCCGTTTTGCTTCGGGCCCATATTTCTCGTTAGGTGCTCGAGGATAACGGGCGGAACCTCTCCTTGTCTCGAGGCATTTCCTCCTTATACAGTTGCCGAATCAAAGAATGGACCTCTCCATCGCGTAGAACATACACGATTTAGTAAAGAACGCCTCTTGGATGGACTAAATCGGAGTTAGGATGCTTAAGAACGAGGAGAAAGAAGTTGGTCGACGCTCGAGGATAACGGGCAGAACCTCTCCTTGTCTCGAGGCATTTCTTCTTTATAAGGTCTCCAAATCGAAGAAAGGACCACTCCATCGTGTAGAGCACACTCGATTTAGTAGGGAATGGGTCTTGAACGGCCTTAATCGGCCTCAGAACGGTCAGAAACGGGGAAGGAGAAGAACTGGTTCGAAAAGAGGAGAAATGGGGGTATTTATAACCCCCGAGCCGCGCCGAAACCGCGGCTGCGCCGCTGGTTTCGGGCGGCGGCGCCCGCCGAAACGTGTGCGGCCCGCGCGGAACCGCGCGCACGAAACTGCGGCGCCCGCGGTAACGTGGGCGCGCGTCGCGCCGCGCGCCGGCTCACCTATTTCTTTTTATTTATTTTATTCTTAAGCCTTCAAACGCGCGTATCTTCATACCCCGAATTCGGATTCGCGCGTTCTAGGTACCGTTGGACTCGTATCGACGAGCCCTTTGATACAAACACACTTAAGTAATAAAATTACACTATTTCTATGTGGGTCCCGCCTAATGTCTACGTTTCCCGAGGTCGTCACTTCCGGTCCCGACCTCCGTTTCGTACATTCTTCGAATCGTTACGCTCATTATGCCAAGCTCTACCTAGCTACGGGTATTTCATCTAATAAAACCCCTTAACATTAATCTTAAATTACCGAATCGTTACATTGCGTGCCAGATTAATCAGTCATGGCTTAATAGAAACTTGATTGGTCTGAAAGGACATGTTTTGATTTGAATTCCTTCGTGGAACAAGTGCACTCCCCGGGTTGAGTCTAGTTAGTGGAATTATGTAGGGGACGAGTTACATACTTGTCTTACGATTTGAGATTATTATTGTCTTCTCGACCCTGAGAATCCAGTACGGTATGCTTTGTGCACCAGCTATCATGTGTTCTAGGGTTTCCTATGTGGGAACTCGGGCTCTTCCCCATTACAGGAGATGTCCCAAAACGAACACCCCTGCTCTAGGTTCTCTTCGTGAGAATGTGACATCCTTGGCCAGGATCGTCTGGGGCAAGTAGCTTTAGGGATTGACAACCCCGAACTTCTTAAATTCTTGTGTAGAATTTGGACCATGACACACCTTCGTGGCCTTGTCTATGTTCCCGTCTATGTGACACTAAATTGTGATTACTCCTTGATGGAGGCATTCCTTATATGATGTGGTGCATGACTTGATATGTATGTTGGAGATACATCTCATGTAGGTTGATATGATATGATGCATGACTTGATATGTATGTTGGAGATACATCTCATGCAGGTTGATATGATGTGATGCATGATTTGATATGTATGTTAGAGATATATTTCATGCAGGTTGATATGATGTTGAGGCATGATTTGATATGTATGTTAGAGATACATCTCATGCAGGTTGATATGATGTGAATGGCACTATGTGGATTATACACTATGATGCAGGTTTAGGTGGTGTGTATGTGTGATCAGAAAATGATACATCTTGTCAATCTTTGATCTGAATGATTATGTTGCTATGCTGTCGTGTTTCTAATGATGATAGTTATGTTAAAAACCATTGTTAAGTTTATTAAACTCACCCCTCTTTATTGTGTTTTTGCTTTGGGGCTGCTTGGCGTGCATGCAGATGGATAGGATCCTCTCTATGAGGAAAGATCGGAGATGACTTGGATGTGATCGTGGAGACTCTATGTGACTTGTTTCCTTGCTTTCCTTTTATGATAGAACCTATGTGTGTGGTTCTTATTTTGGTTTATGCTACATTATACATTTGTGTTGTTTAAGACCTATTTTGGAGCCTAGAGTGAGCTATAGTTTAACTAAGCATGTGGGTTTGAGATTTTTGTTTATCTTAGAGTTTATGTAACTCTTTCATTTCTACTTATTTACTCTTGCTCAAAGTGGTGTGCATATGTCACACCCCGACACGAGAACCGATCTGGGCAGGGGGTCCGAAAACGATAAAAACCAAACCCAGAACAGGGAGCTGCCGACTCTAAGTGCGAGAGTCTTCTCGTTCCTCTACGCGCTTCGGAACTTTAGTACTCCGTTGCGCGTAGGCCAAAACTGACCTAATTATATAACTAATTCGGACCGGGCCAACGTTGCCTTGTCGTTGGTTGACTACGTACATATCGGATAACATCCACGATATTACTCCGATACGATCGGATCTAGGCGTAGTTCTGCCTACTGGCCACTACATACAATAGACATACGAAAAACACATATGTATAAAATACGTATCTCCAAATATGCCTCGCTCTATTCTAGAGCGGATACATCACATTCACACGTCTCGCTCCATCATTGAGCCGAGACCGAACGCACACCACATGTCTCGCTCTACCGTAGAGCGAGACAACATACATCATGACATAAAAGCAAACATCATGACATATAAACATAGTAGCATATGGATCATAGCATAACACACATCATAACTAGCACATGATGTTCTATAATTAAAATACGAGGTAAGAAACACTTACTCCCCTGATGTTTGGCGAGGTAGCGGCATTCGGGGTTGCTCGTTTTTGGGAGTCCTCCCTTTTGGATCTGGAGATAGCGGACAAAGCTTCCTCTAGCTTCTGCACGTTTTTTTACCTTGAACCGAAATATGACCCGACCAACTTTCCCCTTTCCCGGAGACTTCTCGTTTTCTGCACCCATAGGCGGCAGACAGAACCTCCTCTACTCGGGGGTGTCCTTCACACATCATGGCCCTTCGGTGGATAAAGGAGCCTCCCCTACTTCAGGCCACTTCCCTTGATTTGGCCCGGTAACGGAGGACGAAGCCTCCTCCTCCTCCTCCTCCTCCTCCTCCTCTCTCTCTCTCTCTCTCTCTCTCTCTCTCTCTCTCTCTCTCTCTCTCTCTCTCTCTCTCTCTCTCTCTCTCTCTCTCTCTCTCTCTCTCTCTCTCTCTCTCGGGGCTCGAGGAATGGACCATGCCATTGCATAGATCACCTTCGAATTACCTAGGAACACCTCAAGAATGGAAGAAAACGGACACCGAACGAATCCGAAAACTCCCTGAAAAAATGATGGAGATCCGAATTTATAGAGGAGAAGCCAAGGGCGTACGAGATGCCCCCGAACCGCGCCGCCACGCGTTGCGCACCTGCGCGATGTGCGATGCGCTGTGCGCTTGTAGGGCGCGGCCACACCCAGCATCGCATGGGGCCCGGCCCCGTGCGGGCTCGACGCGCAGCTCTCGCGCGTCGCACGGGAGCAGGCCTGCGTAGGCGGGCCCCGTCCCGCGTACGCGCAGACAGCCGTGCGTTGCGCGGGTCACCACATGGGCCCCCCGCCACGCGGCACTGCGCTGCGATCCGGGCAGCGCGGCTGATGCGGCTGCTGGCATCAGCACTGACGCCAGCTAATTTTGTAATGTCCCTGAATTTTCTACGATTTTCTGTGATTTTCCTGTTATTTTTCTGGTCATTTTTTGCGGGAAAATGTGACGCTTCGGTGTATTCATATTTATGTATTTTCCCCGTATTTATACCCGTAGAGTCGGGTGTGGGGCTTAGTAGCAGGCCGTGGGCCTCACTGCGCGCTTATGGTGCGAATTTTGGAGGTACAATGCGTAACCGGGAGGTGAACACGTGTTAGGGACGTGGATGTAAAAATTAAAAAGATTAACTATATATACCATTCATCGGATTCCTGAACCGACATTTCGGTTCCAATAAGAATTCACGTCTAGTAGTTTTTTTGAGAAACCTGAGCTCGATTCCGGTCGCTCCGTTCTCCCTCCTCCGTCGTCGGATTCTAGCGGTTCTTATCAGGATCTGCTTTGCCTCACCGCCACGAGTCCATAGACACCAACTATGACCGCCGCCATGGCCTCTTCGCTCCTCTACGAGGTATTCTCTCCTTTAATCCTGTTTTTGAGCTATGGGTGTACGATTTTGATGTCGTTTGCGGCCGCTCTCAACTAGACTTATGTTTAGTTGGCCGCTAGGAACCCATAGGCGCTGGCTAGAGCCGCCGCCATGCTTTCTGCGCTCCGCTGTGAGCTGCTGGTCTTTTGGTCGGGTTTTTATCACTATTCCCTCTTCACTGTCCGTGGCATTATTTTGTCGCTGGTGTGTTTCTGGTCATCGTCCAGCCACCGGTAGGACTCCGTCCAGCCTACCTCGACCCAGTACCGGTAGGGGTTTGTCATTTCCAACCCCGCCTCGCCCCTATTGCCTTGCTCCGCCCGATTAGACGCTTTGGGTGCATCTCGGGTCGTTGCTATCGGCGAGCTGTGGTCTATTTGGCCATTATGGGCTCTTCCCCGGCTCGGCGACAGTGAGGGCCAGCCTCACTTGGCCCGATTATACCTCTGCTCGGAGTGGGCCGCTTGCCATTGCCCTATATCGTGCGAGATGCACAACCGCCCGCACCATGGTGCTGGTTGTGGGTGGCGATCGGCGATGCCGCCGTTTCGATCGGCCACCACTTCCTGGTCTTAGCTCAGCCGCCCTTATGTGGGCCTTGGGTCGCCACCGTCCGACCCATCTCCCCCTATAGTGGTCCTTTGGGTCGCGTGTGCATGTGGCCACGCATGTGCTTTTGGGTTTAGGCGCCGCATTCACGCCGCCTGACCATCGGTTGGCTTTGCCACTGAGTGGAGTTGACATTAGAGTCCTCCACCTCTCCACTGTCCTTGAGAGTCGCCCCATGCCCTCCGCCCTTATGTGGGCCCTTGTTGACGCGAAATCACCGCCGTTGGGTGCTGTCCACGGCCGATTTCGACGTCTTGTGGCCGGCTGAGCACGTCTTAGCCACCGGCCGATCTCCAGTGAGTACACCTCGACTTCTGGTCGCACCGCCACTTATGTTGGCATGACAATTCTTCCGGCCGCCCCTAGTGTGCCGCCGTGGATCGCGGATTTTTCCGCATCGACTTCTAACACCCTGTTTGGCGGTGATTGTTTCTGGCACTTCCTAAACCCTCGGGACAGCAGCTCTCTAGGCTAGGCAATGGTTTTGACCGCCAGCTCTACCTCCGACACTGCCACCGTCGTGTGCTCGCCATCAAACATCATGATTACGAGGTAGGGGAGTTTTGAACTCGTAATTTCATGATAGCATGCTTTGAATGAGTAGCAGCATGCTAGGACTATATGATTGAATGCTATGGATGTTAGTTCATATCCGTTTGCATGATATAAAAGGATAAATTATGCCATGCTGAAATGCTATGACGCGCATATGAGCCGTAAGCATATTTGAAGTATGTATGGAATGTGTGTATGTGCTAGTGATGGCTAGCGTGTATGTTGAAGTATGTATGTATGTGCTAGTGATGGCTAGCGTGTATGTTGAAGTATGTACGTATGTGCTAGTGATGGCTAGCGTGTATGTTAAACGTATGTGTATGTATGTGTGCTAGTGATGGCTAGCGAGTATGATAGTAAGCTATGCATGAAAGTACATGTATGTTATACGTATGTGTGATACACATACGTATGTATGATGGCTATTGGTCGATGCTATGGATATGTGTAAGTGTATGCAGGCAGAGGTATGGGCGATGGACAATAAGAGGTGACAGAGGTTTTGTCTGGATTTGGTTATGGATGTGTAAGCGTATGATGGATGACAGAGGTTATGGGTATGATGGGTGAGGTTTGTCAGACAGTAAGAGTATGCATAATTGTACAAGCATAACGTACATATTATGAAGTGAAAAGTAAGCTCAATACATGAGGTATAAGTAAAAGGGTGACAATTGGGTTTGGCTCTGAGGAGCTTCATTTGATGATGTAAGTGTAAGATGATTTGGCCATAAGGGGATGACGGAGTATGTAAGACTGTAAGATTTTGGTGTGCGGTGAGTTTTGATCCTGATATGGATGAGTTAAGGAAGTCTGCTGCCCTAACGAACTCGAGTTTCGAATCGGGCTCAACTTCGGTTTGATCAGTGGAGAGCAGTACGTTTGAGTGCTTGTGTGGCATAATTGTACCGCATAATGTACTTAATTCAAACTTGAATTATAAGCACAACTAATGATAGCGTTGTGAGTTTGAGACCTGAGGGTTCGACGGATTAAGTTCTGTGTTTGAGCTAGCCGATAATGAGTCGGCTGAGCATTTCTAATGTCTTGCCATGGTGTTTATCCTGCTGGATGTTGTCTGTGTGCTGTGTAGAGCACCAGATGTCTTTTGCTCTGTTGAGAGTGATGTACTTTTCTGACTTTGTCTGTGTGCTATATGAAGCCCAGACGTCTGATGCTCTGTTGAGAGCGAAGTATGTTTCCGATTTGGTCTGTGTGCTGTATAAGCCCAGACGTTTGATGCTCTGTTGAGAGCGTTGTATGCTTCTGCCCAAGAGTGGCACTGTACGTTTCTGCCCAAGTGGCACTGTATGTTTTCTGCCCAAGAGTGGCATGGCACTATAAGACTCATTATGGTGGGCAATTCTATGGCACTATAAGACCCATTATAGTGGGCGATTCTATGGCACTATAAGACCAATTATGGTGGGCGATTCTATGGCACTATAAGACCCATTATGGTGGGTGATTCTATGGCACTATAAGACCCATTATGGTGGGCAACTGTATGACCCCTTATGTGTGGGTGTTTATGTTTGCGTGCTCAGGTAAGTAGTATCATGGATCTACTCTTACCTGTTTGATCCAGTGCCCCATGAGCATTGGTGTGCCTTACCTTCGGAAAAGTCCATGGCGTCTAGTCACTCCCCGAAGGTTAAGGTGTTGCCCCAATGGCATTCTTTTCCATTTCGACGCTGGAGCTTATTAGTTGTAATGAGCTTCAGTGGTCGTTGATACGTGTACGATTATGAGTTTGAGCACGACTGTAAGCGTATGTGTATGAGAACGACTGTAAGTGTATGAATATGAGTACGACTGTATGAGTATGAGTATGAGCACGACTGTAAGAGTATGAGTACGATTGTAAGAGTAAGACTGTAAGCGTATGAATCCGAGCAAGACAGTAAGTGTAAGATGTGCGAGTAAGGTCGCACGAGTAAGTGTAAGATGTACGAGTAAGTATATAATTGTACGAGTAAGGTCGTCCAAGTATGGGTAAGTTGTATGAGTATGCGTGCGATGGTACGAGTAAGTTTGTAAGACCCTGGATAAGGGTGTTTATGTAAGTTTCGTTTGATGGTACGATTTTGGCACGATGGTGCTTTTAGTATGTTTTTGGCACGATGGTGCATTTGGTATGACTTTGGCACGATGGTGCATTTGGTATGTTTGTATGTATATGAGCATGATATTGATATACCTATCTGCTTCATGTTTGAGTTGCATGAACGCATGTTTTTATGAACTTATTGAGTTCACCGTTTGGGATTTCCCCTACTGGGTATTTTCCTATTGAGTATGAAAATACTCACCCTACTATTTTTAGCCCCGTGGTTCGGGAGGCTTTTGCAGGTTTGTGATGGAGAGCTCCTAGAGATGGATGCTCATTGCAGCGGTGGATCGATTCCCGTTGACTTAGGTATATGTTTGACTCACTGCGAGTTTATTTGTGCCACGATCCGATGTATTGGGTGAGACGAGACGTTAAGATGTTTATATTCTGGACTTTCATTTGGATTAGTCTGTGGATTGTTATGGGACTTGCACTCAGGGATGCCTGGGATGAATTTGTATTTAAAGTCTATGATCATAGTAATTTATTCGTACGGTTGTTTTCGAGTAGCGCCTAAGGATATTTGCTTTGGCCATACGATGTTTGACCGTGTGATGAAAATATTTAGATGGAAAATGGATGTTTAGTGTTTTAAATTATAAAACTGTTTTATCAGGTTTCGTATTCATCATTTTCTCCGATTTATAGTAGTTATATTGCAAAAAAAATTTCGTGAATTTTGTGGAAAATGTATGAAAAACCCCGGGCGTTACAAATTTGACCTTATTTGATTAAAATAATATTTTTCCATATTATTTTAATCCAAAAATATCTAAACTTCAACGCATGATATTTTCTTACCCCGAAATCGAAATCGCGCGTTCTTGGTATCGGTGAACTCGTATCAATGAGCCCTTCGAAACAAGACCACACATGGGTAGGTTATCCCACTCTTTTTTAGTGGGCCTCGCCCATGTGACACGCTTCCCGAGGAGCATAGCTTTCGCTCCCGGCCTCCGTTTTGCTTGTTCTTCGATTCATCATGCTCGTTACTCCGAGCTCTACCCAACAACGGGGATTTCACTTAATAAATCCCCCAACACTAATCTCAAACCACCGAATTACCCTTAACCCACCTGGGTTAAGCGTAACCGGAAAACGGGTCGTTACATCATACTCCGTAATTTTGTTAGATCGCCCATGAATAGAGCTAAGTCTTCTGCTAAACCGTATCTCAATTTCCCCTTGTCGCCCCCGTGCGATTGACCGGCCCCTAGACCGGGTTCAGCTCGGGTCGGGCAGTGTCGGGGCGTGACAGTAACAATTAAAAAAAATAACATAATCTTTAATTTCAAAACAAGGGGCTAGGAGCCGGAATTTGTAAAATCACTTCACAAGGTAATTTGGTGATTCCAACCATTTTTGTCCGAAAACGGCCTCTAATTTACTTTTGGACAAAATTTTAAATTTTGCCCACCTCTTGCATCTAACTAGGATTTTAGTCATTCATGATGAAATTCGGGCAAAATTGATAAAATCTTACCTAATTTTCACACCCAAATAACTAATTTTGATTCGAAGCTAAATCAATTGAATCAATTAAAAAAATACTTTTATTCTTAAAAACTTCTACACCCAAACAACCCCTAAAAGGTGGGTCACATATGTTTGTATGCTTCATTCATACACTTATGTTCTTTATAATTTTAAGTGGTGATACGAAGACACAATCAGACCTTTTCTTTTGTCTTCAACCGCCCGCCGATATTGATTATGCATCTACTTCTATGGATAGTCTTCGTTTGAACAGGAAATTCGTACATAGATATTCTTCGAGTCCCCTTCCAGGACATTTCTTCGAGGCCGCGTCCTCTATGTAGTATCTAGACTGAAGGCTTATCAGCCACCTGCCTCTGACTTGTCTTCACACTTCACAGTCATATAAAGACAGCCATTTGAGGCTTGGTTGCCAAATATTTATCCAGACATTGAATGGCCGGTTTCCTACTCTGAACCTCGCTTAGTGGTGAGTCCCCTATCGTGTGAGAAGCTGTTAGAAGTTGGGTAATACATTGATCTGAATTTACCTGAGTACCCAATTTCCCATGGTCTGAAAATTAACCTCAGAAGTTGGCATATGAATTCATGCAAAATGCACAAGCAATCACGGTTATATTATTTTCATTTTAATATATAAGAAACAATTGTGCATACAGGTTTGATGTAAACTAATCTATTTTAGTTATATATATAGAATAATTTTCCCCAAGGCTAATTATAGCATGTTTTTGCCAAAATTACCAAATCACATCTCAAGGTAATTTTGTTGATTCTTACTCATAACTCACTATTTTGGGATTAAAGATTTTGTTATTTTTTAATTGTTACCCCTCGTATTGAATTAAAAATCAAAAAACATATCATATAGGTAAGGGCTACTTTAAACGTTTAAAATATGAGTTCTTGTTTAATAGTGCTCGTCAATATGAGTATAATAGTATCAAAAACATGTAAAAAGTTCAAGGGAGAGCGTTATATAAGTTTAAAGATTTATAAATAGGTTTGAAATTCTATCTGAATTTATTCTAAAAACTTCTATTACCAAACTATTTGGGTGTAGAATTTTTTAGAAAAAGAAGAAGATTTTTTTAAAATTAATTCCATTGATTCACCATACAATGAGAATTAAGGTTTGGTAATGGAAATTTTTAAAATAAGTTTGAATATCGTGTCATGTCAAATCTATTTTTAAAACTTTAAGTTAACATTTATGTCCCGAACTCAATGTAGACATTCTTGGTATTATTGCCCTTGAATTAACGAGTTCTATTAAACAAAATCACTTAAGTAGGTAATTTTGAACTTTTAAAATGGGTCATACATATATGATATATTTTTCGATGCTCAAATTGTTGAGGGGTAGCATTTAAAAAGATAACATAATCCTTAATTTTCGAATAAAGGGCTAGGAGCCAAAATATGTAAAATCACCTTACAAGGTAATTTGGTGATTCTAACCATTTTTATCCGAAAATGGCCTCTAATTAACTTTTGGACAAAATTTTTAATTTTGCCCACCTCTTGCTTCTAACTAGGATTTTAATCATTCATGACGAAATTAGAGCATAATTGATAAAATCTTACCTAATTTTCACACCCAAATAACCAATTTTGATTTAAAGCTAAATTAACTGAATTAATTAAAATTAAAAATACTTTTATTTTTAAAAATTTCTAACAACCCCTAAAAGGTGGGTCACACATGTTTGTATGCTTCATTCATGCACTTATGTTCTTTGTAATTATAAGTGGTGATACGAAGACACAATCAGACCTTGTCTTTTGTCTTCAACTGCCGATATTTATTATTCATCTACTTCTACATAAGGATAGTCTTCGTTTGAACAGGAAACTCGTACATCAATATTCTTCGAGTCCCCTTCCAGGACATTTCTTCGAGGCCGCGTCCTCTGTAGTATGTAGACTGAAGGCTTATCAGCCACCTGCCTCTGACTTGTCTTTGACAGCCATATAAAAGACAGCTATGTCAAATATTTATCTAGACATTGAATGGCCGGTTTCCTACTCTGAACCTCGCTTAGTCTATGGGCGAACCACAACTTTCTGGCATAGGTTTGACTTAGTGGTGAGTCCCCTATCGTGTGAGAAGCTGTTAGAAGTTGGGTAATACATTGATCTGAGGTGACCTGAGTACCTAATTTCCCATGGTCTGAAAATTAACCTCAGAAGGCAGCATATGAATTCATGCAAAATGCAAGCAATCACTGTTATATTATTTTCATTTTAAGTATAAAAGAAACGATTGTGCATACAGGTTCGATGTAAACTACTCTATTTTAGTTATAGAATAATGGTGGCGGCGATCCTACACTAGAATCTATCTAATAGCTAAGGTCTAAATTGAATAGATAAAAGTAGGTCTCAGATGCTCTGTTTATTCACATGACTACTATGGAAAAATCAATCTTAGAATTATATTCCTTCTTCATATCAACGTTGTCGGATGATGAGAGTAGTTTTTTTTACTACAAGATATGCCTTCTATGGACAAACACTTGAGATAAGCACTCATTTATTACAATGCTAAGCTTTTTCAAAGATATTATTTTGGCTGATTAGACTGGCCAAAGTTTCCTAGTCATACAATTCACACACTTTGATTAACATAAGTTTCTTGGTGGCTTCTCATTTTAATATGAAAAATACTTTAACGACGTCAAAACTCCACTTCATCCTTGACGTAACCAGTCATGAATAGTGCGAGTACGTACACCACCGACGGGTTCCCACAAACCAGATCCAACCATAATAGCAATAAATGTAAACACGCTTAAATATAACCTCTCTTCCCAAATGCCAACGAGAAAGGCTTTGGGGAACTCAATTGTAGAGTCTTCACACTGAGTCAAGCAGCTTCCCAAGACATGGCGGCCCTGAGAAGCTTTCTCCTCGTCGCCTTAGTTCTAAGTATTTTGTGGATCAGTTCACTGGAAGCAGTGGGCGCTGATGTCGCTCCTAAAGAGCGTAAGTTTCATCATTATCTTACCAAACTTACAAAATTTTTCTTGTTTTTTTTTTTTTCACAAGGGCTGAAGTTTTGCGTTAGACTGATGTGCTTCGATTACAAGTCCCTTTCTTGCAGTGGGAAGAGTTTTTTATCCTTTCTACTTAATATGAGCATAGCACAAAGAATGTTTCAGGACCGTTTATTTTTTAGATCGACGGTAGATATGCTAGTCCATAATATTAATGCTAGCGTATGCTAGAATGTGCATCATCATTGATGAAAGGCCCTCGTGTATTTCTTAAGCTAGGCTCAAGGTGAGTATAGAATATTAAAAATGCTTCCCTCGAATGATGTTTGTACCAATTTTATTAAAGTTAGGAAACAAAAATAAGAATAGTGAAATTTCTATTAGGATAAAGTTTCTCATGGAAACTGAAGACTATCCCATTAATAAGAGTTTATGATTGCCATGGAGACTACCTTCAATCTATTATGGACTTGAGATGGATTCTAGTTAAGTAAAAATGCAATCTAAGATTATTGTGTTCCCCCCCTTTATTTAACCTTGAAATGCAACAGGGGAGGCTCTTTTGGTGATAGCGGGGAGATTGGGCCAAAGAAGCTGGAACTTCAAGGTGGATCCATGCTCATGGGGCGGGAACACCAACAGCAATGTCACTTGCAACTGCAGCATAGGAAATGATGGTTTCTGTCATGTGACCCGCATGTAATATCTTTCTTCACATACAAACTATTTTTGCACAATTTTTTAACTTTCGCCTGCATGAACTCCAGAATACTATCTACAACTGATCATAAAATACTTTTGGTGGAGTTTTCAAAACGTCCAAAACCAACATAATCTTCTAGTGTACCGTACTAATATTGTATTAGCCGCTAATTCTGAATGTTCATGAATTATTTGGACAATAGTAAGTCTAATAGAAGTCCCTAATTGATCAAGCATCTCTTTTCTCTTAAGGATTGCAAGGGACATTTAATTTAAAAAATATCATACCTTACTGAGAGATTTGTTAATTTTTATATAAATTACTCTTTGTTTATTCTTCTATAGCTATAGCGAAAGGACTACATATATTTTATGGACAATTAGACGAGGATCATTTATCCCAAAATGTATATAAAGAATTGGTTATAAATATCTAAAACTCCACTAAGGCCATGTCAGACAACTATGTATAAGAGTCATCCTGAGAAAAAAAAACAGTTACTTTCTTTGAGGGCTCATTTTCATGGGCTACCATCATGGAGTAGCATGGGACAAGGGAGACGAGTGGCAAATTACGGGGAGATGGTATTGGTACAGGACCCATTTTGATGAGTAAGACCATCTCATCAAGGCCGCTTAGAATTTTAATCATAAATCAATTGCTAAAATTTGATAAGGTTAAATAAATGAGTCTTACATATTGAACCATATTTAATAAACTTCCATCATGAAAGGAAATTTTTAAAGCCAAATTTGTCCCCCCATGCAACTTACACCTCCAGGGATATGTAAATTAGAAAACATAATTTCGACTGTTAGTTTGAAGATTAGAAGTTTTATGATGAAAGGGCCCCTATATCTTTGAATGGGCCCAAATGTGTGGACCCTTTTTTATTTTTCCTTTACAACTTACCCTGCTCGTACCCTATACAAACATTGGTAAAGACCTATTTAGAAAATCAATAAGATAATACTCTTCCTAAGGTTGAATTGAGATTATCCTTTGTATATACTAGCAAAAATGTACATATATTATACATGTAAATATATATTAAATAAGATTAAATAAAAAAAATTGACTAAAGGTATTTCTTGCATGCTATAGTTATAATACTTCACTTTGTAGATCGCAACGATCATTAGACATGCACACAAGTTTTATATTAACTTATATACACTCATAGTAGGCAATTATAAATCCAAATCACATAGGTTAAATATTATGTCATAGGTAGGCAAAGATAATGGTGTCAAAAAACTTTGTGTCCTAAAGCATGTTATTCATATTCAGGACCAATTTGGTGACATATCTCATTTGATAGAGATCTTCAAGGGTTTCCAAGAGCGTTATATACATATATACATATATATATATATATATATATATATATATATATATATATATATATATATATATATATATATAATGTTATTGAGAAACATGTTATATAAATGGAGCCTAAAAAAAGTTCAAAAAAAATATAGTCATGTAAGATCTCATTTAATAGAGATTATCGAGAGCTTTCTAAAGATACCAAAAATGTGAGAACCTGAGTTGGGGAATACAAAACATAATATTATAAAATTTAAATTAACATAACATAAAAAATAGGAATTATGATTTTAGTTTTTTGACTTTTTAGGGTTTAGAATAGGTCAAATAGGGATTAATGGTATAAAATATGGATCAAACCGTCCAATCTTAAAAGCTCTAATAGCACACCGATATGCATGTTATATATATGAAGCCTACAAAAAAGATAAAAAAAACATAGTCATGTAAGATCTCATTTAATAGAGATCATTGAGAACTTTCTAACATCACCAAAAATACTAGACTCCGAGTTTGAGAGTGCAAAATATAATATTATAAAGTTAAAATTAACATAACATAAAAAAATAGGGATTATGTTTGTATTATCTTTGACTTTTGGGGGATTTGAATAAGTCAAACAGGGACTAATGGTATAAAACATGGGTAAAATTGTCCAATTTTAAAAGTTTTATAAAACACCACTTTGCTTTATATTATAGTATGATAAGTTTAATTATGTTAAGCTTAAATTTAAACCTTGAGCCAAGTTGAGCCGAGTCGAGCCGATTCAACTTACAACTCTAACCCGCTTTTTTAATTGAGGATTTCTCACAAAATGATACATCTGGGATTGATTATAGGGTGTGCTTTAAAGTGATCGCCACTATAATTATAAATGGTGGGCTTAACATTCCTATGGTCTTGCATGAGCCCGTAAGCTCATTCACCATCTAATTGAAATATTAAGGTAACATTTTATTTTAACTGCTAAGACGAAGCAAATGAAGGATGTAGGAGAAACATATTGTCATGTGTATCCTAGCATGACTAGTGAGCACCTATTTGGATACAAAATTGTACCATTGATTTCGGGAGAATAAAGTAATTCCATGCAAAATTTTGTTGAGTAACCAAAATTTTCACAAATCTAAAATTACGCTAGAATGAAAATTTTGCTGAACTCCTAAAATTTCTTGAGATTTTGGAATTGCACTAATTTTTAAGTTGTATCTTGTGATAAAAAATATTTACCAAATAAAATTTAAATTGTTTATGAATCTAACCTAATGAGATTTTGTATCCAAACATGCCCTCAGTAAATTACACATGCAATGATTAAAAAAAGCTCTGAATAGCTAGCTATGGTTTGCAATAGATAAAAGTTCAATTGAATAAGCTCCTATCTCAATTATTTCACTTGAATGAACTTGCAGTTTCATCAAACGCCAAAGTTTAAATGGGATTCTCCCGCCAGAGCTTGCTCAATTACCTTTCCTCCAGATAATGTATTGTTGCTCTCTTGCCACCCTTCCTTTTTTTTTTGAGAAAATTTTAATTACTTGGTCAATGTTGATGAATTTATACATTATTCTAATTTGTTATGGTAGTAAAAATGACCTTTCTTGGGACCAAGATCCCCCAAAATAATCTTCCTTATTGTATAATCAATTCAGCAATATTGTTGAACCAATTTGATACTATATTCATATCGTTAGATCTATTAGATGATACATTGAATTGATTTCACATTTCAGCGCTAACCCTTTGTGCAAACACACTTAGATTTTGCTAAAAAAAAATGACATTGGTTCTAAAATGTCCAAAGTCTAGATGATTTGTATTTTTTATAATAAATTTAGCTAATCTATAAATTCTTCAACAATGACTCGAGGGGGGTAATGGATTTTATTTCCATACATTAAGTAAGGAAAATTCCCCAACCCCATGGGTTTTTGAGGATTTGTTGTGATTTCTTTTATAAATTAAAATTTTCCATGGGGAAACTAATCCCTCATGATTGTGCAAAGATGACAATGCCTTTTTTCAGTATTAATTATGTAACATTTTTTTCACATAGGAAAACAATCTCATTGTTTCCAAAATTAGTCATTTATATTATAGATTTTTTTCCACATATCATTTTAATGTATGTGACTATACATACTTATATGTGTATAATTTATTTTTATTTCCTTATATATACATAAAATTAATTAAAATCTTAAGAAAACAGATATATGCATATACACAAGTAAAATATTCTTATTTTTATATATTAGATAGTTTTCATTAATTAAGCATAAAGAGAGAGAATAAAACTTTCTATTTTTTACATTGATGGTTGTAAGTATTTTCAATATATAAGATAGGGAGGTATGGGTACGGGGCCTGCAATAATAACTAGAATTAAGAGAGATTTGGGTAGTGGGGATTAGAGTAATTGCTAGTGTTAGGAGGCATGATATTTTGAAAGTGGGCCTTATAATAATAACTAAGGTTAAAATAGATACATTCCCTTTACCCAATATAAATTGTTCTATATGTTTAGAAAAAAACAGTTTTTATTAAATGATGAAACCCACATTTAAGATAAGGAAAAATAATCAAATGATACTCTTTTTTAAATATCTAACCGCTTAAATTGAACAAAATAAAGCTATAAATATGAAATACACTTTTTTACTAAATAGAGCTATTAATGTAGAATGAATGAAGTATTTAGATAATGAGCCCATGGTAATCATAGAGTAAAGATGGATGTTATTTAAGTAGTGAGGCCTACAAAAATAGTTTTGGTAAAGAGAGAGAAGCTTGGAATTTTTGGTAGAAGTAAAAAGCTGT
Source organism: Saururus chinensis (assembly GCA_035235625.1). Taxonomy (NCBI): domain Eukaryota; kingdom Viridiplantae; phylum Streptophyta; class Magnoliopsida; order Piperales; family Saururaceae; genus Saururus; species Saururus chinensis. The sequence goes on along the minus strand of CP141145.1, from coordinate 15,541,992 downwards.
AAAAGAAAACGATCTTGAAGGCATAAATATATATAAATGAGAAAATTTTGAAATTCTCATGAGATAGTAATAGAAAATGACTAAATTCAGAGAAAATTGTCTGGAAATAAAATTATCTATGACTAGCACAATATAAATTTATTCCCAACAAAAAGTCACGCGCCACTGACTCGTTCAATTTTTGTAATTGTGAAAAAAATTGTCCATGCTCCCTGGCATGAAAGTTACCACCTATTTCCTATTGCTTCCGCAGAGATCTCACTCGGAACTTCCTCAATGGCACAATTCCTACAGAATGGGCGTCAATGTCATTGCTCCAAAACATGTACAGTTCCTTACCAGAGGTTTTAATTTTATCAGAAGAGCTCCAAACTGCCTGTGTTGTCTGAATTCAATGATGGAACCCATTGTGGATGCAGCAATGTGGGCCAAAATCGCTTGTCTGGACCAATCCCACCGGAACTTGGAAACATTTTAACTCTCCAGGAATTGTATGTAAACTTTATCTGTTATGAATTTTTTTTGTGGTTTTCCTTTAAGCTTATTTTGTACATTTTAATGGGGTCTGACATTGAATTCCAATGGAGCTTTCAGGGTCCTTGATACTAATCGATTTTCTGGGAGCGTTCCTCGAGAAATTGGAAAGTTGGTCAATCTAAAGAGACTGTATGAAGTGTGATTGAAAATGTTTTCTCAGTGTGGAAGAAGTCTCTTTCCTTTTATTTCAGAGTGTTATATAAAACAGATATTAATTGTTTCATTATACTCTTCTTTCAGTCTCATTTCATCAAACAATTTTACTGGGGAGTTGCCAAAGGAGATTGGCGCTCTAAAAAATTTGACAGATTTGTAAGATGCACTTAGTATCATCTTCACATTTATATTCATAATAGTCACATGACACGATTGACAATATCACTCATATTTTGATGACTTCCTGAAAATATATTAGGAGGGTCAGTGATAATCAGTTTAAGGGGAAGATTCCTGATTTTATCCAGAACTTGACTGGACTGACAAAACTGTGAGTGAACTATTTTATTCATATTAGTTTTCTTGCTTTATAAGTGAAGCTCTCTCAAATAATTTCGTGGAAACTTGATTAGGGAAATACAGGCAAGTGGTCTGGAGGGTCCAATTCCATCTGGCATATCTCGTCTTACAAATTTGTCTGACCTGTAAGTATGTTAGCCACATAGCCCAGTGGCTAAGTGGATATACAGCTTTATAATAAATGCTAGCACTCTGATATAGCTTTATATTCTCTTTGTCTTTCGTTAATAGTTTTATTTATTTTTTTAAAATAAATTAAATTTAGTTCATTTTTAAAAATTTAATGGAGGTAATAATGTAAGATAGAGAGTGTAACGTAATTTGTAATGGGTAGGACCGTAGGAGTGAATTTCACAAAAGAAAAAAAGGTAAAGATATGGGAGCCAACAGTGTAGCCGGAGGGGATATGATGTTCTATGAGACCGATTGTGTACCCCACAATTAAAAAAAAAAAAGCTTAAAAATATGACGTACTCCTTACTCCAGAATATTTGAACATGCTGTCATACGAAGAGACACAATGTTAAAAACGGAGAATGAACTTTAACTTATGAACCAGCAAATAAAAGAGATGCAAGAAAATTTTCATTTTATGATTAGTGACGAGTATTGGTTAACCCATACAGGTCGATCATTGGCATAAATGGAACTGAGTCACTATTTCCACCTCTGGAACAAATGAAAAATATGAGAACGCTGTGAGTGGGATTTTATTCATATTACATACGCTTTCCTATGGACTTTATGAGTGTAAATATTTAATTGCTTATCTTCTTGCAGGATATTGCGTAGTTGTAATCTTTCTGGAACGATCCCTGATTTTGTTGGGAATATGACAAAATTGAAAACCCTGTGAGAACATGAGACATGCTTCCCTTGCCTGAGGGACTTCTTTTAGTTTTCTTTAATAATTAATTGGGAGTTGGGCAGTCCATCCTGATCAAATAAATACCCTGCTTAAGCCCTCTGCCACTTTAAGGAGTAGTTTTATTTTCTTTCCTCAATTTTGTTTTTCCTTTTTGCAGAGATCTCAGCTTTAACAAGTTCACAGGTCCCATTCCACCTAACTTTGATGATTTAAATGATGCTGATTTTATGTAGTCTCTCTCTCTCTCTCTCTTGTATAATATTCTGTAGGAAAATGTTATCCGGATTGGCCCTATACTATATTGTTAAGAAGTTAAACCCCTTATTCGATGAACAAATAAGTAGATAAATTTATTTGACCACCCACGCTATGTAGATAAATTTAAGTATACTATGTTGTCATGCCCTTTTTCGTAAAACCCTCACCCACGCTAAGTCCTAATAATTATCTTAGAAAACTTAACCCCCTTAATACTCCATCCTTCACATGATTAAAATAACAAACCTCACGAAACCTTGCATTGAAAACTTGGATCCACAAACTTATTTGCCTTCTGTGTTTGGCAGGATGGAGCACAAGTTTACTGACTTAGTTTTTTGACAGTTAGGGTGGAGCACAAGTTTACTTTAGAATTATGAACCCTTATGAAAGGAACAACGGGAAATGACTAACTGATTAACCGACTGGCTAATAGTGGAGAAAATAGATATGGAATAACCTATACTGGATTGATAGTAGAAGGGTTATGGGGTAAAAACTGGGGAACAATTATGATAACAAAATAAGTCCTGCCTTCACTTTATTGTTTTATTGACAACCCTACCTAACATGGTATTTACCTACTAAGTTACCATACCATCACTATAACTATATACTTATGTATCATATTAGGCCCCTATGTACAATGCTAAAATCCCTGTATATTATGATCATGGAGCCCGGTCAGGCTAGACAACTTCTGTACGAGTATACATTAATCAAACTTTCTTATCTTAACTATTAATGACTTTTCTATGTTACAATAGGTATTTTACTGGAAACATGCTAAGTGGAACTGTACCAACGATGAAGAAAGCGAACAACGTGTATGTCTCAAAACGTTTCATGCTTACCAAACACATGCTGAAAATTTCTTTATTTTCCGGTAAAGTTTCTTTCTTGTATAAGTTTCTCTGGAGAAAGTTCTCATAATTATATTCCTTGTTGGACGCAGTGATCTGTCTTACAACAATTTTACTCTAGGAACATGCCCCCGAGATACTTCAATAGGAAGGTAAGAATTTGTCTTAACAAACTTTCATTTTATATGCTTTGCTTATCTTTTTTTTTCTCATTTGCCTTCGTATTGAAATTTCTCTTCTTGTGATCCAACAGAAATTACTTTGCAAGTTCTACTGCAGGAAATAAGAGGTAAACATCCATGTTACATAAAAACCTATCGCAACTAAGGATAAACTAGTAACAAATAATAGGTATAAAGCTGATTCTTTTACTTACACGAACTTTTGAGTAATGACATATCGAAAAGAGTATATAAACCAACGGGGGTTTTAGTGAGATGGCCAGGGCACGCTTCATGAAGCGGATTATATCCAAGTTTACTCGATATCGCATGAAAGGTGGTCCTTGTACCTGAGGGTCATGATTAGCGGCAGAATGCAGTACACTAAGAAAATAGTATATATAAACTGACATATCTTTTGTTTTTGATAGTAATGGCAGCTTCCCTTGCTCAAAGGACAAGTATGCATGTACATCAAGTGAGTAGCTGATCAACAAGAACATATCTGTTTAAATCTGCTGACATTTTAAGCTGATTCCACTTGGATCTATTCTAAACTTTTATTGTCAGTCCATCATTCGCTGTACATAAACTGTGGTGGAGGTTCCGATGTAAAGGCCAACGGAACCACATACAAAACAGATATGCAGGAGCTTGACGGTGCTGCAACTTACTGGATAAATGAGAATAAGTGGTCAATAAGTAGCACTGGCAACTTTTTGGACAATGGCGATGGCGATAAATATATAGTTACAGCAAATACTTCACTCAATATGTCCGATTCTGAATTGTACAAAACGGCACGAAGTTCACCTCTGTCACTCACTTACTACGGACTCTGTCTTAAGAAAGGAAGTTATACCGTCAAACTTCACTTTGCAGAGATAGTTTTCACGGGCAACAATACTTACAGCAGCCTCGGCAGGCGCATTTTTGATATTTATATACAGGTATCTAATTTTTCATCTATTTCTTTACTTGTATACATTTAAGATTGCGCAGACCATAATTCTGCTAGAGGTGTGCTTATCTGGGCTTCTTATGTTATAGGGAAATCTAGTCTGGAAAGATTTCAATATTGAAGAAGAAGCTGGTGGGGTTGGCAAGGAAACTGTGAAGAATTTCACTGTAAATGTCAGTGATAACAATTTGGAAATTCGTTTATATTGGGCGGGAAAAGGCACAACGAGCATTCCGGAAAGAGGAGTATATGGGCCCCTCATATCAGCTATTTCCGTGGATCCTAGTGAGTCTCCCTCATTTTGGATCTCTAAATTCTACATTCTCTTTGGAGGAATTTGAACCTATTATTTTTCTTGTTTTCTGCAGATTTTGATGTAAAAAAAACGAATATAGCTGCTATTGTGGCTGGAACTCTAGTTCCAGTCCTCTGCATTTTAATTGTTGTTGTCCTTGGTATCCTATGGAGAAAAGGCATAATTGGACGAAAAAGTAGAATGGCAGAAGGTAATTTCAAGATGAGATGAATTCCCTTCTAATTTGTCACCTGAGATAATTTCTTCTGAATGTCGACCAATTAGTTATATTCTCTTGCTTTATTTGATCTATTAAAGGCACATTCGTATAAAGGTTTCACATAGTTGATGCAACAAATTTTTTTTTGAAGTACTTGCACAGCCAGAAGGTGTTACAATTTTATTTCGATTGTTTGATTTTCTGATCAGAACTCAGAGGTTTGGATCTGCAAACTGGATCCTTCACCCTTAGACAAATCAAGGCTGCGACAAACAATTTTGACAGTTCGAACAAAATTGGTGAAGGTGGCTTTGGACCAGTGTACAAGGTAATTGCCACTGCCTTTTTGTTTTAACTGGTTGTCCATCATTTTGCCACCAAGATAATATAGTAATGTTGTATGATCTACAGGGACTATTGTCTGATGGGACCATAATTGCTGTGAAGCAGCTCTCTTCAAAATCAAAACAAGGGAACCGTGAGTTTGTGAATGAGATAGGCATGATTTCTGCTTTGCAGCATCCAAATCTTGTAAAACTTCATGGATGCTGTATTGAGGGAAACCAGTTACTGCTAGTCTATGAATACATGGAAAATAACAGCCTTGCTCGTGCCCTGTTTGGTAAATATCTTTTCCTTTCTCTGTTTTAGGTTACTCTGGGACATTAAGTTATTACGTAACTAACAAAACAAAATTCTTTTAAGCATTAAATTAATCCATTACAGGTCCTGAAGAGAAGCGGTTGAAACTGGATTGGCCAACCAGGCAAAGAATTTGTGTTGGGATAGCAAGAGGTCTGGCTTATCTTCATGAGGAATCAAGACTGAAGATTGTACATAGAGACATCAAGGCCACAAATGTGTTACTTGATAAGGATCTTAGCCCTAAAATATCTGACTTCGGTTTAGCAAAGCTTGATGAAGAAGAGAACACTCACATTAGCACCCGCATAGCTGGAACAATGTGAGTTGCCATTTCATATTTTATCTGATTTCTTAGAGTCCTAGTACTGCCCCAGGTGTATAATACTGTAGTAGCGATAGATAAAAAAGGTGAAGATTGACAAGATAACTGAAACAGTACACACATTTTGACATGTACTCACATAAGCAGTTCAATTTTGTAGCGGGTATATGGCACCAGAATATGCTACCAGGGGTTACTTGACAGACAAAGCTGATGTCTATAGTTTTGGAGTTGTGGCTTTAGAAATTGTCAGTGGTAAGAGCAACACATTTAACCGCGGAACGAAGGAAGATCGAATCTATTTGCTAGACTGGGTACGCCACATTTTCAAGATACATGTTATTAGTTTCCACAGCTAGCTACTAGAAGTAGAAACCTTGTCATGAGCTTGGAATTTTCTGTATTCTTTTTTCAGGCACAGGTCCTACTAAGGAAGGGGTCCCTTCTGGAGCTTGTTGATCCCAAGTTGGGAATTGAGTTCAATAAGGAAGAAGCGATTGTGATGTTAAAGGTTGCTCTTTTATGCACAAATGCTTCCTCCATTCTTAGGCCCTCAATGTCTGCTGTTGTTAGCATGCTTGAAGGGAGATGCGGCGTCAAGGAACCGAATGCCTCCGGTAGTGATTTTTCTGATGTTGATTTCAAGCTTCACTCCATCAGTCATGGAGATGGTGATTACAACAGCTCGTCGCAGACCCAGACCCTTATATCATCTTCAATGAGTCATCCATTCAGTGGGTCTTCTACATCTGCCCCAGATCTCTATCCCATCAATCTGGACTCAGAATATTTGATCCAGAGATTATAGGTAGAGGACGAAAGTGTACAACATTTCTCTTTTTAAACCGTTCCTCTTTACTCACCAGATGCCAACTCTATTATACCAAATATGCTCATATTATAACTTAAATCAGGATTCTTTGAATTTAGTTTCCCAATTCAATTAAATTATTTTATGGTTACATGGAGTAGTGCACGTGCCGAAACATGGTACAAAATTACAGTATATACTTTAGAACTGATGTTAATTGCTTGCGACAATTGGGGTTTCTTTTGTGGCTAGTAAAATTGTTATACTCGAAAAACAAAATTGGACACGTTATCCACTAATTATTTATTTTGACATAGGATGATACATAGAAAAATAAGTATAGTATATTGATGTGTGTATCTAGGCAATACATGGGTAGATTTATTGGCTAATACTATTTCAAAAGAAAAGTGTTATGCTCATTGGGTGAGCTATACAGAATGAACCACTTGCACGGTTATTTGTATGGATTCGATTTGTCTAAGCTGATGAACATGATTGTAACTAAAGTGTGGTAGATGCAACATTGCCGTTGATCAATAGAGGGCAACAAAGTTGGAATAGCAAAACTAAACTTCAAATTCAAAGCAGAGTTACTAAATGGAGACCAATGTTATGTAAGTCTGGATAAACCGACCATAGATCTGCATAAGCTCTAGGCAACTGTATTTGCTGGACCTAGGCGCTTAGCGAGTGAGAGACCCTCCCCTCCCCTCTCGAGTCTCTGTTGCCAACCCCTCTCCTTGCGATTCCAATAGATGAGAGAAAGAGAGGGGCAATGTAAGGACTCTCATCTTAAACCGGTCTATATTTAATATTATTTATTATTCAACGGTTGTCGTGTGGTTTAAGCCTTTTTCTGATTAAATTCGGTGGTTTTTGAAAATAAATGGGGTTTCTAAAGGTTTTAATCAAAATTAACTTCATATATTATGAGTTTTAAGTGATTTTAGGTCAAATCTAAATTTTTAGAATTTTCTCAAATTTTTTGAAAATTAGAGTTTGGCGGGACCCCTCTGTGGGCCCCACTAGTGAATTTAGGGTTTTTGGTCCAAAATATTCCAAACATCAAAGGAAGTTATTACAAAAATTTTCAAAATTTTTCTGGTCTTAATTAGAGCTCAAATCACCAAAATACATATTTTTAGTTAAAAATCATATTTATACCCCAAAAGTTAGTTAAGTTTACCCCATTCTTTTTTATAAAAGGAAAAGGGCTAAGCCATTTTCAAATTGGGAATAGGTTGAGCCAAGAGATTTGGAGTCTAATCCCGAATTAGTCCCAAAGAGGAAGTGATTAGATGTATGTTCTTCCCTAATCCATGCTTAATCATTAGGGTTTTTCTTAATCCTCTCTTAATTTATCTTCCTCCATTGATTTAATCAAATTTTAAACTATTTAATCACTGTTTTACTCATCTTTTCCAAACCCTAACCTTCAAAAATTCGTTTCTATGCTTCTAAAGTTTTAGATCTAGGGTTTGCTTTATGATTTTCAAGGTTAAATCGAGTTTAGATGTATATTAGCATAAAAATCATGCTTTTGGAAGGTTTCGAAGGTGATTTAAGGTTTAATCCGACTCAAATCAAGTTAAGAGATAATGAGTTTTCAAATCTCAGCCTTGTTGTGGTAAAAATATCGATTTTTATGGTTTTACTTAATTGGGTTTGCTTGATTAGGGCTTTAATGGTAGATTTATGAAATGTTAATTTCTTGTCTTGATTTCTTAGGGTTTTACTTTGGAATGAGTTTAATTAGTGTTCTGGAATGTTTGATTAAGTTTTGATGGTTCATGAGGTTTGGGATGAAGGTTTTAAGGTTCCTCAATAGTGTTTCAGTTTTGAATTTCGAAAGGAAGAAGGCTCGAACTGTGTGTTAGCGATCAATCGGCTACACGGCAGTTCTGCCATTTTTTATTCTAATGCTCACTTTGGTGTTTTTACTCTATTTATTGATTCTAATGGTTATGGGAAGTGTTTTATGTTGGAATTAAGCTACTGGAATGATGTGGAATTGGTGATGGAGACTTATGAAGTGTGCTTAAGTATTTGTTATGTGATATTAGATGTTGATAATTATATATGTTAACATTGCATTACCTTGAATCTATGAATAATTGAATTTTTATGGTTAGAGCAAGTTTCCAGCAGGGACATTTCATGGTAAATGCTAAGATGTATCATCTTATAATGAGAATGGATTGTGGTAAATGACATTAGCATGTTATGGCTTCATGTGTAGTCATGCTTTTAGGAGTTGAGCATTTGATTCCACATGAATGGATTTAAGCTTTATGGTAGATTTCACCTTGATTTCAGTTGGAAATCGTGATTTAGATGTGTTAAAGCATGTGTGTATTACCTATGAGCTTATGTCAAAGCATTAGTCATGTGCTTAGGATATGCATGAACACACACATGCGCGCGCGTATAGGGAATCTACTATAAAATCGTAGTTAATTATGTTTTGATTATGATGCATGAGGAGACTGATGGGAGCACATTCCATGTGTTGGAATTCATGTAGATCTTACTTACGGATGTATGATGATATCATGCATCATGGAATGGACTTCATAAATAAGATTTTACCGATGTTTAGTCGGAATTGATCGATTGTATGCAATGATGTGAGATTACGTGCCGGATTAATCGATTGGTGACTTAATCGGAACTTAGTTTGTCCGAAAGGACATGATTTCGATTTCAGTTCTTGTGTGGAACATGTATACTCTCCGGGTTGAGTCGAGTCAAATTGAGTTATGTGGGGATGAGTTGTGTACTTGTCTTGCGGATGAGATTATTGAGATTGCCATCTGGACCCTGAGAATTCAGAGTGATACGCTTAGTGCACCGACTACCACGTGTTCTAGGGTTCCCTGTGTGGAAATTCGGGCTCTCCCCCACCGCAGGAGGTGTCCATGGGTGAACATACATGCTCTAGGTTCTCTGTGTGAGAGTCGGACATCCTTTACCAGGATCGTCCTGGGCGAGCAGAATTTAGGGGCTCACCACCCTGACTATATTTATACTTCATGTGTGGAAGTCGGACCATGTTACACCTTCATGGCCTTGACTATGTCCCGCCTGTGTAGCAATGCTTGTATTTACTTCTTGATGGAGGCATTCACTATTTGTGATGATGCATGTGTATTATGAATGTTATGCCCAGGATTGCACGGATTGTGTAGGGACAATTTGACACATATGATTAGGAGTTATTATGCATGATTGTGTATCATGTGTTTGACATGTTTGTCGTGAAAGGTGAATGAGGATATGATATGAATGCATGATCAGAATTTGTGTGCTTGAGACACTATTATGCAGGTTTATGAGATATGAATGCACGATCTAAATTGTGTGATGGAGACACTATTATGCAGGTTTATAAGATATGAATGCATGATCTGAATGGTGTGAGTGAGACACTATTATGTAGGTTTATGTGATATGGTTGCATGATCAGGAAGTGTGTGAAAGACATTTCTCATGCGGTTTATAGTGTTATCATGCTTGATTTGATTAGATGTGAACTATTACCTATGCAGGATGGATGCTAGGTGATAACTTGATCATTTACGTCTTGACTTTGATATGTGTGTCATATGCATACTAGCTCTTTTGTTTATGGACAAATAGTGGTTTAGCAAGGAATGATTAGAAAATGGTATATCATGTAAATTTTTAATTTGAATTGTTATATTGCCATGCCGGTTTGGTTTTCTGATTATTGTAGCCGTATTCAAACCATTACGGAGTTTGTACTCACCCCACTTTCCTTGTTTTGTTTTGGGGCTGCGCAGTATGACGTGCATGATACATTATTCGAGGAACGATATGACTTCTCATGGGATTAGTTACCGTCATGTCTTGATGGCATTTTATTTTCAGCTTTTCATCTTCTTAGACCTTGAGAACTCTATATGGTGGATCATGTTTGTTACTAGAGCTTACTTGTTGTGGCTAGATGTCTCTGACCTTTTTAAACTTTAAGCCATGTTTGGGCTTAAAAAATGTTTATGTGGGTTTTGTGTGTGATGAGGATGACTATATCATTTATTTTTATCATTTTTATCCGTATTTACTTTTGCTCAAAGGTTTTGTAGTGCATGACTCCGCTAGATAGACTACCCGTAGGAGGGGCTAAGTCTTCCGCTATCTATTAATCACTTTCAATTCCAACGACTCCGTGCACTTGACCGGCCCTTGGACCGGGTTCGGCTTGGGTCGGGCGGTGCCGGGGCGTGGCAGGCAACCTAGGGAACTTGTCATGCCCCGGCACCTACCAACCCCTAGCCAGACCCTGTCAAAGGAGATGACAAAGTATGATGCGACGAAGTAACGATTGATTGCTGAAGACTTAATCCTTACTTGGATAATTCACAAACAAAGTAGCACACATCAACTTTGTACAAACATGAAATGAGAAAAAATAAAGGACTACAAATTAAGTATTAGTCCATACAAACAACCCACATGCTTAGTCTAAAAAAGCCCACACATGGCTCAAGTAATAAAGTCTAAGCCTACATAGGCTAATAAAAGTCTAAGCCAATCCCAGCAAATAGACTTTGAAGCATAATCAAGTAAACACAAGTCTTGATACAACAAGCTATGTAAACAATCATAGAGCTCAAGATCTCTAAATAACCCCCTCATAAGCAACATCATCACCCATACGCTCTTCATAAAGTCCATCCTGACCACCTGCATGCACGTCATGCAGCCTCAAAACAAAATACGAGAAAGAGGATTGAGCCAAGCTCAGCAAGGGTTTTTAATTATTGGAAAGTAAATCCAAAATGACATCACATGTAAATCACATAATGTCCAATACATGTAATTCATTATCATACTCATTTATAATGGGACATCACATCAACCTGTGCATTCATGTCATAATTTACCATCCCTAATTATCTACTCATGAACACATTCTCATATCCTTGCATAACATGCGATATGACATATCATAATATCACAAAATTCAAGTCACTTACATAACATGTCATAACCCATAACACCTCATCATATATTTTATATGCCTCTTATGCATCATGGGTTCAACATAATATCACATCAATTATATACCTCGTGTATAACATCATCACATCCTACATGAGTGACTTTTCAACATGAACATATCATGCATAACTATTCTTAATTAAAAACATTCACCCTGCATGAAAAGAGTTTCAAACACATTATTCTTGCATATCATATAAATTAAGCTATAACTACATGTGCTACATAACTCCATCATCCCTACACAATCTGTGTAAATGAGCATAATATCACATACACATGTATCAACAACAATGGTGAATGTCTCATTCATAGAGAAAAATAAACAATAATTCTGACCACCAAGGACAAGGTTTGATTTTTACAAAGGAAACCTAGGGCATTTGGGGAGTTAGCCCCTCTGCTCACCAAGGACAATCCAAAAAGGAAGGTCCAATTTCTACAAAGAAAACCTACAGCAGTTTGCCCGCCAAGGACAAACTTGGCTGGGAATGTTTGATTTCCACAAAGGAAACCTAGGGCAGTGTGCTCGCCAAGGACAATCTCTTGTGTAGAAGAGTTCGATTTTCACAAAGAAAACCTAGACCATGTGGTAGCCGATGCACAAGGATATACCACACTGGATTCTTAGGGTCCAGATAACTCAACCGCAATTAACTCATCTCAACTGGGGAAGGTACTATGTTCCTACAGGAACTCAAACCAAAATCATGTATTTTCGGACCCAAACCGATTTCGATAAGCCTTCAATCGATCAATTCGGAAACCAATGTCATTCAATCTCATCCAATTGATTAAACACGGCTAACCACGATCAATCTCATTCATAAACCGTTTTCATGATACATGCAACATGGTACATACCTGAGCAACGCTATATGAATCTAAATACAAGAGTCATACTCAAATTAGTCCACACATGCATCGTTTATAGTCCATTTGTGTCAAATAATCACTACAAATACCTTCACAAGTGTGTATATATAATGATAGTGTTTAAGTCTAAGCAAAGACATGTGCAACATAAATAAACCATCATCTATACTATACACATGCATCCATGATTTTATCATAGTTCCTCCTTAGTGAAATCATGAATAAAATATGATAAAAAAAACTCTAAATAAAAGTCTAAGACAAGTATAACATTATGCTAGTTTTAGACAAGCATAAACATCACTATACTTATGCTAGAACATAGAAACATGATTCACTAATAATTAGCATAACATGAACAAGCATACATGCACACCCTCATGGTTAAACTTACTGAAATTATCAATAAATCATAGAGAATCATCAAACATGAATTTAGGACAAGGAGAATATCATTCTAAAATCCAACACATATATATCCTAAATCATGCTTGAACTAAATCATATTTTTCAAGATAGTGTTCATGCACTCAGAGTAGCATTTATAGGTAAAAATAACTCATTCTAAACATGAGAAATTAGATTTATGAAAGAGGAACAAGAAATGGACAAAATATACAAGAAAGGCAAAACTGTCATTTGGTCGTTCGATCGGCCAGATAGCTGTTTGAATGCTTGGTTGTTCGATCGCCTATTGGGCCGTTCAAACGCCCTTAACAATCACTTTAGACCCAACAACTAGTTCATCTTCAACCTTACGAACACCAAACTGAAATACCGAAAAAATGATAAGAAAATCCTAAAACCACTTCCAAACTTCATAAAATCAAAATACAAGCTTAACACATGATAGATCTAGTCATTCCTAAGCTAAATCAAAAGAAAATCAACAAAAAGAGCATGTTTTATTCAATCCACAATTAAAGCATAAACACAAGTAAAACTCACTTAACCCATTCCAAACCTTAAATCCGAAGCATAAATCCAATTTTTTTTAAAAAAAACTCCTTACCTTTAGCAAGCTTTTGGGTCCAAATCGAAACTCTAATCTTCAAAAGTCAATACCCAAAGCTAGGGTACGTTTGGTTAATACTTAATTAAAATTAAATATTAAGCGTAAATAGCTTTGAAAACATGTAGATCTATGGATCCCTTTGATCAAAAACAAAAATCCTTCTCTTTGGGTTTGAAATGGAGATTAAAATTAGTATTTTTAATAGGATAAATTAAGAATCAACTTTGGGGGAAAATGGGATTAAGAGAGATTAAGAAAAATCTAGAGGATTAGTGGAAATTAGGGCTTAAAGCATACCTAAATTGGTTTCCTTCTTTGGCAATGAGGATTAGGGCACTTCTCAACCTCGAATCTCAATCCTTTCTCAATTGGGAATGGGGATGGGACTTTCCTTTTATAGTATGTTATTAGGGTGTAAATACTAAAAGTTGGGCTATAAATAGAATTTAGTTCCCTAAGTGGCAATTTTTGCTCATTTTAAGGCTAAAAACAAATTTAAAAAATTTGAAACTCATTAAAATGAAATAAGTGAAGTTTATGGTTTTGCAGAACCCTCATCGTCCAAATGTGGATGTGAGGCCTGCAGTGGGGTCCACGCCCTAAATTTATGAAAAATTTATATAAAATCCTAAAAATTCCCCAAAAAAATAATAAATTGAGTTTAGTATAAAAACTTATAAAAATAAGATAAAACCTTATTAAAACCATCATTATCAATTCTTAACCCTAAAATCAAGTCAAACTGACAAATTAAAGTAAATAACACATAATTAAATCAAAATTAAATTGGGTTAAGGCTAGAGATCTTATAGAAGGTCACTATTAGGGCATGTACCAGCAGCCATGGGGAGGAGAGCCATGCATGGCCCATATGGGAAAAGGGCTATATGGAACATAAAGAGGAGAGCCATACATGGGTGCATGTAGAGCAAGTGTAGAAAACTCAAGTTTCGTCGGTGTTGGGGTTTCATCCTTTCAAAGGACAAAACTCAAGTTTCTTTGTTTGAAATGACGAAATTTAAGTTTCATCCTTTCAAGCAACAAAACTTCGGAAAAGGTCTAAACAAAAGTGCAGGTGGCAGTTGCCATGCTGGCACTTGTGTAGCAGGGCACCATTTTAGGAATTATGGTTCTCTCTCCACTAGTTTGGGAATTATTTTTTAAATATTATTTATTTAATTTTCCCTAAAATATAAAATATGAGAAATTGTTTAGGAGGATGTAGAACAAGACTTTACAATACATAACTGCCCTCTCTCTCTATCTTTCTCTCTCCCCCCCACACACACTCATATACGAAGAAAATAACACACACATATCTCCATCGTCAACATTTTGTAGCTTATACACGTTACAAGAAACTAGAAGAGCTAGAATATTTCAGTTTGAATCATTTGTCAGGAAAATACATTATACATGTCGTGTTTAATGTTGTATTTGGACTAATCACCTCCCAATAAATACAACCAATGAAAATCTAAAAGGTGGATTGTAACAACCCTAAATTTTCAGTATTATCTTTACCCTCATATAAGTTTTGACAATATATTTTAATTCAGTAGAGTTTATTATTATTAATGATTTCTTAAGTGTCTATTAGAGCTCAAAGAGATGAGTGTAACAAGTTGAAGAACACGTAAAACAAAGGTCGGGAGTGAAAGTAACGACCTCGGGAAGCTGTTATGTGGGAGGGATCCACTTATAAGTACAAGAAAACCTGCTCATAAGTAATCTAGTTTCGTAGGGCTTGTCGATATGAGCTCAACAATACCAAGAACGCATAAATCTGAGTATAGGATAGAAAGATATGATCATTTGAAGTTAGAAACTTTTTTCTTAAAAAAACACATGCAACACAGGCTCAAGGTGCACTATGGCGCATGTTATGTGAAAGAATGCGCATGACAAATGTGTGTTCGTCACTAATAAGTACGAAATATGTATCTATTTTATATGCCTTTTTACCTTATTTACTAGTATAGATTAGGTTAATTTAGAGTTAGTTATGGTTTATTTAGATTAAGATAGATATTAGTATTTTAGTTTAATTATTAATAATTTTGTAGTTGTTAGTAGTTTAGATATGTATTTGAATCAAATTGGGATCTTAGTTATATTCTACATGTCTAAAATGTGATGTTTTAATACTTTGTAGGTAAAATGCGCTTATCGAAGTACTTGGACGATGTTTGGAATAATTCAAAATAGTCTTGACATGTTTTAAAGTGATTTGGACAACTTTTCGGAGTTATAAACATGTTAGAAATTAATATGGACATGAAAGAAAGAGCTTAATGAACAGAAAATGGACTGTCCAGAAAAACTGTCCAGATTACAAAAACAGTGTATCCGTTCGAACGGGCATGCAGGGAGTTCGAACGGGATAACGCGCAGTTTCCTTGTTTTAGCCAATTTTGAGTCCTTTTCATATTTGACTTCTTCCTACGGTTCTTATGCCTATATACAGATATATTTGGCTCAAAATTGAGGGTTAGCAAGTAGATTTTTTTAAGAGAAGAAGGAAGAAGAAGATGGAGAAAAACTCAAAGCTTTCAATGGAGATTCAAGTGCTTCTTCTACCATGGAAGGCTAGACTTTTATTTTACTTAGGAGTTGATGAAACTATAGATAAGTTTCAGTTTCTTTTCCTTTTAATTTAGATCTTAGTTGTGAATTATGACAATTGTATGATAAAGATTTCCTTTTTAATGGAAGAGCTTTTCATGTTTATTCAATTCTATGTTGATTTATTGTCTTGTAGATGATAGATTGATATGGTTTTGATATTTGCATCAATTTTAATTTCTGTGATTTAGATGAGATGGTCATACAATAGTTTTAATGTTTAGATAATTAATGACTTGGATGAGTTATACTAAGATTAGACGGGTCATGCCTATAGCTATTTAGTGTAGATGATTAGGTACTCTTGTCGAAGATAGTTCATGCCATGGAATTTAATTAATGATTCTTTCTGAAGTAATTCTAGCTTGTAGCTGAGAATACTTATTCATATTCACACTAGGTTTAGATTAAAAGTTAAGGAATTGTTATGGTTCTATAGTGGATTCGATTTTCTAAGTAAATTATATCATATTAATCTCTTGTTTTTAAACTAGTTGATTCCTTTCTTTTGCTTAATTTATGTTTAAGTTGTTTTTAGTTTTTAATCAGCAAATTCCTCTTTAGATTTAGTGATAATTCATCCGTCCCTGAGGTTCAACAACCCTTAAATACTCATCCTAGTACAATTACCTTGTACACTTACAAATGGTTTAATTATAAACGATCAGTCACGCGCGCCACCAAAATCAGTGGCACTACATTTTTTGGCGGCCGGCACAAACTTCGAATGGTTTAAATATCGTCTGGGAGGTAAAAACATTTTGCATCCCCATTTCTCCCTCATCTTCTTACTTTTACTATTTCTAAGCAATTTTAAACGCATTTTAAGCAGTTCAAAAGTTGTTCCTAACTAAGTAAAGGGCTACACACTGGAAAGGTCATTTTCTTGAATTGACCTCTCTAAAACATAGAAAACCTTATCTCCTTGTTCATCTTACTTTTACTATTTTTGGACTATTTTAAACCCATTTGAGTTTGTTCAAAAGTAGTTCCTTATGAAATTAAGGTTGTTCTACGCGCTGGAAGAGTTATTTTCTTAACTTGGCTGCTCAAAAGCTAAGAAACTTTAAGAAGAGACTCTCAATACCATAACCTAAGACTATTGGAAGAACTTAAGCTAGTTAGAGGTAGGTAGTCTTAATTTCTAGACCTATCCTTTTATTTGAATTTATTGAAGTTTTGTTAAAGGCTCCTTTAAATTTATTTTTAAAGAAACTCTGTCTTGAAGAAGACTTACTTTCTTTTGAAGAGGTTTTTCTTGTTTTGGGTACTCGTACCCTCTAGGTAGTTTCATGTACTTATAATAATTTATGTTATTTTATAAAAATATATGTATTATATATATATTAATACATGGTATAGAGTACCCATATTATGAGATTATATTTCAAACAAATATAAATCCTACTACTAATAAAATTGAGAATGTTGGTACGATAAAAAATTTTATTCTTATTCTACCATTATTTACTTATATAATATTATTTAATTTTCAAATACTACCTTTAATCATCTTAATTATCTTAATTTTAATAAAATAAATATATAATTTTACTTGCATGATAAACATTCTTAATTTAAATGGTTTAGAATTGGAGATTTAGTGAACCATATCTCGATTTTGCCTACAATATATCTAATACAGCAAGTCTAAATTGATCTTATTTTAGCCTTAGATTTTGAAGTGAATTACAACTTTAGTAAAGTGGAATTGTGGTTGTTATAATTTTTTTATTTTTGTAATGTTGATGTGATTCTCTAAATTAATATAATTATTTTTTTAGAAAATGTATTTGGGTTGTAAATGAGATTCAAGCCCAATTTAACTGTAGGGTCAAACTCCTATACTATATTTTTGAACCAAAATTTAAGTTGAATTGCAAGTTTTTTAGCCAAATCGATCCTGAGCTAAAAATGTAGGTGCTCAATCAAGCTTATCTCTAGCCAAATTTTTTAAAATTAAACTTTAGTAAAATAATTTAAAATTTAATTCAACTTGGCTGTTAGCACCATTAGACACAATCATATCTTTTCTTTTGTCTGCAAATATGTATTATTCACTTCTTCTAGGAAAGTTGTACTCTACTTGATTTGAAGTCATTCTTTGTGTGTTCTTCGTAAAATTCAGATTGTTCAACATGAAATTTTTAATAATCTTAAGTAAATATTATGGTATCTACGCAAGACACCGAGTTCACTTCACAAAAGATTGTGAACAAAGACTTGGCAAATTTGGACTGCTTTGATGGTTTAAAGTACACTCGTTGGGTGGACAGGACAAAATTCCTTCTTATGGTGCTGAAGATTTTTTACATTCTTGATCAAAATATGAAGCCTATTCTAGCCCCCATAAGTAAAGATTCAGAGAAGACAATTGAAAAGTGGAAGAAGCAGGAGGAAGATGAACTTCTTTGTTGTGGTCATATTCTCAACATGTTGTCGGATTGTATTTTCAATACTTACAAAAAGAAGAAGACAACAAAAGAAATTTAGATTGCATTGAAATTTAAATATAAAGTGGATGAGCAAATTATGAATAAATTAAGCCTATTTACGAAGCTCAGTAAAGAGCATAACAAATAGTTATAATAGTTGTCACAACTGTTATACTATTTACGACACTGAGTAATGAGCGTCGCAAATAATATAATATATTTTTTAAAAATTATACTATTTACGACGCTTAGAAGAAGCGTCACATATAGGTAAAATAGTAGTGACGCTAAGTCATAAGTGTCACTACTGTTTATATTATTTGCGACACTACTTATATTATGAGTGTCGCAAATAGTATAAAACTATTTTTAATAAATATTACTATTTGCCACGCTCTTTACTAAGCGTTGCAAATGGGGTTAATTTTTTTAAATCCTGATCTTCTCTCTACCCTCTCTCTTCCCCTTCTCTACCTCTCGCTCTCTCCACTCTCTCTGTCTTCTCTTCTCTCTCTCCTCTCTCTCTTCACTCTCTCCTCCCCTCTACCCTCTCTCTCCTCTCTCTTCACTCTCTCTCTACCCTCTCTTTCCTCTTTACCTCTCTCTCTCCACCCTCATCCTCTCTTCTCTCTCTCTTCTTCTGTTTCTCTCTCTCATCTCTCTCTTTTATTATATATTATAATCTAAAACTAATAAAAAATTTAAAATAAAATGTATTAGTGACACATGGGAAAATATGTTGCTAGTACCCTTGGTAGTAGGGAAGGGTACTAGATACGCAATTTCTTAAGTATGCTAATATATTTTATTTTAAATTTTTTATTAATTTTAAAATATAATATATAAAAAATTTCTTAAAAAATTTAAAATAATTTCTTCCCCCTTCCATCTCTCTTCTTTCTCTATATCTCTCTCTTCTCTCTCTCTCTCTTATCTCTCTACCCTCTTTCTCCTATCTCTCACTCCCCTCTCTGTCTTCTCTCTACCCACTCTCTCTTCACTCTCCCTCTCTCCCACCGTCTTCTCTCTACCTCTCTCTCCCACTCTCTCTTCTCTTCTCTCTCTCCTCTCTCTCATCCTCTCCTCTCTCTCTTCTTTCTTTTCCTCTCTTCTCTCTCTTCTTTCTTTTACTCTCTTCTCTCTCTACCCTCTTTCTCTCTCTCTCTCTCTCTCTCTCTCTCTCTCTTTTCTTTCTCTCTCCCTTCTCTTTTATTATATATTATATTTTAAAATTAATAAAAAATTAAAATAAAGTATTAGCAATGTATAATGAAATGCATCGCTACTACCCAAGGTACTAGCGATGCAATTTCTTAAGCGGAGTTAATAGATATTTTTTTATTTTTTTATTTTTTAAAATATAATATATAATAAAATTTCCTAAAAAATCTAAATTAATTTCTTCTCCCTCTTCTCTCTCACCTCTCTCTTCTTTATTTCTCTCTCTTCTCTCTCCCCTCTCTCCTTCTCTCCCCTCTCATCCTCTCTTCCCTCTCTCTCCTCTCTCTCTACCCTATATTCTCTTTCTCATCCCTATTTCTCTCTCTCTCTCTACCTACTCCCACTCTCTATTTTGTCTCTTCACTCTCTCGCTCATCCCTCTCTCATCTCATCTCTCTTTCTACTCTCACTCTCTTCTCTCTACACTCTCTCTCATCTCTCTTTTCTAGATCTCTCTCTTCACTCTCCTTCTCATCATACTCTCTCCCGTACTCTCTCTCCTCTTCCTCTCTCTCTTATCTCTCTCTTTCTCTCTTCTCTCTTAACTCCTCTCTCTCTCTTATGCGTGTAAACGTGAGCCCCAATTCTAAGTAGGAGTGGGGATAAAGTAGGAAATTTTTATTTATTTATTTATTATACATAATAAATATTAAATAAAATTTATTATAATTACAATTTTTTTTAATTTTTTAATATTTATTTATTATATATTACATATTTAAATAATAAATATTAGATAAAATAAAATAATACAACTATTAGTGATATTTTTTTAAATGCATCACTAATATAAATACTATTAGCGACGCTCTTGAAAAAACATCACTAATAGTCTTAATTCTTTTTAAATTACTTTATTTTATTTGTGACACATTTTTTTAAGCGTCGCTAATAATAAAACTATTGGGGACGTATTAATAAAAGAGTCTTTATTATTAATAATATTTACAACACTTTTACAAAAGCATCGCAAATAGTTATAAATTTTAATTTTTTTAAAATTTAGAACTATTAGCAATGTTTTTTTTTAAAAATATTAAATAGTGGGAATATAAAAGTGTCACTAATAATTGTACTAATTAGTGATGCTTTTCTTTGCAATGTTTTTTATAAATTTTGTAACACTTTTATATGTGTCGCAAATAGTAATTTGTAGTAATGCTTTATATTGCGTAGCTAATAAAAGCGTCGCTTATACTCCTTTTTGTTGTAGTGTTACCTATTTGGTGTACTTTTAAATATATTATGCTGCCATGGCTTTTTTCGTAAAACCCTCACACACATTGAGCCACTAAGAATTGTCTTTGAAATTTTAATGCCCTTAATAGTCCATCTTTCACGCAATTAAAATAGTTTGACTTCATGAACCCTTGCAGTGAAAACTTGGATCCACAAATTTCGTTTTTTGGAGGGCGGAGCACAAGTTGATTGACTTAGTCTTTTGACAATTAGGGGATATTGGAAACGTGTAAAATGAAGACAACTATCAGAATGTAGATATATATGAAGCTGATTAACTTATTGTTAGTTGACCGTTAAGAGACTTGGAATTGGGATATATGTAAAGTGTAGATAACTCTTTCAAAAAAAAAATTTGAAGAGAATGAATGAATTTAATGAATAGTTAATTTCTTTAGGAGATGCAATGTCTATAGACTCATGTTCTGGTTGCTTGGATTGAACTCTTTTTTTTTTGTAACATTGATATCTTTAAATACATGATATATTTTTTGAGTTGGTAAGCATTGAATGCGTTATTTTCTTTTTTGCTTGGTTTGATTTTTATGTTTAGTTGTATTTTAAAATATAAGATATTATGTTAGAATTATGAATCCTTATGAAAGGGGTAATGAGAAATGACTAACTAATTAACCAAACAGAGTAATGGTGGAGAAAATGGATATGGAATAATCTATAGTATATTGATAGCAACACAGTTATGGGTAAAAACTGGAGAACAATTATGATAACAAAATATGTAATACCTATTAGAATATAAAAGATATAAATAAGTTTTTTCCCACTTAACAGCTTGCGATTTTTGGAAACTTGGTTGTCTTACTTGGTATAAAAGCTCTAGGTTCTTGGAGGTCTTGAGTTCAAGTTTTATTGGAGACATTTATAGATATTTATACTCCAATTGAGTTTTATGTGTCATGCTTAATGATATAAATAAGATTTTCTCTTTCTAACAACTAGAGTTTTTGAGAAACTTGGGTATCTTACACTACCTTCATTTTATTGTTCCATTGACAACCCTACCTAACATGGTATGGAGCTACTAGGTTACATAATATGATCATGCTATATACTTATGTTTCATATTAGGCCTATATGTACAATGCTAAAATCCTTGTATATTGTGGTCGTGGAACCCGGTCATGCTAGACAACTTCTATATGAGTATACCTTAATCAAACTTTCTTATCTTAACTGTAATGAATTTTCTATGTTACAATAGGTATTTTTCTAGAAACATGCTAAGTGGATATGTACCAGCTGTGAGGAGAGTGAACAAAGTGAATGTCTCATAACTTACCCACAACAAATTCTTTATAATATAATAAGTGTCTGGGACACTAATAGTAAGCCATGAGAGCTTACAAACCCTAGAAATATCTTCGATACGTAGGAAGAAGCCTTGGGGAAGTTTTTGGGTGAGAGGCACACCCTTATTGCTTATTTGTAAAGTATTATCTATTTACTTAATCATGTGATTTACAAACTTCCAGATGTTATATTTATGTCTAATATGATAAGTACTCCTACTGAGTATTTTAAAATACTCACCACCCCCCAAACCTGTAGGGCCCAGTATAGAATAGACCTGGGTAGAAGAGAATAGTAAATACACTTTTTTTGGGAGCTTGAAGCGATGACTAAGGAATCTACAATTGCACCAGTAGTTTCCTAAGCACATTTTCATTCTTCTGGCCTCAGAAGACTTGTTTTATATCTTTACTTGTGTGTTTATACATAGATAGTGTATTTCCTGGGAAATAAAGTATATTATGTTATGGTTATATGTTTCCAGGTTGCGACCTGAGCAATCTCTATTTTTAGTTTTTAACTCTTTATATGTTTTATAAAATCTCGGGCTGCGACATGTTTTGATCCATTCAGATGTCGTTCTTAACTAAATAAAGGGTGTTCTACACACTAGAAGGATCATTTTCTTGAATTGACCTCTCTAAAACTTAGAAAACCTTATCTCCCTTCTCATCTTACTCTTATTATTTTTGGACTATTTTAAACCCGTTTGAGTCTGTTCAAAAGTCATTCCTTATGAAATTGAGGGTGTTCTACGCATTGGAAGAGATATTTTCTTAACTTGGCTGCTCAAAAGCTGAGAAACCTTAAGAAGAGACTATCACTACCATAACCTAAGACTGTTGGAAGAACCTAAGCCGGTTAGAGGTAGGTGGTCTTAATTTCTAGACCTATGCTTTTATTTTAATTTATTGAAGTTTTGTTAAAGGCTCCTTTAAATTTATTTTTAAAAAAACTCTGTCTTGAAGAAGACTTACTTTCTTTTGAAGAGGTTTTTCTTGTTTTGGGTACTTGTACCCTCTATGTAGTTTCATATACTTATAATAATTTATGTTATTTTATAAAAATATATGTATTATATATATTAATGCATGGTATATAGTACCCATATGATGTGGTTATATTTCAAACAACTATAAATCCTACTATTAATAAAATTGATAATGTTTGTACGATAAAAAAAATTCTTATTCTACCATTATTTACCTATATAATATTATTTAATTTTCAAAAATTACCTTTAATCATCTTAATTACCCTAATTTTAATAAAATAAATATATAATTTTATTTGCATGATAAACATTCTTAATTTAAATAATCATATTGGTTTAGAATTGAGATTTAGTGAACCATATCTCGATTTTGCCTAGAAATATATCTAATGAACCAAGTCTAAATTGATCTTATTTTAGCCTTAGATTTTGAAGTGAATTACACCTTTAGTAAAGTGGAATTGTGGTTGTTATAATCTTTTTATTTTTATAATGTTGATGTGATTCTCCAAATTAATATAATTTTTTTATGAGGAAATGTATTTGTGTTGTAAATGAGATTTGAGCCCAATTTAAACGTAGGTTTGAACTCCTATACTATATTTTTGAGCAAATTTTAAGTTGAATTGCAAATTTTTAGCCAAATTGAGCCTGAGCTAAAAATGTAGGTGTACAATTAAGCTTATGTCGAACTCGGGCCAAATTTTTTAAAATTAAACTTTAGTAAAATAATTTAAAATTTAATTCAACTTGGATCGTTAGCACCATTAGACACAATCATACCTTTTCTTTTGTCTGTAAATATTTATTATTCACTTCTTCTAGATATTGATGGGCTTCATTTGAACAGTTCAATATTCTTGAAGTCCCCTTCTAGGACATTTCTTCTAGGCCGCGTTCTCTTTGTTCGACTGAAGGCTAAGTCAACCACCTGTTCCCCTATTTGTGAAGGGAAGGCAACTCAGCCACTGGCCTCTGACTTGTCTTCATTGCCGTATAAAGACAGCCATTTGAAGCTTGGTTGTCAAAGTTTTATCCGGACAAACAATGGCCGGTTTTCTGGCATAAGGTAGACTAGTGGTGAGTCCCCTAACGTGTGTGAGAAGCTGTCAGAAGTTGGGAGATACGTTGATCTGAGTTTACCTGAGTACCCAATTTCCTATGTTCTGAAAATTAACCTCAGAAGTTTGCATATGAATTCATGCAATCGTGGTTGTATTATTTTTAATTTAAATATGAAACGATTGTGCATATAGCCTTACAAGTTCGATGAAAACTCTAATTTGGTGGCGACAATCCTACACTACAATCTGTCCAGTAGGATCGTCATTAAATAAAAAAATTGGGAATCTCATGGCATTTCGCGCCCCACTTCTCTATGTCTAATCTTATCAAAATTACGTCCCACTTTTTTATGTCCAATCTTATCAAAATTAGGTGTGAGATAATTGATATAAAATAGGTATTATTATATTTGCTTATATATGGTGAAGTAAAAACTTAGACAAATCTTTTTACTAAAGCTCTTCTACAAGATATAGTAAGAACGACAATTTTAGAAATGAGGCTGAAATTCTTAGGGTCTATTTGGATTGGTGAAAACTGGGAGAAAGTAAAAGAAAAAGAGAAAGTGAGTCTAGGTGAAAGAGAAACTAGGAGATTCCTAAAAAAAATTTACTATTTATTTGCACAAGTGATGTTAGAGAAAATTTATGGTGATGGTGGCAGTGGCGGTAAATGGTGATAGTTGTAGTGGCGGTAAATGGTGATAGTTGTAGTGGCGGTAGCGGCGATGGTAGTGGCGGTGGTGGTGGCTGCAGCGGTAGTGGTGGTGGCGGTAACTACAGTGTTGGTGGCGGTTACGGTGGCGGGGGTGGTGGTGGTAGCAGCGGCGGTGGTGATGGCGGTAGCAGTGGTGGGGGTGGTGATGGCAGCGGTGATGGTGACAATAGTGGTGGTGGTGGCGACAGCAACGGTGGTGAAGGCGGTGACAATGATGGTGGTGGTAGTAGCAAGACATAAGTATTTAGTACGTTGATTTTCTCCCAAAATCCATAGGTTGATGGGTGGAATTTTTTTGGTCAATTTTTCATTCATTTTCTCTCAATTTTCACCCTAGTTTCTCTTTCCCTGTTGCAATAAATAGTGAAAATTAGGGGATTTTAAGAAGATCATTTGCCTTTCCCCCGCTCTCCACCAATCTAAACAGACCCTTATTGAGTTTGGTCGATAGTGATGGTAACCTAACAAAGTCCTAGTTATACCAAAAATATAAGATTCGATGGGTAAGAATAAGTTGTTGTTTTGATTAATATACTAGTATAAGAGCTCTATGTATGTGTTTACACGTTGTATAAATTATTTTAAGGAATTCATTATGAATGTCACTTGTGAAGGTTGAGCATTAAGCTCTTAATGAGGTTCAAGTAATATGTCTAAGTGACAGAGACATAGGAGAATTTCACCTATAAGGACATAGAAGTAGTGCCGCTTTTTATGGAAAGAAAAGATTGATTTCCTAGAGTGTCTTCCAAAATTTGGGATAACACATGGCCAAATAAGTGTTGATCATGTATTTACATCCTCATAGACGCTTGATGTTTTACTGTGTACGGAGTTACTGACTTTGTATCTAGAATTGGTGGTTCAATACTAATTGTATACCACAAACTTTTATTTAGCTTTGTATTCCTTGTACTAATTAAATGTTCAATTCAAAAGAAATCTTTTTGTATTCAATGGAGTGTCAGTAGAAATATTGGCATGTTTTGTATTCTTTAATGATAACAAGTAAGGTATTATTGAGTTTTTATCATAAAAGCTTCAGAACCAATCGATTGTCGGTCCAATCGATCAATTCGTTAATAGATCTATCAAAAACTTTTCAAAAAGTTTTACGTATACTTATTTTTCTTCTATCGATCAATCATTTTATTGAACTGTAAGTGGGCAATCAATAGTTCAAAGAACTGTGAGTGTGTTTTTAAAAAGTGATTGATAGCTATATGTGGGCGATCGATCACTATATATACCCTTTCATATTTTAATGGCCAGAAACATCTATTTCTGAAGGGTTTTGATGCCTCTTTGTTGGGGGTGACTTTTCTACGTGCTTTATACATAAAGATACAATGAGTGTATGTTTTGGTTTTATTTTTTGTGTGTTTCCTCAAAATCTAAACTTGTCAATACTTTCAAAAAAGCCTCAAGGAGAGAATAAGGGAATTCTTCACTTTTGTTGAATGTAGATCTTGTAAGGCTCTGACTATCCTCGGAGGAGAATTTACTTAAGAACCCCACAACAATTTGGTTTATTAAAGGGGGTAAATATTTCCTTAAGGAAAATTGTACTCTACTCGATTTGAAGTCATTCTTTGTGTGTTCTTCATAAAATTCAGATTGTTCAACATAAATTTTTTAACAATCTTAAGTAAATATTATGGTATCTACGTTGGACATAGAGTTTACATCACAAAAGATTATGAACAAAGATTTGGTGAAATTGGACTGCTTTGATGGTTTAAAGTACACTCGTTGGGTGGACAAGATGAAATTGCTTCTCATAGTGCTAAAGATTTTTTACATTCTTGATCCAAATATGAAGCCTATTCTAGCCCCCATAAGTGAAGATTTAGAGAAGACAATTGAAGAGTGGAAGAAGTAGGAGGAAGATGAACTTCTTTGTTGTGGTCATATTCTCAACATGCTGTCGGATTGTCTTTTCAATACTTACAAAAAGAAGAAGACAACAAAAGAAATTCCGACTGCGTTGAAATTTAAATATAAAGTGGATGAGCAAATTATGAATAAATTAAGACTATTTACGATGCTCAGTAGAGAGCATAACAAATAGTTATAATAGTTGCAAATAGTATAATATTTACTATTTACGATACTTAGTAATGAGCGTCGCAAATAGTATAATATTTTAAAAAATAATTTTATACTATTTACTACGTTTAGAAGAAGTGTCACATATAGGTAAAATAGTAGTAACGCTAAGTCATAAGCGTCAGTACTGCTTATATTATTTGCCACACTACTTATATTATGAGCGTCGCAAATAGTATAAAATTATTTTTAATAAATATTACTATTTGTGACGCTCTTTACTAAGCGTTGCAAATGGGCTTAATTTTTTTTAAATCCCGCTCTTTTCTCCACTCTCTCTCTTCCCTTTCTACTTCTCGCTCTCTCCTCTCTCTTCACTCTCTCTCCCTCTCTTTGTCTTCTCTTTCTCCTCTCTCTCTCTGCACTCTCTCTTCCCCTCTACCCTTTCTCTCCTCTCTCTTTACTCTGTCTCTACCCTCTCTCTCCTCTTTACCTCTCTCTCTTCACTCTCTCTCATCTCTCTCTCCACTCTCATCCTGTCTTCTCTTTCTTTTTTCTTTATCTCTCTCTTTTATTATATATTATATTTCAAAATTAATAAAAAATTTAAAATAACATATATTAGCAACACATGGGAAAATGAGTTGCTAGTACCCTAGGTAATAGGGACGCATATGCATATGCGTGACTACTACCTATAATACTAGATACACAATTTCTTAAGTGTGCTAATATATTTTATTTTAAATTTTTTTAAATTTTAAAATATAATATATAAAAAATTTTTAAAAAAATTTAAATTAATTTCTTCCCCCTTCCTCTCTCTCCCCTCTTCCATCTCTCATCTCTTCTCTCTCTCTTTTCTTTCTCTCTCTTCTCTCTCTACCCTCTTTCTCCCGTCTCTGTCTTCTCTCTCTCTTCTATCTTCTCTCTCTACCCTCTCTCTCTTCACTCTCCCTCTCTCCCTCTCTATCTTCTCTCTACCTCTCTCTCCCACTCTCTCTTCTCTCTCTCTCATCCTCTCTTCTCTCTCTCTCTTTCTCTCTCCTCTATTCTCTCTTACTCCCTCTTCTTTCTTTTCCTCTCTTCTTTTTCTCTCTCCCTTCTCTTTAATTATATATTATGTTTTAAAATTTATAAAAAATTAAAATAAAGTATTAGCAACGTATAATAAAATGCATCGCTACTACCCAAGGTACTAGCGATGCAATTTCTTAAGTTGAGTTAATATATTTTATTTTTAAAATATAATATATAATAAAAAAATTCTAAAAAATCTAAATTAATTTCTTCCCCATCTTCTCTCTCTCCTCTCTCTTCTTTCCTTCTCTCTCCCCTCTCTCTTTCTCTCCACTCTCATCCTCTCTTCCCTCTCTCTCTACCCTATATTCTCTTTCTCATCCCTATTTCTCTCTCTACCTACTCCCACTCTCTCTTTTGTCTCTTCACTCTCTCTCTCCTCTCATCTCTCTGTCTACTCTCACTCTCTTCTCTTTGCACTCTCTCTCATTTCTCTTCTCTAGATCTCTCTCTTCACTCTCCTTCTCATCTATCTCTCTCCAGTATTCTCTCTCCTCTTCTCTCTTAACTCCTCTCTCTCTTATGCGTGTAAACGTGAGCACCAGCTCTAAGGAGGAGTGGGGATAAAGTAGAAAATTTTTATTTATTTATTATACATAATAAATATTACATAAAATATATTATAATTATAATTTTATAAATTTTTATTTATTATATATTATATATTTAAATAATAAATATTAGATAATATAAAATAATAAAACTATTAGTGACATTTTTTTAAATGCATCACTAATATAAGTACTATTAGCGACACTCTTGAAAAAGCATCACTAATAGTCTTAATTCTTTTTGAATTACTTTATTTTATTTGCTACACATTTTTTTAAGCGTCATTAATAATAAAACTATTAGGGACGTATTAATAAAAGAGTGTCTATTATTAATAATATTTACGACACTTTTACAAAAGCATCGCAAATAGTTGTAAATTTTAGATTTTTTTAAAATTTATAAGTACTAGCAATGTTTTTTGAAAAATATCTTAAATAGTGGGAATATAAAAGCGTCACTAATATATAATTGTACTAATTAGTGACGCTTTTATTTACGATATTTTTTATAAATTTTGTAACACTTTTATATGCGTCACAAAATAGTAGTTTTTAGTGATGCTTTATATTACGTAACTAATAAAAGCATCACTTATACTCATTTTTGTTGTAGTGTTACAAAAAAGAAAACAGCTGCTATTGTGATTGGAACTGACAGTGCGGCTGGAACTGTAATTCCAGTCCTCGGCATTTTAATTGTTGTTGTCCTACGGAGAAAAGGCATCATTGGACGAAAAAGTAGAATGGCAAAAGGTAAAATGAGGATGAGATGAATATCCTTCTAATTTGTCACCTGAGATCATTTCTTCTGAATGTCGACCAATTAGTTATATTCTCTTGCTTTCTTTGATGTATTAAAAGCACATTCGTATAAAGGTTTCACATAGTTGATACAACAAAAAAATTTTGAAGTGCTTGCACAGCCAGAAGGTGTTACAATTTTATTTCAACTCTTTGATTTTCTGATCAGAACTCAGAGGTTTGGATCTACAAACTGGAACCTTCACCCTCAAACAAATCAAAGCTGCGACAAACAACTTTGACAGTTCGAACAAAATTGGTGAAGGTGGCTTTGGACCAGTGTACAAGGTAATTTTACCACCAAGATTATATAGTTGTGTTGTATGATCTACAGGCACTATTGTCTTATGGGATCATAATTGCGGTGAAGCAGCTCTCTTCAAAATCAAAACAAGGGAACCGTGAGTTTGTGAATGAGATAGGCATGATTTCTGCTTTGCAAAATCAAAACTTGATGGTGCTGTATTGAGGGAAACCAGTTACTAGTCTATGAATACATGGAAAATAACAGCCTCGCTCGTGCCCTGTTTGGTAAATATCTTTTCCGTTTTCTGTTTTAGGCTACTCTGGAGCATGTAAGTTATTACGTAACTAACAAAACTAAATTCTTTTAAGCATTAAATTAATCCATTACAGGTCCTGAAGAGAAGCCGTTGAAACTGGATTGGCCAACCAGGCAAAGAATTTGTGTTGAATAGCAAGAGGTCTGGCTTATCTTCATGAGGAATCAAGACTGAAGATTGTACATATATAGAGACATCAAGGCCACAAATGTGTTACTTGATAAGGATCTTAACCCTAAAATATCTGACTTCGGTTTAGCAAAGCTTGATGAAGAAGATAACACTCACATTAGCACCCGCGTAGCTGGAACAATGTGAGTTGCCATTTCATATTTTATCTTATTTCTTAGCGTACTATTACTGCCCCAGGTGTATAATATTATAGTAGCGATAGATAAAAAAGGTAAATATTGACAAGATAACTGAAACAGTACCCACATTTTGTCTTATTTCTTATTTCTTAGGGTACTATTACTGCCCCAGGTGTATAATATTATAGTAGCGATAGATAAAAAAGGTGAAGATTGACAAGATAATTGAAACAGTACCCACATTTTGACATGTACTCACATAGGCAGTTCAATTTTGTAGCGGGTATATGGCACCAAAATATGCTACCAGGGGTTACTTGACAGACAAAGCTGATGTCTATAGTTTTGGAGTTGTGGCTTTAGTAATTGTCAGGTAAGAGCAACACATTTAACTGAAATTTTTTAAAAAGTAGACTTCAATTTAGTCCCAAATATAGATTTAGGCCAAGAAATTTGATTTTGTAGAAGTTGACTTGGGCACGTGCGTGTTGCCCACATGCACGTAAAAAATGGAAAAAATGCCCTTAGGGTATATAAAAATATGGGAGACCACTATAGAAGGGAAATTTTCCCCTTTTTCCCTCCTTCGCTCTCGCCCCTTCCCACCTTGTCTGTCACGGTGCAATTCTCCCCTCCGATGATCTCTCCTCCGGCTGCCTTTTCCCCTCTGGCGATCTCTCCTCCAGCAGCCTTCTTCCCCTCTGGCATCTCTCCTCCCATAAGCCTCTTCCCTCCCTCGACCCCCCCCTCCCCCTTTTCCCGCACTTGTTGTCTGCTCTACATCGACCATTAGCCCTCTCTCCCACTGCCCTATCTCCCGCTGGCCTACTCCCTCCCTTGGTGTCTCCACTGACCTCCTTCCCATTCTTCCCTCCCTTGCCCGTCAGCCCTTTCACATGCTCCCCTCTTCCCCCAATCAACAACAGCCTCGATCCTCCCTCACCCTCTTCCCTCACTTGTCGTTTGTCCTACGTCGACCGTCAGTCTTCTCTCCTCCCGGCCTCTTCCCTCCCTCAGCGTCAGCTTCGGCGTCGACCCTCCCTCCCCCTCTTCCCTCCCTCGCCTGTCTACCCTATCTCCTGCAGCCCTCTTCCCTCTTTCGGTGTCAGGCTCAACCCTCCCTCACCCTCTTCCCTCCCTTAGCCTCTGCTCTCCCTCAGCCATCTTCATTCGGTCCCTCACTCTTTGCCACTCCTTCCCCCTCTAACCTCTCTCCCTCGCCCTCTATAGACATTGCAAAGGACGATCATGCACTCCCCTCCGACGCACTCTCCCCCCACTTCCGGCCACATTGCTAAGTGAATGCATCTCATAAACCTTAGATATAAATGGCAAGGTAAGATCCTACATTGCTGGTTGGTTAATTGAAGATTTGAAAATATGGTTTCAGTGTTTTTATATGATTTGGTTAGAAAATTTTAGATTTGGTGTGATGAAATGCGTAATTGATTTAATGGAATATAAATGAGTAATTTCATATTATGTTTGTAAATTGGAAGTATGAACTGCTATAATTGGTTAATTTGATGTCGTAAGCTAAGTTTGATTTAAATATTGATTATTTCAAGTAAGGTTGGGTATGTATATCTTAAGGTGGAATTTGAATATGCAACTTTATATGAGACCCCTAAAATTGGTTAAGTGTATATGTCCAACTTTCAATTGGAAGGACCAACGTATCCACGTTTTATATGCTAAGTATTAGATATTTTCCTCATTGTTTTTATATATGTTGTGAGGGTCATAAGTTAGTGGCAATGGATTAACAACACTTAATTATAATGGGTGAACTATTTTCTGTTAGATATATTAAGTATCTTTCCATTTAAGGCCTAACTGTTAACTGATAGGGCCTAACTATTGTTTGGTAGATGTCAAGAGGATTTTTTTCGGAGGACATTGTGTGGTCATTAAATTTGATCAAGTTAGGTTTATATTTAGGAAGAGAAAGAAGCATGCATGTAAGTTATATTATCAAACATATTTTGTGTGTTTGGTGCTTAGTATGCATGCCTTTGATATATAATAATAGAGGGCAAGTAATTCATTGTGAATGTATTTTCTATTGGTGGGCTAAGTAAGAACAATTTAGCTCATTAGTTATACCAATGTTTTGAAGGCTATAATATGATTTCTAGCAAGCAGGAGACTATATATCCTAGTGTAATGTATAAAAAAAGGTTAACTGATAGGGCTTAACTGTTATCTGGTAGATGGAAGATGGTTTTTTTTTTTAAGTACATTGTGCGGTTATTAGATTTGATCTAGTTACGTTTATATTTATGAAGATAAAGAAGCGTGTATGTAAGTTATATTATCAAACATATCTTGTGTGTTTAGTACTTAATATGCATGCATTTGATAGATAATAATAGATAACAAGTAATTCACTGTGAATATATTTTCTATTGGTAGGCTAAGTAAGAACAATTTAGCTCATTAGTTTTACCCATATTTTGAAGGATGTCATCTGATTTATAGCAAGGAAGAAACCATATATCCTAGTATAATGGATAATAAAAAGTTAACTAATAGGGCATAACTATTATCTCATAGATGGAAGGAGGTTTTTTTTTTCAAAATATATTGTCAGGTAGATAGAAAGAGATTTTTTTTTAAAGAATATTGTGTGGTCATTAGATTTGATCAAATTAAATTTATTTTTTCGAAGGAAGATCAAATATATTTACTAGACTAAGTATAACATCCCTGAATTTTTAAAAAAAATTTGTGCTATTTTTTGTAATTTTTTTGTAATGTTCTGCTATTTTTATGCTCGTATTTTTTACAGAGGAATTTGACACTTCAGCGTATCCGTATTCATAATTGACCTTGATATTTGTGACCGTAGAGTTTGGAGTGGTGTTTAGTTGCAGATCTTCGTCCTTGATGCGCCACATAAACTTCCGGAGCAAAAATAGAGAGAAAAGAAAGTGGCGCAATGCAAAAGAGAAACGAAAGAAAGTGAGAAAAAGAAAAAAAATAAAAAATTAATAAAGATCGGATCGAGGCACGCCTGACCCGTGAGCAGTGAAGGGGAGCCCCCTCCACTCTGTGAGGTCGGAGGGGCCACTGCTGCCGGCTTCGGCTTGGCCAGCCTCGGCCTGGCTATGCCGCTGCCCCCCTCTTCCTCTTTCCCCATTAAAGTCTTGTGAACCAATCCTTTGGTCTTCAACCCGATTCGCCGCCGCCACCGGTTGCATGGCCGCCAGCTCGCCACCACAGCTCCGCCCTGGCCATGACCAACTCTTGACACCTCCGTCCTGACCTTCCTACCCTTCACTAGCGTGAGGTAAAAATTCATCTTTCTTTTCTTTTTCCCCATTTTTGTGTGTTGCGACCGCGGCTGTGGTGCCGATCGCCAACCACCGCCTTTGGCCTTTGGCCCTCCCCTGGCCTGACGATGTGTTACGGGGTAGCGAAGCAGACTATTTGTGACATGTGCTGGGGCCCACACACGTGTGGAAGTGTTGTATACTAGGTGTGTATGCATTGTGGGAACTGCCCATAGTGTTGCACACCATGTATGCAGGTGTTGCGGGGGAACGCCCACAATGTTGTGCAACATGTGTGCGCAATATTGCGCAGAAAGCACGCAACGATGCGCGCACATAGTTGGCTATGTTGGGACACATGGCCGACTAGCACATATTTGGATTCTTAAGATGTCCTCTCCCCTCTAAATAGTGTTAGGAGTCATTGGCAGTGATTTCAGGGCATTTGGCAAAGTTTGGACAAACCATGCCCGTACAACCACTTTGGCTGCCACTCCACCAAAATGGAAAAAATCTCTTATACTATAGGGGACATGGTGAGCTGAAATGACAACGCTGTTGGTATGATGCCTAGCCTTGCAACTGGCTGTCTCGGATGGCAACGAAGGCTTATTGTGTTGCTAGCTATTATGCCAGGAGCGATGTCTGCTTGGGGATGGGGCTCTCCGACCAATTGGGTGGTCGTCCGGCCTTATGGTGGTGTTGGGTAAAAAGACCCTTGCATGCACTTGGCTGAGATGGATTGTTCGGATGTCCGAGTTGCCTAAGTTGGATCAGTGCATCGCAAGGAGGTGTCCCCCTTCGGCCAGCTCACTTGGGAAATGTCCCGGCACGTTCACAAGTCCGCCTTGGGATGGGTTCGTTGCATGGTTTCGTGGGCTGGACGCTTGGTCGAATGGCACAAGGCCATGACCTTGACGAAGAATGGCTTACTCGCTTGGCTATTTTGCCTTGCGAGTGCCACACGGTAGGCATTCCCCAGGTGCCCCCGTGACAGACGGTAAGGCCATCATCCCGACCAGAATCTCCACCTTCCCCAGCACCCTCCTCTGCCCTATTCCGATCCCATATGGATCTCTGCACTATTTTTCTTCTTCTCCGACAACGTCCGTTCTTTGTTGCCAGATGTTGCATGACATTGGGCTGATGTCTATTTGAATCGCCGTGGTTCGAAGATTGCTGGATCGTAACCATCTTCCAAGTCCATCCCTTGGCCCCTGTTCGACCATTTGTGGCCTAGCAACAGCATGTCCACCGCCTTAGCTCGTCACGCCATCGCCCGCAGCTAGATCAAGTCCATTTGTTCCTTTTGACCGGAGGCTCTGCCACCACCAACATCGGCCAGTGGACAGCCGCGGGAGCTAGGTTGACCAAACGACGACATGAGGCTACCATTCTCAGCCTCCCTTGCTCCACCATGCAAGTCTTCTGGCCAAACCACACCCCCAAACTTTGGGCTACATTTCTTAACGCCATCGTGAGACCCACCCCAGCCTAGGACCAACCATCTAGCCTGACACAGTGCGGACTTGGGCAGCCTGTCTAACTGTCATGGGCTCTGCCTTGGCACAGTAATGACCAAGGCCAGCACTTCTGGCCAGATTCCACCTCTGCACCCTACTTTCCCTTACGCACAACCCAAAACCTGTGAAAAGTGTCTCCATTCTTGGTTCTTCCAAAGTAGCACTGTTGGCCACTAGCCTCTGGCCATCGAAGGCTCGACCGCTGCCGTGCTCATATCCTCCACCCTAAGCTGTGCTTGATGCACAACCGCCCGTACAATGTTTTGGTTGTGAGTAGCAATTAGAAATGTCGCCACCTTTGTCGGCCACCCAACTTGGGCCCTTAGTGCCTTCAACTTTTGCTTAGGGGACCGCACTGGCAAACCCCACCCCTTCCGTGACCGACCACCTTTTTAGGGTTTCGCCATGACAGCATGTGCATATGCTGTTTGACAACCGATTCTGCTTGTGAGCAGTTGGATCTTGCTCCCACTGGTCGGAGTCACTTTGGAACCCACCAACAACCTATCCCCCTTATGGTTCCCCTTTTTCCGCTCATGCTTGTGTCGCTTGAGCAGTCTAGGTTAAAGGCACCACTTTGCAGCGTATGACAATTGAACGACACTACCACTAGGCAGTATGGCCGCAAGAGCCCTCCTCTGTCTTTTCCTATGTCCTTGAGTATGCAATCAAGCCCTCCGCCGCTGTTGTGAGGCTTCGACAATGCAAAACCATTGCTGTTGGATGTGGTCTACGGTTGATTTGAATGTCTTGTGGCCAACAAAGTGTTTTTAGTAGTTGGCCAACCTCTAATTAGTCACCCCCTCATTATGTGGTCGCAATTGCCTTGTCTAGTGGCATGACCAAGAGCTGGCCACCCTAGTGCGCCCAATCTTTTGCTTTGAGTGAAATTTGCCCAACCTTGTTGAGATTGATTCCAGAGCCTCTGAAAATCCTCGGGACAACAATTCTCTTAGTGCAATGCTTTTGGCCGCCGATTCCGCCCTCAACGACGCCACTGTCCTATGCTCACAATCAAACTCATGTGGATTACGAGGTAGGGGACCTTGAACTTGTAATTTAATGATAGCATGTTGTGATTGTGTAGTAGCATGTTAGGAGTTTATAACTTAATGCTTTGCATGATAAATGTTAATTAAATGAGCATGTTTTATGTATGTAAATTATGTGTATGTTAGTGAAAACTAAGGGTATGGTAGTAAGTTATGAATTATATGTATGTGATCAGAGCGTGTGCTAGATCTTCGTTTGTGGTCTGGTGGTGTGTGGTTGATGGGCATGAGTATGTGCATTTGATTATAAGTTTGTAGAAGGGGTACTTTATGGGCTATGATGTGGAAACTGCGACAGTATGTCGGGCGAGAAAGATATAAGATTGATAGGCGAAGGTTGGATTTGATGAGATTGGATAATTGTTTTGTATTGAGTTAGGTGATACGTTGGAGCAATAAGCGGAAGACCTAGGCAATGTAAGGATTTGCAAGATTCAAGGTTCTTAACATCTTTGGGGGATTGTGAATTAGTGAGAGTGGACAACATAATTGTGCATGCTTAATGTGTGTAATATGAATTGTAACAGAATACAGATGTTTGATGCTCTATTGGTGCTATATTTCAATGTAGACGTTTGATGCTCTATTGGTGCTATATTTCAACGCAGACGTTTGATGCTCTATTGAGAGTGTTGTAAGTTTCCGCCCTTCATGGGCATTGTATGACTTTCTGCCTACATATGACACTGTATGTTCTGCTCAAGAGTGGCACTGTAAGATTTCTACCCAAGAGTGGCACAATATGATTTATGCCCTCAGTTGGCACTATATGGCCCCAGGGAGTGGGCATTTGTGCACTCAGGTAAGCAGTATCATGGACCTGCTCTTACGTGTTTGATCTTGTGCCCCATGAGTATAGGTGTGTCTTTCATTCGGAAAAGTCCATGACGTCTAGTTGATCCCCGAAGGTTAAAGTGTGCCCCAGTGGCATTCCCTTCCTTTTCTATGCTAGAGCTTATTAATTGTGATGAGCTTCATTTGTCAATAGTACGTGTACAACAGTAAGAGTAAGTCATATGTATCCGATTTTGAGTAAGTTGTATGTGTAAGATTCAAGTGTAAGTGCAAGCTTCTATGGAAGACGGTAAGAGTATGTTTATGAGTAAAAGTAAGATTGTACGAGTATGGTCGTACAAGTAAGATTGTACGAGTAAGGTCGTACGAGTATGCATATGTTGTAAGTGTAAGTGTACGATTGTACGAGTAAGTTGGTAAGACTGTGATTTAGAGTGTAAGTGTAAGAGTTTGTTATAAGAGTAAGTATAAGTTCAGTTAGTATGATGATTTATGTGTGAGACCCTATTTATATTTTATATCTTTATTACTCAATGTGTGGTTGCATGAATGCATCTATGTATGAACTTACGAAGTTCATTGATTTATTTCCCCTACTGAGTATTTTCCTACTAAGTATAAAAATACTCACCCTATTTTTTAGCCCCTTGGTTTAGAGGCTTTTGCAAGTTGATCAATAGCTTCTTGGATTGGACTATTCCCTGTGGTGGATCATTCTTCCTTGACCTTGAGTACAACAGTCTCGTAGTGAGGTTGTGTGGATTTTGGTGTCATAATTTCATGTATTGATTAAGGTAAGGGTTAATGTGTGAGTTTATTGGACTGGTGCATGTATGTATGATTTAGTTTTTAGACTGTTAAATAACTTGTACTTAGATATGCCTGAGATGTGTTTGTTTTTAAAGCCTATGACCATGGAAGATTTCATTTTTATGTTTTTGTTTTAGGTCATGCATGAGAATGTTGGTTTGTTGTAAGATGATTTAATTTATAAAAATGGTTTTCACGTGTTTTAAATTTTTGTGGATTCTTTTAATTTACATCCGTATTTTGAAATAATTTTTTAGTAAAATTTTAAGGTAAATGTATGAAAAAACCTCGGGCGTGACACTAGGTATGCCATATCTTCAAGATACTTGTTATTAGTTTCCACAATAAGCTACTACAAGTGAGCTTGGAATTTTATGTGTTCTTGTTTCAAACACAAGCCCTACTAAGGAAGGGATCCCATCTGAAGCTTGTTGATCCAGAGTTGGGAATTGAGTTCAATAAAGAAGAAACGATGGTGATGATAAAGGTTGCTCTTTTATGCACAAATGCTTCCTCCATTCTTAGGTCCTCAATGTCTACTAATATTAGTATGCTTGAAGGGAGATGCGGCATCAAGGAACCAAATGCCTCCGGTAGTGATTTTTCTGATGTTGATTTCAAGCTTCACCCCATCAGTCAATGGAGATGGTGATTACAATAGCTCGTCGCAGACCCAGACCCTTATATCTTCTTCTTGAATGATCCATTCATTCAATGGGTCTTCTACATATGCCCCTGATATTTATCCCATCAATCTGGACTTAGAATATTTGAACCAGAAGACATAGGTAGAGGATGAACGTATGGAGCATTTCTCTTTTAAATTGTTCCTATGACAGTATGGAGCATTTCTCTTTTAAAGTGTTCCTATTCGTCAGATGCCAGTATTCTACCAAATATGCTAATACTATAACTCATATAAGGATTCTTTGATTAGAATTTAGTTTACCAACTGAATCAAAAAAAATTTGTGGTTACTAGGAGTATTGCACGTGCCGAAAGCATGTGCCACATAGTAAATATAAGCCTCACTATGTGGTAGATGGAACTATATATTTAAGGTATTAACTACAAACCTGGTAAGATATTACACTGTAAATTATATATTCTACAAAATAAAAATTAAGTTAGAGTGAATCGCATGTTAGAAACTATTATGTAAGATTGGAAGAGTGGACCTTAACTATTTTCTTGGTGGCTTCGGACACATATACCGATAACTGATGTTAATTGCTTGCGACAATAGGTGTTTGTGGCTAATAAAATTGTTCTACTAAAAAAACAAAATTATTGGACACATTATCTACTAATTAGTTATTTTGACATGCGATGATACAAAAAAACTAAGCAAAATTTATTGATGTATGTATCTAGGAAATACATTGGTATATTATAAGAAAAATTACTATTAGCAATGCTTTTAGTAATAAAAGTGTTGCATATGGCTATTAGTGATGCTTAAAAAGTATAAAAAAAGTGTACCCTTGGTGCTACTCATTTGCAATGCTTATTCATAAGTGTTGCTAATATTCTTACTATTAGTGACACTTTCTTTAATCGCTAATAGTGAATTATTAGCCATGCTAATATAAAAAACTATTTGAAAAAAATAAAAAATACTTATTAACGATGTTTATTTATGCATCACTAATAAGAAATAAATAAAAAATAAAAAACCTTCATTAGCGACACTTTCAAAAGCATAGCTAAGAAGGAAAAAATAATAAAAAATATTATTATCAACACTTTTATAAGTGTTACTAATAACAAAAAACATTAAAAAAGAGGAAATGTGCAGTAGGGAACCTCCTCTTCCTTTGGTGCTGGGGAGGTAGCAATGGAGAGGGGGTAGCCGGGCTAGGGGAATCGGAGTTGTGGGGAGAGGCGGGACCACAAGGGAAGCCGTGCCGAAGGGGGAGAGGCGGTAGTGGGGAACTTGGAAGTTGGGGGGGGGGGGCGGTCTGGATAGTGGGTAGTGAATAGAACTGGCAGTTGGACCGGAGCGGGGGTGGGGATGGGGGTGTATAAAAAGTTGCCTGCAAAGACAAAAACACCTGGCACACATGCGAAATTTCACGCACGTGCCTAGTTTTTTTAGTGACGCTTCGTCAAAAGTGTCGTAAATAGAACCACTTTTACGACACTTCTAAGGAAGCATCACAAATAGTCTTATATTTGTGATACTTTGTTAAAATCATTGCAAATAGGCTTATATTTGCCATGCTTATGGATAAGCATTGAAACATATACCGCTATCTGCGACGATACTCATAAGCATGACAAATACTATTATTTTTTAAAACATCTATCTCTCTCCTCTCTTTTCTCTTCTTTCTCTCTCCCTCTCTCTTTCTCTTCCTTCTCTCTCTCAAGCGTGTCAACGTGAGCCCCCACTCTAGGAAGGAGAGGGGAAAAAGTATGAGAATTTAATTTCTTTTTTTTTTGTATTTATTTATTTTTGTTATGTATTGAAATAATAATTATATTATAA
This sequence comes from Saururus chinensis, assembly GCA_035235625.1. Classification (NCBI taxonomy): domain Eukaryota; kingdom Viridiplantae; phylum Streptophyta; class Magnoliopsida; order Piperales; family Saururaceae; genus Saururus; species Saururus chinensis. Next base: position 15,501,705 of record CP141145.1, on the reverse strand, counting down.
AATATAATGTAATTACTTGATAATAAGTCGCAAAAAAAGTTTTAAAAAAATTAATATTTACGACATTATTTAAAACCATTGCAAACAATGGTACTATTTTAGGCTTTTTTTAAAAAAATATTTTCATCACCTAATACTATTTTTGAAGCTTTTTTTAAAGCATCGCAAATGTCAAGTTTTTTTAAAAAAACTTATTTTATTTGCAACACTTATTTAATTGCAAAAAGTAGTTATTAGCTACACTTTTTAGTGCGTCGCTAATAATGCTTTTTGTTGTAGTGGTAGATTTAATGATTAAGACTATTTCAAAAAAAGAGTTATGCTCATTGGGTGAGCTAGACATAATGAACTACTTGAACATGCCTGTATCTAAAGTGTGGTCTATACAACATTGCCGCTGATCAATAGAGGGCAACAAAGTTGGAATAACAAAAGTGAACTTCAAATTCCACACAGAGTTACTGAATGAGACTAATGTATAAGTTTGCATAACCTGACCATAGATCCACACAAGCTCTAGGCGACCGTGTCAGCTAGACCCAGGTGCTTGGCCAAGCAGAAATGCTCCCTCCCTTCTGAGTCTTCTCTGTTGGCAATAGAAGAAGCAGTGAAGGAGTGACGGTGATAGTCGCCAATCCCTCCCCTTGCGACTTTGACAAATGAGAGAGAGAGAGAGAGAGAGGGGTTGGGGAAGGTCCACTATCGGGCACCATGGGGAGGAGGAGACATATGCATGGACCATATGAGGGGGCTATATGTAGGGGTGCTAACGAGTCGAGCTAGCTCGTCGAGCAAGGGTGCCTCGACTCGACTCAACTCAAATATAGCTCGACTCGAAGCGGCTCGGCTCGAACTCGACTAGAACTCGAATATATTCAAGTCAAGCTCAAGCATACCTTGGCTCAACTCGACTCGACTCGAATAAAACTCGAACTCGGCTCGAACTCGACTTGTACTCGACTCAAACTCGAATTCGAATGAATATGTAAACATGTTTTATAATATACATAAATACATATTAATACCTATATGTACATATGCATAATTTGAAATTTAGATATGTCATAGAAATTTAACTTAATAAAGTATATACATATATAGTACAATTGGTAAAAAATAAGATATATTATAGTCTATACTAGGTATTAAACTATATGTCAATCATTAGACAAAAATGTAACGGTAATTAATATTATATATTATTTCTACATGTCAAATAAATTAAGATATATTTTTTAAAAATTTGGTGTAAAGACTAATGTTGGAATCATTAGAAATTTAAATTTTACAACAATTTACTAAAAGTTCTTTATATCATAAGATAAAGACAAGTTATATTCATTTAAGACTAGTTAAAGAGGACAAGACTCCAAGTTTATTGTTGCTAGTACAATATGATTTTTTTGATAATCATTATTCGAATACTGAGATGTAAGCATATTGAAGACATCTCACCACATACTAGACCAAAATTGAGGGTAGTTATAACCTGAAAATAAAATCCAAAGAAGGGACAACATTGATTATACAATTAGATGTTATATTTTCATGCATGCTTAATTAATAATGATATTTTAATATCATATATACTGAAGAATTGGGAGCAATTAAAGCTCGAGTGGAGCCTAGTTTAAAGCTTTGAGATAATTTTTTATGAGCACATATTAACTTTTATTTGTAACTTTTTTATATAATTTTAAAGAAAAATATTATTATTAATTAAAATATGTACTTGGTGCACGTTAGATCACAAGAAAGACAAGCAAATAGAGCCCTCATGTTGCATTATTAAAAGCCACATACTCTCAAAATTGTGTAATAATGATACTTATTGCATGTGCCCATTGTACATTTTTCACACATAATAAGGGGACTCAATTTAAAATAAATATAGTGATAAAATTAATAAGCTCCATTTCGTACACTCATCACTCTTCAACATGCACCAAACATAATCGGAATTGTGTAGCCTAAGAATACTTAGTTATCATTATAAATAAAACTTTAGTATAAAATAAATAAAATTATAAAAATATTATTCATTAACAGTTAACCCAAGCAGCCATACCCCATATTTAAGCCTTCAACGAAATTTGTAACTCCCCATACCTGAACTAACCCCGCTCCACCACTCCACGTTCATTTCTTAGAAAAAAAACCAAGTCCATTTTGGTTCGGTTTGATTTTATAAAAAAAAACCTGAGAACTAGAACCGAACTAATACCCTAGTATAAAAACCAAGTTCCACATTGTTCCCTTATTTACCCTTCCAATGATGTTGCCTTTTGTGCTATAAACAACATTTAAATTGGTCTGATGTTTTACTCTGACATTCTTTTTATAAAATTTCTTTTAAAGTAGCCCTCCATTAAGAAAAATATAATCTAATCGACCAAAAAGTAGAAGAGACTAAATTAAATCCATAAGCTGAAGAAGCCAAGAGATCTCTCACTAAACAAAAAGTAGTTTATCTATTATGTTAATTTTACACACATAGAGGTATATGTGATGCAGTAAATAAGTCCATTAAGGTCTGAACTAAGAACATAGTTTTGCAATATGATTTCTATGAGTTTTTGGTAATATTATTGATTCATCAAAAGAATTGCTTTACTCAAAAGTTTTCCACAGCTTGTATCATCTATTCAGGATGTAAGCTTAATCAGAAAGGGCACATAGAAATACATAGCAAGAAAAGGAAGGGTCATGAGAAAAAGATAACTGGGTTTCAGGTATCTTGTATATTTATATTGCCCCTTACCAAGTAATATTACTTTTCATAGTTATTCATTCAAAATGTTATACTATGTTTAGCATATTAAATATGTTAACACTTTACATATCTAAACCTCTCCAACAGTTTGCACCAGGGAACCCATCAAAAGTGTTGATTACATCAGCTGATTCACAAATACGAATTCTTGATCATTTTACTCTGTCTTCTGACTTCTAATGGTGAATGTTGGATTCCTTCTCAGTATTGTGTATGAGACTTTTATGTGTCAGGAAAACAAAGAAGTGCAGCAAAACTTATAGTATTATTGAACTATGTAATTGCAGCTTCCACTTCCTCATCAGAAGAAAAAGAGACAATCCCATATCCACTTGATTTTGAGGTTCCAGGCACCCGAGACACTTTGGTACCAATAACTTTTCCCTTCTCAGAGAAGAACCGGGTGAGAGTATCAGAGGTAGGGCTGCATCAAAAAAATGGAACCGAACCGAACCGAGTGAAACCGAACCGAAACTTAGCAATTCGGTTCGGTTCTTAATTCGGTTTCGGTTCGGTTTTAAAGAAAAAAAACCAACTGAACCGAACCGAAATATTACCCATGTATAAAAGCCTTTTCACCCTTTCCTAACCCTAAATCTTATTCTGCCCAAAATTTTCCTATTCCCAGCGGGCGGCGCCCCGGCCTCCATCTCGCCCTCTACCGCCTCCATCGCCGCCTCCCATTGTCGATCCCCCCTCGACCCTTCTCCGATTGCCCATCCCGGGATCCCCTGTCCACCTCGCCTCCCGCTAGGATTTCGGTTTTGCTGCCAAGCCCCCTGCCGTCTCTCCTGACCTTCACCCTCGCAGCAGATTCAGCCACATGGGAGTAGAAGCTTCAGGCCCCCGAGGAGTCCTCCTGCTTTGACGACTGATCCGATGTCCAGAAGAGGCCGGATTATGAAGCGGGAAATTGTTGGGGTGTTTTATGGGTTTACTCTGCCGAGGTGCTTGATATGAACTTTTGTGTGCTTTGTCTTGCCGATCGATGTGTATTGCGTTTGATATTGCTTTTCTAATCTAAGTGGCCGGTTGTGCGTTTTTGTTTGATGAAAAATTGGGTCTTTTTGTTCAGACGTTATCAATCCAACTGGCTTAGTGTTTACATGTCTTGTTATTTATGTAGAAATAATTGTTCTGGCATAACCGCATTAAGTATCAATAAATTTTTTCATTGGCGGCTATGATTTTGGATTTTGAAGTTGAATCCTCTTCTTTCGGTTTTAAGCTTCTCTCCCTTTAAGCTTCTCTCCCTTTCTATGCTCCCACTCCCTTTTAATCCTACCAAGTGAAGCTCAGAAACCGAAAAGATTTCAGACTAGGCCACTCCCTATGTGAATTTAGTTTGCCTGGTTGATGAGTTGTGTTCATTTGGTTGGATAGGTATGAATTCCGCAGAGCGAGTTTCCAAAAGATTTGATATCTTTGATGAGGAGCAAGTGGTGGCCTTCTACTCTGGTCGACCCGATTAGTTATTCAGCAGGTTCTACATTTGATTTTTTGAACTCGGATTAATTTTGATATGCGTATTTTTTTTCACAATTAGTGAGTGACTCAATGTCTTGATCTTGTTTTACTTAGCGCCAGTAATTAGTGAAGCTTGAGTTTGATCTTGTAAGAGGATGTACGTGTGTTCTGTTACCGTGTTAAACACTTATATGTATTTAATTATATGTAATTATAAATGTCAGGTTGTAACCTTTATTAATTTTTATCAATTTTTCTATTGTTGTAATATGATTTTGATTAATTAAAGTAATTTAATTAAAATATTCGGTTTCGGTTCAGTTCGGTTCTTATATCTCGGTTTCATATTTTGGTTCAGTTCGGTTCCTGTATTTTGGTTCTATAGTTCGATTCGGTTCGGTTCCAGTAGGAACCGCAGGAACCGAACCGAGATGTAGCCCTAATTAGCGGTCACTGGCCTTGCAAGGTTTCCTACATAGACTTTGTATGGGATATCAACAAATTAAGAATCCTCACACTAAAGGAGGGATAATTCCAAAGTTTGCAAATGTTTATTTGGGAAGGCCTCTCCCTCTGAATGTGTCGGTGTATCTGATTTAATATCTTATAGATGTGATTTATTTATGATATTTTTAACAAAAAATTAAATATTTATGATCAACTCAGTCTATGAGCAATATTTGTTTATAGAATGTTGGATTGAAATTTTAGATTCAAAAATTAGGTTTATTTTTATATACTGATCGAGCTCAATTCGAGCTGGGCTCACCATTGTAATGGAACGAGTTCGAGCTCGAGCTCGTGGTTTTGGTTTGAGTTGAGTTCGAGCTAGTAAGTTCGAGCTCGTTCGAGCTTCAAGTCGAGTTCGAGCCACGTATTTTAACTTTGAGTTCGAGCCGCTTGAGGTAAAAACTCGGCTCGGCTCGGCTCGTTAGCACCCCTAGCTATATGGAACATAAAGATGAAGCCATACATGTGTTAATGCAGATCGATTACAGAAAACTCAAGTTTCATCAGTGTAGGGGTTTTGTCCTTTCAAAGGACTAAACACAAGTTTCTTTGTTTAAAACAACGAAATTTAAGTTTCATCCTTTTAAGAGACGGCTTAAATTTCGTCCTTTCAAGAAACGAAACTTCAGTAAAGGTCTAAAAAAATCATAGGCGCCAATTGCTATGTTGGCGCCTTCTTAGCGGGGTGAATACCATTTTGGGAATTATATTTTTCTCTCTGCTATTTTAGAAATTATTTTTTTAATATTATTTATTTAATTTTTTCTAAAATATAAAGTATGAGAAATTGTTTAAGAGGATGTAGTACAACAGTTTATAATACCATAGACTATGATGTAGACCACAGTCTACACAAAAAAATTTAGAAAAAATGGGGAGAGAGGGAGAGAAAAAGAAAATTAATTAACTATAATAATTGCTAAATTTTTATTAATTAATTAACACATGGTTGTGCACTATAATTTATAGGATAATTAAAAATTAATCCTATTAGCATAAGGAAAATAATCTCAATCTAATTGTGAATTGTGATTAAATCAAAATAATAAATCTTACTTAATCTAGGAAAAAAAGTCTAATCTAGGAAATCTGAAAAATAATTTAAATTTAATTTTAATAAGGGTGGGATATATCAAATTGCTCTCTCCCTCTCACGCTCAATGATATGTATACAATGAAAACATCACACACATATCTCCGTCGTCAACCGTTTGTAGCTGATTGTACACGTTACAAGAAACTTGAACAGCTAGAATATTTCAGTTTGAATCATTTGACAGGCAAATACATGCCGTGTTTGATGCTGTATTTGGACTGACCACCTCCCAATAAATACAGCCAATGAATCTAAGAGGTGGGTCACAAATGTTTGTAAGCTTCATTCATTCACCTGTGTTATTTGTAATTTTATGGGGTGATATGAAGACGTAATCATACCTTTTCTTTTCTCTTCAACTGCAGATATTGATTATTCATCTACTTCTTCTTAGATATGGATTGTCTTCATTTGACAGGAAACTCGCACATCAATATTCTTGAAGTCCCCTTCGAGGGCATTTATTCTAGGCCCCGTTCTCTTTGTAGACTGTAGACTAAGTCAACCACTAATAAGCCACTTGCCTCTGACTTGTCTTCACAGCCATCTAAAGACAGTTATTTGAAGCTTGGTTGTCAAATTTCTATCCATACAATGGTCGGTTTTCTGGCATTAGATAGATTAGTGGTGAGTCCCCTAACGTGCGAGAAGCTGTCAGAAGTTGAGAGATACGTTGATCTGAGTTTACCAATTTCCATGTTCTGAAAATTAACCTCAGAAGTTTGCATATGAATTCATGCAATCGCGGTTGTATGATTTTCAATCTAAATATAGGTGAAACGATTGTGCATACAGCCTTACAGGTTCGATGAAAACTACTCTAATTTGGTGGCCACAATCCTACACTAGAATCTGTCCACTAGGGTTGTGATTGAATAGAGAAAGTGGGCCGCACATGGCATTTCGCGTCCCACTACTCTTTGTCCAATCTAATCAAACCTAGGTGTAAGATTTTATTGGACAGCTATACCATAGAAAAATCATTATCTTAGAATTATATTTCCTCCGGTATCAACACTTTTGGTTGGTTGGAGAATGTAGTATTTTTTTCCTACAAGATTTGCCTTGTACGAGTACGGGCAAACCCTTGAGATAAACACTCATTTGTTACAATATTGGTAAGCTTTTTCAAAGATATTACTTAGGCTGATTTAACTGGCCTAAGCTTCCTAGTCATAGAAATCACACTTACTTGACCAACCTAAGTTTCTTAGCAGCTTCTCATTTTGATTTTTTTCTCCCATGATGTAACCAGTCATGAAAAGTCATGAACCAGTTCCAATCATAATATCAATAATTGTAAACACGCTAAAATATAGCCTCTCTTCCCCAAATGCCAACGAGAAAGGCTTTCGGAAACTCAAGTGTAGTCTCTTCAGACTGAAGTCATCCAGTTTCCCAAGGCTTGGCGGCCATGAGAAGCTTTCTCCTCGTCTCCTTGGTTCTAAGTATTTTTTGGATCAGTTTACTGGAAGCAGAGGGCGCCAGTATCGCTCCTAAAGAGCGTAAGTATCATCATCATCTTAAGAACCTTTAAACAAAATTTTTCTTGTTCTTTTTCCTTTTTTCACAAGGACTGAGTTTTTGCATTAGACCTGTGCGTTGATGGGTGTGCTGTCGATTACAACTCCCCATCTTGCAATGGGAAGAGTTTTTCATGCTCTTGCTCACTATGAGCTCAGCGTAAGAAACATCTAGAAACCGTTCTAATATGTTCCCAATTAAATTACTTCTTCTACTTTTTTAAATTAATTTATGTCTTGATTTTACTAAGATTAGTCTTAGTTATCTTATTTCAATAAGAATATTAATTTATTTTTCTATAAATTATATTTCTTAACCTGTTCTGAAGAATACAATATAAATCAAATTAATTTAATTTAATTTACTGTCCTGATCTTTCTCTTTAATCCCCTTTCACTTTATTATTCTTGCGTAGATCCCCTTGTTCTACACCACATTTATTTAAGAATGATGTGGCATATGCTAGCCTACGTGAGCAACGTGTGTAATACCGTTGATCTCATGGATAAATGACCCTCATGCATTCCTTACACTAGGTTCATGGTGAGTTGAAAAAATGCTTCCCTTGCAATGATATTTGTACCAATTTTACCAAAGGTAGGAAACAAAAATGAGAATAGTGAAATTATTATTAGGATAAAGTTTCTCGTGGAAGACTATCTAATTAATAAAAGTAGTGAAAAGACTCTCTGGTTGCCATAGAGACTACCTTCTTTCTGTTATGAACTTGAGATGGATTCTAGTTAAGTCAAAATACAATTCAAGATTATTGTGTTTCCCCCCTCTTTATTTATCCTTGAAATGTAACAGGGGATGCTCTATCGGAGATAGCGAGTGGATTGGGAGAACGAAGCTGGAACTTGGATGCAGATCCATGCTTAAGCGATTGGATCATGAACGAAAAGAGAATTTTTAACAATATCACTTGCGACTGCAGCATAGGAAACGATGGTTTCTGTCATGTGATCCGCATGTAATATCTTTCTTCACAAACAATCTATTTTGCGTATTGCCTGCATGAACTCTAGAACACTATCTGCAACTGATTATAAAATACCTTTTGTGCAGTACTCAAAAACGTCCAAAACCAACATAATCTTCGAGTATACCAAACTAATATTGTATTGGCCGCTAATTCTGAATGGTCATCAATTATTTGAACTAATGATAAGTCTAATAGAAGTCCGATCCCTAATTGATCAAACATCTCTTGTGCTGATGGCCAATTCTATTAAGGATTGCAAGGGACATTTTATTTAAATTACTTTAAAAAATATCATAACTTACCGAGAGATTTGTTAATTTTTATATAAAGTAGTCTTTGTTTATATTTCTATAGTTATTGTGAATGAACAACATATATTATCATATGGAGCTTCATCAAGGGAAAATGACTATATAAAGAATTGGTTATATCTAAAACTCCACTAAGGCCATGTTAGACAGTTATATATAAGAGTAAACTCGAGAAAGAGTTTCCTAGGTTAATCTTTTAGAAGGCTCATTTTTGCGGGCCACCATCAAAGGGTGATACAATGGTATGGAACTAGGGGCATGAGTGAAATCATTGGGAGATATTATTGGCAAAGGTTGGACTCATTTTGGTGAGTAAGACCATCTCATCAAGGCCGGTTGGAATTTTAATTACAAATCAATAACCAAATTTTGATGGGATTAAATTAATGGGTCCCACATATTAAACCATAAGTGATAGACCCCCGTCATCAAAGATAATTTTTAAAGCCAAATTGGTGTCCCATGCAACTTACAAGGGACTTAAATTAAAAAATATAATTTCAACTATTAATTTAAAGATCAAATTGAAATTTTATGATGAGGAGGCCCTATATATCCAAATGGGCCCAAATGTGTGGGCTTTTATTTGTTGAAGGTGGACCAAAGAAAATAGAAAGAGCATTTTTCATGGGGGACTATAAATCTTGGGCCTATATAATTAAGGATATCTCAAATCAAACTAAGAAAGAGTTTTGCGTGCTGATTGTCTATAGGGCTTTACCAATGTTTGTAGTGGGTAGGAGCAAATTGAAAAAGAAAATTAGAAAATAAGGGCCCACACATTTTGAGAGGTGGCAGTATCAAGTTAACCTGACAAACTCTTTTTTAGGTTGAATTTTTTATAGGGTTATTTTTATGGGCCACTGTCAAATGAGAGTACGAGACCAACAGGGATGCATGACAAATTATGTAAAAATGAGATTATTATATTTTTGGCCCATTTTAATTAGTGAGACCCTCTTACCAAGGTTGTCAAAGTTTTAAACCCAAATCATTGGCTTAAATTTGACGTGCTTAAATAAATGAGCCCCACATATTGAAGTAACCCTAAATTTAGCATATCCACAATATCTTCAAATGAGATTTTTAAATCCTAATTAGTTTCATACCTATATTACAACTCTAAAGGTCCAAATTAGAAAATGTATTCTCAATCGTTAATTTGATGATAATATTAAAGTGGGGGCTATTTAGATAATATAGACCCATATTTTTTATGATGCTTTTTTTTTATTTTCTTTGGTTCCACTATCAACAAATTTTTCACGAATCTAAATTTATGCTAGAATGAAATTTTTGTCAAACTTTTAAAATTTCATGAGATTTTGGAATTGGACCTATTTTTAACTTGGATCTTGCAATAAAAAATATTTACCAAATAAATTTTCATGATTCTAACCTAATGAGATTTTGTATCCAAATAGCCTCTTAGTAAATTACACGTGGCAGTTAAAAGCAAAGTGAAGTAATTGTTATTAGTTATAGTTTGCAACGGACAGAAGTTTACTTGAATCTCCAATCTCACTTTTTTTTCTTCTCTTGGATGAACTTACAGTTACAACACACGCGGGAATCTAACTGGGGTGCTCCCGCCAGAGCTTGTCAAGTTACCTTTCCTTCAAATAATGTATTATCTCTCTCCTCCCACCTTTTTTTCTAAGAAAATTTTACATTAGTCAATGTTGATAAATTTATTCTATTAAAAATTGTTTTAGTTGTGAATAACATGTTTTGGGACCAAAATACTGCCGGAACCTAATTTCCCATATTGTACAATCATTTCAATAAGTGTCAAACCAATTTGGTGACATGTTCGCATCCTTCGATTGATTTGACAATACATTAATGTGAATGAAGTGATTTCACATTTCTGCCTTAACCCTATGTGCAAACACACATAGACTTTGCTAAAAGGGGACCAGCATTTTGGTCCTAAAATGTCAAAAATTTAGGTGATTTGTAATTTTTGTTATAAATATAGGTAATACGTAAATTATTATTTCTACACTTTAAGTGAGGAAAATTCCCCAACACCATATATCTTTAAGGATTTGTTGTAGTTTTTTGTGTAAACAAATATTTTCCATAAGAAAATTAATCCCTCATGATTGTGCAGATAACCACACTGCCTTTTTTTTAGTGTTAGCTGTGTATAACTTTTTTCACATTGAAAAACAATCTCATTCTTTCAATAATTAATCAATTATATTATAATTTTTTTCCATATACCATTTTAATGTATATGATTATACATACTTGCATATGTGCATATACATGCATATGTACATATGTATTATTTATCTTTATTTCCTTGTATATACATTAAAATAATTAAAATCATAAGAAAAAGATATATGCATATACACAAGTAAAATATTCTTATTTTTGTATATTAGAAAGCTTACATTAATTGAACACAAAGAGAGATTAAAACTCTCTGTTTTTCACATTCATGGTCTGCCAGGGCATGGAGCATGCATTGATACCTATAAGATCAATGTGATCATTTTCAATATATAAAGAAGGGAAGGTGTGGGTTTAGGGCCCATAATAATAGTTAAGATTATAAGAGATGACTTAGGTTGTGGGGACTAGAGTAGTTACTAAGGTTAAGAAGGATGATGTTTAGGCAGTGCAGTCTAGAGTAGTAACTAAGGTTAAGAAGGATGAGATTTGGGTTGTAGCCTTGTAGGCCAACACTAATAGAGTAGTTAGAGTTAAAAAGGATGATGATTGGGAATTAGGGTCCGCAGTAGTAGTTAATATAAAGAGAAATGAGGCGTAGAAGTTTTTACTTGAGTAGCATCTCTAAACAATTATGATAAATATTTGTTTAAGCGGCAAAATTTGACATACCAATATGTATGTCTAAATTTGACTCAAAAATAATTTTCAACCCAAACACTTTAAATTTTAAAAATAAAAAAAGATAATTTTTTTTAAAAAATAACCAAATAATTATTTTTAAATTTTGTAATAAAAAATAAATAAAATAATATAAAAATAAATGTGTCGAAAGGTATGTAACTAAGTTATCCCCCATGCAAAAATTTCTCTTCTTTGTTTCGCCGCCATGAAAATTACTACTATTTCCTCGTGCTTCTGCAGATATCTCGCTCGGAACTTTCTCAATGGCACAATCCCTACAGAATGGGCATCAATGTCGTCGCTCGAAGTCATGTACACTTCCTTATCAGTGGTTTTAATTTTAGCAGAAGAGTTCCAAACTGCCTCTGTTGTCTGAATTCCATTATAGAACCCATTGTAAATGCAGCTCTGTGGGCCAAAATCGCTTGTCTGGACCAATCCCACGGGAAATTGGAAACATTTCAACTCTCCAAGAATTGTATGTAAAATCTATCTGTAATAAATTTTTTTTGTGGTTTTCCTTTGAGCTTATTTTGTACATTTTAATGGGGTCTGATATTAAATTCCAATGGAGCTTTCAGGGTCCTTGAAACTAATCGATTTTCTGGGAGCGTTCCTCCAGAAATTGGAAAGTTGGTCAATCTAACGAGACTGTATGAAGTGTTCTTGAAAATGTTTTTTAAGTGTGGAAAAAGTATTTTATCCTTTTATTTCAGTGTTATATAAAACAGATATTAATTGTTTCATTATACTCTTATTTCAGTATCATTTCATCAAACAATTTTACTGGGGAGTTGCCAAAGGAGATTGGCGGTCTAAAAAAATTGACAGATTTGTAAGATGCACTTAGTATCATCTTCACATTTATATTCATAATAGTCGCATGTCACGATTGACAATATCGCTTATATTTTGATAACTTTCTGAAAATATATAAGGAGGGTCAGTGATAATCAGTTTAAGGGGAAGATTCCTGATTTTATCCAGAACTTGACTGGACTGACAACACTGTGAGTGAATTATTTTATTCATATTAGTTTTCTTGCTTTATAAGTGAAGCTCTCTCAAATAATTTCGTGGAAACTTGATTAGGGAAATACAGGCAAGTGGTCTGGAGGGTCCAATTCCATCTGGCATATCTCGTCTTGAAAATTTGTCTGACCTGTAAGTATGTTAGCCACATAGCCCAGTGGCTAAGTGGATATACAGCTTTATAATAAATTCTAGCACTCTGATATAGCTTTATATTCTCTTTGTCTTTCGTTAATAGTTTTATTTAGTTTTTCAAAATAAATTAAATTTAGTTCATTTTTAAAAATTTAATGGAGGTAATAATGTAAGATAGAGAGTGTAACGTAATTTGTAATGGGTAGGACCGTAGGAGTGAATTTCACAAAAGAAAAAAAGGTAAAGATATGGGAGCCAACAGTGTAGCCGGAGGGGATATGATGTTCTATGAGACCGATTGTGTACCCCACAATTAAAAAAAATAAAGCTTAAAAATATGACGTACTCCTTACTCCAGAATATTTGAACATGCTGTCATACGAAGAGACACAATGTTAAAAACGGAGAATGAACTTTAACTTATGAACCAGCAAATAAAAGAGATGCAAGAAAATTTTCATTTTATGATTAGTGACGAGTATTGGTTAACCCATACAGGTCGATCATTGGCATAAATGGAACTGAGTCCTTTCCACCTCTGGGACAAATGAAAAATATGAAAACGCTGTGAGTGGGATTTTATTCATATTGCATACGCTTTCCTATGGACTTTATGAGTGTAAATATTTAATTGCTTATCTTCTTGCAGGATATTGCGTAGTTGTAATCTTTCTGGAACGATCCCTGATTTTGTTGGGAATATGACAGATTTGAAAACCCTGTGAGAACATGAGACATGCTTCCCTTGCCTGAGGGACTTCTTTTAGTTTTCTTTAATAATTAATTGGAAGTTGGGCAGTCCATCCTGATCGAATAAATACCCTGGTTAAGCCCTCTGCCACTTTTAGGAGTAGTTTTATTTTCTTTCCTCAATTTTTTTTACCTTTTTGCAGAGATCTCAGCTTTAACAAGTTTACAGGTGCCATTCCACCTAATTTTGATAATCTGGTTAATGCTGATTTTATGTAAGCTCACTCTCTCATATAATATTGTGTGGGAAAATATTATCCAGATTGGTCTCTATAACTATGGAGGACACACGGAGTTGGTTTGTTAACCTCTCTATCAGCTCTAGTTTGGTAATGACTAACTGATTAACCAATAGTGGAGAAATAGGTATGAAATAACCTATACTGGATTGATAGTAGAAGGGTTATGGGGTAAAAACTGGGGATCAATTATGATAACAAAATAAGTCCTGCCTTCACTTTATTGTTTTATTGACAACCCTACCTAACATGGTATATACCTACTAAGTTACCATGCCATCACTATAACTATATATTTAAGTATCATATTAGGCCCCTATGTACAATGCTAAAATCCCTGTATATTATGATCATGGAGCCCGGTCAGGCTAGACAACTTCTATACGAGTATACATTAATCAAACTTTCTTATCTTAACTATTAATGACTTTTCTATGTTACAATAGGTATTTTACTGGAAACATGCTAAGTGGAACTGTACCAACGCTGAAGAAAGTGAACGTGTATGTCTCAAAACGTTTCATGCTTACCAAACACATGCTGAAAATTTCTTTATTTTCCGGTAAAGTTTCTTTCTTGTATAAGTTTCTCTGGAGAAAGTTCTCATAATTATATTCCTTGTTGGACGCAGTGATCTGTCTTACAACAATTTTACTCTAGGAACATGCCCCCGAGATAATTCAATAGGAAGGTAAGAATTTGTCTTAACAAACTTTCATTTTATATGCTTTGCTTATCTTTTTTTTTCTCATTTGCCTTCGTATTGAAATTTCTCTTCTTGTGATCCAACAGAAATTACTTTGCAAGTTCTTCTGCAGGAAATAAGAGGTAAACATCCATGTTACATAAAACCTATCCCAACTTAGGATAAACTAGTAACAAATAATAGGTATAAAGCTGAATCTTTTACTTACACGAACTTTTGAGCTATGACATATTTAAAAGAGTATATAAACCAACGGGGTGTTAGTGAGATGGCCAGGGCACACTTCATGAAGCAGATTATATCCAAGTCTACTCGATACGTATGATAGGTGGTCTTTGTACGTATCTGATGTGATTGTCTACAGAATACAGAACTCTAAGAGGCCTATTGCCCTGCCCTAATCCTAAGGACTAAGCACCCCTCGATCGCTATAAAAACGTATATATAAACTGACATATCTTTTGTTTTTGATAGCGGTGGCAGCTTCCCGTGCTCAAAGGACAAGTTTGAATGTAAAGCGAGTAGCTGTTCAACAAGAACATCATCTGCTTGAATCTGCTGACCTTTTAAGCTGACTCCACTTGGGTCTATTTTAAACTGTTGTTGTCAGTCTATGATTCGTTGTACATAAACTGTGGTGGAGATGTCGATGTAAAGGCCAACGGAACCACATACGAAAAAGATAATTCAGAGATTGACGCTGCTGCAACTTACTGGCTGAATGGGAATAATACGTGGTCATTAAGTAGCACTGGCAACTTTTTGGACAATGACGATGCCGACAAATATATAGTTAAATCAACTACTCCACTCAAACTCAATATGCTCGATTCTGAATTGTACGAAACGGCACGAAGTTCACCTCTGTCACTCACTTACTACGGACTCTGTCTTAAGAAAGGAAGTTATACCGTCAAACTTCACTTTGCAGAGATAATATTCACCGACGACAATACTTACAGCAGCCTTGGCAGGCGCATTTTTGATATTTATATACAGGTATCTAATTTTTCATCTATTTCTTTACTTCTATACATTTCTTCACTTGAATAGT
Source organism: Saururus chinensis (assembly GCA_035235625.1). Lineage (NCBI taxonomy): Eukaryota > Viridiplantae > Streptophyta > Magnoliopsida > Piperales > Saururaceae > Saururus > Saururus chinensis. The sequence goes on along the minus strand of CP141145.1, from coordinate 15,486,255 downwards.
TATTTGGGAACTGCAAGATTGCGCAGACCATATTTTGCTCGAGGTGTGCTTATCTGAGCTTCTTATGTTATAGGGAAATCTAGTCTGGAAAGATTTCAATATTGAAGAAGAAGCTGGTGGGGTTGGCAAGGAAACTGTGAAGAATTTCACTGTAAATGTCAGTGATAACAATTTGGAAATTCGTTTATATTGGGCGGGAAAAGGCACAACGAGCATTCCCGAAAGAGGAGTATATGGGCCCCTCATATCAGCTATTTCCGTGGTTCCTAGTGGCTGGAATTCTAGTTCCAGTCCTCTGCATTTTGTAAAAAAAACGAATAGAGCTGCTATTGTGGCTGGAATTCTAGTTCCAGTCCTCTGCATTTTAATTGTTGTGGTCCTTGGTGTCCTATGGAGAAAAGGTATAATTGGACGAAAAAGTATCCTATGGAGAAAAGGCATCATTGGACGAAAAAGTAGAATGGCAAAAGGTAATATGAGGATGAGATGAATAGCCTTCTAATTTGTCACCTGAGATAATTTCTTCTGAATGTCGACCAATTAGTTATATTCTCTTGCTTTCTTTGATCTATTAAAAGCACATTCTTATGAAGCTTTCACATAGTTGATGCAACAAATTTTTTTTGAAGTTCTTGCACAGCCAGAAGGTGTTACAATTTTATTTTAACTGTTTGATTTTCTGATCAGAACTCAGAGATTTGGATCTGCAAACTGGATCCTTCACCCTTAAAGAAATCAAGGCTGCGACAAACAACTTTGACAGTTCGAACAAAATCGGTGAAGGTGGCTTTGGACCAGTGTACAAGGTAATTGCCAATCTACCTTTTTGTTTTAACTGGTTGTCCATTATTTTACAGCCAAGATTATATAGTATTGTTGTATGATCTACAGGGACTATTGTCTTATGGCACCATAATTGCGGTGAAGCAGCACTCTTCAAAATCAAAACAAGGGAACCGTGAGTTTGTGAATGAGATAGGCATGATTTCTGCTTTGCAACATCCAAATCTTGTAAAACTTCATGGATGCTGTATTGAGGGAAACCAGTTACTGCTAGTCTATGAATACATGGAAAATAACAGCCTTGCTCGTGCCCTGTTTGGTAAATATCTTTTTCTCTTTCTTTTTTAGGTTACTCTGGACAAAACAAAATTCTTCAAGCATTAAATTAATCCATTACAGGTCCTGAAGAGAAGCGGTTGAAACTGGATTGGCCAACCAGGCAAAGAATTTGTGTTGGGATAGCAAGAGGTCTGGCTTATCTTCATGAGGAGTCAAGACTGAAGATTGTACATAGAGACATCAAGGCCACAAATGTGTTACTTGATAAGGATCTTAACCCTAAAATATCTGACTTCGGTTTAGCAAAGCTTGATGAAGAAGATAACACTCACATTAGCACCCGCATAGCTGGAACAATGTGAGTTGCCATTTTATATTTTATCTGATTTCTTAGCGTACTATTACTGCCCCAAGTGTATAATACTATAGTAGCGATAGATAAGAAAGGTTAAGATTGACAAAATAACTGAAACAGTGCCCACATTTTGACATGTACTCACATAGGCAGTTCAATTTTGTAGCGGGTATATGGCACCAGAATATGCTACCAGAGGTTACTTGACAGACAAAGCTGATGTCTATAGTTTTGGAGTCGTGGCTTTAGAAATTGTCACTGGTAAGAGCATCACATATATCAGCGAAAAGAAAGAAGATCAAATCTATTTGCTAGACCGGGTATGACACATCTTCAAGATACATGTTATTAGTTTCCACAGCAAGCTACTAGAAGTAGAAACCTTGTCGTGAGCTTGGAATTTTCTGTATTCTTGTTTCAGGCACAGGCCCTACTAAGGAAGGGATCCCTTCTGGAGCTTGTTGATCCCAAGTTGGGAATTGAGTTCAATAAGGAAGAAGCGCTGGTGATGATAAAGGTTGCTCTTTTATGCACAAATGCTTCCTCCATTCTTAGGCCCTCAATGTCTGCTGTTGTTAGCATGCTTGAAGGCAGATGCGGCGTCAAGGAACCGATAGCCTCTTGTAGTTATTTTTCTGATGTTGATTTCAAGCTTCACTCCATCAGTCATGGAGATGGTGATTACAATAGCTCATCGCATTCCCAGACCCCTATATCTTCTTCTTCTTCAATCTGCCCTTGATCTTCTACATCTGTCCCTGATATTTATCCCATCAATCTGGACTCGGAATATTTGAACCAGAGGACATAAGTAGAGGACGACCGTATGCAGCATTTCTCTTTTAAACTGTTTCTATTCACTTGTTAATACCCTCCCCCATTCCCATCTTAAGCGGGCCTTAATTGGGCTATTACTTAAATGGGCTCCATTGCTATTTTCTTTCCGGTTTTACTTGAGGGTTTTACACAACGGGAGCGAGTTCTGTCCCTTAGAACCCGCGGCGGCCTGGACCCCTTGCACATGGTCCCACCCTCGACACATAAATCGCGCAACCGGCCCCACAACATGTTAATACACAACCTAATCAAATGCCTAGTGTACGTGTGTGACATATGTGTGTTCCAATCAATTTAAGTGTAACGAATGCACATGTGGGGTCGGCTCAACCACCCCCACCACCCTTGGACCCCGTGGCCCGTACCGACTCACCCGGACCATGTACAGTAACGTTGGATCGAAACAGGCCTGAGCCCATACCCTAGTCCAACAGAAAAAATAGACTTGGATTCCAAGAACTCATGCTAGAGAGAAGTTAGCAGTTGCTGTGAGTCAATCAGTCCATAGATGGTGCTTAGTTGACCGGTCAGCAGGTTTTTTTTTCTTGTTGTCATGACTCTAGAAAGTAATTTGCGCAATGTCGATGATTATAGCTTCTAAACTTTTTCTTTTTGTAGAACCCCTCTTCGAGTCCCCTTTTTCCTTGACCTGGTGGAAGTGTTTTTGACAATGGAGCAAGCGTAAGAAACATACATGAAGCATTTATTTTTGAGATTGATGGTGTACACGCTAGTACATGTTAGTGCAAATATCATTAATACTAACATGTATTATATATTATATACACTATCGATCTAAAAAGTGAGCGCTTCAAGTATATGATATAAAATCCCTAAACTCAAATCGATTTTGACTATTTTATTTAATTGTTATTATATGGTTTAATAATTAATTTTAATCGATTTTGATTATTTTCAAAATTAAGGTAGTTAATTAATGTTTTAATAAAAAAAATTCACATTAATAATTTTTATGTTCATATAAGTTATTTTGTAATTTTTTGGAATTTTTAGAATTTTTAACTATTTTTTAGAAAAATTAGGGTGTGAGACCCGCTATGGCCCTGCGTACGAAATTAGGATAATAGGTCCAAAATGACCCTAACAACATCTTAAGACAGTAATTCAATATTTTAAAATTTTTGGACATCTATTTGGGTTTAAAATAAGCAAGTGTTTTCATTTTTAGTAATAAATTCTATTTATACCCCACCTATTTGTTAAGTTTACCTCAATATATACTAAATAGAATGACACAACCACTTTCCCAATTGGGAAAGGCTAAGACCAGGAGCTTAGGAGGCCTTAATCTTCATTTCTAAAGAAGGAAATGAGATTAAGGTAAATATTTGTTTAATCTTTCACTAATTTCTTAGGGTTTCTCTTAAACTTTTTAAATCTCTTCTTTTACTGACGTTTAATCTTGATTTTTACCAATAAAGCTACTAATTTGAACCTCTATTTTAAACCCTTGTGAAAAAAAATTTATTTTTGAACTCTCTAAACTTTAAATCTACAAGTTTTAAAGAGGTTTAGGTATTTTTAATTGGATTTATGCAAGTATTAACAAAAACCTTCTTGTTGGTAAGATTTGAAGGTGTTGGAGGATCGATTTCAAGTTAAGAAGCTCACTGAAGGTAAGGGATTTCGTTCTAAATGGGTATGTGATTTCATATTTGAGGTGTGGTAGAGATTTATGTGTTTCTACGGTGATGAGCTTTAATAGTAGATTTAGAAAAGTAAAATTTTTATTATGATTTATTGGTGTTTTTATTAGAAATGGCTATATTTATTGTTTCTTAAGCATGAATTTATCATGATGTTTGGGAGCAAGATTTGAAGGTTTATAAAGTTTATGTGAAGTTTCGATTTCGGGTTCAAAAAGAAGAAGACGAACCAAAACTCCTGTGTTGGCGTTCAAACGGCCATACATGCCGATCAAATAACAATACTACAGTTTGGCCATTTTGAGTTCTTTTGTTCATTTTTACGTTTTTCCTCTTCAGAGTTATTTTCTTATATTATGATGAGTAATTTATGCTAAAATGAGCTATTAGAAGAACATGAAATTGATGTTGGAAATTATGATGACTGTTTAAGTATTATGTGAAGTTCATGTTGTTGGTTAAACATGTTATGTTCTAGGTTCCCTGTGTGGGATTCAGACTCTCCCACCACAGAGATATCCAGGGCAAACACATTAATCTAGGTTCTCTGTGTGGGATTCAGGCGTTCCTTACCTAGACTGTCCAGGGCGAGCATACTGCTCTAGGTTTCAGTAAGGAATTTGGACCTTCATTCGTGGATTGTCCAGGGCGAGTAGAAGGGCTGACTACCCCAAATACTATAAATTTATTTTGTGGAATTTGGACTACGTCCAGAGCGAGTAGTATGATTGTATTTCTCTCCATGATAGAGATATTCATCATTGTATGAGATAATATTATGTCCAGGTTACACAGGTTGTGTAGGGATAATTAAGATTATATGACACATGTGAATATGATTTATTATGTGTGATTTGGTATAGTGTGATTGAGACACTTGTTGTGCAGGGTAAATGACGTATGGATGAATGAGAATTTAATATGTATGATGTGATTATGTGTTCTAGACATTTCTCATACAAGTTGAATGATATGAATATGCATGATGTGATTGTGTTTTAGAGACATTTTTCATGTAGGTTGAATGATATGAATATGCATGATGTGATTATGTGTTAGAAATACTTTTCATGCAGATTGAATGATATGTATATACATAATATGATTGTGTGCTGAAGTACGGGTAATGCAAGATGAATGTTACGAAGGAGAATGACTATGCATGAATATGTGTGGTGTGCTTGAGACATTCTTCATGCAGGATGGATATTTATGTTAAAAATGTGATTATTTGTACTATAAATAATATGTTTGTGATACTTGCATGTATGATAATTACTTATAAATAAGTAGGATGGTGGTACGAAAAGTAATCAGAAATAAGATATCATATGACAAGTTGTTGTGATATACCATGTTGATGTGTCATGATTGTTTTTTTTATTTACTGTTCCTTATTCAAAACCTTACTGAGTTTATACTTACCCATCTTTTCGTGTTTTATTTTGGGGTTGCATGGGGCGACATGCATTGATCAGAATCCTCTGTATGAGGAACAACTAGGGAGTGCTTGAGAGTAAGTGTGGATGTGTCTGGGCTTTGCTGTGTTTTTTGATTTACTTTGTCATGATATTAGAACATTATGTATAGTTGATCTTGTTTCAGACTCTTGTAACCCTTATAATTTTTGATCTGTTTAAGACTTTCTAATTCAAACCATGTGTCGGCTCAGTATGCTAAATATCTGCGTTGAGATTGATTTTTTTTTATTTCGGAGTTAAAATCCTCTTTTATTTTACTTTTTTTCTTGCACAAAGATTTAAAGGTAAGCTACTCCATATGTGAAATCTACCCGCTAGAGGGGTTGTCTTCCGCAATATTAAATCAACTTGTTGCCCTTGTGCGCTTCGACCATCCCTTAGACCGGGTTCAGCTTAGGTCAGGCGGGTGTCAGGGCATGACATATGAACCCCTTTACCATGACACTTTAATTTTACTATGCCACAACCCAATGAGGGGTTCATTTGATTGAACTATGTTTTTAGTCTCCCTCTCTCCTTCTAAATTCTTACAATTCATTCTTGTCATCCTGCTTTTATTTTTTGTCTGTGCAGTGATTCTACTATCTCCGATGGCCTTTTCCATTTCAGGTAACCAACAGGCTGGATTGCATAACATTAGAGTAGCACAAAGCCATCTTAGTGCTGCGGGGACATCCACAAAAGGTTAGATGAAGCTTCAGATAAATGGAATTCCTAATTTTGAAGGCTACATAATTGGAACTAAATGATACTCTTCACAGAAGAGAGTTTCTATTTGTGAATTCTATATGGCGGGCATGGCTCTTGTTTTCTTTGTTCTAGTTTTCACGGAATGGGATGTTTATACACCATGCACATGACTCATAAGCCAAAAAGTAACCTGATGGAATGTTGAGGATTTTAAGTTGTAGGTCTCAGCAAAAACATGTACATTGAGCAGCTGTGTACTTTTTCCTTAACAGGCTGTGTTTGGCTCCTCTAAGTTGCTTGGGCATTCTCATTTGCTTTTCTTCTTGCATATATCCATTATGGTATTATCGTATATAAATATCTCTTCTTTCTTCCCATCTATATACTTTTGGCGTTTTGTTTATTACTCTTTTTTTTTTAGAGTTTTTTCCATATTACCTGGCTCGATATACAAATATTCCATATTCCCTGGATTTTAACACTTAATCCCATATGACCTAGTTTAGGACAAATATACCCTTAGGTCAAACCTAAACCTACACTCAAGCTCTTATCTCATTATTGGTGAAAAATTACCGACAATGACACAAATTTGTATGAGAAAAATCAAAACACTCAACATACAGAAAATAAATCACCCACTTAAAGATGATCGATAGAAAGTAAAAAAAATCTCTTTCTCAAACCTATGTTCCAGAGAACAAACCAAAATAGAACCACCTCCCGGTTTCAATCCAAAAACTGGTTCAAAAGGGGGAATCAAAGGAAGCCACTTTAGTGCTCGCTGAATTGCAACAAACAGAATGTTCCGGCAATCTAAAAAATTGGGTTGCGTTTAGAACAGATTGAAGGACTCCGGAGACTTGCGCCAAATGGGGATTGAATGCTGCAAAAAGAAATGATTTTTGGGAGTATAGTGAATCCGAATGAAATCGGGTAGAGTACATCAACTTTGCATTACTCGCGAGACTTCCGAGAATGCGAGAACAAGAGGATGGCTCCCATTAAATGAACCAAAAATCTCATGCTCTGCATGGCTTGTGTCCAACACTTAATCCATATCGCATATACGATAACTCGATATGTAAATAAAACGTATTTTTGATAATACGATATGTATTCTTTGAGCCAACAACCCATAATATGATATTCTTTATATCACATATACGATAACACAATATTCGCCATAGCGTATTATCGATAACACGATATGCCACCATAGCGTATTATTAATAACACGATATGCCAACAATGCTTGCTATTGATAATACAATATGTTACGATATCCTCTATATCGCATATACGATAATACAATATTCACCAAAGCGTGTTATCGATAACATGATATTTGCTATAGCGTATTATCAATAACATGAAATTCGCAATAGCGTGTTATCGATAACACGATATGTTGGCATAGTGTGTTATCGATAACATGATATGCCAACAAGAAGTGTTATTTATTTTCCTCTATATCGCATATACTATAATATGATATTCGTCATAGCGTATTATCAATAACACGATATTCGCCATAGCATGTTATCAATAACACGATATGCCAACAAGATGTGTTATTTATTTTCATCTATATCGCATATACGATAATACGATATTCACCATAGCGTATTATCGATAACACGATATGTAACCATAGCGTATTATCGATAACATGATATGCAACCATAGAGTGTTATTGATAACACGATATTTGCCAGTATTTGTTATTTATACAATTGTTCATCAAGTCAGGGATAAAAAACTCTCAGATCGTGTACATGTTTACATAAGATGTTCTACATAGTAAAACTTTCATATAAAAAATCATACTAGAGTCCCTCTTTGCACAATAGGGTAGGAGGCTGTCATAGTTATTTATTTTCCTCTATATCGCATATACTATAATATGATATTCGTCATAGTGTATTATCAATAACACGCTATTCGCCATAACGTGTTATCGATAACACGATATGCCAACAAGATGTGTTATTTATTTTCCTCTATATCGCATATACGATAATACAATATTCGCCATAGTGTATTATCGATAACACGATATGTAACCATAGCGTATTATCGATAACACGATATGCAACCATAGCGTGTTATTGATAACACGATATTCGCCAGTATTTGTTATTTATACAATTATTCATCAAGTCAGGGATAAAAACCTCTGAGATAGTGTACATGCTTACATAAGATGTTCTACATAGTAAAACTTGCATATAAAAAATCATACTAGAGTCCCTCTTTGCACAATAGGGTAGGAGGCTATCATAGCTATTCTACAATGTCTTTCCTTAGTATCTACATCCTTCTCCATTCTTATATAGCCATGTTCTCCTTATATAGTCCATCAAGATTCATTTTTTGAGTTGCAGTATCATCTTGATCTCCTTTTGTAATGATAAATAGTTTATGTGGTTAGAATTTTTGGACGAAAATTAGAGAAGAACGATCGCTGATGAAGTGAGGGAGACCGACAATCACCAAATAGAAATTGCAATTTGTTGTTGATGAAAACCGCCAGGCAAAAATCACAAATCGTCTCTAAGCTCAGATCTCCTCTTTGTTTATGCTTCGTTACAACTAGTTTATACGATTTTTGACCCAAACCTTGTTGAAAGGGTATTTTGGTCTATTTTTTTTCCAAATATCGTGTAAACCCAAGTTCTATGGAATATTTTTTACAAAACCAGGGAATATGGAATATTTGTATCTTAGGCCAGGTAATATGGAAAAAACTCTTTTTTTAAAACTTTCTTCTTTGGTTTTCTGCATAGTAGCTTTTTGTCAAAAAATTTATATCATTTGAGTGATCAATCTTTTATGCTTTTGATTAGTTAAATGCTTAAAAAATGTTGAATAGAATTTGTATAAGGATTGTGATTTAGGTTTTTGTTATCACCATTTAGGATTTATCTCGGTTTTGAGTGCTGATTTAATTAGATTTTCATTTGAGTGCTGACTAGAACTAGCTAAACTAATACTTCCATCCTTATGTTCATGTGACTTTCATGTTTCAAGATCGAGGATTTATGTAATTAGTTATGTTTTCATGCTACTCCCAATTTTCATGTTTTTATGGAATTTAAAGTGGCTCTTTAGCTCAATTGGTAGAGCGTTTAGGATTGGATTATATCCTTTTTCCAAAGCTGACGGTGGTTCAAATCCACTAAGAGCCTAAGTATTATTCAATATGTGGTTGTCTTTATTGATAAACGTCCACGAGCCTACCATCTTGGTGAGAGCATTTGAGTTTCCTTTTATTGCATAGTAGGATTATTAGAGGGCTCAATCTAAGAGATAAGAGCAATATAGGTAGGCTAGCAGTTCTTGACAAGAGGACTGCAAGAGGAGGCATGGTGATGTTAGGGCATTTGCGATCCATCGGGGCAGATAGGCTCAATAGCAGTGCAACACTTGAGATTTTTTATCATATTTTTTTAAAAATTTATGTAATGTAAAAGGTTATAAATCAGGAAAAATGACAAAATACAAAACTTGTAAAAGCAATTTTATAATTTAAAATATCACACATAGATTTTTCTCATATAATTTTTTTAATCAAACATTGTATGCTCAAAGCAAATATTCTTAGGTGTTACTCAAAAATAAAAGTACGAAATACATTATTATGATCATGGACATTAAATACAAATCTCTTGTAGGCATCCCTGAGTACAAGGCCCATAAACAATGATAGTTTAATCTAAATTACACAAGTCCAAAAAATATAAACACTTAAATTCTCAAATCACGCAATATATCAAATTGTGAAACAAATAATAAAAGCTCGCAGTGAGTCAAGGTTATACATAAGCCAATGGAAATCTAACCATGGAAATAAGCATCTATCTTCAGGAGCTCTGTCACAAACTTGCAAAAGCCTCTCAAATATTGAAGCTAAAAAAATAAAAAAAAAGAGTATTTTTCTAATTTAGTAGAAAAATATTTAATAGGGTAGTTTTAAATAGTGAACTTTATCAGTCCATAAATAGATACAATTATGCACAAACACATCCACATATCATTATGACCTCTCTTACACGTATAATTGTACTTGTATAATCCTTACACATACATTCTTACAGTTTTACTCGTATCATCTTACTCAAAGTTTACTCTTACAGTCTTGCTCAGAAATATGTGCTTATAGTTTTGCTTAGAGACATACTCTTACAATCTTACTCAGATCATATTCTTATAGTATCATTCAAAATCTTATACTTACAATCTTACTCAAAATCTTACAAACATACTTAGAAACATACATACTCATATATTTATCAAAATAAAAAGGAATGTCACTGGGGTACCACCTTAACCTTTGGGGAGTGACTAAACTTTATAGACTTTTTCGAATGCAAGGCACACTAAGCTCATGGGGCATAAGATCAAACAGGTAAATATAGTTCTATGATACTACTTACCTGAATAGGCAAATGACCATATTCTATGGGTTATAGAGTGCCAAATAGGGCCATAGTGCCAACTAAAGGCGAAATTATACAGTGGTCACTCTTGGGCCAGAATCTTTCAGTGCCACTATTGGGTTTAATTATACAGTGCTAACTAAAGGCATAAATGTATAGCTAAGTGATGCCACCGGGTCAGGTTTTGCCAAACTCGAACCCGATACCACTTAAGAAAATTGTAACCCAATCCCGACCCGACCGACCCAAATAGAAAAAATTATTTTTTAATTATTTTTTCAAATTTTTAAAAAAATAATATTAAAAAATAAAAAAAAATTAACTTTTATATTTATAATTATATTCAGTCCGGGTCAGGTTGGATCACCTAAAACCCTAACCTCACCCGAATAGCTATTCAGGTCAATTTTCAAAAACCAAACCTGACCCATTAGGGTCGGGTCGGGTTTTACCATGTACTCAACCTGAGTGGCATCCCTAGTATAGTTCTCTCAACAGAGCATCAGACGACTGGGGTTAGATACACATATCATCTATCTATCAAACTTACATCGTACGGTTACACATCCATACCAAAGCCTCAATCAACTCTTACCATCCATTGCCCACCTATCTGCACCACTCATATACACATATCTAATGCGCTAACATATAGCCATCATACATATGTAAAATATATATACTTCATCATACTTGTGCATTACATACTCATAATTCAACACATAGCTTACCAACATACCCGCTAGTTATCACAGTCACACATAATCCACATACATCAAGCATACATTTAGCTTACATGCATCTCCTATGCATTTTAAAACATGCTATCATTTATTGTTTTTCACTCTTACATCATGCAAATAGATAATCACAGAATACCCAAAGCATTAAATTATACAGTCCAAGAATACTGCTACACATTCAAAGCATGTTGCCATGAGTTACAAGTTCAAAGCTCCCTACCTCGTAATCATGACATTTGATGGTGTACACATGATAGTGGCAGCATCTGCTGCAGAGTTAGTGGCCAAAAGCATCACCTAGATGAGAGAGCTTTTATCCCGAGGTTTTAGGAAGCACCAGAAGTAATCACGACAAGACAAGGGTGACAAAAATATGTGTGGCAAAATCCATGATCCACACCAATGCACTAAGGATAGTTGAGAGAAAGGTTGTGCCTACAACGAGTGGCAAGTGCAGCCAGAAGTCGAGGTGTACTCACTGAAAGTCAAACATCAGCTAAGAAGCACTCAACCGGCCGTAAGACACCGAAATTGGCTATGGACAACACCCAATAGTAGCGATTTTGTGTTGACTATGTCCCACATAAGGGGCGGAGGGTATGGGTGACTCTCGAGGACAAAGGAGAGGTGGAGGGGCTCTGATAGTCAAATCCATTCGGTAGTAGAGCCATCCGATGGTCTAGCGGTGCAAAAGAAGTGCCTACCCTAAAGTGCACGCACGACACTTGCACATGCAGCCAAAGGGAAGGGGAGAGGCTAGATGGAAGCGACCTAAGGCCCACAAAAAGTGACAAAGCTAGGGCCCAAAGGTGGTGATTGACCAAAGCGGCAATATCACCAATCGCCACCCACAACCAAAACAATTGGTGCAGGAAGTTGTGCATCTCGCACGACAAAAGGTGAAGGAGTGTCTTGGAGTCGAGCCGAGGTGAAGCAGAGGCCACGGGCCATTGATGTACACTGTGTAGAAGGGGTTGATGTACGAATGGGTGGAACCCAATTGGGGGTTGATGGTGCTAGGTTGGGACAACCCTGCAATCATCGCCAGGCTAAAGCGAAACTCCCTATGGCTGACCAGCCCCTACCGACCAGCAACGGCAGCAACCCAAAGACCTAGATGGGTCATTTAGTTCTGGTGAAAGGTAAGGAGCAGGGTTGGTGTGACGGCTAGCATGGGTATAGAGGTATCGGGGCTGGGCTAGGGTGGTGACCATGCCTTCAGCAACCCATGGACGACTAGAAGAAGGTGGTCAGGAGACCGAACGGTGACCGAAAACACACCAGCAGCTCAAAAACGAACTTGACTGTGAGAAAGGAAAACCGAGAAAAATACCAGCAGCTCGAGGAGGAGCAAGGAGAGAGTGGCAGCAGCTCTGGCCAATGCCTCTAGTGTCCTAGCAGTTGGATGAAACTAAGTTTAGTAGAGAGTGTTGGCAACCAACAGAAAAAAGCTAGCTGATGGCCAAGACCAATGAAACATGGTGAAAATTGAGGGAAAACACTAGTAGCTCATGGAGAGTGGCAGCAACTCTGGTCGACGCCTCTAGTTTATTGGTAGTTGGACGAAGCTAAGTTCAGTAGAGAGTGTTGGGAACCAATGGCAAAAAGCTATCTGACGGCCAAGACCAATGAAACATTGTGAAAATTGAGGGAAAACACTAGTAGCTCGTGGTGGAGTAAGGAGGGCATGCTAGTGGTCCTAGTCAGTACTAACATACTCATGTCGGCAAGGCAAAGTTGATTCCAGCAAGAAGTGGTGGAATCTGTCAATGAAGGAGGCACAATGGAGGGTCTAGAATCGCTCTCCAGTTCTTTTTTCACTCTTTTGGACGTTCTGAACTTTATGAAATGCATTGTGATTTATATATATATATATATATATATATATATATATATATATATATATATATATACACACACACACACACACACACACATAGAAACAAATTCTCCGGTCTTTCCACTCGCAAATTCTCCGCCCTCCATTTTTCATCATATGACTCACTTTATTGCATAGGAACAACAAATAGGATTATAACTTAAAATTTTAATAATACCCATTGTACCCTTCTCTAAGCCTATTCCTGTATCATCTCTAAGTCTTCACCTTCTCTACTCTCTATAGTCTTAAGAGGATCTAGACTACAAGAGGTGCTCAGGGCGGAGGAGCAGTGATGAGCAGCCGTGGTTTTGATCCACCCTTTCCGCCAACTAGGAGATCAAGAGGATAGGGATGAAAAAGAGGTAGTCAGGTCGAAGCCTTCTGTAGAAGAGTTCAGGGAGAAGGTGGTGGCCAAGGATGGGTAGTAGGGGCTGAGTTGGGGCTTCGCTTCCTTTGACCAATGGGGCACAACCTCTAAAGAGTTGTGGCGGAGCTAGTAGTAAGAAGATCAGGAATTGAGGCGGCACTAGTGGTACAGGTGAAGAGGGGTGACCACTGGTGATGGTGGTGGCCAAGGATGGGTACAGGTGAAAAGTGGCACGATGTGAGAGGAGGCTCTATCATGCGCATTGGGTCGTACCAAGAGAAGTGGCCTACAGTAAGGGAAGGCTTCGTCCTTCATCGATGGGCCACACAGTGTGAGAAATGCATCCGCGTAAGGGGAGTTTTTGTCTGTTGCCTATGGGTGTTAGAAGTGTGACGTGTCTCTAGGTAGGGGGAAGTTTTGTCCATTGTCTGCAAATGCGATGAGAGGGAAGTGTCTCCCGGTAAGGGGAGGTTCTATCTACTGACTGCGTGCATGGAAAGAGAGAAGCATCTCCAGGGGAGGTTTTATCTGTTACCTTCGGGCATAAGAGTGAGAAGAACCCTAGGATAGGGGAGTGTTTGTCTTTCGTGATTTTGGCGGAATGAGAGAAACGTTTTGGAACAAGAGGAGGCTCCATCTGCCATCTATGGACATGAATGGGAAGGACACCTTGAAGGAAGAAGCGACTCCGAACTCTGTTACTTTCGGAAGCCTCAGGGGACTCAAGCATTTCTAATTGTCTGATTTAATAAGTAATTGAATGCATGTGTTGATGAAGATATATGCTATGGTTTGATCCAATGTGTTCTGATATGCTTCAAAATGCCCTGTTTTGATATGATATGCTCCTATCGGATTTGATATGATCTGTTATGGTCGGATGCGATCTAATATGATAAGTTTTGTTTTGATGTGCTTTGATCTGATCTAATATGATATGATATGGTTAGATGAGATATGAAACGTTATGATATGATATGATATGCTATGTTGTGTTTTTCTCCTCTTTATGGATGAGCGAAGATGACTAACAGGTATGTTGGTAAGCTACATATTGAATTATGAGTATGTGATACGCAAGTATGATAAAGTATATATATGTTATACATATGTATTGTAAGATCCCTAAACCCTAAACTTGTTTATTTAATTTATTTAGTTGTTATTATGTGGTTTAATGTTAAATTGAGTCGATTTTAACTTGTTTTGGATTTAAGGTAGCTAACTATGGTTTTAATCAGTATTTTCTTCACTTTACTAGTTTTTATGTTAAATGAAGTCAATTTAAATTTTTCTACAATTTTTAGAATTTTTGCTATTTTTTCGAAAAGTTTGGGCACAGGTCCTCCAGTGGGCCGCATGTTTGTAAATTGAGATGATGGGTCCCACAAGATCTTAAAAATATCTTATTTCAGTAATTAAGTATTTTAAAAATTTTAAACTTCATTTTGGACTCAAAAGAAACAAATTACCCATTTTTAGTGTTAAATTTTATTTGTACCCCAATTTCCTATTAGGTATACCCATGACTTACTATAAATAACACAGCCTTATTCCCAATTGGGATGGGCTGCAATTTGGAGGCTAAGAGGTCCTAATCCCTATTCCATAAGAGGAAAATTCGATTAAAATAAAATTAGCTTGATTTCTTCCTTAATCACCTAAGGTTTTGCCTAATCTTTCTAAATCCCATCTCTTCCAAAGTTAAATCTTGATTTTTACCACTAAAGTTTCTGGTTTTGATCTCTATTTCAAACGTCTAATGAGGGATTTTCATTTTGCAACTAAATAAGCCCTAGATCTACAAGTTTTCAAGTGATTTAGGCTTTGTTAATCGAATTTAACATGTATTAACAAAACCCTAATGTGGGTAGGGATTTGAAGACGTTGTAGCGTCGATTTTGGACCAAGAAACTCACTGAAGGTAAGGGTTTTCTTCCAAACTAGGCCTGTATTTTTGGATTTGAAGTTTGGTGAAGTTTTATATGGGTTTGCATGAAGTTGAGCTTTAATGGTAGGTTATGTTGAGCTTAATCTTTTTTGCGATTTCTTCGTACTATAGTTGATAAATGACTAGATTTATCATTTCCTATGCTTTGATTTCATTATTATGATGTTTGGGCATGAGATTTTAATATTCATGGTGATTTTGTACAATTTCAGTTTTGGGTTCACAAGGAAGTAGACGTACCAGAACCACTGTATTGACGTTTGAATGGCCATACATGCGAATCGAACGGCCCTTCAGGTTGACTAAATGCCCAAATGGCAGTTTGACCATTTTACCAATTTTGCTCATTTTCAATTTTCTATTTCTTAAATACGATTTATTGTGATTATGATGAGTGATTTATACTTGGAAATGTTACTGTGAGGATATGAATTTGATGTTGAGAGCTATGTTGAAGTTCAAATGTGACATGGGTTACATGTTAATCAGTTTAGCTTGACAAGTAGGGCTACTCAGGAGTTTAGGCTTGATGGGCAGGGGTTGCTCGAGGGCTTCGGCCTGGAGGAGTAGGTTTATTGGCTTTGGGTTGCTCGGGGGCTTTGGCCTCGAGGAGCATGTTTATTCTCTCTCTTTTACGAAACATTCACCGTTATTGATTGTGGTTAGTGTGTTAGAGACACTTCTCATGTAGGGTGAATGCTTATGAAAAAGAGTAATTACGAATGATTATGTTGGGGTGTTAGAGACACTTCTCATGCAGGTTGAATGTTTATGGATATGCATGGATATGTATAGTGCGATTTGAGACCCTTTGCAAGCAAGATGGTTGTTTATGGATATGCATAGATATATATAGTGTGTTAGAGACACTTCTTTATCTAGGATGGTTGTTTATAAACATGCATGGATATGCACAGTGTGGTTGAGACACTTGTTATGCAGGATGGATGTTCATGTCTTAATGTGATTATTCATGCTTTGGGAGGATGGATGTTCATGTCTTAATGTGATTATTCATGCTTTGGGAGGATGGATGTTCATGTCTTAATGTGATTATTCATGCTTTGGGTAGTATGTTAAGATATTTTCTTACAGGATAATACTTATGTGTGAGTATGGATTATGAATGAGAATGTGATATGAGATGAGGCATTATATGATATGTATGATGTAATAGACTTTGTAGAATGACATGATGTTTTCAAATTTATCGTTTCGTTGTTCAAAACCTTGCTAAGTTTTTTACTCACCCCAATTTCTCTGTGTTTTCTATTTTGGGGCTACATGGTGCCACAACATACGATTAGGTCCCTCAATATGAGGCGTGTGTGGATAATGATCCGGTGTAGACGTGGGAGCCTAGAGATCTTATTATCTTTACTTGATTTTTTTTGTTGTTGTGCTAGAAACTCATGTTTGGTTGACTTTGTCCCATACTTTATTTTCCTTTGTGGCTTTAGACTTGTTTCATATGTTATGACTTGAGCCATATTTGTCGGCTTAGTGTTGTAAGTTTGTGGGTTGAAACTTGAGGACTAAATTAGATTTAATATCCTTTATATTTTTACTTATTTTTCTTGCACAAAGATAAAGTGGTGTGTTACTCCATGTGTAATATGCTCGTTAGAGGGGTTAAGTTTTCCAAAAGTCATTATTTGTCGCCCCCGTGTACTTTGACCATCCCTTGGACCAAGTTTAGCTCGGGTCGGGCAGTTGCTGGGGTGTAACATGTATGATGGTTATATGCTTGTGCATTGGATATGTGTATGTGAGTGGGGCAAATGGTATGACGTAAGTTGGACGATGTAATTTTGACAGACGGATGATATGTGTATCTAAGCCTAGTCGTCTGATGATATGTTGAGAGCAATGTTTTAAAACCCGGCCCAGAGGCTGACCCGGATTGGTCGCCGGGCCGGGTTAACTCGGTTCAACCGGGGGTTAACCCGGGTTGACCCGTTTTGTTATATACTAATTAAATATAATAATAAGTAAAGATGTACACATAAAATTTTCATAACTCAGCGGTTAAAGTGCGCAGGTCTATAAGTATCCCTTCCGCGTTTGATTCCAGCTATGAACAACATTTTTTTTCCTGTTAAGTTATCTAGTAGATATTTAAATATAATAGTTATCGTCAAATGCACAACTAATTTCGTATGGCACAGTGGGTTAAGTGTTGATGGGCTACATGTAACGACCCGAGCCAAGTCCACAAAATTGCTGATAGAAAATTTTCTTTTTCCTTAAGCCAGGAATCATTGTCTGTGTGCGAGAGGTACAACGTTCGTCTACGCACTATAGAGCATTAAGGCTTCCTCGTACGTAGACTTAGGTTGTAACGACCATTTACACATAACGAAGCTTCATAGTTCGTTGCGTGTAAAACAGAATAAAACATATTATTTATAATTAATTTGGATCGGGCCAACGTTGCCGTGTTGTTGGTTGCCTACGTACGTATTGAATATTATTCCAATACGATCGGATCCGAACGTAGTTCTGCCTAATGGCTACTACATACAAAAATCATACATATAAAATACGTATCTTCGAATATTTAATCGGAAGTATACAAAAATTCGTTATAAAATCGGAGTTAAGCGGAAGTTACTAAATTAATGAAATCATACGTCTCGCTCTACTATAGAGCGGGATTAAAAGCGGAAGTTACTAAATTAACGAAATCATACGTCTCGCTCTACCATAGAGCGGGATTAAAATCACATACACATATCTCGCTCCATTATTGAATCGAGACTGAGCACATCACCCGACTTGCTTTATCACTGAGCCAAGACTGGACACACACATCACACGTCTCGCTCTACCCTAGAGCGAGACCACACACACCATGGCATATGAGTACACATTATGGCATATAAGCACACATCAAGCATATGGATCAAAGCATAGCACACACGTCATTCTATAATTAAAACGGGAGATCAGAAAAGCTTACTGCCCTCATGTCTCGTAAGGTAGTGGTATACGGAGTTGCTCATATGAGCATCCTCCCCTTCAGATCCGAAGATATGGACGGAGCTTCCTCTAGCCTCCATACGTTCTTCGTCTTGTGTCGAAAGACTACGTATAACGTTCTCCTTGCCAGAGACTCTTCTCGTTTTCTGCGCCGTGAGCGGCGGACAGAACCTCCCATACTCTGGATTACTTCTCATGATGTAGCCCGACAACTTCGGACAGAACTTCGTCTTGCTTCGGGCCCCTAATTCTTGTTCGGTGCTTGAGGATATCGGGCGGAGTCCCTCCTTGTCTTGTGGTATTTCCTCCTTATACGGTTGCCGAATCAAAGAACGGACCTCTCCATCGCGTAGAATATACTTGATTTATAAAAAATGCCTCTTGGATGGACTAAATCAGAGTTAGGATGCTTAAGAACGGGGAGAAAGAAGTTTGTCGGCGCTCGAGGACAACGGGCAAAACCTCTCTTTGTCTCGGGGCATTTCCTCCTTATATGGACTTTGACTTGAAGAAAGGACCCCTCCATTGCGTAGAGCACGCTCGATTTAGTAGGGAATGGGTCTTGAACGGCCTTAATCGGCCTCAGAACGGTTAGAAATAGGGGTAGAGAAAATCCGACTGAAAATGGAACGAAATGGGGTTTATATAGACCCCCGAGCCGCTGAAACTGCGGCGCCGCGCCGCCAAAACCGGCGGTGCCCATTGAAAGCGTGCGGCTCGCACCGCACCGGCCCGCGCTGCGGCGCGCGCCGCACCGGCCTATTTCCCTTTTTTTTTTTAAAATACATATATTCTTCAAACGGGCGTATCTCCCTACCCCGGATTCGGATTTGCGCATTCTAGATACCGTTGGACTCGTATCGACGAGCCCTTTGATACAAACCTACTTAAAGCTGTAAATCACACTATTTCCAAGTGGGTCCCGCCTATTTTCTACGCTCATCGAGGTCGTAACTTTCGGTCCCGACCTCTGTTTCGCATGTTCTTCGAATCGTTACGCTCGTTATGCCAAGCTCTACTTGGGTACGGGTATTTCATCTAATGAAACCCCTTAACATTAATCTCAAATTACCGAATTACCCTTAACCCTCCCGGGTTAAGCGTAACCGAAAAACGGGTCGTTACACTACAGCATGGAGAGTTCGAATCCCTTTCGAAGCAAAAATAACCTTTCACTTTTCCAACCCGGAGAAAAAATTGAACCGGCCTGGAATTTCATTCGGGTCTGGTTGAACCCGGGCCAGTCCGGGTCTTAAAACAGTGGTTGAGAGTGCTATACATTTATGCCCTTAGTTGGCTCTGTATGATTCTACCTAAGAGCAGCACTCTAAGATTCTAGCCCTAGAGTGACACTGTATGATTCCGCTCTTAGTTGGCATTGTATGGCCCCCAGAGTATGGGCGTTTGTGCGCCCAAGTAAGGAGTATCATGGAACTGCTCTTACCTGTTTGATCTTGTGCCCTATGAGCATTGGTGTGCCTTGCCTTCAAAAAATCTCATGGAGTTTAGTCATCCCTAAAGGTTTTGGTGGTGCCCAGTGGTATTCTTTTCCATTTTGACGAATGTATAAGTATGTATATTTCTGAGTACATTTATAAGATTTTGAGTAAGAATGTAAGTATAAGATTCCGAGTAAGACTATAGGAGTATGTTTTGAGTAAGACTGTAAGTATATGTTTCTGGGTAAGATGGTAAGCATATATTTATGAACAAGATTGTAAGAGTAAAATTTAAGTAAGATGGTACAAGTAAGACTGTAAGAATGTTCTCAGTAAGACTGTATGTGTAAGGATTGTACGAGTATGGCTATAAGTGCAAGAGAGTTAAGAATGATATGTGTACATGTTTGTACATGGTTGTTATATTATGCAACTCTATTATGATTTGTATACTTCATGGTTGAGTTCACGAATGCATCTATTGATGGACTTACAAAGTTCATTGTTTAGAAATACCCTACTAAGTATTTTCCTACTAAGTATGAAAATACTCGTTTTCCCTATTTTTTTAGCCCCAATGTTTGGGAGGCTTTTGCCGAATTTTGACAAAGAGCTCCTAAAGATAGACACTTGTTTCTATTGGTGGATTTCCATTAGCTCAGGTATACCCTTGACTCATTATTTTTTCCATGATATAATGTTTTGGGTGAGATGAGAATTAAAGTGTTTATACTTTCTAGAGTTGGGTAATTTGGATTAAACTATGCACTATTTATAGGACTTGTACATAGGGATGTCTGGGAGAGATTTGTATTTGTATTTAATTTCTTTTGTACGTTTGTTTTTTAGTAGCGCTTGAGAATGTTTGGTTTGACCATACAATGTTTGATTAAAAAGAAAATTTTGTATAAGAAAAATTGATGTGTGATGTTTTAAATTATAAAACTGCTTTAACAGGTTTTGTATTTTTTTATTTATCCCGATTTATAACTTTTATGTTGCATAAATTTTTCATGAATTTTTAAGAAAATATGATGAAAAATCTCGGGCGTTACACTGTTATTGAGGCTATCTACCTTGATGGCTCGCAAATGCCCTAACATCACCATGCATCCTCTTGTAGACCTCTTGTCAAGAACTGCTAGCCTACCCCTACCACTCCTATTTGTCAAATTGAGCCTTCTGATAATCTTGCTATGAAATGGAAGCAAGCTCCAATGCCCTCGCCACAGTGGTAGGCTCATGGACTTTATTAATAAAGACAACCACATATTGAATTATATTTTACTTGAACTCGTATTTTGACATTTTCTACACATTTACTCCATGATTCCATTTAGATAGGACTATGGTAGCAAATCCACTATTCTTAACCCAGGGAGGCAACCCGTCCTCAAGCGATGTAAAATGAAAACCTCATCCTTTCAGATGTAAAACAAATTCAGTAAACCTCTAAGCGCTAATCCAGCAACCAATGACATCTAATTGCATCTAATTTATTAATCACATCTAAACACAATTAATCTTCAATTATAAGTCATTCGTATGATGTATGCAACATAATACAAATGCAAGAAAATGTTAAATGAGTACAAACATAGGTAAACATACTCTAATTAGTCCATATGTACATGAAATATGGTCCATTTGTGAGAAAGAAAATCATATAAGCACATGCAAAAGTGTACATATGTGGCGGTGTTTATACTTAAACTAAAACATGTGGAATGTTAATCACCTATAATCAATGTGACATGTGCAAGCAACCGTAATTTATCATGGTCATAAACTACTGGAATCATAAAGTAAATGCAAAAAAATCATCAAAATATGGATTTAAAACAAATGGAACATCACGTTGACCCTGGACAAGTATGGTCATAATCATGCTTAAGCTAAATCATAATCCACAGAAAGTTAATGCAATTAATTGACATTTATAAGTAATTATAACTTATCATAGTCATAGAGAATTAGAATTATGAAAAAAAAACAAAAAATGACCGAGAAATCTACAAAATAGACCTTTCCACCATTCTGCCGTATAACAATTCGAACGCCCTTGCAGGCTGAGTGAATGTCTAGCCATTTGATTGGACTACAAAATAGACCTTTCCACCATTATGTCGTATAGCAATTCGAACGCCCTTGCAGGCTGAGTGAATGTCTAGCCATTTGATTGGACTATTAGCTCCTTCAAATGATCAGAACAATTTGTTTTGGTCGTCTTCAAACTCTCACAACTCAAACCAAAAATATATTGACATTACATATAACTTAAAATCATAATAGAACATTGTATAATCAAAATCTAAGCCTTGAACCTAATGGATCTGATCATTTCATGCTTAATCATATGAAAATAACCATAAATTACATGTTTTTAACAAATCACCATTATACATCAAAATGAAGTAAGAACTCAAATACACCTATAATCATGCATTCTAATGAAGAAAAACCACTCAAGGTAAAAATGTCTTACCTCTAACAAGCCTTTGAATCCTTAGAATGATCCTCAACCTCAATAAATCCTACCAAAAAATTAAGGTTTTTTAGTAAAACCTAATAAAAATTAGCTAATAGACTCAAATTAATTTTAAAATAGATAGATCTAGGACATCCTTCAGTTAAAAACTAAATAGACTTAATTAGGGTTCTAAATCAAAATTTAAATCAAGATTTTGATAGAGGAAAATCAAAAATTAAGATAGGGGAAATGAAAATAGAAGTGATTAAGACCAAAATCAAAAGATTTGGGGTGATTATGAGAAGAAAATACACCTTAATAAAATGTTCTCTTTGGGAAATGGGGATAAAGCAATTCCTCCATTCCAACATAACCCTTCCCTATTTAGCATATGGCTAGAGTTTTTCCTTATATAGTAAGGGTTTTGGGATAGGAATTTGAAAAATAGGGCAATATCCCTTAAGTGGCTAATTAAAGTTATTTTTGAGTTAAAAATAAATTTAATCACACTCAAACCCACTTAAACAAAGTACTAGAAGGTTCAAGGTTAAAATAGGATGCACACTCTCCCAAACAGACATGGAGCCCATGGTAGGGTCTGCACCCTTAACTAAAGAATTTAGGAGAAAATATCATTAAATTTATAAAAATTGGGTAAATCAAGCTTGACACAAATATGTTTAAAAAATGAAATTAAATATTAAGAATTTATAGTTAGCTAACCTATAACCCCGAAATAAAATCAAACTGGCATGCAAAGAAAATCACACAATCAAAAAGAATAAAATCAAATTAAAATTAGAGATCATACCGATTTTAAGTAAGTAATCATTTTAGCTTAGCTTAGGATTCTTTTATAATGAAGCGTATGAGGATTATTGCTCAAATGTTTTCGCAATAAAGCTAAAGTCTTACAACTTCAAATTTATGATTGTAGCCTAAAAAATTCAATTAATCATTTTAGCTTAGGATTCTTTCATTATGAATCAGATACTAAAATAATATAAGGATAATTATGTCAAAAGAATAATTCTATCAAAGTTGGCAAATCAATATGTCAAAGTTGGTGAATCATTCTGTCACAATGTTTTATTATTATTATTAAAGTCTTACACCTTCAAATTTATAAGTATGGCCTAAAAAAATTTAATGAAGTAATAATTTAATCTTAGGATTCTTTTTTAATGAATCAAAATTTAAAAATAGTGCTAAAATATTTTAGCGATAATGCTAAAATGTTTTAGCATTATTGTTAAAGTCTTACACTATCAAATTTATTATTGCAGCTTATATGATTGCAAGTCAGTAATCATTTTAGCTTAGAATGATTTTATAATGAAGCATATAAGCATTATTGCTAAAACATTTTAGCATTAAGGCTAAAACCTTAATACTTCAAATTTATGAGTGCAGTTTATATAACTTCAATTAAGTAATCATTTCAACTTATGATTCTTTTAAAATGAAGCAGATAATTAAATTAGTAGTAAATAAAACATTTACAGTAAAGCTAAAACATTTTAGTATTACTTGTGATGTCTTGCAATGACATTTACAAGTCTAGCTTAAATAATTTCAAGTACTTAAGATTCTTATAGAATGAAGTAGAATTGGGTAACATTTGGGATTAAAAAAAAATACTTGGTTTTCTTGCAATCATGTGTTAGATTTTGGTGGACTACACCATTTGTTGTTGAGGATACACAAACTATTCAAGGACAAGGAAAAAACTTCTTAAACGATGTATAAATTGAAGAAAGGAACAAACAACAATCATAAAAAAGATGAGGGGTGTTAAAAATTTTATTTACATACTTAACAAAATAAATAATACATCACTAAACAACTATAATGCTCTCAACATAATGCAATCTCAGAGAAGAGGAAGTCACTGCATTTTTCAAACAATATAACCTATTATTTCAAAATAAGAGAAAAAAACATGTGCACATCATTCACGGAGTATGGACATGAAATACACAAGGTAGAGTAGTATATAAATCTTTAAACACCATGCGTACAAAAATACAAAATGTACAACATATTAGGTCAATATACGAGTTCCTGCCAAACTCTATATTATGAACACCAAAACCATGCAAAGAAGAAAATATCTTAAATCATGAAAAATCTAGCCTCAACTACTGATAAAATAACAAAAAAGATAAAAGAACTTCTCTCTAGCGTGGTCATGAAGAAAGCCAAATATGAAATCCCTTCTTAAGCTAAAAATTGAGAGTGAGAAGAGAAATCACTTTGTTGCCACTTTTGCCCCCTCTCAACCATGGTCGTTCAACAACCCGATGGGAGAGGCAAAGCTTAGGTGAAATGTTGGAGTCACGAAAGGTTAAGCTTTTAACTAGTGTTTCTATTTAACTTGACACAGAAAAAGCTTAAAAGAGTTCAAAAGTATGAGAACCAATCAAAAGAAGAGAAGTTCAATAGCCAACCAAGTAAATTGCAGAAAAAGAAGAGAGGGATTGTAAGTAACAAGCTTCCGAAAGCCCACAATCTAAACTTCATTTGAGTAGTCTCATTATGTCACACCTGGGGTTTTCAAAGCAAATCCGATCGAAACACATCAAAGTAGAGCAAACAAATCAGATACCGTGATACCAAATGGTATTCCTCCCGATACTCATGGGGCAACGAGAGGCTCACGAGGATAGGAACTTTCCTATGATGCTCCACATTAATATATTCTCATCACTTGTTGATTATTTTTCTCGGCAGGCATCTATCTGGGTTAATTAATCAACCATAGAACCAATTCACTTATATCACAAATCACTCCACAAGCCATGATGAGCTCATGGGGCAATAGGAGATCACTAAGGATAGGAGCTTTCCAATGATGATCCACACCTTTGTGTGCCACTTGCTGATTTTTTTCTTGGCAGGCATCAACACATTGGTTCCTAGTTCGCTAGCCTAGGAACTAAACAAACAGTACAAACACTCACGTATCATTGTACGCATCAAATCATTTCAACAAAATTTATTTCGAAAAAATAGAGCTACAAATCAAGCTCAAGCAAAATATTTCACAGGACTAAAATCCCTTCGGAGAGCATGAGTTTAAAACTTTAAAAAAACCCTCACTCCCTCTAGGATGTTCAAGTTACAAAATTTATTCTTATAATTTTCAAATCAAATTCATAACAGACATTTCATATCTAAGTCAAAGTGAGGACGAACATTCTATATTCAATCATGCTCATAACAAACATTCCAAACCAAACCCGACTTGAAATCAAATTTTGTCTTCATATACGAGTGTATCAACCTAGGAGATACACACTGATGCAGCATGTCCCATACCACAAGCATTTAATGGTTTCTCTATAGTAATTCCATTGTCCATTGAGACAACTTCACGAATTCAAATCACTTTTCAAAACACAGGATTTGAAATTAAGTTGGTGTATCAAAGCCACAAGTAGACTCAACCTTAGAGCAATCCACTAATACTGCATGTCCCATACCATAGGCATTTGGCAGTTTCTCTTCGAGAATGTACATGTCTTTTAAAATAACAAATTTGCTTTAAGTTAAAGCGAACTTTCAAGATACTGGCATTTTGAAATTTAAAATTCAATACACCAACATAACTAACCTGAAAGTGATCCACTAATAACATGTCTCCTATACCATTGGTAGTTAGTGGTTTCTCCTAGGTGGTTCAACTATTTTTTTCAAAATAAATCTACTAAAGTTTCAAAATGTAGATATTTCGAAATTGAATTTTATTTCAATATACTAACAAAACTAACTCTAGAGCTTTCCACAAACCACTTGTGTACCATACCATAGTTGGTAGTTACCTTTAGGTAGTTCCACCATCTTTCAAAATAAATTTATTTCTTAATCAAATGCATTTTCGGAAACAAATAATTTAAAATTAAATTTTATTTTTATGCACTGGCAGAATTATCCCTAGAGCTTTCCACTAACACTGCACGTCCCATACCACGGTTGTTTGGTGGTTTCTCCTAGGTAGTTCCACTATTTTCCCAAAACAAATTCATTTCTTCTTTAAAAGAATTTCACAATTAGACAATTTGAAATCAAATTTTATTTTAATACTTTAGTAGAATTAACCGTAGAGTAATCTACTAACACCTCGTGTTCCATAACATGAATGGTTGGTGGTTACTCTTTGGTAGTTCTACTATCTTTCAAAACATGTTCATCCACATAATTTTTAAAACTTCAGGCTATTCAAAATTGAATATCAAAATTTGACTAATTCAAAACTGAAGTCGCTCAAAAATAATTTCAAAAATTGATCTTTATAAAAAACATGACTTTCAAAATAACTTACATTAAAAATTGAAATTCGTATAAAATCCAATGCCACATATTCAGATAGATATTTTAAATAATTTTTTACTAAGAATCAAAATTCATAAAATTAATGTTCGCATCAAATCCCTTACAACACATGATGAACATAAATCTCAAATAATTTTTTTTTAATTAAAATTCGGAGTTCATATTAAATCAGATACAACACATTTGGAGCAATAAATTTAGCTAAATTCCACTTTAAGATCGGCATTCGCAAAATTAGAGTTTGCCTTCAATCTGACATCACATATGTAAAACGTAAAGTTCAAATTTGGAATTTGTATTAAATCAGATGTCACAAATATTGAACGGAAACTTCACAATCGGAGTTCAAATTAAACTGATGTCACACATACAGAATGAAAAGTTCACAATCGGAGTTCGTATTAAATCCAATGTCACACTTGCAAAACATAAAGTACAAAATCAGAGTTCATATTAAATACAATGTTACTTATGCTGAATGAAAAGTTTAAAATCAGAGTTCATATTAAATCTAATATCATTCATGCATAATGGCAAGTACAAAATCAGAGTTCATATTAAATCCAATATGACACATGAAGAATAGAAAGTTCACAATTAGAGTTTATATTAAATCCCATATCACACATGCAGAACAAAAAGTTCACAATTGGAGTTCACACATGCAAAACGGAAAGTTCATAATCCGATGTAACACAGTTGAAACAAAATTTTAGATTAATTCTAATTTAAAAGTTAGAATTCAAATCAAATCAATTGCAACACATGAAAAATAAAATTTTTTGGTTCGATTTAAAAATTGGAATTCAAATCAAATCAATATATATCTAAAGACATTTTCCACTTGCAGACAAAGCAAAGCTTAGATACCATTTACAACACCCAGGCTCAAGTTTCGACCCGAGAGAGGTTCCAAGAACCCATAATCTGGGTTTAAAAAATAAAAACTAGGAGCGGTAGAGCTTGAGAGCGAGATTTGTAATGTTCCTCTATGTCCGACGGAACTTAAGCTCTCCATTGTGCATGGACCAGAATAAAAAAATATTTAATTTATATCGAGTCAACATTGCCACGCCATTGGTTGCTTATGTACATATTGGATAACATCTATGATATTATTCTAATTTGATCAGATTTGAATGTAGTTATGCCTAATGACTAATACATATATCAGACAATACAAAAACACATATATGTCAAAATATATATATCCGACTATTTAATCAGAGTTAGACGGAAATCTAAAAAATTAGTGGAATCACACAAGAGATACCAAACGACTTACACCCTTACTCATGGGACAACGGGAGACATAAGCAAAGTGATTTTCCCATGATATCCCAGTTCCTTTGCATGTCGGAGCCAAGTGCGGCATGCATCCTTAATTGATTGTTCATGGTTTTGCCACCAAAAAACTATCCAGAGAGTGAAGACCCAAAACACATGGAAAATGTATCAAAGGATCACAAGACATTCCAAATCCTTTTTATCAAAAACATATTTCTTATTAGTACTAACATAAACAATCATTAACGAAAATATGCATCAAAACCTAATTGTAAAAACATGCATGTGTGCATCATTTCAGTATATAAAGGCTAAGATATATTTTAAATACCCATTTGTGTTACTAAGTAAATGTCAGTCATAGGTTACTTACCTCAAGGGCAGTGTCCTTCTCTCCTTCCAAATATTAGACTCTCTAGGTTGTTATCTTGGGTTCCTTGTTGTCACGGGCGAAACCTCTCTTCTTGTTGGGTTGTGGTGGGCGGAGCTAGGGTGTAAATGGGTCGGACTGGCCTGCACTAACACTTCGGGTGGATAGGGCTGTGCATATCTCTCTCTCTCTCTCTCTCTCTCTCTCTCTCTCTCTCTCAAAACTAACCCTCCCATTGCATAGAGCACCCCTCGAATTAACTAGGATCACACTTTGAATGGGCTAAATCAAGTTTATAACAGCCTCACATAGAAGAAAATTAGATATTGAGACACTTAAGACCAAAGTGCAAAATTCCATGCATCAATCAGCAATGTGTTGCATGGTGCACAATTGTGACATGGCAATGATTCACGTGGGGCACAGGTCACTGAGTGCCCCACTTTGTCACTTCCAGTGGAGTGGCTTGCGCCAGGCATCCTCACCAACATCAACATTCTATTTTATTATTATTTCTTTTCTATTTTAAATCCAATTCCAATTTTTGAGTTTTAAACCCTCATTACTCTCTACCTAAACTCGGATTCGTATGTTCTTGGTCCGTTGGGCTCAAATTGACAAGCCCTATGAAATAAGATCTCACTTAGTAGGTTATCTTGCACTTTTCAAGTAGGACCTGCTCTTATAACATGCTTTTTGAGGTCATAGCTATCACTCTTGACCTCCATTTCTCACATTTTTTGGATTATCATGGTTATTTGTTTGAGCTACATGATACAATGGAGTTTTACCACCCATTCTATCTAATCTCCTCCTTAAATTCAAAAATTATACTAAGCCCCTCATGTTAAATATTATTGGAGAATGGGGTATTACACTTCCCATTAGGTATGCAATATTATAAGCATCCTTGTGATATAGGTGATTATAATAAGTAAGCTCGGGGAAGATTGGTGTGTGGCAAGGATGTCAGATACATGTCATATAGTACGTAGGATTTCCTTTTAGTATTATGTTTTCGTTAGACTTTTTTATGGATGATTGTAGGTACGAGAGTGCTAGTTTATTTGATATCAATTTGTATTATGATTTTTAGACATGTATACGAGTAGGTCATCTAGTTTATGACATGGTTTGATTGTGATTAGTATTGTGCGCTAATTTGCTATTCATTTTTTGACAAATGATTAGATTGCACCGCGAGATATCTTGACAGATGTTTATGTTTGATTAAAAATTAAATTAAGAAAATCTTGGGTTGTGACAACAACTCCAAAAATTCCCAAATTCTTAATTCGATAATTAATTCTATAAATTACTAAGTTATATTAAGTTTTGAAAATATGATTGGAATAGAGGGTACTTTTATGTCACACACCCCCTTTGTCAATAAAGTGTATGATTGCTTAGAGTTTTCCAATATTATAACCACTTTGACTATCTTTAGTAAATAAAACCCCAAGATAAATGGGGCCCACCACCGCAGACAATCTACTAACCTGTCTTACTGTATCTATAAGAAATTTCCTCATTAAGTACTGCTACGATTAAAGAGCCAATTAGACTAATTGGGACAAATGTCTTTTAACCAGCCAACTAAAACAGGATGAAGGGAGTATTTTTCTTCGCAGGTCTAGCTGTACTCTCATTTTTATATATTTAACACTTTCTATGCTCATAAAAAAAATGGGGCCATTGTAAATCCATCGTGATTGTGTCATAAGAGATGCACATCTACCTACATTATATAAAAAACAAAAAATCCAATTTTGTTAGTAAAGAATCCCTCATGAAATAATATATTAGGATGAAGAACATGTTTAAAAGAGTTCCTTTGACATGTGCCTTATGCCTTGAGATAAGGACGGATTAAGCGCCTTCAGGGCATTGGTATAATATTTGTAGAATATAAAAAACATATGCTTCATTATTTGAGGTTTTTAAAATTTGAGAACTTTAGGCTTGGAGTCTAGAGTGTGCCTGTAGTTGTCTAAGGGCATTGATATAATATTTTGTAGAATATAGAAGGCATATGCATCATTATTTGAGGTTTTTAAAACTTGAGAACTTTAGGCTTGGGGTCTGGGGTGTGCTTGTAGTTGTCTAGGGTTAATGTATGAAAGTTGAATCTTATACGAAAAACACATTATCTTTTTTGCTTGGTAATATATTTTTTTGTTTATGTTTAAGAGATTACAAAGTATCAAGAGAATTAAACAAGAGGTGGAATGAAAGATAATTACAACTATCATCTATTGACAATGAAAGGAAATTCCTAAATTAACTGAGCATATATATGTGAGTTGACTCCCACATATGTGCGGACTTCATGCTCAGAAATCTTGAAGATGTAAGATTTATGACAGGACTTTTCCTAGAAGATATGAGAGTTTCTTTCTATCCAAATAAAGTAGATAACACAATTTAGAAATAACTTGAGCATGACACCCAATGTAGGAATGCTTTTCCCTAATAACTAATATGCCCCATGGAACCTTCAACTTGATTGAAAGGAATGTCTACTCAAAACAATTTAAACACTGAGATAATGATCCATTAGTATAAAGCCACATGAGAAAATGAGGTGATTAATATTTTCCATTTCCGACATGTCCTTAGGTCCTAGTTTATTTTTTTTATTTTTTTATTTTAAGCCATGTTGGTATTAAAAACATTGAATCTTATGCGCTACACCTCACTTCTTTGAATATGAAGTATGGGGGTACTAATGAGCCAAGTAAGAGTTTTACTCAGCTCCATGTTAGTTCGTTTTATGCTCAAGATGCTGAACACAAGACAATTACTTGAAAATCAAATGTACTTAATTTTGTATAAAAAATATTAATATAGATACTAGATAGTTGATCCATCTTATTATACTTGAGCCATGTCGTTATGGCATTTTATGCATTCATTTATATTTTATCCGTAAGATATAAATAAATATTATTTCATGATAAAATGTAATTAACGTATATAAAAATTACGTTGAAAGTAGGAGTAAAGTTATGCAAACTCATACTTGAGACAAAGATTCTTCGAGTTTGACCAAGCACTAGCATGGGTCAATGAGCCAAGTTGGGACTTCATGCCAAGTTGGGGCTGAGCCAATTTGAGCTAGTGCTAAGGGTGTTCATGGATGGACATGGATGTAGATAAGGGAATATCTGTGTCTGTTTTCCATGTTAGGGCATTGTGTCCATGTCCATCTGTGTTTACAACAAACATACAGGATGCTATGTCTGTGTCCGTCTATCAGTGTGTCCATATCTGCAACGAATGTATAGTAAGCTATGTTCATGTATGTATGTCATTGTCCACGTCAGACACAGACAAACATGGATATCCACCTAGTCCCATGTCAATTCAGTTTTGTTACAAACTGAGATCTCATTTAGCTAGAGCATTGCTCATGAGCAACAAAAATGTACATCAAGGAAAATAAAAAATTAAAGAAGATAATGACATCTGAAATAAAGTTAGAAGATGTAAGCATCAAAGAACAAACAAGCAAACAAACCATAGGATTAGAAAGAGACACCCACTAACATCCAATTAAGCTTTGTTAATATAAGATGAGGTTCTATATCAAAAGGAAATGCTCAACCATGTCATCGATCACAAATTTCGTAAAAATAATCCAAGCTAGCATCAAGTTTCAGACATACAAAAGCGAGCCGCAACTATTAAAGGTGGTTCAAGAGATTTCTCCTAAAAGTCAAACTTACCATGAACTATTTCCACATATTACCTCCACCGAATTTTCAAACATACAAATTCTTCTGCTTGTTGCTGATCCTTATAATCCAATCTTCCATAGTCTTTGACGGACCTTTTTTTTTTGTGGATTCTGCAGCAGGTTTCATGTTAATAGCATGTTTTGGAACAATTTTCTCAAAATTTTGTTGTTTATGATCAATTTTTTCAATGATTTCTTCCTACTTTTTTCTCTATTTCTAAGAGAGTTGGGTCTTCAAGCTTTCTATAAAATCTGATATCAAATTATTGCTTTTGCCTGAAACATTGTTGTTTCTCATTCCTCCCATTAGAGTGCTGAAAATGGTTTCTTTTCTGGTATTTCATGGTGTTTGTGTTGAAGTTACAAACATGATGGCTACCCCTCATTCTTGCAACAAATTTTTGCATTTTTCGTATGAATAGAATATAGGCTTGGTTAGGCAATAGGCAAGGCCATTGGGTTTTTGGGTTAGGCAATAGGCATTTGGTGAATCCAATATTAATGTAATTTATTATTTATGAATTAAGTGAATAGAGATGGCAGAAGAAATATTTAATTTTTTACTTAGCTATGACGGACGCACAAAAGGATTATTAATTAAGAAACTGTCTATATATGATGAATTTGATATGCTAGTAGCTAGCAAAGTTGGGTGGGATCGATGAACATGGAAAATCATTATAAAATGTGTTATTCATACATATGGATCGAGTTCGAGATAAAAATGTATAAATGATGATGCTTCAATGAGTTTTATGCTTCACCAGTTGAGGCACATATTATGTTTCGACTTATTTATCGAAAAAGAGGCCCGAGTGCCTAGTGAAAGGCAAAGTAGTTTACATAGGAGCTTTGAAAGAAATGTGAACAATGAAAGCCATATGCAAATGCCAGTGGACGATGAAGAAGAAGGAAATTTATCCATGACAGTAGCTTCAAATGAACGTCATAGGTCGTCTGCCCTATTGACGATGGAAGTGGACCTAATTGGAGGTAAGGTTTATTAAGTTGTGAATCGTGTTTGAATCTTATAATTATCAATGAAATATAGGACATTAAATTTTGAATTTTGTGTGTAATATGGAAGGTATACATCGCATGCACATGAGCCATTTAGCTTTCAAATGTCTCAAGGCGGTGCATGGTATGGAACTCAAAGTTCGATGAGCATTCATTACCCCTACACAGGTGTTGGACATACCGATGCTAGACCATCAAATCAAAGGTGAAATTATAACATTTTTAGGCTTTAAAGAAAGGGTTAAGTCATATGAAATTGAATACATATGCGATGTTCATTTGTAGGGACGCTTATGTCCATGATGAAGATATTGATGGAAATGAGGCCAATGAAGGTGAAGATAATATTGGCGAAGCAAGTGGAGAAGATTCCAACATGAACAAAGAAGGGGTCAGAGGTGAAGAAAACGCTCAACAGATGGTTGATGGCAAGGGGGATGATGTGGTAGACAATGCAATTGCCACAAATGATATGAATGTGGATGATGAAGAGCCACCATACTATGACAAGGAGCCACTCTACACACACATCACAAATGAGGAGATAGATGCTGCAATTAATTCTGCCATGGATATGGACCAACAAAAAGAAGAAGAGTTATATGTTGGGCACATCTTTGAGAATAAAGAAGCATTTGTTACAGCCTTGCATGAGTTTTCAATTAAAAATCATGTCAAATACAAGGTTGTACGTACAAATTTGTCAAAGTACACAGTGAAGTGCCGAATTAACTCTCACACTAAGTGATATTATTCAAAGAATGAAGGAGAGGTTTTATGTTGACATATCTTATATTCATCGACACCCACCACACGTACCCCGAAGACCATACTCTTGGTCAAACAATCCCCTTAAACATAAGTTCCGCCAACTCATCATTGAGTTCGATCCACTCTAGCCGGTCATCCCGCACGATGCACTAGAGGTACAAAGTGCATTAAGCACTAACTCAACGAACTCCACCATTCACTTAGGCAGAAATCCCGTAGATCATCAAGGAAAGTGTTGGGAAAATCCCTGACAATGTCTAGCTCTTCTAGACTAAATCCCTGAAAAACTTCTCAAATAACCCGCCAAAAGCTCTGCAACCTTTAGTCACACATCGCCTAGCCTTAACAGTTCACCCAAAGCATAGGGTTGACCATTTTCAAACACCCTGGATACGACATTCAAACCTTCAGGGCACACAAACCTCACTTGTTTCTTATGATGGTCTGCCACTACTCTATGAGTAGCCAACCAATCATCAAATCTATACTGAAATCACACCATCCTTCCTCAAAATCTTACATGATAACTACCACACTCATTACTGTCGAGTAGTTAACACAAAGGCCGTCCAAAATCTTGGAGGCTTGTAACTCATCCTTTAGACCGCTCTTAACTATAAATTTCCGGGAGGAGGTGAAAAGAGTCTCAAACTCTACCACTTACATACTCCCTTGCCTCCAGCAAAAGGGAAATCAAATCAGTTTGACAACAAAGGTCACAAAAATGTACACCATTTAGGTCAAAAGATGACTAAATATAAATGGTACGTCTGACAGATTTTCACTAATCAGAGTGTAAGTGGCCATAACCACTTTTCGATCACTCGAAACTTATAAAACCTCAACGAGGTGCTTCGTACTCTCAATTCGACACTAGCAACATCGGCCTCTCTAAACAGCCATTCCATGTGCTAGCCAACCGTTCCAATACTCAAAACAAACCTTACAGGCCAATGGCTTTCTCTGCAGCCAATAAACGTGCAATCTAACCGCCTGAATCTCTCAGTAGCTAATGCACTACGGCTCAACTCTGCCCAAACGCAGAAACAAAAGGAATCAAGGGAAAATAATCACCTTGACTCTGACCAAAACCAAATCTCAACTTACTCTTACATGCCACGACTCTGGACTTACGACTGTTATGGACTTGTAGTCGGATTGCCTAAGCTTCGATACCAACTGTAATGCCCGAGATTTTCATACATTTTCCATAAAATTCACGGAAAATTTTTATTTTTAAATCGGAGTAAAACTGACGAAATCAAAACCCGTATAAACAATTTATAATTTAAAACATCATACGGTTAAACATCGTACCGCCAAATCAAATATCCTCAGGCGTCACTCGAAAACAAACGTACGACTAAATCACCATGATCATGGATTTTCAAATACAAATAACTCCCAGGCGTCCCCGAGTACAAGTCCCATAAACAGTCTACTATCTGATCCAAATTAAAAGTCCAGAAGATACAAACACTTAAATGTCACCAAATACATCAGATCGTGGCACCAATTATACTCTCATTGAGTCAAATATACCTGAGTTGAGGGGGAAACAATCCTCCGCAGAAAGGAGCATTCATCTCGAGGAGCTCACAGCACATACCTGCAAAAGCCTCCTGAACCACGGGGCTAAAAATAGTAGGGTGAGTATTTTCATAATCAGTAAGAAAATACCTAGTAGGGGAAATCCCAAAAATGGTGAACTCAATAAGTTCATAAAAACATGTGTCATGCCACTCAACATGAAGCAAGCAATGTATAACTATTATGCTCATATGCATCTAATCATGCGTAACATACCAAGAAACCAAACTCATACAAACACCCTTAATCAGGGTCTTACAAACATACTCGTACCATCGTACGCTAACTCATACAACTTGCACGTACTTGTACGACCTTACTCGTACAATCTTACACTTACTCATACGACCTTGCTCATACAGTCTTACACTTACTCGTACGACCTTACTCGTACAGTCTTACATTTACTGTCGTACTCATACTCACTCTTACAGTCGTGCTCATCCTCATAATCATACGCTTACTCAGAAACGTACATACTCATACTCATACTCATACGATCGTACTCATACTATCGACCACTGAAGCTCATTACAACTAATAAGCTCCAACGTCGAAAAGGAAAAGAATGCCACTGGGGCATCACCTTAACCTCCGGGGAGTGACTAGATGCCATGGACTTTTCCGAAGGTAAGGTACACCTATGCTCATGGGGCACAGGATCAAACAGGTAAGAGTAGATCCATGATACTACTTACCTGAGCGTGCAAACATACACCCACATAAGGGGTCATATAATTGCCCACACATAAGGGGTCTTATAGTGCCATACAATTGCCCACCATAATGGGTCTTATAGTGCCAGTGCCACTCTTGGGCAGAAACATATAGTGCCATCTATAGGCAGAAACATACAGAGCCCAAGAAGGGTAGAAACTTACAGCGCTCTCAACAGAGCATCAAACGTCTGGGCTTAATATAGCGCACAGACCAAAACAAAGCATACATCGCTCTCAACAGAGCATCAGACATCTGGTGCTCTATTTAGCACACAGACAAAAATCCCGCAGGATAACAACCATGGCAAGACACAGAAGTGCTCAGCCGACTCATTATCGGCTAGCTCAAACATGGAACTTAATCCGTCGAACCCTCAGGTCTCAAACTCACAACGCTATTATTAGGTTTCTTATAATTCAAGTTTGAATTAAGTATATTATGCGGTACGATTATGCCACACAAACTCAGTCCTCGACTGATCAAACCGAAGCTGAGCCCGATCGAAACCCTAGTTCGTCAGGGCAGCAGACTTCACTTACTCATCCAAGTCACACATACCTCACTATACACAATCCTTACGTAATCATACAGCCTCTGCCATCCACCTTACAGTCCAAACATCTTACTTACATCGTCAATCTGAGCTCCTCAAAATAAATCCCCGTTATCACCCTCTTACTTAGTACCTCACTTATTATGCTTACTTTTCACTTCATAACATGTACGTTATGCTTGTACAATTATGCACGCTCATACTGTCTAACAAACCCCCATAAGGCTCCAAGCCTAAGTCTTCTTACTTACTGAACTCCTGACGTACGCTCCAAAACGATCCGCTCCATTCCTCACCTGTCACACTTACGTCCGCCGTCTTTTGTCACATGCTTACACATCCACATCCACATCCAACTTCGTACCAAACCCTTACCACTCTTACCGTCCATCGCCCATACCTCTGCCCGCACACATAGCCCACATACTTAACTTACTCACATAATCGCTAGCCATCACTAGCGCGTACATCATACACGTACGGAGCACATTAACATATTCGCTAGCCATCACTAGCGCATACAAATTCTACATACATAAAACATGCTTACAACTCACATACATACATACATGTATCTCAATGTGGCATAATTCACTATCTTACATCATGCAAACATGCCATGATTTAATATCCAAAACATGGAATCATACAAGCCTAGCATGCTGCTACTCATTCAAAGCATGCTGTCATGAAATTACGAGTTCAAAGCTCCCCTACCTCGTAATTATGACGTTTGATGTCAAGCATACGACGGTGGCTACGTCGGTGGTGGAGTTGGCGGCCAAAAGCTTTTCCTAGCCAAGAGAGCTGTTGTCCCGAGGGTTTAGGAAACGCCGGAAGCACTCACGGCCAAAAGGGGTGACACATGTCAATGCGGACAATCCGCGATCCACGGCGGCACACTACGGGCAGCCGGGAGAAAGGTCATGCCAACGAGTGGCAGGTGCGACCGAAGGTCCAAGCGTACATACTAAAATTCGATCGGTGGTTGAACCATACTCAACCGGTTACAAGACATCCAAATCGGCCGTGGACAGCAACCAACGACGCTCGGTGGCCCAAAACGGGTGAAAAACCCTAAGCCACAAAGGAGCAGGGGTTACTTGGCGGCTCTGGCCGACTCCATCGTGGCCCTAGCGGCCAAGAGGAGCTATCTTCGGCCAGAGGTGACGACCAAAGTCAACGGCGACATGCCGGACAAATAGCACAGTGAGGAGCAAAGGCTCGATTTCTGTGGACAAGCACATCAACCGGCGGTGACAAATCTCGTTCCGACGGAACGGATGGGACGAAGGCTAAACCGGGCTAGGTGGGGTGGTCCACCGCCTTCGCCGGACTCAGGCAGGGCCGGACAGAGGTCCGGTTGGCCATGGATGGCTGCTGGCGGCCACTGTTTACCCAAAACAGTGCACCGGCGAAACAGGGCAGAGAGGGGGAAAATGGGTGGGGCGGCAGAGCAGAGGCCACTAGGGCCGGGAGAGGTGCCCATCGTCGTCGCCGGACCAAGGCGAGGCTGGAGGGAGATCCGGTCGGCGGTGGCTCGCCGCCGGCAGCCATCGTTTCACCAAAACAGTGAGGCGGCGAAAATAGAGCAGAGAGGGAAAACCACTGGGGCGGCGGGCGGAGGCCTTCTGGGCCAGGTGGGATGGCCTCCCGTCGTCGCCGGCCCAAGGTGGAGTAGTGGGCGGCCAGCCGGCCCTTGGTGGCCCGCGGCGGCGGCTCAAATCATATCACAGTGAGAGAGGGAGAGAGAGCTCACCGGGGAAAACGGAACTCATGGGGCCAGCGGAGCAGGCTAGAGGCCGGGCTTGCCGTCGCCGGCCCGTGGCTGGCCGGACAGAGGTCGGGCGGAGCCCACCGGCCACTGCCGGTGCTGCCACAACACGAAACAGAGAGTGAGCAGAGAGACACCGGGAAAACAGGGGAGCTCACGGCGGAGGGTGGAGCGCTCGTGGGGCCGGGACGGTGGCCCCCCTGCCGTAACACGGCCGGGGCGGAGTGGGTGGCGGCGGCTGGGACAGAGAAAAGCCGGAGAGGGGGCAGGTGTGCACTATTCCTCTTCCAGAAACATCCCGATTGGGCTCGGCCGAGCCCGAGCCCGTTTTATTCTTTTTTTTTATTTTTTTTTCTTTTCTCTCCTTATCTTCTGCACTTTCATTCTTTGTCGATTTTTTGTGCCGAAACGCACGTCCAAGCCCGTGGCCTACGATGAACCCCACACCCGACTCTACGAGTACGAATACAGAGGCCAAATACGCCGAAGCGTCACATTTTTCTGCCGAAAATGACTAGAAAAATAACAGGAAAATTATAGAAAAATCAGGGGCATTACAGTAGGAGATTTAAGTGGTTGTTTTGGGCATTTGGGCCGTCTATAGTAGAGTTCCGACATTGCATCTCGGTGATTGGTGTTGATGCCACTCACTTGTATGGCCGATATCCCGGAGCTCTTATGGTTGCAACGGCGACAGATGGAAATAATGGGTTATTTCCTATATCATTCGGGATAGTCAGAAAGGAAGATGGCAACAATTGGAAATGGTTCTTAAGTGAACTGAGGGATCATGTACTAATTGCCGAACATCGTAGTTATTTTAGATCGACATAAGGGGCTTCAGAAGGCCATGCCTGAGGTTCTTCCCGAGCCTATATACTACCATCGTTATTGCATCCGTCACATAAAGGCAAATTTTAAGGAGTTTAAAAAACATACACTGACGGACTTGATTGGGGCAGCAGCTTGTGCACTTACGGCAAAAAAGTTTGATGCTAAAATGGACTTGATTGGCCAAGAGAGTCCTAGGGCAAAACATCTCCTCTTAGGAGGAGAATTGCATCTTGCATAATGGTCTCTTGCTCATGATGGTTTTAGGAGATTTGGCATGATGACTACAAATATGGCTGAAAGTTTAAATAGCGTCTTGAAGGGGGCACGAGCATTACCCATGCAGGCTTTAGTGTCAACTGCTTTTTATGCGGTAGTAAAGTTTTTTGTGAAGCAATCTTCTGCCTCAGATGCTATGGCCACCCCATACTACGATGTGGTAAATGCGAGGGTTCATACTTGTACATGCAATATCCCTCAGGTCTATTTGTATCCTTACTCGCACCTTATTGCCGTGTGGGGAAAGCGGCGGGAGCCTATACAGGCAGGACTTTGTTACACATCTACCGCTTACAAAAATGTGTACTCGGCACAATTCTAATCTCCTCATGGTCGGGAGTATTGGGAGAGGGATATACTGTAAGGACTCTCATTTCTAAACCGATTTTCGTTTTTTTTTAATTATCGGTTATTGCATGGTTAACTCATTTTCTTATTAATTCGGTGGTTTCAAAGATAGATAGTGTTTCTTATGGTTTTAATTAAAATCAACTTTACAAATATTGGTTTTCAGTGATTTTGGGTCAAATCTGATTTTTTGGGATTTTTCTGATTTTTCACTAATTTTTCAAAAATTAGGGTTTGGCGGGATGCCCCACCGTCGAATTTTAGGTTTTTGGACCAAATTAACCCATACATCAACACAAGCTTTTATAAAAAATTTCATAATTTTCCCAGGTTTAATTAGAGCTCAAATAGTAAAAAAACTCATTTTTCTATTCATACCCCACAATTACCTATGTACACCCCAAACTCTACTATAAATAGAAAGACCTAAGTCATTTTCATTTTGGGAATAGGCTGGGAGAGGGAGGCTAGGCCTAATTCCCCAATTAGGCCGGGATTAGAAGGAGTTTAAGGTATGTTTCCTTTAAGTAAGCCTAAAATCCTAGATTTTCTCCTAATCAGTTCTAGATCCATCATTTCCCCTTTGTTTTGATTCATTTTTAAACATCAAAACTACTGATTTGCATCTTTACTTCAAACCCTAAATCTAAAAATCCGTTTTTTATGTTTAACAAGCCCTAGATCTAAGTTTTTCATTAAGGTTTTCTATGTTAAATCGATTTTAATAGAGTTTAATTTAAACTCTATGTCTATGGAAAGTTTTCAAGAAGGGTGACCGTCAAATCCAAGACTAATCCAGGGATAAGGTAATGGACCTTCGAAATTTTAGTCTTCCTATGGTAAAAATCTCGATTTTGTGGTTTATTTGGAGTGGATTTACTTGATTTAGTGTTTTAATGGCAAGATTAGTAAATGGTAATCTTTTCTCCCGATTTCTTAGGGTTTTATCTTGTTATGATGTAGATTAGCTTTCTGGAAGGTATGGTGGAATTTTAATGGCATTTGGGTTGTTAGATGGAGATTTTAAGATTCATCAATGGAGTTTCGGTTTGAAAATTTGAAATGAAGAAGAAGGTCGAATATGCCTTGTTGGCATTCGAACGGCCCTCCAAGGCATTCGAACAACAACACTATAATTTCGACATTTTTCCTGTTTAGCTGATCGAACGGCCCTACGGGCGTTCGAACGGCTACACAGCAGATTTTACTATTGTTTGCATGATGTTTATTTCGATGTCTCTACTTTGATATATCATTTTTATATGTATGTGGAGTGTTTTGAGCCAGGGTAAGCTACTGGAAGGGTATACCATTGATGTTTAGAAGTTGTGGTATATATTTAGAGTTATGTGAAATGGCTTGTAGTTGGATATCATTGTTGAAATTGCTATCTTGAAGTTATGAGTGGTTGATTCTCTATGGTTAAGCATATTTCCAGTAGAGCTACAGCATACTAATGGACTGATATGTCATGATAGGATGTGGTTAAATGATGTGTGAATGTTAGTGTTATGTCTTGATTCAAGTATGAAGTGAATGATCTTATATATGTTTAGCTTGTGGTTAGGCTTTGACTTGCATTATGATTTTAAATGTTCTTCTCCTATGATTTCCACTGGAATTCATGATTAGATGTTAATGCACATGTGTACTATGATGGTGAGTCAATTACAAACATGTTGATATACATTGAGTGAAGTGTTTCTACTATGTACACTAACACACACATGTGGGGTTTAATGATGATG
Organism: Saururus chinensis; assembly: GCA_035235625.1. NCBI lineage: Eukaryota > Viridiplantae > Streptophyta > Magnoliopsida > Piperales > Saururaceae > Saururus > Saururus chinensis. Next base: position 15,444,522 of record CP141145.1, on the reverse strand, counting down.
ATGAGGCTGGATATTATGATTATGAATGATGCATGAGGGGCTGATGAGAGCACTTATCATGAATTAGGATTCATGTATGCCTTGCCCACGTATGTACCATGTTGCATGCATCATGAAAATGGATTTCCAATTGAGGCTTTATCGAGATTAATCGAATTTGATCGATTGGATGCAATGTGGTGAAATTGTGTGCCGGATTAATCGGTAGTGGCTTAATCAAAACTTGATTAGTCTGAAAGGACATGTTTTGATTTGAGTTCCTTTGTGGAACATGTGCACTCCCCGGGTTGAGTCTAGTTAAATGGAATTATGTGGGGGACGAGTTATGTACTTGTCTTGAGAATTGAGATTATTATGATTGTCTTCTGGACCCTGAGAATCCAGTATGGTATGCTTTGTGCACCGGCTACCATGTGTTCTAGGGTTTCCTATGTGGAAACTCAGGCTCTTCCCCATCGCAGGAGATGTCCCTGGGCGAACACCCCTACTCTAGATTCTCTATGTGAGAATGGGACATCCTAGGCCAGGATCGTCCAGGGCGAGCAGCTTTAGGGGCCGACAACCCCGATCTTCTTATATTCTTGTGTAGAATTTGGACCATGACACGCCTTTGTGGCCTTGTCTGTATTCCCGTCTATGTGACCCTAAATTGTGATTACTCCTTGATGGAGGCATTCTTTATATGATGTTGATGCATGATCTGAAATGTATGTTAGAGATACATCTCATGCAAGTTTATATGATGCTGGATTGCACTATGTGATTTAGGCACTATGATGCAGGTTATGGTGATACATATGTGTGATCAGAAAATGATGTATCTTGTCAATTGTTGATCTGAATTGTTATATTACTATGCCGTCGTGTTTCTAATGATTATAGTTACATCAAAAACCATTGCTGAGTTTGTTAAACTCACCCCTCTTTCTTGTGCTTTTGCTTTGGGGCTGCGTGGCGTGACACGCAGATGGACAGGATCTCCTCTATGAGGAAAGGTCGGAGACGACTTGGGAGTGATTGTGGAGAACCCCTTGTGTGGCTTGTTTCATTGTTTTTGCTATTATGTTAGAACCTATGCGTGTGGTTCTCATTTTGGATTATGCTATATTATACTTTTGGATTGTTTGAGGCATGTTTTGGAGCCTAGAGTAGGCTATGGATTAATGTAGTATGTGGGTTTGGATTAATGCAGTGTCGGGGCGTGACATATACCTTATGTGTTATTCCCTCCAAGAGCAACAAGACAACCCGGTCACCCACGATTCGTTCGCATTAGGAATACAGTGGACCGTATGACTATGGGGAGAGATGGTAGAAGAGGGTATAAATGCAGGAGGTGCAAACAAAGTGGGCATAATAGTAAATCATGTAGAAACCCTCATGTTGATTGGTAAGCATATAATCAATCTTTTTATTTATTCTCTATTTTAGGTATGATTATATGTTTTTAACGATCTTAATTCTCCGTAGATCATATGGATCATGTGGAGCCTTTTTACGGGCTAGGCCCGATTGATGATATAGTACTTGTACAGTAGGAGTCACATAGGTCAACTTCTATTTGGTGAGGAGAGGTATGATAACTCTTTATAAAATTTATTTTCATTCTTTTAGATTATAAATTATGTTGGGTTATAATTTTAAAATTTATTATAGGACCACGGGTGCCTTGAGTGCACTGGACATTTTAGATATATCCGCCATTGACCTGTAGATGAGCGTATGTTACCATATATCGAGCGAGCAGGATTTAGACATTTCATTCATCTACAGTACGTTTGTTTGGATCGGCCTTTATTGACAGCTCTCGTTGAGAGATGGAGGAGGGAGACACAGACGTTTCATCTGCCCTATGGAGAGATGACCATCACTCTTATGGATATGGCAGTTCTTTTAGGACTTTGCATCAATGGACCTCCTATGACGAGCACGACAAGAGGAGGTCATTTAGACTTATCAGTCAGACTCCTTGGTAGAGCTCCTCCTGCCATGGTGATGCATGGTAGCCGAGTAAGCCTTCGATGGCTCTTAGGCGAGTTTCGTGAGCTCCTAGTGGATGCTACGGAGATAGTATCAAGCAGCATGCACGAGTTTATTACATTTACTTAGGGCCACGATATTTGTGGATACCATGAGTAGCCATCTTCATGTTTCATATCTCTCCCTCATTGTGGACTTCGACATGGCGGGTGCTTATTCATGGGGCAGTGCTACTCTTGCATTTTTATACTGAGAGTTAGGGAAAGCATGCTAGGCCATGACCTTGGAAATTGCAAGTTGTCTGACCCTTCTTCAGGTAAATGAATTCGTAACTTCAAATATTTTTTTGCACGTATAATTCTTTAATTTTTTTAATAATTTTTATCACATTTTCTGACACAACTATGGTCATGGGAGCATTTACATGTCGGTCGACCAAGTATTGAGATGGCTCATTTAGTTGAGGGTGCTCCATTAGGAGCGAGGTAGGCTCTATTTATTTTTAACACTTAATTTTTTTAGCAAGGTTTTATTTACATATGTTGAACTCATTTTTTAAATTTAACTCCTTAAGATGGAATGTTCAAAAAAGGAAAACCAAAATCCACAAGGAGTCCTCCGATTATATAGAAGGGGAGTTAGACCACCAACGGCCATATCAGGTAATTTTATTTTATTATTAACTTAGTTACAATGATTATAAGATATGTAAGTTTATTGAAACTTAATTATCTTTATATATTGTATAGGTTATTTGGCAGTCGTACTCACCAAAAGTATTGGCTATGTAGGTTATTTAAACTTAATTATCTTTATATATTGTATAGGTTATTTGGCAGTCGTACTCACCAGAAGTATTGGCAATGTTACCTTTTGTATGCACCCATGGTCGAGATATGTGGCTATAGCGAATACCACTAATCTGTTACGAGATTATAGAGATCTATGTGCCGGATCGTGTGACGCTCTAGTTTAACCTGGAGCAAGTGTTCCCACCTTTTACCGTCGAGTTTGTCCATCGCATCACTCGACAGGGCTGCCATATTACTGACTGGGTTATGTATCATGCAGCATATATCGCTCGGTGGGATGATAGGAGAGCCACTGTTATCCATGGGGAGATGGCTACAACATCATGAGATGTTCATAGCGCATATATGTAGTGGTATTTATCGATTACACGACGATATATTTTACCTCGTGTTGATGTAGAGGAGATGACATATCAGCCTAAGGGTGCATCTGAGGCAGCTTTGGTAAGTATAACTTTGTTAATTATATAATATTATTTTCTTATTTCTTATTTATCTAATTTTTAATTTATTTTTCTTATAGCTTCGTTTAGCACAACATATGCATGCACATTTGACTGACACAATTAACACTTGTACTTCGGGTGATGACTTTTTAGCATCATGTCAGTCGATGCTTAGGGAGCATGATGATATCCTTCGTAGCTTGCCACTGCTTTAGTTGGTGATTACGGATGTTCATAGACGTTGTCATGTCGACGAGGCTGCTTAGACACAACCGAGGCACAATTTATTCCATGATATTCCATCTTCATCAATAGCACATAGCTCTCCTCCTCGTTCATCATTTCCGGTTACTTCACATGTAGCTTATCCTCAGCCAGATCCGATATTATATTATAGACGACATCGGCCAGCTCGTGTTGAGCCATCTATTACTTATGCGGAGCCAGAGCCACATCCAGAGCCATAGTGGGAGCCAGAGCAAGCGGATCATGAGGAGGAGGAGCTCATACAGCACCATCGGGGTCAAGGTCAAGGCCGAGGTTGAGGACATAGGAGATTGTGACATTGAGTGTATTAGATTTGCCATATGTTTCTTTTGAACTAAACATTTTATTAACATGTGATGTAATATATTTTATAAACATTTGTATCTTATGCTTGTTTTTATGTTGTGTAGATGATGGTTGATGTCGATAACTTTAATGTTATGTGAATAATAGTTAATGTAGATAAGTTTGATGTTTTGTAGATGTTAATTTAAACATATGCATGGAATGTGTATGGCTAAATGACTAACTTGAGTAGCCAACTAGACACTAGGATCCTATGTCCTTATACATTAGTCAAGGGGTGTGATCTATAAGGATTCTCACACACAAAGGTACTTATATCAAAACATCATTAATCACATCAGCACATACACATGCATATCATGTATTAAATATCATGCTACTATATCAGATAATAATATCTTAACACATAGCATTTCATGCTAAAAATTACCCAAAATTGACTTACTATTAGTAGACTTACTTATGTGTCAGCGAAGTTACCGATGCTCTTTACATACATTAATAATCATATCATTACATACATATGCATTCTTATGCATAGAATTTCATGCTATTATATTACTTAATAGTAGCTTATATCATATAGTAACTCATGCTAAAAAATACCCTTTATTGGCTTATTAATTGTAGGCTCACCAATGTGTCGGGCAAGTTACTGATGCCCATCGGTAACCCACCGATATGTCGAACCCTCATAGACAGTGGATTAACATGGATCAGCTAACCTCATTAGTTCCACACTGATGCGTCAGCCTCAATGCCGATGGTTAACTAGTTGCACATCGAAGCAACAATATGTGTCAGTGTCAGTACTGCCATCTCCTCCATTTCACCAGTGACATCACCGACGTGTTGGTGGTCATGCCAAAAATAGAGAAGAAATGAATGTTATAACGTATTTCTTTCTACACACACACCCTTCCCACAACAACTAATGATGATTAATCTATCTTATGATTAGTAAAAAGTGGGATAAACATGATCTCATGCATATTCATGACAAAAATCTCATAAATCCTACTCTACATGCTTTCATAGCAAAAAATAATTATGAACTATCACACACACTCACTTCAAAAACAAAATCATAGTAACAAGGTTAGAAATCCAACCTATTTCATGATATAAAAATACTCCCTCACACACAATCGAGCTAATCTCCTAATAAATTTACTCTCTCTCTCTCTCTCTTTATTCTTCTTTATTTGAAGAGCTTTTGATCTTCCCCCTCCTTATTTAGAAGGTTTTTCTAAGAAAAAATAGAGTTTAAGGACTTTAAAAGTCACTTATAAGGGAAATTAGACAAAATTATGGTGTAAAACAGTCAAACTAGGTGGTTTTTGATCAAAATTATAAAATTTCCTGTAACCATTGGCAACCAATCTACAAGTCGCCGGCCTACTAACAATAACCTTTAACGGTACCAAGTCCCAAATTCCGGTAGCCATAACTTCTTCATAATAACTCTGATTAATATTTTTTTGTGGCTGTATGAAGATATTTTTATTTACTATAAAACCCCAAAATTTCATATCAAAAATTCACCAATAGAAAAAGTTGTACTATTATGAAAGTATAAGGGTGGCAAGTGTCTATTAGTCATTGATAGCACCTCAGGTACAACTTTGGACAATTATAACTCTATTAAAATTCCAATTTGTGTATTTTTAGAGTTGTTTCGAAAGTATTTCATCTAATTTCAATCCCCAAAGTTTTGCATTGAAATTAAAGTCACAGGATAAATTATTTAATTGAGAATGCTCAAAGGTCAAATTTATTATTTTCTACATGTACTCTAAAACTTCTTAGATATTATATCTATTATAACTTCCTCATCTTAGCTTTGATTCACATGTTTTGGGTAGTTCTATGATACATTTTATGTTTATTATTTAATAAATTTCATATTCGAACTCTATGTATAGAGGAATATATAATATTATGAAGACTTGAGGGTCAAACTCACTTATTTCTACATAGCCAAGTATAGGAAATTTAAAGAAATTCTCAGGTGTTGTAATGTGCATGTTAAAAAATGAGTAAATCATGCCCTGAGATATTTTGTAGCAGGTTTTGACAAATTATTTTGAGAAAATTCGTTTCTTTTTCATTGTGGTGTTTATGGGAAAATGAGTTTAAAATTCTTGTGGTGTGACAACTATTCTGCTACTAGTCCTAATTTGCTATTAATGTACTAATTCTAATTTGCTCTTATGCTATTAACTCTAATTTGCGACCATGCTATTGGTTCTAATTTGTTTATGCTATTATGCTACTGGTTCTTGTTTGCTATTACGTTTAGAAGATCTTATATGTTAAGCTACTAGTTCTAATAGCAAATTTTAATAGCATAGAACAGTTTGTTTAAGAGTCTAATAGCATAGAACAACTATATGTTGATTAGCCAATTTATGTTAATCTACTGGTAAGAACCATTGGTTAAGGTACTGGTTCTAATAGCATAGAACAAATATATTTTGATTAGCATAGAACAACTATATGTTGATGCTAAACTACTGGTTAGCTCTTTCCTATTTGTAGCTACTGGTCCTAATACCCTACGCCAAAATTAAGCTACTAGTTCTAATAGCAATAGAACAACTTGTTTAGAAGTTGAATGCCTAAAGAAGTTTCTAATGTAAATATTTAAAGTAAAAAACAAAGAATATGCTTATTTTATTTATATTTTTGTATTTTATGTGTGCCTTCAATTGCATGTTATTTCTGAATTCACTACACCAAAATAGAGGACGCGTAGGGCTCATGAAGGCACACATACTATCCTGCAGGCAACCATGTCATCTATGTTTTCCTAACATGTCTACCAATCTTACTTTGGTTTCTATTTAATTGTTTTAGACAATGTTTGCTTTATATTTCCTTTTATACGAGATTTTTCTTTTTATAAAGTGAAAATTATAATAGAAAGAGGTTGAGGAACTGCCTGTTGGTGATTATTTTGAAAGAAGTCATTACCTTGGGATTTAGACATCTTCTTCATTATTGTAGTTAAAATAGGAATCTAATAGAATCATTGGCCATTTATACTTCTCATCTTTCTTTGTCCATTAATATAATGGGATGGCCTATTTATTTATTTTTTTAATCATACCAATGCTCCTCATTGTAACATTTCTTTTGATTCAAGCAATACTATTAATTAATAATTATTACCATTTATTAACTAAATTATGTTTTTAACTCTATACATTGACTAAACTATTATCTAGAAAGCTATAACGTCAATGATGGATAAGGTAATTTGGTAATTCCAACCAATTTTGGCCGGCTTATAATTAACTTTAAATTAAAAGTTTAATTTTGCCCACTTTCTGGAAATTAGGGTAGAATCGATAAATCTTACCCAGTTTCAATACTCAAATAACCCAATTCTAATGCGAAGCTGAATCAATTAAAAAAAATTTACGTCCATTCTTAAAAACTTTCGTACTTAAATAACCCCGAAAAGTTGGGTCACCAATGTTTGTATGCTTCATTTACACGCTTATTGTCTTTGTAATTTTTAGGGGTGATAGGAAGACACAATCAGACATTTTCTTTTGTCTTCAACTGCCGGTTTCTTCGTTTGAACAGGGAACTCGTACATCAATATTCTTGAAGTTCCCTTCCAGGGCATTTCATCAAGGCCGCGTCCTCTAAGGCTTATCAGCCACCTGCCTCTTGACTTGTCTTCACAGCCATATAAAGACCGCCATTTGAGGCTTGGTTGTCAAATTTTTATTCAGACATTGAATGGCCGGTTTCCTACTATGAACCTCGCTTAGTCTATTTTAGTTATACAAATAGAATAATTGTGGCGGCGATCCTACGGAATCTGTCTAATAGAATAGAGAAAAGTAGGTTTATGGCATTTTTTCTCTCTGTTTATTCACATGACTACTGTAGAAAATCATTATCTTAGAAATATATTCCCTCTTCGTATGAGCACTTGTAGGAGGAAGTATTTTTTATGTTCCTTCTTCAACATAAGCTGAAAATAAAAAATGCCTAAGAACCATCCAATTTTGAGATCGACAGCGCACATACTAATGTACATTAGTATAAATATTACTTACGCTAATATGTACTATTATGTACGTCATCAATCTTGAAATCGGATGTTTCGCATTTCTTACGCTCGGCTCATTGTTAAAGCGCAACATAGAAAACGCTTCCCTAATCCAATGGTGAGAGTTAACTTTTTTTTGCTGAAAAATAATATTTTTATATCAATAATGCACATTAATAATTTACATATAAGTTCTAATTAATTTAGATAAGTGAGCTTATGTGAACCATGTATAATGCCTTATTTGTAAAGTCTAACTAAAATTCTTGTGTAAATTTTTATAAATATTTTTATTATAAAAATATCATTATTATTTTTTGCGTTCAAGATATGCCTTGTACGGACAAACCCGCGAGATAAGCACTCATTTATTACAATGTTAAGCTTTTTCAAAGATATTATTTTGGCTGGCCAAAGTTTCCATGGTCATAGAAAGCATACACACTTGATTAACATAAATTTCTTGGTGGCTTCTCATTTTGATATTTTTGCTCATAACGTAACCTCTCTTCCCCAAATGCCAACGAAAAATGCTATGGGGAACTCAATTGTAGAGTCTTCTGACTGAAGTTAGGCAGCTTCCCAAGATATGGTGGCCATGAGAAGCTTTCTCCTCGTCGCCTTAGCTCTAAGTATTTTGTGGATCAGTTCACTGGAAGCAGAGGGCGCTGATGTCGCTCCTAAAGAGCATAAGTTTCATCATTATCTTACAAAACTTTAAACAAAATTTTTCTTTTTTTCACAAGGACTGAAGTTTTGCATTAGACTGATGTGCTTCGATTACAACTCCCTTTATGTGGGAAGAGTTTTTTATCATTTCTACTTACTATGAACCTAGTGTAAAGAACTTTTGAGGACTGTTTGCTTTTTAGATCGACGACAAACACGCTAGTCTATAATACTAATGCTAACGTGTGCTAGAGTGTATACCAGTGATCTCATTGATGAAAAGGCCCTTGTGTACTTCTTACACTAAGGCTCATGGTGAGTATGAAACATTAAAAATGCTTCCATGCAATGATATTTATACTGATTTTATTAAAGTTAGGAAACAAAAAGAAGAATAGTGAAATTTCTATTAGGATAATGTTTCTCATGGGAATGGAAGACTATCCCATTGATAAGAGTTTATGATTTCCATGGAGACTACCTTCTATCTATTATGGACTTGAGATGGATTCTAGTTAAGTAAAAATACAATCTAAGATTATTGTGTTTTCCCCCTCTTTATTAATCCTTGAAATGTAACAGGGGATGCTCTTTTGGTGATAGCGAGGAGATTGGGCCAAAGAAGCTGGAACTTCAACGTGGATCCATGCTCATGGGTCGGGAACGCCGACAAGCACTTTCAGAACAAAGTCACTTGCAACTGCAGCATAGGAAACGATGGTTTCTGTCATGTGACCAGCATGTAATATCTTCCTTCATGCAAACTATTTTTGCACAGTTTTTTAACTTTATCGCCTGCATGAACTCCAAATACTAACTACAATTGATCATAAAAAACTTTTGGTGGAGTTATCAAAACATCCAAAACCAACATAATCTTCTAATATGCCATACTAATATTGTACTAGCCGCTAATTCGGAATGTTCATGAATTATTTGGACAATGGTAAGTCTAATAAAAGTCCCTAATTGATCAAGCATCTCTTTTATTGTTGACCAATTCTCTTAAGGATTCCAAGGGACATTTAACTTAAATTAATTTAAAAAATATCATACCTTACTGAGAGATTTGTTAATTTTTATATAAAGTACTCTTTGTCTATACTTCTATAGGTATAGCGAAAGGACTACATATATTTTATGGACAATTAGACGAGGATCATTTATCCCAAAATGAATATATAAAGAATTGGTTATAAATATCTAAAACTACACTAAGGCCATGTCAGACAATTATATATAAGCGTCATCCTGAGAAAAAAAGAGGGCTCATTTTCATGGGCTTCCACAATGACTAGCATGGGATGAGGGAGATGAGTGGCAAATTATGGGGAGATGGTTTTGGTACAGGTTGGACCCATTTTGATGAGTAAGACCATCTCACCAAGGCCACTTAGAATTTTAATCATAAATTAATAGCTGAAATTTGATAAGGTTAAATAAATAGGTTTTACATATTAAACCATATTTAATAAACCCCCAATATCAAAAGAAATTTTTAAAGACAAATTTGTCCCCTATGCAACTTACACCTCCAGGGATGTAAATTAGAAAACATAATTTCAACTCTTAGATTGAAGATCAAAATGAGTTTTATGATGAAAGGGCCCTATATCTTCGAATGGCCCAAAGGTGTGGACCCTTTTTTATTTTTCCTTTACAACTTACCCTGCTCCTACCCATTACAAACATTGGTAAAGACCTATTTAGAAAATCAATAAAGATAAAACTCTTCCTAACGTTGAATTGAGATTAACCTTTGTTTATACTAGCAAAAATGTACATATATTATATATGTAAATACATATTAAATAAGATAAAATAATATATGTGGGAAAAAGTTAATATGAGCCCAGGCTCACGCAGGCCCATCAAACTCACGGGTTACCCGGGCTCATATAAACGGGACTCATATATATATATATATATATATATATATATTAAAGGTCTTTCTTGCATGTTATGGTTATAATACTTCGCTTTGAAGATCACAATGATCATTAGTTATGCACATAAGCTCTATATTAACCCATATACACTCATAGTAGGCAATTATAAGTTCAAATAGCAAAGGTTAAATATTATGTCATAGGTAGGCAAAGACAATAGTGTCGAAAAACTTTGTGTCGTGGAGCATACTATTCATATTTAGGGCCAATTTGGCAACATGTCACATTTGATAGAGCTCTTCAAGGGTTTCTAAGGGTGTTAAACATAGTTAAGAAAGTATAGTCATGTAAAATCTCATTTAATATAGATTGTCAAGAGTTTTCTAAAGATACCAAAATGCAAGAATCTGAGTTGGGGAATGCTAAACATAATATTATAAAGTTTAAATTAGCATAACATAAAAAATAGGGATTATGATTTTAGTATCTTTGACTTTTTAGGGTTTAGAATAGGTCAAATAGGGGTAAAATATGGATTAATAATATAAAACATGGATCACACTGTCCGATCTTAAAAGTTCTAATAGTACACCGATATGCATGTTATATATATAAAGCCTACAAAAAAGTTCAAGAAAACATAGTCATGTAAGATCTCATTTAACAGAGATCATCAAAAGTTTTATAACATCACCAAAAACACAAGAATCCAAAGTTTGGGAGTACAATATATAATATTACAAAGTTAAAATTAACATAACATAAAAAATAGAGATTATGTTTCTATTATCTTTGACTTTTGGGGGATTTGGATAAGCCAAACACGGACTAATGTTATAAAACATAGGTAAAATAGTCCACTTTTAAAAGTTTTATAGTACACCAATTTTCTTTATATCATAGTATGATAAGTTTAATTATGTTAAGCTTGAATTTAAATCTTGAGCCAAGTTGAACCGTGTTGAGCCAATTCAACTTACAACTCAAACCCACTTTTTTAATTGAGGATTTCTCACAAAATGATACATCCGAGATAGCTTATAGTGTGTGTTTTAAAGTGATCGCCACTATAATTATAAATGGTGGGCTTAACATTCCTATGGTCTTGCATGGGCCCATAAGTTCATTCACCATGAAATTGAAATATTAAGGTGACATTTTATTTTAATTGCTAAGAGGAAGCAAATGAAGGATGTAGGAGAAACATATTGTCATGTGTATCCTAAGTCAGCACCTATTTGGATACAAAATCTTATTATTGCTTTTGGCAGAATAAAGTAATTGCGTGCAAAATTTTGTTGAGTAACCAAAATTTTCACAAATCTAAAATTATGCTAGAATGAAGATTTTGCTAAAATCCTAAAGTTTCTTGAGATTTTGGAATTGCATCTATTTTTAAGTTGGATCTTGTGATAAAAAATATTTACCAAATAAAATTTAATTTGTTTACGAATCTAACCTAATGAGATTTTGTATCCAAACATCCCCTCAGTAAATTACATGTGCAATGATTAAAAACAAGCTCTGAATAGTTAGATATGGTTTGCAATAGATAAAAGTTCAATTGAATGAGCTCCTATCTCAATTATTTCACTTGAATGAACTTGCAGTGTCATCAAGCGCCAAAGTTTAAATGGGGTTCTCCCCCCCGAGCTCACCCAATTGCCTTTTCTCCATATAATGTATTGTCGCTCTCTTGCCACCCTTCCTTTTTTTGAGAAAATTTTAATTACTTGATCAATGTTGTGAATTTACATATTATTCCGATTTGTTATGGTAGTAAATGACCTATTTTGGGACCAAGATCTCCCAACCTAATCTACTTTATTGTATAATTAATTCAACAATATTGTTGAACCAATTTGATAATATATTCATATTGTTAGATCTATTTAATGATACATTCAATGGTTGAATTTTCACATTTCAGCGTTAACCCTTTGTGCAAACACACTTGGATTTTGCTAAAAAATGAATGACATTGGTCCTAAAATGTCCAAAGTCTAGATGATTTGTAATTTTTATAATAAATTCAGCTAATCTATAAAATTCTTCAACAATGACTCGGAGGGGGGTAATGGATTTTATTTCCATATCTTAAGTAAATTCCCTAACCCCATGGGTTTTTGAGGATTTGTTGTGATTTCTTTAATAAATTAAAATTTTCTATAGGGAAATTAATCCCTTGTGATTGTGCAAAGAATGACAATGCCTTTTTTCAGTATTAGTTCTGTAACATTTTTTTCACATAGGAAAGCAATCTCATTGTTTCCAAAATTAGTCATTTATAATTATGGATTTTTTTTCCACATATCGTTTTAATGTAAGTGACTATACATACTTATATGTGTATAATTTATCTTTATTTCCTTATATATACATAAAATTAATTAAAATATTAAGAAAACAGATATATGCATATACACAAGTAAAATATTCTTATTTTTATATATTAGATAGTTTTCATTAATTAAGCATAAAGAAGGAGAATAAAACTATCTATTTTTTACGGTTGCAAGTATTTTCAATATATAAGATAGGGAGGTATGGGTATGGGGCCCACGATAATAACTAGAATTAAGAGAGATTTGGGTAGTGGGGATTAGAGTAATTGCTTATGTTAGGAGGCATGATGTTTTGGAAGTGGGCCTTATAATATTAACTAAGGTTAAAATAGATATACTCCCCCTGCCCAATATAAATTGTTAGATTTGGAAAAAATTAGTTTTATTAAATGATAAAACTCACATCTAAGAGAAGGAAAAATAATCAAATGATACTTTTTGTTAAATAGCTAACTACTTAAATTGAACAAAATAGAGCTATAATTAAGAAATATATATTTTTATTAAATAAAATGATGTAGACTGATCGTCTACACATGCTCAATTAAAAATAAAAAGATAATTAAAAATAATTACATATAAAATTAAAGCAAACAAACTTTTTGATTTTCTGATTCTCCCTTAGAATGGGCTAAAACATATAATTTATAGAAAAATAAACAACTAATCCTATTAGTAAAAGGTAAATAAGACTAATCTTAACCAAAGTGGGAAATAGACTAATCTAGGAAGGTAAAATTAATAAGGTACTAAAATCTTAGTCTAATTAGGAATATAATATTCCACCACTGCTTGTGCATCGCCTTGTCCTCAAGGCTACTACTTTTTTAAGGCTTGAAACATGAGATGATTGTCATTAACGAACATAGCCATATCGGTATCAAATTCGGCTACGGGTCCAGTTGGGCATCAACAACGTGCTTATGAAGAGATTTACATTGATGTCCAAGAGAATATTTCTCATCACAATTGTTGCATAATCCTTTTTTTCGGCAGGCATCTATTTCAGCTTGTGTAAGCTTCTTGATCGGAATCATGGGAGATGAAGAGGTAGAGGACGAACTGAAGGAGAAAATAAGCCTATGTTGTGCTACTTTCTCCTCACATTTGCGAGCCATATGTATAGTTTCTGTCAAGGAAGTCCGAGAAAAAAGTTACAACTCTACTTTAATCTCAGACTTAAGTCTGACTTCAAAGACACCAATTAGGGCATACTTGGGTCATTCATGGATGTGGTTCATTAAGCACTTTAACTTATCCTGGTAGTCTTAGATTGATCCCTATTGGCAAACCTAAGGCAACAAACTGTTAAAATTATGATAAGAAGTTTGGCTGAAACGAAGGAGAAAAACATGCTCTAATTCAAGCCAAGTAGCATTAGGTACTGAGCAAAGAACTGGTCAACCCAATGCATATCATAACCCTTTATATGAAATGACGCTAATTCACATAGTCAGAATGTGAGGCAAGTGAAAGAAATACTTCGCCCAAAAAACCTATTCATTTGGATCATCACCCTTGAAGACCGTAAAAGTAACAAGAATCAACCGAAGGGTTCTGGTAAGGACGAGTAGCTCTACGAGGGTAGTCGATGCGGCCACGACCATGACCTCGAGGGTGACTTAGGCGGTTATTGTAGTCTACCTCATCAATATAAGCTTAAGGTGATCAGAAAATGAGACATAACCTAGGGGATAAGGTGTTAGCACGGTATGGGTGATCCCCAATCGTGCTTAGTATGATGTGGCAGTTGAGCTGACTGTATGCTAAGAAGTAGGGTTGGGGCCATATAATCAACCCGGTTCGGAAGGGAATGAGAACCCGGTGTGAGTGTAGTAATCGGATGAACCGGTCGAGAGGAATAAGAAATTTCATCCGAAGAAGGGGGACGGCGCGAGGCAGAGTGGGAACCCGTGTGGAAGGCAGAAGATCTTCCGGCGGTCGGCGGATCGGGTAGCCGGAGAGAACTGACCGGAGCGATTGGCGGCGGCGCGGCGGATTGATTTGCAGAGATGGCATGCGGATAGAGCGAAGGCGGAGGGAACTGCGCGACGGCCACAGTGGAGGCGGAACGACCACAGTAGGAGCAGAGCGGAGGTTCTGGAACGGAGTGGTGGGCGGCGGCCGGAGCAACGGCGGATAACGGGGGCCCCTTCTTCCCTTTCTGCGGCATTTTCTCCTCCCTGCCTTCCCTTCCTCGGCTCCGCCTTCCCCCTTCTTCCCTTTCTATGGCAGCTCCTCCTCCCCGCCTTCCCTTCCCTTCCGCCTTCCTCTCCTTCCCTATCTGCGGCGGCTCCTTCCCCCTTTTCTGTAGAGCAACCGCACGGTAAGAAGAAGACCATTTTCCGCCTCCTCGGTGGCCCGACCAAGAACTTGACAGGCGACAACATGGGAAGATCTGGCGATTGGGAGATTCGGCGGCTCCATAAAATAGTCTGTGCCGGAGCGGGAAGATCCGGTGATTCTAGGAAACCCGGCGACTATGGGAGTGCTGGAAAGGCCATATTTTTCTAATTCCGGCCGGCCATGGCCATGGCCATGTCTCACACGGCACACCGCAACCACCACCCCTCTGGTCGTTCCCTCTTCCGCCTTTCTCTCATCCCACTTCTGTTTTTTTCTTTAAACCCGGACCGGCCCGGTTGATCCGGTAATCGGTTTAACCGACCGGGCTGAGTTGACCCGCCTGGATCAACATCGCCCGGCACCCCGAACGAATCGGCCCGAATTTTTCACCGAGTCCGGTTAAACCCAGTCGAACCGCCCGGGCCGGTCCGGGTTTTAAAACACTAGTGGGAGAAGGTGTGCTGGGTCGGGCAAGCCGGCCCTTCCGTTGTGATTGACTCATGGCAGTAGGGTGGGTAACCGGGAGCGGAATTGGCCTCAGCTACCAAGCAATGATGTAGACCGGCTACTCACGAGATAACTGAATGGTGTATTAATAAGGTACTAAAATCCGGAATGTAACATAAGAGGTAAAATGAATGGAGTAATTAGATAATGTGCCCATGGTAATCATAGAGTTAAGAGGGATGATATTTAAGTAGTGCAAAAATAGTTATGATAAAGAGAGAGAGAGCTTGGAATTTTTTGTAGAAGTAAAAAGATGTAAAAGAAAACAATCTTGAAGTCATAAATATATATATAAATGAGAAAATTTTGAAATTCTCATGAGTTAGTCATAGGAAATGGCTAAATTCAGAGAAAATTGTCTGGAAATAAAATTATCTACGACTAACACAATATAAATTTATTCCCACCAAAAAGGCACGCGCCACTCACTCGTTCAATTTTTGTAATTGTGAAAAAAATTGTCCATGCTCCCTGGCATGAAAATTACCACCTATTTCCTATTGCTTCCGCAGAGATCTCACTCGGAACTTCCTCAATGGCACAATTCCTACCGAATGGGCGTCAATGTCATCACTCCAAATCATGTACACTTCCTTACCAGTGGTTTTAATTTTATCAGAAGAGCTCCAAACTGCCTGTGTTGTCTGAATTCAATGATGGAACCCATTGTGGATGCAGCTCTGTGGGCCAAAATCGCTTGTCTGGACCAATCCCACCGGAACTTGGAAGCATTTCAACTCTCCAGGAATTGTATGTAAAATTTATCTGTCATGAATATTTTTGTGGTTTTCCTATAAGTTTATTTGTACATTTTAATGGGGTCTGACATTGGATTCCAATGGAGCCTCAGGGTCCTTGATACTAATCGATTTTCTGGGAGCGTTCCTCGAGAAATTGGAATGTTGGTCAATCTAAAGAGACTGTATGAAGTGTGCTTGAAAATGTTTTCTCAGTGTGGCAGAAGTCTCTTTCCTTTTATTTCAGAGTGTTATATAAAACAGATATTAATTGTTTCATTATACTCTTCTTTCAGTCTCATTTCATCAAACAATTTTACTGGGGAGCTGCCAAAGGAGATTGGCAGTCTAAAAAATTTGACAGATTTGTAAGATGCACTCAGTATCATCTTCACATTTATTTTCATAATAGTCACATGTCACGATTGACAATATCGCTTATATTTTGATAACTTTCTGAAAATATGTAAGGAGGGTCAGTGATAATCAGTTTAAGGGGAAGATTCCTGATTTTATCCAGAACTTGACTGGACTGACAACACTGTAAGTGAACTATTTTATCCATATTAGTTTTCTTGCTTTATAAGTGAAGCTCTTGCAAATAATTTCGTGGGAAATTGATTAGGGAAATACAGGCAAGTGGTCTGGAGGGTCCAATTCCATCTGGCATATCTCGTCTTGCAAATTTGTCTGACCTGTAAGTATGTTAGCCACGTAGCCCAGTGGCCAAGTTGATATACAGCATTATAATAAATGCAAGCACTCTTATATAGCTTTATGTTCTCTTTGTCTTTCGTTAATAGTTTTATTTAGTTTTTTAAAATGAATTAAATTTAGTTCATTTTTTAAAAATTAATGGAGGTAATAATGTATAAATGTACAGATATGGGAACCAACAATGTAGCCGGAGGGGATATGATGTTCTAAGAGACCGGTTGTGTACCCCATAATTAAAAAAAAAGGTTAAAAATATGACGTACTCCTTACTCCAGAATATTTGAACATACTGTCATACGAAGAGATACAATGTTAAAAACGGAGAATGTAACTTCAACTTAGGAACCGGAAAATAAAAGAGATGCAAGAAAATTTTCATTTTATGATTAGTGACAAGTATTGGTTAACCCATACAGGTCGATCATTGACATAAATGGAACTGAGTCACCCTTTCCACCTCTGGAACAAATGAAAAATATGAGAACGCTGTGAGTGGGATGTTATTTATATTGCATACGCTTTCCTATGGACTTTATGAGTGCAAATATTTAATTTCTTATCTTATTGCAGGATACTGCGTAGTTGTAATCTTTCTGGAACAATTCCTGAATTTGTCGGGCGTATGACAAAATTGAAAACCCTGTGAGAATCATGAGACATGCTTCCCTGTGGAACAATTCCTGAATTTGTGGGACTTCTTTTCGTTTTCTTTCATAATTAATTGGAAGTTGGGCAGTCCATTCTGATCGAATAACATACCCTGGTTAAGCCCTCTGTCACATTTAGGTGTAGTTTTATTTTCTTTCCTCAATTTTGTTTTTCCTTTTTGCAGAGATCTCAGCTTTAACAAGTTTACAGGTGCCATTCCACCTAATTTTGATAATTTGGATGAAGCTAAATTTATGTAGGCTCTCTCTCTCATATAATATTGTGAGGGAAAATGTTGTCCAGATTGGTCTCCGTAACTATTGATATCTTAAAATACATGATAAATTTTTTGAGTTGGTAAGAATTGAATGTGTTATAGCAGAACGGTTGTGGGGTAAATCTGGGGAACAATTATGATAACAAACTAAGTCCTGCCTTCACTTTATTATTTCATTGACAACCCTACCTAACATGGTATATAGCTACTAAGTTACCATACCATCACTATACTATATACTTATGTATCATATTAGGCCCCTATGTAAAATGCTAAAATCCCTGTATATTATGATCATTGTGCGCTGTCAGGCTAGACAACTTCTATACGAGTACACATTAATCAAACTTTCTTATCTTAACTATAATGACTTTCCTATGTTACAATAGGTATTTTACTGGAAACATGCTAAGTGGAACTGTACCTACGTTGATGAAAGTGAATGTGTATGTCTCAAAACTTCTCATGCTTACCAAACACACGCAGAAAATTTCTTTATTTTCCCGTAACATAAGTTTCTTTCTTGTATAAGTTCCTCTGGAGAAAGTTCTCATAATTATATTCCTTGTTGGACGCAGTGATCTGTCTTACAACAATTTTACTCCTGGAACATGCCTCCGAGATAATTCACAAGGAAGGTAAGAATTTGTCTTAAGAAACTTTCATTTTATATGCTTTGCTCATCTTTTTTTTTTCTCATTTGCCTTTGTATTGAAATTTCTCTTCTTGTGATCCAACAGAAACTACTTTGCAAGTTCTTCTGCAGGAAATAAGAGGTAAACATCCATGTTATATAAAAACCTATCGCAACTTAGGAAAAACTAGTAACAAATAATAGGTATAAAGCTGATTCTTTTACTTACACGAACTTTTGAGTTATGACATATCTAAAAGAGTAAATAAATCAACGGGGACTTTAGTGAGATGGCCAGGGCACGCTTCATGAAGTGGATTATATCTAAGTTTACTCTATATGTATGATGGGTCGTCCTTGCACGCACCTGAGGTGATTGGCGGCAGGATCAGAGGCCCATGCACTGCCCTTCTAGTTGGGTCCTAAGGACTAAGCCGTCCTAAGGACTAAGCCACCCTTAGCTATAAAAACTTACATATAAACTGACATATCTTTTGTTTTTGATAGTGGTGGCAGCTTCCCGTGCTCAAAGGACAAGTTTGAATGTAAAGCATGTGAGTAGCTGATCAACAAGAACATTATCTGCTTAAATCTGCTGACATTTTAAGCTGACTCCACTTGTGTCTATTCTAAACTGTTATTGTCAGTCTATCACTCGCTGTACATAAACTGTGGTGGAGATGCCGATGTAAAGGCCAACGGAACCACATATGAAAAAGATATGCCAGAGATTGACGGTGCTGCAACTTACTGGAGAAATGAGAATAAGTGGTCAATAAGTAGCACTGGCAACTTTTTGGACAATGGCGATGGCGACAAATATATAGTTACTCAACTCAATATGTCCGATTCTGAATTGTACAAAACGGCACGAAGTTCACCTCTGTCACTCACTTACTACGGACTCTGTCTTAAGAAAGGAAGTTATACCGTCAAACTTCACTTTGCAGAGATAGTTTTCACCAACGACAATACTTACAGCAGCCTCGGCAGGCGCATTTTTTATATTTATATACAGGTATCTAATTTTTCATCTATTTCTTTACTTCTATACATTTCTTCACTTGAATAGTTATTTGAGAAGTGCATGATTACGCAGACCATATTTTGCTGAGAGGTGTGCTTATCTGTGCTTCTTATGTAATAGGGAAATCTAGTCTGGAAAGATTTCAATATTGAAGAAGAAGCTGGTGGGGTTGGCAAGGAAACTGTGAAGAATTTCATTGTAAATGTCAGTGATAACAATTTGGAAATTCGTTTATATTGGGCGGGAAAAGGCACAACGAGCATTCCAAACAGAGGAGTATATGGGCCCCTCATATCAGCTATTTCCGTGGTTCCTAGTGAGTCTCCCTCATTTTGGATCTCTAAATTCTACATTCTCTTTGGAGGAATTTGAACCTTTTATTTTTCTTGTTTTCTGCAGATTTTGATGTAAAGAAAACGTATATAGCTGCTATTGTGACTGGAACTCTAGTTCCAGTCCTCTGCATTTTAATTGTTGTTGTCCTTGGTGTCCTATGGAGAAAAGGCATAATTGGACGAAAAAGTAGAATGGCAAAAGGTAATATCAGGATGAGATGAATTCCTTTCTAATTTGTCACCTGAGATAATTTCTTCTGAATGAATTAGTTATATTCTCTTACCTTCTTTGATCTATTAAAGGCACATTCGTATAAAGGTTTCACATAGTTGATGCAACAAATTTTTGTTTGAAGTGATTGCACGGCCAGAAGGTGTTACAATTTTATTTCGATTGTTTGATTTTCTGATCAGAACTCAGAGGTTTGGATCTGCAAACTGGATCCTTCACCCTTAGACAAATCAAGGCTGCGACAAACAACTTTGACAGTTCGAACAAAATTGGTGAAGGTGGCTTTGGACCAGTGTACAAGGTAATTGCCAATCTGCCTTTTTGTTTTCTGTTTGTCCATCACTTCACTCCCAAGATTATATAGTATTGTTGTATGATCTACAGGGACTATTGTCTGATGGGACCGTAATTGCGGTGAAGCAGCTCTCTTCAAAATCAAAACAAGGGAACCGTGAGTTTGTGAATGAGATAGGCATGATTTCTGCTTTGCAACATCCAAATCTTGTAAAACTTCATGGATGCTGTAATGAGGGAAACCAGTTACTGCTAGTCTATGAATACATGGAAAATAACAGCCTTGCTCGTGCCCTGTTTGGTAAATATCTTTTTCTTTTTCTTTTTTAGGTTGAATTTTGTTTATGATGGAGTGACAAAACAAAATTCTTTAAGCATTAAATTAATCCATTACAGGTCCTGAAGAGAAGCAGTTGAAACTGGATTGGCCAACCAGGCAAAGAATTTGTGTTGGGATAGCAAGAGGTCTGGCTTATCTTCATGAGGAATCAAGACTGAAGATTGTACATAGAGACATCAAGGCCACAAATGTGTTACTTGATAAGGATCTTAACCCTAAAATATCTGACTTCAGTTTAGCAAAGCTTGATGAAGAAGATAACACTCACATTAGCACCCGCATAGCTGGAACAATGTGAGTTTTCATTTCATATTTTATCTCATTTCTTAGTGTACTATTACTGCCCCAGGTATATAATATTATAGTAGCGATAGATAAAAAAGGTGAAAATTGACAAGATAACTGAAACAGTACCCACATTTTGACATGTACTCACATAGGCAGTTCAATTTTGTAGCGGGTATATGGCACCAGAATATGCTACCAGAGGTTACTTGACAGACAAAGCTGATGTCTGTAGTTTTGGAGTTGTGGCTTTAGAAATTGTCACTGGTAAGAGCATCACATATTTCAGCGAAAAGAAGGAAGATCGAATCTATTTGCTAGACCGGGTACGCCACATCTTCAAGATACATGTTATTAGTTTCCACAGCAAGCTACTAGAAGTAGAAACCTTGTCGTGAGATTGGAATTTTCTGTATTCTTGTTTCAGGCACATGCCCTACTAAGGAAGGGATCCCTTCTGGAGCTTGATGATCCAAAGTTGGGAATTGAGTTCAATAAGGAAGAAGCGATGGTGATGATAAAGGTTGCTCTTTTATGCACAAATGCTTCCTCCATTCTTAGACCCTCAATGTCTGCTGTTGTTAGCATGCTTGAAGGCAGATGCGGCGTCAAGGAACCGAAAGCCTCTGGTAGTGATTTTTCTGATGTTAATTTCAAGCTTCACTCCATCAGTCATGGAGATGGTGATTACAACAGCTCATCGCAGACCCAGACCCCTATATCTTCTTCTTCTTCAATCTGCCCTTGATCGTCTACATCTGCCCCTGATTTTTATCCCATCAATCTGGACTCGGAATATTTGAACCAGAGGACATAGGTAGAGGACGACCGATTGCAGCATTTCTCTTTTAAACTGTTTCTATTCACCGGATGCCAACTCTATTCTACCTAATATGATTATGATCCCTTTAATGAAAAAATAGACTTGGATTCCAAGAACTCATGCTAGAGAGAGAAGTTAGCAGTTGCTGTGAGTCAATCAGTCCATGGATGGTGCTTAGTCAACCGGACAGCAGTTAGTCGTTTTTATCTTGTTGTCATGACTGTCAAAAGTAATTTGCGTAATGTATGATTGTAGCTTCTCAACTTTAACTTCTTTTTGTAGAAACCCTTTTTCAAAATAGACCCCTCTTTATCTTGACCATCGGCAGATCTATTAAGGGTGTAGGATCCTTTCTTTACTCTTTCACTGCTTCATCGTAAAATCAGGAGGGTGTTTTATGTGTAATTTAGGAGGATATTATGACTATTCCATTGAGAATTTATTAAATAATTTTAGAGCAATTGACCAAAGTAGATCAATGTAAAAAATTGTTTAATCTTAATCAAGCTTAAAGGTGGTAGAAAAAATACAAATGAAAGGGAAACAAGTCCCCAATAAACTTTACAAAGATGATCCACAATGTAAGTCTACACATTACTATATTAGAAAACTGAAAGAGCACTTTGAGAAGCAATGTAAGTCCACATATTACAAAGAGGAGACTTTGATGAATGTTCTTTGATTGCACTCTTCTGATGTGTTTCTTATGCTCCCCACTACTACAATAGATATGGCTATGTCTTGGGCCAATTGAAGACATTGTATGCTTGGTTTTAGCCAATAAATATTCTAACTTTCAAATGTGTTACATATTTAGCTAAACATGATAAAGATTCTTCATCTGGTTACCTTTCTCATTCAATTGTGTCCTTTTTGTGGATGTATTAGGTGCCACGAGTGGAGTTATTGATGCTGGAAACTTGTTGAAACCTATGCTTGGCCATGGTGAGCTTTGATACATTAGAGCTACTATTCTTAATGAGTATATAAAGTACATTGAGAAGGATTTGACTCTTGAATGCATATTCTAACAAGTTTACTATGTCCAACTTTCTATTGAATATACAATTTCTATTTTGCGTGGTCTATGAGAGAGGTATGAGTTACATCAAATATGATATGTGTAATATGCCAAACTTAGATGTATGGTTGCCTAAAGGTTAATGCAGGAATTGCTGTCACTAAAAACAAAAACTCATAATGAGTTTACTTGCTGATTTATAAAGCTTGTTCGAGTCTGACCAAGAGCATTAACATTAGTCATTATAAAAAACAATGTAATAATTGGAACACCCTAGTGCAATAAACAAAGCATGTTGAGAAAGTAAAATTCTCAAATTTTAAAGTCGATATACATTTTTCTGCACCACTTACAAAATAAAACTACAACAAAAAACACATAGTATTATATGACGATTTCCTTATTTCTACACCAATCAAACATGAATATTATAAAATGCTTGATAGTGGGTGTTTGTTTGCTGGTTCTATGTTCAATTACATCTAAGGGTCCATTTACCTTATTAAAGGACTTGTGCTCTATCCTAGGGATTGTTGGGTTCTTAGTATCCCAATAATACATAAATTGTTTTGACTCCAAATACTAGGCCTAACACTCACCTTTGGCCACTCTACCAAATTGCTCCTCCACTCACTTGCATTGTTGCGTTGTACATAGGTGAATTTGCTTGTATCTAAAGCATTCACTACAACAAAAACGACTATTAGCGACGCTTTTAAGTGTCGCTAATGGTCCTAAAAGCGTTGCTGATAATTATTAGCGATGTTTATAAAGTGTCGCTACATGCATTGATAAAAACTGTGTTGCTATTGCTCATTAGCGACGTTTATGATTAAACGTCGTTAATATTACACGTATTAGCAACGTATAATTATATACATCTCTAATACATGTACTAATAGTGACGTATATAAGTATACGTCGCTATTAGTATTTATTTTTATTTTTTTATTTTAAAAATAAAAAAATTAAAAAAATTACTCTCCCTCTCCTCTATTTCCCTCTCTCTCCTCTTGTCTCTCTCTCTCCCTCTCCTCTCTCTCTCTCCGTCTCCTCTAATTTCAAATTTTTAAAAAATTTTACTCCTTAAAATTTTTTTTTTTTTTTTAAAAAAAGAAATTATATTAGTGACGTATATAAATATACGTCACTAATATTACATGTATTAGCGACGTATAACTATATATGTCGCTAATACATATACTAATAGTGATGTATATTATTATACGTCAATATTAGTATTTATTTATATTTTATTTTAAAAAAATTAATATTTTTTTTTAAAAATACTCTCCCTCTCCTCTCTCCTCTCTCTATCTCTCTCCTCCCTCTTCTCTCCCTCTCCCCTCTCTCTCCCTCTTATCCCTCTCCTCTATCTCTCTCATCTAATTTTAATTTTTAAGATTTTTTATTCATTAAAATTAATTTAAAAAAAAAATAAAAAAAATTAATTTTAAATATATGCCACTAATATTACATGTGTTAGCGACGTATAATTATATACATTGCTAATACATATACTAATAGTGACATATATGTTTATATGTCACTATTAGTATTTATTTTTATTTTTATTTTTTATTTTAAAAACAAAAAATAATAATAATAAAAATTTAAAATTAATTATTTTTATTAAAATTAATAACTATTAACGACGCTTAAAAATAATCGTCGCTAATTGTTATAATTTTTTCTTTTTTATTTAAAATATATATCTTTTAGCAACGTTTGTATAAAGCATTGCAAATAGGTCAACTATTAGCGATGCTAGCAATAAAGCGTCGCTATTATATGACTATTAGCAACGTATATATTTTTGCGTCACTAATAGTTGATTTTATTGTGACATTTCTATATGCGTCGCAAATAGCTTGTGTTTGCGTCACTAATACTACATTTTGTTGTAGTGTTTTACGATATACACAGTTAACAATTGAGTAGCTACCTACTTGCCCTCATTTTCAAACATTGACTAGAATAGAGTCCCCATGTCAAACTAATAAGTTAAAAAACTAATAGAGTCCCGATGTTAAACCAATTTTGCTTTATTGCCAAAATAATTTAGCTTTTTAAACACCAACTATGTTCAATTTGTGGCTTAGTTTACGCTTGACCTAAGTTCCAAAATAATAAAAGATTCTACAAATCAAATAGTTCCCACACCATTTGCACCTACTAACATATAATTACTTGAATTATAGGTTACAATCCCTCTTTATACACCACAATCGAACAATTCTATATTAAAATGCTTTGGTAGTTGAAATTATTTTGGCTCCCCTCCCAAATCCCAAGTTATAAAATTTCAGGTATATTGCTAAAATATTTTGGCAATATTGTTAAAATATTTTAGCATAATGTTTTAGTAAGAATGCTAAAACATTTTAGAAATAATAGCAAAACATTTTACCAATTTTGTTTTCTTGCCAAAATAATTTTGCATTTTTAACGCTAACTATGTTCAATTTTTTGCTTAATATACACTTGACCTAAGTCCCAAAAAAATAAAAGATTCTACAAATCAAATAGTTTCTACAACATTTACAAATATTAACATATAATTACTTGAATTATTGGCCTTGAACGCTCTATATATGTACTATGACCGAACAATTATACATTAAAATGCTTTGTTACATTAAAAGATATATGCTCACCCAACAATTTACAGGTTGTAAAACTTTAGGTGCTAAAATATTTTGACAATATTGGTAAAACATTTTAACGAGAACGCTAAAACAATATGGCCATATTCCCAAAATATTTTACCAATATTACCAAAATAATTTATCATTTTTAACACCTGCTTGTTCAATTTTCTACTTAATTTACACTTGACCTAAGTGCCAAAAATAATAAAAGATTTTACAAATCAAATAGTTCCTGCAACATTTATCCATATTAACATATAATGTCTTGAACTAGCGGATATGATCCCTTTCTATACATCACAACAGAATAATTCTATATTAAAATGCTTTGGTACTTGAAATTATTTTGGCTCCCACACCAAATCCCAGGTTGTAAGACTTCAGGTATTTTGGCAATATTGGTAAAACGTTTTAGCCCGAATACAAAAATATTTTAACAATATTGCCAAAATATTTTACCAATATTGCCAAAAAAAATTGTATTATTGCCAAAATAATGTAGCATTTTTAACATCAAGTATGTTCAATTTTCTCCTTAATTTACACTTGACTTAAGTCCCAAAAAAATAAAAGATTCTACAAATCAAATAGTACCTCGGAAATTTGCACCTATCAACATATAATTACTTGAACTAGTGCCCACAACACCTCTCTATACACCACAACCGAACAATGCTATGTTAAAATGCTTTGGTACTTGAAATTATTTCGGCTTCCCCCCTAAATCCCAAGTTGTAAGGCTTCAAGAATATCGCTAAAATAGTTAGCAATATTCTTAAAATGTTTTAGTAGTACCACAAAAAAAATTTAGTAATATTGCCAAAACGTTTTTCCATTATTGACTAAAATTTTTAACAATTTTTTATACCAACAATGTTTAATTTTTTATTTAATTTACACTTGACCTAAGGGCCAAAAACATAAAAGATTCTGCAAATCAATTGTTTACCCCAACATTTGGACTTATCATCATATAATTACTTGAACTATTAGTCTCGACCCCTCTATATATGCACCACAATAAAATAATTATATGTTAAAATACTTTGTTACATGAAAGGATGCCAGCTCCCCTAACAAATAATAGGTTGTAAGACTTCAAGTATATCACTAAAATATTTTAGCAATAACGCTACAAAAGGATTTGCATTATTGCAAAAAATATTCTAGCCACAATGTTCAATTTTCTGCACTAGTAGAATCACAACAAGTTAGAAGAAGAAAGCAGAGATGAAGACAAGCTTTGGATCAATTAATTAGTTCAGAACAATAGTTCATTTAGGGCATAACTATTCAATGCATCATTTTGTGTGATCAACTATACAAAATCCTTGAACCTACTATGAGGTTGCTAATCTCTAAAAGCATTGGAACAAAACACCCTCAAAAAAGAAATTATATATGAAATGAACAATGTGCATGTGAGCCAATTTGACTATGTGGCCACTACAACAAAATAGGGTATTAACGACGCTCCAAAGCGTCGCTAATACCTTGAAAAGCGTCACTATAGGTTATTTGCGATGCTTATTGACCATCGCAATAAGCGTCGCAAATAAACCAGTCGCTAATACTTAATAATGACAGAAAAATGTTTGCGTCGCTAATAGTACCTCTAGCGACGCTTTGTAATTTCGTCGCTAAAATATGATTATTAGCGACGGTTTCAATATCGTCGCTAAAATGTCATACATTTGCGATGGTTTGATGTTTGTCGCGAATTAGCAGGTATTAGCGACGCTTTGCCACCGTTGCTACTAAGATATATTAGCGACGATTTCTATTAGCGTCGCAAATAATGTTTGTATTAGCGACGCTCAATTAAATTTTTAAAAAATATTTACAATAGCGACGCTAATAGGAGTATTAGCGACAGTTTGTGAGCGTCACTATTGAATGAGTTAAAATTAAACATTAGCAACGGTCTATGAGCGTCGCTAATATGATTATTAGCAACGCTTAGGAGCGTCGCTAATGAACAAAAAATTTTAAAAAAGATATAATGAAAAGCTAAATAGAAATAAACATTGCTGTGACAAACATCTGCATCCTGATGCCTGACCACGTCTAGCTCTGCATATCCATCATTATCTAATGTTGTATCAGAGGTCATACTTGCTTCCCTGTCCAGCATTGTGACTTTTCCTTCAAACTCCTCATCATATTCCATTCCATTACAATATTTTTTGTAACCACTCTCATCTAAAGTCGGAAGTTTAACAAAATTTTCAGATGATGGGTTGGTGGTTTCAGTCATGCCCGTGCTATGAGCCATTTGATCAAAAACATTTCCAGAACATCTTACCTTCACTACATCCTGAGCAGCCTCAGCAGCAGCTTTAATTGCAGAAGCAATGCCATTTCGGTTCATCCCAACAACAGATCTAGTCCAGTAAGAGTGCTCTTCAATGGAAGAGTCTGCTCCATGTCTTGAGACCACTGAGTGAAGTCGCTTTAATGGTCTTGACTCTGGCCTTGAATTTGATGTTAACAAAGATGTCACTGCTTCCCGTACAGCAAGTTGCAGCATCCGGCGAGGGGCATCCATGCCCAAACAGGAAGAAGGCACTGCCCTCTAAAAAAATGGGAAGATAGATCAACAAGTGAAGAATATACAGCATGTTTGTCAACACAATTCATTCATATTCCCTGCATTTCATTTCTACCAAATCCAGTAGGTTCAGGTTGATCTCAAATAGAAAGATTAACATATAAATTGTGTTTTGTTTCTAATTTTCAGTTAAAACTGACTCCCCACCTTCCTTACACTTATAAAAAATAGATACCAACCTATGCTTAAGAACTATTTTTTAAATCCACTACAAAAAAAAGCATAGATATGTAAGCTATGAACTTAACCTTAAAAGAAATTCAAGGTCTTCCATATACAAACCTGATGATATGTAATTACATTTGGTCAAGCAATAACAGGGGAATCAGATATTTATACCTTAGCTGATTGCCGCACATCACGTCCGCTCCAGTTCTTCTGGACTAAGGATTTAGAAAGTTGAGTGCGCTTTTTGGTTCCTGGTTTCTCATTATTTTTTTTCTCTAATGGAATACCATCGACTTCAGTGCTTACAAAGGGAGGAGGTTCTGCCTCATCCCTTATCAATCCATCCCATCCCCTATCCCGCCTGCTTTTTAGTCCTTTCATATACTTTTTCGGGCTGATAAAGTCCCTGTTTGAAGGTTTTTGTTCTGAAGTGCCTCTTCTTGATGTCTGTATCTCTGAAACATTTTCGGCCTTTACTGGGTCCTCTGGCAAAGAATCCTCAAGTTGAACATATAGGTGCATGTTTGAAAAGAAATGATCCCATAGCCTGTATGACAAATCATTAAGATAAACAATCAAAAAGTACAAGATAAACATTAAGATAATTCAGCTGCAAATGACTAGGTTGACAGAGAATAAACATTTTCTTCCTTCTCTTGTGAGCCTTGTGCATAGCAGAAGAGGTCATCTTATTTTCAGAAGTGTGAGCAGCAATTGTCAACTAAGACCAGCGGTGGTGCTGAAAAGAGTCACAAGTACCTTTGAATAATAATATCAAACAGCATCATCTAATTGCACCAAAAACATGACTGCTCAAAAAGAGAAATATCATGAAAAACTTAAAAAGTCAATTACATGACGTGCAATACAAAAGCTCCATCATGCCCACATCAAGCTTGAGATATGTTACTTATTGTGCTAAAATGCTTACTTTGCCGAAAACAGGAGTAGATTTATAACAAAAGCTTTCAACTTGTCTGAAGAATCTGGAATTGCAGCAGTCAGGATCTTCATAACTTTAATACTTATCTGGTTAGCCATGAATGCAAAGAAAATTTAGTTTATGAATACAATTTATGAAGATACATTCATATATAAAAAACAATTACATCAATGAGCCTTGATAGCACAACATAGTCAAGCTCTTCTCTGTATACAACCATCAACAAAAGCAGATAGGATAGTGGTTGCTCACAAGCTTCACAGAGAGCATAAGAGTCGTCAAGAATCCCTAAAAATGAAGGAAGTCAAATGAAATACATAATTAGATCAGAATAAAACTAAATAGAAGAAACTGAGAGTAATCAAGATCACTTACCAAACCTATCTGCTGTGGCTAAAGAATTTGTTTTAATTGCAGCCCTTAGTCTACCGGCAAGCATCTCATCATATTTTACCCTGTAAAAACCAGTCTGGTCCAAATTAACTTTCACCCACAACTCTTCATCATCAGTGCCTTTTCCTTCAAGCATTATATTTCCATCCAATGATTGGAAAGGGTCAGATATGTCCACATTTCCAGTCTTACTTTCCAGTAAGAAATTCTTGTTTTTCTTGTTCAACCCAAAAAATAAAGTTAATGGAACAATCCACTGGCCATCCCCGACAGAACCACTTGCAAAAAATTGTGACTGCAGAGCAGAGCCAGATTGTCAAATTTACATGTTGGTAAGATTCAGTATTCTTAAAAATGAAGAATAGACAGAAATCACACATAAAGTAAAATATTCTAAGTATAATGGACCTGCTCAAATTCCAAGATATGATCCTTAAGTTTTACACTGACAAGGGGGTATCCCTGTTGCTTGGTCCAAGTTGAATTCCTCATCACAGATACATATGCTGCCTGCAGAACAACTACAAACTAATGATCAGCTGAAACCACAAGTGAGAAAGTCTCAATACTCAGTAAGATTTCATTCAAGAACCTTTCTTGTATCCGCAGGAATGGGGTGTTTCTATCATCCAGGAAAATGTGAAAGCAGCTCAGGCGGACGGGCCAGAGATGGCGGCTTCGTAGAATCGGACGGGCTAGAGACGGTGGCATAGAAGTGGATGGACCAGAGACGGCGGCGTAGGCGGATTCGAAGCCGGAGGGCGAGACCGTGGCGGAGCATGAAGGGTGAGGCCGCGGCGGAGGAGAGGGTGGTTGTCAGAGGAGAGGATGACATCGGCGATGGCGAGGAACCGGTGGATGCCGTCCAGGATACGGTCGGCGTCTGAGGCGAGGAGTCGGAACAGGCGAGATCCGGTCGGCGTATGAGAGAGAGAGAGTGAGGAAGACGGGTTAATAAGCGCGGAAATTTTCGTGCGTGGGGGAATTTCGCCTTCGCGTGAAATTTTCGCTCGCAGTCAATTTTTTTTTTTTAAAAAACTAAAACTGTTTGCGACACTCACGTCGAGCGTCGCTAATTATCTGTGTTATTGCGACGTTACTTAACCGTTGCAATTACTTCGCGTTATTAGTGACGCTCCTAGATGAGCGTCGCTAATAGTTTAAATTTAATTATAAAAAAATTTCTCATCTCTCTCCTCTCCCTCTCTTCCTCTCACTCTCTCTCCCCTCTCCTCCCTCCCTCTCCTAATAGTTTAATATTGAAAAAGATAATATTTAACACAAAATTTTAATATTATTTTTAAAATAGAATATTTAATAAAAAATATTAAAAAATATAAATTAAATTCTTCTCTCTCTATGTAGTTTCTGTCTCTTATCTCATTCTCTCTCTCCTCTCTCTCCCTTCTCTTCTCTTCTCCTCTCTCTCTCTCTCTTCTCTCTCTTCCCTCTCTAATTAATATTAAAAAAATATAATATTTAATAAAAAAATATTAAAAAATTTAAATTAAATTCCTCCATCTCTTTGTACTTTCTCTCTCTTATCTCATTCTCTCTCTCCCTCCCTCTCCTACTCTCTTTCTCTTCTCTCTTTCTCCTCTCTCTTCTCTCTCTCCCCTCACTCTCTCTCTCTCTTCTCTCTCTCCCTCACTCTCTCTCTCTCTTCTCTCTCTCCCCTCACTCTCTCTTATCTTTTGAAATATAATATTTAATAAAAAAATATTAAAAAATTTAAATTAAATTCATCCCTCTCTCTTATCTCACACACACTCTCTCTTCTCTCTCTCCTCACTATCTCTCTTTCTCTTCTCTCTCCCTCTCTCTATACCATTTAATATAATATGAAAATTTTTAATTAAAATACAAAAAATATATATTTATAACTTTTAGGATGAGTTAAATCAACTAACAAACGACAAAAAATTAGACAGAAAATTATATGTGAAATTTGGTAAATTAGGATGAGTCAAATCAACTAACAAACGACAAAAAATTACTAAATATGTGAAATTTGGTAAATTGAGGATGAGTTAAATCAACTAACAAAAGACAAAAAATTATACAAAACATACTATATATGGATGCATGAGAGAGATATATATTTAATTGTTTAGGCAATATAAAAAACTAGCTGCACTTACTTTTATAACACATACCTTAGATAGGCAATTTATTATTGATTGACAATTAATAACACACTAGTCTAAAGGGCAAATTATTACCAACTATATATAATTAACAAGAGTACTATGGTCCTAACTAGATAAATAAGTTACAAGTCTTCATGTTATCGCAGTAATAATATTTTTCATAATATTTATATTTATATAATTTAATAGTACTAATAAATAGTTATATTTTATAAATTTATTACATAATATGATAAATAATTATTTAAGAATTTTATTAATATATTTATTTCATAATTTATATTATTCAAATTTATTATATAAAATATTAAATTAAATAATAATTATATTATATTATATTATATATTTAATTGATTAAGTATTTCATAATTTATATTTCTTAATTTGTAAGTAAGAACAATATACACAATATTCTTCTAACATAAGTTGAGAGATTAAGTCAAATGTCTTAGCACAAATGTAAAAAACCTAGTTAGCCTTTACTTACATGTTATAACATGTACGTCTGTTAGCCAAATTATCATCGATAAATTAATAAAACGAGTTCCAAATGTGCAAATAAGTCGTATGCCTTCATTACAATATTAGTAATGCTTTTTATATTTATGTTAAGTATTCTATAATATATATTATTTTATTTATAAGGAGGAATTATACCATGATCTTCCTCTAACATAAGTCGAGATATTAAACTAATTGTCTGGGCCCAATTCCAAAAAAATATTTATTTAATCATGTTATAACACTTCCCATTTTAACCTATTTCCTTAACAAAAAATGCTTAAAATTTTATGTTGTAACTAGTGTTTAGGTAAATACGATCCATAGAATGCGATATCAATATGGACCACAAAATTGATAATTATGCGTCAAAATTAAATGTTTTAGTAAATATATAAAAAAAGTAACTATTAGGGACGGATTTGCAAAGCGTCACTACAAGTTGGCTTGCGACGCTATTTAAAAAAGTTGCTACAAGTATATTAAGTAGTGACGCTTTGCATAAAGCGTCACTAAAAGTATCTTTTTTAGCGGCGCTTCATAAAACTGTCACTAATAGTTATTTTTTAAAATTTTAAAAAATTTAAAATATAACCTTTGATAGAGCGTCGTTACAAAACTAACTTGTAGCGACGCTTTACTAAAAGCGTCGCTAATAATATACTTATAGTGACGCTTTTTGTGAAGTGTCCCTAATAAAGCTGACTTTTAGTGACGCTTTACTAAAAGCGTCGCTAATAATATACTTATAGTGACGTTTTTTGTAAAGCATCCCCAATAAAACTGACTTTTAGGGACGCTTTAATAAAAAGAGTCGCGAATAATATACTTGTAGCGACGGTTTCTGTAAAGCGTCACTAATAAAGCTGACTTATAGCGACATTTTGCAGGAAGCGTCGCTAAAAGTATATTATTAGCGACGCTTTCTCAAAGTGTCGCTAAAAGTAAGCTTTATTAGTGACGCTTTACAGAAACCGTCGCTAAAAGTATATTATTAGCGACTCTTTTATTAAAACGTCGCTAAAAGTATAATTTATGTGCGACGCTGTACAAAGTGTCGCAAATGATAGTTTCTAGCGACGCTTTTAAATGCGTCGTTAATAAAAGCGTCGCTAATACCTAGTTTTGTTGTAGTGGGCACTGAAAAAATGGACCCACTAGCACATTTCACATGTTGTTGGGTCTAAGTAGTCTTCAAGTAGCTCATATCACCTCAAAACTCTCTCATAGTACCTACCATATTGAATGATTGAAAAAATGTTATTCAAAAATAGAAGAATTTGTTTTGGTGAACATGGTATAGATGGATGGCTACATATGGAGCTTTCCACATTTTACCTCATCAACATGGACTAAACAAGAAATAGCCTTATTGAATTTTGGTGAATGAGTTTCCCCTACTACAAAAATGGTCATGGCCACTGCAATCTCTGAAGGCCTGAACTCTAGAAATGCATAACCTGCAATAAACAATACATAGGTTCCATAAAAAATTGGAAGCACTGAACAAACATCACCTGAACTTCATCAACAAAATGAAGATTTGTTCCATTGTCTTTTGTGTCCATTGCACCAATAACAAGAGAAGAACTATGATACCTTCACCACTGAATTTAAAAAAACCATGGAATACTCTCAAAACAACAACCATATCTATAAACACTTATGATCATTGCAGCAACACAATTTATATGACGTATGTAATTGCACTTATTGGAACAATGTTGTATGTTTGGAAATCTCGATTCTTGTAGTAAACTCATTGTTCAAACCCT
This sequence comes from Saururus chinensis, assembly GCA_035235625.1. Lineage (NCBI taxonomy): Eukaryota > Viridiplantae > Streptophyta > Magnoliopsida > Piperales > Saururaceae > Saururus > Saururus chinensis. The sequence continues at coordinate 15,410,324 of CP141145.1, read as the reverse complement.
GCTCCATGAATTGCATGATAATCTGGAGCGAAATTCAGACAACCCACCTAGGTAAACATAAATAAAAAATAGCACACTAAAAAGTTAGATAAGTATATGACCTGTTTAAGTCTCATTTTGAACTCATTATGCACATCAATGGACTGCTGCTTCATAGACTTCATAATTGGTGTGTTGAGGCAAGTTTTCCATCCATATAGTATGTCTACCTTCAAGGAATCAACAGAAATGATAAGTCAGAAATGCAATAAATAAGAATAGAATTTCGATTTAATGACCAAGCAATTTACTACTCACTTTATTTAAGGCAACTATAAACTGAGTATCCCACAAGTTCAATTGGTTAAGTGATTCGAGAGTTTATTGTTTGAGCCCATACATTATGTCCACAACCAAAATGACGATGTCACACAAAGGAGATCCACATGAATGCATATTTGAGAATGGCTCGTGCCCTGGAGTATCAATAAGCAGCAAACCTGGAACCCGAAAATCAACATCCACCTTAATTCATTTGTTTTCTCCCTTATGTTTTCCACAAGGACATAGGTTGCACCTATCTTCTAAGTAATACCTCCAGCTTCTCCTTCGTGAACAGTAGTACCTCTGATAATATCAAGAAGCTTAGTTTTACCACTATCAGCATGACCAAGGATGCAACATATTGGAAAACGCAGATTGTAAGACTTCCTCTGTGACAGGTCTAGCTTCTATAGATGCATGGCTCTTAACAGCTTCGTCTCCACTCTTGTGTGTCAAAGGTGCTTGAATTTGAGTACCCTTAGCAGCTTCTTGTTTATTATCCCCCATTGCAGGTGCTTCAACTTTAAGATCCTTGCCCTCAGTAATATGTTTTATTTTATGGTCTACAGAAGCAATCTTCTTAGCAACTTATGTGGCTATAGCTGGTGGTGTATAGATAAATCCCACACAATTGGTGATAGAAAGTGGCATTCTACTTTTGAAAATATCCACTTTCTTTACCATGGACTCTTCCTTGATCACTTCTTCCTCAACAAAGATATTCTTAACAGACAAGGTAATTATATTCATGTCATCCCAACTCTTCAAATCCCACTCTACATCATTCTCTTCTTCCTCATCTCCGCTATCGATAATATTTATCTCTTCCTCAGCCTCACCCACAGTAGGAACTACATCTACCTACATTGATTGCCAGCTCACTCTCTTGTACACTTCCGTCCAATGTCTTTTTGTTGGTTTCTTCATTGGCCTTTATCGTAAATCCTCCACGGACTTTGCTGAAAGTTGTCTATGGTTTCCTCCTTTCAAACTTGGGCCTTTTTGATAAAGTATCAGACAAAGGAAGAATGCCTAGCTCCTTGAGCAAGAATTTGGTTCCTCATTGCCTCCAATCTACGAGTGACATCTTTTTGTTTACCAAAATAGGAAGCATTGAACAATTACCATTGAAGGATCTCGACATCAATCAAGATAGCCTTCAGTATCTCCGCAGCCATTCAATGTCTCAAATGCTTGGAGATGTCTTCCTAGAATAGTTGAAATTTGAATTTTATTGTGATCACGCTTTGACAAAACAAAGAAGAAACTTAAAAAGTGATAAAAAGCAACAAGCAAGAACTAAGGCAATAAATGGTCCGCATAAGGAAGTACCCGCAATCGACCCCGTTGTCTTGGTATGGTCCCTTTTGACTTAAGATCTTCCACTTTATAGCAAGAGGAATCCGAGCACTATTGCAATGTTGTCCATCTAGGATTCACATAATTGCTGAATTAGTTTCATAGCAAACAATAAGACATTTTTCATTGATTGAATCATACAACTACTTACCAATTTCATCGTATATATTGGGCAGCCTTTTCTTGTGGTCATACTCTTGGCATTGAGTCAAACAATTTCACTTGAGACTTGGTTGCATCTATGACCAGTAGGTGGAAATGTGCATTATTGCACATTGGAATGAACATGACATTAGGCTATTTTTTCTCTTGTCCAAACCATGTCTTTGTGTATCCCTCCATCATGCCCTTCTCCACCTTTTGTGGCAATGGGTGTGAATACGACTTAGGATATATCTTAATGTAATCCAAAACATAGACATTAGAATGAGGACCAAACCTGGCTAAGATAATTTTGCATGACAAAGTTCCCAAAGTTGCAATTGGGAAAGGAATTTCCGGTTAATTTTTTGGTCCTCTCCTCCAACAAATACATGTATGTGTCCATTACCTATGCACATCAAAGCATACATATAATATTTAAGCAATATTGGCTACTTAATATTGAAATGTTAAGTAATTATACTTACACTCGAGGAGATGGACTCCGCCTTAAGCATATCTAATAAATTGTTGTCTGCAACAACCCTTGCTACAAAGTGGCACCTATCTTTAAAAAATTTGTAAAGGGTATCTAGATCCCCCTCACTCAAATGAGAGAGAGGACTGAACAATTGGATCCTCAGTGGCCGAGTGAGGATGGTAGACGTAGTTTGTTTGTGTGAGGTATGGGAAACAATTATTGTTGAGGCTCCTCCTCCGCAATCAATGGTTTCTTCTCCTTCTTTCTCTTTTTCTCATGTGTGAAGGGTGTGCCATACTTCTTATATAAAAAATTCAACCTAATAGGCCTATTTGATGGGCCATCCACTTCCTAAATAGCCTTATCCTTATCCTTCTCTTCCTCCTCCCCCTCCTCTCCCTCGTCCTCCTTTCTCTCCTCCCCATGCTCCTCTCCCTCCCACTACTCCTCCCCCTCTTCATCCTTCTTTCTCACCTCCCCCTGCTCCTCTCCCTCCTCATCCTTATTTCTCACCTCCCCCTGCTCCTCTCCCTCCTCATCCTTATTTCTCTCCTCTCCCTGCTCCTCTCCCTTTGTCGCACCCCGGGATTTTGGAAGCATATAAAATTTTCTTTTCACAAAAATATCATAATTTACCCGGGCCCGCGATAGGAGCCACTCGCCTTATGCGATAATATAATAATAATTTCCTAGGAATCATGGTCCGTGTACAAACACACAAGAGAAAAATAATAAGGAGAGTTCTTACTTGTTTCAGTGTGGTTGAAATCTTTGAAATCACATCGATAAAACTCGGAGTAGGCCCATTACCCCTTTTTTGTCCCGCTTCAGTGACTCGATCACCAAAAAATAATCTTGAGAATCCTCCTTTCAACAAGGACGAGTCCTCTAAAATAATCTTTCAAACATATTGTATTCATTCAAAATGAAAACAGTGGCGAAGCTAGTTTGTCTCTATCTCACATGCTCCACCGTGTATAATTTATATCAAAATCCATGGATGAACATTTGATCAAACTATTATATATGAGGCAATCATAATGCATGTAGTATAAAACATATCCGCTTCGAGTGGTAAATCATTCGACTAATCGAATATACATAATAGCATTATAAATATACGATATATAAATCATATTCTATCTCAACGATTAACCATTCAACAGATCAGATATATGTGCAAAAATCATAAATCATAACTTAAAAATAGTCTGTAACGCATAACATGTGAGAGTCATATAAATAATAAGTTAAAAACACAACCAAAGTTTATAATCATGCCATAAGAAAAGATAAAAGCCTCTACCACTTTTTTCACGCTAGTTCGAAACCGATAAACCGGATACTACGAAATTGGATGTCCACTTCTGGGGTTCTAGAGGTCTCCAACAAAGAAAATAACCCCACCACGACATCGGTATGCTTGATTTGGGTAAGAACACCTCTTCAATGGAAGAAAATGGACTCCGAACAACTCCAAAAACTCTTTTTCCGTGCCCGTAGGCTATGGAAAGAACCTCCCCTTGACTCGGAATACTTTTCTCTTTCCGTGCCCATAGGCAACGGACAAAACCTCCCCTTACCCAGAGACATTTTACTCTTTCCGTGCCCAAAGGTGGCGGACAGAACCTCCCCTTACCCGGAGACAATTTACCCTTTCCGCGCCCGTAGGGGCGGACAATATCTCTCCTTACCCTGGGACGTTTTCCTCATACAGGTTCGCTAACTCAAGGAATGGACACTTCTATTGCGTAGAACACCCTCGATTTGGCTAAGAACACTTTTTGAACAGAATAAAACGGGCTTAAAATAAGTGAGAAACGAAGAAAAGAAGTTTCTGAATGAAGTGAATAAGAGAAGATAGACTATTTATAATGAAAGGGGGTTGACAAGCATCACGCGCGTCAGACACGCGTCTGACTCGTCTTTGACGCACGTCAGACATGCATCTGATGCATCACTAATGCACGTCAGATGCGCGTCTAATGCGTGTGTCCGACACGCATCAGATTTCTGACGCTTCTATTATAAATATATATTTTTCATTTTTTTAAAAATTTAAAAACATCATATCTTCTTATCTCGAAGTTGGAATTACGCGTTCTTGGTACCGATGGACTCGTATCGACGAGCCCTTCAAAATTAGACAACATGGGTAGGTTATCTCGCACTTTTAAAATGAGTCCTGCCCATGTGGCACATTTCCCGAGGTTGTAACTTTCGCTCCCGACCTCCGATTCGTTCGTTATTAGGTTCGTCACGCTCGTCTCACCAAGTTCTATCACACCCATATAAAAACTCTCCAAATATCTACCTATAAATAATTTAAAATAATTAAATACTCTTAAAATAGTTTTATTAGAGGCAAGAAATCATACAAAAAATTCACGGTCATTACACCCTTCCCCTTGCTCCTCATCCTTCTTTCTCACCTCTCCCTATTCCTTTCTCTTCTCTCCCTCCCTCCTCCTCGTCATTTCTTTCATACACTCCCTCATTATTGCTCTCCTCCTCTCTATCTTCTCTATCATCCTCTTCACCACCTTCCTCCTCATCCTCAGTAGGGGGGGGGTCTGCTTCCTCCTCTTCAGTATCCTCTCCACCAAATCCTCGGCCATGTTCTGTAAATTTTGAATATTTTTTGAAATGGTGTCCATGAATCCATGTAGCTGGCTTATGGGGTAATACCCATCCTCTAATCCCTTCATGGTCGCTTGTACAACTCCAAGCACAGAGGCCATATTCTCTATGGAGGCCTTCAAGATAGACAGTCTTTCCCTACTCTCTTCCATATCATCCACCACCACCTTTGTTCTCCTCAAAACTTCCTGCCCTTGAATGAGATATTTCTCATTTGGTGTAGGAACTAACATTGCCACAACCTGCAGTCAACATATAGGCAATAAATTTTAGCCTGCAAACATATAACTTGAACATATGTTAAATACTTGAAGATTACTTGGTTATAAAAATTACCTCTCCAATTTGCAAATACTTGAACAACTAGGAATAGCTGCCCACTAACCTATGGTGCTTTCCCTTTTTCTCATCCTTAAGTTGGCCACAAACTGGTCACTTGCAAAAATAGGGAAACATGTCTGGCACAGTTGAGACAAACATCTTGAAGTACTCAATAACCCAAACCTAAAACATAAGGAAAAGTAATTAATATGATGTAGTTTCCGTACAATCAGGTAAAGACACTTATTAATTGAGTAGAAAGTACCCAGAGAACAAATGCAACTCCAATCAAGGAGCCCCAACCCTCATACTTGTCATAATCCTTCACATTAGCTTTGCATGACACAAGGAGGCTGAGACTACTAAGTTCTCATAAACAGCCTGCCCAGTAATACATGTGAAGGATGGTCCAAAAAATCCACTAACTCGTTCTTAACCACTTTGTTGGTTTGTGGACATAGGAGGCATACAAAAATGTGAAGGATGATCATCCTTTCATAGTCCTCCACTGAGTCAGCATCGGTCTTCTTCGACAAGTGGTCCAACTTCTTCTCAATCCCTCCCTTGCTCACCTTGTCCCTAAAATGGCGCTTATACAAAGCACTACCCTCCCCACTATCATGGCCCAAGTCAATTTGTTGGACCCCCATCCTCAACCCTATTATTAGGGCCACATCCTGCATAGTGAAGATCATTGTATGACCCTTTATTGTAATGCCAGGCGTGGTCTCTAACCAATATCCTAAAATGACTTCAAATAATGATGCCTAACATATAATGGTGATGGTGTCGAGAAGCCTTACAAAAGGTGATGCCCCAATTAGGCTTTGGATCTATGGGGAGGCATTGACAATTCGTACTAACTTAGAAAGTCCCTTTTGGGCGTAAGGGACTATGAGAGATTCTCTCCACTTCTTGCTAGGACCTATGGAAGGTTCACGATACCTCTTCTTCAATTTATATTTGCCTGCATATTAGCTATAATGCTAAAGTCCTACAACTTCAAGAATCATCTAATTAACAAAGTTGGTGAATTTATCTTCAAGAATAATGCTAAAACGGTTTTGCAATAATGCTAAACATTTTAGCATTATTGTTAAAGTCTTACAACTTCAAAATTATGAGTGCAGCTATAGTGATTTCAAGTAATAATTTTAGCTTAGCTTAGGATTCTTTTATAATGAAGCATATACAAATTATTGCAAAAACATTTTAGCAATAAAGCTAAAATCTCACAACTTCAAATTTATGAATATAGCCTAAAAAATTCAAGTAATAATCTTAGCTTAGGATTGTTTTATAATGAATTAGGCACTAAACAAGAATAGGGAATCATTCTATCAAAAGAATAATTCTATCAAAGTTTAGTATGTCAAAGGTTGTGAATCATTCTGTCACAACGTTTTAGCATTATTGTTAAAGACTTACAACTTCAAATTTATAAGCTCACCCTATTCAATGAAGTAATCATTTAATCTTAGGATTCTTTTATATTGAATCAAATAATTAACAAAGTTGGTGAACTTCAAGAATAGTGCTAAAACATTTGAGCAATAATGTGAGAATGTTTTAGCAATATTGTTAAAGTCTTACAATTTCAAATTTACGAGTGCAGCTTAAGTAATTGCAAGTAAGTATTCATTTTAGCTTAGGATTATTTTATAATGAACATATAAGCATTATTACTAAAACGTTTTATCATTAATGCAAATATTTTACAACTTCAAATTTATGAGTGCATTTTATATAACTTCGATTAAGTAATCATTTCAACTTATGATTCTGTTAAAATGAAGCCGATAATTAAATTAGTGGTAATTCAAACATCTACAATAATGCTAAAATGTTTCAACATTATTATTGATGTCTTGAAACGACATTTACAAGTCTAGCTTAAATAATTTCAAGTACTTAAGATTCTTATAAAATGAAGCAGAATTGGTAACATTTTGGATTAAGAAAAACTACTTGGTTTCCTTGCCATCATCTATCAAACTTCGGAGGACTACACTAATTGTTGTGGAGGATACACAAACTGTTCAAGGACAAAGAAAAAACTTCTTAAACAATGCATAAATTCAAGAAATGAACAAATAATAATCATAAGAAAGATGAGGGATGTCAAAAATTTTATTTACATATTTAACAAAATAAATAATACATCACTAAACAACTAAAATGATCTCAACATAAAAGCAATCTTAGAGAAGAGGAAGTCACTACAATTTTCAAACAATATAACCTATTATTCCAAAATAATAATAAAACAAGTTCACATCATTCACGGAGTAAGGACATGAAATACACAAAGTACAATAGTATATAAATCTTCACAAACACCATGCATACAAAAATACAAAAAGCACAACATATTAGGTCAATATACGAGTTCCTGCCAAACTCTATTTTATGAACACCAAAACCATACAATGAAGAAAATATCTTAAATCATGATAGATCTAGCCTCAACTACTGCAAAACAACAAAAAAGATTAAAGAACTTGTTCTCTAGAATGGTTCATGAAGAAAGCAAAATATGAATCTCTTCTTAAGCTGAAAATCAAGAGAGAAGAGAAACGACTCACTTTGTTGCCACTTTCCCCCCTCTCAACCACAGTGGTTGAACAACCCGATGTGTTGTGGACCAGTGTCCACAACAACTTGGCAACTCGGTAATGGGAAGGGAGCGGCACAAGATGGCCGAGAAAGGGGAGAGGGAGTGGCATGGCTGCCGGGAAGGAGGGAGAGACAGGGGAGAAGACAAGAGAATTAGATAGTAAATTATCCATTCCATAATCCAATTAGGGCATAGTCATTAACTTAAATAGACTAATTAATGGGCTCACTAAGGCCCATTAACTTAATTAAAAGAAAATCACTAATAACCCTAACTAACCTCTTGACCCCGAATGCCCTTATTCAACAATGACATAATTAAAACCTATCCTACTAGCACACGGACCCCAATGATAGACCCTTAGGACGTTCACAACACGATGGGAAAGGCTTCCAACAAGTGTTTCTATTTAATTGGACTCCCAAAAAGCTAAAAGGAGTTCAAAAGTATAAGAATCAATCAAAAGAAGAGAAGCCCAATAGTCAACCAAGTAAATTGTAGAAAAAGAAGAGAGGGATTGTGTGTGACAAGCTTTCTAAAGCCCACAATCTAAACTTCATTTGAGTAGTCTCATAAATCAATTAAGCAACAAGAGGCAAGAAGAGAACAACCCAAAAATGTTAACAATGAAAAATAATTGAAAATAAGAAAACATACAAAAATTTGCAACTAGGCAATGAGGAAAAAGACAATCCCTGAAACCAGATAAGAAAAATGAATAAGAATTTCTTAAGAATGATACAAAATTAACAACCAAATTATAAAATCAAATGACGAGGTCAAATCACTGAATGATCCAGGTCCCTAAAGGACATGATGTATGGGCAAGCAGGCAATCGATTTCGGCCTTCTCCCCCTCCTCACCCATCATTCTTTCCTTCCTACTGCCAAGAGACTCAAACAAAAGAATGAGCATGCAGACTTCAAACACATCAAGGAGATTCTCCTCATTCTTGAGCTTCACATTATTACACACACAAAAATATCCTTTTCATGCCATGAAACTTAGACTAGCACTCAACCTCCAATCAATACAAGGAGTCCACCGACCTATTGGTTAACAAATTCGCAAGTAGAAACTAACAAGGCAATACACATCCCTCTTTGAGTAAAAACATCATCAGCCTTTGCCCAAAATGTTCTGGGACATATGAATGGAAAACCTAATCCATCTATTTCAACATCTTCTGCGTTAAATAGCTCAAAAACCTAAATACTAATCATACTTTTAGCACAAAATAGATGACCAATTTAACAAAACAATCAAACGATTGTACAAACCAAAACTAAAAAATGTATATAAGACAAATAACTAATCCCCAAAAAAGAACAAGATAAAAATATATAAATATGAAAACTTGGTTCAAAATCAAATCTATCGTCTAAACTCTGAATGAAGAGACTTTTGGGTCGAGGGGACCTCTAACCAAAGGGAAGCAAAGGGGACAGGAGGGTGATCATTTAGTGATACAATGGTCATCAATACTATACAACATGCATTTCACCTATTGCTAAAAATACAATCATTTTCTACAAAGATCACCAAAAAAATCAAATCTTTTGGGAAAAGCAATCAATATTTAACGACTTCAACGTATAATGAGAAAAAAAATTAACCCTCATAATACATACAAATATTTGGGAAAATAAGTTTAAGAGTTGTCCCTAGGGATGGAGGATTGAGATCAATGAGAGAGGGGAGACTAGAGTCAAACAGAGAGGCGAGGGAGGCCGCAGGTGAGGGAGAGTGAGATAACAAAGCATCAAGAGAATTAAACAATAGGTGGAATGAAAGATAATTAATGAAAGATAATTACAACTACCATCTATTGACAATGAAAGGAAATTCCTGAATTAACTTGAGCATATGTGAGTTGACTCCCACATTCGTACAGACTTCATGCTCAGAAACCTTGAAGAGCTAAGATTTATGACATGACTTTTCCTAGAAGATACGAGAGTTTCTTTCTATCCAAATAAAGTAGATCACACAATTTACAAATAACTTGAGCATGACACCCAATGTAGGAATGCTTTTGCCCTAATAACTAATATGCCTCATGGAACCCTCAACATGACTGAAATGAATGTCTACTCAAAACAACTTAAACACTGAGATAATGATCCATTAGGTAAAGCCACATGAGAAGAAGAGATGATTAATATTTTCCATTTCGGACATATCCTTAGGTCCTACTTTACTTTATTATTTTTTCTTTTACGCCATATTGGTATTAAAAACATCAAATCTTATGTGCTTTATCTCACTTCTTTGAATTATATAAAGTATGGGGGTACTAACGGCCATGTATGAGTTTTGCTTCAATCCATGTTAGTTCGTTTTATGCTCCATTTGCTAAACCCAAGCCTTGCAGATTAAGTTAAGCACAAGCTTAGCTCATTTTGTCATTTCTTATACTTTTTGTAGTTTGTCTAAAATGAGAAACAATTATTTCAAAATCAAATGTACTTGATTTTGTATGAAAAACATTAAGATAGATACTAGATAGTTGATCCATCTTATTATACTCAATCAAGCCAAGTCATTTTGACAACGGTTGTGCATACGTTTATATTTTATTATATAAGATATAAATGAATATTATTTCATAATAAAATATAATTAACTATATATAAAAATTACATTGAAAGTAGGAGTAAGGGAATGCAATCTCCTACTTGAGCCAAAGATTCTTCGAGTTTGACCAGGTAGGGACTTCAAGGCAAGTTGGCATTGAGCCGAATTGAGCTAGTGCTAGGGGTGCTTATAGATGGACATAGATGTAGATAGGGGAATGTCCGTGTCCGTTTGCCAGGTTAGGGCATTGTGTCCATGTTCGTCTATGTTTACAACAAACATATAAGATACTATATCCATGTCCGTCTGTCATTGTCCATCC